>JARCGZ010000001.1:42983750-44445625 GCA_029784005.1 Lenwebbia sp. NSW1173648
CTGCCGAGTGTAACATAACTGGTATCTGCATCTTTCTTGTGTCACATTCAAGGTACCTCTTAACTTTGCCTATTCACAGGCTTATATTCTATGGTTCGTTTGGTTTTAGAGAATATTCCTCTTTTCGTATTCACTGAATAGTTTTTGAAAACTGTTCAATTCCTTTATCTTCAAGGAATGTGTTTGGTACGGTATATTCGGGTTTGTTTTTTTGTCTGAAAGTTTTCTCCTAATTTTGGTTTGAAATCACTCTAACATGTAAAATCTTCCATAAAATGTCACTTATCTTTTAATTGCGCCTTGAAATCTGTGAAAACCTCGATAATTACCTTTATTGTTCAGAGAAATTTTGAAATCCGGACATGCTACCAAACGTATTTGACCAGTTTACTGACGATGAAAAGAAACTTGGATGAGAAATGTCTGTTATATTAATCTTTCTGCTACTAAGAAACTTTGAGGACAGCAAGGTAGATTTCCTTCTGTTAATCTTGGATCAAGAGTGTATGTTCTAGTAATTTCTGCTATCCCCACTTGGTTTTGATCAATAGCTCATAAAACTTTTCATGTATGGTAAATTTACATATCAGTAGTATAGTTTTGAGGGCCATTATGTGGAATGTAATCGACTGTGAAACTTCACCTCTAGATATTTCACTTTGATGGATCATCTTGTAGATTTATCTGTCGTGTATGGTCCTTCTTGAATAAGGTAAAGAACAGACAACAGATGTAAGTTGTGATTATCTTCTAGTCATCTCGTCTAAAGAAGTTGCTGACCAATTGAACCGTCAGATCATTAAAGAGAGACGATGGAAAGATGTGACTGCAATCTTCAATTTCCCCTCCACTGCGACGAATGCCTCGTTCGTGCTGCGCAAGTATTATGTTTCACTGCTTCATCATTATGAACAAATTTACTTTTTCAAGGCCCGCGTTTGGACTCCTCTCTCTGCTGGTTTGTGACTAGACTCTCAAATTTTCCATTCGAGCCACTGTTGCAGAACGTTGATGGTACTTTTCATCGGATGATTTCTTGTCCTAGGAACTCTGCAAAGCCCTCCCGTGCCAACATTTTTGGCACAGCAGATGGACGCTATGCGTCCTGCACAAGAAAGCAAAGTACCCATGACTGCGCAATCAAGGACAACTGCTTCGGACTTGCCTCGAGGTATTGTATTATCAATCATGTGAACTATGAGTAGCAGTTTATTGTGGTTTATAAAAACTTGATTATGGCTGGCTTTTTGAGTGACATTTATGCTCTCTTCTATATTGCAGCAAGCACTACATGGCCAGCGAATTCTCCGGTGGTGGGGGTTATTGATGGGAAATTCGAAAGTGGGTACCTCGTAACTGTTTCAATAGGCTCGGAGAAGTTAAAGGGTGTGCTTTACCAAGCGCCTCAGAGCACTGCAGGAAAAATGCCTCAGCAATTCAATTTTTCCATCAATAACAACAATGTAGCTGGAGGTTCTGGCATTCAACGTCGGCGCAGAAGGAAAAAATCCGAGATCAAGAGGAGGGATCCCGCGCATCCGAAACCTAACAGAAGCGGTTATAATTTCTTTTTTGCCGAACAGCACGCAAGATTGAAACCTCTCCACCCTGGGAAGGACAGAGAGATAAGTAGGATGATTGGCGAACTTTGGAACAAGCTAAACGAATCTGAAAGAGCTGTAAGGACCGTATCTTGTCTCATCCATGCATTCTTAGAAATTACCTAATTATGGGTCCAATCAGCCCTCTTGTGGCCTGCATCGGTGCTTATGATGTCTGCAATTGCATGCGCATTGAATATACCATTACGGGTAGCCCAGTTGGAGTGGCATTGCTCATGTTTTAAGTTGAGTGGGCGTGCTTGGCCAAAATGTTCTTGCCCTGGACCGGCTTAACCAAAGTGCGCTAATTCTAGGAGTCGATTCCAGCTTGGCCACGTTGATCTGGTCTAAATCAGTACATTCGTGCTATTAGTCTACTTGTAATCGTTTTGTGTTTGATGGCCTGAAGGTTTATCAAGACAAAGCCCTCAAAGATAAAGAAAGGTACAAGATGGAGATGGAGAGCTACAGGGAGAGATTGAGGACGGGACAGGTCGTCAGCGATGCTGTGCCCCTGCAACAGCGACTTCCCGAACTGGACGTGGACATGGCTGATGCAGATGCGGATGCAAATCCTGAAGAGACTGAAGAGGGGAATTCTCCCCAAACGCAAGATAACGAGAGTAGCACCGATAAAAGCTTTTCTGAGGAGGACGATAAAGACACCGAGAAGGAATTGGATGTAGAGGCTTCACCGGTATCCGCTGTGGTCGTTGAGAGGTGCAATTTGGATGTCAATGATGCACATCCTGAGATGGATGTTCCAAATGCAGAGGAGGGTCATGCGAAGCAGGATATAGCCGTTGAGAATGCTGTAGTGGCAGAAAGCGTCGGAGATGGGACTGAAAATGTCGAAGATGTGAACAAAGAAAAATTGGGCCAACCTTCTGGCTGAAGGAGGAATAATTTCGCTTCGAAACATTTTCAGGGAAGATCATCGGCAGAGATATTTCAGTTCTGTTTCTATTTAGTGGTTCTAATGTTGTTTAGTGAGAGCTACATGTTCTTTTGCAGAATTAGTAGTTTTAGGTTATGGCCAAACCTGGACAGTTTTGGTCTTTGTTGTGAAGAAACTTCTCTTCACGTGTTGAAATTTGAATCCAGTAGAAATGCCAGTGTCCATTTTTACGAACTGCGCATGTTCACAAAGACAGTATTTTTCACAAGGCTAGAATCAGAAGAATGGTACAAATTGGTTCGCTTTCAAAAGCAGAGATCATGTGCCTCTCATACTTAGACACATGATCAAAGTATGCCAAGAGATGCACATTCGTACGCTGCTAAGAAGGATCTTCTATCTTTCACAAGGCAAAAAGCTTACCGTTATTGTTAGTAAAAATACTTTTTTTTTCTGCAATTAGTGAAGAACACAGATTCCTTGAATATCCCAAGAAACTAGAACAGCTTATTTCAACTTATGTTACAGATGCATTTGCAGAGCTTAAACTTTGGACCATCCAATATAACAGACCAAACTAAATTGGCCGGCTAAAGATGGTGAAATCAAAA
This sequence comes from Lenwebbia sp. NSW1173648, assembly GCA_029784005.1. Taxonomy (NCBI): domain Eukaryota; kingdom Viridiplantae; phylum Streptophyta; class Magnoliopsida; order Myrtales; family Myrtaceae; genus Lenwebbia; species Lenwebbia sp. NSW1173648. The sequence goes on from JARCGZ010000001.1 coordinate 42,986,861, forward strand.
TTGTCTAAGGTAATCAATGCGCATAACAAAATTTGCGGATTGGACTTGAAATCCATATCCACTCCCAAGAACAAAGACCAGTTGACCACATAATAAGGATTGTGATTATGGCGATCATGAATTCAAGAGCAACATGGCAACCGAGATCATGTCTATATTCAAGGATGGCATTCTGCATCACTTTACACCGCCCAAATTATTGTCATCACTACTGTGTCTCTTGAATTCTCTTCTTGGTGATCTCGCCATCTCCATCTTTTTTCCTCTTCGATTCAGCGGACGGCCGGGACTCCTGTGGTGATGGCACCGAGATTTCCAACGCCCTCTAGTGGGAAGAGACTGTCCTTTACGTCCTTTGGGCCTTGTTTCGAGGTGAGGCCTACGGCCATTACGTGGCATAGGGGTTACATCACACACGAAACTTAACAGTGTACCGCTTTTACGAATAGCTCGTAATGCTTTATCTCTTCCAAGACTAGGACCTTTTATCATGACTTCTGCCGGTCCAGTCAAAATGTTGCTTTTGAATTCATCCTTTGGACGTCGAAAAGTCAGCTGAGAACATTTGCCGCGGGGAATATAAGCAGCAGTTCATATGCAAGGGCGGCCTCTTGAGCAGTGTCGAAAGTTCCGAGCCAAACCCTCGCCCTTTTTCTTGGTAGCCTGATCTCTGCAACCCATTTGCTCCAATGCCTTTGTCTCATCCCTCTGAATGATTTCTCCGTTGAAGAGGATGCCAATGGCCAAGAACTTTTAGGGCTAGGGAGAAATTGTTGAAGTTTGTTTTAAAAACAAACAAAATAGTGCCTTTTTTGCATCCCACATAGGATGGAAGGTAAAGAGCAAGTCACTTTATTAGTTAGAAGGCTACTATAATTTTTTAAATAAAGAAATGAGTAAGTCGGCTACACCTCACTATACTGTCTTCATTTTAAGAACATCTTCACTTTTAACTCTGTTGGATTTGGAAATGAGATCGGATAAGGCAAAGGATTGGTGAAGCTTCCTTTGACATTGCAATTCGTAGTTGCACGAGTCAGTCCTGGACATAGTAGACTTGTCTGAGCATGCTCCCTAGTGAGACATTCCTAGTAGAGAATCCTAGGATGCTAGGAATGAAAGTTGCACTAAGAAGGTGCTGTTGATGTGCTTTGCTAAACTGAGGACAACCTGAAAATTCCGGAAAAGCCTTTCGGACGATGAAGGTTTCATGCATGAAAAATGTACCTCCAGTGCGGGTTAATGTGGGGTTGTTCACATATAGTGTAATATATGGGCCATAAAATAGGCCCAAGTGATCCCATTTTTCTTAAAACCAAGCCCAAGCCCATGTTTTCTTTGGCCTCAGCTCATCCCCGACCTTTTCCTTCTCTTTTTCTTCAGATGACGATCGACAATAACAACAAGAAGAAGAAAGCATCGCTCGCCGAGAGAGAGAGAGAGAGAGATCTTCACACCTCTTCTATCCGGACTCCACGGCAAGCCGAATCAACGCCGTTCGCAACGCCAGGTAAGAATCGAAGCATTTATTCGTCGAAATATAGGAAATTTTTGGATTTAGGGCACCAGATTCGGATCTTCTTCGAGTCTGAGTTGCTGCATACAATTGCATGGTTGTCTGGCAGTGTTTATGTATAAGAATGAAACTTTAGGGTGTTGTGAAGGTGTGGGAGTTGACGGATCTTGATTTGGAGTTACGGTTTTCCCGGAATGAGATTTTGAAGTTTGGTGTGCTGATGTATATTGCGAATAGTACACTTCTTTGGCTGATATCTTCGGTTTTCGGCTGTCTTTTGGGTTGGCCATATTAGGGATTTTGTAGTACATTGAATAAGCTTCGTTTTGATTGTAAGACGGCTTGAAACGGAGCTCGGTGGATGGAGTTATGGCCTTAATGAGTTTAGTGCGCAAGTTGTCCATAGAGGACAACGATAGGCTCCACTTCCCGCTATGGGCGAGCTCCCGTTGGTGCGTAGGTGTCGTTATATTGTTAAATAGGTGTAGTTTAGTCGAGTCGTGCGTTAGAGTGGCGTGTTACTCAATTTTGATCCGTTTTTCCGTATATTTGATAGGAATTCGAAAGCATCGGCTCGAGTAACTTGGCCTTATCATGTGAGTGATACTATTTCTTCTATGAATTGTAAACTCGTGTCTTGAAAGTGATAATAATACGATATATTAGAGTTATGAAAGCATGTTTGTTGCATAAAACTATGGATTGGACATTTACGTCATTTTGATATTTGTAAATGGTTTGGTAAATGTTTTAGGAAATGTGTTGTGAAGAGTTGTGTGTGTGTGTGTGTGTGTGTGTGTGTGTGTGTGTGTGTGTGTGTGTGTGTTATAATATGTGAACTTGGATTACAAAATGCACTTTCAAATAGTTTGAAATGACCATTTGCAAATGTTTTGGTCAAATACTTTGTGAAGGAACTTGCCAAAAGCTATATGTATTGATTATGAAATGTATTACGAAATGCATTCTATTTGATAAATGGAATTGTGAAAGTTATATAAATCGGTTTGTGAAACTGGTTTACGAGATGATTTCTGGTTTTGGTTGTGATATATATTCTGGTTTAGGAGAAGGATGCTGTTGTGAGTTTATGTGGTGCCCAAGATTGCTGTGAACCTGATTGAGGGGCTTGTGGGTATGCGCATACTAGTTTAGGATATCTTTGTGGGCCGAGCTACCAGCATTATAGGTGAAGACCCTACCAAGGGGGTATCTTGGTCGCCTTTTGTCCGGAACATTATGCTTGATCATGGTTAGATTCTTGAGCACGAGATTAGTCAATGGATGGACCATTGACATGTATTTTTTTTTATTATCAATGGGTTAGACCATTGATATTTGTTCTAATGTTATGGTTTGAAATGGATATTTTTGCTATGAATATGTCATGTTAAAGTAATATGTAACTCGTGTTGGTCTTAAAGGTTTGTTATGTTCCGAGTTTGATGTAAACGAGTTATGTTTTGTGCATTAAATGTGCATAGTAATTGTTCGGTCAGCTTAGAAGAAATGTATTACTCATTGAGCCGTGTTAGCTCACTTCTTTCATCTTGCTTGTCTTTCAGGTTCAGCGAGCCGCAAGTAGAACGTGAACGTAGTGTTAGCCGGAGGATTTTTGGGTAGTGGAAGTTTAGGTATGAAATTTATATAGTCATGTTGAGCTTTTGAGATAGCTCTTTTCGTTGGATATTTTTCGTTCTTTTTTCCATAATTTACACTAAGCCTCTGTTTGTTTCGAAAAAAACGTGACTTTTTTGGAAAATATTCTCCAAAAAGTCATTTTCCCGAAAAATGACAATATTTTACAGTATTTGGCTGAGACCTATTGATGAACTGGAAATTTATTACCATTGTTTGGTAAGGAAAATCTAATTTAATTTACCGCATCGTCGTATGGCCTGAAATTGCTAACGTGGATGCTTGCCATCTTACATGGTATAGTCGGCGCTAAAGTAAACAATTTTTATAAATTTTCACAAAAAAAAATTGTTTAAATTTTAGGTTCACGCTATTTCAACCCCTTTATTGGCTAGTGACACCCCCTTTACATTAAATTGACTACATTATCCCTTGTGGGTCCCGCTATCGATTTGAGATTATTTCTTATCCTTTTTCTTTTCTTTTTCATTTGTTTCAATTTCTCTAGAGACGAAAAATTAGGCATGCTTCTCTCAAACAACATTTTTTGAGGTTAAATGTGGGGCGCACTCTTGATTTAAGACTAATGCTTGCCTCCTCTTTTATTTCTTTTTTTTTTCCTTTTCTTTCTCCCTTTGGAACAAAATCAGTGTACTTCTTTTCCAAACAAAAAAAACTAAATATTCTATTAATGAGTTGTATAGTTTTTGTTTTGTTTTTGTACTAGGAAACTATTATTGGAGAAATAAGTTAAGCACAAGTAAGGGGATAATCTATATGTAAATTTTGTATATGCATACATGAACTATAATATTTTATTATTGAGTAGATTCTCGTAAGTTGGATCCAAAAGTCAAGTTCGAAAAATCTGCAATCATGAGGATAATCTAAGAAAATAAAGTAAACAATTTGCAGATAAAAATAACATTTTCTACTCTAATATATGATTAGTTGTTGCATAAATTATAATAATGGAGTATTCAGAAGAAGACAAATATGAAGGTAACGTTGAAATGTAACGGGTGTGGAAGAAGTCGCTAGGGTGAAAAAAAATGGGTGTGGAGAAGTGGCTAGGGTGAAAAAAAAATTGTTTGGAAGGGATGCGGATAAGTTTTCCCCTTTGTAAAATTGAAAAAAGAAAGAAGAAAAAAGGTAAGAAACAATCTTAAATCAAGAATGGGACCCACAAGAGATAATGTAGTCAATTCAATGTTGTAAGGGAGTGTCAAGAGCCAATAAGAGGGTGGAAATAGCGTGAGCCAAATTTTATTTTCTTTCTCTTTTTCCTTCTTCCTCCACGACCACCGACCTACGATAGCCATAGGCGAGCTCGGCGGCCTCGGGCACCGGCCATCGCCATGGCTGGCGATCGACCGACGAAGAAGGAAAAAAGAACGAAAAATACAAAAAATTAAAAAGCAAAGGAATGTGAATGAGAGAGAGGAAAGATGAGGAAAATATTTTCCTCTTTTCAAAAAGAGGAAACCCCATTTTTAAGGTATTTTTTTTCATGGGTGGAAAATGTTTTCCTTGAACCAAAAGCCAGAAAATTCAAAAAAAAAATTGGAAATTATTTTCGTGAAACAAACGGGGCCTAAAAGTATACACATAGAGACGTATCCTTCATGAATTATGTACCTTGACCGGTCATTTTCAAAAAAGTGAGCCACATATGCCAAAATGCCAAGGGAAAAATTACCCAAACAGCCTTAAATTTATTGTACGGATGTCAATTCAATTCTAAATTTTTCGCTTCTGCCAATTTAGTCTTAAATCTCTATGCGAAATTCAAATGTAATCATTTCGGTCAATTTTCGCCAGAAATCACTGACGTGACAATCCAGTCTTTACCAGTTGTCATGTATGGCACACCTCCACATCAGCGATTTCCGGCGAAAACTGTCTAGAATAACTACATTGGAATTTCATGATGAATTTTAGAACTAATTTAATAAAATTGAAAAATTTAAAACTGAATTTCCATACGATACAGGGATTAAAAAAAAAACTCTTGACAACTGACCTACCAATTGGTGACCCTGACTCTTTGCTTGCTGGGTTTTGGGTTTGAACTAATCAGAGACTGACGCTTCATCTTCTTTAACCTTTCATTCCATCTTGTGCCGTTTAAAGATTTAGTGCCTGGAGTTTTTCTTTTAAGACTCTGACCATGAGCTCTTTCCCAAAACCACACATGATCTGTCTTTTCTCTTGTTATTCATCTTTTTAAATAAAAATCTAAAACTCAAAATTTAGCACCTGATTCCTCGAGTTAACTTAAGGTGTGTTTTTTCGAAAATAAACAGGAAATTTTTTCGACAAAATATTTTTCAGAAAAATGATTTTCCCTTTTCGATCTAGAATTCCGTGGACTGATCGTTTTTAGCAAACTAAATCCGTGAAAGTCCAGATAACTAACCGGCAGGAACTTCTTTAACTCAAACGGACACACTCTACATTAAGAAATCACCCCTCTTTCTAATTGAATAGAGAAAGAACAGACAATTAGTGAATACCTGGTGAGGACATCTCATGGACTAATTATTTTGCCAATGTCATAGTTGTCTTCGCTCATGATTCTCTCTCTCTCTCTCTTCATAGTTTATACAGGAGGTACATTCTCCTTGTACAAAAGAGGCCTTATGAAACACCAGAGGCCACGTTTCCTGAGGCTTCCTTTTGTTAAATCTCTTTCACCCTCTATCCCAACCCAACCTTCTTTATTCTAGCTTCGAATTTTAAGCGAAAAAGAACTCAGCGAAAAAATTGCCTTTTCCATGGAAGCATGTACAGGCCAACTCCAGCAGCGGCTCTAACGCCACGGACTTTGATTCACACATTGATTTGGCCTTGTTAATCCTCACAGGCCATTCCAGGCAACCTGATGCGCAAGATCTCACTTTTACTTAAATGATCCCTCCGCGAGAACTCCCAGTTTACTATCTTGGAAACTAATTAACAGGAATTCTTCTAAGGACAATGATCTACTGCATTTTTTTTTTTATTTGGTCGGGATCTAGTGTATTTAACCAACCCAAAGAGATCTACAAGCCAACAACATTTTGGGTATATACAATCAATAGTTCCAAGAAGAATGAACCGTGGTAAAGCAATATCTGCGGGGCAGTAACAACTTCTGTAAAAAATTAAGAACCCTCACTAGTTTGTTCATAAAGATGACATGGGGAAGACAAAAATTTGAAGAATCATCAAACTAGGATAAGAATAAAGTTTTCCTATGATGATAAACTTCATTCCACTTCTAGCTTGAATTAGAATGTCATCCCATGACTCTTACTCACACAAAAACCACATGCCAACTCAATATCCAAGCCTAACGTCAATTAAGCTAACCCATTGAGGCATCGGTCTTTAAAAACCAATAGCAGCAAAATATAATTGAGGACATATTTCATGTAGTGAATCAACCAATACAAGAGGACATCATGAAATGAATCAACCAATACAACCAAATGTCTTTCTTGGTTGAAATGATTCAAATGTAAAAACTTAGAAAAGTGCCTGTGAGTAGTTCTTTCTCACATACTTACATCTTCTACATATTAAGCCAAAAATCATTGTCTCACTTTTCCATTTTTTCCAATATTATCCCCAACAAAAAATGAAGAGAATCAATCCATTCTCAAATTACAGCTATATTAATTAATTAAAAGAGAGAAAGGACAGGATTAATACATCTCTTATAACTTCCCATTGCATCAACTACCTTGTGGATCTACCCAATTTCTTCTTAAAGGTAATCACTTATCTTCACACAGGTGCGGAGCGCATGCCCCGACACTACTGTTGCTTCGGTACAATATGTTTAACTCATTAAGCAATTCCGTGATCAACGATGGACATGCCACGCTAGGCGTTGCACGTATTCATTTCCACCCACAAGAGTAAATATTTCTAAAAACTCATTTTTCTCAGACAATTTTTGCACTTTAAGGCAAACATTAAGAGGTTATATACATCCAGAATAATCCGAATAAAGAATCGTGATGCAGCCCAGAAACCCTAGCACTGTTCCGCAATGGTTAAAATGTCATTTTGGCTATGAATATGATAGAAGCCGCACCTTCGCTGAGAACAAAGAGAGAGTAAATGATAAATTGGCACTTGATAGATTCATAATACCAAGCAATTTATGAATGAATTGGAACTTAATTGACAAATTCGCAAACAATTTAGGAGTTTATAGTATCATTGAACTATTGAGGCTTAAATCAGATACAATCGCGACATTCAAATTGAAATTCAAACTACATCTAGAACTGTGTAGGTCTGAATTACCGGAAATCAAGCCATTCTCCAGACATGCATCATGACGACGCAATCAGTGCCTTTCAACTAGACTTGGAAACTTATAGCAAGTAAAATATCATGAGGCCACGCCATTTGGCCGGAAATCACGTGCCAACCAAACAAATGATGGAACCAATGCGACTAGCGACTCAGTAGATCTTCCATTACTTCACACCCTAAGATTTGAGAATAAGCAATAGCACACCACCAATATGAAAAAAGAAGATGGAAGAATACAGACAGCACATTGCTACCTCTCACGCTTAATGAGTTATAGTTGACTTCAAATTAATAGATTCTGATCACTTAATTCTATTTCGCAAGCACTCAACATCCTCACATTCTCACCTGTGTTATCAATCCCACAGCAAACTCTCCCAGTTTTCATCAATAACCTTCATAAAATGCATGAGTTCTAAAAGGACATTCCATAAAGACTGTAGTCATTGACACCGATGAACTATGAGCTTCAGCCAACAGGTTTGAATGCTCTTCAAAATAGTGACTTCAAGAAAATCAGGATTTAAGCAGCTAGACCATCAGACTAATAATAGACGCTTATACAAATACATGACAATGATGGATTAGATTCTTAATAACCACGAAACTTCTCAACATTGTACAATCGGAAACATAATCAACAACCCCAGTCAAACTCACATCGAGTTCTTCATATGGCAACTATATTTAACCAGAATAATGAACAAAAGACACCATCAAGAGGAAAAGGAGAAAGCAACCCAAATGGACCGACATCTCTTATTTTTTGTTGCTGCTGTTACCTCCGGCATCCCCGCTGGATGCCCCCTGGGCCGCCTTCTTTGCAGTCTTCTCTTGCAAAGCCTTCGCATCCCTAATTGATTCGATCAAACAACCCCCGATTAATTTCACCACGAAACCCACATCAAACATCATCAATAAGGAAAAACAAGAGTTGCCAAATCATTTTCAACGGAAAAACAAAAAACCCTCCACAATTCAAAGAGAAAAGGCAGGGATTTCCCAAATCGCCATCGCTAAAACCCTAATCGAGATCGGAAAAAAAAACCAACCTTTCGCGGCGCTGCTCAGGAGTCAATCCGTCGTCCTTGGTACCCTTCTTGTTACCTCGTGCCTGAGCTCTCTCTCGATCGCGATCTCTCTGGTTACCGCGTGCATCAAATCAGGAATCAAGGAAAAACAGAAGAAACCCACAGATTCTTTCGTACCCTTTTTCGAAATTAAGCGAGCAAAACGAGCAAAGAGCAAAAGCATAATCGAATCCCGAGGCAATACGAGCATCGAAATCGAACACTACGAGCAAAATAATCCACGTCAAAATGCACAAAAGAACAAAAAAGACGAAGAAATCGAAGGATATGAGTCATGATGGAAGCAGAAGGAGAGCGACAAAGTCGTCGCGCGAAAAGGAAGAAACTTGCAGCAATCAGCTAGCGAGATGTGGCTGGGCGGTGGGCGATTTCCTGGGCCGTGCGTGTTTATATTCTCTTCGTCAAGAACTTGGGCGTGAAATGCCGGAATTGCCCCCGACCCCTCTCACTCGCCAAGAGTCAACGGTTATTTTCGCGTTTGCAGTTGTCCATGCCTCACGTTTTGTCCACCACTCAAGACTAAAGGAGCTTTCAATTCCCACCTCTAGACTAGGCCTTAGTCTATGGGCCAGGTGGGGTGCGCCACACACACATGCATAAAGAAATTAGCTATTCGATACAAAAAACAAATGACGGGGAAAGGCCGTTGAGCATTGTAGTCTCACCGATGGTCGGTTTTCGGGTGGTTCGGTCCTCATTCAGGAATTGAAAATCAAAAATCGGACCGAATGGACGGATTCTCAGTTTGCTGGAACCGGACTAGTCCCCCGATGGTCCAATGGAACCGGAGGCACATTCTATTTCTTTTTTCTTTCTTTTTTTTTTATAATAGTTAAAGTCTAGCAAAAATGGAAGGTACTCAAAGTCTCAAACCTCGGAAGTTGAGAGTCGAGCAAAAATTGTGAGGAAGCCCTTGTGACGCCAAAATCAGAGAGTTGAGAGTCGAGCGATGGAGAAGATTCTCTTGTAACCCAGTTTTCGTGCGAGATCTGAGCAATTTATCTAAGGCTGAGAGTCGAGCGACCGAGCAGGCCTGAGAGTCGAGCGACAGAACGAGATTGAGAGTTGAGCGTGAGGTGATTAGGTTTTCAGGTTTGTGAGAGTGCCGTGCGCGAGCATGAGCGAGTGTGCCAAGCGTGGGGAGTAGGGCATTAGGGTTTTTTTTTTTAGATTTGCTAAAAAATAAGAAAATGTTATAAAATAAAAATAATTGGTCTGGTCCTGGTGGTCTGGGTCGCTAGTTCCACCTCTGGAACTATGGGTGGTCGGTTCTATGGTGGGTGATTCCTACCCTAGAATCAAGAACCACCTATTAAGGACAGATTCCGCAAAATAAGAACCGTAAACCACCTGCTCGTTCCATGGACCCACCCGAGAACTGAACCACCGGTCCGGTCCGGTTCCCAAGTGTGTCCAAGGAACCGGTCCTATCGAGTACCGCTTAATACTTGCTCCAGGAGTGTGTCTGGACTAGTCATGGTCACGAGCCGGAACCGGCCGATTCCGGTTCGTGGCTATAGGGGAACTGGAGCCGAGCCCTTAAGGGGCGGTTCCTGTTCCGGTTTTGAACCAGCTGTTCCGAGCTCTCGGGCGTCGGTTCGGCTCACGGGTGGGTCTCGCGGCACTGGGTGACGAGGCTGTAGGTTCGGGGGTTCGGGTTCCGCGGCTGGACAACGAGCGGCGTGGAACTTGGTGGCTCGAGTTGAGGGCGGCGGGCTGGTGGACGGAACGATGGTGAGGAGTGGTGGTGGCTGGTGGCGTCGGGGAACCGAGAGGGAGAGGTGGAGGGGCTTGGGCGTGAGGGCCAGGCCGACCTCAGGTTGCTCGCTGGTTCGGCGAGGATAGCAGCGGCGCAGCTGCTCAATGGCTACCAGGTGGACAACGGACGGAGGTAGTTGGCTAAGGCGGCGAGCGGCGATGGGTGAGGGTGGTGGCTAGTGGTGCTCGCATGGGTGAGGGAGGGAGAAGAAGAAGCCGTCGGGTTCAAGGGGAGGGAAACGTGAAAGAGGAAAGAGGAGAGAGAAGGGGTAGAGAGAGAGAAAGAGAAAAAAAAAAGTAAGAGAGAGAGGGTGATGTGAGAGGGTGGGTGGTGATGTGGGGGGGTGACTGGTGAGTGACAAGTATTTTCTTTCCGAAAGATAGAAAATATTCCCCTATTTATATTTTGGTTTAAGATAAACATAAAAAAATATTATCATTTTCTTGAAAAATGGCTTTCTGAAAAATATTTTTCAGAAATATCTCGGCTATCCTAGTTGAAATAAGGCGGGCTTGAGCAAGCCCATTAGGTCACCGTTCACAATGGTAGCTCCTCCAAAAAAAAAAGGAAAAAATTTCAAATAAGAGCGTGAAGTGCCCTCGTTATTTCAAAGAATGGTCTCATCGAAGGGCATTTATTTCTTTGAATTTATTTTCTTTTGTTGATTTCCTTTACTTTACTTTTTTATTTTTTCGTTTATCTTTTATCTTTTTCTTTTTCCTCTCCTCTCCCCTGGCCATTGCTAGCCTCAGGCAAGAGCAACCCGTGCCCGACGCTTGGCCTTGTCAGCCCAGGCGAGCCCTCGCCTGAGTTCGGTGGCCCAACGATGGCTCGGGGAGGAAAGAGGGAAAAAAAATAACAAGAAAAGGAAAAAAAATCAATAATATTTTTGGTTAGGCCATTCTTTAAAATAATAAGCGTACTTCAGTCTCTTATTTGAAATAAAATTCACTTCAAATTCTTATTTTGAGAAAATGAAGGCAATTCGAGCTCAAATGGTTCAAAGTTGAACAATAAAAGAAAAGGAGAATAGTCTACAACATCCTACAACCAAACCCATCATAAGGAGACCCAGATCCATCAAAAGCCAATAAAGAAAAAGCAGGAAAAAATGAATCAACAGAGCAAAGTCGGTCTCTCTCTTCCCTTACTAACTAAAAGCCTAAAGCCTCCGCCTCACCGCACCCCACACACTTCCACTATAACTCCGCCCCTCCTCCATGGCTCCACCACCACCGTCCTCGCACACCTCGCCGTCGCTCCCCCTCCTCCTCCTCCTCCTCCTCCTCCTCTCCGCGGCAGCATCCCCCGCCAGGGCGGCCACGTGGTGCGTTGCCCGGAGCGACGCGAGCGAGCAGGCGCTCCAGAGAGGTCTCGACTACGCGTGCGGGTCCGGGGCGGACTGCGCCCCGACACAGGCAAACGGCCTGTGTTACCTGCCGAACTCGGTGCTAGCCCACGCCTCCTACGCCTTCAACAGCTTCTACCAGCGCAAGGCCATGGCCCCCGGCAGCTGCGACTTCGCCGGCACCGCCACCGTGGCCGTCTCCGACCCCAGTCTGTCCTCCGCCCCTTCTCTCTCTCTCTCCCCCCTCAAACTCACTTTTTCTCGATACCCAGTTAGATCATGGCTCATCATTCTTCTTAATGATTATCGTAGGTTACGGATCGTGCGTGTATCCATCGTCTCTGAGGTGTGTCTCGCTCTCTCTCTCTTCATCTCCTGCATCGCTCTCTGTGTAGCTTCTTGTTTTCCTTTTCTTTTCTACTTTTTTCTACAATGGTACTGTCAATATTCTTCAGTAGTTTAGAAATGGACAAACAGAGCAACCCGATTCAAGTTCATTGGACGCGAGCGTGACGGGATGTTCAGTAGTTCCCGCAGGGGAGATCACACACGTGTCGTCGTGCATGAATGGCGTTCGGGAGCGATGGGTTCTCATGCATGATATCATCTCGCGTTTGTCTTTTTAACCAGTTGTTAGGGTTTTTGAGTAATACTAGGGTCTATATTATCACCTCTAACATATAATATAAAGTATTCCAATATAATATAAAGTATTAACTTAGATTAAATAATAGGGTTTTAATTAATAAAGGGGGACCAAATATTTAAGGGTGGTTTAGGGTTAGATCTTGGGGAGGTGATGACTGATGAGGTTTGTCAGACCACCGACCTGTACTGTTCTTGAGGATCGATGTTTGCTTCTTTCTTTCAAATTTCTCAATTTCTTTTTCTCTTATTTTTGTGGGTTTATCGAGATGATCATATATCATCTCTCTTTTTCTTTTTCTTTTTATTAGTGTTTTTAGGACATGACTTTGTTGAATTTTTTTTATTTGGGGCGACCATGATATTCATCGCGAGTGTCTTTGAGAAAAGGTGAATTTGTCTTTATAATCAACTGGAAAATGTGATTCGAAATAAGAAAGTGATTATAACTAAGGTCATTCGCTTGATGTCGTGGTGTCTATTGCATTCGGTATGGTTGTGTAGTCGTTCATTTCATCTTGGTTCTCGCTTAATTTTGTACCGAATTTCAAAGGAGGTGTGCGATCACACGCTATTACTTTCGAGATTCCTAATTTATCGTCATTGTAATTAAGCTTGACAAAATGAGTTTTCCTTCTAGCTCCGATGGGTAGATTATCTTTTGAACCAAAAACCGAGTAGTTCTTTTGACTTCTAAGAATATGTTTAATTATGATAGTACTCTTAGTTCTTTTTTAAATTCCTAGTAGAGAATGATGAATTGAGACAAATTCCACTTTTAGCTTAATAATGTAGATGTGTCTAACGACGATTCATCTTCTCTAAGAGTTCGTTTGTTTCGAGAAAAATGAATTATTGGATCAACATTTTGATAAAAATGATCGCTTGTATTGCTTGAAATGTAAAATATTTTTTTGTATTCTCAATGATTATATCTAAATATTTCTGTGGATGATGAAAATATTTTTCGTTCCTTCATTTTTTTAAAATATATAAGCGATCAGTTTTAAAAATTTAATTTTCAAATTATTCATTTTTCACAAAACAAATGAGGCCTAATGTTATTACAATAGTTCAGTTAAGATTTATTATACCAGGGCTGGTTCGGATATATGTTTATTTAGCTTATAAAGACTCGGTTATTTTTCTGGTAAAAAGTTTAGGATTTTCATTAAAGAATATTCGGCACGTTTATTAAATTGTCAAATAAGGTAATTGAAAAAACAAGTGCTACTCGAGCCGTATATGTAATAGATCTCACCCAATTTTTTTTTTTTTTAATCTCTAAATTCTAAAAAAGAAGAAAAAGGAAAATCTCTCGTAGAAATACAATTTTTTTCAGCTTGTACACACTCAGCTGGGGACAGTCTTTTCTTTGAAGTTGGAACAAGGGGGATTAACGATGATCTTTTGCTAAGTACTAAGGTGGCATGTGGGCCCCTTGACATCAGGGGTCCGGTCAAATACTTTGACTAGCTGACGTGGATTTCCATGTCCAATGTATACTCCTCGTCCAATGTCCCATGTCCAATTTTTTTTTTTTGCCTTTTGGCTTTTCCTAAGCTGGTGTGATGTTCAAGGTCCGGCTTTGAGGTTCGTACTCCCATTTTTCAAAAGAGCTTTTACACCAATATGCAATTTGATTTTTTTTTAAAACTCACTTTGCGTAAAGTATATGATTTGAATAATTCATATGTTTTATTTCTTAAGTCTAAACTTATTTTTAATCAGCGTGTTTTTTTTTTTTTCCGTATTGTCAGGCTGGTTAAAAGCATTCGTTCGTCGTTAAGGTGACTGAAAACGAGTAAGAGAACTTATTGAGGCAATTTTCGAACGCTGAAAAGGCACGTTTTTTCAAGAGATCTACGTGTCAATTTCATATTTAGAACGTATTTAACAATTCTTTCGTCCGAAGACGTATGCTATTGTGAGTTTATGCGAAAAGTCCGTTGATTTGTGTGATACATCCACAGAAATTTCGTATTTAACAATTCTTTCGTCTAAAAACGTATGTGATTGTGAGTTTATGCGAAAAGTCCGTTGATTCGTGTGATACATCCACAGAAATTTTTTATACGATCAACATTGAAATGAAATTATAATTATAATTCCGAAGTATAAAAGGAAAGCTGTGAATTTGAGTCAATAAGAAATTGAAAGCATTAGAAAAAAAAAAGGTATAGCATTCTCTTTGCAGGTGGTCCTATGATTCCTATCTCCCACTTTGAACCCCAATTGCCCAAAAAAAAGTAAAATGAAATAAAATAATAAAACAAAACAAAATGAAATGAAATTTTAAAAAAGGCATCTTGCAGAAGTGGGAATGACTTCACTGGGAAGCTTTGCTTTGCTTTTATTCTTCTGACCTCAAAGCTTTGGTGTCACAACTCAAGATTCAAATAGGAAAAGTAGCCCAAAAGGACAAGTTAGTGAACATTAGGGTTTGATGACTTTCATTTTCATTTGATTTATGCATATTGCAAACTATATATGTGATCCAATCCTTCAGTCTCTATATTTTTACTTGCATACATTTCAATTTCTAGCTAGAATTAGAAGATTGGGTCCAAAAGAAATTCTAGCTGAGGAATTCCGGTTTAGTCTAATGCTCTCCTTTGGAAAAATCTTCAGCACAGCAGGAGGGACCACGAGTACGACGCCTGCCACGACTTCGCCGACCACCATCCTGCCGAACACGCCGACGATACCCATCTTTTCTCCTCCCACGAGCAACGGCGGCACGGTAGGGGGAGTGCCGTACGCGGGAGGGACTCCTTCCGTCGCCGCGAAACCGTTGGAAGCTTCCCGGCGATGTTTGGCCGCCGCAGGCTTGGCAATCTTTTGTATTTGGCTAATTTTCTGAGCTTGGGTTGGCATACATTGCTGGTAATGCTTCAGTTTTGGTAGAAAAAATTGGGACCCTCTCACTCAATATTCAGAGCACTCCATACTTTTGTTATTAGGGTCTCTGCCAAATGATTTTTTTTTTTGGGCATGGCTGATCGGAATTAGGGTTAGCTAAGAGACTCTTCAATGTGATCTGTCTTTTGTAGGTCCATGAAATTCCATTCTAAAGGCTAATTGATGTGACATCTTGTGGATTCTTTCATTATATTCTTTTTTTAATCTTAATTCACGACTCTTAAAGAAAGTTCGAAACTTAGGTGCCAAATCAAGCTAAATCAATTGCTAGATGGACCAACAAACTAATTAAACATTTGTCGAGCCGATTTTAATGAAAAGAAAAGATAGGTATATCATTGACTCCTAAAATTTATCACGGAAATGCAATCTGATCCTAAGATTTGAAAAAAATGTAATCAGATCTTAAAATGTATAATCGAGAATTGTCGTTTAGCGAATTTTCGAGAGTGCATAGTGTCAACGTGGAAAGGACCTAAGATCATAATAATAGTAAAAAGCAAAACAATGAAATGGAAAGAAAAAAAAAAGTAACTTGGACAAAGATGAGTAGGATGGAGGGGCTTGAACGTCGAAGGGAGCTTGGCAGCTTGCCGCCTCCCCGTGGTGCCGGCGACCCTCTATGCAAGCAAAGAGAAGCAACTGAATGTTTTGAAAGAGATTAATCCGATGAAGGAGATTAAGCTTGATCCTAGACTTTGGTCGACCATTCACGAGCAATTGCGATCCTCGCCGCGAGCAGCTGTCGACCCTCGCCGAGCCCCGGCTGTCTCGCCAACGCCCCCCGGCGTTCTCTCTCTCTCTCGCGCGTCAGTTTTGCTTTAATTTTTCAAGCTTTCTTCTACGTGAGTGACACATCATCATTTGTCTTAGAAAAATTGTTGGATTGCGTATATTTTAGATCTTGATTGACCTTACAAATTTTAAAAACACTGATGTGTTCATTCCTTAAAAGAATTCACACGAACTTGTTCGAAGTTTATCAAAGTTTACGACCAGTCATTTCATTAAGGAACGCGTCAGTGACACTTATTAAGCAATTAATTTAAGGAAATTCTGCAATTTTCAAATACATTTATCTGTCTTTCTGGTTTATCAATGATAGAACATAATAGAACTGTCAAAAACAGCTGGACATAGTTGCACCCAGAAACAAGGAGCTGGTCATAGTTAGTTACAGAGAGAGTGGTGTTAATCTTTACTATGATCCACACACAATGGCCGCATCACCAAAAAGCATAGGAAGATCCACATAATGAACCTACCCAAAACAAAAGATTGGCCAGAATAATTCTCTCTCGCAGATTAAGTTAGCACATGAACATCTACCGAGTTTTGCGGTTTATATAACACTTGTTGTTTCATCGCAGAGAGAAGTCTCTCAGCACGGAATGCGGCGACCCTGCGGCTGTCTTCCGCCTCCCAACTGGTGGACAAAGGCGCAGATTTCGGCACCATCCTCCATTCCCAACTGCAGCAGGTTACGACGAAATCAGGAATTCCAAGTGCTGCCACTAAGTTATGTCCCGAGAAAACCGTTACCGATCAAACAGGCAATAACTTCCTAGTTGCTATTCTGTTTAGTGGAAGATGATCCAAGGATATAGTCGATACTTACTCCATGAGGGGTTTGTTTGCCGGTAATGCGATTGCCTTCGTAGAGGAACTGCACGGTGTGCACATCCAGTTGCCGCCTTTCGCAGAAGATGTTGAACATCTTCGATAGCCTCACTCTTGGGTTGATTTTGAAGTAAAGCACGCGACCTTCCTGTGAGTCAAATAAGATGCCTTGAGCGCAGAAACAGAATACACATCAAAATGAGCTACTAAACATGCGACCTATGTGAGGATTGGATGTAATCTTCCCATTCGAAATTGCTCTAGTCGCTACATCTTCATTACCACCATAATTAATTTCCCTCTGTCGTTGGTTCTACTTCGAGGACCTCGATACAGTTTTCTCCTTCCTACATCTGTCGCTTTGACACTAGAGACTAGATCGAGAAATTAAGCGCATGAATGACTATAACTCCTACACTTACGACATTGACCTGCGCAAGTTAAAGGAAGGAACAAAGAGGAACCAGCGGTCAGCATCATGCATCGAATTCGCAATGTGTGAGCTGATCGGCATCAATGCAGCAGGACAAATGGCCAATATGGCGTCTCATCAAATGGTTTCAAAACACAAAAGTCTCCACTTTGAACTCTTTTCTTTCCCATTTTAGGGCATTCTGAGTTTTTGCAAAAGGATGCCACATTGATGGAAACCCTGCGAACTCAATGCCCTAATCCTGTATTTCTCCTAAAATTTTGTGTTTCAACTACTGTAGCTGCACAAAACAATTGTATGATCTGCTCATGCCTCCTGGCTTGTCAGAGCAAGAACTGAAACCTCGACTATTTCTTTGCAATAAAAATGGGATCTTTAGCTGAGCTGACCTGAAGAAGCAGGACAACAAACAGACACAGTCACAAACGGACACACAAAGTACCCAGAAAGCGAAGCCTCGACGAAATCGAGCTAAACGGTGGCAAGAAACAAAGAGAAAGCATTAAAGGGCGAACCCACTGAAGAAATCGAAGCAAGATCATCGCCCCATCACAGACCTGTGCATACGTATTAAAAGATGCACAAACCCAGAAAGTAAAAGACACTAGAAAAGAAGAGGAGAGTAAAGAAGAAAGAAGAAGAAGTCTTACCTGGCCCCTGACCCTGACGTTTATTTTTTCCGCTCCGTCGACGGTAGAAGCTGGCATCTTCGTGCAGGCGAGAAAGACACACAGAGAGAGAATTGAACAATAACAGAAGAAGAGGGTATTAGCTTGTAATTTTCAACTTCTTTCTTTGTTTTCCGCTGGAAATGTAGGAGAAGAAGAAGAGGAAGAGTGGGGAGGGAGTTTCAGCTCTCTTTTTGTACGGTTTAGAGAGAGAGAGAGATGAGTTTGAAGAGAGAAGTAATGGGCAGCAAGTAGCAGCTTGCAGGGGGCATTAATGGCGGGTTGGTGCGACCCAACAATGAAAATGGCTTCAGGGTTTATATCTATGCACAACAATTTTAGTCATCGACTATCACGATTGAATGAATGAAAGGATGTTGACGGCCAAGATGTGATGACTGGGACTTGACCAGGACTCGTCCTTTTTCGCATGGGGCGCGACTTTTCTTTGCTTTATATGTGGACAGTGGACACCAGGCTCGTCTTTACATGAAGCCCCCGGCGATAATGGATATGAAAATATTCTATGCAATCGTCCCACCCATAATGAATGTGATTTGCACATGCTGTCCGATCGGTCAGTACATTGGAAATCAGTAGTGTATTTGGTTAGAACGCAACCGGGGTGGTGTGTTTGATCCCCAAGTCGGCTAGACTTGAATCAGGATTACTTTCTCGGATTCCACAAGAGATGCATGCTAATTCTGTTGCTCTTTCAAACGTTTCAGATTGATGGGGTACCTCCATTGAACCGGTTCTCAAATCAATGTTTTTTGTGAAGTTTATCATGTGGGTGAATTTCATATCTATGACCCATCGAAGCCCATTTTGCAACTTGGCCAATGGTACAATTTAGGGCGAAAATGAGACAATTCTTTTTTTTTTTTCTTATCATTTCTCATTTTCACCCATCCACATTCATCTTTCTAGCCCAAGGAACGGTCATAGCTTGCCAGTCATTTAGGACCTGTTTGATAACGTTTCTATTTCTCTAAAGTGATTCCGATTAAAATCATTTGTTTTATTCTGTTCCCTGGATTTTAGAGAAACAGAACGCGTTTGGTAACTACATAAAATTTCTGTTCCCGGAACATAAACACGTTTGGTAACTGCACAAAATTTATGTTCTGAGAAATAATTTCTCTTCCCAATTTGTCATTTAAATCAAATAATTAAATAATCACATTTGATGACTTTCCTCAGACCCCACAGTTACGATCATCTTGCATCATGACATCTTTTTGACCAAAATAGGGATGCTTCAGATGCGGATGGTCACTGATGTAGCATGGTATTCCGATAACAAATCATGCAGGGTTTAGGAAATCGTCATTTTTGGGAATAGACCCATTTCCTACTTTTTAAGATTTTTTGAGAATTTTCAGAACGATTTATCCATGAGGGGCAAAATCGTCATTTGGGAGAAATCGAAAGGCAAAATAGTCAAAAATAGGATTGGTCAGTTGAAATGACCCATCTCCTAATTTTAAAGATTTTTTTGGAATTTTTGAAATCTTTTCTATTTTTTTTTTTCAATTTTTTCAATTTTTTTTCAATTTTTTTTTATGAATTTTCCATATTTTGGATTTTTTTAATCATTTTCTGATTTTATTTTATTTTATTTTTATTAATTTCCGAAATTTTTATTTTAAAAAAAAATCCGGATCGGGTCGAGTTTACCCAGCCCACTCCTCGCAGGCGCCTAACAAAAGTGAGAGAAGATTATCATTGCCTTTTTGATTCTCAAAAGTGTTCTTTTTCTTGAGAAACAACTTTTTTTATTTCTCAAAATTGGTCCAAAAGTGTTCTCGGGAGCAAAATCAGAATTAAAATCATTTGCGTTACCAAACATGTTTCTGATTCTTTTTTGTTCCTTTTTTGTTCCAAAAAAGAAAGATGATAAACCATTACCACGACAAAACTCCATGGGCTCGTTACTACCTGAAAGATGATCAACCAAAACGATCGCACTGGAAAAGCTTGCGCATGGTTATGACCGATTGGCGGGAAAATATCGGGACAGTGGTTTGGAATTCAAACCATCAACCATGACCTCAAACAGCATCAAGAAGAAGGAACAATCCCATCTGCAAACATCCGGGGCATGTTTGACCATATTTCTTCTGCTTCTATCAACTTATCTCATTCTCCATCTTGAGAGAATCTCCTTGAATCCGGCGAGAGCTAAGTTGATTCAAAACAGTCTGTCATACTCACAAATTACATTTGATATACCAGGCCTCAAAACTCAAATGCCTACTTCATTAGCTAATGAAATTCAAATAACTGCACATTAACAATCACACAGTTCCAGGAGAAAAGCCAATATCGATTAACAACCTGTATTTGTAGTAGTCAAGTTAGACTGATTGTAAGATCCACTATCGCATCTGAAAACTGTTATTTACATTGTACCATTTAAGCAAAAAAGTAAGGACAGCGTGAGATCACTTGCACTGCACTTTCCAAATTGTAAAATGATCTCACATATGCTCTGTACCAAAAGAGGAGTGAGAGAGCCAAATGAAAACAAGATTGCAACTACTGAAGCAGAAATGGCAGCATCAGCAATTGCAAATCGATCTAATATCATGTAGGTGCTACCACTTACCACATTGTCAAAAAGACTGATGTCAAAATGTACATAATTCGTCCTAGAGCCGGACAAAAAATCTAGCTCACAAATCAAGTTAATAAATATCCCAAACTATTGCATGACTATCCAATTGCCATCTGCATAAGACTAGAAGGGAGTAAAGAATGGTGATTCCTGTTGTCATTACTGCCAAACCATACACTACCTGGCTACCTCCGGTTTTGAGACAGTAGCTGATATATCTTTCACTGCGTCTTTGGCTTTTGAATCTTTACATATGGGAGAACTCCCAAAAAGCGAACAACTTTTGGATTCCATCCCAGTTGCTTGGCCCGACAGAACATCAGGAAAGTGTTTGCAAAATAGGCATTGAACCCCATTAAGACGTGCCACAAAGCATGACCCTGGGGATTGATATACCACTGAGAGACTTGCTTGCATAACAAACGATCAAAAAGCCAACATAGACTGCCGAGAGATATGGTTGCAACATATAACTTCGCAAGACGCTTTGCGGCAACATCTTCTGTGTGGATGTAGTACTTGTACATCCTAGGGATACAAAGGAGGCAGAGTATTGCATAATGTACTTTAAAGCCAATTCCAAAGCGTACTAGCGAATGGAGGATGGCAAATGCAGCACCATAAAGAAACAGAAAGGTTGGCATTGTACTTCGGTAGTGCCAATCTGGTGAATGCAGAATATAGATGTATAGAAGCATCTCCCATACCATAGGCGTTTCATCTCCTTGATGTGTACTGCATGAAACAAAATTACTTTCCAGTTAGAAAACCTTAGCAATTAAATGGAGTATTCGAAGAATTGAAAACAAAAATTAGAGTTTGTTTAAGGAGATAAAAGTCACTCTCAAGTATGATTGGAGAAATCATAGGAAGAGAATGATTCATCAATCTAAACCTAATTGACCAAAATTAACTCAGGCACATAACTCCAAACCACGATAAGACTAGATTCAGTTAAAGATCCCCTGGTCCATGGAATCACACTGCATCCTGCTTTACTTCATAGATACAAGCTAGCACCACCTCAATATGATCATCCAGAAAAGGTTTCATCGTTTTCACAAATAGAAGTTTTCCTGTACTGTCTTCTGCAGTTTGTGATGTGCTAAGATTGTTGTGTGGGCAGATAGGTGCCTAGTGTGAGTCAGGTCTTTAATGTTCTGTAACCAATGAATACCGAATTTGACTTTTACTCAGTGGTAACAAAATAATTCCACCCCGTATAAAAGGAAAAACAAAGACATTCCCGAAAATGGAGATCATCATATGGACCCTTAACACCTATATTACAACAAATATTCTATTACAATTATTATGGAAAGTGATCTTTCTGATTTATAGTAGAGATGGATTGGGCAAACTAAGATTGCAATAGCCTACTGCAAGAATACGGTATTCCCATAATCTCTAATAGCCAGCTCTGCTCCTTTCAATGCGCAATCACACTGCAACACTTGAATCCAACTGCAGCTTCCTTCTTAAATGATATTTCAAGGATGATCCTGCTAAATCTAAGAACATATGCACATATTTGAAGAAACAATGATTCAAAAGTGAAAAGTCACCGCAAACAGGAATTTGGCTGGTTGGTGCGATTCCAACATACCTTTTTGCCGGATTTTCACTATCAGGGCGTGGGAGTTACATAGAAAACAAATTGCAAATTTTCTTTATTTATTTTGGGCTGATGTTTCCTCGCTCAGCGAACAACAAAGAAAGCCGACCAAAGTCAGTTCTCATTTTTTCCAAGAAAGAAGGAGAGTTGAAAGTTCCATTAACAACAGACTATACGGATATATCTGGTCTCATCGAGGCCCTCCATGTGCTTTAATGCAGCGACGAGGACCATGGTGAGGCGAGACAGCTTCTCTCTCTCATGACTAATGTATTTCGCGACCTTCCATGAGGTTCAATGAGCAGGCTGCGGTTCACCACACTAGTGAGGGAGGTAATCGAAAAATTGATGAGGTCTGCTGCAATAAGGTCACGTTCTGGAAGGCAAGGACGGATAGCTGAGGCGGGCGGAGAGAGAGGGGCCTAATGTGACTCTCTTGCGACGGGATTGGGCGGGAGAGAAGGAGGTGGAACACCAGCTGCTAATCGGAGCCGGTCGACATTACCCGTTGGAAGGATTGTGAGCTATGGAGGGCTCTTGCTTGATCACTTCCATCAGCTTGTATGCAGCCACTTTGTGACAGTGAGTGTTACTCAAGGTTTGCACTTGCAGGTGGTGAACAAACTAGAGGGCGTGTGGACATTACACGTATGTACATTCGGCATGATTTCAACAACTAGTTGCAGAGGAACGAAGCAAGAGACAGCACTTTCAGGATATATTGAGAGAAATACTTACACATGTTGTAGTGTAGCATGGTAAAGCATGCTACCAATGGCGAGTATCACATTGGATATGTGAAGGACACTGAATCTCTTCTCGAAACGTTGCCTCAAGGCAATTACCAGGCCAATAAGTGCCAAAAGTATGCAAGGTATGTTTGATACCGTGTTGAAAAATTCCCCTATATATGAAGAGTGGACATAATTTTTCTCACACCAGTCAAGGGATGTAACAGGACCCCAGAAACTTGATAATCCGTCTTCCATTCTTCAACAAGCCTTTGTTAATGCTATTAAGTTCTTGACGCCTGCATCCATTGCCTAAAAGAGGTAAGATGGAGAACTCAATAGCCAAACATGAAACTGAAGACAGATTCTGTTCAACCAAAAACGCCCAAAGACCGAAGTTGAAAGTCAACTTAACAAAAGAGGTAAAGTCACCAAATGGACAGAGTGACAAAAGGAAAAGAAATCAACAAAGGGAACTGGCCTAGAGCCTTAAGTGTAGTCCCCTAATTAAATGTGAACCATGAATTGAATCCTAAAATAATGATTCCTAAATCCTTCACCAAATAGTAGAATTCCATGAAGTACATTAAAAGATGTTGAGGGAAAAACGCGCGTGCAATAAAATACAAAATAAGATGTCTCGAGCAATATCAGGTGGTTTCATCACTAATGGTATACTTTGTCCATGGTGATGCAGGGACACTTTGTCAAGTAAATGATCGCCAGTGGTAAATCAAATGTCGAAACCATTAATCTACCTAAAGTTGACCATAAAGTGACATATGAATGATATATCCAAAAGATAATTCATTTCACAAATCAATAAGTCTGCCAAGATTCCCCATCATTTTCCAAATAGAAAAGCAGCACCCACCATGTAGTCATAATTGTATTTTACATATGTTCACTTGATTTAAAGCTACCAGATACCTGCTAAATTTAGACAAATTACACGGAACAGTCTATTTGCCCATTAATAAGGTTTTTGACTTCAATCAATGAAACTGAGTTATAGTATCTGCTGCCCCAATATAAATTTACGAGAGAGTGTGAATAAAGAAATATTCCGTGCATAGCACATGCGATACTGCTTGTTACTTGCGAGAACGAAGATTGAAATAGAAAGATTTCTAATCCAAGTACCCTCTTATGCAAAACTGAATTGTTCACGCACTCTAGTCAAAGCAAAAGTTGCTATGGAACGAGGCTCAATCCCAAGAATCCACCCTAAATCACACCATCCATGTATGGCAGATCTAGTCCAGTAGGAGCATAATCGAGGGTAATGATTTGCCCCGCAGAAGCGGCCGGAACATCAGAAAACATAACCATGACAACCCTCCCGATTGGAGATAAACTGCAACGCCAGCAATAGTTGCGAGAAAAAAAGAGCCGCGGACGAGTCACATTACCTATATAATCTTCAAATTCCGCAACGATGCAGACGAACTACGCCGGCTTCCGGCAGCTCCACATGAACCGAACAGCAATCTCTCTTCCTCTCTGTGGACTGGTTATTGATGCCGGCGAGCTGCGGAGAGAGACATGGATCTCTCTCTCTCTCTCTCTAGGTTGAGGTCGTACAGTTTGACAGAAATCGCTGGGAGCTTTTTTTCGTAGAGGTGATTCGGAGAGAGACTGAGGGACAGTGACGAAGAGCTGTTGTTTTCTTCGCTCTTTAATTCCATGTCTTTATTCGACCAAAAAAACAAATAAAAAAATCCACGTCTGACCTCTGAATAAAAAAAAATTATTAAAATTATTCTTATTTTTATGTTTCTTTTCTTTCTCTTTTGGCTCAAAGGGCCGGCGGCCCCGGGGTGAGGCACAACGACCCCTGCTGGCCCCTTGGCGAGGGCCATGACCCTCGCCCCCTCGAGGGCTTCGTGGCCCTTGGTGGAGCCCTTGCCCAGGGCCTAGGAGAGGGCTCGTGAGATCTAGCGAGGCCAGGGCGTGGCGGCCCTTGCCTAAGCTCTCGCTAGCCAAAGCGAGCACAGGCGAGGGCCGCGACACCCTTGCCTACGGTCGGCGAGGGCTTCGCGACCCTCTCTCCAGAGCCGACGGGGGGTCACCAACCCTTTGTCAGTGGTAGGTGGAGGTCGCCGGCCCTCAACCAATGGCCGGCGTCCCCGCGGGCCATATGAACCAAAAAAGAAAAAAAGAAGAAGAAAGAAAATAAAAAAAAAAGAAAAAGAAAAATCAAAAAAATATTAAACAATATTAAAAATCACCCACGTTAGCGGCGGCCATGTTATGTAGAACGGCTGGCTTCCACGTTAGTGATTTTTCGATTAAAATTTGTCGGATAAACTCAATTGATAAAACGTGGTAAGGTTTAGGACTCAAATGACAAAATTAAAATGTTTAGGACTGAATTAGCAATAACGCAATATATTTAGAACTTTTTGGACAATTTTTTCAGAACTTTTCACATAGATTAGTACGTTGTAGGAAGTGAATTTTCCAAATTGATTAGCCATACCCTAAAAAATGAGTTTTCTCCTCTCAGCAAATTTGTGTTTTTGTTGTGCACTCAGTATATTTTAGAAATTTAAACGAATTTTCAAAAATATCTAAACTAATAACTCTTAAACGTGATGAGTAACTTCTTAAATTTTAAGTGAGCTTCAAATATGAACGGCTAATAACGTTCAATGAAAGTCACTCACCAGTAACAAAAATTACTTGGAAACCAAGAAAGCAGGTTGTTTATCCGTATGGCCCGACTCGATTCGACAGCGAAAATCGATTCCCTAGAATCCTATAGCACCCAGTGCTCATCGATTCGATACCATGAAAACGGGCAGACATGCTAGGGATGGTCGCTAGTGATCAAATGAGATCAATTTGATAATAGACGCCAAATCTGACTACCTCTACTTCTTGCGACACACGATGAGATACGCCAATCTGAAGATGATCAAGTGGCTTACTCGTTTGGATTGTAAAGCATGTTTGTGTATATATTACCAACAAGATGCAGTGAAACAAACACATTGAATTTTTTGAGTTGCAGAGAGAATTGAAAGAAACGTTGAACATATGGACCTCTCTAATGGCATATAAATATTTCGGCCGGTAGCCGGTGGCGATTTGCCAGAAAGAACGGGGACGAGAAAGGGAAGGAGGAGGAGGCAAACAACTGTGCCATGTTAACCGCATGATCAAGCACCGAGTGCTAATGTAAGATCCATGAATGCCACAAATTACACATGGAATTCATTAAAGAAACAAAAGAGGAGAGGGAAAGTTACATTTTCGTGTGTAAAGCTGAGGTTCTTAATCTTCAGTGCAGGCTCCTATAAATAAAACCGGGGAAAGAAAAAGGAAAATCTCTGATCTCTCTACTCAAATGATAACAACTGACGAAAGCGCAGACTATTTTTGGATGTTGAAATTTTTCCTAAAACAACCGACATTTACCCCCAATAATTTACACGGATTTACACTCCAACAAAAAACTTGAAAAAGCAAAACCCCCAAAGAAAAGGAACAAGGAAGAAGAGATATAAGGAGGGGTTAAATTAACCTGAAGGTTTAGAACGCAACTTGTTGGCTACATACAGCAGATGGCTAATATTTATAGAGGGGTAATGTTGCAGTAGCTTAAGGTTAGCCGTGAAATCGCCGGCAAGGAGGCGTCTCCGTACAAGAATCAGCATTGCGCAGCAGATGCGAAGCAATGTCTCCTGGAATTACAATTAGATATTCTGTTACTTTCATGCTTTCAGCGCGCTAGACAGAATTTAAACAGAGAATTGTCCATTTATTGACTCAGCAAACAATAGACACACTACATAATAACCATTGTGGCGGACCAGATAGTAAAGAGTTTTTGCAGAGTTGGAAGTTCAACAAGAAAAGGCAACATTAGAGAGGAATATGCTCAAACAGTTCACCGGCATTCCATCATTTTAAAGATGGTTAAATTTCTAACACATCTAACAAAAGTCCCTTAAAATAGATAAATAACAGGTTTACAGGAAAAATGACTTCACGCACTGATTAGGCCTGTTTTTCCTCCTAATCCAGGTTCCTTTCATTTCTTCTTGGAGCATATGTCAACAGATTAATGTTTAGTTTAAGTGTTATTCATGTAGTCTAATCAATTGACTGATTCCAGAGGAATATCCCCCAATAATTCACAGGCACTCCATCATCTTAACTAGATATTTTAAATGTACTTGCTTGAACATGAATAACTACCTTTGTTATTCGACAGGTACTCAAGTGAACCACTACAGGCATTCCTCCGTGAACCAGTTCTTGGTATATATTTTGCCATAGTTTATCATCTAATAAATAGAAAGAAAAGGTCTACAGACAATGATTCTAGTTGTTGCTTAGTCTTTTTTTACCTCTTATTCCAAATTATCTCGATTCCCTTATATCAGGACTTTTATTTAAAAAGTGTTACGTTGAACTTTCATTCATTTCTATTTCAATTCTCTATTCTCCATAACCAAGCGAGGCCTTAGAGTATCATGCCATCACATTTACTTAACCATAATAGCATATCACAAAGAGCAAAATATGTACCTGAGGACCTTCAGGGTCACTTAGGAGAGTGTCCCAGATGTGTGGTATGTCCATTAAACTAAATTCTCGGGTCAGCAGGAGAGTAATCCACCTAAACGCATAAAACTGTGGATTGACCTGACAATATTCAACATAATGGTGAGGCTTTTGAAAGATCATATATCAATAATTAAAAGGAAAACATAAAGCATGATTACAAATTTGAGAGGCAAACCATAGTATCACCTACATCATGACGTAGCTGACAACAGCATTATAATATTAAACAGAGGCACAGGCACTTCACTTAGGCATTGTGTGAGATTTAGAATTCTCCAGACGTATTTGTTTTTTTTTAGGGTAACATGTTGAGAACTTGTTTCTACATGTATATTTAAAACCAAAAAACAGAATATACATACCCCAGAAAATTACCAGAGATGCTGGATATACAAAGAAATCCTTGGAATAGAAGTGAGGATATCGTGGATAATAAAATCAAGTGAAAAGCAAGGTACAGCTTATGTGAAGTTTCCCCAACATGAAAACTTCTGAAGGTTCAATCAGGGAGATGACAAAGATCTAGAAGAAGTCAAAGAATAAGAATTGTATTGCTCATCTCAGAGAATATTCCTTCAGGGCTCATGTAACTTCCATAAACATCTGGTATGAGATAGTAGATATCATATGATCTTTCTCAATACTTATTAACATTAAGTAGTCTCAGATTACTTCGTGTTATTTACAATGCTAAAGATTTAAAAGTTATAGTGTCCAATATGTAAACTTCATCAGAAGGATATTTGATGCACGAAAATTGTAAAGGACATCATTTACAATAGCAGAGCAATGAGATATAAGTATCCCCATCACATAATGGAAAATGAATCAATAACTGTTACTCAGTTGTTAGTCAATGTTCATCAATTGCTAGTCATTTTGATGATAACCACTACATAGGTCAATGGAGTAGCCGCACTAACTGTGATTCCTAATCCCAAGCGGAAAAAACAAAGTTTTGTTTTGTTCTTGCTTTTTGCATCCAACGCATGCAGAGCTCTGTTTCTTCTGTATTTTTCATTCATGATGTCCATATTCTGTTGCTTCTTTTTTTGCAATTCTATGCCTATATGCTCTGCAGCATCAAACTACATAGAGTCCTTTAGAAAAGAAGCAATCTCCTCTTCCTAGAAGATGTTTGGAAAAATCTCTCCACTTGAGAGAGTGAAATTCTAAACAAGCAGACTTGTATGTCCACCCAGTCAAATAGATCTTGAGCACTATGCACCAGTTTTTTTTTTTGGGGATGAATGCTTTGCACTGGTTGAAGTAAACATGTTTTCACAGAAAGAACTAAGTCCCATATGTGTGCCTAGACCTTGTAATTACCGTTTGCACATGAATGAACCTACTGATGTACGAGGTAAGACTTAAAGAAAATCAATAAATAAATTACAACCCTCATGCAGAATGACGTCGTTCTGAATGATTACACAGCAGGAGAAACATGCCCTAAATTATGCTCTTGAACAAATAGTTGATATTCTAGCATACAACCTCAACCAAGAGAGAGATGGGGTTGGTCAATCTTTGTTTACGTCTTACCTTTGTTGTGACCTCAAGATGACGCCAAAGCTCTTCATCATGTTCCTTGAGAAGCTGTGACAACCTTGTAATTGTCGAACGGATGCCCACGACACTGTTGTCCAACTGCTGACAAAAGTTGTCCCGTAAACCACTCAATAACTCAACGAAGCAAAAGAAAGTATCCGCTTCTGCGGCAGCCTGCATCATGCAAAGATAAGAAACAATGAAGCATACGATACTATAAGAGAAAGTATTGTACATTAACACTTCCATGTCACACGAATTTCCAAACTTCAAATTACCTATATTAAATACTTGGCTGTCACAATAATTTAACCCAAGAGACCTCAAATTTCAAAAACTAAATAGTGAAGGATGATAATCACTTCTCTTTCCTGTATCCATGACAATAACTGCTGTAAATTTGATTACCTTGTTTCTGACATCTTTCACACAGAGACCAAGACATAAAAAAGGGAAAAGAAAGATGTGTGAGACAACAATCCTCTCTTTCTCCACCACCAGCAGATCAGTCAACCAACCACCGTAGCTAGCTGCATTTATAGCTGCCAACAAGACTCGGCAAGCTCGAACTCAGTACGGATGATAGAGAGAGGATATCACGATTGACAGTAGCATATGAGTAGAAGCAGCGAATGGTGACTAAAAAATTTACCGCCGACAAGATCGTGAGGAACTTTGATGAGCACTGTTAGCATATAAGAAAGTAATATAATAATATTAAAAAAGAACATCAATAAATGAGCAAACCATACTTGGTGCCAATGTTGTGATAAGAGGGCAAGCACAATGGCACTGTAAATGAAAATATTGGAAGAAAGCTTCCAGAAAATCTCCCACATCTAACCACAAACTATTGATTTCCTCAAGTAAGTTCACTACTGTAATACATTCACCACTGAAGGTAGGCCATAAAGCTTTCATGAGGCATTTGATTTCAATAAGTCGCATGAATAATAGACAGGATATACCAAAAATGAAAAGGAAACGTGAAAACGATACAAAACATCATATTTAAAGGTAATTCAAGACAGTGCAGAAAGGACTGAGAAAGACATACCGCATTCTCCTCGTCGGGATCATTTCTCAGTACAAAGAAAAGAGGAGCCAAGATTTCGTTCATGCCTTGGACATATCGTATGCCAGGATTCAACTTAGCAAACACAGTTAATATGTTCCTCAGAGTCTCCTGAGATTATGAACACAACAAATCAGAAAAATGATTTCCTCTGATAATTTAAGCAAATTGAACAAGCATACCTGATTAGATTTTGCATATGCTGAATCTCCGGAGAAAAAGTCCATATCCGGATGAGTTCTTTTCACATCACGGTCAATCTGTTCTAAAATCTCTGCATCCTAAGAAAAGGAACACGTATTCATACTCAGTTCAAACACTTACTAACACTTAAAGCAACATACAGTTCACAAGCCAGTGAGAGAGAATTCTTCGTTGAAGATAGAGATAACTTAAGTGCATGATACACTTCCAATATTTATCATCACCTTTGTGTACCTAGAAACCCAACTGGCATTTCAAATAGTGTGAATGACATTTCCTTTTCAAAAAAGTAAAAATTTAAATGGATTATACATGTTTCACACATCTTCAAGTTACATATCAATACATAATAAATCCACAATTCAATGACAAGTCAACCAAGAAAAGGTTGCATTTCCCACGAGATGTTTATACCTCCACCTTTGACAACACACAGCAAATTCCACCGAAAAATTTTACATCCAATGAGAAGCAACAGCTCAAATTGTCAAAGGAAAAAGCAATATTCTGGCCACGCCATTCAAAATTATTTGCAATGTTCTCTGGTACCTGAAAGAATTGATTCCAGATACTGCTTTGTCCAAGGCTCAAGGGATGCTCCCCATGAGTTATTTCTGATCGCTTGAGTACGCCACGCCTTTGAAATTTTGACTCGTCGTTGTCGCAGCTTGTGGATTTATCCAACCTTCTCGTGATTTCTGACTAACTAACCACAAGAAGTTCATAAGTCTGTAACTTTTAATAGACAAAAATTTGAAAATGAAAAAAGCAGAGTCATTAATAAGATGCAGTGAGCTTTACATTTCAGCATGTTTCATCTAAGTCAAGATCTCACAAAAACAAGATGACAAAACTAGGTCCCAAGAATTGCCACGACACTGTAACATATGGAACTTTTTTCCGAGACTAAGACCCAGCAAATACCAAATTGGAAATAATTGCTTCGAAATTATCTACAAGACTCTCTAACTTGTTCTTCCCATAGTATATTGTATATTATCAGAATCAAAGGTTACTGGAGAATTTTAGCATATTTTACAAGCTAAAAGTAATCAAACCACAGAAAGGCGAAAGTCTTGTTGGGGGATTAGGAAAGAGAAGAATCGATTATTTAGAAATTGTAGACCCAGCAAATACCAAATTGGAAATAATTGCTTCGAAATTATCTACAAGACTCTCTAACTTGTTCTTCCCATAGTATATTGTATATTATCAGAATCAAAGGTTACTGGAGAATTTAGCATATTTTACAAGCTAAAAGTAATCAAATCACAGAAAGGCGAAAGTCTTGTTGGGCGATTAGGAAAGAGAAGAATCGATTATTTAGAAATTGTTGTCACAGGATCAAGGGTTTCTTGGCTAAAAACCAACATATTTTGGGAAGTCCCCCTCTCAGAATTGCCAAACAAACTAGAGAATTAGAATGGAAATTCAAGCCTCGCTCATTAAAGGTTGTATTCGATGAAATACCCCATGCTTGAGTTCCCAAGATTAGTTTAACTTAATCTGCCAGCTCTTGTCAACATCCATAAGCAATCAGAGAAATTTGAACAAAAGTAAGTTGGTTAAATAAAATAAGGACTTCCACTAGTAAGAGAAGATTAGACTTCATTTCCGAGTCTAACATTATATTTACAGAAGGTAGCCATGATATTCCTCATCAAAGAAGAGAAACTGCTTCAAAAGCCACATATAGGGCGTCGAGAACACTGCTTTTTACTTACAGGGTTCGTCAAAACCTCCGCTTTGAAGTTCCTATATTGTGACCTCTTCTTCGCAAGTTCAGATGGCCAGAGCCCATGATCTGGAGGCAAATAACCAAGCAAAAGCTGCCACAAGGCCCACAATCGACCAGTCGCATATTAAACCTTGTTTAATCTACTGGAATAGAACTGTACAGCAATAAAAAGTAAGGGACAGACAAAAACTAAACCCTCCAAATCAGGCTAGTTGCACATTGCTTTGTCTTAATTTCCACACCAATAAAAAGTAAGAGACAAACAAAAACTAAACCCTCCATATCAGGCCAGTTGCACACTGCGTTGTGTTAATTTCCACACTTAGCCATGGAGGAAACTCACCACAACACTTAGCCAATTTGTCAAACATCCATTTCCATTTTTACTACTTGTCAGCAGAATTTGAACCACAACAGAACATGAATTACAAAACCAACAAAAGCAAGCACAACAATACCTTCCACACAGTGGGACGAACCCCTGCGCTATCCGGTATCCCAGGTGATGCAATTCTTCTCAACTCCCTCACATTTATCATCTTCTTCGATAGCTACACATCACCAAACCGAACAAATCATCCATCAATTCCAATTCCCAACCATCTAAAAACCCCGGTTCAAGCATTTCCCGATACAATCACCACTCACATCCCTAATGCTGGGTCAAAAAAAACCTCACCACGGCCAAGAGCTGAGCCTGCCTGGCGAACTCCTCCCCGGACGGACTCTCGGCGCCACCGTTCTCGTCATCATTGCCAGCTTTCGCTGCTCCCGCAGGCTCCTCCCTCGTGACGACCGGAGGCGGAACCGGCGCCGGGGGATCCGTCGCCGGCGGCTCGTCCCTGTCGTCGGCGGCGTACTTCGAGGCGTACCGGAGGAGGCGCTCGTCGTCGGGCGGAGGCGCGGAGGACCAGAGCGAGCTGTTGAGCCAGTCAGGCACTCGCTTCTTCACCATAATCTCAATCTTCGGAGTGAATTCGGAGTGGACTTCGCTCTCAATTCGATTTGTTGTTTAGCGACGTGTCCTTCTTCTTCTTCTCCTTCTTCTTCCTCGTGGAAGAGAGGCTTGAGGACTGATAAATTCCGATAACGGTCACCAAAGGATGGTGAACGACCAATGGGGCAGTGCCACGCTGTGAGATTCGGGTGCCGCTACGGTCTGATGGTCACTGGGGACAATCATTTTGCGTCTGGACGACAAGTGTTCCAACTGTTATTTGAAATTGTTTTCTATTTTTAATTCTTTTTTTTGGTCGAAATTTCTATTTTTAATTCCGAATATTATAAAAATGCGCCATTTGACTTGACTAAGGGCCTGCTTGGTAATGTTTTTATTCCAGAAAAGTGATTCTGATTAGAATCAATTTTTTTTTTGTTCCCTAAATGAGTTTTAGAGAATCAGAACGCGTTTGGTAACTGCATAAAATTTCTGTTTCGGGAACAGAAATGCACTTGGTAACTGCACAAAATTTCTGTTTTGGGAAATAGTTTCTCTTCCCAATTTGTCATTTAAATCAAATAATTACGTAATCACATTTGATGACTTTCCTCAGACCCCACAGTTGCGATCCTCTTGCACCACGACATCTTTTTGGCCAAAATAGGAATGCTCAGATGTGGATGGTCCCTGATGCAGCATGGTATTCCGACAACAAATCAGGCAAGATTTAGGAAAAATCGGAAGGCAAAATCACCAAAAACAGGTTTGACCAGTTGAATGGACCCATTTCCTACTTTTTGAGATTTTTTGGGAATTTTCGGAATGATTTACCCATGAGGGGTAAATCGTCATTTGGGAGATATCGGAAGGTAAAATCGTCAAAAATAGGATTGGCCAGTTGAAATGACCCATCTCCTAATTTTTGAGATTTTTCCTTATTTTTGTTTTCAATATTTTTAGAATTTTTTTTTATGAATTTTCCATTTTTTGGATTTTTTAAATCATTTTTGGATTTTTTTTATTAATTTCAGAAATTTTTATTTTAAAAAAATAATTATCCGGACCGGGTCGGGTTGACCCGGCCCACACCTCGCAAGCGCCCGACAAAAGTGAGAGAAGACTATCATTGCCTTTTTTATTCTCAAAAGTGATCTTTTTCTTGAGAAACAACTTTTTTTTTGTTTCTCAAAATTGGTCCAAAAGTGTTCCAGGGAGCAGAATCAAAATCAAAATCATTTTGCGTTACCAAACATGTTTGTGATTCTTTTTATTCTGGGGAATAGAATCAAAGGAACAGAAATGTTACCAAACAAGCCTTAAGTAACCTCAGGTGTATTAGCAACATTAACGACGTGATTAAATACAAAAAGCTGTGCTAATTAAAGATCTCGATTGCACAAATAGCATAATTTAGAATATAAAATGTGAATGTGATTGTTTTTTTCTTTCCAAAATTTATATTTGCTATGAATTATTTGGCGATTATGTAAACTTTTCTATAATAATGAGAAATAAAAAATAATCTACTTAATAGCATAACCTTAATTCATTAATGGTTTGATTTATCTCATGTTTACATCGACAAGCATGATTTTGATTAGGGGTGAGCGATTTCAGGTTCCAATGTTCCAAGTTCCGTACAGGTTCCACCTGAAACCTGGAACCTACCCGTCTATACAGGTTCCTCATTTTTTGAAACCTGAAACCTACCCTACATACTTTAGAACCTATAACCTACAATGTTTCAGGTTCCAAGGTTGGTTCCAGGTTCCACATATGTTTCACAAGTATTCTTAGTTGAACGATTGTAGTGAATAATCACATTTAATGACTACAACTTGCTGCTAAAATCCACTGACCACAACTCATATTTAGACACACAAAAATACGAAACATTAACAAAGTAAAAGTCTTATTGATAAAATGGCTCCGAAATAAATATTCATTATCGGACACCATGGAATACCACAGGATAACGCGAAGACATATACCAAGAAAAATATAAAAACTTGCTCCAGGTTCCAGGTTCCACCTACCTGAAACTTAGAACCTACCCGTAATAACAAGTTTCTTAAGTTTTGGAACCTGAAACCTACCCTACATACCTTGAAACCTGGAACCAATCGATTCCACCAGTCCGATTCTCCAGGTTCCAGGTTCTACCCTAGAACCATGCTCACCCCTAATTTTGATGGACTTGTCGACTTTAGTGAACTATGATGAGCTCGTGGAAGAACAACCATACGCGTGAAAAAGAAGTAGCCGGAACCGATGTGCTAATGCCCATTTAGATCGTTCAAAACTATGTTGAGACGAGGGATCAAATTCTTTCGTCCGATTTCTCTCTCAATATGGGCATATCGGCATCCACCCTTGTGATCCAATTCACTCTTATCGTGAAAATTTCCTCTTCATCTCGAATCCCACGGACGATGGCACAACCTGAAATTTGCTCATTTGACTCAACCTCCAAGGAATCAATCAGGGGGGTGTGGCATCCCCTTTTCGTGCGATTGCAGCTTCATCAAGCTGGAGGAAACTGTTCCTGAAGCGATCCCCTATTGGACCAGCTATTTTCTTGTGACATTGTACGCCAACGATTTTTCAATATTTTCCAAAGAACTTCCCTCCCAATAAAGCATTTGAATATGAATAACCGGCTAGTGGTGCCAAACGGCCCGATCGAAAGACCCGGCCCAGCCTATTGATCACCTTTTGCTTCGGAGTTTTCGTCCGGAATCAGGCAAAATCACCAATTAGTTACCGCCGCCATTTGTGCCCATCTCTCCTTACTCATCATCATAAACAACTTGTCCCCCAATCTCATCTCCAACATTCCCCGTGAATAATGCTGCAAACCTCCCAGCCGCACGTGGGATACTGCCACGCTGGGTGGCCCCAACCAGTGCCTTTACAAACGCAAAACGAGTCTCATTCCTTCCGTGCTTGCGCGAGCACACACGCTTACTCAACATTCACACATGCCCCGGGCGCGTGCTCGAAACAAAAAAGATAAGACCCAACCTTCAAAAGCAGAGTCACGTTTCCTCGTGCTGAACTATCAAGAGAACATCCTTTAGTAGAGTCAAAAATCTGTTTGGGAGCTATAGACCAGTCATCATTTTAC
The DNA here is from genome assembly GCA_029784005.1 of Lenwebbia sp. NSW1173648. Classification (NCBI taxonomy): domain Eukaryota; kingdom Viridiplantae; phylum Streptophyta; class Magnoliopsida; order Myrtales; family Myrtaceae; genus Lenwebbia; species Lenwebbia sp. NSW1173648. Next base: position 43,022,991 of record JARCGZ010000001.1, read on the forward strand.
ACCATTCCAAGGGCTGAAGAATCATTAGCCCAGAAATTGGCAACACAGGCAAACCCAAGATTTTAGTCTACAAATTGAAGAGGAGAGAAACAATGACCCGCTGTATCTCCAAAACTGTAAAAGCCTACCCGGCAGTTTATCGAATCGAGCCATTCTGAATAGATGAAGCCTTGCAAACACCAGCTGATGTGGTGATCGGGATGTTCTTGAAGTGTGCTACTAGTCCTGAATCCGTGTGCAGATCTAGTTGCAGCGTCTCCCAAACCTTCTTCTTAGGGTTCAATACATCATCAGGCGCTCCTTCGAACCCGGGGAATGTAACTCTCTCTCCAACCTTAGCAGACTCAGGTGGTTCAATTAGCTCAACCTGAAAAATCAAATGTCATAGTTTGGTTTATTCATCCATTGACCATCCATAATCAACCCATGTAGCACAACCATACCAAAAAGTCCCCGATAATTTCTTTACAAGTGGATGACTATTGACAATAGGCTACATACTGGGATTGCAGAGAACTGTCATATCATCAAAAGTAAACATCTCAAGAGATGCCAAGCCTCAAAATGTTTCATTGCAAAGGTTCCCAAAGAGGAAGATTTCAGCAAGTGACCCCAATTCTAAATTATCACTTCACAATACTAGCTGTTGCCTTTCACCAGTTAAAGAGAATCAAAACCCATTCCTTCGAGGCCATGACAGGTGTCTAATTTACTGAGCAGGAAAACAAAAATGATTTCCAACAAACGCACCTCAGTGTTCTCCTTGTTTGAAGCGCAAAGAACCATTGCCTGTGACTTGATACCACGCATGGTAGCTGGCTTCAGGTTGCACAGAACACAAACCTTCCGATTCTACCAAAGTAGATTCACCGATAAGCCAGAAGTCAGCTAAAATGCTCATATCTATGCTGCAAAACAAGGTTGGCAATATGCTGTGGAAAATCAACATGGTTAGAAATGAGAAAAACCTGCATTTCCTCCAGAGGGATATACTTGACGAGGCCACTAACTACTGTTCTATTTTGACCTTCGCCAACATCAATCTCTTCAACATACAATGAATCAGCATCAGGATGCTTCTGAACTTTCGTTATGAGGCCCACGCGGATATCTAGTCTGGTAATGGAAATCTCTGCTTCAGTGGCAGGAGCCTTGGATTTGGCACCAGCTGAAGATTTTGCTGGTTGTGCTTTTTTTCCGCTTCCATCTATCACAGAAGAAGTTTCTTTATTAGCATACGATGATAATGTCAGAATGCTGTTCTAAATCTCACTGGAAACAGGACAGAAGCAGTAAGTCTCTTATTTTAGTTGTAGACCGATGAAATGGTCTATCTCCACCATAACTTGGCAGTAGTATCAAAAACTTGGCCACAAACAAGTTGTTTGGTCTTGTAAGCTGCACCATAGTAGTATATTCATATGCATGTTCCTGACATAATATGCTTCAAATTGACCTGTTTCATTTTATTATTGTTATCTTCATTTGTCAATTGCTCTCTGCATGACCTTTATCCTGGCTGGGTTGATCTTGACCATACTGGGGATTTTGGTGCAGATATGATTGCAGAATGATGTATGTTTTCTTTCTACCGTATCTAATTACATGTCTAAATTATGTTTAATCATATTTTGTTAGTTCTTTAGTTCTTGACTCATCGCAATCCTTATACTTTTAAAGAAAATCACAATCTTAAAAGCAATTTCATGAATAGCACGTAGGTTAACAATAAATTAAGGGAAAAAGGGTTAGGGTTCACATATTGCTTTCTCTTTTTTGACAAGAATTGGGGTCAAGGCATTTTGAGGATATAAAATTGAAGATACATACATACTTATTTGACTAGTGAATTTACATTTATTATCTGCTGAGTCTACATCTTGCATAAAACCTACTATTCATGCGATGATTTGATAATTAAAATCGAAGGGGTATCTTTTATTCGTAAATGTTGCTATCACATCCGTGAATTTACATTTCTTATCTACTTTGTCTACATCTTGCAGAAAACCTGTTCATTCAACGATTTCATAATTACAATCGGAGGGGTGTCTTTTCTTTGTAAATGTTGCTATCACGTCCCTTTCAAATAACAACTTATAAGTAGTACAATTCTAATAGATCCGAAAATAAGTAATGAGTAGATAAAACATTATAACTGTAAAAGATTAAATGTGTGTGTGGGAGAGAAAAAGATCAGGAAACAACTTGTCCACTCCATTCCATCAGAATATTACAGTTCACGTTGATGTTAGGTATGATATCGCATGGAATTTTGTCTAGAAATTAAGGTTGAAAATTTCAAAGGTTTTGGTAAATGTATGATGAAATAATAAACTGTGGGCAGGAACTATAAGAGAACGACCAATTGAAGAACTCTAAAGAATTTATATCTTTGTACTGTACCTTGCTTCCTTTTTATGCATGAAACATTTTATGTGATTGAAGTAGGACTTTATATTATTCTTCACACGGATGAGGCAGAATTATCAATAGAAATGGTTCTTACATCCATACTTACATGCCATGGAAGGCATGTTACGATTACCGAATAACCAGGACATTCTTTCTTTATCTATCATATGGCCTATAGACCAAACACAAGTGAACCTAAGAAGAGAAAATGCTACTATGCTCCACCTGATAATTTAGTCTTTCGCAATTGCTCAGCCGCCTTCTCAGCTTCAGCTTCTGCTCTCACAATTCTATCTGCTTGACTTCCAGCAAACTTGTTCCGATAGAATTCCATTTCTTCATCTCTCTAGAGAACGAAAATTTTCAAATATTAAGCTCGACTGATTATTGATGCCTCCAAAAAATGAAAATCTTGGAGTAATTAAGACAGGCTACAATTTTTCCATATATTTTTATTTGTCTTAATGGGTGTGCGAGGCTCAAACACGTACCAATTCCTTAAACAAAGGCTCTGGAGCCCCAATCCTGTGACCAGCAGGTATAAACTCCCAAGGTCTTTTAGCTCTCTCGATCTCCCCATTTTCATCTTGAAGTGAAGCTTGTAATTCAGGAGGTAAATTTAGCTGCTTAAATACCTGAAGCACCAGCAGACAGAATGCAGAAACATCTTCAATAAGAGCCAACGAAACATGGTTCCTCCCGCATGCAAAAATCATCATCAAAATCCATGGCTTGTCTAACTGTAGGCGAACTTAGTTACCTCAATGGAAAATGAAGGCATGAACGGTTCAAGTAAACATGCAAGGAGATGCACCAGGCCCACAGAAGTTTTCATCACAATAGAGCAAGACAGTTGGTCTTCTTTGTATAACTTCCAGAATTGGCTTGCCTGAAGATAAAATCATTCGACAAGCGAATGAGAGATCCTATATGAAAATGAAACATATAACCAGTACATTCACAAAGCATTTAGAACTTCTCCAAGCATACTTGCAGATACGCATTTCCCTCGCTTGAAATGCTCATCGCAGTCTTGAGTCCTTGCTTTAGTTTGACCTATACACGTTGCAGATTTATGCATGAGCTAGAATGGCAAATTTACTCGCAAGCCATTACATGCTGTGGTAGAGAAATGGGGAGCATGCTTTCGAGTCTACGTAATAAACACAATTCTTGGCCACACAGAACAGGATACAGGATGCTTTGTGATTACAAGGATTCAAATATAACCCCACTTGGAATGAGGATATAATGTTCTCTTCCACTGGTTAATGAAAAGTGAGCATTATTTGCTCCGAGCAAATCCAGTGGACATGTAGCAAACATTATGCTCGCATTATGTAGTGAGGCGATCCATAGTGAACACTACCCTGATATGTCCTGGTTACCTAGGAAGCACCAACGCTCTCTGGGGCCTTCGTGTCGTGTTCGACACTCTCCGACATGCGACCAACACGTGGTCAGTGCTCCAGACACGCCAGCGACACACGAGTCCAGCATCCCGACACGCCATTTCGACACGCACGGGGTCAATTTTAAGCATTTTCAATAAATTAAGGGTCAAAATGTAAATTTATCAAAAATATATATACTTAAATTATATACCCAGCCACCCCAAAATTAATATACCCAGCCATCAAAAAAAAAAAAAACCTAATCGTGAATCTCTAACATAGAAAGAAAAAGAAGAAACTCACTACCAATATTTTTATATATACACGATTATTTATCATGAAAAATATATCCATTGTTGTTAATAATTCATGTCTGAACATTTTCGCGGACAACGGAAATATTTTTCGTTTATTCATTTTTATAAGCGGTATACGCAACTATTCTTAGAAAAATATATTCCAAATTATACATTGTCTGCGAAACAAACGGAGCCTGCAACTACAAAAAATGGGTCAATTTTGGGTCAAACCCATTTTTTACCCACCCAAACCCAACCATAACCACCCGTTTGTCGGGTCCACTACTCAATAAGGTGACCGATTACTTACTCAGCTAGTGATTTGTTTTCTAAGCAACGAGGCTAGCTTGTTTAGAATACTAGTAGTTAGACAAGATCGCAGAATCAAATAGCACAGCAGAAGGTTGCTGAATTATGTGCTTTGAATTGGATTATTGCATGAGACTAACTTGTGCCTTCTTTGAGGGAATTAAGTGAAATAAATTGTCCATTTCCCAAACAGAATACCTTTTCCATGGCCTCCACGTATTGCTCCACCAACTTGCCAACTTTCTCGGCCAATTCTACTGTCAGGGAATGTGAATCAGCACCTGGAGCATCGGGAATAACAGAACCATATCCTAGACCTGCAGACAAAAATAATATTATAGAAAGCTACCAGTTGAAAAAATAAGTGACATATCAGTTGAATTAAAAGTAACATATTCCATGTCTGAAGCAAAAGAGGGAGCAGATCTACAAACACTGCCAAAACACCAAACTAACCTGAAGGCTTTGCGATAAAGCTCAACACCCGATTAACAAAGTTGCCCAAATTATTCAGCAACTCGCTGTTCAGTTTCGCTTGCAAATCCGCCCAGGTAAACAATGTATCGGAAACCTAATTTGCAAATACAGATTAGGAATGTGAATGGAACTTCAAATATGAATTGGCATATATCAAACAAGTTAAATTGATCCTGCACCCACAATATTACCTCTGGCCTATTAGTTAGCAAGTAATATCTCCATACTTCAACAGGAATATTTGTATCTTTAGCATCATTGCCAAAAACTCCAACCCCTTTGCTCTTGGAAAACTTTCCTGCGGAAAAAAGCGATTTATGCTCAAGCTAATCTGAGATACTTACGTGTACAGAACTATTATATATGCGTGGAAAAACTATTTTCATCTCATTTCTAATCAGATCATTATTAGCAGAATGATCATTGGCATTTCCAGATGCAAGAATCAGGAAATTTACCTGCTTCATAGTTCAAGTACTCTGTGACACTAATAGTCTTCATCAGGGTCCACTTTTCACCAGTTCCAAGAAGAGTAGATGGAAACATCACCTGAAACCAGAAAAATTTGCCTCTTAAGTTTGAAATTATGTGCAACACCTACGAAAAGAAAAGGTTTCACTTTACTTAAGGAACTCGACATCATCAATAGTATTCCTCACCAGGATTAATCAAATCTTTCTTTTATACAGCAGGATCTTAGAATTTAGGCCTTCAAAAGAAGGATGATCTTTTCTTTGGATCAGTACTCTTTGAAAGTTGTGTATCAGCTGGTAAAATTGAATCGGTTTTGTGTACTCATGAATTTCATGGATCACAAGAAATAAATCACGGAAACCCATATGTTGAGTTCTCCCGGTTTGAAGCAGCCTTGATTTTTATTCAATATCTTCAAATTACAGGGCAGAAATGTAAAGTATAACCAAAGTGATTTTTTATGGGCCACATGACAATTTTCTTCTTTGATTTGTATGTGAATATGATAAAAACCTCCAAGAAAAACCAAGGAAAGGTGGAAAGAGAAATCAAAACCTAGATTCAACCTTGGGAAAATTCAGGTCTGGTCGAAGAGTTCCATTTAGGAATGATATTGGGACTACAGAAATGTGTCTAGATCAAGAAGATTCAAAAAATCTTAAATGAAATACTATACAATGAATCCGATTGATTTGAAGTATACCTAAATATATTTATGTCGTTTTACCAGTTATTCTTAGTTCCCTTTCTTAATATCACCATACATTGAGATTATTTAGAGAAAAGAATGGACAGTTCAGCTGCTTATTGATAAATTCCACGTTTCCCTTTCGAAGGATCTCAGCATAAGGAAGAGCTGCTAATTGTTGTATTAGAGAGCCAAAAGAAAATCATGGGCAACCACCATCGTGATTAAGTAATCAAAACGTGAGCCATAACATGCTGAAATAACAAGAGAATTCACATTGGAAACCAATAAAACATCTACTACACAATGGACCTCGTCTTGGATAACTAAGAGAAATATTGCTTCGAGTTAATGTCATACACACCAAAGCATAAGTCGAAAATCGAAACTCTCCAATGGGCTATTCTATAGAATTGGTTGAAAATTGTTTAGACTAGATATTTCTATCAGCCACATAATAAGATTAACAAAAAATAGCAATTGAAACTCGCCATCCCAGCATCACAATTAAAATTAGCAACTGCTGTACGTGTCATTCAGGAAAAACATTCCACGAGGTGATTTAGCACTCTAATATAAATAACGATTGTGTCGAACTTAACAACAAAATGAGACTAATTTCAACATCACCAGGTTTAGGCAAATATCAGTAAGGAGAGGTGATAGCATTAGCCATCAGAGTAGAGAAAGGACATTCAAGATTGTCGATACAAAGAGAAAGAAGAACGGATCAAAGCATAAATAAGACCTTAAAGACAGTTGATGTAAGGAAAAACTAGAAAAGTCCGACACTTACGGTGTGAAATGGCACATTATCCTTGCCCATAAACTGAAACAACTCCACATTCTCAGGATTCTTCCACCACTGCTCCCATTCTGGTGTGTAACATGCAGTTATTGACACGTACCCAATTGGCGCATCGAACCAAACATAGAATACCTTACTCATTGCATCAATAGACAAGGAAATGCACATGTCAAGATCATTTTCTAAAGGAATGAAGACAAGAAAGAAAACAAATAAAAAATGTGATATCTTTAACCCTGTCGCAACATTACTCATAATTTCAGTTGTAGACGCACGAGAGTTCAAAATATTTGAACAGATAACTTCTAACCTTGTCTTTAAACTTCTCATGGGGTACAGGAACTCCCCACTTCAGATCCCTTGTAATACATCGAGGTTTCAGTCCTTCTTTTAGCCATGCATGAGTTGCTTGAATGGCATTCTGGCTCCAAGATCCAGCTTCCGACATCTCATTAATATATTCCACCAATTTATCCTTCAGCAGAGGGAGCTCAAGGAACAAGTGGTTTGTATCGTGGATTCTTGGAGTTGCCTGACAAACCTGTAAACAAGCAGCATTAAGATAAATTGCACCTAAAAACAGGACAATGTTTTAAAGTCAATTAAAGCATGCAAGCATCTGTTTCTTTCATTTCATTTCTCAGTACCATCAAAGACGAAAAACAGACATTCAGAGGAGCAAAAGAAAGAGGCTCTCATGACAATGGCTGATGTTATTTATTGAAAACAAGTCCTAAATTTCTACAATCTAGCTAAGCATTGATATCATCTTGACTAGTAGTAATCTACCCCGCATTTGCAATTTATAAAAGTGCATAGCAGACGGCCTCTCGTACAAGCATGCCTATACCAAATAAACTAACAAATTAAAAGCTAGTGAGAATGTGTGGTACCTTACACCTAGGTTCAATTAACTCAGTTGGATTCAAAAGCTTTCCACACTTCTCACATTGATCGCCCCGCGCAGAATCATAGTTACAACCTGGGGTAGGACAGATACCCTCCACAAGCCGGTCGGCTAAGAATCTTTGGCATGTATCACAGTAAAGCTGTCACAATGAAACGTTGTTCAATTAAGCAAATGTGAGCAACTTGTACGAATGAATCTGTAAGATGAACAAGTGAATAGATTGCTAAACTTCCAAACCTGCTCCATTGTGTTCTCAGAAAGCCAATTGTTCTCAAACAATTTCTTGAAAATAGCTTGGCAAACTTCAGTCTGCTGTGGGGTTGATGTTCGTCCAAACTTATCAAAGCTTATGTTGAACCAATCATAGACTTGCTTATGCACAGCATGGTATCTGAAGCATGACAGGAGAAAAGATTTAACTGAAAGTTTTACAAGAAAACAATTTTTAGGATTACATGAAACAAAAATGAATTGTAAACAAAACAATTTTCACGTCAACAACGTTCCTACCAAGTTAACACGGCTGTCAAAACCATATGCACAACCAAGAACATAGAAAACCCGGAACGCCTTTAAAAGAGCACATGCCATCTTTTTACCAAAGACATGTCCAATCAAGAAGAGGATACTTATTATGCTCTTCACGCATTTCAAAGCATTGTCCATTCTTTCGACGCTATGATGATGATGCAGAGAAATTATACTTACTTGTCGCAAATCTGCTGTGGCGTGCACTTCTCCTCCAAGGCTTTAGTCTCTGTTGCAGTCCCGTACTCATCAGTCCCACAAATATACACAGCGTTGTAACCTCTAAGGCGGCAGTATCGAGCAAACGCATCCGCACTCAATACGCCTGTCCCGACAAGGAAAGATCAATCAAATGCTCAAGAGGGGCAAAAGGCCAAATCAACCGAAAAAGAAAAAGAAAAAACAGGATATAAATTACAGCTTGTAAGAACAACACAACCACATGCAACTACTCATTTCCCATACTATCCCAATATTTCATTCGAGTATGTTTCTGCATGCCAATTGATCGAGCTCCCACACAAGCTCAGCCTATAGTATCGAGCAAAGGGAAGCGCGCAGAAATGCAAGAATACGGAGGTAATTGCAACCATTGAGCTAAATATCCACAAAAAAAAGAGAGGATTAAAACCAGAACAAGAAGCTAAGCTGCTCGATCAATCGCTCCAAAACTCGCACATTCGCACAGAAAAAAATCACGAACAACCAATCCGGTCCGGCACACGGAAATCAACCAACCACACGTACATCCGATGATGTTGCCGAGGTGCGGAACGTTGTTGACGTACGGCAAGGCGCTGGTGATTAGGATGTTCCTCCGACCGGGGATCGGAAGCTTCGTCTCGCCGCTGCTTCCCATAATCTCTTCAGGAAGCTCTTGGTTTGATTGGGAAATGGGGGAAGAAAGTGGGGCGAAGCGGAGGTAGAGAGGCGACGGGTTCTTCGAGTTGCAGTGTCGAGCTGAAAAGGGAGTTGTTAGGTTAGTGTGGAGAGGACGGAGGAGGGAGGGTTCTTATTAATTGGGCTCCGGGTTGAGGCTAAATTACGAACGAGCCCTTTATTAGGTGCTCATTCTTATTCTTTTCCTCTGTTGCGTGGCACGCACGAGCTTTGGAAATTTGTAAAAGTAAACCAATCGCATCGCACAGGTTGGTGTGTTCACTTTAGTTTTAGTTCGTCGATTCTTAGGATTAGTTTGGTTACTTAGGGCCGCAAGACAATCATTCTGATCCGAAAAAGTGATTCTAATTAAAATGATTTTTTCTGATTCTGTTCCTGGGATAAATTGGTTTTAGTTTGAAAAATAAAAGCTATAGTAATTTAGAAAGACCACTTTAAAAACACAAAAAAAAAACAGAAAAAACCCATAGTAAATAGCTTAGTCAAATTTAAGATTCACTTCAAATAATCGAATAGGTGATATGAAAGCTTCGTAACCTGAGAGAAATTTGAAGGGATTAAATGAATACCTCATATCCTAAAGCCACCCGATTTAGGAAGTTAGGATGATAAAGTACCGACTTAGGGCTTCATTTTTCTTCGAAAATATTGATAACCCACATTGCTCATTTTTAAGATAAGATGATTATAGATTCAAGCTCATAGGTTGTTGTACTGGAGCTCAATAACGAGGCCATGTCATGTTCTTTGTCCGACTTGTATCGGGTTACTTTCCCGTATTTTAACTTTTTACTCGCTCTTCGTTACTTTCTTGGAATAATTGATGTGATTCTTTTATACTGTTTTCCTATGTTGTGATTTGCTTGCTTTAGCTAAATGCTTAGGTTACATTTTAGGATCATCAAAAACACAAAAAACACCGCATGGACACTTAGCGGACGAGAAGATTAGGATCCATAATTTAGTAAAAAGACTGTGTGGATATCTTAATTGACAAGATAATCAAGTTTAGGTATTACAGGGGTACTAGTTAAATAAGAACCCTAAATCTCTAGTTACGTAGGAAGTGAGGTATATTCCCATACTTTGCTTTGCTTCTAGCCGACCCCAATAAGCTAGTAGAGACTCCTCATATAGAATTATCATAGGCTTACTTAAATTAAAATGGAAATCACAATGTTACCAAGCTGTCGCGACCCTCCCGAGCATCCGGGGAAATGATGGGTTTGTCATGTCAAATTGAGGACAAACAGTCTCCAATCGACGCAGGTTCTCTTAAACCCTTATCTCGCACGACATTGGAATTTTCATGTTAATTCAATTAACCCTATGATAATTCTCTATGAGGAGTCGCCACTAGCCTATTGGGGTCGGCTAGAAACCAAGCGAAGTATGCAAATATACCTCACTTCCTACGTAACCAGAGGTCTAGGATTGGGGAACTTGATTACACTAGTTACCTAACTAGTACCCTTTTAACACCTAAACTTGATTATTTTGTCAACTAAGATGTCCACAAAATCTTTTTACTAAATTATGAATCCTAATGTTCTCGTTCGCTAAGTGTTCATGCAAAAAAAAAAAAAAAAATTGTGTTTGTGATGATCCTAAAATGTAACTAAGCATTTAGCTAAAGCAAGCAAATCACAACGAAAGAAAACAGTATAAAAGAATCACATCAATTATTTAAAGAAAGTAATGAAGGGCGAGTAAAATGGTAAAGTGCGGTAAAGTAAAGTAACTCGACAAAAGTGGGACAAAGAATATGACATGGCCTCGTTATTAAGCCACAGGATAGCAACTCCAAAGGAACTTGACCTTTAGAGACTATCCTGATCTTAAGATGGCTAATTTGAGTTGTTGAAACTTTCGGAGAAAAGTGAAACCTTAGGTCGGTACTTTATCATCCTAAGTCGGCGTCCCAATCCAGCTTTAGCATGTTAGGCACTCATTTAATCCCCCTTCAAGCTTCTCCTAGCTCACACCTTCTCATCACCTATTCAATTATTTGAAGTGAACCCTAAATTTGACTAAGTTATTTACTAATTTTTATTTTTATTTTTATTTTTTATAGTGATGTTTCTAAACTACTATATGTTGTAGGTTTCAAACTAAATACATTTTTATTCGTTAGGACTAATGAACCAAACTAATCCTAAGTGAGCCTAAAATAGACTAAGAATCCACAATCTAAACTAAAATGAACACACAAATCATCAATCAATTGAATGAAGACAAAAAGTATACTGAAAATCAAGGAATATAACTTTACTAAGTATATGAATTCTAATGATACTAGATTAAGCTAAATCAAATGCTAAAAAATCCAACAATTTAATTAAAACCTATTTTTTTCCGACCAAAAAAAAATTTAAAACCCAATTTTATAATTATTTGTCGATTTTTTTAACTAATTTATTTATTAGTTTGAATCAAACTTTTGTAAAAGTGTGTAACATTCAAATGAGATAGCCGCTCCTTTCTGCTCCTTAAATAAAGAAAAGTGAATTAGAAAAGATCATCCCTGCTCTTCTTATTTCATATTTATCCTTTAATTTTATTCGCATTCGCTTAAATAGTATAAAGCTGTCGAATATCTAAATTCGATCCTATCAACGATGCAAGAAAGTAATGAAAATTCGCACAACACAAGAATTTACGTGGTTCAGCAAGGGAGATGTTCCGCCTATCTACGTCCACGGGGAGATAAGATCTGTTTCACTAATAACGTAGAAAAGTGTACAGCCGCTCTTCTCACCCTCTCTCTACCATAGAGACCTGTTTCGCTCTAAATATATATAGCGAAACCCCACATGGCACAAATTACAAAATTGCCCACATAGCCTAAAATATTTAACTTTCCCATATAAATCATGCTATGACTGAACATAAAACGCCTCTGGCGGCTCGGGACCCCGTGCTGTCCAGTCGTCAGGGGGCCTTTCGGAACCGCCTCATAATCTCTTCGATAACAGAATACAAGACATCAACCTCAACAAAAGCAACATCAAAACACTCTTGAAAAGCATATATTAATAATATAAAGTTTGACCATCATCAAAACTCGCCCACCAATGAACAGCCTTCCCAATTTTAAATTAAAGACTGTTATAAAAAATCTAAGAGGAGCCAATCTATCAAGTTGAACATATTTCGTAAACTCCTATTTTATATGTATGCACAAAAATATCCACCAATCTCTCATTTTTTTCTTAAGTTCTAAACTCTAGTGCATTATATTATGGGTCCATAGTAATGCACTATAAAGACTCTGTTTGGCTGGGCTTTTGGGGAGGTTTTTCGAAATGTAAATTGTGTTTGGTCAAGTGTAATATAAAAGTGCATTGAAAAGCAATCTTGATTTAAATGGTATTCCGAAAAATCAATATTGTAAACAACCGATTCAATTTCTCTTTCAAAAATATTTCAAACCTTTACCAACGTCCGGCAAAAAGGGGCAGGCCGCCGGTGAGCCAGATCTAACTCGGTGACCGTCACTTGAGGTGGTCGGTAGTGAGAACATAGATAGAACTTCGAAAATTTAGTGAGGGAAAAATTAGAAGAAAAAATGTATTAGTTTTCCGAAAAAAATTGCCAAAGACCTAAGCATCTAGCCAAGGGCCTTTAGAGGCCCACAAGCCTTCGACAAGAACATTTCCAACGCAGCCAAAATGCAAAGTCGTAGACAAAAAGTCGCAAGAGTAAAAAAAATAGAGTTTCAAATATATTCTTAATTACTATAACCAAATCTACGTAAAAGGCAAATCTACAACATTGACAATCTAATAAACGTTAAAACAGTATTTTTGCGTCATAATTTCTTCACATATTTAAATTTCATGGTTATTGTCATTGTCATAACTCTAAAAGAATATCGTATATTCACAAACATTAGTTGTAAAAATAAAGTAGAAAAGGAGTTTTAATAAATATAAATTCCGCGAATTTTGAAAAACTAAGTATAGAGAGGGAGAGAGATAACTCCAAAAAATTGAGTTCCAAATTTAAAAGGGCCTGCACAATGAGGAAGAAAAACTACGGTGTTCTCCTAGCAATCAAAGTGAAAAAAGAAGAGGATATAAAGGCGACTTGGGATTTTCAATATTTCAATAATTAAGCAATGAACAAAAAATTAAAGGCTTAAAATGCAAAGAATTGGATAAAAATTGTCAATAAAAGACAAAGCCAAAAAAATTCCACGGTTTAAAAAAATTAACACTAGATTTTTTTTCTTTCACTGCCTCCTAGGGGGTTTTATTTCATGTTTTATTAGGTGATAAAATAGGGATAATGAATTTACGACGTTAAAATTGTCGTATTCGACTTAACCCCTTTTCAAACAAAAAAAGGATAATGGCACAAATAATCCTTGAACTTTGGCTTAATGTACAATGTGGCCCCTGAATTTTTAATTTGTTCAATATGATCCATAAACTTTAGCCTATTATTAATGGGGTTAATACAACGAAAAATTCCAAACTGGTACACCTATGACAAATTTACCCAAAATTATTTTTTTGACCATGAAAAACCCCAAACTGGTACATCCGTGACAAATTTACCCCAACTTATTTTTTTACCACAAAAAATCCCAAACTGGTACACCCATGACAAATTTACCCCAAACTATTTTTTTGACCACCAAAAACTCTAAACTAATACATATGTAACAAATTTACCATAAACTAATTTTTGTGACCACAAAAAACCCCCAACTGGTACACCCATGACAAATTTACCCCAAACTATTTTTTTGACGACCAAAAACTCTAAACTAGTACATCTGTGACAAATTTACCCTAAATTAATTTTTTTTTACCATAAAAATCCTAAACTGGTACACCCGAGATAAATTTACCTTTCGTTAAATTGGGTTAGTACCACGAAAAATCCCAAATTGATACACCTATGACAAACAGAGGGTAAAAACCCCAAACTGACGCACCCATGAACTGCCACGTGCCGTCCAACTCAGCAATATGACAATTAGATTTAAAGAAAACTAACGGAGGGTAAATTTATCACAGATGTACTAATTTGGGGTAAATTTATCATAAGTGTACCAGTTTGGGGTTTTTTGTGGTCAAAAAAATAGTTTGAGGTAAATCTGTCACAGGTGTACTAATTTGGGGTTTTTCCTGGTATTAACCCTTATTAATGTGGTCCCAGAACTTTTAATTTTTTCAATTTGGGCTCTGAAATTTTGGTACATGTTCGATGTAGTCCTTAGGCTATATGAAAAAGTTCAATATAGTCCTTCCATTAGTTTAAGATCAGGCACTAACATTGAATATTTCATATAGCCCAAGGACTACATTAAACATATACCAAAAATTCATGGATCACATTGAACAAATTAAAAATTTAAGAATCACATTCCATATTGGGCCAAAGTTCATGGATCATTCGTATCATTTATAATATAAAAAAAGAAGAAGAAGAGAAAGTTTGATTTTTTGTTTTCTCAGGTGCATAGCACGGGCCTTAAGATAAAGTTTAGCCCTCGTCTTGACTCCCAAGTTTCTTGATATGGCAACTTCAAAGATGGAAACATCCAGATCATACATACCCAGATAGCGATGATGAGCTAGTATTCTATAACATGAATGCGAGTTACTATACCAAGATTTCTTTCGTATTAAGGCTTCGAAAAAAATCGAAAGAACTTTATAGTACATTGTCGCTACTAAGGTTCATCCTCCAAATATCCAGCTATAATTTCCGCGAAGGGCGGCCCCGGTCTCGCAAAATGGAAGTTTTTCGCCTTTCCGCAAGCGATCATTTTACCAATTATAATCGGCGATACGTCGCGTCTTTCTTTTTGGTCGATGCATGAGTCATGCACGAGACGTCCTTGTTCCGAAGATAACACATCGGACCTTGTCATATATGTGATGAGAGCCCCCTATATATTGCCCTCTAAGGTCCATCAAATTGTGCTTGTTCACAACATGGGTCGGAAGAAGGTTCGATTGGAGCTGATCACGAACGACTCAGTCCGGAAGACGACCTTCCGGAAGAGAAAGGGCGGGCTGCTGAAGAAGGCAAGCGAGCTCAAGACACTGTGTGGGGTCGACGCCTGCGCGCTGATCTACACGGCAAGCGATGCGGAGCCCCACGTCTGGCCGTCGCCGGGCGAGGCTCACCAGGTGCTCGAGAGGTTCCAGAGCCTGCCCACCAAGAAGCAGGGGAAGCACATGCTGAACCACGAGGACTACCGCCCTAAGGATGTGTCGATGCTGGAGCTTAAGCTCGAAAATGGGATGAATCGGAACCGCGATCTCGAGATCGAGCTGCTGTTGATCGATCACCTTTCGGGTAAGAATGTGGTTGATCTGATGGAGACGGATGACATGAAAATATTCTATGAGTCTGTGGATGAGAAGATCAAAGATCTAACCCTTCGGATGGACAACCTTAAAGGGTCTAAGGTTGAGGATGATGCGCAAAGTGTGGCTCCGGCCAATTGAATCTTTTTCTGGTACGAGAATCAAAGAGCTTAAGAGGATTTAACAGTGCAAAATTCAACGTGCCCTTGATGAATTTTCAATTTTTCTTTTTATCTTATTAGTTTTCTTTTTTTATCTTATTAGTAAATAAGCCAATATTTCTGGGATTGAATAATGTGCACAACATTTTTTAGGAAACCTTACGAGCTTCCTTTGATGCACTTATTTGTCTTCCTTTCGAGTTGATTTTTATGGAGTCGTTGGAATTTCTTGTACAGATTATCTGCATTGGGCTTTGTGTGTTATATATCTCTGACCATTGTTTTAATACCTCGATTGGAAACTCGTTTCACCCAAGCAAGTGAAACACATAAGTCATAATGTGAGTGAAACGCGTCTCTTCAAAAATCGGGAACCGATTTTGATAGGTAGATTCCAGCTATTCTAGAATCGATCATCGATCATCCCTACTATTGGTGACGCTAATGTAGAAATTGAATATCAGGAAACAAATCTGCATATGAGGGAGTGAAAGTTGGAACCTGGATTTTTTCCTGGCATTGAATAATGTGCACAATATTTTCAAGGCAGCCTCGTGAGCTTCCTTTGATGCACTTATTTGTCTTCCTTTCGGGTTGATTTTTATGGAGTTGTTGCCATTTTCTTGTACAGATTATCTGCATTAGGCTTTGTGTGTTACATTTCTCTAACCATTGTTTTAATACCTCGATTGGAAACTCGTTTCACCCGAGCAAGTGAAACACGTAAGTCATAATACGAGGGAAACGCGTCTCTCCAAAAATCGGGAACCGATTCTGACAGGTACATTCCAGCTGTTCTAGAACCGATCATTGATCATCCCTACTGTTGGTGATGCCAATGTAGAAATTGAATATCAGGAAACAAATCTGCACATCAGGGAGTGAAAGTTGCAACCTCAGGATTTTTTTTTTCTGGGATTGAATGATGTGCACAACATTTTCAAGGAAGCCTCATTAGCTTCCTTTCATGCACTTATTTGTCTTCCTTTCGAGTTGATTTTTATGAGTTGTTGGCAGTTTCTTGTACAAATTGTTTGCATTATGCATTGTATATTATATATCTCTAATCATTGTTTTAATTCCATGAATGGAAACTCGTTTTACCCGAGTAAGGTTCTTATATCACAATGGTATTAGATAAATTTATGAAGGATTAATTTGACCGACAAAGAAGTAGCTTATGTCATGTGAGCGAAACTCGTCTCTCCTAAAATCGGGAACCGATTCTGATAGGTAGATTCGAGCTATCCTAGAGCCGATCATCCATATTGTCCGTGACGCAAATGTAGAAATTGAATATCAGGAAACAAATCTGCACATAAGGGAGTGAAAGTTGCAATCTCAGGATTTTCTCACATGGATCCTCCCAAATTAAATTGGCGAGTAAATTCAATTTACCTCAATTAAGAAAGTGACACATAAGCCCATTTGAAATTAATGGACCGTAATTAAGCAATTCCGTCGACTACAAAATAACCCCAAGTCCTCATAATTCATGATCCTTGCAGTCATCAGGTGCTCCGATAATGACAATAATGTGAGGAAAAAATTAGCATGCATTGCGGATATATAAACTGAAGTAACATAAGATACATGTTAATTCCCTAAAAACCTTACAACTTTAAGTTTAGTCCCAATTCTGTCCCGAATGTTCTTTTTAGAAAAATAACCTCAACTTTAGGTCTAGTCTAAATTTGCCCCCGAACAATTTTATTTTTTTTGTTTAAAAAGGAACCCAACTTTAGGTTCAATAAATCTACTCCAAACTTTTGTTTGTCTAAAAAAGAATCATCAACTTTGACCGTAGTCCCAAATTTGCCCTCATTAGCCGTTTGTCCAAAATTCGTGGTTAGTTGTCCCTAATTTCCTCAATTCTAATAGTAAAGAACGGTTGCAGTTTGGAGATAACTTTTCACGTCACATTGCTGATGTGAATTTGTTATCGATGTGGAAATGCCACGTCAAACAACTAATGACGATCTTTGAACGGAGGGTTAATAAGGGCAAATTTGAGACTGTATTGAAAGTTTGTGATTGTTTTAGACAAGAGTTCGAGAAAGATTTTGGACTACAATTAAAGTTGGTGTTTTTCTAGACAAAAAAGAAAAATAAAAAGTCCAGAGCAAATTTGGAATTGGAATTAAAGTTTGAGGTTTTTTTTCGATAAAAAAAATTTCAGATAAAATTGAGAGTGGACCTAAAGTTTGGGGTTCTTTATTAGTAAAAAAAAGGGCCGGACTTAAAATTTGAGGTTTTTTTTTATAAGGGAAATAGGTTTGTGTTAATTAGAGTTAGATTTCTTTGTGGGTCAGAAATTAAAGTTTGATATTAGTCGCACATTATTGCGCCATGTCATATGTGTGGGCTTTGCCCATCAATTTCTTTTTCCTCATCCTTTAACGAATTGTATTGATTTTCTAAAATTTGAACATTTTTCATACTGGAATGAATTTCTAAAGTTGAATATTTTATGATATCAATGAATTCTTCGAAGAGCTTAATTATATCAAGACTAACAATATCTATGAGTAAATAATAAATAATTTTCTTAAGAACTATGTAACTATTCATATGTATGAATGCATATATTTATGTCAAAGTATAGTCGAAAGGTGATATATGACATAACTTTATGCTATGTTTTAACTAAAAACTTCATACTTTTTTTTTTTGTCAAAAAAAAAAACTTCACACTTTGATTGGTAAGAATTTTCTTTAAGGGCACGCATGACAACACTTCTGGAGTATAATTTATGCTCCAGAAGTGCTTCTAGAGCATAAATTTGTTTAGTGACGCAACTTCTGGGGCAGAAATCCGTTTGGTTACGTAACTTCATTTTTCTATTTCTAGAGCATTTTTTTTGTTCCGGAAGTAATTTTAGAGCCATTTTTTTTTATCTGAAGAAAGATGTCATTCATATCATAATAATATTTCAAGAGTTATATCTTCCAAGTCTAGCAAATTTCGAACAACTTCTGAACAAAACAAAAGCCAGAAAGCAAATAACAAACCACAATCTGCAGCTAGAAGCACACACTCATCCTTCCAAAATAAATCTATCACTATAAAACTTCGGCGGCCCATCACTAATGATGAGCACAAGCCGAGATCTCTCACTCCATTTGCAACGGCTTGTGGTGCGCGTCTAGGTTTGACATCTCCATCACCATCATTGTGCATAGACATTATTGAAAGAATACAGGTCTAATACTTGTAGGGAACTCCTCGATCTATATTTAGATCTAGTTTGGGAGAATAAAATTCCCAAATCTTGATCTAAATTTAAAACGGGAGAGAAGAGCGGCCTAATCTGGGAGAGCTTGTGGAGTCACGTCTCGAACATCCTCCTCAGTGGTTGTCGACTAGACGGATGGTCGAACTAATCTCCACGTTCACTCAATATCAACTACAAAAATTTATTCACACAAGTAAAATAAAACCTTCAAATAGGGAAGAGGAAACCAAAACAAGAAAGGGATGAGGGAGGGAGAGAGAGAGAAAAAGACAGGTCCCTCTCTCTCTTCCTTAAAGACAAAATGAGCGGCGGCTCTTTCTCAAAGAAATTGAGAAGGGAGAAACCCTAGAGGAGAGAGAAAAAGGGGGGTTTAGAGCCACTTGAAGAAGTAAAAAAAAATTTACTTCTCTCCAGAAATAGAAAAATCAACTTATGTAGAAGTGTTGCCATGCACGCCAAGTACATCTTGGTTTTTTTCCTCATAACTCTCGCAATTTGACTTTTCATTAGTTTTAAATACAGTTGAATCAATGAGGACGTGTGACTACAGATAAAATTCAATCCATGTGTAATGATACTTGGGCAGAATTTGAAGTTGATAATGAAGTAAATTGTTGAATTCAAAATTTTATGATTTTTAATAGAATTTAAAATGACTGCCCTAAAATACATTCTTTGAGTTTGTTTTAGACTTCGAAAGCTTCCATTGTTTTCAGTCGAAATTACAAAACAAAAAAAGGACACTTAAAAGTATATATAATTATGGTGAAAGAATCCTACAAAATTTTAGATTCAAACAGCTTTATCTTTGAAATATTCGAAGTATTCGACATTAAATAAAAACCAAATTCTGAACTCCAGAAGAATAAGAAAGATTTCGGCCGTTCAATAAATCTCAATCTCGATATGATTTTCTATTTTACGATACCACGGTGAAATGTCTAAGAGGCACGATACCTTATGGTGGCCGAACACTTATCTCATTTTCTTAGGAGAATTACCAAAAAAGTTCTAAACCTATTGCGACTGTACCAATTCAGTTCTAATTTTTGTTTTTGTTAATTCAGTTCTAAGTATTTTGTAATTGTGCCAATTCATTTCATTTGGCCGGCCGATGCTGACGTGGCACCGCCGGCGCTGACGCGGTAAATTTTAATGATATTTTAATATTTTTGAAATTTTAATTATTTTTAATTATTTAATATAAAAATTTTCTGCCTTTTCTTTTCTTTTCTTTTTTTGCTTTGGCCAACAACCTCCTGCCGGTCACCGGCCCCTGGGCGAGGGTCGTTGCCCTTGCCAACTGGGAGCGAGGGCTCGCGATCCTCGTCTAGCCGCAAGCGAGGTTTAAGACTAAATTGGCACAAATGCAAAAGGTTTAGGACTGAATTGGCCCAAAAAAAAGTTTAGGACTAAATTGACACAATTGCAATAGGTTTAAGACTGTTTTGATAATTTTCCCCATTTTCCTCAAAATACTTATCACTTTGCTAAATCTCTAGAAAAAGCATCGAAGTGGTTCTTGTTTGCGTGGACATGAAGTTACCTTTTCTACCTTGTTTCTCAATGCCTTTTTTTCTGTTAGTTCTAAGATGACATTAAGCATATTTGATCAACATAGCATCGAATTAAAGAATAAATCAAAGCGGGTTAGATCGAATGTTGGATTGAAAGCGGCCTCCTGGGGAATATTATCTTGCTTTGTTTCTCCATGTTGGCCGATTCCTTGTCCCCAATCAACTTTAGCTTTTCATAAGAATAAAGGGGAAAAATTATTCCAAAGTTCTATATCCTAAATTTGGGGAAAATTGTCAAAAAAGTCCTAAACTTATTACACTTTTGCCAATTCAGTCCTAAACCTTTTAATTTTGCCAATTCAGTCCTAAACCTTTTGCATTTGTGCCAATTCAGTCCTAAACCTTTTGCAATTGTGCCAATTTAGTCCTAAACCTTTTGCAATTATGTCATTTCAGTCCATCCGGCGAATTTTGGCCGGCCGGCGACCGAATATTTTAATATTATTTTTTAATTATTTATTATTATTTTTTTATTTTTTTATACTTTTTTTTCTTTCTTTTTTTTCCCTTCCCCTCCCCTCCCCTCCCCTCCCCTGCGGCCGGCCACAGGCGCAGCCGGCGAGGTCGTGCCTGTGGCCGGCCGCTGGGTAGGGGAGGGGAGGGGAAGGGAAAAAAAAAAGAAAAAAAAAGTACAAAAAAAAAGAAAAAAAAAAATATTCGGTCCCCGGCCGGCCGGCGTCCACGTCAGCATCGGCTAGCCAAAATTCGCCGGATGGACTGAAATGACATAATTGCAAAAGGTTTAGGACTAAATTGACACAATTGCAAAAGGTTTAGGACTGAATTGGCACAAATGCAAAAGATTTAGGACGGAATTGTCAAAATTAAAAGGTTTAGGACTGAATTGGCAAAAGTGCAATAAGTTTAGGACTTTTTTGACAATTTTCCCCCTAAATTTGCCAATTTAATCCTTTATCCAATTTTGGCCGAAAGTTACTTATGTGGACACTACTCGTTCTACGTGGCACAATCGAAGTTGACTCGAATTTTTTTAAAATTTTTTTAAATATTTTTTCCCTTTTATTGTTGAAGGCTGGCCGGGCGAGGGCCATGAAGGCCCCCCCCCTCTCGGTAGCTAGCGAGGCTAGCTGTCCTCGCCGGCCACTAGGTGAGGGGTCGCAGCTCTTGCTTATAACTGGGCGAGGGCTATGACCCTCCCCCAATGGCTGGTGAGGGCGCGCAAGCCCTCGGCCCAATAGCCAGCAGGGGTTGTCGGCTTGTTGGTCCTTAACAATAAATAAAAAACAAGATATATATATATTTTTTTAAAAAAAAAATCAAAAAGTTTTCACATCAGCATCGACTGTGCCGACCGTCGACGTCCAAGCCAACAATAACATTCAAGCAAGTTCAATGCGGCATTTGGTTATTGAATCACAGATCGGAACCGGCGCGTTATAATCACTATATCGAACGAACGCCGGCAGAAAAAGTCCAGGTTTTTAAAAGGGAGCTTTCGGCAAATGCAAACTTGATTTCCTTGCTCAAAAAGGAGGAAAAAGAGAGAAATTTAGGGATAGCTCGCTAATTCGATGAAATTCCATGCTCGCGTTCAAAAACCGAGCCGTTTGCTGTTCCCTCTCCGACGCGACGATTTGAAATTCAACGGACCGGACCGAACCGGACCGAACGAGAGCGTATAGAACTTGCGAGTTCAAATATGACAACTACCAGGCAATAAGCTATGAAGTTGATAGCCATCTCTGGCAAATAATGCTGTAGCTGAAGCACCTTTCTTAATGTTGTGAGAAGGTGCAGCATAAAAAAAACCAGACACATATAAGTCAAAGCATTACTACTACTACTACCCCCATCACATTCCAGAGGCTGATTTAGAGCCCAGCTTGAGAGCACCAGCAATCTCATCTGTAGTTGCACCCTCGCTCAGGTAAGTCACCAGCGGGCTCTCCTCCGGGACGATGTCGTCCCTCAGGTAGCTTCCCGCCATCCTGAGCAGCTCCTCCGACCCCATGGACACCACCCCTTTCATTATGACGGTGCTGTGGGCGCCAGCGATCATCTCCTCATGGTCGGTGTCGCCGCTCTCCCCGAGGACGACGTACATGTTTGCGACGTTCAATCTCCAGCGCACGAACAGGTACCTAAGGAGAAAAAGGCAATGCAAACACCCTCTTACATGAGAAACAATGACAATCTGCTTAAGAAAATTAAGGAAATCGTCCAATGACAACGGTTATTTGCGCGAAAAGCAATCCGTCCTGTCACGGAGACACTAACTTTTACTTCGCCCAAACATACGAAGACAGTTTTCCTATAATCTGACCTCTCTAACTGGAAAAACTGGACTGATAGATCATTCAGGACAATGGTCAGATAATGCACTGTTGTGCCATAGATGGTCTAATGCGCCAATGAGCGAATTTTGGATTCGGGGGAATATGTTTCAGTTTTCAACTTCAAAATCACACCAACCTAGTGATTCAGCAAGTATAGTCATCCGGATCATGTCACCGAACTTCTATCCCGATGAACATTTAATTTGGGCTAATTTGACCAGTTCACCTACGAAGAGAAAAAACAAACATACCTGAGCGCTTGTGCTCGAGATGCCAGAAGAGGAATGATTTGCATTCTAGTTAAGTTCCGGCAATACATCGGATGACAACGGAGTCCCCGCATTCTGAGTTTCTGCCTCAAATCATCCACTTTCTTTGCCTGCAAAGTATTCCACTATCAATAACCTTTTGCCATTACTATTAGAGTCGATTGGTAACCATGTTATGATGACCGTTCTGCACATTTTCAACAATAGACTCTGCTTACCATACTAAGCTCCTTTATAAAGTATGAGATGCAATGCGAATTGCTCGATTCCGTATCCTCCTCGATGGGACTAAAAGGTTTCTCGTGTTTCTCTTCTCCTTCTGATGTATTCAACAGCTTCCAAATGGTCTTCTTTAAGCCCTCGCAACCCCAACGGTAGTCGATATGTGAGGCATAATCCGGGTCCGGAATAAGCTTTCCGTCTTCCTCTGTGTAGGCCCCGGGGTAATACACTTCACTCCCACTGCTACAGATCAAAGCATCGAACTCATTCACTTGGATGTTCCCCGACTTCAAGAATTCCATGGTTTCTGAGACCGGCATAGCCGTCGATAGAGCAAACCCGGAGACCCTAGCGGCTTGTGGGTCTGATCGGATGGCCTTCATAACATCTTGCACCATCTGAACCATCTTCTCTTCAGGGGCCCCATCACTGTCATAGCAGTCAACAGCTATAACTATTAACCTACGCCGCCGCCTCAACATGGGGTACTTGCTCACCGAACTCTCAAGTGGTTTCTTTCCACCTTCACCGTCGATCGATTCAGAAGATTCTTGCTTCTTAATTTTGCTAAGGACTCTTTTCACTTGGTCCTGGAGCTCTGGGTCTCCAGAAGCGATTGCTGCATAGTCAAGAGATCCATTTAATGAAGATTTTTCTCCATCAACTGAGAGCCTAAGGGACATATCTTGCACGTCCTTTAGCGAATCATTCAAGGATTCTTCGTCTGGGATTTCATCCTCTGGCGTAGCGGTTTGCCATTGCGGGTGTCTCATCCGGCACGCTGCCACCCTAGTCAAGTACGTTCGGCAATGCTCAGGCCACGAGAAGAGGTGTATGTTTTTCCAACCATTCTTCCTGCATTCATGCCACAAGGACTTCTCTGAGACCAGCTTGAGCAGTGCATCGGCGATAGCTTGTTGATCATGAGGGTCCACGAGCAGCCCATTATTCAGTGCCTAAATTGCATAGCAAAATATAAGGACTTAGAAGAAAATTCCAAATTCAACATCTCACGCCGAACTGAAAACAAAAACAAAAAACATATTGCATGATATTGCTGTGGGCAGGTCAAACTTACTTGGTGAATGTCAACTGGTCCACCGTTTTTAGTAGCCACCATTGGAAGCCCATGTGCTGCTGCCTACATTATTCATAAAGCAGATGAAGTGGGACTCAACGTTCCTAGGAATTCTCTTTTACAAGCAAGACATAAACTATACAATACCTCGATCAGAGTAAGACCAAATGGCTCAACTAGAGCTGGATTGATGAAAACGCCCTGCAACATGCGAGGTGGGATTAGTTTCCTATCATTGTTAGGACTGAGGCTGCGGACCTTGAATACGGTGAAGAAGAAACCTTTGTTTTCGCCGCCAGACGATAAATTTCTGGAACATCAGACTGCCTGTGATGCTTGGGGAAGGCAACTTGCCCATAAAGATCGTACTTGTCCACTAGTTTCAGCACTGTTGTGAGAACGCTGGCATTTCCGGAAGACATCTCGTCTATGTCATCCCTGTTGCCCATGATCAATGTCTGCGGAAAAAGATTGCCACTTAGTTACACCTGGATGTTCATGTCATAGTTATACGGGGCAAAAATCATTCTTACAAGATTTGCAAGCTCCCGTAGAGGGCGGCATTCTCCAAAGGCTTTCACGAGAGTTGTTATGTTCTTCTTCGGATCTGGCCTTGATAAAGCCAAGATCATCGGCTTGTGGGGATTTGTGAGGAATCTCATCACCTGACAGAAAAGAGGCTCTAGCAATGAGCAAGGATAACAAAAGCTACTGCATAAACACGATGGCAATGCAAAATTCTAGACAATCACTCCAGGAATGTACGTCGGAGAAAGAAGGTTTTTGAACTGTCCATTCAAGGAAGGTTTGTCAACCAATTGGAGTAATTACCACAGAGCTTGCCAGTCAAACTTATAGTTGCTTTCTAGTGTGTTGTTTACGAGTGCCATCAGAGCCTTTCTTAGACAAATTTCTTATTAGGAAGAGAAAGAAGATTAAGATACTCACTTCTGACCATATTGCCGGGAGGGATTTGGGGGAAGAGCCGTCAACACCGCCAATAAGTGCTGCCAGTTCCCCATCAACCTCAGGGGTATCTTCCTGGACATTGACATTGCTAAAATCCATGCCAGGAGGAATAACCTGTAAAAGAAACAGTGATATCAGAAACTAAATAAGCGAGCGCACTGCGAATGACTATTCAACTATTAATTTCAATCCCTTCTTTGGACAAGTACATCACTACGATTTAGTAACCTTTAGAGTAACAAATCTTGTGTTATTTCCTTTGGAATATTATTATCGATATAAAACAGTAATAGATCTTTGAAATATAGGAACTGCCAACAGGTATAATCATGTTTGACTGAGGTATGACGAACAACAAGAAAGGATAAATCCCTACCACCATCCTCGGCATGTGCCGCCCGTGACAGTTCACCCCACGCCTGGCACGAGCGCGCAAAACTTTCTCAAGCTTGACATCAAACCCATCATAAAGACCCCACTGCTCTTCGATTTCCTGCTTCGTACTAGTGATGACAAGCTCAGCAGCATCAAGAGAAAGTTCCTCTGCTTCGATTCTCCTCATGATTTTGTATGTCGAGTTTATATCTTCCTTCGATTGCCGTCCCATCTTGAGGAGCTGCTCGAGCTTGTTCCTCCCAAGTGAGTGACCCGTTAAGACCATTGGGATGTTAAGAGCGCCTGAGAGAAGGGCAGCACTATCTCCCGCATCTGCATAATGACCATGAATCACATATGGCCACACAGGCTGGCCCCCGCCTATTTGTTCGCCGAGCACTTTCGACATATTCAAAATGTGAGCTAAAGCCCCGTCGACGAATTCTTGAATATATGGCCAGAGCGATTCCTTGCGGAGATACTCATTTCGTGGACCAAATGGAATCCTTATAATGTAGGCCCCGCTACTCTCTCCCAATTCATTGGTATCGGCGTCTTCTGGGCCAGCAGTTAGCATCTCTGTTGGTTCCCCATAACCCCAGTCGACTTCTGGGGAGGAGATTTGGCGGGTGAAAAGATCAACCCTGTATACCCCAGGCATTCTAGCCAGCGCTCGAGAAAGCTCTACCACATATTTAACCTGTGCACAGTATTCGATTAGCCAATGTGCGAGAATCGACGTAAATCAACATAGTTGTGCATACCTGTCCACCAGTATCAGAGTCCCGACCAAGTTCCATTTGCTCCCCACGGACCAAACCATGCAAACTGGTCCGAACAATACGTTGGATCAATGAGTTGAACAGCATCAGTATAGCCCCAGAGTGAATGATGAATTCACAATTCATAGGAATGCAGACGGATCGCATGACAATAGATAAAAGGTCGATGCTGAGATCTAGAGTATCTTGGAGTTCATAAATAGGCACGAAATTTAAACACTGTGGTGTATGGGATAGACGTCCAAACTGTTCATTCCTCTGACTTCAAGTAGACTAATGAACTCAGGACAAATGGCCTTGCTGTTAGATCAGCATATCTGGTGCAAAATTCAGTTATATTATCATGGTATATCCTTTGATTACGAAAAAAGGTTAACCTACTTCAGCAGAATTTCAGAAGGGAAATGAAATAAGATACCTATTCAACAAGACAACATTAACGGTACCCTGTAAGTTGTATGTCTCAGCTAATATTACTTCCAAATCATAAATACAAGAAGCTGAAAGTTACACTCTCTCGCCTGCTAACAGCTGAACATTCTATATTTTTCCCTCATAGACGCACAATAGCAAGAAGTTCACTAAACAACACGTAAGCCAAAGAAAGACTATACCTTATTAGGACAATGTAAAGCTTCTTTTCCTTTTTATCATCTGACCATACTTCCAGATTGGAAAAATTCCTCTGAAACTTCTTTCTCGGGGTCTCGCTCAGCATCAACTCTCCCACGATGTCCCCTTTCTCTCCTTCCGATAAGTCCTCGGACATGTCCTCTGTCGCGTCCCTCCGTCCTTGTTCTCGTTCCCACCTCCGTTTCGCCAGCCTTTGCAGTTCCTCCCATTCCAACTGATGACAAAGGCTCCTTAAAATTTCAGTTGGAAAACTAAGAAGATACAGGGAAGGCAATTGCTTCGCCTTGATAAAGCTAATAGCAATGTAACAATGAATGGTCACTACCACAAGATACAGAGAACAAAGTAGTGCTTAAAAGGTGGGCCACACATACTCTATTGAGAGATACAAAGCATGGGAGAAGATGCAAGAACAGATAAACAGAGAGCCAAGCGCGAAATCTTTGACATCATCTAGTACTGGTATCTTTGTGAACTCTAAGCCTTCACTACCTACAATATTCCGGGTTTATATTCTGTAATAGGTAACGCAAGTTAGGTTTGTCCAACGAGCAATATGTCCAAACAATAAAAATGACTCAGGAAGACCAATCAATCACACAGCTGGAAACATGTTGATAGCACATATGCATCATAGTTGATTAGTTTTCCTGGTATTGAACTTATGACTAGAAGCATGACACAACTATAATTTTAACTCTGCTTTATAGAGAACTGAAAAATTGGGAAATCGGTAAGGAATACCGAATTACTGAGTCAAAAACTCAGTTTGGTGTGACATGCTACTTCAGAAATAAAACTTAACTGAATCGCAATATGTCGGGTTTTTTCATGACAGACGCATACATGTTCGTCTCAAAATGCCTAAGCACGTAAACAAAATTATTAATGACACTGCTGGAAACGTGTGGGCGCACAGAGATCTGTTCTGGTCATGATATGTTGGGGGTTGTTATAATTTATGATGCAGTTCCAACTTTGAACTGCACTTCCTACAGAATGTGCTGAATTATTGAACAATTGGCCAATCGGCTAGTGCACCAAATGGACACTCCATAACCGACGAGCTGATGGAAAAGATCTGCGGCTATCCAATAAACAAATTGGCCACAAGTTACTCCAATCAAGTAGAAGAACATATAGGCCAAACACCTCAGTCAATTTGTGTTGAAAGTATGGAATTCATAGAAGCGAAAACCTCTGTTTGGCATGAGATTCCTGGTCTATACTAAATTTAGGCACTCGATTCCAAACAATGACTTTCAGTAAGAGCTCACAAAACAAAGAGACTCCCACTCATCTGAAAACTTTTGGTACTTAGGAATCTATAGAAATTCAAGCTTCACATCTAGATAGCCTGTCGCCCAAGCTAACACGCGCATGTACACTCCTGATTGGAATTTGCACGTCGATGGGTGTGTGAGGTAACCACTAACCATGATTCTGTAAGGAGAACGGACCCAGGACAATGCATACATCTCACAATTTCCCCTTCTCAATTAATCAAGCCGGACATCAAACATGAACCTAAGGATGAAGTGACACTACAATAAAACAAAAAGGCAAAGGATGACTATGATAAATTTATTTACAAGAGATGGTGTTGGGATTCGAATTCTTGACCTGTCCTCCTATGCCGACGATCGACGGTTAGCCCAAAAAGCTCAACGTCGACGTTAACATTAATCAAACCTATTTATCAGAACAATCACCAAGTTAAATGAACTAGGTATATTTCCATCCCACCATAACAGGACCATAAAGTAGAATGTCAGGAGTTAATCTCTAGACCTGTCGTCTCTTATCCCGAAAAGCTTAAAACACCATCAGACAACGATCACAGAATGGACGCACCAGATATTCTAGGGGAAAAAGAAGAGAAGCATCGAAAAAGCTGACTCGGGATATCACCTGCTTCTTCTTACGGGTGAGATGCCAGATCCGCCAGCACATGTTCTCGAGGCGGGAGCTGCGGTCGCGGGAGCTGCGGGTGGCGACCACCTTGATCCACGTCCGGTGGAGGTCGGTCTCGTCGACGCCGGTCACCACCTCCTCCACGAAGTACTTGGTCGGGTTGAAGTCCCCCCTCTCCCGCATCTTCACCTCCTTCTGCACGGCCTGCTCCGACGACCCCCCTCCGCCGCTGTCCAGTATCGCCTCCAAGTACCCGTTTATCCATTCGTTCCCCGCCATTTCAATCACTATTTATATTTATATATTTTCTTTCTTTCCCCACGAAATACAACGCGCAGCCACAATCACAACCCCACAGTTACAGTTCCATCAGACGAAGAAGGAGAATGTACGACGGGTCGTTCTTTCTTTGTTTTTGCATGTGCAGGGGGGACACCCACATGCAGATTTTCACAGATTCTGCAGGCGAGAGAAGGAATCAAGAATCAAGAACCAAAAAGTCTCAAACTTTTTCCGCTGTTTCCGCTGTTATGGGTGTCCTCGGGCTTGAGAATGTCGTTGGCATTGGCAATGATAAGTAACGAGGGAAGGCTAGAGAGAGAAGAAGAAGAAGAAGCTGACATGCAGGAGTTTCTTTCCCAGAGTTTCCTTTATTGATTGCTCAGGGGCTCTTGGTTGCTGCTTCGAAGGGAAATTGGGATTGAATGAGAGAGTTTTCCTTGTTCGTACGTATAAGGAGGTGAGAGAAAGCGAGTGATGCAGTTGTGGAGGCTGGAGAGAGAGAGAGAGAGAGAGAGGAAGGAGGAGGAGCCACGTGGCAGATGGTGGTGGGGTCAGGGAGGAGGGACACGTGTACAGCGGCTAGCGAATCAAAATGATGGGGGAGAAGCTTGTTGCCGCGCACCATTACCGATGCTGTCCGCTTCCCAATGCGATCTTCCCGCCCCCTTCTCTCTCTCTCTACGTTTCCACAGGTACCTTCACTCTCTCTAAATCCAATTATTAATCATTAATTAGGTCGCGATCGCGCTCGATGACGGGGCCGCCAACGATCGCCGACTTTTCGAATTCGACTCATGCTCGACACCATTCGTATCGTTTCGCTCCCTGATCTCACTAAAAGTCTGAATTATGATTTTGAAAGGTGGAATCGAAAGATCTGACTCGAGATAACTGCATGATTAAAATGCTGAAACTAAAATTCAAGATTACTTAGCTTAGTAATTTCGAAGGCTCGAGCAAAATTAAGCCTTCTGATATCACGGCTAATACTCCTAAAAGTATATGTCCCCGTTGTGGGTCTGCTGAAATTTCTAAGATATGGAATGTCCATCCCATTTTATTAAAGCATAGGTGAGATTTACCTTTGAACGAAAGTTTAGCATAAAATAAAAGAATGCTAAGATTATGGACGATGATATCAAAATTGCAATCTCATGGGAAAGATATGTACTCTCTGAGCATTTCATAAAATAAATCATTTCTTATGTCCACGGCTATCAACAAGTCCTTTTCCAACCGATTTTTAAAGGAAAAGTTTAAACTTGTGAATGTAAAAGGGGCTTTTACTTTTGGAAAATAATGTAACATTCTTTAGATTCAACGAGTGAATTTCTATAAAAATGAGAAAGAAAGGTGTGGGTCCTTTCTTTCTTTTTTTTCTTTCTTTTTTGACAAAAGCATGAACTATTTGCCTGCAGATACTCAATAGAGGAAAGAATGATTGAAGTGAAACGTTAAAGTGCACCTTTTTTTTTTTTTTCTGTCCCATCTCTAACGCTTATCTTTTTGACCTTTGCTCTGTGTTTTTGCAGGGCGTGGGAGTGAATTTCGCATCTATGATACTAGCTTCCACACCCTCTAATTTCTTTACCGGCAGAATCACGTGCCAATTTCTAAGATATGGAATGTCCATTCCATTTCGATAAAGTGCACTTAACTGAACTCAATTGCTCATCTTCCATTATAAGAAAATGATTAATAATACCCCATTTGTCATTACCTGTAAAAGGGATCTTTTATTGGAACAACGAGCTATTTAGGAAACACTTTAATAAATTCGTTTGTTACCAAATTATAGCACGGATTAAATTTACTGACTTTTTTTTTTGTTGCCATTACAGATCTGAATTTTTATTTTTATTTTGCATATTTTAGGATATACAGTAACTTGATAAATAGGAACACCATACCAATTACATAGCACCCAAATTATGAGACCGGTTGTCCCATTCATTTGAATCCGAATGGTATAACCAAAACTTTCAAATCTTCCTATCGGATTTTGTAATGGTCTACCGAATGCCCTGTGAAAGTATCATGATTGAGGTTTCTTTGGTATGCATTTTTACTTCGTGTCGAATAGTTTAATTAAAAATAAAGGACGCGGTTTTTATTATTACAATCTACTTTCGTTCTGGGAATAGAGTCATCTTCCCTTTCTGAGGTTGTTTGGGAAAAAATTATCTAAAAAGTCATAAACCTATTGAACGACAGCCAATTTAATCATAAATCTTTCAATTGCCCCAATTTAATCCTAAATTTTATGATGATTTGCCAATGTAGTCTTTCCGATCAATTTCAACCGAAAATCATTGATATGGACACTGGTCGTCCTACATAGCACAGCTAACGCAGACGTCAACATTTTTTTTGTAATTTTCTATTGAATTTTCGATTTTTTCTTTTCTTTTTGTCCTATTTCCCTCCTCCAGTAGGTGGAGGTCGCCGGCTGTAGGCCATCCTACGGGCGAGCCCTCACCAGCCCTTGCCCATGGTTGGCAACCTCCTCTGGTCATTCCGAAGCCTGGCGAAGGGCGAAGGAAAATAGGAAAAAAAGAAAGAAAAGAAAAGGAGAAAAATAGAAAATTTCAAGAATTTAAAAAAATTTGCGAAAATTATCAATGTCAGTAGGACGGCCGGAGTTTAGGTCAGCGATTTCTAGATCAAAAGTGGCCGGAAGGACTACATTGGCAAATTGTTAAAAGGTCTAGGGTTAAATTGACATAATTAAAAAAAATTATGATTGAGTTGGCCGCCCTACAATATTTTTAAGAATTTTTGGACAATTACCCCGATTGTCTGTGTAAGAAAGTTTGTACACGCGTAATTATAATGTGTAAAGCACGAAAAAGACCCTTTCTAGAGTTATACTTGAACTATTAAGATAGCAAATAATCAAATTAATTATTAGCTCATGATGTCACATAAATGTTCCATTCGGAAATCCAGCACTCTTGAGTGAAATCTCCACTTCCTCGTCTATAGCACTTAGAGAATAGAATATACCTCAGCATCTTCTCAGATTTTTATGCCAAAATTGACAGGAACGATGGATATAGCAGAATTGGGATAAATAGAAAGAGAAATTCTTTTAATTAATTTTTTTGATATATCAAAATTCGTTTGTTACCGAGAGCATGACATGAAGAAAGGAATGGGTCGGCCGAAACTTACTTGGGGGAAAGTAGTAAAACAAGATTTAATGAAATGGGAATTGGATTGGCGTACGGTTTGTCTTAAGATAGAGTGGGGAAAAGCTATTAGCATTGTGGAGAGGCAAATCCCATATGTTCCAGACTGTCCTTTTTAGTCCTTTATCCACATATATATATATATATATATATATATATATATATATATATATATATATATATATATTTATTTATTTATTTATTTATTTGTTTTGGGTTCATCGACCGCCGACCCCAACTAGTTTGGGATAAAGGTGATGTTGATGTTGATGATATTGATTATTGATTATTTTTTTGCTGTTTTTGTTGTTGAATTTGTTTGATCCTGGTTGATGCAAAAAAGTAAGTGGCAGAGGAAACATGATCTTGCTTTAGGGTGACCACCATCCAACCATTCTCTATCTCCATGTCATCTTTGGCCTGAAATGGATCAAACACCTTTTTGCACACAAGTACCTTTCCAACCCTACAAACAAAACCTCCAATTTTGTGTGTTGAGTTCAATGTAACCACTCCATGGTGAGCTCTCATGGACTTCACATGCATACAAATTGTACCATTATGTCAACTTTTGTCTCTCTCTTTCTCTATCTATCTATCTACCTATCTCTTAGTCGCTTAGGGGAGAGAGGCTTCCTTCTTCAACTGAATTATTGAACCAGAAGATCTAACTTTTTCCTTTTAAGGTCCTTCACATGGTTGCCCTTCTCTTGTGCTTGTAGCAAAATTGGAGGCCTCTTCGCTTCACAAAACATCTTTCGTGTTCGGAAGCCTCTTGCTTGCGGTCGGGCATGCGCATAGAGAGATGAAGCTCTCTAGGGGGTGTAGATGAGCTATTCAAGCTTGAGTTACTCGCGATAGTCGTGTTTGAGCTCATAAGTTTTGAGTTCGACTAGAAGTACAACTACTCTTAGCAATCACGTCGAGGGTTTTGATTTTTTTTTTCCTATGATGTAATCTCGAGTCGATTATGATAACTCTAGCTGATAAGATACCAACTTAGCTACAATTAGCAAGTCGTAACTGTGATGAAAATCGCCACTCATTCACTTGGAGAAACAGCTGACCCAACTCCACATGTCCATTTCAAATTTGGTACTTTTTGGGAATAAAGAGAAGAAAAAGGGCATTGAGGTCACCCAGGAACGGCAAGCAATTTTGTCAACATTCTCCGATGGAACATGAGAATCGAATCTCTGTTTGCTTCACCAATGGTACAAACATCGCTTTTAGGGGTCGAGTGGACGATTCATTCAGTGCTTGCCACATGGGCTATAGTTGATCACCGATCAAATGACATAAATAGTTCTTAAATTTTGATTCATTATGAAATGTGATCCGTAAACTTCAAATTTATTTAATATGATCCGTAAACTTCAAATTTATTTAATGTGATCCCTGAACTTTAACTCAATGAGCAATATCGGCTCTAAACTTTAAATTTGTTCAATGTGGTCCGTGGACTTTTGGTGCATGTTCAATTTAGCCCCTAGACTGTATGAAAATGATCAATATAATCCCTAAATTTGAATTAATGGATGGACAATAATCAACATTTTCAAACAGTGTATAAACTAAATTGACCATGTACCAAAAATTCAAGGTCCACATTAAAAAAATTTAAAATCTAGAGATTACATTGTACATTGGACCAAAATTCAGGGACCATTTGTGTAATTATCCCTCTACCACATGTATGTGTGTGTGTTTTTTTTGTGTATATCAGTAAAATTCGGAAATAATAGGTGAGGAGATGACAGGATATGAAAGCAAAGGAGGTAAGGTACAGTGTTAATCCACTCCGATATGACCCAAGAAAAAAAATTGTGGACAAATTGCCATCAAGGAGAAAATTTTTCATTTGAGTGATAACTTAACGAAGAATTAGAAGTGCGTAGGCCGGTCAGGATGGTTCCAAGGTTGGAACTGAAAACTTACCTTGGCCATAGCCGGTTTTCAGGATATGGAACCGGGAACCAGTTATATTTTTCAAAAAAATTCCCATTAATTATACGATTATCTTTTGAAAGAAAGGACTATAACCAATTTCAACGACGTTTCTACCTCGGAACCAGCGTCTGAACCGGGAACCAGTTATATTTTCCAAAAAATTTCCCATTAATTATACGATTATCTTTTAAAAGGAAGAACTATAACCAATTTCAACGGCGTTTCAACCTCGGAACCGGCATCATATTTTGGTTCAAGGTTAGTTCCAATGGTTCTAAGGCTGCAACGAGGAACAAACTGATCGGAGCTAATTCGAAGTTCTTGAGAAAGTAGAATTGAACCGATTCTTCTTGCAAACCGGCTCGAACTGGAGTGGCCAAGCCCATTCCATCCCGTTCCCGATTTGACCCCGGACCATTGCTCACCCCTAGGAAGAATAAATTGAACTCTTTCCACAGGAGGCTCTTACCCTTTTTTTGTCTGGCTTGTTCACGCATTTACCTTGAACCAGCATGATCTGAAGATTCATAAAAGCCTAAGCGATACTTAGGAACTTTCAACTGCAGTGGATGGAAAAGGATAGCCTAAATCATGGATAACAGAGAAGTACAATTCCAGGGAAATGCAACTAAGATGAAAAAGACATTATGTCTCTGAGACCAGCTGATTCCCCAATTCTCACGAGTTCTGCTCAAAATGAAAAAGAAAAGGAAAGAAAACCTGCTATTCTTTGCTCTTGCCTGTGATTGATTACCTGATACTTAGTTGTAGAAAATTTACAAAAGACGACTTGCGGGACTTACTTTTTAACGATGTCGCCTATTAACTTGTTAAAAAGGGCTGAATTTACAGACTATCCAGAAGAACCAAATCTTTACTTAATCTGTAGCTTTAATCTTCCTAGCTGATTCAGAGGGGATACACTAATTAACTTGCAAGTAATCTACATATGAACTCATGCTACTTTTAATGCACAGACTATGTCCTTGCCTTTTGTTTTCAATCTGATAAAAACTACCCTCCATCTTTTAGATAACAGATTTAAAGTTCACTCGCAAGTCATACCAGGTTTCCATTCATTTCGACCTTGATGAGTTAAATGGCAAATTCAAATACTCCCTTTTGCATCAAGATGGACAATTCCATGAACTTCAGTCAATTACTTCTGCAAAATGCCATGCACTCACTATGTGAAGATCTCAAATCTGCACACACTCAAAAATAAAACCGGTTTTTGATATGGATCTTCATTTCATACACAGCATGTGCAAATATTTGCTTAAACACAGCTAGTCTAGGTGATTGCTATGTGTTGTGAAGAATGTTCATAGATAGCGAAATCAACATTTTTGTACATTCAAATAAACAACAAGTACATGGCATTCATTCTTCAGAGCTTTTATATAACCCAAAACGTAACTATTGACAATTCGTATAAACAAAATATTGCACAATTTGCATATGCAGAAAATAATTTTTGTGGATTATCAACCATATGTGTCCACAAGCTATTTTAAACATTCTTGGCCAGTCCCTCCACACTGGCGAGAAAGGAAAGTTGAATATGGACAATAACAGAAAAGAAGGATATACCAGAAAATCTTTAGGGAGGAGTTCCATGTCAAATATGCATACTGATGCAGAATGGATGCATAAGCAGCAACTTGAATGCAAAAGCAGTTGATACGAAGAGTGCAATCAATCCTTATAACTGAGAGCCATATCATGGTTTCACATAATTGTCATTTCCGAATTGAGGAGTGTGAGATTTTGTGGCACCACAACCAACTGTTCTAAAAGTTTAAGCTATTAGATGAACGCGTGATTTAATATTTAATTACTCTAACACTCCCCCTCACACTTAGTCTGGTTTTTTTGCCTAGTACTAAGCGTGGAAATATTTCGTTGGAGAGGCAAATAGGGGCCTGGAAAGATTTGAACTCAGGACCTCCTGCTCTGATACCATGTGAGATTTTGTGACACCACAACCAACTGTTCTAAAAGCTTAAACTATTAGATGAAGACGTGATTTAATATTTAATTACTCTACCAAAGAGAATTTCAATAATATTCAGAAGTATGGAAACACCTTTACTGGTAAAGCTAACTCTATGAAGCTGGATATAAAATGTTACAAAGCTAGGCCAAACCATCATTTAAGAATTTCTTTCATGCCAATCGCAAAATATGGCAAACAAAAATAAAAATCTACCAAGAGTCAGAAAGTTGACCAAACTTCTATTATCTCACTCCGGTTTTAGGCCCTGTTCAGAACTATTTTGTTTCAGCTGTTGAAATAATGGAGAGTATGTGTGGTTGTTAATCATAACAACTAGGACACAAGTGTTAGCAGCAAGGAAAACTAAGCTAGCCATCCATAACTCTACAAAGACATTCTTGCCTTTAAACTCAAGCTGGTAACCCCACATCAGCCAATGGGTCTGAGCTCCCATCCACAAGAATATGCAGCATAACCCTTTCCATTTGAAATTTATATTGCTCCATGGCAGTATTAGGGGCAGCAAGCAGAAGAACCATACAAAGTACTGCGCAGTGATTACCTGTTAATGAAGATCAATACATAGTATTAAGATGCAGCACATATGACAGTGATTAACTGTTACCAATGACATCCACTTAGCCACTCTTCCTTTTCACAGGTAATTTAGCTATTCTGGAAGTGAGAGTTTTGCAGATAGACAAACTAACCTTGTTAAATGCCACAAAGGCTACTGTCTGCACAAAAAGGCAAAATGGCAAATCCGGAGCAAAGCGGAGAACCAGAACCAGCTGGACCATGCATTGGGGTAAAAAAGATATGAGCTTCTCTATCACAGAGAACTCACGCTCATAGTGAAGATATATGTGGTAGAAATATATAGAGAAGTTATGTCTTGGATCTGTGCGGGTTAGATGGTAAAGCAATGCCTCGTGCAAGAATTCCCACTTGTATAAATAGAAGCTAATTCCTGTACAGAAGAAGAAAACAGCGGCAGAAATAACACC
The DNA here is from genome assembly GCA_029784005.1 of Lenwebbia sp. NSW1173648. Lineage (NCBI taxonomy): Eukaryota > Viridiplantae > Streptophyta > Magnoliopsida > Myrtales > Myrtaceae > Lenwebbia > Lenwebbia sp. NSW1173648. The sequence goes on from JARCGZ010000001.1 coordinate 43,060,464, forward strand.
AAAGATAATCCTCTCTGCAGAGAATATGCATTTTATAGCAACCAGCACATTGAGCTTAGTCACTGCTGTGCTGCATTCGGGTTTCTTGCTAGGGCCAGAACTCCAGATCCTAAGAACAGGCTTCTGTCCCAAGCGGAAGAAGCGGTGATTAAGAACCAGGACAAGCGTTGGCGCATATATGATCGGATAGATTCTGAAATGGACAACAAGTCCATACCAAGCTGCAGCTTGCAAGAGATTGCCTAATAAACAGAAAACAGAACAACTTAAAAAGTATTAGATATAACCAATCCTCACACATATAAATGTAGTTAAAGATTGAAGACAGAGAGAAAAAATGAATAGCCTCGTTTACACTGGTATTAATATAATAAAGACCAAAAGAAGCCCATTAAGCAAAAATTCCCTCATAAACATCTCCAAAAGAATGTGACAAATTTTCCATGAGCTGTGTGCTATAGCAATTTTATTTTAAATCCTGGCATTGCATACGTTTTCACAATTTTCTCATAAATAGAAAAGGCACTCTACATATTAAAGTTATAAAGTCAGTCTAGAAACAAGCAATCCCCAGGGCCCAGACATAAGTCCATGTACAGAAACTCTAGCAGAATTACTAGGCCAGAATGCAGTCGAAATTAGGTCTTCATGAAATTCCGTAAGGGACTTCTCAGAATTGATCATCACCAGCTAACACATTGGATCAGTATCATTTAGAACAGGGTCAAACTTACAAAGGTCACGGTGTAGCCTTTGTGACTTTGACACTGTTCCTAAAAAAAAAGGCTACCCGGTGACCTTTGTAACTTTGTCTCTCAAAAAAAAAGAAAAAGAAGAATAACTACTAGAACATGAAATATGTTAAATACCCATCAAATCCAATTAACAAAGGAAAAAGCTGTTCCAAGGAGAAAATATACCATTCATCAGACAAATAATGATCCATAAGATAATGGCACAAACAACTGGCTCACAGTTCCCACGGGTCCCAATAGTGAAGGTAAAGGGATTCAGAAGCCATGCCATGACACAGTAGGTGCAAATATTCTTGGGTACACTGCATTTCTTTAAGATGGTGTAGATGAACCAGCCAACAAGTAAATCTGTAGCATTGGCATAATAATAGAGTAATTTGCACGAGTGAGGAAGATGATAACATTCATTCACCATGACCTTTGTACTTGTATTTTCCAAATAAAAACTAAACTGACAACAGTCATTTATGATTTCCAGTTTAAATGACCAACATAAGAATACGTAGCCAATTGATTAAAGATAAAAGGTGAAATCACCATCTTAATGAAAATGATCAAATAAATTTGTTATTAGCTTTACATGCATGTTCAATGAACTATCACATACCAGAGGTTAAAATACAAAATATATCTAAACAAGAATAATACATCCTATATGCTCCCACAAAGATGATAAGCAAAAAATCTACCATAATTGCAGAGATACAGAATGGTTGGTAGCTCTTAGTACAAGGAACTGCAGGTTGAAGAAAAACCCTTCTAGAGCTATCTATAATTTATCAACATGCAAGGTTATTACTCTCGAGATAGCCAGTTCAATCCATATGAAAAATACGCCACTTCAGCAGACATTTTGTAACCAGGAGAATCCACGAACCTCTCAGATCAAGATAGAGAAGATGAAACCATTTCCTATTTCTCTTCCAAATTCTCTATATTACATGGGACGTTTTCCATCTAAACGGAGACGTGGAAGATGAGAAATGGATCTAGAAACGAATACCAAATAGTTATCAACTTCTCCATCCAATGGATAATTGCAGACCACACGTACCAGAGGCTGAGAAAAGAAACTTGCCCCACGAATGATGAAGAAACGTATTCGGCAAGAGCAGAATGGCGAGCAAAGGTGAATATCGGTACGTGGTTCTTTCATACGGAGACTTCCCTGATGCCATTAAATCAGCAGCATCAGAGAATACAAAGTAGTCCACATCTGTGTACCTAACCTCCATGTGCTTATCTTGCCATTCACCATACATAATCAAAAACACCCGCAAGAAAGCTGAAAATAACAGCAAGGAGCGCATGTCTACAGTCACCATTGCCGAAACAGAAGCAGGGATAATCGCGCGATTAACACATACTTCCACCACTTGGAATGGTTTTGGAGTTCACTGAAGAAAATAACAGTAGAAAGAACAAAAAGATCAGGTTCATATCAACTGAACATTTTGCCATACTAAACATTACCAATAAAAAAACGAATATACAACCAAGCATTCACACTCTGTTGAAAAAGAAACGGGATCAAATGATGCCCAAAAGAACTCTCCCCCCCACACTCCAAGTAACAATTTTTCCAACGTTAACACATTAGGCAATCACCGAAACTCACCACACAGACCTATACATTCAGTCCGAACGAAGCATTAATCGATTAATTCAGCACAAGAGCCTGAATCCGTACTATACAACATTGCAAGTGTATCTGAAGTGGCTTGATTTTGGGAAAATCGCCGTAGTACCCAGAATTAGATCTCTACCTGCAACAACCACGAGCAAATCCCAGTGGCCTCGATCGCGAAGATCAGTCGCATCTTCGGCGTCAACCACCGGCGAGCTCCGACTGAAGCTCTCCGACAAGAGTTCACACTGACCACATCTGAAAAGCGACGTAGGAATCAATAAACGGGATGCTGACGACGAGGATGAGAGCTCTCTGCAGAATATGGCGATGTGGTCGGAGAGTGAATGTGAGAGGAAGAGGAAGAAGCAGCATTGGCCGAACTCACAGCAGAAGAATATCATTCGCATTTGGAAATCTGCTAAAATAACATAATAAAGATGTTCTATAATAAAAATAATATAGGATTTACTAAAAAAAATAACGGAAACAATGACACAGATGATTCATAAATTTTAATCTAGTATATAATTTGACCTATCAACGTGATTCCTGAATTATTGATAAATTTTCAATATAGACATTTCATTTGCTCAAATTACAAATTAGTCGTTATTTGATGTTGTATATTGTTATATGCCGAGTTGAATTTTTTAAAAATGATAAGTCAATGTGTTCATCTTTTCGTCCATTTATATTTGAAAAAGATTTAAAAAAGTCATGAGGCTAACATGTCTATCATTATTTGATGACATGGATTATTTTGTTGTATTTTCGTATGAATATCTTATTTAGATAATCTATGTGTGACTTTTTTTCTTGTTTTTCACCGTTCAAACTTAACCCATTTGAAGACGTCAGCAAATTTCATCAACATGAATTAGTGAAAGGACGACATTGAACATTTGTTAATACTTTAGGGATCACATTAAATAAATTAAAAGTCCATGGACGACATTGCACATGGATCAAAGTTACGGATCATTTATCTCATTTTTACAAAGTAACTTGAGGTTTTGGAATGAGTTTGAATTTGGCTTTTCATTTTTGTTTTTCCAAAATGAGGTTTTAATTCCTTTATTCATAAGTCTTTTTCTTGCTTGTAATCAATCGATTTTTCAATAGTTTTCTTAAATGTTCATTACTTTATTTACCTATCTACTATTATGGATAACAAAGAAAGATAGCATTACAAGAAATTGAGGTTTTCGTATGTTTATTACCTCAATTATCTCTGAAAATGATGTGAGAGATACCTTGAGCTGATCTATTCCTCCACACGCGCGCGCGTTTATATTAGTCAATTTGCCTTTTTCTTAACTTATATGAATACTTTTTAAGCTTAGTTTTTTTTTTTTGTCGAAAAGAAAGAGATACATAACTTCAAGACAAAACCAATCCCAAAGAGTTACAATCCAGTGCAAATCTGAAAAATAAATAAACTTTGTACAACCTGCAGAGATTCACTCATTCCATAAAAACGGATTTGTCACGGTATCATATCATAGCACAACCAGTAGCATACCGTGTAGGTTTAAACTTAGTTAACTGCAGGACTTTATGAGAAAAATAGGTAGGAAGGAAAAATACCAACACTAAGCATTCGAACCAGCATTATGTCCGAATCAGTACATACCGTGTAGGTTTAAATAGATAACTCAATAATTCAAGCACATGATTAACATATCATTTTCTAATAGTTTTTCGTTATAATATCCTTAAAAGGTAAATATTCTATTGAGAATTCTTTTCTCTTACACCAATGTTTTTATTTTGGCTTAGTACCAAGAAAAATCCCAAACTGGTACACCTATGACAAATTTATCCCAAACTATTTTTTTTACCACAAAAAACTCCAAAATGGTATACCTTTGACAAATTTAACTAAATCTACTTTTTCGACCACCAAAAACTCCAAACTGGTGCATCTGTGATAAATTTACCACAAACTAATTATTTTGACCACCAAAAACTCTAAACATGTACACATGTGATAAATTTATCTTCCGTTAGTTTTCGTTAAATTGGATTAATACCACAAAAATCCCAAATTGATACACATATGACCAATATATGGTAAAAACCAAAAACGTGTACATCCGGCAATTGCCACGTATCAACAAACTCAACAATTTGACGATAATTTAACTAAAACTAACAGAGGGAAAATTTATCACAGGTGTACTAATTTGGGATAAATTTGTCAAAAGTGTACCAGTTTATGATTTTTTATGGTCAAAAAAATAGTTTTGGGTAAATTTGTCACAAGTGTACCAATTTAGGATTTTCATGGTATTAACCTTTTTATTTTTTGTATTGAAACTTACACCGATGTTTAGAATGTGAGGATGCTCAAAATCGGAAAAGATTCAAAACAATTTTTATCTTCTTAATTTCGCTAATTCTTATTGTCAATACTATACACATCAAGTGACAGAGAGAATAATAAGGCGAATATTTCCAACTTAGTAGCATGCATATGTACAAAATTGATAAGAGAAATTACTACCATCCTCATTTTGACAAAGCACGTCACAACGAGATGGTTTAGTATATTGTTTTCCAGAAAAGTGGTACTATAAAATAAAGGGGATAAAAACACCATAAGTGTCATAATTTTCGTACGGCACTCACATAAGTGCTATAACTTTTTTTTTCTAATCACTTGAGTGTTATAACTTTTTTTTAAAACGTTCACCACAAGTGCTATGCCACATCGAATTTATGACACTTGGGTGAACATTTGAAAAAACAATTGGCACTTTTAGTGATGATTGAAAGTTATGGCATTCAAGTAAACGTTTTTTAGAAGTTATGCCACTTAAGTGGTCGAAAAAAAAGTTATGGCACTCAAGTGAGCGTCGTACGAAAGTTATGGCACTTGTGCTGTACGAAAAATTACTAAAAAAAAGTCCTAAACCTATAGCAATTGTGTCAATTCAATCAATTTGGTCGATCAGCACTAACGTGGCAAATTTTTAATAATAATTTAATATTTCTGAAATTTTTTAATTATTTTTTAAATAATTTTTTTGCCTTTTTTTTTTTTTGGCTTTGGCTCGATAGAGGTCGCCGGCACCTAAGCAAGGGTCACTACCCTCGCCAGCCACGAGCGAGGGTTCGCGGCCCTCACCTAGCCGCGGTGAGGGATCGCAGGCCCTTGCCCAGGGCTAGCGGCAAAAAAAAAAGAAAAAAGAAAAAAAGGTAGAAAAAAATTATTAAAAATTTGTCATGTCAGCGCCGGCCGACCAAATGGACTGAATTGACATAATTACAAAATTTTTAGGACTTAATTAGTTAGAAAAAAGTTTAGGACTGAATTTGCACAATTGCAATAGGTGTAAGACTACTTTGGTGATTTTCCCATAAAATAAATTGAGCTTTTATTTTGGCAAAAGAACTTAACAAATCATATAGCCACTTCCTATTGAGACATATATCATTTTATTCACTTTTGATTTGAGTCATAACACATAAATTGTCATTTGAGACTTTCAATCAACTCACAGACTTTTTCAAATTTAAGTACGGATGCCCGACATATTTACGTCTAAAAAATATTTACTATTGTCATATATAATATCCTATAATTAGATACCCACGAAGTATGCTGATTTAAAATATCTTTCCGCAGCGAAGGGCGGCGAATTTTCGGGCTTTTTTCAAAAAAGGGTCCAGAAAAAAAAAAATTTACGGATTTGGGTCTCGTTTGCCAAAATTTACCGGTTAGGGTCCCGTTCGGCGGTAAGACCGCCGAACTTGGGGAAAGTCGGACTAGGCATGTAAGTTCGGTAGCAGTGCTACCGAACTCATGCACGTTCGGTAGCACTGCTACCGAACTCACAGCATGCGTTCGGTAGCAATGCTACCGAACGTGCATGAGTTGCGGCACCGATCGAACTTGCATGAGTTCCGTAGCGGTGCTACCGAACTTGCATGCGTTCGGTCGCGGTGCTGCCGAACTTAGACAATCCCTCTGCCAAAGTGCCACACGCCCCGCTCTGCGGCATGCGCCCAGGCGAGGCCCCCCTCTCCACGCCCCCCTCTGCTGCATGCGTCTCAGGCGAGGGACCCCCTCTGCTGCATGCAGACTGTCCCTTCTTCACGCATGCCTTTCCCTTCACGAGAAGGGTCAGGCTTTTCACGTGGAGGCATTCAGAGGTTTGAATGCCTTGCAAGCGTTCCGTGAAGCCTTCAGGCCTCTGATACAAATAACAGAGGCGTGAAGGCTTCACGGAGAGAAAAAAGAAAGAAACGAGAGACAACCGAGAGAGAAAAGAGAGATTTGGAGGTCGTTTGTCGATTTTCGGCGTCTCCGTATCCGCGGTCATTGATTCCGGTGACGTTTCCTTACCTTCGAACCAGGTAACGATTCACTTTATAATCGATTTTCTACTGCCCTTAGCGTTTTTCGTTTCGATTTTGTAATGTTAATTTTTTATACACGGCAGAGAAGTTAGAGCAAAAGAGCAGAGAAGTTAAGGAGACACGGTATCCAGATTCTCATCTCGACGCACGCACTAAAATTAGCTGTGAAACAGCCCCTCATGCCCTAAATCCGTAAATATTTTTAAAGAATACCTAAATTCTTAAATAATTTTGTGACCCTATTTATTTCATTTGTTATATTGATAGTTATAAGATTAATTTATTACTGTCTAGGGAAAAATATTTATTAACTTATGGATGGAAAGTAATTTATAATTTCTTCATTTAGCAGAATGTCTTCTACATCTTTTGGGACTGTGAAATGGGGAGGTACAATAGTACGAAATGAATTTGGATATGATTACGAAGGTGGACAATATGCTATGTTTGAGTTGGGAAACATATCCAGATTTGATGAGTTACGTGCTATGATTGAGCGCCAGTTGAAAATAACAGAAAATCAGTATATTTCTAGTCTGATGTATAGACAACCGATTCAAGCAACCAATTATTGTATATATGAAATTGTGGAGGTGCATAATGATGCTGCAGTTAAGATAATCATGCAGTTTGCACGTCAGGGTAATTCTATGGGGTTTGATCAGTTTTATGCAACTGTAGATGAACACTAACCGATAAATGATTTAACTGGGGAAGGTTCCAATGTTGGTGAAGATGAAGTTGGTGTGGATAATCAGTACGTGGAGTACGATGATAACAATGATAATGATGATGCTGATAGTGATGAAGAAGATGACGGAAGTAACGAAGAAGATGACGGAAGTAACGAAGAAGATGACGGAGGTGATGAAGAAGATGTCGGAGGTGCCGAAGAAGATGACGGAGGTGGCGATATGGAGGCTTACTACAACACACATTGCAGTAATCCCATTTTGCCGTTGGTACATCCACCACCCCATTCAGAGATTAACTATGATATGATGCAAGTAGATACAAGAAGCAAGCCGGGCCATATGTTGTTTGATCCATCAACAGAATTTCATGTTGGGATGTTATTTTCATCACGAGATGCGGTGCAGTTGGCTGCGAAAGAGTATTCTCTGAGGAGAAATCATCAATTTCGCAGTGGTGAGTCAAAGAAGCGAAAATATACTATACAGTGCGGGAATCCAAATGAACCGTGTGGTTAGCGGCTCCGTGCATTTCATAAAAAGGATGACCCATTTTGGACAATAACTAAGTATAGTGGGCCACATACATGTCGTAATCTGCAAATATCAAGGGATCATCGGCAACTTGATCAGAAGTACCTCTGCAGCCAGATAGAAGCAATGGTTGCCGCTCAACCAGATATCAAAATCAAGCCATTAATGGCCGAGATTAAAGACAAGCTGGGCTTCGAACCTACTTATCGAAAAACCTGGGCAGCTAAACAAATGACGATTGCCAAAACTTTTGGAGGATGGGATGAGTCGTATGGTCAGTTAAGACAATATATGAATATGATGAAGTCAATGAATCCAGGTTCTCATTTTGTGATCGATGATTGCATGAGCCAAGATAATAGTGTCAAGGTTTTCAACCGGATGTTCTGGACTTTCAAGCAAACGATTGAAGGCTTCCAAAATTGTCGTCCTGTGATATTTGTTGATGGAACTTTTTTGTACGGGAAATACCGAGGAACGCTCCTTTGTGCGGCCTCATTTGATGGCAACAATCATATATTTATGTTGGCATTTGCCGTGGTTGATCGGGAGAATGGCGACAATTGGACTTGGTTTATGGATCTGTTACGGAGATATGTCACTAATGGCCGACAAAATATTTGTGTAATATCAGACAGGCATAAGGGGATTCTGAAAGCAATGGAGACAGAAGAGTGGCGTCCTCCACATGGCCACCATAGATATTGCATTCGGCATGTTGTCAGCAACTACAATAAGCAATTCAAAAATGCCGAAGGCAAAATAGCTGTTCAGATGGCAGGTAAATTTTTAAATTTACGTTATTTGAGGAATAAACGTATTCATAAATTTGTGTGACGAGTACTTATTATTATTGTAATGTACAGCTTACGAGAATCAAAAGCGGAAATTCTTACACATCATGAGCCGAATGAGTGAGTTGCATCCAGAAACAGCTCAATGGTGTGAGCAGATTCCAAGGGAGAAATGGACGAAAGCTTATGATGAAGGAAGGAGATATGGATCGATGACAACGAATTTAGTTGAATCGGTTAATGGGATGCTGAAGGATTTTCGTGCTCTGCCAATAACAGCTATGGTGAATAAGATATTTTATCAATTGGCCTATTATTTTGACACCAGAAGAACGACATACAGGGCGCAGAAGGTAGAGGGATGGGTATATACTCAATTTGCGGGTAACATGCTCGAGAGAAACAGTCAAGCTGCAAATAGGCATGATGTGACACGATTCGACTTTGATACATGGACTTTTGAAGTTAAAACTGGATGTAATAGATCCAAAGGAACAGGGGGCCACAAACACAAAGTCCAGCTAAACCGACGAACGTGCACATGTGGGAAATTTCAAGAGATGAAAATCTCATGTTCCCACGTAATTGCAGCATGTCAAAAATATGCAATTGATTACCATGCGTTCGTAGATGAATTCTATACGTTGGATAGAACACTTCAGTGCTATCAGTACATGTTTCATCCATTGGGGCATTCGGATTACTGGCCTGAACCTGAGGAGCTGCTATTAGTGCCAGACCCGAACCGTATTAGGAAGAAAGGAAGGCCCCGTGCATCACGGATACATAATGAGATGGACTGGAGTACGCCGAGCAGTAGCACTTCGCGTAACGCTTGCACCAACTGTGGAAAATCAGGGCACAACAGCCAAACTTGTGCATACAGATCGGCCCAGCAATAAAATTTAGATTGTGTGTCAACATTGAATATAATACATCTGATTTTCATACTCAATTTAGTTGTATGAATTATGTAAATTATATATATGAATTTTTTGTAATGTTATAATATCACAATTGTGCGATATTTATTAAGTTCCTCTGTTCCATTTGTGGACATGGCACAAATCACACAAAATGAAAAACGAGCACGAAGCAAGCAAGTTGGACTGAGTCCGACACTTGGGCAAAATTTCCGGATTCCGATAAGACCAACAAGGCATCTTTGGAAGGGCATATCTCACACCTCGGTCATAACTAGGGGCCACACAACATATCGAATCGAAGGTCTACGCACGTAAAATGCATTTGAACAATAATATACCAACAAATCACGCAAAATGACTGAGAAAACCGACCCCAAAGTAGGATGGTCGCACTGTTTTTCCAGAAATCTGGGCATAAACCGGGCCAACAGGAAGTATTCCCGACCCCATAACTTTACACAAAGATCGAAATGAGAGAAAATGAGCACACTGAAGCGTTCTTCTACGAACCACGAACACAATAAACCAAGAATAGTCCGAAAATACTAAGATTAAGCTAATGAAAAACGAGCACGAAGCAAGCAAGTTGGACTGAGTCCGACACTTGGGCAAAATTTCCGGATTCCGATAAGACCAACAAGGCATCTTTGGAAGGGCATATCTCACACCTCGCTCATAACCAGGGGCCACACAACATATCGAATCGAAGGTCTACGCACGTAGAATGCATTTGAACAATAATATACCAACAAATCACGCAAAATGACTGAGAAAACCGACCCCAAAATAGGAGGGTCGCACTGTTTTTCCAGAAATCTGGGCATAAACCGGGCCAACATGGGGTATTCCCGACCCCATAACTTTACACAAAGATCGAAATGAGAGAAAATGAGCACACCGAAGCGTTCTTCTACGAACCACGAACACAATAAACCAAGAATAGTCCGAACATACTAAGATTAAGCTAATGAAAAACGAGCACGAAGCAAGCAAGTTGGACTGAGTCCGACACTTGGGCAAAATTTCCGGATTCCGATCAGACCAACAAGGCATCTTTGGAAGGGCATATCTCACACCTCGGTCATAACTAGGGGCCACACAACATATCGAATCGAAGGTCTACGCACGTAGAATGCATTTGAAAAATAATATACCAACAAATCACGCAAAATGACTGAGAAAACCGACCCCAAAATAGGAGGGTCGCACTGTTTTTCCAGAAATCTGGGCATAAACCGGGCCAACATGGGGTATTCCCGACCCCATAACTTTACACAAAGATCGAAATGAGAGAAAATGAGCACACCGAAGCGTTCTTCTACGAACCACGAACACAATAAACCAAGAATAGTCCGAAAATACTAAGATTAAGCTAATGAAAAACGAGCACGAAGCAAGCAAGTTGGACTGAGTCCGACACTTGGGCAAAATTTCCGGATTCCGATCAGACCAACAAGGCATCTTTGGAAGGGCATATCTCACACCTCGGTCATAACTAGGGGCCACACAACATATCGAATCGAAGGTCTACGCACGTAGAATGCATTTGAACAATAGTATACTAACAAATCACGCAAAATGACTGAGAAAACCGACCCCAAAGTAGGAGGGTCGCACTGTTTTTCCAGAAATCTGGGCATAAACCGGGCCAACAGGGGGTATTCCCGACCCCATAACTTTACACCAAGATCGAAATGAGAGAAAATGAGCACACCGAAGCGTTCTTCTACGAACCAAGAACACAATAAACCAAGAATAGTCCGAAAATACTAAGATTAAGCTAATGAAAAACGAGCACGAAGCAAGCAAGTTGGACTGAGTCCGACACTTGGCAAAATTTCCGGATTCCGATCAGACCAACAAGGCATCTTTGGACGGGCATATCTCACACCTCGCTCATAACTAGGGGCCACACAACATATCGAATCGAAGGTCTACGCACGTAGAATGCATTTGAACAATAATATACCAACAAATCACGCAAAATGACTGAGAAAACCGACCCCAAAATAGGAGGGTCGCACTGTTTTTCCAGAAATCTGGGCATAAACCGGGCCAACAGGGGGTATTCCCGACCCCATAACTTTACACAAAGATCGAAATGAGAGAAAATGAGCACACCGAAGCGTTCTTCTACGAACCACGAACACAATAAACCAAAAATAGTCCGAAAATACTAAGATTAAGCTAATGAAAAACGAGCACGAAGCAAGCAAGTTGGACTGAGTCCGACACTTGGGCAAAATTTCCGGATTCCGATAAGACCAACAAGGCATCTTTGGAAGGGCATATCTCACACATCGCTCATAACTAGGGGCCACACAACATATCGAATCGAAGGTCTACGCACGTAGAATGCATTTGAACAATAATATACCAACAAATCACGCAAAATGACTGAGAAAACCGACCCCAAAGTAGGAGGATCGCACTGTTTTTCCAGAAATCTGGGCATAAACCGGGCCAACAAGGGTTATTCCCGACCCCATAACTTTACACAAAGATCGAAATGAGAGAAAATGAGCACACCGAAGCGTTCTTCTACGAACCACGAACACAATAAATCAAGAATAGTCCGAAAATACTAAGATTAAGCTAATGAAAAACGAGCACGAAACAAGCAAGTCGGGGGTTTGAACCACCCGAGGCATTCTACTACTGCTGCTTCTGTGCGTCTGTTGCTGCAACCCTCATTACATTTAATGATGATGTCGTCCTCCTACGCGGCCTCATGTTCCGCAATCAGGTTGTCTTCGTTCTTCGGGACGCCTAGTATTGTACCGACGATGACGTTCTAGAGGAGTAGGATCTGTAGATGACGAAGGCATGTCATGTGGTATGAAGCGTGGCTGTGATGTGGATGCATCATGAAAGTCAGGAAATATTCGATACTCCGATGGTCCATATCCTACTGTAGACTGGTGTGGGAAGAACTCGGATCCATAGGCACTTGGAGAGTTAGTTGGAGTGAAGGCGAAATCAGGTCCCTCATGAAATGGACTAGCAAACTAGCTAAACCCTGTATTTAACCCCGGCGTATGATAGGTGAACGGGTAGGAAACGGCGTCATCAACTGGATGAGCTCGAGTGGTCCTTCGGGTCGACTGAACAGTCTCAGGTGGGTCATCCTCGTCCGGCCCAATAGGTGCTGCTGTAGGTGCTGATTGGGGTGGTAGAATCATTGTCAACCGCCTCTCCTCATTGAAGGCGCACAGCATTACCTTAGATATCCTATCTATATGCCGTATGTTCTCCCGCATGTTCTCCCGAGATATAGTGGAAACCAATCGTACGATTTGTTCCACGCCATCACACTGTTCATGAAATCAAAGTCAACAGAAGTTATCGAATGCCAATAACTTATGTTACTAAAAAAATAATAAATTAAGTAAATTAAATGTGTTTGCACTAACCGCTCCACCTACTGCACCTCCCGTGTAAGAAATCCATCTTCGTGTGTGTTTGCGATACCACTTCATATATTCTGAATGATAGTGAAGTGGCTCCGTTGCAGGAGCATAATTGACTATGTGCTCAAGGCGATTGTTCCATATACCAATCCACTCTCCGTGAAAATCGACCCAATTCCTTGTAATTGGCTTTAATTGAATATTATGAAAACCTGTATGATTACTGGGAGGAATAGGTATTGATTGATGCATACCAAACTGACGACATACTCGATCTGGATAATGCCACTCAACGATGTGGAAATAGATGAGTGGGACACGAGCCCTCCAAATGTGTTCTCCCTGCCGGCAGTAATCTGGTAGACTCTGGAGAATGTCATCTGTGTAGGGCTCCCAAGTAATCTGTGATTGTATTAAAACATATCAAATTAAACGAAGAATTAATTTAAAAGGTAACATTACATTGAACTCGTTGGTTGCTATCATGACTTACATCTGCAGATGCCATTCTATCAAATTGGTAGCGCAGATGCCGCAAAGTATGTGTGGGGACCATTGTTGTCTGTAGGGGTTGAGTCCAGCTGCATAAATAAAAAATAAGAACATTTACATATATTATACGCACTGAAACAAATTTATGACTCACGAACTGAAAAAATAATAAATCACATACTGACTACCAAGAGGTGCATCTGGTAAAGGATCACGGCTTCTGATGGATGGGGCGACACAACTGAAGCAATCCCACGCCCAAATCTGCAATACATGTAGGGCACCACTGATTTGGTGCGCTGATGGATCAGTCGCATTGCATAGCTCCCGATACAACCACGCCAGTGCTGCTGAACCCCAACTGTACGGCGTAGGATCCTCGAGGTGCTCTAGTAGTGGAAGAAAAATCAAACTAACCCTAGCACCTGATTTGTCTGAAAAGATAGATCCAGCCAACTGGAGAATCAATGCCCTAGCATGCTGCAATATGGTAACCTCACCGGCATCGTCAGGAATTACACCAAAGAGTCCTCTCAGCCAGGCTATCTTTACCATCGAACCGCGTATTTGACTGGCTAGGGGGCGGTGACCAAGTAGATTCTCACAAAGATCGGGCCAACTCCTACTAGTGGGGCAAGTAACTGCAAGTCCATCAATAGGAAGCCCTGTTAGCACTGCGATGTCCTGCAATGTGATCGTGCATTCACCTTCCGGCATATGGAAGGTGTGAGTCTCGGGCCTCCATCGCTCGACCAAAGCTGTAATCAAATGGTGATCAATTTGCCAAAATCCCATTTTCCAAACTCCGTAAAATCCCGAAGCTCGAATATACGGTTCAATGCGTTCATCAAGTTCAGCTTCGTGTAGCATCGATCCATCTCGCTGACATCTAAGACATTGATCCTCATCTATCTATAAAATGTTACATTAACCATTAGTAGATTTTATTACGATACAACTATTACAAATGACAGATCAACTGAGAAATTTCTTAATTACCTGAGCGTTCCATATGGCATGTGATCTGTGTCGGGCCTGCTCTGTAAGTAGTGAATCGTCCCGAGGTCCCGGCTGAATGTAAGTCCGTTGTGCCATGTCTACAAATGGAACAGAGGAACTTAATAAATATCGCACAATTGCTATTATTTTTTATTTTATTTGTATTCTAATTTTATTTTTTCTAAATAAATATCATCATGTCCCTGTTGATTTTTTTTATTTTCTGCATTTTTATTTTATTTTTAATATTTTTCTGGCTGGGTCAACCCGGTCAACTAGACCCGACCGCCTAGCCCGGGTCAAACCCCTTCTAGGTTGACCCAAAAAAATAGCGCCGTTCCCATTTTTTTATTTTCTATTTTTTTTTATTTTTTTATTTTTTTCATTTTCCTTTTTTTAACTTTACTATTATTAATATTTTCTTAATGAATTTTTCGATTTTTTAGTGATTTTCTGATTTTTTTTAATTTCTGCATTTTTATTTTATTTTTTATATTTTCTGGCCGGGTCAACCAGGTCAACCAGACCCGAGCGCCTAGCCCGGGTCAAACCCCCTCGGGGTTGACCCAAAAAAATCGCGTCGTTCCCATTTTTTTTTCTATTATTATTATTTTCTATTTCATTTTTTTCTATTTTTTATTTTCCTTTTTTTAAAATTTACAAATTTTCCGGAATTTTTTTCATTTTTTTTTACAAATTTCTTATGATTTTTTAATGATTTATTTTCATTTTTTAGTGATTTTCTGATTTTTTTTATTTTCTACATTATTTATTTATTTTTTATATTTCTCTGGCCGGGTCAACGAGGTCAACCAGACCCGAGCGCCCAGCCCGGAAAAAACTACGTCGTTGCCACTTTTTTTTATTTATTTATATTTTCTAAATTTTTATGATTTTTCTATTTTTTGAAAATTTTTATAATTACAGACAGATCCTACGATCTGCCCACGTGGCTATCCCACGTCCGTTGAATTAAGCTCCTAAAATCAACGGCTCAAATCTAATCGAAGACCAAATCTACACCGTCCGATCTAATTACCACATCCTACGGTCCAAATTTAGCCCGGAGACCTAATCTAAATAGTGAAACAGCTCAATAAATAAAAAATTAAACGTATCATAATATGCTTGAATCGACCCTAGAAATGATATTGGTGTTACCTTGATCCGTAGAGCGAAATCCGGACTGATTTGAGGTAGAAACTCCGCTGGTGAAACGGCGCGCGACTGTTTACGACGGACGACAGCGGAGCACGAATATCGGCCGGTGCTCTCCTCTTCCTCTGCTGCTCTCTTCCGCTGCTCCTCTCTTCCTCTTCCTCTGCTCCTCTCTCTCTTTCACCCGCTCAAAATCTTTTCGACAATGAATGGGAAGTGAAAGGGCTGGCTTCTTCACTGCACGTAGCAGGCTTCACGTGGAGTGTGCAGGCTTCACACTTCACGTGAAGCCTGCAAAAAGGGGGGGCCCGCCACAAGTTCGGCAGCAGAGCTGCCGAACGGCACACCCGTGAAGCCTGCGCAAGTGCAGGCTTCACGGGCCCGCCTCCCGTTCGGCATCAGAGCTGCCGAACGGCACACCCGTGAAGCCTGCGCTTCCGCAGGCTTCACTGCTGCCCCTCCCGTTCGGCACCATAGCCGCCGAACGGCCACAAGTTCGGCGGTTGTGGTGCCGAACGGGAATAAGTTCGGCCGCCAGGACGCCGAACTAAGAAGTTCGGCGTCCTCGCCGCCGAACTAAGAAGTTCGGCGTCCTCGCCGCCGAACTAATGTCCGTTCGGCTTCATGACCGCCGAACTTCTCAGTTCGGTTTCATCAATACCGAACGGGACCCCTTCTAGTAAATAAAAAAAAATTAGACCCAATCTTGTAATTTTTTTTTTTTTTTAGACCCTTTTTCGAAAAAAGCCCCGAATTTTCAGTTAAAACCTAAGTAGCTGGGATATTGCGCCAATGCATTACACAAGATCAATTTTGCATTATACCATCCATTATCCTATTCACTATACTGAGTTTGCTGCGTGAAAACAATCCCTCTTTCCTCCTCTTCTAAGCCTCATTTGCAATGGCATTGTGTCATCCGATATTTACGAACGAATTCCCAAAGCCCTTTTGAGCTTCTAAAGCACATTCGGTGAAAGCTTTTGTGTTTGGTAATTCGACATTTTGAAAATTTACATAATGACAATAGTGTTGGAACAGAGCAGATGGTAACTCCACGCAGCATTAAAGAGTAATTAGAGACCACAACCAGAAAATAAACAGATGAACAAACAGTTCCTTTTCCGTTTCTTTTAGTACCTTATAACATACTGTTAGCAGTTACATCGCTTTCGAATGGCATGGAAAGATGGAACAAGAATATAGATATTACGCCGGGGAATATTTAGTCTGCGAACCTTTAGTCTCTGGGATGATGCTTGGTGAATTATACAACGTATCCCTGATGGTTAGACTTGTATAAAACCATGCCGGGAAAAAGTGCCGAGAGAATGGTTCGTGATATTAGAACGCAACTAGATAGGATATATAACCTTAGTGACATCCAAGGCTTGGTTACAACCTCTACCTCGACTGGAATTCGAAGTCCTTTTCTTTAAGTATCTTCTTGATATCATCCACGAAGCTTGACAAGTTCTGCCTTCGCTGTGGATCTAAGGAGTTGGCTGCTTCCTAAACCATTTAATACCCAGAATTAGAAGCATGTAATTGTCAAAAAGAATGGCATATGTTATATATACTTTAAAGGAGCGGGATGATATTATCTAACTGCTACATAAAATTGTTGAAAGCCCTCCAGAAGTTAAAACATAAAAGCGATAACCTGTGCAATCAACCTCTGATGAAATCGGACGCAATGGCCAGACACATTTTCACATTTGTGATCTATGACAATATTCATAGGGGAAGGAAGAAATTAATTCGCCGTCTCTCTCCTTTACACAGTACCATCTAATATTCTTTTATAATAGGATTTCTGCCTACTCATAAATCAATCATCACTGCCAGAGTGGCAGAAGGACCAATGTGCTGATAGAAGGACGATTTAAACCTGCATTGAGACTCCGTGGAAGGAGGGTTCAGGGGTGGAGGAGGTACACTGAGAGCATAACAATACTAACCTCAACCTTCCGAAGATAACTTGAAGAGATATTTCTTGCATGACGATCTGAACTCTGCAATGACTTGAGCTTCAGTGCAATGTTCAGCACTGGCCAACCTTGAGGCACCTTTATTAATGCATCAATCCCACCAATCATATGAGCTATAATAGTTTCATCTCTATCAATGTACTCCAAGGAGTGCCTGCACTAGTCAACAGAAAACAAGTATACATGAGTAAAGCTTCTCAGTTAGACTAATCATGATTCAAATGAGGACAAAAATGCATTTCTTCAGTGAACTTTAAAGGTCAGTTTATGTCTGACCTTGATCTAGCTGCAGTCTTGACTGCCAATCGCCTCAAGGTTGACAAAATAACCCTTTCCTGCACTTTCCTCACGAACCACTCCAATGGTGTCTGATGTATCGTCAATTCTGAAAATGACTGCCTGGAAATTACCAATCAAGAAATCAATGACATTCACTTTTGTCTGTTCACTGACTTCCCATTCCTTCGGAATGAATTTAACTGCTACCATGCATAGAGAAGTAAATAGTAATGGGAATCAAGAACCTCTATGAGTAAATTGGAAGTTCTGAATTTTTAGGCCATTGTAATAACCACTCAAAAACAAAGGTCTCAAGTGAGGTTCAGCTTTCAGTTACAACCTAAATGCAGCCACCAACAATGAAAACAAAACAAAGCAGGGACAAACCTGAAAGCTTTTGCAGCATCAACAATATCATCGATATGCACGTCATTGGGAAAAATCTATAGAATGCAAGGTTGTTATGTTAGAAAGGAATGAACGATTCATATGAAGTGAAAAGCATACCGAAGCAGTTTCTGAGTTAAGGATGTGCAGCTATGTCAATCTTGAAATTTGGCAACATTTAGGAGAAATGTCCATTCAATTTAGCAGATCTTCAGAGAGACATGTACTGTAAAAACACAAAATTCGATCTCCATGTGCGCACGAAAACATGGTTGGGTGATTGGACAGTAAGCATTAGCTGTGAAATTATTGTTGTAATTGCTGGGTAGTCAAATGACAAGGATGAGAGGTGTTTTAGTCCTTGAATCTGTCAAGAGTTACACTTGTAATGTAAAGATTAAAATCTCATCACCAAGTAATATCTCGCACTAAAATGATGGTCATTACTATTCAAACATCTATCTTTCTCGCTCAATAGGAGGAAATTGTGATTGCACAAGCATAATTCATACCTCAACATTTTTTAGCTCCAAATACCCGTCCACGAGTTCAATCAGCAACTCATGGTTCAATTCCACAGTCTCAACGGCCTCTTCTATCTTCTGCTGATAGCTTTCGTATTTTGGAAGATACGAGTTCAGTGACAAGCGTATACAACTTCCATCAATTTCAATGACCTTTAATCCTGTCAAAGCATCCTCAATTTGTTCAACTGTATCATCCCTAAAAAAGAATAAAGGACAGATGATAAGAAACTTTTAGAAGCAGAAAAATTGCTGGATGGTCAAAGAAACTGTGAAGAGCACAAGAGGATAGATTACTTTCTTAGTTGACAGTCTATATGCTCAAGAGATTTCAACAGCATCTTTTTCTCCTCAATTTGACTTTGAAGATCTAGGGCCTGAAAGGCATGAGTGCACCATAGTCCAAGTAACCATGAGAACTAGATCAATATATAGTGTTGAGGGACAAAAAATACAATAGAAAGGCTCAAAGGCAAATCTCAAAAGTAAACAATAGCACAAATAATGAACTAGAAATGACAGTAATTCAGACATCCTAGTAATTGTGCTGATGAGAACCTAGGTTTCTTACATGTTACAAACACAAAAGAAAGATGTAGTGGAAAAGCAACCTATGTGAGACTATCTCTAAAGCATGTCTAATAGAGAACAGTGTATACATAACTAAAATGTAAAGGCATCAAATCATAGGAAAAAAATCCACTGTAACAAACCTCGAACTTGTGGTACACATCTGTATTCATCAAACTTGAATGATTATCCATTCCAGCCTTTTCCTTTATTAGACCCTACAATATGTCAAACCATAGTAAGGCATGTAAGTTCAAACTCTGAAACACAACATATATGATCTTAGCAGAAATCGGATGTCATGGCGAATCACAACAAAAGGGGGAAATAGAAGTAGTCAACAACACATGGAAATGACCAGCGCGACAAATGTCACAAGCAAATAAAAAGAGCATTTTTTTTTGTTTTACTAACCTGTGAGCTAATAAGATCCAGAGAATATTCCAGCCCTTCAAGGTCACTCTCTAAAGCAATAGAATCTGCAGTCGAAATAATCTGATAAGTTAAGTTCATCTACAAACAAGTAGACTAAATAATATGATTCTTACCAGCCATTATGGATTTTGTGATAACCTCAACTTCATCAGAGATTTTATTGTTTTCAGCTTCCACTGCATCCAGCTCCTCCTTCAACTGTCCTAAGAATGCATCTACACAATCAACTTTGTTTGTTGTAAAATTGAGAGATGAATCATGAATCAAAACCATAAGTTCATGAATCACGAATATGCATATCAAATCGATATCTATGATTCGATAAAGCACAAATTAGTTTTTCTAGTATGAACATATATAAGTTTAGTAAACACATTCCAAAAACAGATGCCTTAATTATTATCAACGATCAATGGGAAAAAAAACACAAATTCAAAGTACAACTCACAATTCCTAATCATATGATATAGCAACACATACTTTTCTGCACAAGTATCACAATTAAAGTAAAAAGGCTTATATTTCATTTAGTTTGGACTATCAATTATAAAATTTCAAATGAGGTGGCTAGGGTGGAGAAGAAGGATACACTCAGGTGACATTATTTATTGTGAACCTATCAGAAGATAATATACACCATGAAATACAATACAAGTACATTATTTGATAGGTAAAGACTATAATGATACATGAATGAATAGATTCACATCATTAAGCCATGACTCAAGTATAAGATACGAATCAAGCTGGATGTTTTAACCACCATCTTTATTAGACACAAAACGAAAGCTGAAAAATGATTGGCACTACACTTGAACTACAGCCACTTGTTCCTAAATTGTATGTCTCCACAAAAGTCACAAAATAGCATGAAGCCACATGGAGAAAGTTTTGTCCAAGACTATATCATCCCGAAGTATATAACCTGGGGTTGGAAACAAAGGTAGCCACAGCACGAAAAATAGTACTTCCATATATAGGTTCTATTATGTGGCCACGACTCATAAATATCCTAGTGCTGCTCTTCAACTCTCATGGGTGTGTTAAACCCTCAACCAACACATGCCAGACCATTAACTCAACCTTTATGGTAGAGGAAAATCAAATAACGCCTAAAAGCTCTAGATCTCTGCGAAATCCTTTTCAATAGGTTGACAAAAGTACGAAAGAAATTCGACAACCAAGAACAGAGTCTAAGCAGTCACCGAACTTACTCAAGTCTTCTTGCCCCAAGCCATTCACATCGGAATACCCTGACACAATCTGCTTCACTCCGCTCTGCATAATTCCCACCAAACAAAAATGAAAAAAGCAAAATAATAATAATAATTATTATTATAATAACAACAAAAACAACAACAAACACTAGCCCAGGATCTTAATTTCCAAATTCATAAAGCGAACATGACAAGAAATGGCCACGAACGGTGGAATCGCAAGTGAAATGCGAGAATTACCTCGAATTCCAGAACGCATCGGTTAAGCAAATCTTCTAAGTCGGTCGGGGACAAATCCGGCCCGTGCTCCGTGCAATTTCCACATATTTGCTTGAGCTCCCTCACTCGGCTTCAGACCGAGAGAAACGCATCGGCATTTCAAGTTATACTTCCATAATCGAACATCGGAACGAGCACACATACATCGTTACGTATACCCACATAAAGACACCTACAGTACCTTCGAATAGCGTCCACATCGAGATCACCGGTCGACGACACCGCCTCCATCTGGTTTCGCGTCGTCATCAAGAACGCGCCCCCACTCTCTCTCTTCCCGCGCTTCGTCTACAGAGAAACTGGAAATTGTTTGAAAAAGAGAGCCAAGAGAAGCCTAAAAAGTAAAAACTGAGAGATGACTGAGAATGGGCCGTTTGGGCCCAATGGGCTGAGGGGAGCAAAAAGATTTTTTCATTTAATGGGTAAGTGCACTGCAAGTCCTAAAATTTATCACAAAAACACAATTGAGTCCTAAAATTTTCAAAAAATACAATTAAATCCTAAAACCTTTCACGAAAGTGCAATCGGGTCCTAAAAATTCAAAATGTGCAATCAACGGAATGACTTGATTGGATCAATTTGATAAGTTTTATGACTCAATTTTACTTTTGCGATAAGATTTAGAACTTAATTGCACTTTTTAATAGTTTTAAATTTTAATTACACTTTCGTGGCAAGTTTTAGAACCTTCAATGCACTTATCCTTTTATTTAAAATGAATTAAGTCATATTCCTTATGGGCCATTTGGGCCCAATGGGCTGAGGGGAGCAAATAGATTTTTCCTTTTAAATGAATTAAGTCGTATTCCTTGAATATTAATAGTAATTTAAATAAGTCAACGGTGATATAAGTGACTTGTGTAAATTACCCACCTTATAATATCATATAAAATGCCGTGAATAAACAAGAAATAGCAGCATATACTCCCTCACTCTCTCTCTCGCGTGAACAAAACATGCCAATCCCTATTTTTTCCGACAAAGTTAAATGAAGATTAAAAATAAGCGAAAAAACAGACCAATAAAATGTAGTATTCCGACTTCATATAAATATAACCCAATCAACATCATACTTATAATTACTACTACTTATAGTATAAATTATAAAATGTGTTTCTTATATAGTGAGAGAGTAATCTTAAATTTTCAATTAATAAATAAAGAACGAGTTTAATTTTCCATAGCACATAGCTTTTCTTTCTTTTCTTTTTTATGAAAAGAGGGCAAGGCCCGAGTATTTTACACCATTACTCTCCTAATACAACTTGATACAGTATGATCTATTCTATTATTAGAGAGGAAATAAATCTCTCGGTGGCCTATTTAATATCAGGATGTAAATTTGCACTACCGAATTCGATTGCTCAATTTGCGAACTAATCTGCTCACGAATTTTCTTCCTCAAAAGTACGTATGATTTAGACCTATTGAAAGTACTCAATTTTTTTTCCAATCTAAGAAGAATTTCACTACCATCCCTCACTTGCTGAAAATAAAATTCTCTAGTAGGTAGCTTCTAATTTTGTTGTTATCCCTATAATAGGTAAAAAACAGGAAATCCAATGAATAAAATTGCACGGGACCAATGACCCGACCCGGGAAAAGTCCCGGTTGGTGACCCGTCCCCGTCGGACGCAATGATTTGTTGCTTGGTTAAAGGTTTGATCGGTAGTTTCTAAGGAGTAAGGAGTACAGAGTAAGGACTCTCTCTCTCTCTCTCTCTCTCTGGTTCGAAGAGTGGAACAATGGGGGAACGAAGAAGGAATTCGCTTCCGTTTCTGCTTCTGCTTGCGATCGTTCACTTCGCGGTGACGACCGACTCTGCCTTCTTCAAGCCGTTCAACGTGAGCTACGACCACAGGGCACTGATCATCGATGGCAAGCGTACAATGCTCAATTCCGCCGGGATCCACTACCCTCGCGCCACTCCGGAGGTAATAAGCAACGCGGCCTTGTCTTTCGGAGTTTTTCTTTTTCTTTGAAAGTTACTGTGCGTGATGATCGCTAGCGTGCTTCGTTCCTAGTGGAATTCGAGCTAAGAGGTCTTTACCCTTTGTTTTTGCTTATTTTGTCTGCCGTATCTAGTAAAGAAGTATGCTTTTGCTCCGAACTCGTGTTGAGCAAACTTTGTATGATACCGCGTGTCGCACGCTTAAGTACTATTATCAGGTTAAGAATGTTGGCGAAACCGAAATGACTGGATAATTTAAGCAGACGGAACATGAAAATGATAATTCAACTCTTAAAATGAGCACCAGTGGGTTATGCATAGTGAGGATTCTTGTCATATTGCTCTCGTGTAAGAGTTGAGGTAAACTGTTTTGTTATATGTATAGGGAATGAATGGACAAAGACCGACACAATAGGGGCAGAGTAAGAATGCCAGACAAACCTCAAGTGTGAGGGGGTGCAGTGTAAGGGATGGGGCCATCAAATGTCTGCAGAAGTGACTTCCCCAATTAATTCTGCGGTGTTGAAATATTTAGGGCCTTGATATGCGCAAACTAGTCCGTGTTTCTTTCTTCATGTCTTGACTACCTCTCTCCGCGTTTATGCCACAAGTTCTGCACACAATGTGACAACGCGTACCTCCTCTGGTTTCGCACTGATGATGCATTTCCTTTTTTAGTGTACCCCTTATTTGTTTGTCTAGCTAGGTGGACAGTGCCTCTCTTGTGTAGGTTGCATGGTTGCTTGTTAGTATCATACTCTGTTAGTAACTCAATTGCAACTTTATATGAGTAATAAGTTTGTGCCCTCACATTGGTTTGCATCATACAGATGTGGCCTGATCTTATTGCAAAGAGCAAGGAAGGTGGTGCGGATGTAATACAAACCTATACCTTCTGGAGTGGGCATGAGCCTGTGAGAGGACAGGTACTGCAGATTTTCTTAGAAAGAGAGATCGAACACTTTGGATAAAGCATTTACTCATTCTGTTATCAACTGTCTGTACAGTACTACTTTGAAGGGAGTTATGACATTGTCAAGTTTGTGAAGCTAGTGGGATCCAGTGGAATGTACCTTCATCTCCGGATAGGCCCTTATGTCTGTGCTGAGTGGAATTTTGGGTCTCATCTTCTTTCTGATTACTGAATACCGATTTTACTTGCTTCATTTTACTTTACAATCTATCCATTGTTGATTATTCATTTTTGTTGTTAATAGAGTTACAGTTTATAATTTCCTCTGCCTGAGCTCTTTTATTAATTAGGGAAATAAAAATAAGTAATTGCGCATGCGCGTAGCCCGTGCATAAAATCTAGTTAGCCTCATGTTGGGAAAATGGGAGCACCATGATTCATTCCACAATTTCCACTCTATTCAAAATATCTCCTAAAGAACTAGGAATCTGAGTTTCCTCCTAACAAGGCAAGAACATATAACTTCAATCGTACATTTTCCTCATATGGTCATTATCTTTCATCTGTTTTTGGAATAAGGCTATCCATATGTCGATGGTTAAAAGGGTATAATTCTTGAGATTTCACACTTACGCATGCAAGATGAGGGTTTTGAAGTTGAGAGAGCAAACTGTATGTGATTGGTGCTTTCTGTAATTTTCCTTTATTAGATCATATGCATATGGAGTTCTAGATTGTGCTTCATTGACTCTACTCTTCTGAATAGGCTGACATCAATTTAACTGGAAATGGTTCCTTGAAATTGTGAACTAAGTGTGGGCTATAATTTTGCAGAGGCTTCCCAGTGTGGCTCCGGGATATCCCTGGGATTGAATTTCGAACAGACAATTTACTTTTCAAGGTAAATTCAGCATCTGTGCTTGCTCAGAGTACCTCTTTAGAGCACACAAGTTCTTTTTTCCTCTGTTGAGTATGGAATGAGGTACCGGCATTATATAGATTCTCCGAAGGTCTTGATTATATGCATCATTTACTAGGCAGGGTCTTAAATAAAGGTGAGAATGGGTTAGATGGATCGGTTCAGGAACCTGTAATTAGGGAAGGACTTGCTGGTTCTACAACTAACAGGTCCAAGGCTAGTTCCCTTTCTGCTTCAGAACGGGTTAATTTTTATGTGTTTTTAAACGTAAAGTTTAGCTAAAGTGGGCCTAGATTAATAAGAAATCGAAATTAAATAGCAAATAGGAATCTAGATTCAAACAGACAAGAACAACCAACCTAAGATCAGAAAAGTGGCCCTGAGCTATCCAAAATTGGACTCGACTTTGATGAGCTTGTAATAAGCTTTCCAACAACTCTCATGGGGTGGATTAAAAATTTTATGAGCTTTCAAAGCTAAGTGCTGGGAAACCTGCAATGGGTAGGCGTAATAGATTTGTGCTGATCCAACTGCTCTTTTGTTGTCTTTAACAACACCAACACATAAAAATTATACCTAGTGTCTTGATCGAGTGGTGAGTGAGAATTTTTCACGGCCCAAAGTGTCTTATCAGGCTTTCTTTTGGATTCGGGTATAATTTCTATTAAGAAAAAGAGTGTGTAATTTTTGGAGTACTAGTTTTACTTATGTGTCACCCTCACAAGTAAATTTTGATTGGTGGTATTTTGTAGATAAGAACTTTTCTTTGGCTTTTATTGTTGGAGTTTTATTGAGTCCTGTAAAATTTCTGATACTAGTGTCATTTAAAAGCTCAAACCGTTAGATGAAAGCATATTTTATTTTTAAGTATTCTAAAACTTCCCTCATGCATAGGTGAACTTGACCTAAAGACCAAAGTGTGGAATATATGTATGGAGTAGATTTGGACTCGGGACCTCTTGCTCTAATACCATCTAAAATTTTGTGCGACTATTGTCACTGTTCTAAAAGTGCAAATTGTTCGATGAAGGCATGTTTTGATATTTAAGTATTCATACAAGTCTACATCTCCCAGGTTGAGATGGAGCGGTTTGTGAGAATGATTGTGGATCTAATGCGTGAGGAGAAGCTCTTCTCTTGGCAAGGTGGCCCCATTATCATGTTGCAGGTTTGTAGAAGATTTTGAAGTGGTAGTATCCTACAAATTGCTATAGTCAGTTGTTATATGCTCTCCAAGTCATGGGACATTTTATTTGGACAAATATCACACTCTTCACCGTTCTGGGGAATAACGCCTAATATCCTTTCTTAGCGGACCTAAATGTATCCTCAATCTATACTGAAAATAACTAGCCAAATCAGATGTCTAAAGTCAGTTCCTGTCTGAATGTTCTATCTGACATTTAACTGTGATTCATGTTTCAAGATGCTCAATTGGTAGTGGACCCTCATTACTGAAACATGACGTAAAAGATTAAAGATATTCTTTGCCAGGCTCTTTGCCCGGTTGCCTATTGTGTTTTACTACTTGCATAATAACGAGAAGAACTGTCAGGTTGAGAATGAGTATGGGAACATTGAAAGCTCCTTTGGGCAAAGGGGAAAGAATTATGTCAAATGGGCTGCAAGGATGGCTATTGAGCTTGCTGCTAGGGTTCCATGGGTCATGTGCCAGCAAGCTGATGCCCCAGAAACTATTGTAAGTTATTCCCCCCTTTTCACCACACTAACTCTGATGGAAATCTTGCATGTGTTCTGAACTAGCAATGAGTGCTTTGGGCAAAGAAACATTTGGTAATTGTGATGATTTTTCAATTTTTCTTTAACAGATAAATGCTTGCAATGGTTATTACTGTGATGGATTTAAGCCTAATTCCCGTGACAAACCGACACTTTGGACAGAAGATTGGGATGGCTGGTAAGAAGACATGTCTTCTTTTGCATCTTTACCAGGAATATGTTGTGTACAATATATTGTTTCTAGTACGAGGCACGTTTCATTCCAGAGAAACTATTCATTTTGATGGCTGAACATTACTGTAACTGCGACGACACTTCTTCTTTTGTGATTAGTAAGTAGTGTATTTGAAGAAGCAACTCTATAGAATGATAGAAAGGGATGAGGACCAAAAGGCTAAGACAATTACTAGCAAAGAATAGTAACTGAGGTGTATAAGGAAAGAAAGACATGAGTTTTAAATTGGAAATAGCAAACCTTGTTCTATTGATATTTCTCTTCTTTTTCTCCCGATGAGATGTCTGGATGATTTACCCTCTGGAATGTGGTCCTACCCTGTTGCAACTGTGGAAAATTCTGAGGTATATGTTGATGGCATGACCCAGAAGATTCTGACGCAACATCAAAATGCAGTTAATGACATTGAATTGTTTCTGCTTCCTCATTCACAAGACCAAAACGACGTGTTTGTCAACTGTTTTCCTATTATTATCAAGATTTAGATTTTACAATAGACTCTTCTAAAAGCACCAAAATGATCCTTCCAAATGTTTTTGCTTTTGTTTGCTAATGTTTGAGGAAACAAGTGCTAGAAAATGCATAGTCTTTATTTAAACCATCACTTGTTTGTTTTCTGTTGGATAATAGTTATGGTCCTATATCCTCCTAATGTATTGATTGGAAGCAGTTTTAAGTTCTGTTCTGAAATCAGATTTTACTGACAAGTTCCCATGACGCCAAAATTTTGGTTTAGTAAGTATTCTGACAGCAAAATCCATTGTGACCCTACTGTTTTATAATAAACTAAAGTTATTACTTAGCACTGTTAGAGTAATTAAATATTAAACTACGCCTTCATCTAACGGCTTAAGCTTTTAAAACAGTTGACAGTGGTTCCACAAAATCTTACATGGTATCAGAGCAGGAGTTCCTGAGTTCAAATCTTTCTAGGCCCCTATTTGCCTCCCCAATTAAATATTTCCACGCTTAGTACTAGGCAAAAAAAAAGACCAGACTAAGCGTGAGGGGGAGTGTTAAAGTAATTAAATATTAAACCACACCTTCATCTAACAGCTTAAGTTTTTAGAATAGTTGGCAGTGGTCCCACAAAATCTTACAAGTACTATTAATGCTTGATTCACGTGTTTTTGATGGATTTCCTGTGCAACTGTATACTACACTTAACATCATTTTTCATTGTCTCTGGAAACCCAGATACGTGCCAAATACTGGAAAAAGTTACCCTGTATATCATTCTTCATGAAATTTTTCGATGAAATCGTTTTCCAAATGGCGTACAGTTTCATTGATGCAACAGAGCCTTACTAACCGAATCGCGTTCTTGGAACTTTGTATGAAGGTATGCCTCGTGGGGTGGAAGACTACCTCATAGGCCTGCTGAAGATCTTGCTTTTGCAGTTGCCCGCTTTTTCGAACGGGGTGGAAGCTTTCAAAACTATTATATGGTATGATGAAAACTTTTATAGGAGGAGGTTTTGTCTGTCGATTTCTGCTATTGGCCTTTCCTCTCATGTCTTTTCCTTGGTTTAAGTGTGTGGTGATATTGTTTATATCTGGAGGTTCTTCTTTTCCTTTCCTCCCCCTTATATTATGCAGCAAATGCCTAGACTTCATAAAAGGTTGTAGCTATATTAGGAAATTAAAGGAAGATGTGGCTGGAAGGCATTTGGCTGGACAGAAATATCAGGCATTTAAAACAATGAAAAGAGATAAATTTGAAAATAAGGGCTGTATATGAGTAGATTTGCTGTCGTTGAAAAGAAAGAATCATTCTGGCTAAGATCAACGATAATAATGAGCATTCACTGGGGACTGATGCTGCATTCATGCATGTGATTCATGGTTGCAGTATTTTGGAGGGACAAACTTTGGCCGAACTTCTGGGGGGCCGTTCTATGTTACAAGCTATGATTATGATGCTCCAATTGATGAATATGGTAGGCAGAAATGCTTTTGAGAATAAGTATGCATCTATATACAAATCATCTTTACTACCGAGGCGCAAGTCTGGAACTTCATTACCATCTTAAGGTCACCTTAATTCCCAATGCTCTAGACTAACAATTATTATATTTCCACTTAGGTCTTCTGAGCCAACCAAAGTGGGGGCATTTGAAAGATTTGCATGCTGCAATAAAGCTTAGCGAAGCGGCCCTTGTCGCTTCTGATGCAGCACAGTATCTAAAATTGGGGCCAATGCAAGAGGTTGTGGTCTACCCGTGGTTGACTGATTAGCATGTTCTTTTTTCATCTTTTACTGGCCGAAGACTGATTAGCATGTTGGCTCTGCAATTTTCTAGATTTAAATACTTCATAAACTCTATAAATGGCTTGTTGTCCATGTTTCCTGCTTTATTTGTCAGAGTCCATCTCTGTGCCTTCTCGATGATGCTTCATTTTAAAAGTTCTTTGAGTCCATGTTCAGTAGGTTCTCCTCACAAGAATGAACATGTCAAAGTAATTCTGATGTGCAAAAGTTGGCTACTAGGCTAGTCATATTATTGTAGTTTTCCTCTTTAGGTCATACTTTATCATTAGTCAGAAATTAATATCTGCACATTTTCTTAGGATAATAATATTTGAGCTGGGGTTACTACTTTATGTCTCTGCATGGTACAGTGTTTCAGCCATATTTTGAATTGAATTGAAAGAATCTCTTTACTGTCTATAAGTTCTAAGTGGTTTTCTGGAATGGCTACCGGCTTTTCTTGGCCTTCAGGCTAGATGTTGTGAACCATAACTTTCAATATTTTTCACGACTGCTTCATTTCCTCAGAAACCTCATTTTCATGCTGTGAGATTTTGTGGGACCACTGCCAGCTGTTCTAAAAGCTTAAGTTGTTAAATGAAGGCGTGGTTTAATATTTAATTACTCTAACACTCCTCCTCACGCTTAGTCTGGTCTTTTTGCCTAGTACTAAGCGTGAACATATTTAATTGGGGCGGCAAATGGGGCTTGGAAGATTCGAACTCAGGACCTCTTGCTCTGATACTATGTGAGATTTTGTGGGACTACTGCCAACTGTTCTTAAAGCTTAAGCTGTTAGATGAAGGCGTGGTTTAATATTTAATTACTCTAACACATGCATCTTTTAGCAGAAGCCTACCAGAGTAACCTATTTCATTATTCGGTTTTTTTTGTGTGTTTCTTATTTATCTTCTCAGGCACATGTGTACTATGGAAACAATCACATCGAAGGCCATAACTTGACTAGATATACAGGTCAAGGAATATGCTCTGCATTTCTTGCAAATATAGATGAACATAGATCTGCTACAGTCCACTTTCTTGGCCAGGTGTATATTTTACCTCCATGGTCTGTGAGTATATTACCAGACTGCAGGAATGTGGTTTTCAACACTGCCAAGGTATGGTTCTAACTTTGGGGAACAATTTGTTAGAACTAGGAGTGGTGTTCTAGCAATCAAGAATAGTGAATCTTCTGAAGTTGTTGACTTATGTAATGTAGATTCTCTTAGCTCTTTTGAGATGCTTATCTAATGTAAATGAAATCTAGTATGGTTATATTTTAACATTTGACTTTGTGCAGACAAAATACTTTAGGATAAGTCTACTTTGATTTTGTTCTGAGGTAAAAAAGATGCAGTTGAGCTAGAAGTTATTCTCCCCACCCCTCCCTCCTTCCATATACCACAGATTTTTCCTTTCAGTTATGTCTTTCTCCCCAGTATATAAATTGCATTCCTGCTACCTGTACTTTTTTTTTTATCAGAGCTACCTGTACGTTCTGCCATTTATTTTGTATGATTATGAAGGGAAAAGAACTCTGGAGGATATCTTCCTTAGATCTGACTACATCTTCCTGTCTTCATGTCTAGACCAGGTTGCGGCACAAACTTCCATCAAATCAACAGCAAATGAGTTGCCCCTTAGTTTTATAGTTTCTGGGGAGAAAATAAAGAAACCGAGTGGGACTTCTTATTTTGGCAATTCATGGATGTGGTCGCAAGAGCCAATTGGTGTTTGGAGCCCCACCAATTTTACAGTTGAAGGCATTTTAGAGCACTTAAATGTTACAAAGGATCTTTCTGATTATCTGTGGCATTTCACTAGGTACGGCGTGGTCTTACTCCCAGCTTTAGCTGTCATGCATATTAGCTTTTGTCTACCTATTTGAAATGGTATCTATATCATTTTCTGTTGATTTGAGTTATTACTGAGCTGACGATTCTTCTGTCGTTTGTTGCATTATTTATCCTATTATATGTAGGAGTGGGTTTTCGTACCATAGATGAACATTTCCTGAGGGGTAGATGCTGCTGTTTGTTCGGGATTGTTCTTTGCATCCCTGTATTTATGATGTATGATGCATGTATGAAGATACATCATTTTTGGGCAGAGGCTTCTTAAGCATCTACTGGTTTC
Source organism: Lenwebbia sp. NSW1173648 (assembly GCA_029784005.1). NCBI lineage: Eukaryota > Viridiplantae > Streptophyta > Magnoliopsida > Myrtales > Myrtaceae > Lenwebbia > Lenwebbia sp. NSW1173648. Next base: position 43,092,049 of record JARCGZ010000001.1, read on the forward strand.
ATTTGTTAATAGTATCTGATTCTCAGTTCCAAGTTCTGCTTCTGGTTTCTCTTCATAGACATGTATCAACTACGCACTAGGCAGCTTTTAGCGCACATTATTGGAGCTTCCCACTGTTAGAATATTTAAATAATAGGTCACGTATTCATCTAACAGCTTAAACTTTTAGAACAGTTGGCAGCGGTCCTACAAAATTTCACATGGTGTTAGAATAGGAGGTCCTGCGTTCAAATCTTCCAAACTCCTATTTGCCTCCCCAATTGCATATTTCCGCGCTTTAGGCTAAGGCCAAAGTCCAACCTACGCATGAGGGGGAGTGTTAGAATATTTAAATAATAAACCATGCCTAACAGCTTAATTTTTTAGAACCGTTGGTAGTGGTCCCATAAAATCGCACACCCACCTTTAATAGAAAATACAGGATTCGCGATTGCTCTCTTTAGAAGGTGGTCCACACTGTTCACTTGGCTGGTTTTATGTAAAAACTGTCGGGACTCTTTGTCTCAGATGGAGATTTGGGACCTCTTACAGCCAGTGTTTTCAAACCCAGACTGGACCGGCTGAACCACCGGTTGGAACAGGAACGGACTATGGCTTATTCCAGTTTTTCCTATTCACCCAGATTGGTCAAGATCCAGTCAACCCCGGTGTTGACGCTGTTCAACCGCTCAACCCTGTGAACCGCTCACTGGTTTGACCGGATTTTTGACCAAGCATTTCACTTGGTGCAAAATATGAAGAGCTGAGGCAGGTGGGGATCTACCCCGACCTCATTAGGACAAGAGAGCACCACAACCACTGGAGGGGGTGCTCATATTGGTGTACAAGTGTGTGTGTGTGTGTGTGTCTATATTTCACATTTACTAGTAAGCTATCCAACTTGATTGACCTGGTGGCTCAACTGGTTGACTTTTGAATGGGGAAAGGTCCGGGTTAGAAAACATTGCTATACAACTCATGAGCCCTTTTAGTCCATACTTTAGATAAAAATCTTCGAGACTAATCCAATTTTGTAGTTTGTAGCAAATTTTGAACATTGATGTATTATATGAGCCACTCAATTTGGAAGCCCAATTGGGTTCAAATAATGTAACATCAGGCTGACTCAGATCTAGTGCGATTGCACTGCCCTTGGTACTTTCCTCGTGAGATTCTTCTCAGCTTGGATTCAGCCTTTTGTTGATGGTATCATGGATGTTGGCAAAAAAGTTTGCATTTCTGATTTTATATATTGTTTTTATCTTTTCACGGATTCTGTAATATTCATTGGCCTATCTGACATCTCAATATTCCTCAATCAAGAATATACGTCTCCGAAGATGATATCACCTTTTGGAAGGAAAAAGACATGAGGCCAACGGTTACAATTGACAGCATCCGTGATGTCCTACGTGTATTTGTCAACGGGCAGTTGGCAGGTATTTGATCTCTCATCTTTCTCTTCTTGGTATATTCTATTCCTGTCTCTCCCTCTGCTTGCCGCGTGCTCTCATGCTATGCAAGAGTATGTTAGTAAAAAAATGGAATGCACACTAGCGAAAAAGAAAAAAAGTAAGAAGGAAGCGCACTACCAAGAGCAGTATACTAATAATAAAATACATAAACCCACTCGAGAATGAATTTTTAATTGAGGGAGAAAGTAGACTGCTACCACCGTGCACCCACGTAAGAACAGAGTAAGCTAAATCTGTACAAGTGAGGATACTGATTCACAATTTCTAGCATATGAATCTGTGTCCTTGTGTGGACCATTGTAGTAGTCTCTGCCCTTCAAGCTGTATGCATGGCTTTTCCTGTTTATATATATATTTCACAAGTTACTGGGAAGTTTTTGTTGCTACTGGTTGGGGCTTCCCTCGCCATCCTATTGGTTTTTCAAAGAAAAATTTATCAAACTCAGAGAAGCGTGAAGTTCATTATTCTCAGCAGAAATTCGTAAGAACTGCTTAACACATACTCTGTGGGGATGGTCTTTTATATCCCCAACTATTAAACCGTTTCTTTTTCTTTTTCGATTGCAATTTTCAATCCCTTGTTACAGGAATGCGATGTCCCAGCGTACTTAATGGGTATTCCTGTGATAACAACCTATAGCGCATATCACACTTTATCAAATTATAGGATCACTGTCAACTTATCTAAAAACTTAAATTGTTATATAGAGACATGGTTGATATTTTTAGATACTCCAGTACTCTCCCTCACGCGTATATTGGGGTTTGGCCCTAATACTGAAGAGTGAAATTTTAAGCGAGGAGGCAAATGAGAGGCTAGAGAGCTTGCACACGACCTCTTGCTCTAATATTGTATGGAAATGTTGAGAGCTTGCACACGACTTCTTGCTCTAATACTGTATGGAAATGGTGAGACTACTGGACTTATTAAAAGCTTGACTTCTTCGATGAAGGTACAGTAAATTTATGAGTACTCTAGCAGTACTAATTTAGGTGCTTTAGATCAAGAAGTTGCAGAATGTTACCCACATGTAGTATGTGGGACCGTTAGAGAGAAGCACTAGATATAAAAGACAGCTAATAAATTATTAGATGAAAACTATCTCTGCACTGCAGTAGCTTCCTTGAATTATTTTTTTGGGTCTTGCAGTTGTTGGTACGTTAAGTCCTTCAGCTGTGTAAGTGGATTTTACTTGTATTTAGCATATGTACTGCCTACTGGTTGAAACTATATCTGCTGAGCCAAGTTTAAAGTTTAATTCAACTGTAGGCAGTACTTTCGGTCACTGGGTCAAGGCAGTGCAGCCTGTTGATCTTCTGCAAGGATATAATGATCTAGTTCTGCTATCACAAACGGTCGGGTTACAGGTAAATCTTTGTTCCTTGGCAGGTTTGTGATCACAGCAGCATCATTTTTATTGGTTGTATTGTTTCTACGAAAAGTAATGTCGACTATGGGATAGTCTTGTGGCCAGTATTTATTAGGTTATTTTCAATTAAGTGAAACTTAGGCTTTCCACAGTTTGCTTGACTGAATTCACTTGGGAAGAATGCCATGTATACTTGTAATGGGCCAATGTGATAGTATAAGTGAAATTGGAACTTGTATCTCCTGCTGTGCCATAGATGTTGGACGCAAGGAAAAAGTAGTGGCTTAGCACAGTTTGATGTTGACATTGGTTTCCAGGACGAAAAGATAAATAATGGAAGAGAATGGGAGAAGAACACAAAAGTAACTAGTTAAAGTGTCATCTTCTTAGTGATCTCGGAAACTAATATTAGTCTAAAAGAAGGTACTTTGGATTTTGAGGTCTGTTTGGGGTGGCAGTTCTTGTAGGTATTTTTGTATGTTGTAATATTTTGCAGCCGCCCTACTTTTCTCGCTGGGGTTTTTATATGTGGCAGTGATACTTTCCAGTTGCTCTTGTTTGTATGGATCGACAACTGTTCTACTAAAGGACATGTCGATTCTTCTCTTTGTCATTATATTATCTCATGGTCCAGAACTATGGTGCCTTTTTTGAGAGAGATGGGGCTGGGTTCAGAGGCAAGGTAAAGCTTACTGGATTTAAAGACGGGGATATAGACCTTGCAAAATCTTTGTGGACCTACCAGGCAAGTTATTCCAATAGGTTACTGCTAAAGTTATGACACAGTTTCCCCGTCTCTTATCTTTTTTTCTTCGCAATTACAATTCTGTCCTTCATTGCAGCAAATTGAGTACTAGCCAGTCCACTGGCAGTGTATAGTCATTCTTTATTTGCAAGTTTGCAATTGTTATCTATGCTACTGTAACATTAAGCACAATTCCGATTATGTTATGTGATCAAGATAGCTATTAGCTTTAAGAAGGGTAAGATGTGGAACTTTCTTGAATGCTTATGAAACTTGTCCTTACCATTGGTGAATCAATATAAAAAGATCTAAGTACACCCTTGTCTCAGTAACATATCATTATCCGATTCTGTATTTTCTAAATGTTGTCCGACTATTTTTGTGAATCCATATAGACTTTACCAAATTTTATTGCGACCAAATACTGACGCCTGCTGTAAAAATTTTGAGGCTGGAGAACCTGGTTTGCATCTTGATCTATCTTGCTTAGTAAACCAATATCCCTTGAGAATAATGGATCAGAAATTTCTTTAACGGAACATGCGGGGATTAGCTTCTTGAACGGGCTCATTTCTAAAGATATGCTGATGTTTTAATTGTTTAGGCTTATGTTAGTAGAGACAGGCTTCAGGCAGCAGAATAAAACCTAGAATGCTTGTTTTGCACTTCGAAATATTATGCCTCTTGCAACTAGGAACGAAGTTCTAGTTCATGTGCAGGCTCATACTGTCCATGCTTGAAGGCAAATTTGAGTTTCCATCATATATTCTCCTCAACTGTATGTCTGGTTTAGCAACTGAGCATGAATACTGGAATTTTTTCTTTATTTGATTATCTTACTGCCTCTATCGGACTAGCCATTAAATTCTCTGTCATCAGAATGTGATTGATTCTGCAAAAGTAGGACAATCAGAGTACGGATTTTGATTTCATTTCATTTTGCATATAGGTTGGGCTCATGGGTGAATTCCTAAAGATATACACAACTGAGGATAATGAGAAGGCAGAATGGACTTATTTGACTCAGGATGACATGCCGTCCACATTTTCTTGGTACAAGGTAACTGGATCACCCCCCACCCTCTCCCTCTCTCTCCTCCTCTTTTTCCTCTTCTCTCGGAGAGTACAATCAATGATGAATTCTGGTTCTACGAGATAGGTTTTGCATGTACGACCATACTGTTTGGCATCTTTTGCCATACAGCATTTCGTTATTTTATGATTGCGACCAGGAGTTGACTAATCGTTTCTCTAATTGTAATCCTTAGAAAGCCTCACAAATGAAAACTCCTCAATACTCAAAAATCTATTATTGGTTGAAGCAGACATACTTTGATACCCCAGATGGGACAGATCCTGTTGCTATTGATCTGGGTAGCATGGGAAAGGGCCAGGCTTGGGTCAATGGGCATCATATAGGAAGATACTGGACTCTAGTTACCCCAAAAGGTGGATGTCAGCCGATATGTGATTATCGTGGGCCCTATAATTCAAAAAAGTGCTGCACAAATTGCGGAAAGCCTACCCAAACCCGGTACGCTTCTATTGACGACATGTCTATTGCTTTTGTGTCAGTGCATACAATCTTACTGATGGATTGTTATGTTCTTTTCATCATCCTTACTTACATATGGTTCTTGCTAGAAGCCATAAAAGGACAATTCTCATGGTATTGTAAATCAGTGTCTCTGCAATAAGCTTATCGTTTCCCATTTTCAGGTATCACATACCACGGTCGTGGCTCCAGGGGTCAGATAATTTACTTGTCATCTTTGAGGAAACAGGAGGGAATCCATTTGATATATCAATCAAGTTACATTTCTCAGAGGTCATCTGTGGTCAAGTGTCGGAGTCACACTATCCTCCTATACAAAAGTGGTCCCTTCCTGATTCTGTCGGGGGAAGAATCTCAATCAATGATATGACTCCTGAGATGCATTTGCAATGCGAAGATGGTTATGTAATTTCCTCCATAGAATTTGCAAGCTATGGAACACCTGAAGGCAGCTGCCAGAACTTTCGTAAAAGCAGCTGCCACGCCCCCAATTCCTTGCTGGTGGTAACAAAGGTAAATGTACACTAAGCTTAGACTAGGGGGAATTTCACAAAAGGAATTATTAGTTTCTTGATACCGTTAGCCAGTAAAACCCTTCAATGGTCATTTAAAAACCTCAATATCTGTCTGCTATTTTGGGGTACAGAATAAAGTCATTGGTCTTTTTAACTTCATTCTTTATAATTCGTACTAAAAAGGAGGAGGCTTTTCTCCTTTTTTTCTGTACGATGGGCTGGTAATTCTAAACATTGACTAAGAAATAGTAGAATGTGAAACTGAGGATAAGCTTAACCATCTCTCTTAGAAGCTTCCTGGAGCATGCATTTTTCTCATCATAGTCAATTAAATGTGGTTCGACAAAAGTGAAACTCAATGGCTGCCTATAATTGAATTATGGGTGCTGGTCCAAATTCTTGTTTTACCCTATTTGGTAGCATGCTACCTTAAGGCGGAGTATATTAGGAAAAATTGCATTCGGTTCATTCATGTAGCATGGCAATTATTAGTTGAATTAGTTGTTACTCCTAATTGTAATGATGTGGAGCTCTTAATCATTGACAAAGTGCAGTGACCATTAGCTAGAATGGCCTTCACGACATTTGCAACAGCCTAATAATGTATATGTTGTACCTGCAACGTCACAGGCTTGTCAAGGAAGAAATAGCTGTTTCGTCAGGATCTCAAATGCAGAATTTGATGCCGACCCATGCAGAGGCACTGTGAAGACATTGGCTGTACAGGCGCAATGCATTTCGTCATCCGAACATCTCTCAGCTTTGTAGTGGGGCCCAGGAGGTTTCCCAAGTTTGTTCCCCCGCGGTTCATAGCTTTGTATATATGGACTCAAAGATCCTTCTTATCGAAACTGGCTTACTTCAATTGCGCCATTTCAGTATACAGGAGCTACTCGATACTTCTGCGAGTAACGAAATGAAAATTGGTTGCGCATTGTGCTGCTATCGAATCTCGAGATGACATCATGTTGCAATTCATTGCGAGAAGAATGCATGGAATTGAATTTTAGCTCGTATTAAGTAGTCGGTAAAGCAGTACCCAGTTACTTAAGACAAGTGCGAGATACTAGCGGAAGAGACTCTGTCCTGTTAAAGTTTATTTTTCGGAAACAATGTAACTCCAGCAAGGTCAGGGATTCCTGGGCCTGAACAAGACATTGCTGTTTAAATAAGCTCAGCACACTATTTTCTCCGAGGTCTTAGAACGTGACGCACGAGAATATATCTCTAGCAACAACTGAGCCGTCTGGTAGACTTTGATATTGTTGTCGGGTTTAGCTATGCAAATCGAATAGTTAACATGCTGGAGTGCTGGATATCTCTAGCAGTCGTTAGTTATGGTCTAAAATGATGGGAAACAGCATGTTTGGCGACCCAGTTGGCCAGATATCTTGTGGCTCATCTGGAAAAGTGACATTGTCAAGAAGTGTAATTTCTAAGAAGAATACATTGCGCACATCCTTGGTCTACATTTGGTTTTTCTCTATTGAAGACTTCGGCTGAAAACATCTACTTTTCGCAATATATAACGAAACTGAACCATGTTTTGCCGGTGTGCACTTGAAACGGGCATTCCAGGACAATTCAAGCACTCCTCTAAGGATACTTAGAAGTTAGAACCAATCCCCTTTAGTCCATAGATAACGAAGCATTCGATGAAACAGATGATGAATGGGCTTTAAAACTCTCAAAAACCCTGTGAAGGTTTTGCCGGACGAAATGCTTGAGATCGCGGGGACGTGTAATGTATTGGTATGCTTAGCCATTGGTGAGTACACTCGTGTATAATCCATCTACTAAGGTTTTTCGCGAGTCATCAAAGCCAAGTTCAATTCGAGGAGGCAGGTTTTTCTATGGTTTTGGACATAATTCATTCGTTAATGATTTGAAGCGTGCTTACTTGACTAATCCTAATGGTGTTAAATAAACTATCTAGGGTGCTTACTTATTTCGCCACTTTGAGAGAATACAAGCTTTTACAAGATAAATTGCTTGCGTTCAAGAAAAAGGGAGGGCAATTGGGTCATTTTCTTTTCAATTTTCGGATTTATCTACCTATGTATGATTTTAACGACGTCATTCTGTCAGCAAAACTAGTGGCAGGCAGCTAAATAATGGGTATTTCAAATTACCTATCAAGCCTCAAACCATGAAATGGGCGAGTATCCCAGCATTCGGGGACGTCCCGGTCCGACCCGGCCCATTTTCTATTGCCTCGTTCGCGCGCTCAATCCCGCGCTTTCCTTTCGCGCGCGCTCTCTCTCTCTCGTGTCCTAACTCCGAGATCCATCTTCTCTAGGGTTCTAGAGTTCAATTTCCCGATTTCTCCAGCAATCATCGAACACGCGGAACAACCATATGCTTTTGCATATTCCCATAGTTACGTCGTGTGATTCAGAAGCATTCCGGAAGTTCTAGAGTTCCTCAGATGCGTTTCGATCCGGTCAATCTCTCGATGACGCTCTGAAGGACAGGTTCGAGTAATTCTCGGTTTCTGTGTGCTCGATTATTCGATTTGTTGGTGCTGAGTGCGGGACAAGGTAATCTCCAGCTTATGCGTTTCTATTTGTTCTGTAGCTAGTTTGCCATTGGCTGTTCTCGTCCTTTGATCATGACTCAAAACCGAACACATCGCTCTCTCCAGTCTTTGTCTTGTTATTTATTCAGTCCCCCTGTTTCCATTTTTCCCCAATCATGTAGTAATTTGTACCCTTGCACTTACTGATTGGTTCATTCAATTGTTCTGCTCTGTATCTGTTGAGTACATAAGTGTCGAGTGTTTAACTGGTCAATTACTAGAACGTCTTGTATTCTGCCGATACTACAGAAGTGGCTCCAGTGAGTTGTGACTGTCATCATCGCACTGTTTTCTCGCCACTACGATACCGTTGCAAAATGGTAAACAAAAATGCAGCAGAAAAAGCCCTGAATCTCATAAGAAGCAGGCTCTGCAACCCTAATTTCATCTTCAGACCTCTCTGTGATTCTCCTGACAGCAATTACAGGTCTGATTTCTTTCTTTCCTTATTTGCTGCATTAAAGATGTGTTCTTTCTCAATTAATCCTTGCTCAATTTCGTCGATTCGCTTCTGTAGATTGAAGAGACAGCAAAGTTGGTTTAAGACCAGCAGAATTTGAATCGGAAGTTCTTATGGTGTTACAAAATTACGATGTCATTCTTTTCCTATGCAGCAAGTTGAAGTTTTTAGTGTCCAGTTCAGTAACAGAGGCATGCAACAATTCTGTCTTGCTTCTAGGTCCCCGTGGGTCCGGAAAAGTTGCCGTATGCTCTTTTACTTATTTGTGTTTTTGTTGTGTAATATTTGTTGGGAGCTGCAACTTTTATATGTAATATAAGAATGGAGAACTATACCTTTTAGGTGTTGGAACTTGTTCTTGAGGATCTGCTTCTGGAATATCCTGATATGATTACTTTGGTACGCTCATTAATTTTTCTATCTGCAAACTTCTCCTTGAAAGTATTACTTAATGTTGTAGTCTGATATTTTATGCATCGGACCATGAATATGTCAAAGAGCCATATTTGATGTGCGACACTGATATGAAAAGTCTGGTGGAGTTGTGTTTCAGATCAGATTGAATGGGCTGTTGCACAGTGATGATAATAGCGCTATCAAGGTATGACAATATTTGATGCTCTTCTGGCACCATTTGTTGTGTTTTTTGTTATATAGCTCTCTATGGCGGCAAGACTTCTTTTATGTCATTCAATGTGGCTAGTAGCAATTGAAATGAGATATGTAATTATTGATGTAGGAAGCATTGAACACTTCCATTTCAGGACGATAAAGTCCTCAGTTTGAATTTTAGTAACATCTTGCATTTGTGCATGACTTTGTAAGTAAATCACGTAAAGGAAGTAACTGATGATAACAGGTGTGCCAAAATGGAAGCTGAGAATTTTGATGGGGTACTTAGTGATTGCAAGAGTGTTGCTTAAATAAAGGTATCTGGGGTATCATATCATCCTTGGTAGTGAAAGTTCATGCATGCCTAAAGGGTATTAAAGTGAAGAATAAGATGGTCCACCTTCTAATTTCTCATCCATAAACTGGAAGTCCTTAGAATGCAGTATCTTTCCCATTTTGTTAGTTGTCTATAGTGGCCACATATAATCCTTGGAGGCTTGCAGGGAGAAAGTTCTTCCAGAGGCACCTTTGCCGGTGATATTGCCGCATCCATGCACTACAGACAAGAGTCTTGTCCTGTTCATGCAAGGAAATGATATACTCTTTGTTTAACATCAGTATTCATCCATAGTTTGGTGTCCCTTAAATTTAGACAGTATATCAACCTATATGATATTTGTTTGTAGTTATATTCTTTGTTAATAATTGATCTGCGCATACTCTTTTCTCATAGAATTATATTCCTACGCACATCTTTGTTAAATAGCTTCTATCCATGGTCATTTCATTTTCTTAATCAGTTTATTAGTCATTCATTTCAAATTGCTCGCCAATTCTCATCCTTACCGTTCTATAATGATTACTGATCATTCAGGAAATTGCTAGGCAATTATGTGTTGAGCATCAGCTATTATTCTCAAAGATGGTAACTTGCATCTTCTAATGTGAATTTAGCGAATGATCATGTTAAAGTTTTGTGTTTACTTAATTCAAAAGAAGAATCTAATACTTCTTGATTACCTTTTCAGGCTTCATTTGATGACAATTCCGAGTTCATGATAGCCATGCTGAGGTAAGTGTTCAGTTATCTTCCTACGAGCTCATCATCAACCATCATGCTGAAATATTAAATAGTTTGATATGCTCATCAGGGAGTGTGGCCTAGCCCATAAAACAGTTGTGTTTGTACTAGATGAGTTTGACCTCTTCACTCAGGTAACATGCAGCCAATTTGTGTCCATTTGCATCCTCATATTTGATCGGGGCATTATTTAATTTCTACGTAGGAGTTGGCCCATGTGAGTTGGCAAGTTTGCTTTTTCTTGAAGTGAAATCTTTGAATAGAGCATGACATTCTTTGGCTAGTTTTTTGCAGGGGAAACAAAGACTCCTGTATGCGTTACTTGACGCAATGCAGTCAGTAACATCTCAAGCTGTAGTTATTGGTGTGAGTTGCCGACTGGTATGTCGTTTACTAACCATCCATTTTCTTATTTTCTCTCGATGCATTTCCAATGTCTAAGAGTCAAGAAACATAGAGAGGGAGAGTTTGGAATATGTGGGGAGAACAAAAATAGTCATCACTTAGGTTGCGTTGATATTGGTTGTGATTCCGGTGTCCTCTCTGTTTGCTTGAGATTGATTCATGCTCAATCTAACCATTCTTTTTGACTTATAATGCTTTAAACTTGCAGGATGCTGACCAGCTGTTGGAAAAGAGAGTAAAGTCTCGTTTTTCTCATAGAAAGCTGCTATTTCTACCTCCATCCGAAGAAGATGTATATAGGTAAATAAGGTATCTTTAAAACTAAATACCCTGTTGATCTCGATGGTTGGTACGCCAAGTGAATTCGACTTATGAGTGTTTGTGTTTAGAAATTCATATGAAAGGGGTGAAGCTCTTCTATTGTTAGATAAATTCGAAATCGGAATGGCTGAAGAGTTAGCTTTTGGCATGTAATGAGATGCGGTGAAGCCCCTCTCAAATCTCTTTTTACTACTTTATTGTGTTGGACCACTAATAAGAATGCGATTATGTCAGACTATATGTCTTTGAAGGGTAAATCTGTCGTTGGAATCCAATTTTCTTAAGGTGTTTCAATGATTGAGAGTTATGGTCGTATCTTGGCTAACTTCTCTTGTCCTTTCCCCTCTATAGCGATTTGGTTACCTCATTTTCCTTTTAGAATTTTATCTTGTGTTCCGGGGTAGCTTTGAATAAGATTCATACCGAAAGTCATATCTTCATTCACACGATTGGTTTTGTATCTTTGTCCAAGCATTCGGGTAAATCTGTTATCATCATCTTTTGTTGCTTGTGACTTTGCTCTCACCCTGCAGAATCATATTATCAACTCTTTGAAGATTTAACCAAATGCTTTCCAGCTATTCAGTGTTGAAAAGGATTTTGGGACAATTTAATGTCGAAGAATTTTTTATAGCTCTAAAAAGAAAACCTCAAAGAAATCTTGATGCGTTGCACAGCTTTATCTATGTGGTGCATATGGAAGAACATGAGAAAAGATTTTTGAGGGACTTGAAGCTTCTGTTGATACTTCCTTTTATTTATATCTGGTCATCCTCTGATTCTGTCTACTCTAATTGTTGTTTCAATTTTGTTTGTTTTTCTTTTTCTCTCTTTGCTCCCGGGCTTTCTGGTTTAGTAGAAATTTCCTTTTTTGATGAAATTCTTTGTTGTATATAAGAAAAGAGACGTAGATAGGTTATTTTCTGTGCCTGATATAGTGAAATTTGGAGTCACTTCCTTTTCTGTGAGACCAGCACTTACAGTATGCTAAATTCTCTCATCTTCTAGTTATGCAGGTTGTTAGATCATGTCTTGTCTTTGCCAGTGGACTCAAGCCTTCCACATGACTATGCTATTGAATTTAATGCAAAACTACGCGTATCCTTTTGCTAATTTATTTTCTTTTTCAGCAGAGTGCATGCTCATGTAGCAAGAGAAAATTGGTGGGCATTGAATCCTTTAATTGACTTTAGCTTGCAAAATTTAGGATCTGAATTAGAATTAAGAGATAGAGACTGCACATATATAGTTCAGAAAATGGAGAGTACGAGAGGCAATTGATTTTGTCAGGTATGAGATGCATTGTTTTATCCATGCATCTACTATAGCACATTGGTATGTCATATCTGTGTCTAAGGGCGTGTGGGTTGGTACATGTTGGTGCACGTGTATGCTCACTTCGAACTGGGTAACATCAATTTCACACTTACCATTTGGTGCTGAAAAAAGCAGCTTAATTGTGTTGAATGATTGATTTCTCTTGGACAGTGGATCCTTTTGTCATATGAAGGTATAAGCTCATCTCGGTAGACTCATTTTGATCAGTGAGGTAGGGTTTTATTTGGTCTTAATTATGGCTTGGATGGTTACTTTGTAGAATAGGATGAAAACAGAGTAAGCTTGAGTAAAGAATGGCAGTTTGATTCGTCAGTTTGGAGTAAACTTGTACATCATAGAATTAGGTGTTCGCTGGATCATGTTTAGGAGCATTTCCTTGACATCACTTGTTAAATCAATTGAAAAACAGGTGGAATTAAACCTCTATTTGTCGTGGGAGTTATAAGGTTTTGATTACATTTGCAATGGTGACTGTTTTTTAATCTTTTGGGGTACTCCTGCTTAGGCATAGCGAACTTAAATCTATGCGTTAACATCACATGGTAACACTTGGCCATCTGTATCTGTGAAAATTCGTTGTGCAGTAACATCTGCTGCATGGTTATGCTCTAGCATTGTTATGCTTATCCTAATATTTCGAGTATGTCTAGCCTTTCATAGATATAAAATATTCACCCCTTGATAACCTGGCAGTCAGCTCAGTAGTGTGAAGAAGCATCATGTAATGTAAATGAATGCTTTCTGCATGCAACAGCTACCTTTAGAGGGTGTATATATCATTGACTCGTGAGTCAACTTATTTTCTGAAAGGAATATCATGTCTCTATCGCGTATTGAGGGCCAGAGGCCTTTTCATACTTTGCCTTGTGGATTGATTGGAAGTTCCTCACTTGAAAGGGAAGGATTCAGTGCATACTTTCTCATGAAGCTTAGAGAGGAACTACCCGTAATAACGAACTTACAAAATGGATCTGTTTATCATAAAGAGATTCGTTGTTCCTGACCCCGAAGGATCATTTTTAGAGTAATTCCTTAAATTATACTCCAGAGTATGTTCTCAGATGAAAGGTTCCAGCAAATTATCAATTCTTTTATGAGTTTCAGTCCCACTGTCCGGCACTTGGTGAAGTTCCTGTAAGTTCTCTGCAGCAATTGTATGCTGCAAACACTTGCACTTTTTTATCTTTCAATTTTCATTTGAGGGCCTTATTGAAGCCACTCAAATCAGATTCCGGGCTGTCTCTGATATGGATTTGAAGTTGAGTTATTTTTCCTTCGAGAACTTCAAATCAGCAATTTCAAGTTTGCAGAGGCAACCGAAAATGGAATGCTTAAGAGGTACAGATGTGGTAACAATCTGTTTTGTCAAACCAATATTGATTCATGTATCATTTTATCCTCAAAGCATGCAATTTGATGTTGTACAGTACTGCAATTTCTCCAATAATAGGATGATGGTGTTGCTATTTATTCTGTCAATCTCAATCCAAGCAAATAATGTTCTCTATATAATGCTTTATACATAAAATTATGATACAGATGTAGTTGAATTATCAAGAAATGAGTGCTTCCTAATAAATTATTTGCATTGGCTCAAATTTCCCATCTAGTTGGTCCTTCAATACCCATAAGTATGGCAGTTTTTGGCATCCTTGGTGTTGGCAACGTTTTTCGCTGTTGCTAGTTTCGTGACTTGTGTATTGAGATATCTCTATTGCTAGTGAAAATGCTGATTGACAAACATCATTTGACACTGGTAACATTTGCCTGCCACATAATGGAACAAAAGACTATGTTTCTTCGCCCCTTCTCCCCTCCTCTAGAGCCCTCTAACTGTGCTGGAAATGATGTTATCTCTTTTCACTTCCATATATGTGCACCCATCATTGTGTCCGTCTTGCTGAACAATAAGCATGTATAACTTTCTTTGCAGATTGCTCCATACTGGAACTCTATATTCTTGTTTGCATGAAGAGGTTGGAAGTGAAAGAACAGAATTCTTACAGCTTCAGTGCTGTCATGAAAGGTCATTATTGATGTTTCTTGTGGGTTATATGATTTTTATCCATAAATATGCTTTTTGTGAATTATTTACGTGTTTGCTGAATACTGCAGAGTACAAAAGCATTCATGATTCATTCCAGACATCTGACTATTACAGTCAAGACGTGTGTCTACGGGTAATGTCTCCATCTGCTATTTTTTTTCTTTTTTCTTTTTTCTTTTTTTGGTACTGGCAGAATTATAGTGCATAGAAAGGTAAAACATATTCAGACCCCTCTAATTCTGTTGGCAAAAGTAAAAAAGACAGAATCTACAGATTTACGTTATGTTGGTTTTTACTTTAATTCAAATGATGGTATGTTAATCCCTCAGTTCCCAGGCAATGGTGAAGTTTTTTTTTAATCCTGAACAGTAACGTTGGAAAATCCAACCCAAAAGGTTAAGCTGATAGGTGGAGGGAGACCACAACTTTACTAGCCAAACCTTTCCTAAATGCTCTTTGTAAAGAGCACGTGGACTTTTGACTACGCACATTCACGTGGAGACCACATGAATGTAAAGAGCATTTACTAGCCAAACTTGCTGGTCAAAACAACTGATGTTGAGAATTTTCAGTATCTTAAATACATCGAAATTCATTGGCAAGTTTGGCTAGTAAAGTTGTAGAGCCCTGTAGAAAAGGTTCGTGCAAAGATTGGGGAATGTAGCTGACCACCACGTGTGTTCAACCTGACTTGGTTTATGCACTAATTGGCAGCGGCTGAGAGTAAAGGAGGATGGAAAGTTTCAGAACCTGTTACATCACTGTCATGTGCAATAATTTACTTAATGCCTCATAGCTTGAATAGGCCCAAGGATTCTGTTGTGTATCCAGGAGTTCTGCAGTGACACTAGGGGGTCTGCTGTGTTTTTTTATTTGCAAATTAAATGACAGTCATCTTATCGCACGATAATTACTGCAAACATTTATGGCAGAAAGATGATTTATTTACCATACATGTCCGAATTTCTGCAGGCTTTTGAGTACGTTCTACAACGCGGACTAGTTTGTTTTGCGGATGGCAGAGGACGTATTCAGTCTACTGAGTTTCGTCCCGTGAAACTTCTTATCTCATTTGCGGAGCTCAGCCAAGGCCTTAAAGCACATCATTCATGTCCTGTAAGTTTTTCCCTAGGGACAATGCCTGCTTTACCGTTTGGCAGAGGCTATTTTGTGCTTCCAGAGAAGCAATTTCTTGGACCCTCATATAGTTTGTACACTTATATTCTTTTGAAGTGCTATTTCATTCCATCTTTAAGATCTATTCACGAATCATTAATCTCGTATTGGCAGGCCATTCTTCAGAAATTAGCATCTTAAGGAGCAGCGGGTTAAAACTGTTTCATATGCAGGAGCACGACCAGTGGAGATGTCAATCTGATATTCCCATTCCGTCTTAATTTTGCTTGGTGATTTTACCGGAATTAAAGTGTAATACACAGTGATAAAGGTACTTTTTGTTTTGATTAGCTAGTTGCCAGCTCTAATGCTTGATGCCATCTTAATCTGGCAGTTAACAGGTTCACCATCACATCTCTTCTTTAGATAATGTCTTATTTAAGAGCCTTTAGAAATTGTGGAGAAACATTTTATACCAAATAGAGATAGATGGTGACTTATGCGATGACTCGATCGGGATACAGTTGCAGCTTTGCTTTTCTACCCCATCTTTTCAGAATTTAGATTTGCAAATAACTGCTTTAAACCACTGCATCAGTACTTTTTACAAGGACTTTGCGAGTTTTAATCTGCTTAGGGAAAACTAACAGTATGCATAGATTTATTAGCAATACCACTGCCGCTATCGCTTTGTTTATTGACAACTCTGCAAGTGTAGTAAAAATTAACTTTGTTCTGAAAATTTTTGAGGAGGCTAGTTGATTATGATTGTTGAAGATAATGAAATTAGCAAGTGAACTCCTCTCGCAAATACGTTCATTGGAACTCCAGGGGCCACTGTTTACAGCAACTAGTCATGGCCACGGGTCGGGTTGGGCTCGGAATCGGCCCGTTGACCAGGCCCACGATTCCAACCCAGAATCGGCTTGTGGCATAAGGGCCCAAGGGCCCAGTTATAGTTTATTCAAACCTTGAACGGGTGGTTTCGGGCTGGTTTCGAATCGTGAAAAAAAAATTTAAAAAAAATTAATTTCATAATTCATTATTTTTTTATTTCATAATTTATTATTTGATAATTTCATTACAATTTTATTACAATTTAATTTTTAAACTAAAAAATCGTAACCGTAACCGAAATCGAAGGTTCCATTTTCGATTTTGAACCAGAATAGGGCCCGAAATCGGCCCGTAACCGGCGGTTCAAAATCGAAACAGGAACCGCCACTTAAGGGCTCGGTTCCGGTTCCCCCTAAATTGAAACCGGAATCGTCGATTCCCAGCTCGTGGCCATGACTAACAGCAACATGGAGAATGCCAAACTGTTGGAATGTGTAGAGTTAGCTGTCATAGCTATTAATTAGTGTTGGAATGTGTAGAGTTAGCTGTCGTAGCTATTAATTAGTGTTAATTGTCATCAACTATCTGTTAGCTACCAATTACCTATTACATAGGTCTTATCTCTAATTGGGTTCCTTATATATATATAGAAACTGATTGTAACTATAGTGAATAATGAAAACATATGTTAGTTTTTTCCTCCTTCAACATGGTATCAGAGCCCGAAGGTCCTTTATCTATTTACCTCGGGTGATTTTTTTTGGTCTTTCCCTTTGATCGTTCAATCACTATGTCAGAAGAATCATCAATCACCCGGTCTAACCCCCCATCACTTCTCACAAAGTCCACCGAACCTCATCCTATTCAGATCACTTCCATAAAGCTGAATGGAGATAAATTTTTTCGGTGGTCTCAATCCGTTCGAATGTATATATGGGCAGATGAAAGATTGGCTATCTGATTAGAGATATTATAGAACCAGCGACAGATGACCCCACTTGGGCTGTTTGGGATACGGAGAATTCGACGATTATGACGTGGCTGACCAACTCCATGGAAGAAGATATTGGTGCACACTATCTGGGCTATCATACTGCCAAGGAACTCTGGGATGCTGTGTGTGAGATGTATTCAGATTTGGGTAATCAATCTCAAATCAATGAGTTAACCTTGAAACTAGGGAAGATGCGGCAAGGAGAGGAAACTGTCACAAAATTCTTTCACTCCTTGAACATTTGTGGCAGGAGCTGGATTTATTTAATGACCATAAGTGGAGGAGTATTGAAGATGGTAATCGATACAGAAAAATTGTAGAAGCAGAACGTATCTACGCTTTCTTGGCAGGGCTTCGAGATGAGTTTGATGAGGTACGCGGCAGAATACTTGGGAAGCAGCCTCTTCCACCTATTGGAGAGGTCTTCTCAGAGGTTCGGAGAGAAGAAAGCAGACGGGGAATAATGCTGGGCAAGGCAGCTACTGGCGAAAAGGATGGATCACTAGAAGGTTCAGCCTTGACTGCCTCTGAAGACAAGAAGAGTCGTGTTCCTGCAACAATAGTCTCCGAGGCAAATGTTAGCAGAATCCCTGCTAACTTGCGAAGATTCGGTGGGAGACCCCGTATTTGGTGTGATGTCTGCAACAAACCCCGTCATACACGGGAGACCTGTTAGAGGATTCATGGCCGACCAGCGTCGTTCGGCCATGATAATAGGCCATCTCAGCGTGTACCTCCTACAGCTAATGAGGCCACCGCATTTCTTTTTAGCAAAGAACAATTAGACCATCTTGTGCAACTACTTCAGGCTGGGTCCGTATCGGGTAATCCTGCTGCTTCGATTGCCCACCAAGGTAGAAATCTCAAAGCCCTCTCCTATTGTTCGCAACCTGTCCCTTGGATCATTGATTCAGGGGCATCTGACCATATGACTAATATTCCATATTTGTTCACATCCTATGTTCCTTGTCCCGGCAACCAAAAAATTTGAATTGCCGATGGAAGTTTTTCGTCTATTGCAAGCAAAGGATCAGTTCCACTTTCTGATTCTATTACACTTCATAATATACTTCATGTTCCTAAGTTAGCTTGTAACCTATTGTCTGTTAGTAAACTTTCTAAAGAGTCTAACTGTCGTGTTGTCTTTTTTGCTTCCCATTGTGAGTTTCAGGATTAGATCTCGGGGAAGACGATTGGCAGTGCTAGAATGAGGGATGGATTCTACTTTTTTTTGAAGAGTTTGCTTTTGATAAGAAAGCTCAAGCATATGACTCTTTCTGTTCTTCCTCTGTTCAAGAAAAAATTATGGTTTGGCACCATAGATTAGGCCATCCTAGCTTTGGATACTTGAAACATTTGTTTCCTCATTTGTTCAAAGGTGTGGATGTTTCTTCACTACACTGTGACAATTGTCTTTTTTCTAAAAGTCATCGTACTCATTATAGTCCAAAACAATATCGTGCATCATCACCATTTTATTTAATCCATAGTGATGTTTGGGGTCCTTCACCCATGCAAATAAAAAACGGGAAATGATGGTTTGTCACCTTTATAGATGATCACACCCGTTTATGATGAACTTACTTGATGAGTGCCAAGTCTGAAGTTGAGTCCATGTTCAAAATTTTTTATCAAATGGTTGTGATCCAGTTCCGCACTACTATTAATATTCTTCATACCGATAACGGTACTGAATATTATAACCAGTATTTGGGGAGTTTTTTGAGAGAAAAAGGCATCCATCACCAGTCAACTTGCCGAATTACACCCCAATAGAATTGCATTGCCGAACGCAAAAATTGCCATCTCCTTGAAGTATCTCGTGCTCTCAGTTTTTCAAAGCACGTACCTAAATACTTATGGGGGAAAGCTGTGTTAAAAGCATCTTATCTAATCAGTAGGCTGCCTACTCGAGTATTAAACTACACTACTCCCTTAGATTGTTTCAAACAAGTGTACCCCACAGCTCGTATTTTTTTCTGATGTTCCTCTAAGGGTGTTTGGTTGCACTGCATTTGTCCACCTCCCAAGTCAGTGTCGATCCAAATTAGATCCTCGGGCTGAAAAGTGTGTGTTTATAGGGTATGCACCTAACCAAAGAGGTTACAAGTGTTATAATGCACATACTAGCAAAACTCATATCACTATGGATGCCACCTTCATAGAGTCACAACCGTTTTTTTCAAACAAATCTGTTCAGGGGGAGAATGCCAAAGTTAGCGAAGAGATTTTGTGGCACTCAAACTCTCCTGTCCTTTCCATTCCTCTGTTTGAGTCTTCAGAAACACCTTTGTCGAATCTTGATGTGTCAAAGACAGGGGGAGAAAAAGTTCAAGATCACAATGTGATCAACAAGCCCGATCTTCAGGTTTATACTAGAAGAAAAACTCTTCAAAAGGTTGCAGATCATAACCTTATCTTGGAGCCTCATCTATCTACAACCCCGGGAGATGATTCCTTGCCTTTGTCATCAAGTGATCCTAGTAGTACTCTTTTTCCCTCCATTCCAGTCTTAAATTCTAATACTAATACTTCTAATCTTGATATGCCTATAGCTCTTAGAAAAGGGGTTAGATCGTGTACTCAGCATCATATATCAAAACATGCGTCATACCAAAAGTTGTCTCATCATCGTAGAGCGTTTGTGTCAAACCTGTCTCACATATCTATTCCTAGAAATATCCAGGAAGCTTTGAAGGATCCAAAGTGGAAGATGGCGGTTGAGGATGAAATGCGAGCAATTATGAAGAATGACACTTGGGAATTGGTTGATGCACCAGAAGGAAAAAAGATTGTTGGCTGTAAATGGGTATTTACTGTAAAATGTAAACCTGATGGGAGTGTTGAGCGATATAAAGCAAGGCTAGTGGCGAAGGGGTTCACTCAGACTTATGGAGTTGACTATCAGGAGACTTTTGCCCCAGCTGCCAAGATAAATTCTATTCGGATTTTACTATCTTTGGCTGTTGTTTTTTATTGGCCCTTACACCAGTTAGACGTGAAGAATGCTTTCTTGAATGGTGACTTGGAGGAGGAAGTGTTTATGAGCTTGCCACCAGGTTTCGCAGAAAATGAAGGCAAAGTCTACATATTGAAAAAGTCGTTGTACGGACTTAAACAATCTCCAAGAGTGTGGTTTGAACGGTTCGGGAAGGTGGTTAAAAGGTTCGGCTATCACCAAAGTCAAGGGGATCACACTCTATTCTATAAACACTCAAAGGAAGGTAAGCGTGCCATTCTAATTATCTATGTTGATGATATAATACTGACTGGTGATGACAAAGTTGAGTTGGAAAGCTTGCGAGAGAAGCTGGCTGAGGAGTTTGAGGTTAAGGATTTGGGTGTCTTGAAATATGTCCTTGGAATAGAATATATGAGATCTAAGAAGGGCATATTTGTAAACCAACGCAAATACGTGCTTGATCTACTCAAAGAGACAGGTTTATTAGGATGTAAAGCGACGGAGGCACCCGTGAAGCCAAATCTGAAACTTGAACCAGCCAAGGCTGAAGAAGTGATAGACCGAGAAAGGTATCAAAGGCTTGTTGGTCGACTTATTTATTTATCTCACACTCGACCCGACATAGCGTTTGCTGTACGTATGGTGAGCCAGTTCGTGCACTCACCAGGGCCAAGGCATTTTGCAGCAGTATATAGAATTCTACGCTACCTAAAGGAAGTCCTAGTAAGGGTCTAATGTTTGAGAAACATGGACATCTGGAAATTGAGGTGTTCACCGATGCAGATTGGGCTGGAAGCATTATGGATAGGAGATCTACTTCAAGCTACTGCACGTTTGTTGGTGGAAATTTAATCACTTGGAAGAGTAAAAAGCAGAGTGTGGTGGCAAGAAGCAATGCTGAAGTTGAGTTTCGGTCAGTAGCACATGGTGTCTGCGAAGTTATGTGGATTAAAGGTATATTGGATGAACTACGAATCCCGAGTTCCACACCAATGAAAGTGTATTGTGATAATAAGGCAGCAATCGCAATTGCTCATAATCTTGTATTACATGAACGAACATAGCATGTGGAAGTTGATAAACACTTCATCAAAGAAAAACTTGATAGCGGGCTGATTTGTATGCCGTATATTTCAAGTGATGAACAGGCTGCCGATATTCTGACCAAGGGACTGCATATAAGGCAATTTGATTGTCTAGTGAGCAAGCTGTCTATGGAAGATATCTTCAAGCCAGCTTGAGGGGGAGCGTTGGAATGTGTAGAGTTAATTGTCATAGCGATTAATTAGTGTTGGAATGTGTAGAGTTAGCTGTCATAGCTATTAATTAGTGTTAATTGTCATCAACTATCTGTTAGCTATCAACTACCTATTAAATAGTTTTTATCTCTAATTGTGTTCCTTATGTATATAAATAGAAACTGGTTGTAACTATAGTGAATAATGAAAACATATGTTAGTTTTTTCCTCCTTCAACACAAAGTTTTACTGAAGTCGGCAAAAGCAAAGAGATTTCTAGGAAATCTGGAGTGAAACCATCTGCCAAACACAACTCGATACAGAATGGGAGCATGCTGATTCCTCCCTTTTCGCCGCGGTGAGAGCAACCATCTGTAAACAATCAACACCAAATTACTAATTAACACAATTATGACCCGGAATACATCCTTTCCTTTGCTTCATGCCGGGGAATCTCAACCTTCGAGCAATTGTTAGCACTAATTACTACGTAGCTTCTGACTAGAATAATCTCGTTCTGCATGTTAACCTTGGCTTCCTTCCTTCTTATCACCGACGTGTTCTCTGCATCCTCCATAGGACAAGTATGCGAACCTTCTCCTTTAGCCCCGACGAGATTGCTCTACCATTCAAAGTATCCACAATCATCTTCCTGCAAAACAAACACTGCCGCATAACTGCATATTTGAACTTGCCATGATGGCTTAGGTGATGACTTCCATATCAAAGTTGCTGAACTGTAACAAAATAGGAAAATTGAAAAGACTTCTTTCTACATAGTTTAGTGTGTTTGGAGAAGGTTGCCGACTCTGCTCCGAAATTAAATTTCTGAGCCGGAAATTTCTAATACTGACTCGGATTTGTGCCGATGGCCAACATAGGATAATCATAAAAAGAAGATCCGCTCTGCTTTCAAGCTACTCGCCCCCAGCCCCCTCCTCCTAGTTTGAGCATAAATCTCCAAGGATGATTTCTTTTTTAAGTTTCAGTGGCCAGATTTGGAATTTAAGCTTTGACATGGAGAAAGTGAGATGAACATGACTAGAATTACTGGAGTAACATGTGATACAGCAAAATTCCAAGGGGGGCTAAATCAGGAAAGAAGCAGAATATGGGAAAAGAACGACCCCTAGGAGCTTCCTCTGTATGATAATATCCAGCAAGGAAGAAAGTTTGATATGAACGAAGGCATGGTACATGGTATTAGGTCCAAAAGGACTCTAGTAATAGGAGGTTGTCTAGATAAAAACATCTGACCATCAAATTGAATTGAGAACAGCATATGAACTTCATATCTTGGGGTAGATGTTAAAAATCGCGTATAGTCTTCCACCGGATAAACGAATGGTTTCCGATTTGCCTATCTGCCTCAAAGTTCCATGAGTACACAATTATTGAACGGGGAAACCAGACTTTTTTCGACTGAGTAGCATAAAGATTGCTCTACCCGCGATGGAGTATGCAGAGAACAAGGGAATGTATTCTGATTTTACGTTGCGCCTAACAGTTGAATTCATCAAATGAATCTGGTGATTCTTTGGACATTACCGAACGGGGAAACCAGACTTCCTACATAAACAACAGCAAGGAGCCGATCGGGGTGTCCTTCTGCAGTTGCGAAAGTCTTCTACCTTTGTTCCTTTGAGTTACAGAGAATGATTTCCAAACAATCCGCATTAGACACGACATTCCTGCTCCTGGTCAAGGCCAATCGGAATAGTAACCCGGTTCCACCAAATCTCACAACCTAAATGAAGAGTTTAGTCCAAGATTGATTCACTCCATATTCTTTAATTACCCCATGCCTCTATCCGACAATCTTGCTGAGAAGTAGAATAACAATGATAAAAAAAAAAAATCAAACGTCCTTGATGAACTCCTAGCACTGCATCAATCTTGCCCTGATTGATTTCTGGCATCAGCTCTACCTTGCCTGGATCGATATCTGGCATCCGTACTACCTCCCAGAACTTCTCATCTGCCAAATTCCCAAAAAAAAAAAACAAAAAAAAAAACAATCGCACTTGTCCATCCACTGCTGTATCTGCATCTAAAACTCCTTAACCAATGAATGGTGCCGTTCAAATAAATTTCAGCATGGTACAGTTAAAACTTCATCTTGGCATTAAGCTTTCTCCACACACCCATTTTTAACGTTGACTCCTCAGTCAACACTTCTCTGGAACTAAACTGTTGGTGAAGAAAGATTCTCTTAGCATTTTGTAGTCATCAGTTGATTAGTCATACCCGAACCCGTGGAAGTAAACATACAAGGAATCCTTGGGAGCTGAACTGAGCGTCGGCAACTCACTAAATCCCATGGTGGTCAGGGTACAAACAACGAGACAATCCCAATAAGCTAAGCATATTAATCCATCACATGATGCAATGTCAAGCATGTCGCTAGTACAACGCCTCACTGGGCTATTGATTTTGGTTATGGCCTGTTCATTGCATGAGTCATAATCCATGGTTTGTAGTGGACAGCTTCTGAACATTCTCTTGCAAGGATTTGAACTGCATCTAAGCGCCTGTTTCAGGTTCATCTTCGCAAGCTGAGGAACAAAAAGTATTGAACACCATCGCTTGCTCAAGCACTAGAACCGCACTAGGGACTTAACAAGCAGCCTTAACTGTATGTGAGTTTGTCCATCGCGTCGCTATTCCAATGGAGAAGTTGCAATACCAGTATCTGCTACTGTCTGCCATGGAGAGACATCTAATACAAATGAAGAGTGCTCTATTTCTTCAGTACAACTTTTCAGGAATAACCATCATAACTTGAATCAGGCGAACGCAGGATATCCACAGACAACAAACCTCTGTGCTCGCATTCAATCGCCTGATCATGGACTAGACCGTCCCGTCTTCAAATAACTGGCGAGTATGTAGAAACCACTCGATCCATTTTCAGGTCAACCCGACTCCACGGCGAGCAAGAATAATTGTTGACAGTCAAAGGGACATACAAACTCCTGGTATTATCCTCCCAAGAAACATCTTATGTGACTCAAGACTATCATTAAAACAGATATGCTGGAACTGAGAATAGCATGTTTCACAATCCATAGTCTTCTTCATTTTCAAAATTCAAACCACCGTGACAAGAAAAGAGCTGGGAGACATTTTAAGGTAAGAATCTTGACTACCATTTTTCCCCGAAAAACCATTAGACCATAAATGCCGAGTAGAATTAAAAGATAAACATCTGGGAATGCCCAGATTTCTTCTCTCTCTCTCTCTCTTTTTCCCCAAGAGAAAACATGCTGAGAGAACTCTTTTTCTCCACTACTACAAAGTATCACCCTAAGAGGAAACTCAAATACCAAACCCATTGAAGAAGCAATGGAGGAGGGTTTATTAGTGTTAAGTCAAGTAGACTTTTCCCATTTCTCTTTCTTTTTATTTTATTTATTATTTTATTGGTGTTTTGGGCTTGACCCATCTAATGTAATATGCTATTATCTATTATAATACAAGATGTGTCCCTAACCTAGGGATACACACGTTTTCCTCTTCTTTAACGCCACTCTCTCTTCTCTCCCTCCTTTGCCAATTTACATGGTATTAGAGCAAGGTTTTGTCGCATCCCTTGTTTTGATCGGCCCTCACCTTCTTCTCCTTCTTCTTCTTCTTTTTTCCTCTTTTCTTCTATAATGGACACACAACAGCATGGCTTCTAAGCCACAGATTTCTTGCCGAGGCTAGGATTTCTTCTTCTCCTTTTGCAGCCTACCCAGC
Source organism: Lenwebbia sp. NSW1173648 (assembly GCA_029784005.1). Taxonomy (NCBI): domain Eukaryota; kingdom Viridiplantae; phylum Streptophyta; class Magnoliopsida; order Myrtales; family Myrtaceae; genus Lenwebbia; species Lenwebbia sp. NSW1173648. Next base: position 43,117,418 of record JARCGZ010000001.1, read on the forward strand.
GGTGTAGGCTGGTCTTCTGCTTCCAGCCCTGAGGTGCTGGTGCTGTTATCTTCTTGTCCCAGTCTAGAGGTGCCGGTTTCTTTGTGTAGAGACCTAGCAGGTGTCTCCTTCTTTTCTTTGCAACAACAATGACAGGAGATGATCCACAGAAGGAGGTGATCACGGGTGACGGTTCTGTGGGCTCCAGCAGTACCGAGGGTGTTGTCTCTTTCCCAACGAGACTGTCCGATGAAAAATTGGAAGGAGCCCTAAATTTTCAGATTTGGTGAAAGACTATTCTTGTTTGTTTAAAAGGTATGGGTAAGGCTAAATACTTGACTGATTTGCCTCCTAGGTCTACCGACCCTAATTATTTGAGTTGGGAGATTGAAGAGAACCGTATCTTCGGACTTCTCTTAAATTCCATGGATCGCAAAGTTAAGGTTATGATTGCTAATTGTCCAACAGTTCGAGATGTGTGGAATCGTTTGACTATGTTATATTCAAACACCAACAACAAATCTCATGTGTGTGATGTGTTGAAGAAATTATTTCAACTTAATCCGGAGGAGCGGTCTATTCAAGAGTTTTATATTGAGTTTCAGGCCCTGTTTGATGAACTTGATTTGTTTTGGCCGATTCCAACTAGTCCTGATGAGATGATTGCTTAGAGGGAGCAACTCGGTGTTATGTGTTTCTTGTCGGGTCTTCATCCTGGACTTGAGTTAATTAAAAATCAGATCCTCTCAGAGAGGGTTCCAATATCTATTCCTGAGGTCTATAATTGGCTAAGTAGTGTTACCATTGGGGTTCATACGCTGTCCGTGCAACCAGAATCTAGTGACAAGTCCGCCTTGTTCTCTTCTTCTAGGAGCGGTGGATCATGTGGTGGTAGTGGAGGTCGTGGTGGTAGTAAGGACCAACGTGTTTGTCATCATTGTGGTATTCCCGGTCATCTAATGAGCAACTGTTATAAGCTGCACGGTTATCCGAGTAGTAACAAGGTGGCCAATGCCTCAGTACCTGCAACTTCTGATATCCAGGAGGCCTCTCCTGTTTCCGGAAGGAGAATGATTAAGATGACTGATGAGGATTTTACACGGTATACTCAGTTTCAGGTGGACGGGCAGGCTTCTACTACTAAATATACACAGACAGGTAATCATACGGCATGTGTTTCCATGTCTCGTGGCAAATGGATTGTTGATTCTGGTGCTTCAGATCACTTGACAGGGACAGTAGGTAATCTCACAACCTATTCCTCTTCATCACATGTCAGTGCTATTACTGTGGCGGATGGCTCTTCAGCAATTGTAAAAGGGAGTGGAACTTCCTGTCTTACATCAGATCACAAAGCAATTGAATTGTTCAGTCTCATTTTTCTCTGATGGTTGTGTTTTTCAGGATCTTTTGACGAGGAAGGTCATTGGTAGAGGAAGGGTCGAAGGAGGAGTCTATGTTATTGAAGCTACACCACCATCAGTAACTTGCTCTGCCACATCCCCTAATCCATGTGAGATTCACTGTCGTCTCGGCCATCCAGCTCCTACCACTCTCCAGAAGCTATATCCTCAATTTAAGAATGTTTCCTTTGAATGTGAGTCGTGTCAGTTTGCTAAGCACCTTATTTTCCTAGAGTCAATAAAAGAGTGTCAGCTCCGTTTGAGTTAGTCCATTCAGACGTATAGGGTCCTTGTCCTGTCGTATCAAAGCTTGGCTTCAAATATTATGTAACCTTTGTTGATGACCATTCACGGATGACGTCGGTCTATTTAATGAAAAATCGTTCTGAGGTGTTCCAAATTTTTTTGTGAATTTTATGTTGAAGTTCGAACTCAATTCTCTACTTCTGTTAAATGTTTGCGCAGTGATAATGGTCGGGAATATTTATCCTCTCAATTCATGTCATTTCTTTCCCGTAATGGTATTGTCCATCAAACTTCTTGCCCTGATACACCTCAACAAAACGGTGTAGCAGAACGCAAGAATAAGCATCTGTTAGAGGTTGCTCGTGCTCTCTTATTCTAGCACAATATTCCTAAGTCATTCTGGGCAGATGTAGTTTTGACTGCTTGCTATCTTGTCAATCGTCTTCCCTCTGTTATTCTCAATGGAGAAATCCCTTTCCGTGTGTTGTTCCCTACTAAATCTCCGTTTCCTCTCTTTCCCAAGATATTTGGGTGTGTGTGTTTCGTTCGTGATACGCGACCTCAGGTTTCTATACTTGACCCTAAGTCTCTTCGTTGTATTTTTCTAGGCTATGCCCGGCATCATAAAGGTTATCGCTGTTTTTCTCCTGATTTAGGTCGCTATGTTGTCTCTGCAGATGTTACGTTTCATGAGTCTCAGTCCTATGGCACCAAGGATGATTCTCCATCTACTTTCTTGGAGGATGTCCTTGTCCATCGTCCTTTGTCTAGTCCTACCTCTGAGAAACCATCCACACCCACAGACGAATCCACTGACGTGTGGTATGGTCGTGTGTATCATCGGCGGCCGGCTCCTGTGATTTCTTCGACCCCGTCCAATGTGCCTTCTGATGACTCATTAGATCCTCCTCCGGATGCATCTTTGGCAGCGCCACCTCCGCTGGATACCTCTCCATTGGTGCCGGATCTCCCCTCAGATGATGAGCCTATTGCTCTCTACAAAGGTATTCGTGCTTGCTGTGATAAACCTGTCTATACTGACTCTTATAAGGGTTTATCTGTTCAGACACAAGCGTTGATTGCCACTCTGGATTCCATCTCTGTTCCACGGTCAGTTTTTGATGCCTTGGCTCATTCTGGTTGGCGTGCTGCTATGGTGCATGAGATGCAGGCCTTGGTTCAGAATGAGACCTGGGAGCTTGTTCCTCTTCCCACAGGTAAGCAAGTTATTGGTTGTAAATGGGTTTATATTGTCAAGGTTAATCCGGATGGCTTGCTTGCTCGCTTGAAGGCTCGTCTTGTTGCTAAGGGATATGCTCAACAGTATGGAGTTGATTATTTTGAGACCTTTTCCCCGATGGCTAAAATGGCCTCTGTTCGGTTATTTATTTCTCTGGCAGCCTCCCATGATTGGATCCTCCATCAGCTTGATGTCAAGAATGCTTTCTTGAATGGCTATCTTGACGAGGAGGTGTATATGGAGCAACCTCCCGGGTTTGTTGCTCAGGGGGAGTCTCGTAAGGTCTGTCGGCTTCGTCGCTCCTTATATGGTCTCAAGTAGTCACCTCGTGCATGATTTGGTAGGTTTACTACAGCTGCCGTACGGGATTTTGGCATGAAGCAGAGTATTAAGGATAGTTCTGTTTTCTATCATACTTCTCCTGCTGGTTGTATCTATATGGTCGTATATGTGGATGATATTGTGATCACTGGCAATGACCTAGAAGGCATCTCCAGGCTCAAGGAGTTCATGCACAGTCAGTTTCAGACCAAGGATCTTGGTCTTCTAGGATACTTTTTTGGTATTGAGGTTTCTAAATGTAAGAATTGTGTTTTTCTGTCACAGAAAATATGTGTTAGATTTATTGCAGGATACAAGGCTTTCTGGGGCAAAATATTGCGAGTCCCCCATGATTCCTGGTGATAAGCTCATGCCGCAAGAAGGGGCCCCGATTCCAGAGCCTGAGAGGTATCGTAGATTAGTGGGAAAACTCAATTATCTCACTATGACCAGACCCGATGTTGCATTTCCAGTCAGTGTTGTTAGTCAGTTTATGGCTAATCCTCGTGTTCCCCATTGGGAAGCTGCTCTGCGGATTGTAAAGTATCTGAAGAAGGACCCCGGGAAGGGTGTTATCTATCAAAATCACGGACATTCTCGCATCGAAGCATTCTGTGATGCGGATTGGGCTAGATCTCCCGCTGATAGGCGATCTACATCTGGTTTTATTATATTTATGGGTGGTAATCTTGTCTCATGGAAGAGTAAGAAGCAAGATGTGGTTGCTCGGTCTAGTTGTGAAGTAGAGTATCGCTCAATGGCAAGTACAACTGCTAAGATTATGTGGTTGCAGCAGTTTTTTACGGAGATAAGTTATTCCATTGATTGTCCTTCTAAATTATGGTGGGATAATCAGTCAGCTCTACATATTAGAGATAATCCAATTTTTCATGAGAGGATTAACCACATCGAAGTTGATTGTCACTTTTTCAGAGATGCTTTGCTCAGGAACGTCATCGAGTTTGGATATATTCGGACCAGTGATCAACTTGCAGACATCCTTACAAAATCTACTACTGGAAAGAGGATAGAATTCATTTGTAACAAGCTGGGCATGATGAATATCTATGCTCCAACTTGAGGGGAGTGTTAAGTCACGTAGACTTTTCCCTTCTCTCTTTCTTTTTATTTTATTTATTATTTTATTGGTGTTTTGGGCTTGGACCATCTAATGTAATACGCTATTATCTATTATAATACAAGATGTGTCCCTAACCTAGGGATACACACGTTTTCCTCTTCTCTAACGCCACTCTCTCTTCTCTCCCTCTTCTTTGCCAATTTACAATTAGAATAACACGCATAGAATAAGCTTATCCATAGCCTTGAGGTAGAGAGAGAGAGAGAGAGAGAGAGATCTCCAAATCTGGCATGATCGCTACAGAGAAGCTACAAGCCATGAAATGAAATTGCCATCAACCCATCAAAGTGATGTTGTCATGGATTCATCACAAACAGGCAAAAACTGAGAATGTGATGCAAACAAAACAGGAAACAGAAGAAGGAGGAGGAGGAAAACAGATGAATAAATGACGGAAGCTTAGACTAATTGTACTTATTATGATTGATCTTTATATTTTTCACTGTCCTTATTTATATACCTTGCATATGTGGTTGTGAAAGTGAAATTATATGAGATGCTTCGAGAGGACAATTTTGGTTCTTAAACGACAATGCTTAGGTACAATTTTGTTCCAAAAAGTACGATGCATTGAAGAAATTCTACGTACGACCTTTTAGGAAGATGTGGCATTTGAAGTCACAAATCTTCAAAAGTCAATGCATCCGTTCATTTTGTAGGTGGGGTCGTCGATTCCGACGTGGCGGAGAACCATTCGCTGCTTTTACGTGGAAGCTTTGATTCAAATTGATTAATAAAACTGGAAAAAAAAGGTGCGAATTTTATAGTCCTGATCAGAATTCAGGAACTCAACTCTCCTTCCGTTCGATTTCGTCATCGTTCGTTGAAAGATTGCATTTTTCAGCGACCCCTCGAGAAGTTCAATCCGTTCGTCGTCGGTGGATTCCAATCCTCGTATTCTTAATTGACAAGGTAATTTCTTGGCCTGTTTTTTTTTTGCTTGTTTATCTTTGCTTTCGTTTTTTCTTGGGCTAGTATATCTCTTCGATTCGTCTCTTCGCTGATCTGATGGCTTCCTAAACGTCGAATTTGGCAGATTCTTGGGGGTTTTTTAGCCTTTTAATTTAATGTAGGATCGCGTCTTTCCCCTGGCGTGTTGGAGATCCATGTTTTTACTGTTTCGATGCTCTGTGCTTTCAGATTCCTGTTTGCTCGTGCGTATGCGATCTGGGTTTGAGTAACAAGAATGTCTGGCTTCAATGGTGAATCTGGGTCGTGAGGTTTTGAGGTCTGGACAATGTTAGCAACGAGTCGCTGTTTCTGCTCTGGGCATATTGTATGACTAATTTGTAGTCGTAGAAAGATGTCTGTTTAGTGTTTATAATGTAGTTAATGGACTTGCTGCCTCGCCGATTTAGGCTTCAATTTCTAGTTTTGTCCTCTCTTTTTTAGCTAAGCAAATTCCTGCTTGCATCTATCGACAAGTGGTCTATCTCGGCGGTGATCTTTGGAATGATGATAGAGAGTTCAATTTGGAGATGGCCGGCCTCGGTCTAGAATTTGTCCTGTGTTGATTATCTGCATAGTTACCAAAATTTTTCCAGTGGATTCATGCCTGAGTTGTCAGAAGGGGTGTGTTCTCAATCTGATGGGGCCTCCCTCCTTCCTCTTTCTTGTAGGACTAATCTGCTATTTCCATTGTTCTAGAGCCGGCAGGCGGGGTTTCCTCTTTCTTTCTTTCAGTGATGAGGTTGACTGTTGACTTCTTATAAGAATTGTCACCCTTATGATGTCCCTTGATTAAGAATTAGGGAGAATTACAAAAGCTATTGTCTTAGGTAGCTCTGGTCCTCATACTGTGGGGTGCTCTCGATTGTTGTTGTGACTTGCTGCTTTGTGTGAGGAGAGAGATAGGGCTGGGAAGAGAGATAAAGCTGATTTACAGGAATTGAAAGGGTTAAAAAAGAGGTATGTAACTTCGAGCTCGTGGAACCTATGTAGATGTTGGCTAGTTTCAACTTATCATATTGGGAAAGTCTACAGTCTAGTCCAACAATTACAGGATATGGTCCTGTATGTTATCTGGATTGTTGGATCAAAAAAGAAAAAATTTCAACCAATCGGATGGTTTTGAAAGATTGGACTTATGGATATTTAATGAAAATTACTGACTATAAAATTGCCAATGTCACTGTTGATTGAGGAAAACTATGACATGAGGACAATTACTCACCTATAGAGCCTTCAAGTTTACAAAGTGTGAAGGAATGATCATGGAAATGAGTTACTAAGAATAGAAAAAAACAAGATAGATATATTTAGGTTGATTGCAATTCATGTAAAGTTATGAACGCTAGGACATTCAATCTTATGAGACTTTAAGGTAAATTACTAGATGTGGAGGGATGGTTGCTAACTTCTCATTTAGAAGTGTTAGGACAATTTTGAGGTATTCTATTGGTTAATTACTAAGTGTTAGCATATTTGATGATAAATTACTAGTTACAAGGTAAACAAGCTAAGACCATTACAGGTAAGTTATGACCCATAAAGTTAAAGTACTACCTATAAATGCAATTGATTTAATGATAGGTTCTAGATTTAAGGCTAAAATATGGACTTGTCCAGTCTTGTGGTTATGGGACCCTAGAAGCACCTTTATGTTAATATGTAATGGAGAGGCAGTAGCCCTAGCATTGTATTGATAATAAGGCATGTCATGATGTTGAATGCTGAATGGAGAATTGGTTGTCAAGTGTTCCAGAGGTCTTGCTTCCTGAATGAAAGGATTTTGGAGAAACAGTTCTTATATTGTCTGCAACTTTTCCAGAAATGGCTTTAACCGGACCAACTCCACCCAGAGGAAGCGCAGCTGCCACCGCAAGTATGCGGAGGCGTAGGACCGCGAGTGGGGGGCCCTCCGGAGGAGCAACTGGGACCATGCTCCAGTTCTACACAGATGATGCTCCAGGACTGAAGATTTCTCCAAATGTTGTCCTTGTGATGAGTATCGGCTTCATTGCATTTGTCGCTATTCTTCATGTTATGGGTAAGCTCTACTTTGTCCGGAGATAGGCCCAGAAGGCTGAAGCACCTGTTTAAAGGGGTCCAAGTGCTACGGATATTTTTTCTAGTTCATCTTTGGAATTGGCTAGCTGTGAGTTGGATTGTAAGAACCCAGAAAAGTTCCCCTAGTTACCGTCAAGGTTTGAGATACATAGTTTTGGTTTCATTTAGTCACAGGGCAAGATTCAGCCCCATGTGTAACTCCTGAGAAGTGTCTCTCAATAGCTTGACATTGAGGTTTTCTGTTTCTCGTTGTCCTGAATTTGTCTCTGAATTAAATCATCTTTTGTGATCAGGATTTGGATGTTACTGATACGCTGGTGTTCTCTCTTGTTGCTTTGACGTGCATTTTTAATGTGGACAGTAAAGCCAAAGGCATTGTTTATTATGATTGGCAATTGTCTGCACACCCATTTTACTTATATAATATTCTTAGTACAAGGTAAAACGAGACAATCTATAAAAACCCCTCGATATCTACTGGACCTTACAACAGAAACTAAAAGCTAATCAACAGATATTTAGCCTCACCTTTTTAAACTTTTGTGCATCTCAGGCAGTTTGGAGGCTAACAGGTTTATGTATACAGGGTTCTCGTTGGTGTAAAGGATCTCCCGAATATTGGGTAGTTATCGTTAACCCGGGTAGAATACTTTATGAAATGGGCAGAGTAGAACACAAAAGAGGACTAAGATTACAGGACTAGTGTATTCTAGACCACAAGACATATTTTTGAGGACCAACCTCATTTGTTTCAGAAAAAAACTGTCAACAAGTGTTTTAACCAACTCCAAAGTAACATTTGCAGATATATGGGGTGCTTCAATGTCATTTTCAGGAGAAGAAAAAGAAAAAGAATTCTACTGTTGTAGTTCTAGTGCTAATCACATTCTCAAGCTGAATGTGAGTATATCTGTGTTTGTGTGCTATTGGAAAGTGCTTCGTGAATTCTGAGTTGCTCAAATCAGAGCAGCTGCTCCTAGAGAAACGAAAAACCAGAGTGCTGAAATGAGAACGTTTGCCCCTTACGTAAGATAGAGATATGTAGGCAACCTCTTCCTTTCTGCTTTCATTCAAGGCTATAGAAGATAAATCCAGGTTTTTTTTTTGGTCGAAAGGATAAATCCAGGTTAGACATCAAAAACTTCTGCAATTCATTCTGAATATAACAAAGATACAACACTAACACGCCCAGCCAATGACCAGAAAAAAAGAATGGTATAGTGTGGAATTTCTCTGTTTCAAACAATTCATAACTACTCCATGGGTTCCTGCACAAGACAAATAAAGCTTTGCTTGACATATTCACAGTGCATCAAGATTCTGTTCACTGGCGGAGTATGGGAAACCAATATAAATGGCAAAGTAAAAAAGTGGACGCGAACTGTCAGTAAATAACCAAAGATTGATCCTACATGGGTATCACACCATCTTGTCAATCCCCCCAAAACTATGTCGGATGGTGCTCCGGTATTTTTGGCATCGACAAAAATTTAGACCTTCTTTCCCTCCTGCGACATTCACCTTCAGGTGAGAAAAGTCTGTTGTTCCTGTTCTCCCTTGTGCTCATCCCCACGTACATTCGGAAACTGCCAGGGCGGGCCTTTAACAAGAAAGGTTAGATGCATCGCTGACTTGTACTATCCGTCGTTTGCGTTTGAGTTTGGATTTGGTGGACTTGAAAAGACTGGGGGGGTTTTGGAGGTTTTCTCATTTCCCATGTCTTTGGTTTTGTGAAGAAGGAATGTCCCGGAGAGTATAGTGACGAAACCGCACAACTCGGTCACGATTTGCGATGCATTTTGCGAATCCCAGTCCTGCATTCCCAAGCATACCAAGGGACAAAGAATAAGGCATATCATCACTGCTTTAAAATGCTGAAAAAGCACAATGGCGAATATGCATCATCGCACAATAATGTCAAGAACAGACGGAATTGACAAAGAATATGCGTCTCTCCGAATTGTACTGACCAAAGTTTCTCAATGTCAAGATCTGCATGCTGGATCACAAATCCATTCAATCCTTGTGCCAATAATAAATTTTTTTACAGACCTAGTTGTTGAAGCTTGAGCTCAAAAGGTTAAGATTGCACCATCTCAGAGATACTGTACTATAAGATACCAGACTGAATTTTTAAAAGATACTGCTTCTGTAATTTTTCGAAGCAACACTAGTACTTCTGTATTTTTCCGAAGCGACACTAGTGCTTCTATTGGGATTGTTTTAGGCTGAATACATGTATCAATATGCACATGAATAACAATGTATCATTTTCGTATTCCCATGAAGGTCGAATTCGCCATTAACTCAACATGCATTTCTTTTACTAAAACGCAAACAATGGTGAGTCTTATTTTACCTTAAACATGATCATGCTGGCAAGGATGGTGAATGTCGTGAACATCACATAGTACACTGGAGATATTACAGCAGTATTGAAGGTGTCGAGCGCCTGTCAGAAGAAACTTTTTCGAGTTATATAATTGTCGTTCTATCAGGGGATAAGAAAATAAGGACCAATCGAGAGAACAAGCAATAAATGTGAAAAGGTGATACTCGTCCCCATGCATTAGACTTAGGTCCTTCATCCAATCAATTCTCGGATTAACTTAGTAAAAGGTGGGTGTGTGTAAAATCTAACATTTACTGAAATGTCTTCGTGAAAATTTGAATCTTTCTTGATTGATAGATTTACAACTTACCTTGTTCAAGAAGTTGATCTGCATGAGACTAAAACAGATGACAACAATAGTGAAGAACCATGTCGGGAAGTAAATGAATTGGTTCATTCCTGAAAATGTGAGCTTCAGGGCTATGCCCAATGCTTTAACACTCATCACCTGCAGGAAACAGTAAAGTTCATTGTGGCTTCGAGAAATAGATGTAGCTAGAGTTCAAAGACAGTACACTGACCGTTAGAGAACCCATGAGAGAGCAAATCCCGATATAAACCATCATATTAGTAGGTCCATAACGTGGTGCATAGCAGAAAATAAGAACACCAACCACGATGAGAACTACAACAGTATACACGATAAAACCTGTCGCCAGAAGAGAGTTTCTTTCAGCACAACATCCTCAAGACATTCATGGAGTACTATTCAAAGTCGAAGGGTACTTGTTTTAACTGGACTGGTACCTGGCTGGGTGGCGAGGCGCCACAATTGTTTAACGGATTCAATGTCCCTTTCCTTTGGAGCGTGTAAGACGATGCTCGTGGAACCCACCACACAAAGAACACATCCAAGCACACCAAAGATGTGCAATTTCTCCTCCAAGATAAAATGGGCAAGCACTGCACTGCATCATGGTTTTTAAGATCGGTCATCGCTGAAAAATAACAGCTTCTAGAATATTAAATATGTCCATTTTCTTATTTCTTGTAGATTTAGAGACAGCTACCTTATTTACTTGACAATTTCAACATCAATACCTGAAGATGATACTCAGTGCTCCCAAAGGTGTAACAAGAATCGCAGGAGCGTATGCATAGGCAGCGAAATTGGCAATCTCCCCAACAATCACTGCCAAAGATGCGATGAAGCAATTAATTGATCACAACACACCCACCATTATATGAACTAAAGGTTACAAGAGGTTGAGAAAATATATGTCGTCAATGGAAACTCAACTTTGGCTCATCTATGTAGCGGCTATATGCAGGAAAATGAATTGAGACTATTAGGGACGCAAGTTCTCTAGTAAAAGAAGAGCTGGATAATCTTTGCTGCTTTTACTAGTGAACCAAAAGGGTTCAACCACAACACTACCATGCGCCAAATTCTCCTCCTCTCTAGAATGCTGATTTCTCTAGCTGTCCACTGTATCTAGCTCCTTGATGAATTGATTTCTGTTTGGCACTCTCTAGATAAGATTTAATCATTAGCGTTAGATGAATTTTGGTAGATTTGAGTATATAAATGTGTGGTTTCCTCCTAGACAAAAATTATATCAGTCTAACTAAATTCGTATCAAATAAGTGGATCATAGTCACATTGTCCATCCCTGATGCTATAAGAAAGATTTCTACAACAATCTGATATGTAAACAGCATTGAAAATTAAAAACGAAGACAATAATTGTTTTCCAATTGCCTTTGAACAGATCTTTCTTTAAACTTAAACCTTGCTCCTTTCAGGTCAAGGAGCATAACATTACCCATATCCACTAACATAACTGTTGCAATTTTTCAATCCTTTTTCGGTCAAGGGACTGCCTTCTCACCAAAGCAGTAATAATAACATATCGAGAAGCTCAGAGGTAGGAAAGATTCAAACTCAGAGGTGCAAGAGGGATCGTTGTTTGTGTATCGGGAAAACTTCTGGTTCGGAATTCCTCTTGAAGTAGACAAGGTAACTCCAGGATTAACCTGAAACCTATATATAGCAGTCCACCCCTAGAATACTTCTTTCACCGTGTTCAGATTATTATCCATGAAAGTAGGTCATGAGGTGAAAAAAGAGGATACCTAAGGATTTGACAGACAAGAATAGAATTGTTCATTTGGGAGAATGGAATGGATTAAAGTGGAAATCAATTCAAAGTACAACAGGGAACTGAAGCTCATGCCTATGTTGAACAACAAAGCTTGGTAAGGAACTTGCAAAAGAAATGAAGTTCCTGCAACAACAAAAGACCCTCGTAGTCCCTCCCTCACCCAAAAAAAAAGAAAAGTAAATGAACTTAGCATTACAGGAAAAAGAATTTAAGCATCGAATCCTAGAAGCGATCTGAAACCTGCAGTTGATGATTGGTCTATTGGTAACAAGAAGAAGAAAAAACAGGAAGACATGTCCCAGGACAAGCAAGAATCGGGTTGATGGGCCTAATATACCAGCACAAAAGAAAATCGCCCTCTCTGACTCTCTGTGGGTGAACACGGTGTCCAGGCACACGATCATATGCTCTGGCTGTAATAGATGATTACAGACACAAAGACAATCTTAATCCCCAAATACATCATCATAAGAAGGTAGTGCACCTTCCATATGATGGAATTTGACTAACCCACCTACCAATTCCATACTCAAGCAAGAGCTATAGATGTTTAAGCTTGCATGTCCGGCGCAGGTCTCTTCTCGCAGGATTTCATTTGTTCAGAGAGCATTATTTGTAACAAAGGCACAAGCAAATCTTTTTACCACATGAATAGCCAGAAACAAAAACAGTATTACTTGAATAACAACCACATGCAGAATTCTCCATGTCCTAACAATAAAACCGCACGAAAAGCTTCAAGAAACATGATCGATGTATCAAACAGACCCAGAACGTTAGAACTTACTGGTTATCATTCCTACCCACCACCAGGGTTCATATAAGTATGAATAACCCCCTGAACCTGTAAATAGGCAGAAAACTATTAGACAAGGGGAAAAAAAAAAATTAACACCCAATGCCATCTACACCAAATACGCCCACATCTGGGCATCGAAAAGATTAAAATGGATTCTATTCTTTTTCCATTAAAACCATAAAAATTCCTGGAAAATGAAGCTAATTCAATGAGGAAAAAGATAAAAAAAGAACCTGCTCTGACTCCAGTTATCCCAGCTTTCTTCAACCCCTTTTTCTTGACAATGAAGCTAGAACCGATGAAGACGCTTGACGAGAGGGCCAAAACAAGTCCGTGCACGTTATCAGATGACATCACCATTGGGAATGGCAACACAGGGAAATCGAACTTCAAAAAAAATAAAATAAAGGTCCCTCTTTTACAGGGCCAAAATCAAGAAAACACCGAGAAATCAACCCCCTGCAACAGACCCATCAAAACCACGATGAGAAATTCAAGTTCTTGAAACCCACAGACGTGTAATTCGTCAATGCTCACGTTACACGCCCATAGTACCTGAGAAAGAGGGGAAAAAGAGAGAGAGAGAACGTACAAATTCAATCCAGGAGGAGGAAGAGGAGGGGGAGGGAGGGAGGAGGAGGCTGCCTAAAAGCCAACCTCCCTTTCCGCAACAGTGGCGGGATTTCTTAGCACCAAATTATCCTAAGGACGAAGATGCTTCTCCTCTCTTCGATGGTTTCGTGGTCTACAGGCTACTACGTTCATGGGGAGGGGGGAAAGAGAAATGCCAATACTACGAAATCATGAGAGAGAGAGAGAGAGAGAGAGAGAGAGAGAGAGAGGGGCAGACCGTTACAAATGGGGGTGAAAAAGAAGAAGAAGAAGAAGAGAGAACGAATAATAGAAAAGAATGGCACAAATTAAGGTGGCCAACCGCATCTTTCCGTTCGTTGTAAGATTTTTAGTGAGCTAGCTTTCTCCATGTTGTGATGATGTGTGATGACGTTAACAAGAATTGGCTGTCATTTACAATCACGACAAAAAAAAAAAAATTAGCGTGCGTGGTTTTTTTTTACATTCAAGTAACGTTTGACTCGTAGAAAAGCAAAAGGAAGAACACGGTTGAAATCCAGATTTGGAAATTCAATTTTTAAGACGTGGAATCCTTTTATTACGTGACAATTATCGAAATTCGATGCCTTGAGTTAATTCCATTAATGGGTAAACACGATTAATTGATTGGCGTAATTGGGTGTTTGTTTTGAAAGTCACAAAAGTTATTAATCATGACGAGATATCTTTCTCGTCTTATACTATTACTAGTGAAAATACAAATACATTGTGAGTTGGCAAAACCCAACATTTAAAAAGATCTTGTAAAATCGGTCTGTCATAAAATACTTGGGACAATTAATTGATGGAAAACCTCTTATATTCCAATTAAGCCAATGGCTAATCTACCATTTCGTAAATTAAGATATCGTACGTTGAGGCAACTTCTGAGTAGGATCCTGATAATCAAGCAACAGCCGCACATAGATTTCAACAGGAGGTGGGCGAGCTAAGAAAAAATGGCAGAATTGAGAGATTTCGGGTGAAAATTTTCTGGAAGAGCATGACGAATTTTAACAAAAGAAGCTACACCGAACAGCTAGCGGCCCGAGGCCACTGTCGCCGCTGCTAGATAGCGTCCCTTGACTTCGTCACTGCCGATAATATTTTTGAAGGTCTATCCACTTACTTCTAAAGTTCCTAATCTTTTCTTTCCTAATCGAAACTTTGCAACCATTTTAATATTAGAGTTTGGTGTGGATGCCAATTATCAAATTTCAATTAATTGGCTCATGTCCTATTTCTCCTCCACACGCATTAAACATCGTGCATGAACACTCCAATCATGGTGCGTAGGGGGATATCCTCTTTTCCCTATCGAATCTTTTTGCCAAATAGGAAAGACAAAAATTAAATTTGCGCTCTTCCAATCGCGGGGGAATGCGCGCAAACACAAGCAACGGAGAGCCACGTCGCAATCATTTCTTCTTCTTCTTCTTGGTGAACTCCTGGATATATTCCAATTCCAAGATACCTATGAAGTGACGTCTCTTTCTCAAAATTTCATCCAATCTTAGAATTTGTGTCACATAATTCGTGAAGATGATGAGCGCTTTGATTCAATAATCCCTTAAATTGACGTGGGTTTCTCGAAATTCCTCCCAACTCGACTTTGTTCCAAAGTACCACCTGAGCTAGATCACCTTGACCTACTAACGGGAAAGTTATTAAAAAAGTCATAAACCTATTGCACTTGTGCCAATTCAATCTTAAACCTTTCAATTGTGCCAATTGAATCCTAAACCTTCTCACATTTTGCCAATTCAGTCCGTTCGGCCAATTTTGATCGGAAATTGCTGACGTAGGTGCCGACCATCCTACGTGGTATGACCAGCGGTGACGTGAAATTTTTAATTTTTTGTTAAAATTTTCTTTTCTTTTCTGTCTTTTCTTATTGTTAAGGGTCGACAGGGGGCTGCCGGCCACTGGGCAAGGGTCTACGAGCCCTTGCCAACCATTGGGCAAGGGTCATGACCCTCGCCTGGTGGCCAGGGATCTCCTGCCAGTCCTTAAAAATTAAAAAAGAAAAGAAAAACATAGAAAAAGTTAATTAAAAAATAATTCTTCAGCGTCGATCTTATCACACCAGACGGCCGAATGGACTCAATTGGTAAAATATAAAAAATATTTATGACTAAATTGACATAATTAAAAGATTTATGACTAATCTGGCACAAATGCAATAAATTTATGGTTTTTTTGGTAATTTTTCAGCTAATAACCAAATTATATCATCATTGAAAAAATGGTGGGGGCGACGATCATGCGCTCGTCTCTTGCGTGTTTTGTGCCTTTCCCAAGAGCATTTTGATCCAAAAATCACAGCAATCCTAAAAGTCTAAATTGAACTTCAAATACACCTTCCCCCGTGCTTCTCGTAAGAAAGAAGGCGTTTAATTGGATTGGATTAGGTTTCTTGACGTTCTTGTTACAGCTCTCCTTTCATATCTATAGTAATTCTCTCCCTCCATTTCTTCTATCCATGCTCCCTTATTTTGATCTATATATGTTCTTGCAAAGTCAAAGGCCTTTTAACCACTGAGGTTGCCCCAATGGCTACCCTTCCTACTTGGAAAGACATTGGTGGGGAGTTCGATTTTCCTGTTTCTCGGGCGGCTAGTGTAACGACCCTGTCCGACGAGGGTGGGGAGTGATTGTCCGGGCTAGAGGACCTGAACAAAGAACGGCTCCTGGCAGGCTTCTAAGATGGCGAAGAGGGTAGAAACAAATCGAACTATGCACCGAATAGGGGGAAAACGATTTTGGAATATATATATGAAAGCTGGAATTAACTCATGGAGGCGTTGACATAACGACAATGCTTAGCTTTGGAATTTCAAATTCAAGCGTGCCCAGGTAGGCGCACTCCTAGGATGAGTGACCTCCTAGAAAGGTGCCCACCCATACGCTAACGGACAAAATCGTGAGGCTCGGCATGGGACGGGTCAAAGACAACACCCTAGTGAGTAAAGTCCAGGACGTCACAATATGGTTGCAGAGCGGGAACTCCTCCAATAGGTGTGTGATTCGTGGACGAACTAGGCGGAAGATGGTAGGCCAATAACAATCCGATCCGACGAGGGCAGGGAGTGGTCGTTGAGGCTAGTGCCCTAGACAAGGAGCGGCTCCTGGCAGGCTTCTAAGATGGCGAAGGAGGCAGGAATGAACCAAACTATACACCGAATAGGGGGTGCAACGCTGGAATATATATGTAAAAACTAAAATTAACTCATGAAGACGCATTTTGACGTAACGGCAATGCTTATTTTTGGAACTCCAAAGTTAAGCGTGCCCAGGTGAGAGTACTCCCAAGATGGTGACCTCCTGAAAATATGCCCACCTATACGCCAAATGACAAAACCTGAGACTCGATATAAGACAGGCCAAAGCTAACAATATTTCAATGAGTTAAATTCAATGCATCACGACATGGTATCAGAGTGGCAACCACTCCAATAGGTATGTGGTTCGGGGACGAACTAGTGCCTGTAACAAACTCGGTTTGACTAGGTGGGGAGTAGTCGACGAGGCTAAAGATCTTCGACGAGAAGCAGCTCCTAGTAAGCTTATAGGATGGCGAAGAGGGTAGGAATGAACTAAACAGGGGGATAGCGATTCTAGAATATATGATAGCTGGAATTAACTCACGGAGGCGCCTTTTGAGTAATGGTGGTGCTTAGCTTTGGAGCTCCAAAATTAAGAATGTCCAGGTAGAAGCACTCTCGGGATTGGTGACATCTTGGGAAGATGCCCACCTGTACGTCAAAGGATAAAATCGTGAGGCTCGGTATAGAAAGAGCCAAGCGAACAATACTTCAGTGAGTTAAATTCGTGGCGTCACCGCTGGAGGTGGGGGTGAGTGAGTGAGTGAGTGAGGGAACATGGTTTCGCAACCTGCGCACGCACATAGCACACACAGTAGCTTATAAAATAGCAATAGGATAGAACCAGACAAAGAAAAGGCATTTTAGCTTTTTTATGTGCACATGAGTGACGTGGAAGAAATATGTTTTTTCGAACCAAAATGCCCCTGAAAAAGGGGCGAAATGTGCATGTGTTCAACCATGATCTCAATATGACCAAAAAACAAAAAGCATGATCTCAAGGGTTACTGGGTCACAATAGTCAATTTCATAAGGTATTTTAAAACAAAGTCAAGTGCGGGAGAAATTTCGACAAACGGGCACCACTTTACGAGTTATTCGGTTACAGTGATCATCATCATTGGGCCTTTGAAACAATTTCAAGTTTAGAAAAACATAACGGGTGCAATTTTAGGGACATTATTAGAATTTTTGCTCTTTATGTGTTCGGATACTTGATTGATGAAGTAGCTTAATTATGGAGTATTTTTCAACCATCGATACTGTATTTTTAATGTAATGTGAAAGAACAAATTTCACTACAATATATCTCGTAATTCTATATCATATTGGAGTCTGAGCTTTTCAAGTTTCAAGAAATTATCACCACATAATCATTGGCACATGTGAGAAAAACGACACTAACTATGCCATAATTTTTTTTAGAACGCTCACTTTACTGTCATAACTTACTTAAGTGTCATAACCTACTTAGGTGTCATAACCTTTTAAAAACGTCACCTGAGTGAATGATACTGTATCGCTCAGGTGGCATGCAGGAAAATGATGACATCAGATTGAGCAAGCAGGAAAAAATTATGAAACGAGGATGCGTTTATTTGGAGGAAAACTTCATGTTAAAGAAAAACACTTTTTAAGAAATCATTTTTCAGGAAAATGGTTGATGTTTCATTGTTTGGTACTATGTGACCGAATTTTTTTTATTTTTTTATTTTGGTAAATGGATCTTATTTGAAAAATGATTTTATCTCCGGCAAAAAAAATATGAACTTTTAAATTATTTTTTATTTCCTTTTTATTTCCTTTCTTCCTCCACCGCGGCCATGGGCGAGCTCGCCTGTGGCCTCCGCCGGCCGGTTGCAGTGGAGGAAGAAGGAAAGACGAAAGGAAAGGAAAGAAAAAGGAAAAGAAGAATAACATAAAATAGAAGAATATTAAAATATTAAAAAATGTTTACAGGAATAATTTCGGGAAGTGTTCTCTTCTTTTTAGATTTCAAAATATATATTTTTGATTTTATATATGAATTTTCTGTTCATTCATTGAATCATTTTGGACGAATCAAAAGGATGAAATTGTGTCGTGTCCCTCGGGCATTGCATCCGTAAAATAAATTCTTTCCCTGATGATGGGAATTGCATAGCGATGCTCTCTCTGTTCTATCTTCATTGTTCTTACCAAAGCTTCAGTTTTTTTTTTCCTTCCCTATGCATGCAAAACAGGGGAGTCAACATCTACTTCGACTCCTCCAATGTCGTACCACACAGCCAATCCAAATCAAGCAAATCCATGCCCTCCTCATCACCAATGGCCATCTCCTCTTCACACCCACCCAATGGACGAGCACTCTCTTGTTCAATGCGCTCATAAGAGGCTACTCCAACTTTGGCCAGGCTCGCAAATCCCTCCTCCTCTTCACTCACATGCTCGCTCACCAATCGCCACCCAATGATCTTACCTTCACTTCCCTTGTAAAAGCTGCAGTTTCGTCGGCTTCATTAGGCACAGCCCTTCATGCCCAAATGGTCAGACGAGGTGTGTCTGGCGACCCGTTTGTCCGAGTGTCCTCCATTCATTTATACGCGCGAACTGGCGAGCTGGCCAGTGCATGTCGGGTGTTTGAGGAAATTCCCAAGCCATGTGTTGTGGCATACAATGCAATGCTTGACGCGTTTAGCAAGAATGGGGTGATAGACTCTGCTGTTTCGCTCTTTTCTAGAATGCCGGAGCGTGATGTTGTGTCTTGGACTAGTGTGATTAATGGGCTTGGTAATAATCGGCGTTTCAGAGAGGCCCTTGAGTTTTTTGGAAACATGATGGTTCATGAAGATGTAAAGAGTGGTGTGGTGAAACCAAATGAAGCTACGTATGTTAGCCTTCTCTCTTCATGTGCTAATTTGCCTGGAGGAGGTGCACGGTACTATGGGAAGCAAATACATGGATATATTGTCAAGAATGACATTGGGCTGACAGCTTTTGTTGGGACAGCATTGATAGATTTCTATGGCAAGACAAGTTCTCTCAGAAATGCTATAAAAGTTTTCAATCAAATGGTTGTCAAGGAGATTTGCACGTGGAATGCACTGATCTCCTCCCTTGCTTGTAATGGTGAAGAGAAAAAAGCTCTTGCTATGTTTGAGCAGATGAAGATGAAAGGTTTGTGCCCTAATGGAGTAACTTTTGCTGCTGCTCTAACGAGTTGTGCGCGTGGAGGATTTGTGAACTCTGGTTTCGAATTGTTTCGATCTATGGTTGATGACATTGGGTTGGTACCTGTGATGGAGCACTATGGATGTATGGTTGATCTGTTGGGCAGAGCAGGACTTTTGAGGGAAGCTATGGACTTTGTAAAGAGTATGCCTTTCGAGCCTGATGCTTCTGTTTTGGGGGCTCTGTTGGGTGCCTGTAAAATTCACGGAGCTATCGATCTTGGAAATGATGTAGGGAGAAGATTGCTTGAGATGCAGCCACGGCATTGTGGACGGTATGTTATGTTATCGAATTTACACGCAGAGTTGAACAAATGGAATTGTGCTGCTGAACTGAGGAAAGCTATGGAAGGGCTCAAAATTCGGAAAGTTCCAGCTTTTAGTCTGATTGACTCCCACTAGGATGTAGTGTCACTTCTACATACTGCTTTTACTGTTTTGTCCATGAAGAGATCCACAGAGTTCAACTCCTTTAAACTTTTGGATTGGGAAAGGTGAACAGAGTGTCGATCAATCTGACTTGTTTGATTTTGGAATTGAATGATCGACCTATTCATACAACGAGAAATAGCCTGTGGTAACTGCTAAGGACATTCTGCAGTACATAATGTTCTCTCGGTGTTAGTTCGATCGGAAGGTGTTGGGGTTTCACGGAACATGCTCAGGCAAAAATTACTCATAAAACGCAGCGGAAATAAACAAACCCGTACACAAACCTCCAGAGGCATCGTTCGTGCGTTTCAATCAAAAATCAAATTAAACGAAGGGGGTTTGCGGATTACCTCTGGAATCGTGCTTTTAAACGAGTCGGTTCAGATGTTCTTCAGAGCCTCATAAGGTCGGACCTCTAGTTCAGACACACCACCAATCGCACGACGAACGAAAAGACGGAACTTGTAAAAATCACCACCTTCGATTGTGCTAGTAATCTCGTGGCGATTTATCAATAATTTGGTCACCATAGCAAGAACACACACAATGAGATTTTCTACTCTCTTTCAGGCACATCTTTTCTTTTCTTTTTCGCACTCATTTGAGAGAATAAAGAGAAAAACTGTTTTTCTCACACCAAAAAATCCCCAAAATGCACACACCCTTCAAGCCTATATAGGCAAAGGAAACTTGGTCACCAAGTTGCCGTGGTCAGCAACTTGGTGACCAAGTAGCCAGCAAGCTGCTGACCACTGGTCGGCAATTTGGGCAATTCAGACACATCAATATGTGTCCATTTTAGATGTTCGTGTGCATCATATACACATACGTCAATGACCAAAAAAATAAGAATTAAATTAAATCACATTTAATTTAATTTCAGTCCGACTAATTCGATAGTCGTGATTGCAAACATATTTGCAATATCGTCTTTCCCGTTCAACGTCGTCATGTATTGGTTAAGGTGTGTGACATCTATAGGTTCATCATTGAGCTGGCAGTAAGACATACACTAACACATTAGTACTTCCAAGAGCTGATTGTCCTAATCAGCCTCTAGATCCTACAAGCCATGAGTGACATTTAGCAATATGTCATGGCTACCTAGACAGTGTGCATGTTTCAAGAACATAATGAACCTGTCAGCATTGGCTACAGTGTAATTCAATCCCTCTGTCTTACCATCTCTTGATCGAACAAAGGTCATGGAATATTTGTCAAGCCACTAATTCAATCATATGCACAATCTAATTAACATGCATTTATACGAGACATGAACTTTTCATTCTCGGTTACAACCCCGACGGAGGATTTCAATGCAATGCCACGATTAGATCGCATAGGACATCAACCTTGCATGTAACAAGGAGACAGATTCCATTTTGCGCACACGTGTGACTTCGTATGTGAGTGTGAACTATGACCATCAAGTATAGAGACGGATCAACGAGCCGTCAATATGCGCACTTGTGAACCATAGTCATCCAATACACAAGTCAACACTATGCCTCAAGTCTAAGGATTATTTACACAAGACCAAAGCATGAACGATTAGACATTGATCACGTTCGAAGCTTCCATGTTGCTAATCGTTCAATGCGTATCACGTTCAGTGAACTTGTCCGGTACAAGCACCTGTGTTCTAACTCGGGCATCACAATACCCAATGACTTGTGACTCATCATTCCCTTAATGTTGAAAATATGGATTGATTTGTGGTTTGATTTGATACGATCATGGATTGATTTGATATGATTATGTTCCATATTTCCAATATTTCCAATCAAATCAAACCAAACCATATTTCCAACACTTAAGTATCCAATACTTAATGGCGAAGCTAAGAACACACCGGTCTCAACAGGATCATTAATATCCACTCAATGATCCATCGACCGAGAACAGTTTAAAGATTCAGTCTAACGGTGAACCTGTCACACATATTCTTAACGTCTCAAGAATAGGTTCAGTCACAACTGATCTTATGGAATCATTCATCTAATTAACTAGACAAATGAATGAACACGTCTTTGCCATTAATTAAATATGAAATTGAAAGTATAACTAAAATCCCTAACATGTAACTATTACATAATTGCTTTAGGGCATACATCTAACAGAAGGTACATTGCATTTCTCCATCTTGGGCAAGAGCTTATAAAAGGAACTTCATCAATTGCAGAAATTTTTTCTTTAAAGAATGAAAGGTGAGTGCTCATTGATTTAAGTATGTTAAGGAGTTGAGATTATGGAGAGATAGGTAATTGTTTGACTTTGATGTATTGGCTAGTCTGTTTCTTTTCTGCCCATTTCAGCCTGTAGGATACAGTTTGAAGCGCTTCCTCCAACCTCGGTGATGAAAGCTTTATGAAGTTTCCATACTGAAAAATTTTCTAAGCTGCTGGCCGTGGTACTGTTCATCCGCGGAGGGAGAATAGGGCGACAAGTCCTCCACTTCATAGCGTGGAGGTCAGGAAAGCGATTCAGAATAATTGATCCTCTGTCAAGTGAGTTTTTGAACAGATCCTCTGTTATTGGTGTTTGGGAAGCTAAAACAGGTAAACTCACCACTATCAAGTGGGTTTTTGAAGGTGCATGTGAAGACATGAAGATGTCCGTCTGCACCACGACTCAACTTTATTACAACGTGGGGTCTATCATCTAGCTTTCATGTAACCAGCTTGCAAAGCGACAAGGTTTAACTAAGACGGATTAAAAGGATATACGGAGTGCCTTTCTCACCTCTTCTGCCCACTAAAGAAGTTGTTGCTTCAATTTGCACAACCTCCCTCTCCTGCAGCACCTTGTAAATCTGTGAAATACTAGAAAGACCAAGTTTTGTTTATAAAAGGCAAATGCAGAGTCATTACAAATTTTCTGCTAGAGTAATCAAATGGTTGGCATATAGCCAACGACTTTTGAGTTTCAAATTGGTTCAGCCTGGAAGGTGGTTAGCATTTTCGTAGACACTTTAATCGTCAATCCCAACAGCTTAGCGGGGTCAACTAAATCGATTCATTGGCCTATGAGGTCTGTCGCAAGCAAAATCCAGTTTCCCACATGGATTCTGCTCCTGCACCGGTCAACAGCTTTAGGTACCAAACTGATATGTTGACTAATGGGGACAAACGGGTTTTATTTTATTTTTATATGTATGGTAGAGATAGGTCGCTAGTTCCTGTATGAAAGAAGCTTCTTACTGAATCTTGGGTTGACATTCTCTTGGTTTATGACTTGTTTTGACTCAACCAGCTATGTGCACCTAATGTTGTCAAATAATATGGCAGCTGACTACTAATGGTCAGCTCTTCAGTTCCAAGTTCCTGGAATCAGTTGAGGAGTAAAGGAAGGAAAGTACCCTGGTGTAATTGACTGGGTTTACACCTGTTCTTCCAAGCATTTTCGGATTACTTGGCTTGGAATGCTTTACAGGCTTACAAAAGAAATATTGTGACTTCCTCATCTTTCTAGTAGTCTCTCGTTACCTGATATAGGGAATATACAGAAGAGATCACTCATCCTTTGAGTGCCCCTTTGCCATGGAAGTCTGAAAGAAACTACTCCCGTTGTGCATGAATGATAGGCTTGCAGGAGGTTGGAACTTTGAAGTTCACTGGGCTGTTCAACACTGTAAAGGCGAGACAGTCTCCAATAAGTTTGTGTGGAATGCATTTGTCTGTAAAGGTTGCAGAGTTAGGATGTTCAGCTTCATGATGTAAATGCTGCTCTTGGAGTCGATCCTCATTTTGAGAAGATTATTATTTCTACAACTTTATTAGTCTGGAAAAAAACTTAGCTGAGATAATTATATGTATTAGTACTCTATTTGTTCCGAAGGCACAGGATTACCAATAGTATGATGACCATCTATCCAACAAGTTCGTCTAAAATTATTATGCTGATTGGTTTATCTAATTTAGCCGAGAGAAAGATTTTACAAACACTTATTTTTCGAAGAACTGTTCGTTCTGTCATGGACTTTACAAGGAGTAAACCAAGTGTCCCTCCTAGTCATATATTGTAGAACTCCTCTAGCAATCATTTGTATAACATGGCATGAAATACTTAACAGCTTGACATAGCATCTAGAGAATGCAGATGGAGATTGTACATTGTAAGATATTCTCAAATACTACAAAAACCTTCACAAAAACAATTTTCTAGCAACCGATAACTCAGATGACTATCATCAGAGAGAAAAACTCCAGACATAAATAGGAAGGATTCATGCATCTCCTTTTAACCGTTCACCCACATCACAAATGACCTTAGTGGCCCCAAGCCTCTTGACTCTCGAGATGAAGCACAAGCAGGTGAAATTCTAGGACTTATAATACCAACATCATGGGCTTGGCTTCTCCTTAACAGTTTCATTAAATGAGGCAGCAAGAAATTCAGCAAGGTTTAGTCCAGAACCAAACTTGCTGGGAGATTCTGCAACTCTCAGCTTCTTTGGCCTAATGGACTCAGGCATCCAGGAACTCGAAGATCCGAGTGAACTGGAACTGAAGGGAGAATCAATGCCCCTCCATAAAACAGGTTTTAAATCCTTCCATGGGTCTTCTAACATGGACTCATGAAAGAAACGTTCTGGGCCTAGTGGCCTAGCCGGTGTAGAACCATGACCACGATGTCCTGGACCTCGTCCACCACTCCTCCCTGACCTGGGGCTGCCACCAAACGATTGGCCTCTGCCTGTGCCTGGACTTGTAGCATAATTACCTCCCCGTCCTAAACCTGGCCCTGGACTGTTGCCACGCCAGTGAGAATGATCTTGTATCTGATTGAAACTATGGGTACCACTTCCTGGAGTACTGGATGGGCTAAAATAACTTGCCGTGCTGCTGGATCTATTCCAACCTTGAGGAGAAGCCCCATCTTGCATTGGAAAAGGGTGGATGTATCCCCTAGGACTTTGGTGGGGAGGGAATCTGGGGCGAGGACTTTCGGTTTGGTAGATTCCACTGTTGGGTGGATAAATGGGACGCCACTGATAGGCAGGAGAGGGACTTGTTACGAGGTTCCTGGGTCCTGAAAATCAAAGTTTTACACCAGAAAAAGAAAAGTTGCTTAGGCGCAAATGAATACGCTGCTCCTAATGTGACTTTTAAGCCTCAAACGGGAACCAAGATATCTAAATACAGGCCAAACGGCGAACAAGCAATTTGAGTCTGAGGTTACTTATCATCTCCATAGAAGACAAATCAGAATCAGAGGACTCAACCATCTTGCTTTCCATGCGACTCCTATCATTTCTATCAAACACAACCATGTGCAATACTTTTCTATCTAAATACGCATGTACTTTGTTCCTCAACTAGGCAGAATCAGAAAACAGAATGAACTAGAACAGCTCGAGTCGATACATTGCTTCCTAAGGTTTTGTTTGATAAACCAGCTCTATCATTTGCAAGGTTCAATGGGTGGCTCAAATACCTTCAGCACTCTCATCAACCATCACCACTTACATCAACAGCGCCATCACGCACTAAGATAATCTCTCGTTGGCAAGAGAACACAGACAAGTATATTTAAGCACAACTCCCATTTGAAGTTAACAAATTGCAATCTTCCAAATAGTCGGTGAAACAAGAATTAGGCAAGAGTCAACAAGAAGCTAAAGTTATCGAGTCAAACATGTCAGACTGGAATACCTGAAAGATGAGGCGGCGGAGGGGTGAAATTCACTTGTGGAGATTGGAAGCCTGCATTACCCCTCGCCCTATCACCGGAGA
Organism: Lenwebbia sp. NSW1173648; assembly: GCA_029784005.1. NCBI lineage: Eukaryota > Viridiplantae > Streptophyta > Magnoliopsida > Myrtales > Myrtaceae > Lenwebbia > Lenwebbia sp. NSW1173648. The sequence goes on from JARCGZ010000001.1 coordinate 43,143,145, forward strand.
AAGCGGACATGGGATCTGTATAGTAATCAAACCTGGGAGAGGCACGCGACTGATCGTGCTGCGATTGAGGTGTCTGGGTTTCAATCAACGGATTCGCGAGGCAGCTAGCCTCAGCAGAAGTTTCAGGGCCGTCTGAAGAACCAGCTCGCGCTGCTTCCATGCGCATCGCTCTCAACCTTTCCTTCCTCTTTTCGGACTCCTCCATTTAACTAAAACACCAAGAGGGGCAAGAACCAAAAGCATACTCATGAGAAAGCAGAACAGGTCCCCAAAAAAAAATGAAATTTCACACAATAGCCGACCAATCTGACTTGAAAATCTCGTCTTTCTCAGACAGAAACTCAGGAATCGAGTCCCGTCGAATACTACGGACTCGTGGAAACGTGGGTAACCTAAATACGGCTGTGGGTTAGCTAGAGGACATAACCAGAGCGTCGCCGGCGAAGAGAAACCAACAAAAGGTCCGAAGAAATTGAAAATTCCAAGCACAAAACCTCAAACGCTACGAAAAGTTCAGGCGGAAACATCTCACCCCAAGTGGTCGAAGATTGATTTTTTCCGGCGCGCCACCACTTTCTCCGACGAGCATGCGATTCCGTCGTCACAGTTCCCTCTTTCAGTCGCTTCTCTCTCTTTTCCCTCTCTGAAACTGAAACAGCCAGCCACGGTATTCTCTCTCTCTCTCTCTCTCTCTCTGGCGGTAGTTCCACCCTGAAGAGGCTTCATGCAATTTAATGAATAGATTGCAATTTTTAATTTTTCTTTTCATTTATTTTTTGCTTGTTTTTCAGTAAATTGTCACTCGAGAGAGAGAGAAAAAAAAAAACTTCGTTGCAGTAAGTGTTATTTCACATTATTCTTTTCAATAAATCGAGTAAACCTAATTGTTTTCTGTATTGAAATTCACATGATTAAGAAACTAACTAACCACGAATAAATACTTTTGCACAATGTATTGGTAAAATACTAATCGAAGACCTGTTATTTCACATTATTCTTTTCAATAAATCGCCTTCTTAGGAACTTTTATTTTGGTGATACGATATGCTGTAAGACATGAAATATCGGCTCTTTTTTACTTAACAACCAACAACAAAATAAATTATATTGATTAATACTATAAAAAGGAGTTATCCTAAGATATAGTTACTATTTTATGATTCAAAATAGGATGTCACGGTTACTAATCCTATTACATGATCTATGAGCTTTTCATCACGGTACACTTGTCAGAATAAACAACCGAAGCCTTGATAATACCCAACGAAATTGAGTTTAGTTCGACAAAAACAATGACTATAGATGTTAATTGCTTGCATAATTGCATTGTATCACTATGCACCATGATAGATCGATATTGTCTCAATTTATTTTCCTTATCAGCAGGACAACTCTTTGACTGTTAATGTGTAATTTTCCTTGTATCACTAAGGACATCAATTTCTTATTTTTCCAACGAAAATAACCAGGAATGTAATATATAAGAAAAGTATCGGAAAGAACATCTTTTCGCCCAAAGACCACTTTCGTACCTCTACTTTCAGACTTTCAAATATTCCAACTTTACCCTATGAGTTTTGACTCAAGCCTTAACATTAATTATGTTATATTTTTCTTTGCAAAAATGTCATTTTCATTTCAAAAATACATCCATTTAAATTTTAAATTATCTCTTGCACTCAAAACCCTAACTCAACCAAAATCCTATCAGCTTATTGTTAAGAGCTAGCCTATCAAGACATTCTCAGTTTTCATCTACCTGAAACAATGGACATAACTTTTGCTTTAAGGTCTTGGAATTACCCTAGCAAAAGCATGGAGCTAACCAACTACATTTGAAAAATTGAGTACCGAGAGCTGTCATTAGAAGGATTGGACAAAACACATTCAAAGTGATGTCGAATTTAACAATTTCATGAATTCCAATGAAAACCCACATTGCAAATCGAATTTATAGCCTTAAATTGGAGCTGTCCTAAACTAAGAAGGCTATTAGAGGAGAGAAACTGAGAGATGTCAACAGATCTAAAGATAATACTGTTGTCCTCTTTATCATAAGGCAGCAACAGAAGCTTTTACCGGCAAGCACCTGTTACTTCCTACCAGCGAGAAGGAAAGACCCCTCGACCTTGTGCCTTCTCATATCTCGGGCAACTCGGAAGATATTGCCCAAAAAGAAAAAAGATTTCCATAATTGACAATGGAGAAGGCAACAAGCACATGGAAATGCAACGAGCATCATCAAGTAATGCCACTGTAAAAAGAATGGATTAATACAAGACACTATCCGTATCTGTACATCACAAAAGAGATGTATTCCTCGCGATGACATTCTATACCCACACATAGTTAAGACACTGTTGACCAATTCCCCGGTAATTTAGTGACCTCGTTCCTATCTCCTAAACTAAGGAGCCAGCTTCGGCTCGCATAATTATGACTGTTCTACCAAAAAAAGAAAAAATCAAGGCACCGATCAACTTAGAATGACCTCTCCATGATGCCCCACCACAGCATCCTTGAACACCCGATCTTTCTGCAGCAACACAGCCTTACTGCAAAAGGCTCTTCGATATAAATACGACACAGCCCCGCTTTCTCAACTGGTGCTAAATCTCCCTTTTCACAGATGGTGGCGGGAGGTTCCAGGGTTTCTATCAAACAGATAGAGGTGACATCGAAGTCGTACTTCAAGAACTGCTTTTAAGAAACTCTTTGGTTCAAGGGCGATGGATGAGATTGCATTGTGCCGACCATTGTTTTGCTCCTCCAGCATTTGACAGCCAAAAGGAGACCGAGAATCAGAGGCGTTTCTTGAAGGCGGGAGATAGCCCCTCTTGTTCACAAAGATGCATCCATTGCCCATGAATGATAATCCCCTTTGCTAATGCATCCATCTCGCCATTTTCATCGTCATTATTTTCCTTTTCTTGTGGTCGCGATGCTTGGCAGAGATCCTCAGTTTCCTCTTGGCATTACGCACTGGATTGATCACAGCCATGAGCTTCTCGTCCTGTTTCCTTTTGTCCCTCTTGTGCCTAAGATCCTTCCTTATCTGGCCGTAAACTTGCACGAAATTCTGGAGGCCCAAAGTACTTCGTAATGACTCAGAAACCTCTTGAGCTAATTGTTTAGAATTTTCTGCAAGACAAGTACCAGAAAAGGAAAAGATGATTTGTCAGATTTTTACAGGAGGTAGCCTACTACCTTAAAAAGATAAATATTACAAATTCGAGAACTTATATCCTCTTTCCATCCAATTTAATTTGGCTTCACAACCACTCATGGACAACTACCTGACCAAAATCCTATTTTGCAACTTTAAGCTCTGGCTTGCTGGCATGCAGGCTTCTTTTGTCACCTCTATAGGGTTGGTTCTTAGTCCCCTTACCTCTACATCACGGGCTTAACAACAAGAATGACAAAAACTGAGGTGAAAATTAATTTAACATTTACATAGAAGATATCCCTCATTAGATCGTGGCTTTAAGAATTTTATATGGCTTAATACAAGTTTCTGCTTCTACTCTTGTTCACAAAGCATCATCGTCTTGAACCTTGTGCGAGACAAACCTTTTTGCACCCCTGGGACTAGGAAGAAAAAACTCTCACCCCTAGACCAAACATCTAGTAGTCCACAGGTTTTTAAACTTTTGACCCATGAGAAAAAATCAAGCCCCATTCATGCAAGTTGTTTCATCAAAATGTGTAACTTCTCAAAAGCATAATCAATATTCTTACCAGATATGACTTTCCCCGTAAATTCTTCACAAACTTTATAGAGTGGTAGTAGCAACTCATACGCATACTGCAGTGCATCTTCACCACCAATTTGTGATGAGAACTTCTGGAATATACTGAAGACAATTTTCAACTGCATGCAACAGATAAAATGTTATTAAAAAAGCAGGAACATTAAGAAACATAACAGGCGCTAAGATCATACAGAAAAATGACACAAAGGAGGCCCGAGAATGTTCAAACATTTTGTTTTAGCATGCTTGTCAATTTCTTGTGCCATCATACTTATTGCCACTTTCAATTAAACTGCATTTTTTGAAATCTGCCCAGAGCTTTCTGGAGCTACAACTACCATGACAAGTATATAATTCGGGAATGAAATATTTGTCAATTTCAAAATTTCAACTCTCCATGGTTTTGACATTCCCTCGTTACTATTACTTCTGCAGAAAGAAAGTGTCGCAATAAGCCCCTGTTTTAGGCAATTAAAGCACCTTCTTCCAGCAGCATCTCCTGGACTTTGAGGCCATGCAGAACACCACACGATAAGTGATAGCAAGGCTCCCGCATTACGGTGAAAAGTTTTCCAAAGAAGGTTCTCACATAGGATAAGCCTTAGTAAAGTGTCTTGGCACATATTCTTTGTCAAAGAAAAGTACCTGAACATGCTCCATCTGAAGGGCAATCTTCCCCAACCTTTTAAGCAAACTGCGTACGAGAAAATATCGACCATCTCCAGAGTGGCAATCGTTATGGTCTTCTAAACCAGATGTTAGATTGACAAAGATGGCTTTTCCATTTCTTGGGTCAAGTAATTGGAAGGCTTTAAGAAAGCAAACTTTCTCATCATGTCCAAGAGTAAGCCAAAACTTCTTGCAAGCTAGAGGCTCAACATGAGCCATCAAAGAATTCAAACAACTCATGGAGAAAACAATATTTTCTATCATGAGGTGTCCTGCTGCATCATCCGCAGGTGGCGTCTTCATTTGGCAGCACAAGGAAACAGCCATCAGAAAAAGTCTGCTTTTTCTCATTAGAAGAAAGTCTCCTAATTGCTTCTCATTGTTTCCTCTGCATGCATCAGTTATTGCTGCAAAGTAAAATGCTAGAAGACGACTGGATATATTGCGTAGCCACATATGTGGATGCAGCAGGAACTCTGACACTGCTGTCCAGATATCCTGAAAGATTGCAATATATAAGACACTCCGCACCATCCCCACCACCTCTCCCCCCCAATAAAATAAAAATAATCACACACACACATACCCCAAGAAAACATGAAATACACAACTGCAAAACTACCCAACAAGAAGTTCTGAACCTTTTACCAGTAAGTGGGTTCCGCTAGATGGTTCCTATAATGTCACTCCGCCCTATCCTAAACTATGTCCATGCGCAAACTGAAACTACAAAAGTAAGGAAATGACCCAAAAAGAAGACCTAGAAATACTCAGCTTCACAACTCACAAAATTTTAGCCAGCCTATTTGCACAAAACAAAGACAGTTGTCACCAAAAAAATCCAACATAAACATTAGGAAATATCAAATTAACAGTTTACAGATATATTTTCTTAGCAAAATTGACACTCGGACCACCCAATTAACATCACTGCCCGAGGATTCCAGTACCACCGCCATGCTCCCATTTGTGAAATGTTCTAAAAAGGGAATATCTTCCCCACTCAATTAATTATATTAATTCAGAAAAAAGTCTTGAAGTTAAAAAGCTACCATCAAGATGAAGTGATGTCTAAAAGAAGAGCTGGATGCGTCAAACCATCAGCTTGCATGCAATATAAACATAACTGATGCATGATGAAGCTTCAGAACTATCAACAATGTTGACATTTCAAGTCTTAAATAAGCGATTTATGTAACTAATTGGAACCACAGTTCTCACATTCAGCTAGCTATTTCAATCTCATTGTAGCCCAAGAATAAAAACGTCAACATTAACCAATGCACTCGCAGTTCTGTGCATAAAAAGAATGTGCTGAGAAGAAAAGGTGGATGGTAATAGAGCATCAGGGTATGCGCTTTAAGAGAAGCAAACAGAATGGCATTGTCTTTTATGTGTTACGGAGGCATTAGAAATTTAGAATGTCCAAGTAGGAGGCAGAAATTATCATAGGCGAATCAAGTCAAACCTATTCTCAAAGAAGAACCAAAAACAAAACTATTGTGGCTGGAAAAGCCCCAAAAACTTGACTGGAAAATGGAGACATCAAAGTGAGCTGCAAGTCATTGATGATTATAGTGGCTGGAAAAGCCCCAAAAACTCGACTGGAAAATGGAACTCTAAGTGAGCTGCAACTCATTGATGATTATGGCATCGGCCAAAGACATGTCACAAACAACAACAAAATGTGGCACATACAGACAAAAATAGTGAACTTGTTCATACCTCAAATTCTGCTTCAAAAGTCAAATGCTGAAATTGATGTAAAATTTTCTCCAACATAACCAGAGAGTAATATGCTTCTTTCCAGAAAGGAATAGCTGCCTCATCAGGGAGATCCAGTTGGTCACTTGCAACAGAACAGACAGCAGACTGCAAAACACTTCTAGCCACAGGCGATACACTAGAAATATGTTTATGAAAGCCTTCCTTCATGACTTCAACCAGCAGCCCTAGGACCTGTACAAATAAAAGCAATTGTATGAATGTATTCTCTTTAAAAAAACAGAAAAATAACATCAGCCACGATGGTGGCCTACGAAAACACTGTGGATTAAGTAAACTCAACTCAAAACACAAAGGACGGACCAAGACAACTACGTTCTGGATGATACAAAGTCCAGACTGAAATATATTGACACATGAATTGAGAAAAAGACCGTGGCAACAATTATGACTCCGTAAAAGAACAGGCCTTCACTGGCAACACATTAGATTCGATGGTGGCCTACGAAAACACTGTGGATTAAGTAAACTCAACTCAAAACACAAAGGACGGACCAAGACAACTACGTTCTGGATGATACAAAGTCCAGACTGAAATATATTGACACATGAATTGAGAAAAAGACCGTGGCAACAATTATGACTCCGTAAAAGAACAGGCCTTCACTGGCAACACATTAGATTCGATTTGTCTGTATCATCAACAAACAAAAGCTCTAATTTGAAAAATCCACGACTTTTCTATGGAAACATGGTAATGTAGAATCCTAAGTTCTCTCCAATATGCAGAGCACCAATTTTCCACACTTGAATCACGTAATACCACCATGGCTTCCATCACTCTTTCACCCACTCACTTGTATGTACCGACATACGAGAGAGAGACAGAGAGAGAGAGGGGGGGGGGGGGAGAGAACCAAAGTATAGTACATAGAAACATGGATAGCCAGTTAAGTACCAAATAACCTGACACTAGCAGTCTAGTACAGAAGATGTGAACTATTGGAACTATGGAAAGATTCCGGATTATCTACCTGTGCCGCAGCACTCCAGAGTTGCTTTTTACCACCCAAATACCAAGAAAGACTATACTCAAGGATAGAATGAAGTGGATGAGGGCTTATACGCCCGACTAAAAGTTTTATCGCTACACCAGTCATAGAGCGAACTCTGTTATCTTGATCATTTGCTAAAGAAACCACCAAATGGATGAATAATGATTGTGACTGCTCATCCAGAACGGTTCTAGGAAACTTGACGATAATTGCATGAAGCATTTCAAGCACAGCTTCTCTTCCACTTGAATGCTCATACCTGCATTGAAATGTACAAAGTAAGTCATATGATACCCATCAGAGGAAACCTTGTTCTGTATTCAAATAAGTACTCACCTCAGATTCGAAAGCAGAAAATCCAAATGTTGCTGCAACCGCTTCTCAGATAGATGGTAATCGAGTAAAAATTGCAATAAAATCAGACTGCACTTTTTACGTATAGAATCCACTTGACTAGTTACCATCAATTCTCCAACTTGTTTTACAACATCATATATCTCAGGTACCACTAACTTGCGGCTGATAATTGCCTTCAGTAGAGAAAGGGCAAGGAAAGAAGAATTCCTATCGAGGTCAACAAATATTGGAAATTGTATCAATGTTTGTAATTCTTCAGAAGAAAGTGTGATGTTGGTCATCCGGAGAAGCACAGTTAATAATCTGAGGCATGACTGCATTAGAGGGCTGCCACTATCCACAGAACTTTGCGCAATATCAAGCAGCGCTCCTTTAATTTTGTCAGCCTGAGTTTCAAAAGATGGCAAGGACAGCCTGAACAGAGGAGTCAAACATCTTAAAGATGCTGACAAGATATCTTCATATTTGGAACTTAAGCAGCTGCATAACAGTGCAACAAAAGGATCCAACATTGACAGCAGATTTACATCATTTCTGTCCAATTTCGAATTTTTTAGACGAGCATGCAACAATCCAAGACCAAAGACCGTAATCATATGTGAACCCTGAGAGTCATTTCGAAACACCTGACTCGTAGTAACTCTGTTCCCCCTCATGTTATCCTTATGATATTTCTGTCCAGAAGGAACAGTCAAATTATCACCCTGACCCTTTTCGCTGTTTATTCCATCTTCAATGAGGCCATATACAAAAATGAGCAGGTCGGTCTGATCAACGGACGGATTAGATTCAATCCCAGTTGCAATATGACTTAACATGCTCTCCAACTTCACTTTCAGGTTTGGAGTAAGATGCTTCTGTAATTGAGAAGTCACAGGAGAAAGAAGTTTCAAAGCATGGCTTCTGAATGTGACGTTTTGTGCAATCAATTTCAAGGTATCAAAGGACTTCCGTTTCCTAGTTTCTTTCATTTTAGATGCTATCTTCTCCACCTCTTTTTCCTCGGAAACATCTCCAAGGATGTCGCTCTCTACTATTGATAAAAGATCTTCCAAACAATAATCCAACTTCAACCTACTGGGATTCACAAGAAACTTTGCCAATACGAAGTTTAATGTGTAACCCAGTACATGCAGCTCATATCCTCGCTTCAGTGTAGCACGCAGGACTTTGAGTATGAATTGCAAGTATTCCAGCCCAAGTTCCTTCAAACAAGCCGCTAAAGCAGACCTGGCTTCATCACGAGTGCTTTCTGCACGACTCTTCAAGAGATTTACAGTGCGATGAATGATAGTCGGAAGCTGTGATTCCAGTGTGTCCCCTGGAAGCAACTTTAGCAGCTTGAGTGCTGCTAGATTAATATTAACATTAAACTTATCCGAGTCACAGTTCAGAAGCGTCTGTATCCTTGGTAGCACATTTTTCTGGAGGGAATCCTGTATCTCCATGGCTTCAATTGAAGTACATTTTCTCAAAGTAACTGAAGCAGAACCCAACTTGACTGCATCTAGAGCAGTTTCAGAAGGGCTTATGGATTCTCGATTAAAGTTGACTTCTGAGAAATGAAACTGGTCCAAAATACAGCAAATTAAACGCAACAATAGCTTCTGCTTCTCAGGTTCTGCAGTCATTTCTCGGAAGCATCTAATGAGCAACGCATAATAGGACCTCCATCTCACACGACCAGCGACTGATGCAAGGGCCTCTAGGCACGCATTTTTTATTTGCTGTATCTTTCCATCTTCAACGTCAAACAGCAGATTGAAAAACATTGGGACAAAAATCTTGTTAAGGATGTCCTGGAAGTTGACAGTAGAATTATCGTTCAAATACTGGACATCAGATACTAAAATCACAATCAACATGAGGACAGAAGTACCTCGGACATGCTACTGGTACTTATAACACTCCTAAAGCGTGACAAAGCCCTTGCCCTTCTATGCTTCTGTCATCACAATAATCAATATATGAGAAGTACTCAGAAGATCAAGCAAGAACATCCTGTTGACATGCTTTTGCAGGAAGAAAATATTCCTCTCATAGGATTCTTTTGGATTTCATAAAGAAAAAACAGTTACACTTCCTATATTATTCAAAACTAGGAAGTTTTATCTACATAGTCAGAAGTCAAAAAGGTGCAATAAAAAGGTCAGACAACAAGTACATCAAAGCCAAGACCATATGTCCATTTTAAATTAAAGGCGACAGAAAGTTGACACCAACCTGCAGATGAACAAGATTGAAGAAGAAATCAACTTCAGCATCTTCACTGCATAATGGCTTGAACGAATTCAGGTTTGCCAATTCAGGGAGCTTCAAGACCATCGCTCGTAGCAGATCCATCCATTCCTATACACATGGAAGGCCAAGTTAAAGCGGGGTGCCTAATATTGACACCTAACTATTGATTGCTGACAGGTCAAAATAAAAGGGAAAAATTCAACTCTCACTTTACAAAAATGACTTAAAAGACTTTATTAAATATGTGAATATCATTCTTCTGGACATATCCTACAAGCAGAAAGGCACAAAGAAACTCATTTTTAATGCCAATGTACGTCTCTTTTAAATGCACATGCGCAATCTCGCATAACTAAAAGAGTTCCAAGGGCAACATTCTAAACCATCAGATTATACCCGCTGCCACAAAATATAATACCTTACGAATTGGTGCTTTCTTCCTCATTGCCTCCCCTAAATGCTTCAAGAGGAACTTATCAACAATGCGCTCAACAGATGATTTTGTCCACCAACTACTGTCATGAACCACCATGCCTTCTGGCATTTTTTCTACACCCTTCGTGTCACGGTCAATGATCTTGGTGGAAAATTCAATGAATGCATCCAACGACCGATAAGCACTGTGCCTTAAAATTAAGTCATCAGAGGACATATCATAGACAAACTGCGACAAAATGATTAATACATGATCCACTTTAACAGAATAGAACAGATCGAAGCTAATCTTTTCATATGCATTCGTTATTCTGTCATAGTCAAGGCCTTCTATTTCCATGGAAGAGGTTGCATTCAATTCGTTTATGAGTTTTCCCTGCAGTCCAACAAAGTACTCACCATTAAGACCTATAAGAATCCCCTAGAAATAATACAAAAGAAAATCCAAGAAAAGGGCAAATATTACCACAACAGCTATAGAATGGTCGGTTTCAGCAAGAGCGACGAGAAGACTACAAATAGATACTCGCATATCCAACTCAACCCAACTAAGCAGAGGAGAAATTGCAACCAAAATCTCCTTATTGCATGTGCCACCCAAGACAGGTAATATGTCTCGAATCACATGCAGAATTTCTGGATAAACATCTGACATAAAAAAGTAACCGGTTAGATAAATCTGAGTGTATGACCATTATAGTCGCTGTAGTATTGAAGCTTCTTACCAGGGTTGTGAGCTCCCTTCGACAAGAACAGAAGTAAAACATCCATAATCTTTCTTCCCAGTGATTGATTGCTCAGATACTTGGGTAGCAATTTAAATACTTTAATCAGAGACTCCCCAGGCTGTTTGATCAATTTCCTGTCACAACAAATCAAAATCATTAATCTCTCAGATATCATGCATCTTGAGTAACTTTACCTTCCAATTAAGAGGAGGAATTTATAATAGAGAGTGGACTTCTTCCCTTTACATAGTTTCAACATAACAATAAAGCCTAGTATTTGCAGTAGCATCATTCCATAGATCCACGATGCAGGTCCAAATAATCAGAACATAGCATAATTTCTTATATAAAGAAAACTGACTAGTCTATGCCACTATTTCCCAAATCTCAATTTTTCTTCAAATTGGCTTTCTACAGGAATTAGATCATCCACATCCATGCATAACCAACCCTACCAAGGAATTTTTTTTTTTTTCTTTCTTAGTTTGTTCATAGTTGTATGGAAAGATGATTGTTACAACAAAAACTTCAGACTACTACTTAATGAATGAACTGCTAAGAACGGGAAGCGCATTCTTTTGGATAAGATGATACTATACAAGTCTTTCACATCTAAGATTTAGGCTCCGTTTATTTAGCGGAAAGTGAATGATTTGGACAACATTTTGCTAAAAATAATCCCCTGTAAATTTTTTTCAAGATCGACAACAATTTATGTTCAAACATTTTCATAGACGATCAGAATAATTTTCTGTCACTCATATTTGTAAGCGATGCAAGCGATCGTTTTTAGGAAAATAAAATCCTCCATTTTCCGCGAAACAAATGCACCTTAACTGAAAACGATCAACATTGGATAAGTTCACCAGAAACTGTCTCTAGGATGAAACATGACTGTGAAACAGTCATTCTATCAAGTCTATCAAGTAACGGAGACCAAAACAAACGAAATGGTCCAGCAAATCCTACTGCTGTATTTTGAGAAGGTTGAACCCTAGAGAACACAAGGAAACACATCAGACACCATCAAATTCTCGTTGTTAGTACCATTTGGCATGCTATGCAGATTTTAACACTCCAACAGATCTTTAGAGAAGAAAGTGGCGATCGTTAAGCAGAAGACAAAAGAGATGGCTAGAGAAGTACGACCGCACAGCATGCAGCATTTAACCAAAACTAACAGTATCATAATGTTTCAACTTATTTCTTCATTATACAGTACCACATAAGAGCACTCAAAAGTGAACAAGAAAATAGAAGCAATTCCTAACAAGAAAACAGTACAGTCAGTCGCACATTTGAATGCACAATTTCTCAGCTTGAAGCTGTTGACTCCATCCCTTCAAGAGTTTTCATTCTTCTGGATCACATCTAAAATGCCTACTTGACACTTATGCCACTCAGACCAATCATGATGCAAAGATGAATATACGAGGCATATATGGGCATGAAGGCACAATATTTCTTCTCTTCTGTAGCTTCATTGTCCGTTTTGGGATGGCAAAAATTTTGTAGGAAGAGAGCAGTACATTGTTCAAGTACACTTTAAAAAAGCGAGCAATTCCCAAAATACATCAGTAAACCAACATCCAACACAACAATGAAAAGGTAAACATGCTATCAAAGTATTAGACTGAGAGGCAAAATCTCAGTCAAAATTATCAGAAAGAGATTTGATGACAAACTAACCGAATTTATCGATTGGCCATAAAATAAACATGATTCAAGATGGAAAACTTTGATACAGCACGAATTAATCAAGATAAGCAGCGTAATCTACCAATGCGCAAAGTATGGCTTTACCTCTTTATAGGAGAATCGCCGAAAAAAAGAGAATGCAGACTACAAGTGAGTTCCTCAAGGTTAGGAAGTAGAACTTCTCTAATACAACTGTCCTCTTCCCCCAAGTCACTGTCAAGACTGAGAAGGTTCTCTATAAACTTTAAAACACCCGATACAATCGCTTCAGATGCAGTTGTAATAGCCAGCATTGAAAATATATCCGGAACCAGGCTCTGTTCCCTACACAACAGGGATACGAGTTTGTGGTCTCTGCTCATAGAAAGAAAGCACAAAAACAGTGAGCTCGGCTTCTCACTGCTTGAACCCTCTTGTTTGAAACCTTCAATTAATGGTTTCATTGAATGGAAGAAAAGGTTCCACAACTCGCCATCAAACTCATGTCCTTCATACTTAATTAAAACAGAGGAAACAATTTTCAGGCATAAAGACCTCAGATCCTTGAGCTGCTTACTTTCCAGACCCACCTTCAAAAAAGAATTTGAGCTTAGAAAGTGAATACGAGCAAAAAAAAGGAAAGACACATAACTGAACAAAAGAGGAGAACATTATAAATGTCCCCCTTAATCCCAAAACGCCCCTAAAAGAACAATGATATAATTCCGTCAGCACCCAAGTTTGTTATTGTCAACCCTTAGACTCGCTAATGTATGGCAATTAGTGGCAGAACCGATCTGCCCCATGAGTAATTTAGACACAGTACTGGTGTCTCTCACATGATTCTTTGCCGCCAACAAGGAGGACATTTGCAGGACAAGAAAACTCAGCTTCCACTAGTCACATGAGAGCTGTGCTAGCCAATTTGTGACAGCGAGAGCCTCCTTGTCAGCACCAAAGAATCATGTGAGCTGCACGTGCATTGATGGCATAGAAGCTTGCTCATGGCAGATTGGTTTTCGGGCAATTTGACAGATTCTTAGTAAGTTTAGGCACTATCTAAAATAAAGTTAGGAATAGGGGGGACTTTGAGATTTTACGTCAATTTTGGGGGCATTTCGGAATTAATGCTGAGCTCTCTCACGAATTACATAAGTGACGAAGCTTTATTATATCTTCTTGCTTCGAATGCAAGCAAGTCATCTGCCTCTCAGGGATTCAACAAGATAAAATTACTAGAGACAACAACTTAAGAAAGATCCAAAATTTATGTTTCCCCCATCAACACGTGCACCTACTGCAGAGAGCTGATTTAACAATTGATTTTTTGTCTTTATACTCCATTGATCACCATATAAAAGGAAATATTATCAATAAAGTAAATATATGATAAATCTGGAACAGTAAATGCAACATTTTCACCTATGATAGAGAAATTACCAAAAGATTATCCCCTGCTCCAGTGTCCTCATTCCAAGCCTGGTTTAGATTAGTGGACACATTCAACGAAGATGGATTCTTGCTCTTTCCTTTGTCCAATTGACATGTACAGAAAGCCAAAATTTGCATCACAGAACCCATTAACAGTTGAAGGAATGGGTTAATATGATATTCATCAAAGGTCGCTAGAATATCCTCAATTACATGCAAGTAACCAGATCTCTTCTTCCAAGAGAGGGCTGCTATATTATCCGTAGTGAAATACTTCAAAAAGTTAAATGCCAGAAAGTCGTCCATTGAACTGCTTGCAGAGCACACAAACCAATTCTGCGTGCCATCACTTCCCGTGGCAATCACTTGAAAAGGCTTTACCAGCAGAGCGAAGAAAAGCGGAAGCTCGTTGACATCTAGCTGCGCAATGAAACCAAGAACTGCCTTCCGATGATACACACTCTTGTGCTGACATGAAGCAAAACGGTGTAAATTATCTAACAGCTGAATGAGTCAGAATAAGCAGGGGAAAAATTCAGTTCACACGTATAAGAATTCTGCCATGCTGTACTTGAAAAATAATTACGTAAATTATTGAGATCAGGTAATTATGAGCTGGTTGACGAGATAGATACCTTTCGTGAGGCCAATGTCTTTAAGTTTCTCACTTTGGGCACCAAAATCCGGATCACTAAAGGAACAATATAAGCTCGGTGACCATATTCAATCAGATTAGAATCCATTGATAAACTCCATGTAGTTAATTCTTCCCGTAAGCTTTTTGAATCAATCAAGTTCCTGAGATTCTTCTCATAAGGCAGTAAGAACTCATCCTTCCATGTCAGGAGGCACTCCAGAACCTTCATCTGTATTTCAGGATCATTGTCTTCCAGAAGCCTGTCAAAACAATAGGAAATTGAATTAGTAATCAAGCTTGTTAATCTTTGCACAAGCTTACTCAAAAACATTGCCAGAAATAAATGAAGCAGGCACAATCTGACAACCTCAAGTACCTGTTTTGCAGAACTTCTTTGAGAAACTGACTCCGATAGAAGGCTTTAGGATTGCGCATCAATTTTAGCAGGTTTAGCCATTCTTTGAGGATGCCCTTCCATTGTTTTCCTTTACAAGCATGTGAATCAAATGAACCAACACTGCAATCTCACAAGAACATGGCATTCAGTTGCAACAAACAGAGTGAAAGAATCATCCACAGGTTTAGGTGCAAGAACTGCTTTAAGAAAGCTTAGCAGCCAAGTGACTACCTTGAATGCTCGTGATCACTGTAGCCCAAAAAGTTCAAGAAAAGAGGAACAAGTTGCCGAGATCGAGCGTCAGTAATAGTTGGAACTTTTTGCAGAGATTGGATCAACTGTGAAAATACCGACTCAATAGGTGTCCTATCCACCATTGGACTCCTAAACAAATGAAAGCGCTCTACCAAGCCTGAAACTTCAAAACCATGCAAATTTGAAGGACAGTTTCTTACATAAGCGAACACGACAGCAATTCGTTTTCTATCAAAAGCTTAAATATACTATGATTTTTACTCTATCACCACAGATCATTTGAAAATTGAAGGGATGCCAAAAATCATCTGAAATAGAGAACTACCCTAAAGTACTGGAGACAACACACGAGGTATTACTACCAGATATTGTAAAGCTGGAGCATCACGTACCATTAGACTTGTCAGGCAATTCAGCAGGTACTTCCCTAAGATGATCACGTGAAGCTTTGAAAACCAATTGGCAGTCTCTAAGATACCTTATAAATATGTCCCATACAGTTCCAACATGCTTGCTAATTAAAAAGGCAAGGCACTCCAATGCTGGAGCCCACAGATAACTAAATCTGTTATAAAAGATGCCTATTATACCATATAAAAGCAACGGTATATAGCTTTCACCAATCCTTCCAGAAGACAAATCCATCTGTATTTTAGAGATCAGTAGGATCACTTTCCTGCTGGTAGAAACCGAAAGAGGAATCGTCTCAATAGAAAGGAGGAGCTCAAGCACCTGAAATTGACGAAACATGAGAACACAACTGTGATGCAAAGAATAAGTCGACTCACTAGATGGAAAATAGAATACATACATTACCACCCAGACCAATGCCATGGGAAGTCCTGCAAATTTCATTACTTATTTTCTGCCCTACAGGTCGATCTGAAGCATAAATATCACAACTGAGAGGCTGATAATGGCACAGTATTCGTAAAGTTGAGACGCGAATCCTCTTGTCAAAGTGACCCAAATTTTCTGTAAAAACATCAACTGCATCCACAAACTTGTTTGCCTCGAACTCCTGATGGTATGTGCCACAAGCTTCTCGCAATTTAGACCTATTATAGGAAGATAGTGACGGAGATTAACACATGCATAAATTTGATTAATTGAAAAAATAACATTGAAGAAATGCAAAAGAGAAAGGAAAAACATATGACCAAAGAGTATTCTAAGCAGCATCTCCGTTCAACTTACCCATGCACACTATCGAGATAATCAGCAACAGCTACCAACACTTGAGGAGATGACTTGTGTCTTTTCGCAAGTTGCACAACCTTAATGGCATCTTCAAACCCAGATTTGGAATTGCAACAGAGTCTGTGGTGGGAACTTATAGCAGCACCAATCAGGCTTTGCCAAGTGTGCCTAGCAAAACCTAGGATTGTATCTGAACATAAATAAGGACGATTAATACAAGCTTATCCAATGAAAGTGAAGTATATTCATGTACTATTGCTGGTAAATAAGTAGCTCGCAATCCGTCGTATTGCATTTAAGAGCAAAAAATTGAAATATATGCTGAGACAAAAAAAAAAATTCATACCATCTTGGGCCATTAAAAGCTGATCCATTTCATCAATCAGGTCCATTAACAAGGCCACATTGTGCGGACTGTCAAAGGCATAAGGATAGCAGCATATGACTCCCCACAGCAAAGCCAGTTCAGTCTCATCAAGTTGAACAGACAAGCGATCTCCAGTTCTATAACCCTTTATCGAAGAAACCCAGTTGGCAACAGTTTGCTGCACAAATTGCCGAATCCTTGAATGTCCTCCAAATAATACCCCATGGATGTCAACCTCTAGTTGCATTTTCTCAGATAAGAAGAGACAAAGACAGATCACTTGTTCCAGGGAATTTTCAATCAAATTATCCAGTGTCCTGCAGTCCCACCAGCAAAGTTGAAATTGGGGTATGGTAGAAGTGACAGGCAGTAATCTATGCAATCACACAAGGAATAAGAAGGTGCAAAAGGATGCGTTACCTCAAAATGATGGCACGGAACCCACACACTATGGAAGAATCCTTCAGTAGCATTTCTCCAATAAATTCCAACAAACTGAAAGCCAAGACCCATAGCGTGAAGATATTAAAGGGAAAGTTGAAAAAAGTCACAGGAGAACACAAAGTATTTCGTTAAACCAATTACCTCAAGTTTTGCAACTCAAATAGAGGAGCCCATTGCATACAGCAGTTTTGGAGAGCAGACGAGTTACTAGCACAATGTAGCCCATCGACAATACTTAGCATTAACTTCAGAACCTTATCAAGAACCTCGACAAGACCATCCTCAGCCACTGTGGAACCGTGAAAGACGAAAAGCTTCTGCAAGAGCATTGTCACGAGTTCAAGGAGCGGCTCATAATCTGCAAGATGTTGAGCAAAATCAGGAAATGTATCTCGGTAAATTAAATTAGAAGGGTAGCATAATATGAATTGTTAAACTACCTAAAACTTTGCGTCCTTCGTCAGACTGTACGTTCGAGATAAATAAAGTCAAGAGTCTACCAAGGTAGGAAGAGTTTTCGTTATTTATAGCATCAATAGTCTCCTGATACAAGCAATTCCACAGCAAAGTCAACTCCTCGGACTCCAGCTCTTCACATAACCTTCGGAAGGAAGCATCAATGACCTCAACAATAGTGTCAGAACCTGCTTTTGGGTGGTGTGAGGTTCGGGGATAGAGTCAAAACCAAAAACCTTTCAGTTCAATGGAAAATGCAGTCACATATTTACAGTCCAAGAAGAGCACAATCTTCTTTTATTGGAAACGCAAGAAAGCACCAAATAGAATAAATGAAGATGGAGATCTTAGTAAAAAAATAACAAAAAAGCCAAAATAAATAGACACTACAAACTACTGCCAATAATGCCACAGGAAAACAAAGAAAAGACTGCAAGTGTAGTTATCAAATAAACAATGATATAATCAACTTCCTGCAAAGTCTAGTGTCAGGTTTTCAGTATAGTAAGAATGTCTATGCTTGCTTGAGACATACAGTCATAAGAAAGCCAACAAAATTGCAAAACATTAATGAGTGAACAGAAATGTTTTGGTATTCGATCCAAAAAAAAAAAGTTTTGGTATACTAACTCGAAGTCAATTGTTCAAGGGGGGTAGAAAAGGAAACTTGCCTTTGGTGAATTTATCGCCAATCCTAAAAATTGAATTATCCAGCAATATCTGCAGTACTCGCTCTGCCTTTGAATGGAACTTCATTGATGTTCCTCTCATAGTATAATACAATAGGACACTAACTCCAGCTTTTCTCTCAACTGATTGTTTCTTCACAACTTCATACATGAGCTTTCTTACACCTGCTCCAATAACATGACTAGTAAGAATAAAACCTCCATGTGGACCTATTATTGGAGTATCAAATAAATTAAACAAGGGAAGGTCCACGTATTTCCTCCACATTTTTGCCAAAAAAAAAGGAAGTCAAAACACGTATTGATTGTGCCTTTATAAATTAATATTCGGAATGAAGAAAGTTAGATTGAAACTATCCATGCTATAAAAGAACTAGTGTAAAACTATGGCATATATCCTATAATGTGATGGAAACCTAGCCAAAATCAGCATCCTAAGCAACCTTTCTAGACAGTTCGAGTGATGGAAGATCTCTGCAAAAGCAGCAACAGCATAATCAAGACAGATTCATTTTAAAATTCACAAAAAAAGTGGCGAAAGCCATCAAAGTATATAAAACCATAACAATAGGACTCTGTTCTTGTCCAAGTATACGCGCGCGCACCCACACAGAGGGATTCAATTCGGTTATTATAGATAGTCAAGGTGACATAGTATTGCAAATAACCCTTTTCCTCTGCACATCTAATGCCAAATTCCGTCTTTTTCACATTATAACCACTAGACAAAAAAAGGACATACGCATGTTCCTTTAATATGGTTTGACAGGAAGGAAATGGTTAGAACATTGTGGTACTTTTCACAATGCTTCCTATTTAACACTGTTAGATGAAGGTGTGGTTAGAGTAATTAAATATTAAACCACACCTTCATCTAACAAACACGTCAGCCAATAAAAAGTCCTGTTGTATTGACTCTTCTGCTGTAGATGTTATGTGAAGTCTCTCTTTTCTTCTGATCAATTTTAAGAATATTAAGAGGGAAGAGAGAGTGTGTTGGGATGCTTATCTTATTAGTCTATTGTGCCCATGCAACTATGCAGCTCGTTATTGCACGAATGCAGTCATTTAGCATCATCTATGCTAACAACTAGTTGAGGTTTACAGCCAATCAACACAGGATTTTCATGTCAGATGTCAATGAAACAATAACTGTTTGGATGAAAAGGGATCCTCATACCTCTTATAAGCTCTTCAACAGGTGCATTCCTTAGCAAGAATGACATTGCTTCTGCCATAAATTCTTGAACATATTCTTTAACATAATATCTTAATTTGATGGTAATCCTTCAAGAAAAGATGATTAAGATGAGTATCTTAATCAGAAAGAATGATTCAAGCAAACAGACTAAAACACTTCATGTCTACACACGCGTCATTCCCCAAACAAGATGTTAGATACATATAGACCAAATTACCCTACAAGAGATCATATATAAATCTCTCCACATTGATAAACTAAAAGAAAAGGAAATACGCTCTCATATCCAAAAGGTCGACAACACAGGTCTATCACAAGATCAATCCATGAAATGTTACTTACTTGAGCACATGTACAATGTCCCGTCTTAGATATTTTTGCAAATACATCATCATAGATGACCATGAGCAGAAGATCTGCAGAAGGAAAGCTCATTAATATGGCCAATCAATGAAAAGCACTGTCTCAAAAACATCAAAAAATATAATGGATGAAACCTGTTCAATAATCTCAGGTTCCTTATCAGCGCCATTTTCGAAAAGAGAAACTAAAGAATCAACAATCCTTGGTAAAAACCTGGAAAAAGTATACAAATTGATTATACATAGAATCAAGTTACCAATGCATGATTTTAGATATATCATAAGATTTTCAGTAGACGCATTGTCATTTATTAGCCAAAGATAAATGGCACAGTTGATAAAGAAGTAGAATGGAGACCATAATCGCTCTCGTACAGGAAATCGCAATGGCATTTTGGAACATACCCTAGTTCTGAAGTGTAGTATAATAAAGTAGGCTTTTTTCAAACGTGATATGATTAATTGGTCATTTTAAGAGCAATATCCATATTCATATCCATAACTTAGAGACTCCAAATATAGTAAAAGCTAGTCAATTCTTGATAAAATATATTCCTAGATCGAACTTCATCTGAAAGTAAGGTGATCAATTACGGTTTGGGAATGCCCCAAACATTGATTTTGGTGTTCCAAACTGCCCAAAAAAGGGACAGAGAATTCCAAATCACAGCACTTGAGGAATAGTGTATCATGATGGAATAGTGTACAATGTATCCAAGTAAAGATCATGTAAATTGCAGTCTGCAGGGCTATGTGCAGGTATAGGAAAAGAACAAATTCAGGTGTCGTCCTCCAAATAGCAAAAGAAAACCCAAACTTCCTTTTCCATTTTATATTTGATAAAGGTTAACAGATGGGAAATAAATAAGTCATTATTCCTGATACAACTTTTGCATGGAACAGTCAGTCGTATCATTCAATTCAGTCCAATTCTAAGATCAAAAAGCTCAAATCTCTCAAGAATCGATAGCAGATTTAAACTGCATGAAGTCGACTGATTCACAACCAAATACGACGACTTCACGAGAATGAACGGAATCGAGTGTTATCAATGTTCACTCAGAACATACAAATGACACGGGAAAATAACAGTAAAATTAATCATACTGTGACCTATCTATCTATATGTCTTAAAGAAGATTTGCATGCGAGGCTCTTCAATGGTAATAGCTGACAGCCTTTAATATTGCCATGAAGAATATATTCTTGTTCCCACCCAGTGTGATTAAGACTTTAAAAAAAAAAAAAAAAAAATTATGCAGTTTGCAGCAAAATTTGACTGCTCAATACATGTTAAAAGACTTTTCGTATTAGTCATGTGAATTATTTCAAATGTTTTCGAATCATTGCTTATGGTAGAGATGGCAAATATAAATTCTAAAAGAATTTAATTTAAAGGGTTTCAAGATCATAGTTTTACTGGAGAAACTACCTGTCCTAGAACTATGCTTTCTGTTAATGCCTACTGAAGACACCGGTGTGATTAAAACTCTGAAAAACCTCACCCCTCAAACTTGAAGTGAACTTCAAGAACCTCTTATGGAGAGTAATTCTAATAGACCCTCACCTTCAAACCTGAAGAAAAATTATTTCCTGATGTTCATACCTAAAACTGGAAAGAGGTTTTTTTGTACCTTGTTAATAATTTGCTTTCTTAACCCATTAATATAATAAAGGTGCTTTAGCTTTCTCAATATATCTTTGGTTTCTGAAACCAATTCTATTATCCACACGAATTTTCCCCAAGGTTCTATGATGATTAGCTTTCCATGAGCATGCACAAGACCTAGATACTATTTATTTTTACTGTAATGGGAGGGAAGAGGATATATAATCACCTAATATTGGCAGTGAAGCAAGAGAACAGGAATGTGAGACAGAAGACAGTGTCTCTGATGATCCTTATGTATATATATATGGTAAAAGCATGAGCTTTCAGTTACTTTTCACATTGCTTTACGAGATGAACAGCTTCCACAACATATGGGCAGAAAAGAATGTGTCCACCTGTTAAAAAAATCTACACAATGGAAAAGCCTCTACTCAACTTCCCCTACATATTGTCACTGAAAATACCATCTATTAGTATCCAGTTATAGTTCTCCTCCATATGTTAGAAAAACCAACCAATCAGTGTGAATTAAACAATTAAAACTTTTCTTTGTAAAAATTCTGAAAAGATCAGAAATCTTTTCACCTTCTTCTCCGAACTTCTGTGCCCCAGTAGCTAAATCCTAAGTGAGCCAATCTACTTTGCTTTGCTTTGCATTTCTTCGCATTACAAATGGTTTACATGGTTCAGGAAACATCCCAGTAAGAAACTAAAGCACTGGTAGCATGCAACAAGTAAGCAGGTGCATCACACTGCGCCTCTTGCTTTTAGGATAATAACTTGCACTATTTGACAAAACTGAAAACTACGTATTGGAAAATAAGCGCTGAATTTTAAGTCTTAAAGACCAGAAAAATGTAACATCGTTTTGCTGGCGTAATATTTTTGTTGGCATCTGAAAAATACAAGTAGTACATAGTTATCAAGTACCTATTGTTATGAAATTATGAACGTACAGTGCTTAGGTTCTAAAAGTTAACATAATTATGGAGGCTACATCTATCTATCTTGGCCGCAGCCACCATCATAATCACCACCTTCACCTCCACCCCATCTTTCCAAAACACTGCTCCATCTTATAAATTTCACTAGCACCTTCCTACCAACAACTATCGACCACCACTACCACCATTCATGCCACCACTATAGATATCACCTGCCATCAGAATATTGTTATTGCATGATAGCTACCACTGCCACAGCCGCCTCTAGTCCACAATTCTACGGACCAATCCACTCAACTAGATTCTATATGTTTTATTCACTATCTCCATTATGAATTGGAAAAAATTAAGCATGTCCCCATTAACTTAAGCGATTAAACGTCGATTAAGTTGCACGTATCTACAAGTATCAAAAGACTTTAACTTTAAGCCCTTCATTTCATGAAGGAAACCAATCAGTGTCTCAAGAGCCAAATGCATCTTCCTACTATTACGAATATTGGCAAGTGATAACTGTAAAGAGCAATTTAGGTACAACAGACTTTCCATTGACTACAATCAAGAATATTCTTGTCCATCTGGACAAATAGAAGTCAATTGCATCAATTTCTTTTATGGCAGACATCTAACTCTTGCACTCCTCAAAAGAAAAATATAGAAAAAAAGAAAAACTCATTGCTCACATGAAACAAAGTTACTAGACAGTCTATCTTGTGGTGATCAGAATTGGCAACCCTGGATGGCTTCAATATATCAAATTTGCTCTACGAGGTTATGTTGAGATTAATTTTTTCTTCAAGAGATGAAATCACATGCCAAGTTACACAATTGAAAAGAAAAAGGACTTAAAGCCAAAAGAAAAAAAAAAGAACTAATGATAAAGCATGAACTCACGGGAAAAAATCCTCCAGCAAATCTCTAGATAAAGCCGAAATCAACCTGTATTCAAATCAGGGTTAAACAAAATATTTGTCAACTTCAAATGATGGAAAATGAACCACATTTCAAACAAACAAAAAAACAAACAAATAATTTTTTGGAATGCAGGTAAATGCTAGTGTCCTTATAAAGCAAAACCAAAGAGAGTATTCATTTAGTGTATGGCTAGTATAAGTTGTACATTCAGTAAGACAAATTATTTTGTTAAATTGTTCATTCTTTCCACAACAACCAAAAAAAAAAGCAAGAGGTATGGACACGATTCCTCTAAGACGCTCTAGAATGATGTTAACCTCAAAGGATAAAAATTTATACTGTAAAAACAGCAATTGACTGGGGTTCTGTAATTAGGAAAGCATATCTATTCTCCTATTTCTTCCTTCCTTTTCCCATGGCTAGGCAAGTATAGGTTAAGAATCCAACCCCAGATCTTTCGGGTATCTGTACTGGGGGACCACCACTACTGGGCCAAGCCCCTATTCCTCTTTTATCAACTTTTCGCGTGTTCATTGATGGATGTTAGTGAACATGCCTAGTATACATGCTAATAACTCTCATTTCTTCCAAAAGACCATTTATTCGCAACAACTAAAACTCTGCGGAGTGATATGAGCCAATATCTCGCTGACTTATGCACAAAACATTTTCATAGCAAGTGAAGAACATGGCAACTCAAGGATTATTAACATCAGCGAGGGACATAAATCATCTGCTCTCTCCAGCTTATAGGTCTGCGTAGCATCCCAAAAACAGGAGCAAGGAAATAAACTTAGCAAAACACAGTAAAATCATGACTCATTAATTAGAATTATGAGTGGACCAACATAAAGCTTAAGATAACAAAAATAGAAAGAAATTGATGACAGTAAACTTTACCATACCGGAGAATTGGCTCAAGCGATAACCTCGCCTTCATTTGTATTCTAGATAAAAGCTTTGAGATTATCACTTCCTTGTGCAATAAAACCAAAGGCAATGTCTGTACTAAAGGCATAATCTCCTCGTAATAAGAGATAAAATCCTCCGCGGTGTTTAATTCCTGAAATGTAATATAAGGAACCACATCCAGATCAGAAGGGAGAAAAGAATCACAAGCAATGATCAACCCAACAAATTTAAAGCATCCTACATCAACTTGATTCAGTAGAAATCACCGCATAATCTATCATAAGTTTACTATTCAGGACAGCAATTTCTTCCTCTGATGGAAGGAGTGAATGAAAGAAATAGCAATTAAACCTAAACCTATAGATAAAATGTCAGGAGAGCCCCCTTCCACAAAAAATTTCAAGCCCAAACCTAGAAGGTCAAGTGGTTACACAAATGCATAGCCACTGTCAACTGGAACCAAAACCGGAACCAAAACAGCCAGCGAGCCATCAAAATAATGAAAGGACTTCCAAAGCAAAAGGTTTACATGATTGACGCCATTTTGGAGAAAATCAACGTGACCAACAAAAGTAATGGAAGTTAAGTTAACAAAAATGGTAACAAAGCTCCAACCTCCACATCCTCTATCATACCATGAACATTTACAAGATAAAACCTTTAACTCCAGACCTAGATTAAGAGACAGCTAATACATTGCATTTTAATCAGACCCTTATAATCACTTCCCCCATTTGACTGGCTACGTTCCGCCCCTAGCACTAACACTTGAAGAAATCAAAGCGTTGATTACAGTGTGCATTTGCGAACACAGGAGAGAGAGAGAGAGAGGGACGTTGTAGAAAAATACTTATAAGAGAATATTATAAGCATTGGCCCTTGAGCAATTCGACATCATCTATTTCCTTGCAAAAGGAGAAGACTATCATGACCCCTCTAACAATTGCCATTCTTTGGTGGCTAGAAGAACTGATTTTGGTGCAATGCTTAATGCAGAATGAGCTATCTCAACCTATCCTTTTTTTTTTTTTTTGGTTGAATATCTCAACCTATCTTACGTGTATGAATTATATACGTAGCAGAAACGACCAGATATTCCACATGCAAGAATCCAGTATGAGCAGTAACTCCACCCAAAGCAAAGTGAGCAATCATTTCATGCTTCCACTCATGAACCACAGAGGACATAAGAACATCTCCTGAGACCAAAGGAAAGTATCAGGTCCCTCAAGACTCCAAAAAAAAAAATTGCTGTTTTGCAACCGCTCCATACTTCTGAACATTGATTCCTGATAATTTCAGTAATGAATCCACACAACCGGGAGACACCCAAAAGATTATAGGAAAGAAGGAAAGAACGTGAAAGTTGCATACCCTCCATTCTATGAGGCAATCCCTGAAAAAAGATGATCCCTCAGTTGGCTCGGACTTAACTTTGTCGAGGCTTTTGAAGACATCGATCTCAATTTCCTCCAACCTCTGGGAGAACGTTTTGAACTATCCACGAGAAAACGTCCCCGATTAATCAACATCCACCGACTAACACGCAAGCAGAGAAACGAAAAGATAAACTCGAGACATAATTATCAAAGTGCCGTGACCACGATAAGGCAATTCACCTGGCACAACCAATTCTACTCTAGAGGGCAATTTATGGGACAACACAGTAATACAGCATGCTAATTGCCTACGCGAGTGCATATGGAGGAGAAGATTCGTGCGCTCATCGGCTCACGCTATCCATCCTCACGACTTCCCGAAATCGAGACAAGTAACAACTAACAACGGAGAAATCTCGCAAACTCCCTGAGCCAGAAGAAGCACGAGCTTCGGCCGTTGAGAAATCGAGGATGTCCGAGGACTTACGACGAAGCGCCTGCGACCGGGTGACTTGTTGAGAGACTTGACGGCCTGAGCATCGGACGAAGTCGCCATTGCTGAACCGTCCTCGGGGCTTCTTCTCCGGAGAGGCGGCGCGCCAGCGAATCCTCTACAATCGCGGGGAGAAGAGGAGAGAGGGGCTGCTCGGTCGAGATTGAAGAGGGAGACGAGACGGTATGGAGGGAGAGCTTCCAGAGGTTTTAACTCAGCGAGAGAGAGGGTTTATGGAAACCGACTTTCTCTCCTCTTTACTTCGTTTTGCCTTCCGAGTTATTGCCAGCGGGCCGAGCCATCCCTAAGCCCGAGAGATAAACGGGCGGGTTAGGATAAAGCTCGGGCGACGTATTCGGTCCCGGCCCGAGTCCGCCCGATTTGTCGGGCTACGCCCAGAACGTATTGCGGCCCAACTTATTGCTGGGCCCCCTACTCTCAACCGATTTGGGCTTGTTGGTGCACACTCTTGCCCAATGCTATCCGATTTCGATCCGGGCTCATTGGGCATGATGTGGCCCAACAATCTCAGAAGTTTTCAGTAAATGAAACCGAACTCTATTTACTAGCGTCTGTTTTTGAGATAATTTCATGATGAAATAAATCATTTTCCCATTTTCAGATTAGGAAATTCATTTTTCAAATTTTATACACGCATATTTTCTTTGACCGCAAACGATTTTTCGTTAACCAACCGTATTCAGCAAAACCAAACACGTTAAAGTCCAGAAAACTAATGTATAGAAAATTCTTCTATTCAAACAAATGCACCTATGATTTACACGGCAAGACCATGTTGCGTCCAAACTTGCTTTGCTACAAGTAAGGAAGGTAGCAAAGATTTTTGACACAAATTGTTGACTTGACATGGACCAACGCGGAGTTACATGTTTCGCCACATGATAGAAGTCGTGCTCGAGTTAACTTGCGCCAATTATCGTGCACTCGGCTATATAAAAAGTTATGAATCAAAGAAGTTAGTACCCATTAAAGTGGTGGATCGAATAAGGCTTGAACAAGTCAAAAATAGCTTCGATCTAAATTGATCCATTTTTTTGTAGTACAATTCTAACTTATCATTCGGATCATCTTTTGGATAGGCCAATATTTATCTATCTGAACAGTTTGATAGTTCGCTACACATGTCCGAAATCTGTTTGGGCAATGGTGGGATGTGTGTCATTTAATAATTGGCTCAAATGTCCATGTACAATAGCAACTATATCTTCATAATTGTTACCATTTTCTACAAGAAAAATTTCAAATGTGATGGCAAAATTAAGGTAAATGTGAAACAACAGCTTCGCCAAGTACTTTTTCCCAAACCTATGGACGGCGTAATATTGTGGAATAGTAGCTTTTTAATAGCATTTCTAACACGCATCGGCTTCGCATATAAGGAGCCTTCTTCGGTCTACCAACGGTGTACTCTTTCTTTCAAGGAAGGGTGTTAAGATATAAAATATGTTCGTACCGGCGTCATTCTTTAATGGCTTAACTATTATAATTCGTGTCATGTAAAATGGTCGGCTACCCGTGAGCGATTTCTGACTAATTTTGGCCAGGAGGGCTACAGTGAAAAATTGTCAAAAGGTTTAGGATTAAATTGGTCAAATTAAAAAGTTTAAGCCTGAATTGGCCGCTATAAAATAAATTTGTAGTTTTTTAAGCAATTATCTCATTATAATTCATACAAGATGGCTAAGCAACCTTTATCACGTAGCATGTGCCAAATGAAATGAGAAAATTATCCAAAAAGTCATAAACTTATTGCACTTTTTTGTCAATTCAGTCATGAACTTTTTTTATTTTGTCAATTAAGTCCTAAACCTTTTGAAGTTTTACCAATTGATTCCATCTGGTCAATTTTTTACCAGAAGTCGCCAACGTGGACGTCGGCCGTCCAACGTGGCACGGTTGGCACTGACATGAATACTTTTTTATAAATATTTCAATATTTTGAATTTTTTATTATTTCTCTTTTTTCCATTTTTTTTTTACATCTCTTGTTGGAGAGGTCATCGGCTGGCCATCGCCGCCCACCGGCGAGGCGAAGGCGTCGCGGTCGTCTCCTAGATCTAGGCCCGGAGGCCCTCGCCCATGGCCGACGAGGGTTTTTGGCCCTTCCCTGCCAAATATGTAAAAAAATTAAAGAAAATAAAACAATTTTATAAAAAAAATATTAAAATATTAACAAAAATTGTTCACATCAACGCCGGTCGTCGTTGGCTGTGCCACGTAGAAAGGACGGCGTCCACGTCGGCGATTTCCAATCAAAATTGGCTGGATGGACTCAATTGGCAAAACGTAAAAATGTTTATGACTTAATTGGCTAACCTGAAAGGATTATGACTGAAAATGCAAAAGTGCAATAAGTTTAGGATTGGGTAAATACCATGAAAAATTCCAAAATTGTACACCTGTGACAAATTTACCCAAAACTATTTTTTTTACCACAAAAAATCTCAAACTGGTATACCTGTGACAAATTTACCATAAACTATTTTTTCGACCACCAAAAATTTCAAATTGGTACATTTGTGATAAATTTACCCTAAACTAATTATTTTGACCACCAAAAATCTCAAACTGGTACACATGTGACAAATTTATCATCTGTTAGTTTCCGTTAAATTGGATTAATACCACGAAAAACTCCAAATTGATACACCTGTGACAAATTGAGCATGTACATCCGACAATTGCCACGTGTCATCCAAATCAGCAATTTGACGATAAAATTTAACGAAAACTATCGGAGGGTAAATTCGTCGCATGTGTACCAGTTTGGGGTACATTTGCCAAAGATGTACAAGTTTAGGGTTTTTTGTGGTTAAAAAAATAATTTAAGGTAAATTTGTCACAAGTATACCAGTTTGGAGTTTTTCATAATATTAACCCTTTAGGATTTTGTGGATAATTATCCCGAAATGAGAGAGTTCAGTTCATAATTCCAATTTCCATAAGTCTTATTTCTAGGGAGAAGATCTTTGTTGTGTCAAGGATAGTGACGAGTGATCACAACCCGAAGGGCTAGAAGACATGCAACGAGACTAAGGATTGCATTTAAATAGCATAAGGACATAAGGTGATGGAGAAACCAATAGAATCTACACCTCTTTATAATTCTGGCTCGGTGAGTTTGAGAAACAAACTAAAGAAAAGAAGAGAGACAATGGCTGTCATCAGCAGAATTTCAGTTAATGCCCTCGCGATGTTCGCAATTTGCTAGTAAAATGTTTGGAGACCAGTTCAAGCTCGCCAGTGGTTACACTGGTTTCGAATCAGAGGCCAACCTCGCCAGCCTCCGTCTCTGGTCGGTCAAATGTTTAGGACTAAATTGGCATAATTGTAATAGATATAAGATTTTTTTGGTAATTCTCCCCAATCCAAAGAGATTTAATCCTTAGATTATATGTTTGATTTGTTTTGCAAAAAAGATTGACATTACTACCGAGGTGATTGCCAGAATTGAATGAGGCTTGCTCTTAATACAGTTTGGAGCCCCCTTGGTGACACGTTCGAATTTGCCGATCGCTTTTCAATCTAAGGAAATCCCAATTCATTTGCGACATGGGTTCGGCTTATGTACTAGGCATAGGAAAACTTTGGCTCAATACGCAATGGTGCGCCGGTTACATGTTTGCTGAAAAAGGGCAGCGACAATGGCTCAAAACGAACATTCCGACCACAAGCGCTGAACCCTTAATTAGTGCAAAGGAAATGTGTACTAATGAATGATTCCATCTTTCTGACTCTTAACAAGAGACTGGCTGAACAATCGAGTGTTGGCTTTAGAAACGTCAAAACTCTTATATTAGTACAAACATTCATCGAGCTGAATTGACGTAGAACAGAAGTTAAACAAGGTCTGAGACTTCTTCTGTCTATTCAATCTCTCTTGGGTGGTTTCGTCTTTCCTAATTCATTTCTGAAGATTAAGTGATTTTCACGGAGCACATAGCAGTGGCAAGTTTAATAGAGTGTCGAGGCTCAGATCTAGTGAAGCTAATTCAATCTCAATGGGAGGCGCATGTGAAGTGACTCCAACATTGTAGTCTCGAAAGTTGAAAAATCTGCTTTTAGCTCTCCGACAGCGATTCGAAATCTGTCTCCAAACTCTCGATAGAGCATCAAATGAGCTTTCGCTAGTAATATAAGGAGACTACTTGCAGCTTTGAAACATTAATAGAGCCGTTCCTGTAGCTGGGATTCAGAGTTCTAATGGATTTTGCAGAAGGTGAAAGAACTTTCACAGCTTCAGCATAGAGAACTTTGTACCAGATGAAAAACCAGTTCCTGCTTTAACTGTACGAGTCTGTATCAGAGCAAATCTGTGAATTTACATTGCCCATTACGCGAACACACTAGTAATAAGGATGAAGATCTTGTGTACAAAAGAAAAACACTGATAGAAAAAGATGCCTAGTATTGAAACAGAGACGCCACTCAGAAATCATTTCAAAGGGCACATTATATACTGAAGCTCTTAAATGACCAACTACAGTAATGAGTCCGGAGTTTTATCTGAAAGAATGAGAAGCCTACTAAATGAATGAATTGCGCTTCTTCCTTATCATTTCCCTTCTATCTTACATCTGTAAATAAACAGTTTCTATGTTACAAACCAAAATTGTGGTGGAGTTGCAAAGACCACAAGCTCTAGCTTCTCTTACATCTCAACTAAGAACATCTCCAACCTGTAAGCGAATCGAATGCCCAAACCTAATGCCATCTCACTTTTCTGAGCAAATTAGCTCCTATGGAAGTCCCACATTGAATGAATTAGTAGTTCCTTCAAGAAGTACGGAAAGTGCCCCCAAATGCCCGGTGCCGCAAACAATCAATCTGCAGAATGTCATGGCTGCCGGGGCCTTGAATATACCTTGAAAGGCACAGATCTGCAGAATGTGGTTGGAGATCAATCCAACAGGAAAATCAGAAGATCCATCTCCACCGCCAGTTTCTAGAAAATTACCTCGCAAATTCTGGTCCTGAAGAGTGTCTCCACAATCAGGATTGTGAACCATAATTTACATCACACGCCAATTAGAAAGGAACCACGTAAGGAAGGGCGACAATATCTGCAGACTCCAAGTAGACGGCTTTGTCCCAAACCCTGGGTGTCTCCTCTTCTACCATAGATGATCCTCCCTCTTCCTTCTTTTGTTTTTGCCGATGGCTAGCAAACAGCCAGTCTTCATCACGCTCCAACTCCGACAATTCCTCCAATTTTGGAACTGCCATTAATTCATCTAAATACTTCGAATCAGGATGGGGTGATCTGGCAGCTGCTTCAGCTAATAGATCTTCTAGAGATTTTTCCGGTAAGGGATGAATTGTGGAGAAGGGATCTGGCTTAGTATCAAGAATACCGTTTACTTTGTTCTCCTTGCTCTCTGCTTTAAGAGCATCCGGGGAATCCCACCCATCCGATAAAAACTTGCTGGGAGTTTGGGAAGGGTCCAAAACCCTTCCATTCTCCGTCAAATGATGAGAGGTGGATGTAGGTCTTGGCAACTTGTGCAACTTGGCTTCATTTTCTGTACAGAGATACAAAAGCAACAGTCAGTCGGTGTTAGGTCAATATGTTTGCAAGTGTCCCACCTGACAATCAGTCGTACAAATACTGAATATTAAGTGCCACAATCCCAGGAACAAATAGTACAAAGAAATTCAATTTCAGAAAGCATTCAATCAGTCCGCAGAACCCACAGGAATTCCGGGTGAGAGAAGCAACAACTTATTAGTGATTTGGTAGCACCTACATGATTCAAAGGAGGGTAGAAGCCCTTTGATTCTTACCATGTAAAAACCCATTTGCTTCTAAGTCCTTTCTTTTCTTCAGATTTACCCCGGTCAGAGTAACCTTGTTTGTGTTCTCCAGAGGTTGTGCAATAACATTAGGGGTAGGGATAGCATCAGCATTATCCTTTTTGCTTTCTCTAATTTTTTCCGATTCATTCTTTCTGCCGTCGCTCTTTTTCACCTTGTCCTCCTTTTTTTTCTCTCTGTCCCTTTCTTTGTCCTTCCCTTGGCTTTTGATCTGGTGCATATCCACA
The DNA here is from genome assembly GCA_029784005.1 of Lenwebbia sp. NSW1173648. Lineage (NCBI taxonomy): Eukaryota > Viridiplantae > Streptophyta > Magnoliopsida > Myrtales > Myrtaceae > Lenwebbia > Lenwebbia sp. NSW1173648. Next base: position 43,175,543 of record JARCGZ010000001.1, read on the forward strand.
ATACTGCGCTTGTCCCACCCCTTATTATCGCCTTCCTTTTCCTTGATCTTCTCTTTCCCTTCCGTCTTCCTGTCAACAATTTTCTCCACTGGCCTGGGTACGGTCTGAATAGATCCACCAGTGTTTAGAACCACCGAATTTCCACTGAATTTTCTCTCATCCTTGATTCCACGCTCACCCAACTTTCGGTCATCACCTTTCCTTTGATGGATTTTCTCCTTATTGTCAGGCAAAGAACCAGTTTCTGCAATCGCTGCTTCTGCCATTCCCCCATCCTTTTTCCGGTCTACACCCGTAAACTTCTCAACCAACTGACTCCCTAATCCTGCACCATCTCTGACCCTCTTGCCTAGCTCCTGCACGAACTTGGAATCATTGGAATTCTCAATGACATGGCTGTTCTGATTCTTCTGAGTTATCTTCTCTGCACTATAAGATGCAAGTTGCGCTGCACCTCCTTTATCATATAAAGTATGATTTTTATTTTTATCCTTCTCAGCATCATGAATTGTTTTCTCGCCTGAGGGCCCTCCGGAGTTCCAAGATAGTCTATCCTTATCGGAATTTTTCTCCTTGTCGTTACCATCAGCCTGTCCTGATAGCCTCCTCTCATCTGCGGCACCATTTTTCTCTTTATCTCTTTCCCTATCCTCCTTATCCTTCTTTTTGTCTTTGTGCCTTTCCTTTTTGTCTTTCTTGTCCCTATGCTTCCCTTCACTTCGATCTTTCTCCCTTTTCTCTTTATCCTCCCGCTTCTCTTTGTCTTTCTTCTCCTTCTTACGCTTCTTCTCTCGATGCTTCTCCTACATATTATGGTGAAACAGCAGGCTAGAGTGAACATCAACGTGCACAAAACCAGTAAAAGGTGAAAACTAAGGGCCTCGTCCCAACTAACATAGATAAGAAACATCCACTACTCCCATTAAAAGTATCCACATGAATGGTATTAAAGAACAGTATATAGCCACAAAATAAAAACTGTTGACACTAAATTCAATCAAGGATGACGCATCATGCGAGCAATGATAAGTTTTACATCCTATACAGCTGCTAAAACATCTGCTATTGGCCGCATCCAAAGTTGCAAGGAAGATCAGGCACATTTTCACAAACCAAATCAACCACAAAAAACCTTAGGTTGTACTAGATTAAGAGTACAGGAAGACATAATTAGCCGAATCACAGTTAACAACATATATACAGTATACCAATCACGCACGCATTCAACATAACAAAATCCACACCTTCAAAAAACAATCCCAAGATAAAGTTGCAGTGAATATCATCAATAACAGCTCAATATCTTTCAGTGATATGCATGCCTTTTCAGCTGATAGAAGCATCTTAAAATGATAAATCATCACAATCTAACAGATAAGGTGTACTGGCATAATATCAGACGGAGTCGAGAAGAAGCATTTCCTTTTTCTCAACTAATAATAATTAAGAACCATCAATAAAAAATAAGTCAGGTCATCACGATGCTTTTTCTGGGCTGATGCACAAGATGGGCTTTTAGATGCAAATAAGGAAAGTCAGTCAAAATGGACACTGCCAATGAATTGTACCTACAATTCCAATTCTAGAAAATTTAGTACAGACTTGCAACATTAAAATAAATGTCCACCGCAACAAAAGCCCAGCCAGATTCTGCAAGACCCGCTAAAATTCCCAAATAAATATCAAATGGAACAACACCGAGACCAGAGAAAATTCTGAGAAACGATATGGAAGTCTATTGAAAGTACTCATCAGCAAAAGATAACAGAGGAAAGCAAAAGAATCATCGCCTAATGTCTTATATGCATAAGCACGTGAGTATAACTCACAAAAAGTTTTAGTCGATGGCAGCCGTAACCCCAATGACTAATGGTCATACAAAAATAACCTGAAACCTCAGGATAAATTACATACTTCATATATAGAAACTTAAACCCAATACTATGTTGTGCTTATCATTAGAGCTAAAACCCTCTGCAAACCAAGCACACTATTAATGAATTTCTTTTTCAATCAGGGCAATCCCAAATTCCTCTCTACTGAAATGAACAGCTTTCTAATTTCCAAACGGATCACGAGGGAAATAAATCCAATAAAACTCTCACTACAGAAATCACATATACCATGCCAGGAAAAGTCCCTTACAAATCAAAGAGCAGGAGAATTTGAAAAACTCTGCTTGGCTACAGTATGACCACGACAAAACTTATGAATGCCCAAAATGCTGGTTTCTGTGGTGTCAAGAGTTCAGCACAACCCGTTTATAGCCTTCTTTCCTTGCTAGATACCCAAAAATGATAGCCCTATTTTGGAAGTCCCATCATGTCTAGAGTAAGCCCCACCCTTACATTCTAATACCAATTGTAGGTGTTTGTTTTTAAAATGTAATGTCATATACCTATTATGGTAAGTATGAATTAGACAGTATCAGATATCGCGAGGCAATGCCAAAAAAGCACTTTCATTAAACAGTCAGCAATTAACAGACCCGGTGACTGAGGAGGTTAGGTGCTATTGTTTTGGGTAAGCACAAAGCACATTTCGTAGATGGTAACAACTTAAGGGCATCAAAACAATCCTACAAAAACAGAAAGGAGAAAGCATCGAAAGTTTTAGGCCAAAATCCTAAAGGAGTGTTCTTATCAAGAAAACCACAGCACACTAGTCGTCTCCATTTCCTCATGTCAAAATTCAAAATTCGCCAATTGAGACAATCAAATTCAAGAATGACGGCTCACAAAAAACAGTAAATCACACCACACTCAAGAAAAACGATAGAAAAGTAGACAATCGGGTTGATGATTTGTTGAGACAACCACATAGCAAGTCAAGTCTACTCCTGCTATAAACAAAAGATCACATAATGATAATTGGCAAGAACAAGATGCAGGGCAATTAGAAAACGCATCTCTATCCCCACAGCTAATGGACATTGACCTAAGAAATAAACTCACGCCATTTACGCAAAAGTTCTAACATATGTATAAAGGTGAATAAACAGCAGCACTGGACGTCGTAGCATAGCTAATTACAAAACTATAAATTTGGCCAAGCGAAAAAAAAAATCTATAAGCATGGTATTTGAAACTAATAAATGCTATCAACCAGTCATGCCAATCAAAACCGGAAAGGCTCAATCCAAATTAGGAGCAACACATGATCAACAAAAATTAGCCTCCTTTAAGATTGCCACAATTGAGCCTCATGCAGAAATGGATTTCTCAGTGCAGTTATGCAGATCATATATCTGAGTGATAATCACCTAGATCACTTGGTCTTACTAAGCTCATGAAACTGCCGGTGCACATACCACCCAGGTAGAATCAGCTATATTGATCTTCATGTTTTTATGATGAGAAATCATCTCTGTGAATCTCGTGCTGCTATGTTTTCTCTAAACAAATAGACAGTGATTCAAAAGACTTGACTATCATGCCCACCTCGTTTTGTCATCAACTCAAACATAAGTTTCAGCAGTAAAAGAATTGGTTATCCCTGTTTAACAACAAAGAACGGACAGATATAATGTTCATAGAAATTTCACTACAATCAAACGAAGACCAAGCAAGAATATTAGCAAAACAACGTATGATTCTACATATGAAATCTGATTAACTCTGTTGTACTTTATGGTCATCGACAGGGAGAGATGTGGAATATAGTGTAGTAAAGATTGCTAACTCCATATTCAGTCCTATTTTAAAACCCAAATACCTTTAGTAAGTCTAGGGATCCATAATGGTCTTAATGCCCCTAAGAGGTAACTGAACCAATCACTATACCACTTGCTTAAAAAAGAAGTCTGAAATCCAAATTTCCGAAATCCCTCCCAAGTCCTTCTACCTTAATATAAACAACTACCTTCCACCCCAGCAGAATCTATATTAGCAGACAATTTGGAAAAGGAAAAAATGAGGTGTGACGAAGCAGTCCAAAATCAATTTCCCGTAGAATAACCGTATTCAACTCCCGAAACTTCCAGCTTGCCTCAGTTTCTTTTTATTTGCACTACATGCAAAGACTAATTAGCCGTCCACTTGAATTGGATGAGAAGTTTATTATGCCAAAAGTAGAGACCTCGTACAAGGAAGATTTCCCACATTCTTCTAAAGGAGGACATAACTGAACGTACCAGCTCTTAACAACCTTAGGAGGTTCTACTTATTGAATGGTAATGTTCATTTGGCATTGGGCAGAGTTCTCTATTATGAAACATAACATACTAGCTGTGCCCCAAGAGATTAATATTAAGTTGATATTGACATTTCAGTAAATTCAAGCGCAATATCATGTCATGATAAACTAGAAAACAAAACTTCTAGCATATCGGACCTTGCCAATTACACAACATGAAATGTATTCGACTTATTGACCAGATCCGCATGTCATGTAGGTTAATCTTGATCCTCCTCTATCACCCGTTACATTTTTAGTATATATCACATAGCCATCAGATCAACTACAATTAATCTATCATATCCTTTCATATGAGTTTTGAAACTGATTTCTTGGAATTCACAGTAAGTGATGTCTCTGGGAGGTATACTGGCTCGATCGCGATAATATAACGGATGGGTAAGTGTAAATAGAGAAGGTCTTTGCTGATCTCAACCGGTTACATTTCTTTACAAGCATCAACAGAAAATTCATCTTTGAGGTAATGCTAGCTTAGTAAATTAGGCATATACTACCGAAAATCGTCACTTAGTAAGAACTATGAATCTTACTAAAGAAAAGGCGAAACTACAATCTCATAGCGAATAAAGAAGAGTCTCGCGCCCTGGGAAAAAAGGTGACAAGGTACCAAGAGATAAATGACTTGAACCTACCCATCTATCTATATAAAGTGGCAACCAATGGAAGCCCTCTTGACTAACCCAAGCATCCCAAATTCTAATACTACCATCATCTCCTCTCCTCGATAAGCAAAACCACCTTACTTTTTCCTATAGACTAACATAGAGTTGAGAGTATGAGTTCTTGTTGGCAAAGTATTTCTGAATTCCGTGCAACCCTCATAATCGAAAGCCATTTGCTTGTTGATTTAGAAGCAAAGGCAGCAAGAAAACTCAGATGCTCTAGCAAGTTTTTTCAAGTTAAAAATACTATAAGCGCAAAGCACGGCAAGAGGAATCCAGCTACATAACCAACATGCATGCTATGTCAAATATGAAACGTGACCAACAAAAAAAAGAACATATTAACCTTCTTTAGTAAGTCAGCATCATCTGCTCTAGCCTTCCTTTCGTAGCCTGGCGGAGGAAACGGAAAGCAGCGAGACATTGCGCAATACCCGAAGGCGCAAAATGCCAGCTATTCCAGAAACAAAAAACTTGGGATTTACTTTCTAGTAAAGCCGCCCCAGGGAATGAGCTGGTGGTGATGCTCTTTCATGGACCATATCCTTGTAATGTGAAGTCAATTTTTCCCCATGAGCTTCTCAGACACTCCAGCAGCCACAGATATAAACAACCGGCAATATGAGGTCTCCTGTCACCCCGAAAGCAACGAATTTGAGCAGATTAGACCAGGAACCAATTCAAACTCAAAGGATGATACCCCGGCTTGTCAGGTGAAAACACTGGCGCGAGAGCTCACTTATGGAATTACGTCCAGAATATTCTTCAAATAGAAGTTAAACGGCCTCCGGAGATCCAATGAGGCACGCGGACAACCTGATCTCCTGAAAAAGGAATCGCCTCTCTCCCCTGGTCACCAAAAACAAGTAATCCACCGGTGGGGGATCAAAGCTCTCGAAAAGGGAAAACGCCAAAAACCCTAATTTTCCCCAAAAAGAACAAAAGTTGAATTCTTGAGCTGCCTCTTCCACCGCCTACGCCACTCTGTAGGTGCAATCCTCTTCCATTCCCATCAAAACCCAATGCCCGTCGATCACCACTCTAAGCAATCTCAAGTTCTGAGAGACCCTTCCACAGTGCTGCCCATCTCGAAATGCCAATCGCTGTGGATAAAGAAGAAGCTCGCGCCCATTTCGTTGCAGGTGCGATTACCGTACTACGTCTTTCAATCCGCCCCGTGATCAAAACCCTAAGTCGCCCGAGGGACCTTCTGACTGATGGAGATTCCGATAAGGATCCGCAAACCCTAGAAACACGCAGCAAAAACATCTCACTGAGCACCCGAAGAACACTGAAAAAACGAAAACCTATCACAATCCAAATCACCCGAAAAAAAAGTTTTTTTTTTTTCCGTTTGCCCAATTCGCTATCAAGAAAAAAGCGGTAAAGCGGATTGTATTCATTCTCTAATCTTTTTATCATCCCCCTTTTTTATTCCCCTCCTTTTGAGAATCGCACTGCACACGAACAGCGATCAAAAAGCAAAAGGGAGAAGCTCGATTCGGAGCAAATTCGCGGAAAAATGAGCGAAATTCGATTGGGAGGGAGGAGAATGATGGGGGGGTTTCAGGTCACTACCTCGCCCACTACACAGTGATTGCGCAGTAGAGGGACAAGATCTCTCCGAACGACGAACCCGATTGAAAGAACAATAGAAAGAAGAGGAAGAAGGAACAAAAAAGAGTATATACAAGAGCTTTAGTCAGTGTGTGGTTTTCTTGGTTCTTTATTCTCTCTCCCCGTGCCGCGACGATGCTGCTTCGGCTGTCAAGAACTGTCCCTCGCAGACGTTTTCTCCTCTGTAAATTGGTTTCAGGGAGAGAGAGAGAGAGAGAGAGAGAGAGTGAGGAGGAGGAGGAGGGAGGAGGTTTTATGTGGGTGTGCGGGCTGAGTTCGGAAGTTACACGCGAAGGAATGAATGCGAGTCGCGAGCGAGCGAAGAGAGAGAGCGCTATAAATATGTGAAGAGAGAGAGAGAGAGAGACCTCCTCGTTGTGGGCGTTCAGTGTTGTCTCCCCGGCGAATCGAGTCTCCGCTCCCCCCTCCCTCTCTCTCTCTCTACCTCGCGCACACTGACGCCGTCGTTTGCTTGCTTCTTCGATACTCCCATGTATACATATTAAGGTTTGTGTACCTTTGACCATGTTGTCCTCCGTCTCTTTTGGTTCTGGAAAAACAAGAACATCAGCCTGCATGCGAGTGATAGTTCGTTACCATTGTAACCTCGTCGATCAAAAGCATGAGCCAAGAAGAATTCCATTCGGTCGGGGATCAAGAAAAATATTGTCTCATCTCCGGAGAAATCTTTTTTTCAATGGATGGTCCATTTCGGATTCTAAAATCCAGAAATGGATCTGAAATCGAATATAAGAAAGAGAGCTTGAACTGGATGCGAATCCAACTTATGTAACGTGAAAAAAAAAATGAAATCTCAGGAGACTGCTCTTTTTTCCTGGCCGATGGATGAAAACGGCATTGTCCCGTGAGGAGGAGAGGTACAGTTTCGATTATTTGTTCCAACCGATTAATTCCCTTTCCGTGTTTGCTTATGCGGAAAATAGTAACTTTGTGTTTTCCGTCGAGGGGGGTGGCAGTGCCGGAACGATGACTGTGGAGGAGAAGAAGAAGTTATAATTACGTATTAGCCTTTTTCAATGAATACGTTATGATTTAACCGATATCATAATGCCGCTCGTTAACGAGATGCTAATTTTGAGAGTTAACTAAAGGTGGGCGATATGATATCGCGATGTCGATAGTTAAGATCATTTGTGAAGAAATCTCGAGTCATTTAACCGCCTTCTCTTTCCTTCGAAAATAGTGAAGTGGGGCGTACTTCTATTGGATACGCTTTGTCATTGAGAACTTGTTGCGACTTTTGTCTTTTGTTGCCAAAGAACTTGCTGTGATCGAGTAGTTCCAATGATGTTCTAGTGATGTTTAATTTTACTCGTGATTTAAAGTCTCTGTTTGGTTACGTAACATATTTTAGACTAATAGTATTTAGTAAAATCGGTATCATAAGAGTGTACATCGCTTTAAGTGATTTCAACGGATTATCCGAAAAATTGCATAAATTATCGATTTTAGTTTCTTCATTCAAAACAGTGCTTGGCTTTTATGAAATATAAATTGAAAAAAAAAAGGCAAACGAAACCCGTTAACCCGAGATTATACATGTTTTGCTTGAAATAATTTACGCGTGGTTCATTTCTTACTTAGTCTGAATTTTATATGGTAAACGAGCTTTTACTTTTTTTTCATCTGAAACGTTTTAAACTTTCACGATATAAAAATGTTGATTAGTAGATTCACATACATATTGTTGTAAGTTTTTGAAATTTATATAGGCTTTCGTATTTTGACGGGAAAATAGAAAAAATACTTATGGATTAGACTTAATTCTGAGAATGGGAAAACTAGCCATGTAGCGTGAAGCCCACGCTCTGTGAGTGCGAGTGAAGTAACGATATTCCCCAATACTGGGGAAGAAATAGTACAGAGCGAGAAGCCATTTGCCTAAAAGCCGCATGTGGGTTGGTTCCCCTCCCTGACTTCCACAAGTGGTGCATCTCCAGGTGGCGCCACCCCAGCCTATCACTGCCCATATCTGGCCATACACGTGGCACCAGATCACACCCACCACCTTCAAATCTGTCTATTATATGATGTTCTCTCCAAATTAGGTCGGATTAACTTTTGCAGATTTTCCCTTTTTGAACTTACTATATACTGACCATCGTGTGCATTTAAGAACACACCCTATTGAATTTGAATTCGTATATTTATTTTCTTTCTCAGATGTACTTAACAATTTTCACTCAACCGCATCAATTATCGTACCATGTATTTCATCGTGATAAAGGAAAATTAAATCTCGAGTCTTTGAATGCTTGGGATATAAGTTCCCTTTCTCAAGAATGGAAGGTCATTCGTATGAATCAGAGTATGCATATTCACATTCGAGGAAAGTTCATCGAGTAAAAGGAGTCTGATCCTTCTCGGTGCGTATTTGTCAATCCTCGTCCAAATGAGTGATGATCTTGCCATTGGTTTCATGTCGAAATAGGAAAATCAACTTTCGAGTCTTTGAATGCTTCATATAAAGTTCAACCTCTTAAGAGTGCAAGGTCATTCGTACAAATCGGAGTATGTGTATTCTCCATTCAACGAAAGTTCATCAAGTAAAAGGAGTTCAATCCTTCTCGATATGTATTTGTTAATCCTCATCCAAATGAGTGATGATTTTAACATTGGTTTCATATCGAAAAGGAAAAATCAAATCTCGATTTTTTGAATGTTTTGGATAGAGTTTAGCTTTGTCAAGAGTGCAAAGTCATCGACATGAATCAGAGTACGTGTGTTTGCGTTCAAGGATAGTTCATCGAGCAAAAGGAGTTTAATCATCTTCGGTATGTAGTCGTCAATCCTTATTCGATGGAGTGATGATCTTACCATTTGTTTCGTGTCGTAAAAGAAAAATCAAATCTCAAGTCTTTTAATGTTCATAAGAGAGTCTAGCTTTCTCTAGGGATAGACATGGTTACAAGGTAGTACCAGATAGGTTCCACATTAAAAAAAATTAGGGAATTGGTTCCGACGGGTAAATTTCAAGTTCTAAGTACTTTGAAGCTGGAACAAGTCTTTGTGTTTTTCATATTATATGTCTTCGTGCGATTCTGTTATTTTCCATGGCGTCTGTTGATGAGTGTATAATCTGGAATCACTACTTTGAGCTTTCACTTTACTAATATATCATATTTTGCGTATGTCTAAATATGAGTTGGTTAGTCGATTGTAACAGCAAATGATGGTCGTTGGAAACGATGATTCGCTACAATCGTTTAATTAAAAATACAGGTGGAACCTAAGTAGGTATTGAAACCGACCCTAGAACCTATGACAGGGTAGGTTCCAGGTTTCATAGTATGTATGGTAGGTTTTAGGTTCAAAAAATTGAGGAACCGATTCCATAGTAGGTTTTAGGTTCTACCTAGAAAACCTGGAACCTGGACTGACCCTGGGCTCACCCTAAGCTTTCTCGAGAATGCAAGGTCATCGATATGAATCAGAGTATGTGTGTTTGCATTCGAGGAAAGTTCATCAAGTAAATGGAGTTCAATCCTTCTCGGTGCGTTTTCGTCGATCCTCATCTGAAGAAGTGATGATCTTATCATTGGTTTCATGTCGACAAAGAAAAATCAAATCGCGAGTCTTTGACTGTTTTGGATAGAGTTTAGACTGCTAAAGAGAGTAAATTACTAAAAAAGTCCTAAACCTATCACACTTGTGTCAATTTAATATTAAACCTTTCAATTATGTTGGTTGAGTCGTAAACATTTTGGCCGAAAATTGCTAAGGTAGACGCTGGCTGACATAAGTGGGACGGTAGGCACTCGCATGGAGAATTTTTAATAATATGTTAATATTATTTGAATTTATTTTATTTTATTTTCTCCTTTATTTTTTTTTATCACGACCACAATAAAAAAAATAAGAATGAAAGTACAAGAAAAGGACAACAGGAAAAAGAAAAAATTAATTTTTTTCAATTGTCCACATCAACGCATTGCCGTGCCACATAGGACAGTCAACGTCCAAGTCCACGATTTTCAATCAAAATTGGTCGGTTGGACTCACTTGATAAAACACAATAATGATTATGACTCGATTAACACAATTAAAATATTTAGAATTGAAATACAATAGATTTAACATTTTTTTGGTAAGTAACAATCCTTTTTCGGAGAGTGCAAGGTCATCGATATTAATCGGAGTATACATATTCATTCGCATTCAAGGAAAGTTCATCAACTAAAGAGTGATGTTTTTCACCACTTGTCTCGTGTCAAAAAGGGAAAGTAAATTCTAGAGGAGCGTAGGATAATCCATTTGAACGGGCAAACATATGTTTTCCGTCCAAGGAAGATGTTAGGAGTTAGGAGGCATTAAGGCTTCATTTATTTCGCAAAGAATAAATAATTTGAAAAATATTTTTTAAAAATCAATCGCTCGTATTGCTTGAAATAATCAGTCGATAAAAAATTATTTTCATTATCAATAACAATTTATGTCTAAACACTTATGTGGATGACGAAAATAATTTATATTCATTCATTTTTGCATGTGATATAAGTCTTCATTTATACAATAATATTTTTCAAATTATTTTCATTTTTCGTGAAGCAAACGCATCCTAAATGAATTAATAGTAGCAAGAGGGGATGAAGATAGAGCTAAAATGACCCACCCATTGGTGGCTCAGTTGGTTAGGGCGCACTTGGGATTGTGTAGTTAGGCGCACTGGTCCCAGGTTCGATTCCCCAGCTGAGCACTGGTCCCAGGTTCGATTCCCCAGCTGAGCACCTGTGATTTAAGTGGCGGGCCATGGCGGTGGGTTGCTGTGCTAGTCTCCTCCGAGAAATAGTCGAGGTGCGCACAAGCTGGCCCGGACACCTCGGTTACCCAAAAAAGAAAAAGAAAGAAGAGATAGAGCTAAAATGGTGCCAAATCTCACTAATGGTACCGTGGTAAGGCGCAACACCTCGGTTACCCAAAAAAGAAAAAGAAAGAAGAGATAAAGCTAAAATGGTGCCAAATCTCACTAATGGTACCGTGGTAAGGCGCAACACCTCGGTTACCCAAAAAAGAAAAAGAAAGAAGAGATAGAGCTAAAATGGTGCCAAATCTCACTAATGGTACCGTGGTAAGGTGCAGTGCGAGGTTAGATCAAGACGCGAACAAGCCACCATTTTATAGTTTTGAAACATGAATTTTCATGCAAAATCACAACTCTACTTAGACTAACCAGTTCGGTCCTTTAGCAATTACCATAGCTAAATGTACCTTTTTTTGTTGGGTTATGAACGTCACAACTCTTTATGAAATAATCACAAAGCACGACAAAACATATTAAGGCCTTCATAAATCATCAGAGAATGTTAAAAATTAGAGTACAGAAATATCGACGGCGTGAACGAGATGATCGATTGTGTTATATATTTTCAGAATAAATCTTCATGCAGGACCACGATTCTACTCAAGCTGTCAGTTTGCAATTTATTTTCCTACAATAATTAATTAATGATAAATATTTTTATTATCCATAACAATTTATATATATATTTTCGTGGACGATGAAAATGTATTCATTCATTTAATTTCGTAAGTGATCTTATTTTTAGAAAAATATTTATTAAATTATTTATTTCTCATGAAACAAAAAGGGTCAAAATCGTAAACTCGGCCGAGACCAATCAATTCGTATTTGAACACTAATTACTGGAACGAAGAAAATAAAAAGAGTGGGTAAAAGTTAAAGTAGAAAATAAATTGTGAGCTGAGGAGGGAAGTGATCGCCTAGGAAGCACCAACACTCTCCGAAGGCCTTCGTGTCTTGTCCGACACTCTCCGGAGGCCTTCGTGTCGTGTCCGATACTCTCCGGAGGCCTTCGTGTAGTGTCCGACACTCGAACACTCTCTCGACACTCTCCGACATGCGATCCATATGTGATCAGTACTCTAGACACCCTAGCGACACGCGATTCCAGCATCTTAATACGCTATTTCGACAAGTACTGGGTAAATTTTAAGCATTTTTAATAAATTAGGGGTCAAAATGTAGATTTATGAAACATATATATACTTAAGTCATATATCCAGTCAACCCAAAATTAATATACACAGTCAGCAAAAAAAAACATAATCATGGATCCCTAACAGAAGAAGAATAAGAAAAAACTCACTGATATTTTTATATAATCATGTATATATAAAAATATACATTTAATAGACAACGTGTCCCAACTTGTCGGAAACATCTATTTTTTTTAAAATGACGTATCGACGCTTCGTGTCGTGTTGCGTGTCACGTGTCGGTTTCGGTCCTACTTGGGTGATCGCCTACCAGCAACAATCTCTGCACACGCACAACGCAAAATTGCAGAACAAATAGAAGAAGCCCACGTGTCAAGAAGACATCAGGATCAGACGCGTGCCTACGGCGGCAGCAGGCGCTGTTTCGTAAGCACGACCACACGCGGCAAAAACCCCTTATCTTTAATCCAAAACCGCCGGAAAAATGAAAATGGAAAAGAGAGAAATTAAAATCAAAGCCCGAGCTCGAAGATGTTTTGGGAAGCAGTGCCAGGGAGGGAGTATAAATTGAGCGGCGACGGGAGGGTTGGAATCGCTCAGGCGCGCTCTTCTTCCTTCCTGGTTCCTGAAAACCTTAAACCCTAATTCATCTCTCAGGTGAGGCCGTCTCGCTCGATCCTGATTTATTCTCCCTTCCCTCTTTCGTTCTCGAATGTTGCGTGTTTGGGTGTGTCTTGATTCGAAATGGTTTCGGGAGAGTCTGGTTGTTAGGGTTCGTCTTTTGGGTTTGTTCAGCACTGTGGATGTTGCTTAGTGTTTTGTTTTGGGGTGATTTAAGGCGGCGTTCCCGTGTCTTGATTGGACATAGCGTGGTTTTTATGGGAGAGGTCTGTGAACGCCGAGGTGCAAGAAACCTAGCTGGTTTACTTTCACTAGCATCGAATAGGAGAGTTTTTTTTTTTTTTTTTTTTTTTTGTTGAGAGCGCGCTCCGGTATTGTTCATGTAACTTATTTTTGTTGGATGCTTCTCGGCTGTGTTCTGTTTTGGAGCATGAATATGGTGGGTTTCTGGTTTAGAGCCAAGTGATGCTCTGAGAAACGAATTCCAGATGTTTTATGGGTGTCTTTGCTTGTGTTCTTCCGCTGAGCACAGTCTGTATATGCTGAAGGTGGATATCTTGGTTCCATATGTGCGTATTATGTTTTTTATGTAGATGGTCATAGGCTTCCTGTTCGTGGTTCATGTCTTGAGGAGGTCCAGCACCTTCTGTTGATTTCTGTACTTGTTGTATTATCATTTTCTTTGGGAGTGGACAATGGTGTCAAGGGGCCCATGTCCTCATTTGTAATCATGATGGGGGTGACATCCACTATGGAATAAAGCATTTGACTTGGTGGATTTTTATGATTTGATGTTGATGCAGCCTCTTGGAGACAATTGACTATGACTTTCTGCAACAAGGTTGGAAATCTTTTGAAGCAGAGTATTTCCCAGAATGGGCCTGCTTCTATGCTTAACACTATTCGATGCATGGCGACCTCGACTAAGCTTTTTGTAGGAGGTATCGTTCGATGTAGATTACAAAATGCTTTGGATGTAAACTTGATTTGTGCTATCCTTCCCCTTATCTGCTATTCCATGATCAGGTCTTTCTTATGGAACGGATGACCACTCTCTTCAGGATGCGTTCTCAAGCTTTGGTGACGTGGTTGAAGGTGAGTGTTACTGTCAATGGCTCTCTTTTTCGTCGTGGTATGGTAATTTATCTTGTTGGCATATAATCTATGATGTGTACTTCCTCCCAGCGATAAAATATCTGCCGCATAATAACCTCTAATTGGCTTTCTTTTGCTGACTTAGTTTTCTTGGCACCCACTTTGGTCCCTAGATCGAGAATATTGTTTCCTTATAAGGAAAAAAAAAAGACTAGCACCAAGTGATTAGACAGTGGGAAACCTGTGGCAATAAAAGGAGAAATGACATTGTGGAACTCGATGACAGGGTTCCAGAGATGGCGCACTTTACCGACTCTTTCCCCTGCACCCTCTATTCCCCCTCTTCTCTCTGCACTTCAGATCTTCAGATTTACTTATTTTATTTTAAATTAGATTGATTGAGTTGCTACTTCTCAAAGATATTTTCTGGTAAATTTTTTCATCTTTCGTTTGTTATCATGGTTTGCAGCCAGGGTAATAACAGACAGAGATTCAGGAAGATCTAAGGGTTATGGATTTGTCAATTTCTCTAGCGATGAATCTGCCAGCTCAGCATTGTCAGCCATGGACGGTCGGGTCAGCATTGTTGTTAGAAAACGTATAACATGTCTGTTACATAATCATTATGATTTCTCACATGTGAGTCTTTTCAGGAGCTTCATGGACGGAGTATCCGTGTAAGCTATGCAAATGAGAGACCCAGTGGCAACCGAGGTTTTGGTGGTGGCAACTATGGTGGCGGGTATGGTAGCAGAGCGGGCGGAGATGGTGGCTTTTGAGCATTTACTTCCATTTTCAGCTTTTACTTGCTCTGATCAAGGTGACTTAACATTTGAAAATATCTGTACTAGTTTTTGGATCAGATGGTTTGGATTTCTTCATATCTAGCGGGTTGTCTTGTGCGCAATTTGTGAATTTGCTCCAAGTTGGTATAGCTACTAAATAATTTGTTGTTTGTTGTAGGATATCTGTATTTTCTCATTGCTTTAAATAGATGGTTAAGCGTGTGAACGACAAACCCGATTGAAGAAAAAGAAGAGGAAGAAAAAAAGAGTATATACCAGAGCTTTAGTAAGTGTGTGTTTCTTGGTTCTTTATTCTCTGTCCCCCTGAAGATGCTGCTTCGGCTGTCAAGAACTCCCTTGCAGCGTATGCGACGTTTTCTACTCTGCAAAATGGTTTCCGGAAGAGAGAGAGAGAGAGAGAGAGAGAGGGGGGTAGAGGAGGTTTTACGTGGGTGTGCGGGCTGAGTTAATGCGAGTCGTGTGCGAGAGAAGAGAGAGAGAGAGAGAGAGAGAGAGAGACCTCGTTGTGGGCGGTTCAGTGTTGTCTTCCCAACGAGTCGAGTCTCCGCTCCCCCTCTCTCTCTATCTCGCTTACCCTTACGCCGTCGTTTGCTTCTTCGATACTCCCATGTGACATAACGCTGTCATCCGCCATCAATATTAAGGTTTTTGTAACCTTTGACCGCGTTGTCCTCCATCTCTTGGTACTGGAAAAGCACATGAACAGCGGTCTGCACACGAGTGATGTTCGTTAAGTATATAGTCGATACACGTGGCACGGGGCACCAGATCACTCCCCCACCTTCAAATCTGTCTATTGCACGATGGTCTCTCCAAATTAGGTCGAATTAACGTTTGCAGATTTTCTCTTTTGATCGTTCTATATAAGTATATGGTATTAGATATTGTTCATGGTTGCATTTAAGAACACACCCTATTGAATTTGAATTCGTAGATTTATTCTTTTTCTCGGTGTATTTTACAATTCTCGCTCAACCAGCACAATTATCGTACCATGTATTTCATCGTAAAAAAAGAAAATTAAATCACGAGTTATGTTCGTATGAATTAAAGTACGCATTTTAGGGAAAGTCCATCGAGTAAAAGGAGTTCAATCATTTTTGGCGTGTATAGATCAATCTTTGATCTTACCATTGATTTCATGTAGAACATGAGGTATCTCGAGTCTTTGAATGTTTTGGATTAGAGTTTATATGAATCAAGGGTATGGGTATCCGCCATTCAAGAAAAGTTCATTGAGCAAAATGAGTTCTGATCTTACCATTGATTTCGTGTCGAAAATAAGGTATCTCGAGACTTTGAATGTTTTGGATAGAGTTTATATGAATCAAGAGTATGGGTATCCACCATTCAAGGAAAGTTCATTGAGCAAAATGAGTTCAATCCTCCTTGGTGTGTACTTGTTAATCCTCATCTAAATGAGTGATGATTTTACCATTGGTTTCATGTCGAGAATGAAAAATCGAATCTCGAGTCTTTCAATGGTTTGGATAAAGTTTAGCTCTCTCGCGAATGCAAGGTCATTCATATGAATAGGAGTATTTGTATTCGTGTTCAAGGAAAGTTCATCGAGTAAAAGGGGTTCAATCCTTCTTCTTTTTTTGTGTATTCGTCAATCCTCATCTAGAGGAGTGATGAACTTGCCATTTGTTTCATGTCGAAAAATTAAAAATCAAATCTCCAGTCTTTGAATGTTCATAATAGAGTCAAGCTTCCTCCAGGGTGCAAGGTCACCGATAAGAAATAGAATACGTGTGTTCGCATTCGAAGAAAGTTCATCGAGTAAAAAGAGTTCAATCCTTCTCTGTGTGTATTCTTCAATCTTCATCCAAAAAAGTGATGATCTTACCATTGATTTCACGTCGACAAAGGAAAATCAAATCTCGAGACTTTGAATGATTTGGATAGAGTTTAGATTTTTCAAGATGGCAAGGTCATCGATATGAATCGGGCTATACATATTAGCATTCAAGGAAAGATCATCAACTAAAAGGATTCAATCCTTCTTGCTATGCATTTGTCAATCCTCGAACAGAAGAGTGACGATCTTACCATTTATTTCATGTCAAAAAAAGAAAATGAATTCTATAAGATTGTAGGATAATCAATTTGAACGGGCATGCACATGTATTCCATTCGAGGAAAATGTTATGAATTCGAAGGCATTAAATATAGGAAAAAAGTCACCAAAATCCACAAAATATGTTCATTGCAACACATTTGTCTTGATTTTTTTTTCCCGACATAAAAAATCCAAAACTATGCCCAATAAGATAAACCATAAGAATTACCAAAAAGTCTTGCACCAATTGCAATTGTTCCAATTCAATCATAATTTATTTTTTTTGCCACTTGAGTACTAAACCTTTTGCATCCCTGACGTGGAGAATTTAAATAATATTTTAATACTTTTTCGATTATTTTTTTTCTTGTCTTTCTCTTTCTTTCTTTTGTCTTCCCTTCCTTCTCCGAGGCTCGGCCCTATTGGGAGAGCACAGCAGAAGTTCGATACCTTCACCAGGAAAAAGAGGGAGCCAAGTCCAAGCATGTCAACATATCCAGTTGGACTCACCTTCACTAAAAAACTTAAACCAATGAGTTATGAACCAACTAGGATATATTAACTATTCAACGCCACAGCAATTCTTCGATGTGAGACTTTTCTAACATAACTCACACGTGCGTCTTAACAATCTCTCCCTCACGCGTGAACTCCAGTGTTAGATTTACTCCCTCTAAAAAAACCCCGAACTTGTACCTTGGCGACACATTTATCCTCATCAAGGTTCTGTCAGACGATTTTTCAACCAATTGTTTTTATTTCACTTAAGCTGCGTGGGCACTATGTCAACACCATTTGCTTTCTAGCGTCCATAGAGATAGATTTTTAACAGTGTTCATTGACAAATCCTTGATCGTAAATGTGTCACACCGGTACAAATTTGAGATATTTGATGTTACAAAGAAAAGCTTAAGGTAAATATGTCACAGTAGGTATAACTTTGGATTATTATTTTTTATTTTTTTAAGCTTTTGCCCTCAATGAAATAGATGTAGCGAGAGGGGATGAGAATAGAATAGACCTAAAATGGTGGCAAATTTGATTATCGGTAGTGTAGTAAAGCGCAGTGCGGGGTCAGGTCAAGACATGAACAAGACAATCGACTTCTTCATAGCATTTTACAATGAATTTTACATAAATATAAAAAAAATTTGGGCCTAATTTTTGATTGGCGGAGTCTAAGGGCGCGCATGGTAACACTTCTTTACAAGAAATCAACTTCTGGTTTTGAGCTGAAGTTGATTTTTCAACTTCTGGTCCAGAAGTTGATTTCTGATAGAGAAATGCGTTTGATAACCGAACAAAATTTCTACTTCATTTTTCAACATTTTATTTTTTTAATTAAAAATATTATTTATTTTTTACTTCGGCGGCGGCGGTGGTCAGCTATGACCGGTGGTGGTTGGCGGAAGTCGGTGGCCGGCGGCGGCGGTGGCGGGTGGGGCCTGCGGCGGGTGGCTGGCGGTGGGGGTCGATGGTGGCGGTCTTGAGTTTTTTTTTGTTTTTTTGGGTCCAAGAAGTGCTTCTTGACTTGGAGAAGCTACTTTTTTTTACTTCTTAAATTGGGCAAAAAATCTTACCAGAAATGAAAAATCCTACCAGAAGTAAAAAATCTTACCAGAAGTAAAAAGATTTACCAAACGAATTCTTGCTTCAAAAGTTAGTTTACCAAATGGATTTCTCTACCAGAATGACTTCTGAAGCAAAAAAGCCATTCCAGAAATGTTATCGTGTGTGCTCTCAGAGAAGCGAATCGTTAGCAGCGGGTTTTGGTTGGGCTTCATTTTCAACTCTAATTAATGGAAAGGGTAAAAGATAAAGTAGAAAATAAATTGTGAGCTGAGGAGGGAAGTGATCGCCTACTAGCAACAATCTCTGCACACGCACGACGCAAAATCACAGAGCAAATACGATGAGCCCACGTGTTAAGCATAACGAACAGACGCGTGCCTACGGCGGCTGCAGGCGCTGTTTCGTAAGCAGGACCACGCGCGGTTAAAAACCCCCTTCTCTTCACCCCAAAACCCCCAGAAAATGAAAATGGAAAGAAAAATAAATTAAAATGAAATCCCGAGCTCGAAGTATAAATTGAGCGCTCGGCCGCGCTCTTTCTCGTTCGCTAAAACCCTAAACCCTAATTCCATCTCTCAGGTGAGGCGTCTCACTCGATCCTGATTTCGACTAGCTTCCTCTTTCGTTCTTGAATGTCGAGCTGCTTGCGCAACGTGTGTGGCTGTTGCGTGTTTGGGTGGGTCTTGCATTCGAAATGGTTTCGGGAGAGTCTAGTCTCTCTAGTGTTAGGGTTCCTCTTTTGGGTTCGTTCAGTACTGTGGATACGCTCGTTGCTTACTGTTTTGTTTTTGGGGTGAATTGAGGAGGGGTTCCCGTGTTTTGATTGGACGTAGCATGATATGTATCGGAGAGGTATGTGAGCGCTGAGGCGCAAGAAACCTGGCTGTTTTACTTTCACTAGCATTGAATAGGAGAGTATTCGGTAAGAGTGCGCTCCGATATTGTTCCTGTATCTCAGAGAACTTGATTATCTGCTTCTTGGCCGTGTTCTGTTCTGGAGGATGAATGTGGTGGGGTTTTTCGTTTAGCGGCCAAGTGATGCCATGAGAAACAAATTCTAGATGTTTGACGGGTGTCTTACTTTGTGTTCTTCCCCTGAGCGCAGTCTGTATATGCTGAAGGTGGATATATTGGTTCCATTTTTGCGTATCATTGTTTTTTATGTAGATGGTCATGGTTCCTGTTCATGGTTCTTGTCTTGAGGAGGTGGAGCACCTTCTGTTGATTTCTGTGCTTGTTGTATTATCATTTTCTTTGGGAGTGGTCAATTGTGTCAAGGGTCCACTTGGTGGATTTTTACGATTTTATGTCGATGCAGCCCCTTGGAGCAGCTGTTCATTAGACAATTGACAATGGCTTTCTGCAACAACGTTGGAAATCTTTTGAAGCAGAGTATTTCCCAAAATGGGCCTGCTTCAATGCTTAACTCTATTCGACGCATGGCGACCTCAACTAAACTTTTTGTAGCAGGTATTGTTCAATGTAGATTACAAAATGCTTTGGATGTAAACTTGATTTGTGCTATCGTGTCCCTTACCTGCTATTCCATACCTCAGGTCTTGATTATGGAATGGATGACCACTCTCTTAAGGATGCCTTCTCGAGCTATGGTGAGGTGGTTGAAGGTGAGTTTAACTGTGAATGGCTCATTTTTGTTTGTCGTGGTATGGCCATTTATTTTCTTAAAACTTAATCTGTAGTGTACTTCCGCTCGGCGATACAACGATATCTGCCGCATAATAAACTCCAATCGGCTTTCTTTTGCTGACTTGGTTTCCTTGGCACCCACTTTGGTCCCTACATTGAGAATGTTGTAGCTTATAAGAATAAAACAGGAGCACAAGGTGATTGTTCAGTGGGAAACCCGTGGCAATAATGAAGAAATTACATTGTGAAACTCGATAACAGGGATCTGCACACTTGATCGACAGATTTTGTTATTTGTTACCGACTCTTTCCCCTCCACCCTCTCCTCCCCCCCTTCTCTCTGAACTTTAGATCTTCAGATTTGCTTATTTTATTTTAAATTATATTGATTGAGTTGCTACTTCTCAAAGATATTTTCTGGTAATATTTTCGTCTTTCGTATGTTATAATGGTTTGCAGCCAGGGTAATAACAGACAGAGATTCAGGAAGATCTAGGGGTTTTGGATTTGTCAATTTCTCGAGCGGTGAATCTGCCAGCTCAGCAATGTCAGCCATGGACGGTCAGGTCAGCATTGTTCTTCGAAAATGTGTAACGTGTCTGTTACATAATCATAATGATTTTTCACATGTGAGTCTTTTCAGGAGCTTCATGGACGGAGTATCTCTGTAAAGTACGCAACTGAGAGACCCAGCGGCAACCGAAGTTTTGGCGGTGGCAACTTCAGTGGTGGGTATGGTAGCAGAGCCGGCGGAGATGGCGGCTTTTGAGCATTTACTTCCATTTTCAGCTTTTACTTGCTCTGATCAAAGGTTGCTTAACCTTTTGAATATCTGTACTAGTTTTTGGATCTGGTTTGGATTTCTTCATATTTAGTTGGTTGTCTTGTGCGCAATTTGTGAATTTGCTCGAAGTTGGTATAGCTACTAAATAATTTGTTGTTTGTAGCAGGATATTTGCATTTTGTCATTGCTTTAAATGGATACTAAGCCAATGTCTCCCTTACCCTTTCCCTTTAGAAGAGATCTAGTGTCGAGACATCGTAGGGTCGTAGCATCCTTTGTTCCGTTGGGCCGTTTTTCATCCCTACCCCCAATCCGCCCTAAGACAGAGGAATTGTCGAATTTCCTTCCTGCCCCTTTGTCCTAATGGGTTCGTGACCATTAGGCCACTGCCCTGGGGCCGAAATCATTAGCTTCTTTAGACAATAATGTACATGCATTTCTATTTCTTCTATAGCTATACTGGGGAAATCAAATCTGACCTAGTTGAGTGTTTACATTTGATTCCGATCAAAGTCCTGCAATTATACGACATTTGACAGGAAACTGGCCAACCAAATTAAAAATCTGATCCATGTCATGACCGATCTCTTTCGTAATTGTAAAATACCAATACTTGTCAAGAGTCATTTAGTGGTCCTTGGCCTTCTAGTCCTATTCAATATCTCGAGAACAAGTGTTTAGACATTGGTTCTGGACTTTTTTCAGCAGAAGCATCATGTTTGAGGCTGTGGAAATGACCATTACTATCTTCTATTGTTGGCCTTGGGTTTTGCTGGCTGGATTAGGCTTGTTTGTGCTCTTTTTTGTCTTTTGATTTGGTTCCTTTGTATTTGTAGCTCAAGTTTTTTGCTGTTAGGGGTAATTTTTCATTCTTCCCGACATAATATTCTCGTGTTGGGGCACTTTTAAACTTCTGCCAGTTAGGAAAGGGAGACAAATCATTATTAGGTTTTCATCTCCATTTGACTAATGATAATTTGATCTTGAATCTTTGAGTGTGAATTGAAAATCACTTTGAACTCTGCGTCAAACATGCCTGGGAATGTTGGGGTTTTATTCAAGTACGTTCTGTATTGCTGTGACCTGAGGAATCACTAAGCAGTGAATGCAGTTTATAGTCCTGACTGTCAAAGTATGTCTCGGGTTTTTTTAACTCTGCTCTATCAATCATGCGAAAGAGAAAATATTTAGTGGTTTGCAAGCGCCACGTCAGCTATTGACTTGACATGATTTTTCACTTTGAACCAATTAAAAGTTGACACGTATATACTTTTATGGATTTATTTAAGCAAAATAAATTTCTCAATCCACTTCAGATTTCCATGTCTTTCTACGTTTCCTCCTCCATAGCTGGCCACCTTTGGCCCAACCTACCAATCTAACTCTGCCACCGCCAATGTTAGAGTTGCTTGCTGCGCGGCCAAGCAACACAGCCGGCACAGCCGGGCATCCAACCCTCTCCGGCGACTACTGCCGCTCGGGGCCATGGACAAGTGGCTGTTGCTGGAGCCATGGTCGCAGATTTGGAACCCGTTGCGAGGAACTCATGGACTGCCAAGCTTCTCCTCTGTCGCGCTTTTGGTCGGCTCCGCCTGCTTCTGTCGTTGTTAGCAAGATCTGGATTGGAGTTGACTGGAGTTGTGCCTCCGGATATGATCTCGTCCAAGGCTGCAAGCCATGGACGACGAGCTCAAACAGGGAAGGAAAAACAGAGGAACAAGGTAGACATCGGGAGCCTGAACGCGGTCCATGGCCGGCTACTCCGCCGGTGGGGGTCAGCCTAATCAAGGCGCGGGCCACTCTGCCGGTGGTGACGGTGGGTGAGGAGTGGGCAGTTGTGAGACTCCGGCCAGATCCGAACCCTAGCGAAATTGCAGGAAGGGAGAGGGGGAAGTAGCGAAGGAGATGGAAGGAAGGCAGAAAAATTTATTTTTTGTATATTTTTAATTTCAGGTCATATTCATGTGTCAAGCTTTAATTGGATATAAATAAAAACACGCACACCATGTTAGCGGCAGATGTGGCGTTCGCAAAAGTCTCCTTTCATAAAAAAAACGTATAGCTCAGAACATTTGTCTCCGTCACCATCAATCCGAATCCCATTATCGACTAAAACTCAGTGTAGTGGCGCGTGGATAGAGCGATTTTAGAAGGGAGACTAATACAAATGAGCCGCTCTTAACAATTACGAGGAACTCAAATGATGCTCGCCAACTGTTTGCGCAAATTTCTGCACGTGAAGTGACTTAGCAATTGTGGTTGTTTTCACCAATTGTGATTATTTCCGCAAATGATATTGCTATGGAAGAAGGAAAGAAAATTAAAACCCTTGAACTCAGGTTGTAGTCGCACTGTTCTGTTGATTTTTTATTTTCTTTTCTGTTTGTCATAGCTTAAACTGAGATTGAGATTTCAATATAGAAGAGAACTCCAGCACCACCACTCAGTGCTCTCATTCTTTAGTGATAACAGGTTCTCTCTCTTAAACTCAAGGTGACTAAGTCAGCTTGAGTTTGAAAAAAAGGTGAACAATGCCACGAAAACTTGTTTCCCCATGAAATCAGCACTCAACGACGGGCTTGGTGGATCCAAGGCAAGGCGGCGTGTGGGACGGCGTCTGACGGCTGTTTGTGGTGAAATTTCCAGATCTAGTTGGTCCGAGGGCTTCAAGTCTGATGGTGGTATTGGCTTCTCGAAATGACGCGCGAAAAGTCAAGAATCGGAGGGGAAACAACAATCGGCCAATGCGGCTGGCTTGCATAACACGAGCGACGCGACCTATATGGCTGGCATCGTAGCATCAAGCAGCCTATATGAAAGCACTAGGAACCGGACCGGTGGTATCGGTTCGCAATTTCCTGAACCGGGGACCGGACCGGACCAACCTGTCCTGTCCAGTTCTCGGGCGGTCCAATAGAACCGGCAAACTATCCAATGTCTCATTATTATCCCAAAATAACACAACAAAAAATCAAGATGATCATATATGAAAGCACGACAACAACCGAAAAGCAAAATTGTCCAAGACTCCAAGTCTGTCCAAGCTCTAAAACTCAGCAACAATTCATGTAAAAGACTCCATGTGCCCACTGTCCAATGGTGACAAATACACATACCTGCATAGCTCTCTCCGGCAAGATAAAAGTCTCTGTACTTGAATTTTGGGTAGATCTCAAGCCATTTATTTAGAAATGCATAACTGTCCATAGTTGAGATAAGAACCAAGGGGATATCAGCTGATCTTTGGAAGAAACGTAACAACAAGACAAATAATTAGACCGTGAAAACAATGTAAAGAGATAAAGCGAGTCGAAAGTCTCAACTTGTGCTATTATCTCCACCGGGCTCGACAACGTTGCGAACAGAATATCCAACACCGAAAGGTGAATCGCGGAAGAGCAAATTCGACTCTGCGATAGAACGATGGGATGACACGAGTAAGTTGTAATCTCAAAATATGACCTCCTAGCGATGCCGCAATAGATGAGTGTTCGTAAATATTTAGGCATTGCTCAAATAAAATTACCAATGTTCCATGAGAATTTACAAAAATAATTAAAATCTTTCGGTCTGGTCTAGGCGGTCCGGTCCGGTCTGGTCCGGTCCTGTACCCCTGGGACTGGGAACCGGACCGCTCGGACACCGATTCCAATTTTAAGGACCGAGAACCGGACTGCCGCTCTCTGGAACAGGGCACCGGACAGCCAATCCGATCGGTCCGATTTGCTCACCCTTAAATATCCTAATATCTCTAACAATGTTGAAGTTGTTGTCCCACATCGCTTGACAACGGGTCCTATATGTTCTTTATACTCACGCGGTCTCCCTCCACCTATCAGTTTACGCTTTTCGGTTGGACTTTCTAATATGGTATCAGACCCAGTGTCATCCCTTTTGCGAATGTGCGTTCACCCCCAATTAGTCAAATTCCACGTGTCGTGTGACGACCCAGTTTTCAAGAAGGCTTTCCAGACCATGTTCTCTTCTTTAATCTTGTCTTATTATGCTGATAGCGTATGCGGAAGCGTATATATAAACAGAACAAATTAAGACGGCCATGCAGCATACAAGTGCATATCAAAACCCAATCACCAATCAATTTAGGTACAACAGCCAACTCACTTTATTTCACATATTTATATCTAATAAAATAGTTCTTTACAAAATTTCAAAGCTTTTGGGAGGATTTACAAAGGAAGATAATCTACTCTGATTACTAGGATTAGCATCCATGGTCTCCATCGATAACCAGATCTCCCGAATTCCTTAACCAAAGTATCATACTGGCTTTCTCCTCGCTAGCTTGCTTATCTGAAAATTGTTATCCCACAAGGGGTGAGCTCAACCACTCAATAAGTAAACGCCTAGGCCGAACGACTAAACCAGCTATAAAATTCGCATGATTGCAAACAGAGTCATCAAAATAGAATCCAACGTATACAAGAGTAGAATCTCATCAAAATTCAACAAAGGATAGAATTCAATCAGAATCCAACGAAGGGTAGGATCTCAGAATCCAACCAGAGTTCAAGGTATACGAACGATAGAACCTCAGAATTTCACAATCATCTAATTCCGAATCATTACAGCTAAAACAGAATGGCAAACAAAGCTCACAATAGCAATACCATAGATAATCTAGTAATTAGGACTAGAAATCCACTTGGCTCGATTATTCGAGAAGAAAGAACGAATGAACAGATGATCCTAGATTCGCCTTTCTCCCTATCTTAGGCGTGTAACTTCACTTGGGCAGGACTACGACCCTTGAATTGATCTCGAAGATGGCGAGACAGAGGTTCGGCTAAGGCTATGGTCGGCTAAACATAGAGAGAAAAGGAAGAGGAAATTCTGTTCTGACGAACGAATGACAAAAACAACTGACGCCAGGTTCTAATTATAGGGGAAGCAGCTGAAACGACGAGTCAGCAGTCGAAGAACTGGGCAGTGACACGTGTCCCATCGCCTTCTGCATGCGTGACACGTGTTCGACACGGCGACAAGTGTCCGACACGTTTGCACACGTGTCCCTCACTTGGACACATTTTCGTCTTCATCCGGTCCCAATTTCCCTATATTTGACCCGATAGGACCCTAATTATATTCATAGTGTCCTTAAAATATCATCGGGCTAATAATAACTCCTTAAATCTGGACCCGTTAATACTAATTTTCACCTTTTTAGTCAAGTAGGTGAAAATTTGGGTCATCACATGCAGCTCGTAATCCGGCTTGCACGTGAGAGAGGGTGTTGCAGTTGTTGGTCCTATATGCTCTTATTCATTTTGGATTGGACTTTCTGACATACATGATTGTCAAAAATATGTACAATCAAAGAGAAGGAACCTGATTAGTGTGGGTGATTATCAAAGTCTCATTAACCATTTTAATTGCTTACAATTGGACTTTTTAACATATGTTATTGTCAAAATTATGTACAATCAAAGAGAAGGAACCTATCCGACAAAAAAAAAAGAGAGAGAAGGAACCTAATTAGTGCGGGTGATTATCAAAGTCTCATTAACCATTTCAATTGCTTGCAATCAAATGGAAGCAATTTTTTTTTTACATTTCAGCTGGATAATGAACAGAGATTTACCAATTTTTTTTGTCTGATAATGTGTCCAAGTTGGATTATGAAAGTTTTGGATATGTGGTGGAATTTGATACCACCTTACCATACGAATAAGTACAATATGACATGTGCACCTTTTGATGGCTTGAATCATCATTGGAAGAATGTTCTCTCGGTGCATTTCTATTGGATGAAACTATTGCTTCATTTGTTTGGGCATTTCAATCATTTTCAAAGGTAATGAGCAATAAATCACCAAAGACTATTTTCATTGATCAAGATCATGCCATGGCAAATGCCATTAAAACTGTTTTTTTGTTTTAAATACTGATCATCATTTGTGTATATGGCATATTGGGAAAAATGATACGCATCATATTGTGCATCTTCTTGGAAAGACTGATTTTCGCAATAAAAATTGGCAAAAGATTCTATAACATTGCGAATCTGAACTGGAAATGGAGAACACAGGAAAAACTATGTATGAAGAGTGGAACTTGGGGGATAAGAAGTGGTTGGATAGTATATATCGCTTGCGGCGTAAGTGGTGTCGTGCATTTGAGCATGGTATTTTTTCTGGCAAAATGACACCTAGAGTACCAATATTTGTGTACGGCACTCACTTTGGTGCTAATATTTTTTTTGGGATCACTTAAGTGCCAATTTTTTTGAAGAACGGTTAGTTCAGTGCCATCTACGTGGCTCGCCGGAGGACCCTAGTCAGCAATAAAAAAGCTAAAAATTAATAAAAAATTCCATGTAATATTAAAAAATTAAAAAAACAAGCTAAAAATTAAAAAAATAGAAGTTGCAGCGGCGAGGGCCCTCGCCGTTGCTGCCCCACCATCGCCTGCGATGTCGCCGCCGCAGCAAACAACCCTTATTTTTATTTTTTATTTTTTATTTTATTTTTTACCTTATTTTTCTGTTTAATGTTAATTTTAAAAAAGAGTAACTTATTTCTAAGTTTAAAAGTCCATGTGGATGCCACGTGGCCTGATTTTTTTCAAAAAATTGCCACGTAATGTTAAGAAATTAAAAATGAATGACATGTAATTAGTTGGCCGGAATTTCTCGCCGTTAGCACTAAAGTGATCGTTTTTTCTCCGATTTGATACTTAAGTGATAAAAAAAAATATATTTGCACTAAAGTCAGCGCCGTACGCAAATATTGACACTCCATGTGTCCTTTTGCCTATTTTTTCTGTAGGAATTAGATCCACACAAAGAACTGAGAGCACAAGTAATATTTTTCAGGATATGACATGTAAGACTATGACTTTGTTCGACTTTGTCAATCATTATGAAAAGTTTGCAGAAAAAATGTGCAACACTGAAGTTGTTGATGATTTTGAGCGTGCTCGAGGAAAGCCACATATTATGGTTGAGAACAGTAGAATTTTTATATGTGCTGCAAATGTATACACTGATGTCATATATAGGAATTTCTAGGCTGAGTTCTTGCATGCTTTGTCTAAACCTGTTCTTGTTTAAGAAGTTGATGGGCCATTGCATACTTATATCTTGGGAATTGAAAGTAGTGAAAGGAAGTATATTGTCCATTTTAGTCCAAGCGATTCTACCATTTCATGTAGTTGCAAGTTATTTGAAATGCAAGATGGTTGTGTATGCATATTTTGTGTATCTTGACTCATGTTGTGAATGTTACAAGTATTCTATCACAATACATTTTGAAGAGGTGGACACCAAAGCCGCAAAGCAAAGGACTCTTTGTGATGAGGTAGGGCAAAGCTCCCATGGTGCAGTTAAATCAAAGATGTTGCATTTGAAGAGGTTGATGCGGTTGGCTTTCAGTGTTATGAAGTTTAGGGCGAATCATGACGTTACAGAGGAGCTTGCGGCTACAACTTTTTTGTTGTGTCTTCGCTCCCAAACTACGAAGAAAATGCAATGTTTAACGGGTAATGATCACCTTGATTTATTGGTGAAAAGTGATGAATCTGAAGATGCAGAAAATTCTGGAATTCGAGTACATGATCCCTTTTAAAGAAAACCAAAAGGTGTACCAAATACTAGAATGAAGAGCATTAGGGAGAAGTGAAAGAGAAAAAAGCCTCTTCATGCGCGGGAGTCATCTCACCCGAGGTATGATAGTTTGTTTAATGTCATAGAATGAAATGGCGCAAATGACTTTCATAAACTCTATACAACTAAAAAGCTGGTGTTGGGACTTATAGTTAGTATATGATATGTGCTTCTTACACAGCCAGATCATCATTAGATAAGCTATCCAGACGAGTGAAGTACTACCCAATGAGCAACCACTCTTTCTTGGAAAGTTCCACATTGCACAGCCAGATCATAATTAATGAGATGGGTAATACTTCATAACCTAGCTTCTTCTGGTCTTGCAATTGATACATGCAATTGCAAGTGGCTTGTGCCACCTTTATGCTATCAGGCCCCAAAATATTATAGACATCGAGTAGATAAGAGACTAGTGCAAATGACACCAGGGGCTACTGATACATGAACAGACTTTCCCATAGCTTCCAGCAAAAGATATTATCGCAAGTGATTTAGCTGGAAACCTTTCAAAAACAATCCAGCAACACCCTTTTAATTAATCTAACATAACCACTAGTTTGCAAGCTTTGAAAAGAAAAATCTTCTCTTCTGTATTGAAATCTCAATCTCAGTTTAAGCTATTCAATCATACTGCAGCACTTATGACAGGCAGAAAGAAGAAGAAGAAGAAAGAAATTCATTAGAACAGTGCAACTACAGCCTAAGTTCAAGGGTTGTAATTTTGTTTTGTTTCTTCCATAGCAATATCATTTGCGAAAATATTCGCAATTGGTGAAAACAATCACAATTGCTAAGCCACCTCATGCGTAGACATTTGCGCAAACAGTTGGCGAGCATCGTTTGGGTTTGTAAATTGAATTGGAATCGCCTAAACAGAGTATCGTAATGGTTAAGAGCAGCTCATCTGTACAAGTTTCCCTTCTAGAATCGCTCCATCCACGCGCCACTACACTGAGTTTTAGTCGATAATGGGATTCGGATTGGTGGTGAGTCTGGTGACAAGCTTCATTAACCACGGTCGAGACAAATGTTCCGAGCTATTCATTTTTTTTTATATATGAAAGGAGACATTCGCGAACGCAAAATACGAGCAGAGCAGAACCGAAGCGAAGTCCAGCGTTCGACCTTTCGCATTAACCAGGCGTTGAGTAAATCCGTCATGGAGATTTTTGATTAAAAAACGGAAAAAACAAATTGGGGAACGTTAACGAAAGGGCGCTCACCCGCGCTCTTCTCCCTCGTTCCTGCTGGTACCCTAGACCCTAATTCCTCTCTCAGGTGAGAAGCCGTCTCGCTCGATCCTGATTTCGTCTCCCTTCCTCTTTCGTTCTTGAATGTCAAAGCTGCTTATGCGCCCGTGTGTGGCTGTTGCGTGTTTGGGTGGGTCTTGCATTCGAAATGGTTTCGGGAGAGTCTAGTCACTCTAGTGTTAGGGTTGCTCTTTTGGGTTCGTTCAGTACTGTGCGTACGCTCGTTGCTTAGCGTTTTGCGTTGGGGTGATTTGAGGAGGGGTTCCCTTGTTTTGATTGGCCGTAGCATGATATGTATGGGAACGCTGAGGTGCAAGAAACCTGGCTGTTTTACTGTCACTAGCATTGAATAGGAGAGTTTTTGGTAAGAGTGCGCTCTGATATTGTTCCTGTAACTTAGAGAAGTTGATTATTTTCTGTTGGCTGCTTCTTGGCCGTGTTCTGTTTTGGAGGATGAATATGGTGGGTTTCTGGTTTGGCCGCCAAGTGATGCCCTGAGGAACAAATTCTAGATGTTTGATGGGTGTCTTACTTTGTGTTCTTCCGCTGAGCACAGTCTGTACATGCTGAAGGTGGATATATTCGTTCCATTTGTACGTATTATTGTTTTATGTAGGTGGTCATGGGTCCTGTTCATGGTTCATGTCTTGAGATGGTCGAGCACCTTCTGTTGATTTATGTACTTGTTGTATTAACATTTTCTTTGGGAGGGGGTAACTGTGTCAAGGGTCCCATTTCCTCATTTGTAATAATTATGAGAGGGACATCCACTATGATATTAAGCATTTGACTTGGTGGATTTTTATGATTTTATGTTGATGCAGCCTCTTGGAGCAGCTTGTCCATTAGACAATTGACAATGGCTTTCTGCAACAAAGTTGGAAATCTTTTGAGGCAGAGTATTTCCCAAAATGGGACCGCTTCTATGCTAAACTCTATTCGATGCATGGCGACCGCAACTAAGCTTTTTGTAGCAGGTAATGTTCAATGTAGATTACAAAATGCTTTGGATGTAAACTTGATTTGTGCTATCGTATCCCTTATCTGCTATTCCATACCTCAGGTCTTGATTATGGAATGGATGACAACTCTCTTAAGGATGCGTTCTCGAGCTTTGGTGAGGTGGTTGAAGGTGAGTTTAACTGTCAATGGCTCAAATTTTTTTTTTTTTCCTGTGGTGGTATGGCCATTTATTTTCTTAAAACTTAATCTATGGTGTACTGTCGCCCGGCAATACAACGATATCTGCCGCATAAGAAACTCCAATCGGCTTTCTTTTGCTGACTTGGTTTCCTTGGCACCCACTTTGGTCCCTACATTGAGGATATTGTAGCTTATAAGAATACAAAAAGGAGCACAAAGTGATTATACAGTCGGAAACCAGTGGCAATAAAGGAGAAATTACATTGTGAAACTCGATAACAGGGATCTACACACTTGATCAATAGATTTTGTTATTTGTTACCGATTCTTACCCCTGCACCCTCTCCTCCCCCCTTCTCTCTGAACTTCAGATCTTCAGATTTGCTTACTTTATTTTAAATTATATTCATTGAGTTGCTACTTCGCAAAGATGTTTTGTGGTAATATTTTCGTCTTTCGTTTGTTATCATGGTTTGCAGCCAGGGTAATAACAGACAGAGATTCAGGAAGATCTAGGGGTTACGGATTTGTCAATTTCTCTAGCGGTGAATCTGCCAGCTCAGCATTGTCAGGCATGGACGGTCAGGTCAGCATTGTTCTTAGAAAATGTGTAACATGTCTGTTACATAATCATTATGATTTCTCACATGTAAGTCTTTTCAGGAGGTTCATGGACGGACTATTTATGTAAAGTACGCAACTGAGAAACCCAGTGGCAATCGAGGTTTTGGTGGTAGCAACTTCAGTGGTGGGTATGGTAGCAGAGTGGGTGGAGACGGCGGCTTTTGAGCATTTACTTCCGTTTTCAGCTTTTACTTGCTCTGATCAAAGGTTGCTTAACCTTTTGAATGTCTGTACTAGTTTTTGGATCTGGTTTGGATTTCTTTATATTTAGTGGGTTGCCTTGTGCGCAATTTGTGAATTTGCTCGAAGTTGGTATAGCTACTAAACAATTTGTTGTATGTTGCTGCATTTTGTCATTGCTTTAAATAGATGCTTAGCCTATGTCTCCCTACCCTTTCCCTTTAGAAGAGATCTAGTTTCGAGACATCGTAGGGTCGTAGCATCCTTCGTTCTGTTAGGCAGTTTTTCATCCCCAACCCCAATCCGCCGTAAGACAGAGGGGTTGTCGAATTTCCTTCCTCCCCCTTTGTCCTAAGGGGTTCGTAACAATTAGGCCACTGCCCTGTGGCCGAAATCATTAGTTTCTTGAGACGATGATATAGATGCTTCTATATTTCTTCTATAGCTATACCGCATTATGTTAGGGAAATAAATCTGACCTAGTTGAGTGTTTACAGTTGATTCCGATCAAAGTCCTGCAATTATATGACATTTGACAGAAAACTGGCCAACC
This sequence comes from Lenwebbia sp. NSW1173648, assembly GCA_029784005.1. Taxonomy (NCBI): domain Eukaryota; kingdom Viridiplantae; phylum Streptophyta; class Magnoliopsida; order Myrtales; family Myrtaceae; genus Lenwebbia; species Lenwebbia sp. NSW1173648. Next base: position 43,207,959 of record JARCGZ010000001.1, read on the forward strand.
AAATTACTAATCTGACCCATGTCATGACTGATCTCTTTCATAACTGTAAAATCCCAATACTTGCCAATAGAGTCATTTAGTGGTCCTTGGCCTTCTAGTCCTATTCAATATCTCAAGAACAAGTTTTTAGACATTGGTTCTGGAGTTTTATCTGCAGAAGCATCATGTTTGCGGCCGTGGAAATAACCATCATAATCTTCTATTGTTGGCCTTGGGTTTTGCTGGCTGGATTAGGCTTTGTTTGTGCTCTTTTTGTTGTTGTTTGATTTGGCTCCTTTGTATTTTTAGCTCAAGTTTATTGCTGTTAGGGTAGGGGTAATTTTTCATTCTTCCCGACATAATATTCTCGAATTGGGGCACTTTTAAACTTCTGCCAGTAAGGAAAGTGAGACAAATCATTATTAGATTTTCATCTCCATTTGACTAGGATGATTTGATCTTGAATCTTTGAGTATGTATTGCAAATCACTTTGAACTCTGCGTCAAACATGCCAGGGAATGTTGGGGTCTATTCAAGAACGTTCTGTATTGTTGGGACCCCAGGAATGACTAAGAAGTGAATGCATTTTGCGGTCCTGACTGTCGAAGTATGTCTTGAGTTTTTACTGTGCTTTTTCATGTGAACGGATATCTTTCGAGGACGCCGGTTTTTCTCGTGTTTCGACCATTCCATCATGTGATGGTTTCTCCTGCTCGTGGTTATGATGGTGGCGTGGATGGTGATAAACTTCTGGAGTCAGGAGTTTGTGAATCCAAAACCCAATTCGGATTCGGTACTGAAATTAAAATACTATGAAGTATGAACTAGATTCCGGCTTGACACTAGCTCAAATGCTGACACCGAAGATATATTGTTTAGTTTGCATGTTCGAGTAATTTCAGCCCGTTATATTTTGAATTCACCTCACACGTCGAGCATTTCAGTTATTTGCCAAGTGTGTTTCCGCATCAATAGTTTAACGAATGATGGATTTATCAATGGCATACCTGTTTAAAATTTTTTGGGACTCGTTAATTAGTTTGGGTAAATGCGAGTGTGACACGAATGTACTAATTTGAGATTTTTTATTACGCGAAAATTATCTAAAGGTAAAAGTGATATGAGTGCACCAATTTGAATTTTTTTGAGAAGTTTAGTCCTTTGTAAATCGGTGCTAGTCTGTTCAACATTATCGCCAAAAGAAAATTAGGACACATGGAACATAAAACCAAATAACTGCTTGCATTTGACTTTGATTAAGGAACGAACATGTACATGTATATTAAACGAGCGAGAAAGATTTGTTTTTTTTTTTTCGCATTTTCAAGGGAAGAATTACCAAAAAAACGCCTAAATGAAAGTGAGAGTATATCACCATGGACTTTATGATAAGTCTATTGAGGACGTCCAGTGATAAGAATGCTATATAGTTTGTTGATTGATTGACTAAGTTTGAACGATTTTTGTTATATCAATTCGTCATTTTATTATAAGAAGTGGCAAAGCGGTATGTTAATGAGATAGCGAGACTTCATGGAGAGCATGACAGATGAAGGAGTTACAAGGAAAATTGGATACAAACTCAATATAGCTTTTTACCCGCAGACAGATAGATAATGAGAGAGAACAATTAAGACGTCAAAGGATATGAGTTCCAAGTAGAACGATCTTTGGGTATGAGTTGGTTATGTCTATGATGAATTTGAGAGTTCAGTTGATAGTTGAAGATATACATCTTATAGGGGTGTGCATGGTTTGGGCCGGTCCGGTTCTGGTATGGAATCAAGGACCAGAACGGTAGTCTTGGTCCCCAAATTTTCGGGACCGGGGATCGAACTGGCTTGGGACCGGCAGTTCGGTCCGGTCCTAATGGGATCGCTAACACCAGCTGCTTGTAGAAATCTAACCCTTGGATCTAAATTAACAACTTCCAATCTCAACTATCCAACCTAATAAAACGTACACATGATCATCGTACAACCGTCACATGAGTACTTATAATCCTAAAATAATTAGAAAAAACTACATTAGGAAGAAAAACACTTAAAACAACTGAAACAAGATTATGCTCTTGCATCATTCTCCTCGAGTTAGAAAGAATCATGCTTAAAGTGAGATTACACTTGTATTTCATTGAATCCAAGTGCGAACAAAACAACGGGTTTGCATAATATAGTCAAGACAAAACATAGATTGAGTCAAGACAAAACACGATTGGAGACTGCATATCAACAAATATGATCGGAGGTTGCGTTGCGAAAGCGAGACGCGAGCGTCGAGCGAGAGGAGAGGAGCGAGTGTCTAGCAGAAGATGGGGAAATTAGGTTAACTAGTTCTTCATAATATATATATATATGGGTTGTCCAGTTCGGTCCCATCCACCATGGAACCGGGGACCAGACCGCCCCCTCAAGGACCGGACCAACCCGGCCAGTCCGATCCGGTCCGGTCCAGTTTGCTCACCCCTAACATCTAATACTATTTTTGATGAAATAAAGAAAGTTTGATTTTGTAATTAGATCATTGTTTTATTAAATGTATGTGTATATGTTTTGATAAGATAATTATGTTTGAGAGCAGTGTTATTGTCTTTTTTTTTTATATAATAAGTGCACTCAAAGTCTAAAAACTTGTTAGGAAAGTGTAATTGAGTCCTAAAACTTACAAAAAGTGCAATAAAATCCTAAAACTTGTTATCATAGTGCAATCGAGTTCTTTTGTTAACTCTGTCCAATTTAGCTAATTGAAATGCTCACGTGATTTTTTTATTAATTTATCTGTCCTATGTGACACTTACGTGGTTAAAACGACGTCGCTTTGGTTAAAATCTGGTTTTTAATTAGAACTTAATTTAAATAATATTAAAACTAAGCAATTTAAAAAAAAAACAAAGAAGAAGAAGAAGAAGAACGAAGACGTAGGCGAGGCATCGTCGCCCCACCATCGCTAGGAAGGGCCGGCGACCATTTTCCCACCCTTTTCGGTAATGGAGGGGCGACAGCGACAGCGAGGGTTGCGCCTGCATCTTCCTTCTTGTTCTTTTTATTTATTTATTTATTATTATAACTAATTTGCTTATTTTTAATATAAAAATCAAATATTAAATTAAATTTGGACTGAAACAATGTAGTTTTAGCTATGTCAGTAACACGTAGGACAGAAAACGATAAAAAAAATTCATGTCATCATTTTCTATCAGCCAAATTGGACAGGGTTGACTGAGGGATTAAATTGCATTAATATGATAAATTTTAGGACTTAATTACACTTTCTTCATAAATTTTAATTTTTTTTTATTATTTACTACTTTAATTTTTCAAATAGGGAGTGTGACACTCTCTGCTATGGGTGATCGGTTCCAGGATGGGTGGTTCCTACCTCAGAATCGAGAACCGCCAGCTAAAAGCCGGTTCCACAAAATGCGAATCATGAATCACTCGCTCATTCCATGGATCCACCCGAGAACCAAACCACCGGTCCGATCCGGTTTCCGAATGGATCCATGAAACCGATCCTACCGAGCACTAACGTCAATTAAAAAAAGATGCTAATATATGTTCTTACAATAACTGCCAAGAAGAAACAAAAAGAAAAAACAGGACAAAAAGCTGTACTGTGCACCAAATAGACCACCAAAAAAATTGATCCCATTGAACTTTCTAAGAATATGAAATAACATTGCGTCATAGGAAAAGGATAAACCAGCATCCAGAACGATTCATCGAGTGTTGAAGTGAATGTTTTCAGGACCAAGCAGATTGCCGAACAAGGTCCATTTCAAGTTTACAAATGTAGAGAATTAAAATGGGTCAGCTCACGTGATTGAAAATTTGAGTTTGAGGGTTTTACCTTCAATTAAAAAAATACATATCTATATTATATTAAGAGGTCTGGTCCGGTTTGATGGTTTTCACCTGAAATCATAAATCGAACCGAATCGGTACCTGCCGGTTCCAAAAAATTGGAATCGGGAGCCGAACCTGTACCATCCGGTTACCACCTAAAATTAGCCGTTAACTACGGTTCGGTCCGGTTGGGTTGGGTTTGGTTTTTTTTTTTTTGGACAGAATGTTCGGTTCGGTTGGATCTCGGTTTTTTGCTCGCTCCGTGCGCCTGAGGAAAGGAGTCGAAAACGACAGAGCCACCCTCTTTCTTTTTCTGTTCCCTTTCTACCCCTCACAGCCAAAGGAAATCCCTTTTCCCTCCCTTTCTCCTCCTCTTCCTCCTCTCTCTCTCTCTCTCTCTCTCTCGCCTGAAGTTCGCTTCGCTTCGTTCTCATTTCACGACTCCTGCCGTAGCGAGACTGGGTCTTCGGAGCAGCGAAGATGAGTACGGTCGACAAAATGCTGATCAAGGGCATCCGGAGCTTCGACCCGGAGAACAAGCACGTCATCACGTTCTTCAAGCCCTTGACCCTCATCGTCGGTCCTAATGGCGCCGGCAAAACCGTACCACTCCCCCTCTCTCGTCGCGTGTTTTGCGCCTTTCTCTTTCATGGCCTGAACGCTTATCTGAGAAGTTTCGGCTGTTTCCGCAGACGATAATCGAGTGCTTGAAGCTGTGCTGCACTGGCGAACTGCCCCCGAACGCGCGGTCCGGTCACAGTTTCATCCACGACCCGAAGGTGCTCGATTTTCCATTTCGCCCTTCTGTTTTGTTTCTTTTGGCTTCGGGGGGGTTTTTGCTGGGTTTTCTTTTTCGGGATTTCGTGGTGAGATTGTTTTGATTGTGGTTGAAGGTGGCGGGAGAAACGGAGACGAAGGGGCAGATTAAGTTAAGGTTCAAGACGGCGGCTGGTAAGGATGTAGTGTGCATTCGGTCGTTTCAGTTGACGCAGAAGGCCTCAAAGATGGAATTTAAAGCCATCGAGAGCGTCCTGCAAACTATTAATCCTCACACTGGAGAGGTGTGTATGTCGCCTAGCTCATTTTCGGAGTAGCTTCTTGGATTTATCATCGAGATAATGTTCTCTGTTCATGGATTTATGCTGTGGCTGGATGGTTGCTTTTGATGTCTGCCCGTTTATGGGTGTAATCAGCATTGATTACATTGTCACTTCATCCGTTTAGCAGACACTTCTCTCACGCGTCGTTTGAGTACACAGTGTCTTTTTGGTTAGCGCAATTGGATTATGTAACTTGAGGGCAATCAAATTTGAAGTACGGTATGGAATCCCCAAAAGCCATGGATTCACAAAACACGTTGCTTGTGCTGTCACCTTTCACATGTCTATCTTCTGTGCTTAAATTTCGCATGTGCTCTTATGCTGCAGAAAGTTTGCCTTAGCTACAGATGTGCCGATATGGACCGGGAGATCCCCGCTTTGATGGGTGTATCAAAGGCTGTTCTGGAAAATGTTATATTTGTCCATCAAGACGAAGCGAATTGGCCATTGCAAGATCCTTCCACATTGAAAAAGAAGTTCGATGATATTTTCTCTGCTACTCGGTATATTCCAGACTATTCGTGCAACTTTACTACAAGTAGAATAAGTTTTATAATCATGTGCATACACTATGTCTACCGAATTTTCTGTAAAGAAGTTTTGTTTTACCTTTATTTGTCAGAAGCCTTTCTCAATGCTATGATCATTCTTTGGAGGATGTAACTTTTGATGTACTGTGCAATAGGTACACAAAGGCGTTGGAAGCCATAAAGAAACTTCACAAAGACCAGGCGCAAGGGATAAAAACTTACAAGTTGAAGTTAGAAAATCTCCAGACGTTGAAAGATGCTGCATACAAGGTTAGTTTTTGTATGCATCTATTGATCTTAGTGACATGCCTAAGCCATATTCCATAATCAGAATCTATCATTTTGCTGTATCTGAGTACAGTCAGTTACTGAAAAAAATATGTAGCAGTATCAGTGGTATGGAAGTTATCAATGCATTTGCCGAAGGTACTATAAGATTACGATGTACTTTATGGTACTTTCTTTATTTTAGAAAAGGGGAGGCTAGGAAGGTTTACTTCTTCTGCGCTAGCTAGTTGCAATTAATCCTCTGACAATAAGTATGTGCCCGATCTTCTAATCACAGCGTAAACAGTACCCTTTCCATAGACAGACAATTGTTTTAAAATCCAGAGAATAGCTTTTGTTGATAAAGAAGAAGAAATTGGATGATTAATTTTCACATTAACAAATATTTCATCTCTTTAGCATGGTAGTGAGCAACTAGTCGCAGTCAAGGTTTGAGTTAGTTTGCTCATATCACTTGCTTTTTATGTGGAATCTTGGCATGGGCGTATAGAATGGACTCAGACTTGCTCATCATCATTTGTAAACTTGTTATGGTTTGACTATATGCTTCTATTGTATTTTGTGATTGGAAATAAGTCTCAATATCCTGCAGCCTTTTGAAATTAGTTTTCCTAAGAGGAGATTCCCTACTTTCACAGGAGAAGGAAGAGAAGGAGCTTGCCCTCATTCTTTCATTCCTTCCTTTTCTTTTCTGCTGTTCTTAGAGAAATTATTACATTTAAATTTGTATAGTTAAGTGAAGGCTGATAGTCTTACTGACATGCTTTAGTTCTTGCTTTTTTGTGGCATTAGACTTTAGTCTGATGGTACTTATGTGGTTCACAGCTACGTGAAAGCATTTCTCAAGATCAAGAAAAAACAGATTCTTTGAAAAGTCAATTGCAAGACTTGGAAGAAAGTATTCAAACCATGGATGCTAAAATTCATCATACAGAAGTAACACTGAAAGATGTGAGGAAACTACAGGAACAGATAGCGACCAAAACTGCTGAAAGAGGAACTTTGTTTAAGGAGCAGCAGAAGCAGTATGCTGCTCTTGCTGAGGAGAACGAAGGTGTTTATATATCCGTTTAATCATATACTTTATTTGAGTTTCCCTCACCCCCTCTTACGCTGGGAATGAACTGCCTAGCATTGCTCAGGATTGTCTGTCTTAAGAGTATATTCAGTGGGAAGTCGCACTCTTGTAACTATTGTTATAATGTTTATTATTCTAGTGAGAATGCTCTATAAAGAGCCAATGTCTATTATTAATAGCCAGACTGGTTTTTAAATAGTTACACCATGGTCATTGAAGGAGAAGAAATATAGAGCCGACTTTAAGTACCTGTGAATGATGTAACAGAGACATTTAGTTGAGGAGCTCCTCAGACAGGCAGATCCCATGCTATTAGCTTTTGATAGTCAAACTATGCTGCATATAGCTTCAGATCCAGTTATCATGGCATAAGTAAGCACATTGAGATTGACTGCCACTTATTTAGAGGAAATCTGATCTCTGGTGTGACTGCAATATCCTTTATGAACTCAAGCGACCAACTTACTGATTTATTTGCTAATATCCTCGTGGTCATCATTTGAATTACATTCTTCTAATATGCTCTGAATATATGACATGTATGCTCCAGCTTGAGAGGAATTGAGGAGTATTTGTCTAAATTTATACTGAGTGTATGGTGGCAATTGTAAAAGGTCAAGCCCTGTTCATTATAGTGGGCTACACTGAAAAACCCCAACCGTTTAGTATCAAATCTCTCGGGTCTTCTACTTTCATCATCTTCTCTTTTCAGATGTTTCTCACACTGTATGATGCTTTAATAAAGAATGCGCTTTCTTTTTTGTGTGTTTTTCTTGCAAAACTAGATACCGACGAGGAGTTGATGGAATGGAAAACCAAGTTTGATCAAAGAATTGCACTCTTGGAATCTAAAATCGGGAAGTTAGAGAGGGAAATGAATGACACTGAGACAAAAAGTTCTTTCCTTAAGAAGTCGATCAATGAATGCATATGGGAAATAAGCAGGCTGCAAACTGAAGCCGAGGTAAACTCAAATAAGTGATGTGGCTTGCTGTTTTTTACAGTTGGGGATGTTGTACTGTTCCATATTAACTCCTTTACCTTTTGTTTTAGGCTCATAATTCTTTGAAGAGCGAAAGAGATTCTACCATTCAAAAACTTTTTGCACGGCATAATTTGGGGTCTCTTCCAAATACTCCATTTGGCAATGATGTTGCCTTGAACCTTACAAATCGAGTGAAATCAAGGCTATTGGATCTTGAGCAGGATTTACAAGATAAAAAGGTGGCCTTGTAACTCCATGGTCTATTGGCTCTTTCTAGCTAGAATGTATATATGTCATCGTGCTTAATTCGTCAGTTTGAATCTATACACAACGAACTGCTAAAATGCTACTATGAGTAGCTGTACTAGTTTATTGAGAAGCAATGTCTTAAAAGAAGAAAGCCCTTATGTTATCTGAACATAGTGTTCCATTTTCGTATTTGAAGGGGGAAAAAAATTCTGATTGGGAAAATTGTCTTGCAGAAATCAAATGAGATAGAACTTAAGGCTGCGTGGGATCAGTACATGGACGCAAATGATCGGTGGAAAAATGTTGATGCTCAGAAACAGGCGAAGGCAGAGATCAAGGTTTAGAAGACATGCTTTGTTCGTAGTTTTTCAACTTTCAGATCACTCTCTTATTTTTTTCAGGTCATTTGAACTTCTATCTTATGCAGAGTGGCCTTTTGAAGCGCATCAAAGGAAAGGAAGATGAGCGTGACTCATTTGAGCTCCAAATATCCGATGTTGATCTATCTCATATAGATGAGAGGGAGCAGAGCATGGTAACATAGCCATAATTAGCTCCTCTTGTGGGTTCATGCATGTTAGAAGCAAAATACACAGATCTAATCTCTCTCTCTCTCTCTCTCTCTCTTGTATGTGCAGAGAATTGAGGTTGAGAGGAAGACAAACCAGCTTGCTGGAAGAGAATTTGAATCTAACATACGGCAGAAGCAGAGCGAGGCTTACAGCATTGAGCAAAAAATTAAGGCGCTTAATAGAGAGAGAGATATTATGGCGGGTGATTCAGAGGACAGAGTAAAACTTGCATTGAAGAAAGCTGAGTTAGAGAATCACAAGAAGAAACATAGAAAGACGTAAATAGGATATTCCTCCACAGTTCAACTTCTTTCTTTCTTTCTCATGATCCCATTTATGTGCTCTTTGCGGTTTAGTGTGATTAGTTATGAGTTGAAGCTTCACTTTGGGCGTCCTTTTGTTTCAGAATTGATGATTGCAAGGATAAAATTAGAGGAGTCTTGAAAGGGAGGCTTCCACTTGACAAGGATTTGAAGAAGGAAATGACTCAAGCTTTGAGGTTGTTCTATGTTATGTATTTGTGTGCCAATGATGAGAATCAAGAAATTGTTATCACGATTCTATCACCGCTGCACCGATAGGTTGTGATTGTTAACTTTTTTGCTTTTCATTAGTTTTTCTCACAAGGGAGCAACCGTTTGGTCAAGCCACTTTTGAGAGTATGCTTAGATGTCTACTGTTTTTGAATATGATTTCCTATATGCATGATTGTGCTCAATGGTGAAATCTTGAATCTTTTCATGAAATATCTTAATTGCCTCGGAGTGTACCCTGACTAACTATTAAAGGGGGTCACAGTGCACAAGGTTCCCTGCATTGTGGGGTCTGAGGAGGGGTCTATGTATGTACTGCTAAACAAAGGGTACAGTGGAGTAACCTTTTACTGCTAAACAAAGGGTTGACCTCAACCTAATGAACACTTATGGCTACAGAACAGTTCTGACTGTTTGATTTTACTATAAGTTGCGATTAATAACAATTGAGGTTATGGAATCAAGCAACAACCAGCCAGGCAATTTTGCTGCAAAATTTTAAGCACAAACCATTTTCTCTATAAGATCGTGTGTTTCTCTTCCTCCAGATTTCCACTCTGTCAATAAGTCAACTTTCTGGTAAATCTTATACTGTCTATTGAAGGTTGGAATTCCCTGAGCCTGCTAGGTGTTTACTATTTCTTCATTGCGCTTCAATGTGAAATCATTCTTCTGCCATAAACTTGTTAGTTAGGGAATCAGATATTAACACCAAGATTTATTGACACAATATGGAAGCGATGTTCAATGCAAATTTTTGGCGGAAATTTCATAAAAATGGCACTTTCGTTTGTTGTATTGTTTATTCCTGATGCCTTGTGTTCAAGCTCTATCATTGTACATTACAATATGGGGCTAGCTCATGGTTTACAAGTTCTCTAGAAGGTGTCAGGCGTTTTTGCTATTGAGATGGCGTAAGAGGATCCATGAAGTGGAACTGGGGTAAAGGGTTGATTTGTTGCTTTGGTCGCTGTTGTTCTTGTCATCCCTAAGGTTGATGTTCCGGCTGCAGGGCTATTAATTTGGAATTTGATGACTTGGGCTCGAAATCCCGTGAAGCTGAGAAGGAAGTGAATATGTTGCAGATGAAAATACAAGAAGCTAATGATAGCCTGTCTAAACATCACAAGGATTTGGAATGTAGGAAATCTTTTCATCTTACATATTGTAGTTCTGGGGACTAATTTTGCTCAACTGAAGTTGACATATGCTTTGTGGCGAACATATAAACTTGACGTATGCTTGATATTGGCTTGCTGGTCTGATTTTTGGAGTGTAAGTGGCAGTTCGTAGAATATGTCGCTGTTGACAGTGCCAGAAACTAACGATAGCCTGTCTTAATCGCAAGGATTTGGAATGTAGAAAATCTTTTCACTTTGTAATGATAGGTGGGAACTTATTGTGCCCAACTAAAGTTGACATATGCTTGAATATTGGCCAAGGTGGTCCGATTTCCTGGAGTGTAAGTAGCCATTAGAACATGTTGCAGATGAAAATATCAGAAACTAATGATAGTCTTCTAAATCACAACGATTTAAAATATATAGGATGATGGTACCTGATGCTTAGGGCGCCGGGACTACACAGAGTAGAATAGCTCTGACTCTTCAGGTTCAATGTTATTTGGTCTCCAGGCAGAAGCATAAGTTGGTCTTTCCGCTGGATTGGAATATGAAAACTGCTGGAACTTCAGATAACTTTGAAATTTTAGGATGTGAGGGCAGTCATCCTGACATGGCTTTATGAGTTAATGGAACTTGTTTAAGTGACAAAAATTAGCGGAAAGTTTTCCAGATTGATCAATGTGTTAGAATAGTTGTTAAGATGAAAAAAAGAAAATTAGTGATTCTATCTTGAATGATGGAGAAGAAAGAACTGAAGTTCTCTTTTTGGTGAATAGACTGTGTTTGGATGTAATTGCTGGTGATTTTCCTTTTTCTTTATTCTTGGCCAAGTTGCATTACGTGAGGATTTTCCTGTTCAATTCATTGCAGCACGGAAGAGATTTATCGAGTCCAAGCTGCTTTCGTTGGATCAGCAATCTTCTGGTATTGATGCTTATCTGAGAGTACTGGAGTCAGCGAAGGAGTCAAGAGACGTCCAGAAAAGGTTATCAATTTTGGAGTCAAGATCATAAATAAGCTCGCGGTGAGGATAATGCTAACAATCATCACATGATGTTTGCAGTAAACATAATATTGCCGATGGTATGAGGCAAATGTTTGATCCTTTTGAAAGAGTTGCTCGTGCTCATCATGTTTGTCCTTGCTGCGAGCGTCCTTTCTCTGCAGAAGAAGAGGATGATTTTGTCAAGAAGGTTGGTATATCTCTTGCAATGCTGTCAAGCTGCTTATATATGAGTTTGTCGCTTAGACGTTTCTCTTTCCGGGTTTATTGCCTTGATACTTTTGACTCTGTTGGCAATTGAAAATTACAGCAACGAGTGAAGGCTACTAGTTCTGCTGAGCACATGAAGGTTCTGGCCGTGGAATCCTCAATTGCTGACTCATATTTTCAGCAATTGGACAAGCTTCGTGTGGTATATGAAGAATATACCATAATTAAAAAGGAAACGATCCCTCATACAAAAAGAAGCTTGGATGAGTTTACTAAAGAGTTGGATCAAAAGTCCCAGGCCCTTGATGATGTAATAATCTCTTCTCTTACCATTTGCTCAATAATGCTTTCTGTTTAAGATGATTGGCTTCAGGATTCTTTACATCATCTTTGAAATGTTTTTTCTTTTTTTCCTGTGTGAAATTTTTGTATTCAAATTTCTCAAGTGCGTTGGCACATAAGAATAATGTACTTGTTGAATTTTTTATATGAGATACGATGATGTTTCTCAGTACATTAGGTTTAATAAGTCATGTGTAGCTTACACGTTGTAGATGCCTCCTGTCCTATGCATGCAACATGAAGTCCTTAGGTATCTCCTCTTTCCTGCCTTCTGACCTCTGAGGACTACAGATTTGTACTACTATTCCAGAGAATAACTGATTAATTGGTAGGAAAGGAAGTGCTTTATAGAGTTCTTATATAGCTGTTCTCATAATCATCTAAGACAACTTAAGGTAGAGCTATATGTGTTTGGTCTGCATCTCGGATGGGTACTTATGACATGAAAAATAGTCTTTGTTGCTCTTGTTGTATTGATACAGGATTTAAGTTCCTGAACTGGCTAGGATAGGGCGTCACTTAAGTGCTGACTGCTTGGTGCATTAGTAAAGTGAAGTTGCAGTAACTTTTATCTGTTTGTCTGTTTTCTTTGGTTATATCAGCTTGTACGTACTTTGGGTACGTTTTTGTCGAGTGCTTCTTCAGTTAGTCTAAAATCCTTAGGAGATTGATTCTGGGTGCCTATTTGTGGACTTCTTGTCCTATGCTTAGTGCTACGTGTTATCTGCATTGCCCCTATAAGTATAAGTCATTATAATAAATATTCAACTTACATGAATACATAAGTGGGTGTCATTCCTCATAACAAAGGGGTTGTGTTATTACACAGCTAAGCATCTGTGAAAGAGGTTAGTGAATCGATAATCGTGTTGCCTCTGCCCTGGGCATGGACGTGGAGATATTTAGAAATTATATAGACATGACAGGATGCTTCCATCACTGACTGCCAAGAAAAAAAGCATCCTTACACAGATCTTAATCATGAATCATTTATTCTCTGCTTGAGATCTAACTGTTTTAATCCTCTTTTGCTATTAGAAATCAGTAATCTAAAATTTGAAAATTGTGGAATCATCCCATTTTTAAGTCAAGCAGCATGCTCATAATGAAATTCTCCAGGTAACCCCTTTCTTTATAGATCACAGAATGGCTTATTTTAGAAAAATATCTGCACACATAATTTTTGCAAAAGGAAACAGAAATCTACTTCTCACATTGATTTTTGATGTACACAAAAAATTACCCACTATTCATATCCAATTTCCAATCTTGATGATTAACTCTGCATGAATATTGTTTAATTGATGATTTAAAAATACTTCGCAAACACAGGTACTAGGGGTTTTGGCTCAAATAAAATCCGAGAAAGAGTCAGTTGAGGCCTTGCTGCAACCTGTTGATACGGCTGACAGGTTTTTCCAAGAGATCCAGACTTTGCAGAAGCAAGTTGATGATTTGGAATATAAGCTTGATTTCCGGGGACAAGGCGTGAGAACTATGGAAGAGATCCAACTGGAGCTGAATGCTTTGCAGAGCACAAAGTACATGACCTCCCACTATTTGTTTAATTTAAATTCTCTTTCTGCTTCTTTTCCTTTCTTCTCATGACATATGCATGAGATACCCCAAACTTTACGTATCAGTTGTCTGGCGAAATTGGGCTATGGAAGTCTGATTATTCAGTCTCTCTTCACCAACTTGACTTGATGTTGTTTGGTTGTAGCGGCTTTTGCTTATTGATACTAATAACTGCGTGCAAATTTGATTCGAGCTCATGGTTCTAACATTAAAGCTCAACCTCCCTCTGTCTAGGGATAATCTGCAGAATGAATTAGAGAAGCTCAGGGATGAGCAAAGGTATATGGAGAATGATTTATCCAACATTCAAATTCGCTGGCACACTTTGAGGGAGGAGAAAGTGAAAGCAGGCAATACGCTCCGTGATGTCAAAAAGGCGGAAGAGGAGCTAGAGCGATTGTGGGAGGAGAAAAATCAACTTGACTTCGATGAGAAGGTAGTTTACTTAGAGAGATTTCCTTTCCCCAGGAAAGAGTAAAATGATTTGAAGTAGGCTTATGGAGTGAGTCTACAATTTACAGTTGATTCTCTCTTGTAATTGAGCTCCTTTTTGCTTCAAGGTCTTTTGTACACAAATTGGCATCCCTTTTGTGCCCAATAAGGAAATCTCTCCACTTCAACTTTTCTTGTGGATATACTGGGTAGAGGGATAGTTTGTGTAAATAATAGATCATCTACTCTGCTCTCTTTTGACTAGCTGCTTGTCATAAATTTTTAAATTCTTTATTGGATTCCTTTTCTTTGTGTCTCTGCTCAGGAGAATTTTGTTGACTATACGGAAATTCTATATTGGAGTCCTTTTCTTTGTGTCTCTCTACCCAGGAGAATTTTGTTGACTATTTGGGAATAGAAATACATGTCCTACCAAAACTCTATCAGTGCGAAAGCACCATGGAGAGGCATGAAAGTCCACACACTGCCTAATTGACTCCAATGAGTAAAATCTCCTCGTGCCTCGGGACTCCATAGTAACAAAAAGAATTTGCTAATCCTTTATGTACATTCTCTTTTCAATGTTATAGGTCTTTATAACTTGAGCTTGCTGCTTACGCATACTTTCATGTATAAAGTTTATCTGCTACTCACCGCTTTCTTACAAAAGATTTGCAATCTCTATGCTGTTGTCAATTTTCATTCTCTTTCTGCTGCTTTCAGCACTTGATGGAAGCTCTTGGTCATATATCCAAAGAGAGAGAGAGGCTTCTGAACGAGTACAATGATTTGAAGGTTAAACTTAATCAGGAGTACGACGAACAGGCTGAACAGAAAAGAAGCTATCATCAAGAAGTGGATTCACTACTCAAATTATCTTCCAAAATCAAGGAGTATGTTCTTCTGAATTTTGTGATAGTTGTGTGAAATCCCAGTACCTGTAAATTAATCAGCAGACTGGCTATACTAGGTACCATGATCTCAAGAGAGGAGAAAGGTTGAAAGAGCTGCAAGAAAAGCAAGCTGTATCAGAATCTCAGCTTCAAGGTTGTGATCAGAGGAAGCAAGAAATTTCAGAAGAACTTACCAAAAGTAAGGACTTGATGAGGAATCAGGATCAACTAAGAAGAAACATCGAGGATAACCTAAATTACCGAAAGACAAAATCTGAAGTGGATGATCTCACCCGTGAAATCGAATCACTAGAAGACAGAATACTCAAAATCGGTGGCATTTCTACCATTGAAGCTGAACTTGGAAAACTTTCACAAGAAAGAGAGAGGCTACTTTCTGAGGTATTCATAATTGTGATGACATTCTTCTATCTTGGGCCACCCACCTGGGTTTTGATTCGTGTTTTATCTAATCCACTAGGTTAGAGATATTTATAAGGCCTGGGGTTTGCATGCTGTGGCGGGCTTCGTCATCACCAAAGATGTTGAAACCAATACTGATGAATATATGCTTGCTTCCCCTGTACTGATGGTAGAGGCATTGATGAGATAGGGTATTGAAGGGGAATATTTCAGCTTGTGGTTCTATATGGATGTTTTGGTCTGTTCAATCCATCATACAATGTGCTTCTTTGTCAGAGATGTGCAGTTCTGTTCCTATATTGCATTAGCTGGGTGTTGAAGTATGTTTTTAGTCAAAGGGCATTATTATTCTTTTATTTTGTTCGATAAGCAATAGTCCTTGTTTATGGAGACGAAAGGGCTCTTGAGCCTCTCGTTTCCCTTGTCTCTTTCCTTGAATTAGTCTCATACTTAACTTGTGCTTGTATTTGCTATAATGGATATATATTTCCGACTGAATTGTTGTAGTAATACTACTTAGTTCCTCATTTTTCTTCTTGCCACAGTTAAACAGGTGTCAAGGAACGATGTCCGTCTATCAGAGCAACATTTCTAAGAATAAATTAGACCTTAAGCAAGCACAATACAAAGACATTGACAAGCGTTATTTTGACCAGTTAATACAGCTCAAGGTAAGTTTTTTATGAATAGTAGTTGGTATCCTCTTTTATATTTTTAACTGGATTACAAATGAACCAAATTCTGTCAGACCACGGAGATGGCAAACAAGGATCTGGACAGATACTACAATGCCCTTGACAAGTGAGCTCTCTATATATGTACTTCGTTTCTCTTTAAACTTTAATGTTTCAGATGTTGACCTTTCTCCTTCTGTTTGCGCCATATGCTCAGCAACTATGAAACCAAAATCTCATGTAGAGTTTGGTATAGCTTAGTATATTGCTGTAAAGGTTAGTTTGGGCTGTGCGCTCATTCTTTTTTTCAACATGGGTCTGCACCCCCTGGGTGCCATAAGGAATTATTAGGGATTTTAACTGGAAAAAAAATCTCGAGTGTAGTAAGAAAGGCACTCTGCTGAGGTTATACAGCCATAAGTTTCTGTTGTTAGCACACAAAAGAACTCAGGAAGTATAAAATACTAGAAAAAGGATAGAAAAGCAAAGAAGACGGAAAAACCCTGAGATGAGTAAATATTGGACTCTTTCCTCAAAGAATAGCAGATTCAGTGGTTGGTGAGGGTGTAGCACCTTGATGGTGGTATAATGTTTGTGCAGTATTTTCTATCGATAACATTCCCTACCCCAAAGAGGTTGGCCACAAATTTTCGTTTTGAAAGCCAAAATGTTCGTAAAAGAGATATCAAGGGGGTGCATACCCTTATGCAAAAACAGCTCATTTGCAAAAGAGAGGTCTCTCAAATTTACGAGCACCTCTTTCAACTCCTTTGTCTCTTTTTTGGTCTCTTCCTAACATTTCGCCAGGCAACCTTCCAAGTGTGCTTAAATTGTTCATACCTAGTTTCTCCCTGCTGCATGTGTGCCCATTTTACTCAATCCTCACTTCTCCATATCAGGTGCATTAACTCAAATTGATTAACTCTTGTTGTTAGAGCGCTGCCTTCCCGTGGCTTCAAGCGCGTGAAAATGACCAGTTCTCATGAACTTCTTACTCCAACATACTAATCAACTAAGGTTTAATATTTTGCGACATGACCTAATTCTCGCCTTTGCTGGAGAAAACATGCTTGGTAGCAATAGAAGCTTCCCTCGATTATATATTCAGTTGTAGCTACAACTGGGATCTTGTTTGTCCTCTTCTTGACATTCTTGAGAAAGAGGGCACTCTTTCAGTGCTTTGTTCCTGTGGAATCTATATGTGACATTATCTTACATGCGCAAAAGGAGATCCAAATGTTCTAGTAGCCATTTTTAACATTTTCCTTGTTGATCCTGTCTTCCTATTAACATTAGTTTTGTGAGTGGTGCTTAACTCTATCCTCCTTTCCCTAGCCAAGGAACCTTTTTCCTGGGACATGTTCTTATGCCATTTGACAATGGTTGCGAAGGGTGAAAGCTAACCTTCTTGTTGAAGTTGTTGTCTCACATCGGTTGTGAATGGGTTCTGTATGCTCTTTATATTCATGTGGTTTCCCTCCACCTATCAGCTTAAGCTTTTGGGTTGGACTTTCTAACATGGTATCAGAGCCAGTGTTATTCCTTTCCGCGTATGTGGGCCCACCCCCCATTAGTCAATTTTCACGTACCGCTTGTAATCCGGCTTGCAAGCGAGAGGGGGTGTTGAAGTTGTTGTTGTCTCACATTGGTTGTGAACGGGTCCTGTATGCTCTTTATATTCATGTGGTCTTCCTCCGCCTATCAACTTAAGCTTTTGGGTTGGACTTTCTAACACTTGTTTGTCTTTACAAGTGGTTTATTCACTGATGACCACGACCGTGATACTTTTCTTTGACAGAGCTCTTATGCGATTCCACACTATGAAAATGGAAGAAATTAATAAAATTATAAGGGAATTGTGGCAACAAACTTATAGGGGACAAGATATCGACTACATCAGAATACACTCGGACTCTGAAGGTGCTGGGACTCGATCATACAGCTACAAGGCATGCAAAATTTTTATTATTTGTATTTATTTAATCTGTTCCGTGAGACTTGTCACCAATAAATTTTGACAATTATGCAGGTTCTCATGCAAACTGGTGACACTGAGTTAGAAATGAGAGGACGGTGTAGTGCTGGTCAGAAGGTGCACAACTAAGAAGAGATCACTTTGTCTACTTTCATTATGCTGTTTGTGTGGGAGATAATCTACAGCTAATAATTGGTTTCAGGTTCTTGCTTCGCTAATCATTCGCTTGGCTTTAGCTGAGACCTTTTGCCTCAACTGCGGAATTCTAGCACTTGATGAACCAACTACCAATTTGGATGGTCCTAATGCTGAAAGTCTTGCAGCAGCACTTGTGAGGTATTATCGTTGTTCTATTTTGGTGAAAATGGGTTAGCATTAAAGCTATCATGTTGGGGTTACTGTACCACATCTTGCAATCACTCATTTTCTTTTGTTTGACTTCTCCAGAATTATGGAGGACAGGAAGGGACAGGAGAATTTTCAGCTGATTGTCATCACACATGATGAACGGTTTGCGCAACTTATCGGTCAACGACAGCATGCAGAGAAATATTATCGTGTCTCAAAGGATGAGCAGTAAGTTTTTGAATTTGTCGACTCCTATTGCTTCTATTTGTCATATTGCTACTATTGTTTTAACTTCTTATATCACACTATCAGTCAGCACAGTATAATCGAAGCCCAGGAGATATTTGATTGAAGATGAAGATTCTGTCCTCATGCAGGAGAGGTCTTCTCAGAATTCATGTGAAGTATATGCTTGCGACTCGTTTCCTTGGATGGACATGAGCTTTCTAGTAGCTTATGTATGTTCACTTTTCTACTTTCGCCTTTTCTTGATGGTTGGATTTGTGGAGTTACTCATGCTCATACTTCAGTAAAGATGGCATGTCAAAAAGTGCAATAACGACACTTGGAGTAATTTTTTGTGTGACCATTTACTCCAGGGAAACACCTAGTTATGCTCAAGGTTTCAGGACCGAATCAGTCACGTCGAACTGGAAGAGGTAGGAGAATTTGAGGTGTGTGTTCGACAAGGGTTATACTGGGTTAAATGTTGATCTGAAATGCATTTTCTGTGTAACGTTCTTTAGTTTTAGGACACCACATGAGAATTTTCTGTAAATGACTATGCATTGAACTTAAGTGTACTCTGGACTATGCAAATATAAGTAAAATTGTGAAATCCTGTCATTTTCTGTTGCAAAATCCATATTGTTCCTTGAGAATATGTCTTGTGTCCATCTGAAGCCAGGGCTTCCTGCCTTCTCACTTGAAATTGGAAAAGCTCAAAATCTATTCGTGCAGATGTTATCAGAAGATTAACAGTCTGGCTCTGTTGCTTTGTCATATACATCTGCAGAAAGCTGGTAGCGGTGAAACAACTTCTCATGTGATTTTTCGGTACGTTCCAATTGGCCATGGACAATCAAGTGAGTAGTGAGGACAGATAGCATGCAACGGTCCCAGACTTTGGCTGCCTAGGATCTCCTTGAGTATGTTTTACATTGTGGATCAACCGTGCTCCGATGTTCAATGTTGCTCTCATCAGACTAAGGAGACCTGGAAATTTGCTTATACAGACTGAAAATTCACTAACCAATGACATTGTCCTTAGACAAACTGATTTGAAGGAATGAATCAGCAAAAAATCTTTTTTTCTTCAAGCACAAATTCTCTCCGGAGGCTAGAAATGGACAAAAATTAAAGTACTTCGTGATCACGCCCTAGGAAATGTAACAGTAGTACGTAATTCTAGGCATGAGAAACATGTGGTTAGATTACAGATCATGGCGTATTGTCCTGTTTTATAGCACACGGAAAAAGGCTCAAAACACTAATTTCTCTTTATTTTCACAGAGCGAAATCAAAAGAGTAACGTTATGTCACCACTTCAAATAGATCACAGAGCAATGATCACATCACCATCTCTCTCTCTCTCTCTCGCTGAGACAAACTCTTTCAAGTCTTGATGTCTCTGACGTTTCGTGCACACCCAGTGATGACCGTACACCCTCTGTTGTACTGATTGGCCTGCCCACCTGGACAATTGTAGTAGGAAGTCCCTGATCTCTGGCAGGGCACCGCGTCCCTCCTCAGCGTCTCGTAGCTGATGTACTTCTTGTTGCTCTGCTGCGCTGCCAGCACTCTCCGGCTGATCTCCCACTCCATCTCTGGCTCCGTCACGCACTCGCCAATGGCGGCCTCCGAGCATGATGACCTCTCCAGAAGAAGATCAAGACCGCTGCTTCTCAGTGAACTGAGGCCTAGAATGGACACCCCATTGCAGTTTGTGAGGGGTATGAGGATGAAGAGGAGGGATAGGTGGAAGAAAGTGATGGAGTTGAGCTTAGGGTTGAGCTTGAGCATGCCTCTCTTTCTCTCTCTCTCTCTCTGGTTTCTTTGAGTGGGGATCTTGTTGGGGACAGCGAGGAAGTGGGATTTTGCCGTTTGGGTAGTTGGGGTTGGGGGGGATCATTAGTGAGGACGAGACAGTCCCGAGGAATCACTTACAAACTTGCAAGTGTGGGGACATTGAGATGAACCGATTGTCAGGGAGGCTGGTATATTTGGAAACTTACGTATAACTACAAGAGAACATTCCCTACCCGTGAGTTCCAAACCTTAGTGCATGAATTGTCAAGGAATCCTCTCATCTTATGTTGTTTTATGAAAGTCAAGTGCCTTGGGAATTAGAAGGTTGCACGTGGAAATGTATAGTCCGACCTGAACTGAATCGAATCAAACCAATAAATTCAATAACGAGGGAGAAGTGTCGAAAAAGTCCTAAACCTCTTGTATTGGTGTCAATTCAGTCTTAAACCTTTTGCATTGGTGCCAATTTAGTCATAAACATTTTTGTTTTCCTAATTGGCTGGATTGACTCAATTGGCACAAATGCAAAAGGTTTAGGGCTGAATCGGCACCAATGCAAAAGGTTTGGGACTGAATTGGCATTATACTTTTCCCCAATATAATGATGTGATTTTAGCTGCTTCTTCTTTTTTGGGTTACTGGGTTATCGATTTGATTTCATGTTATGGTCTAAAAAAACCCCATTAATATAGGGAAATTGAATTAATAGCTTGATGTTCACCGAGCAATTAGCTAGCACATAATGAGATCAATTCTCCCTTGACTAGTTAGAAAACGCCAAATCTAATTTATAAGCACATCTCTTTACTTCAATTCCCCTGGGATTCGCATTATGGTATACTTATTTCATAACCCGGCGGTAAGGTAACAGCTTAGGCTTTGGCCAACTCACGTGGCTCGAGAAGAAGGATGCATCTCCAGCCTTGACTTCTCTTTCTCTTGACTATATGGGAGCTTCAGCAAAATAATGAATGATCTTATTAGTGAACAATGGGTAATTTTCGACCGCCCCAAAAAAAAAAAAAAACAATGTTTATGTTAGATCTCTATTGTAAATTGACTCAAGCACAACTGTACCAAGATGTCCCATTACAGAGGTTGGCTGTGAACGCCAAGCGGATTGCTTAGGGAAAAGCAAACTTGACCGTCGGCTTTGAGAAAAAAAAAAAAAGAGAAAAAAAATTCGAAAACAGAAAAAAAAATGAAAACCAAACCGAGCTGAATTTTTGGTTCTGTTCATATTCAATTCAGAACGAGATTTGATTCGATTCAAACTTATACCTTAATGATTCAATTTGGTTCGATTTTCCAAGACAACCAAACCAAACTGAATCATTGCACCCTAATTTAGGGCTATGGTTTCCAAGGTCGACATCATTCGAACGTTTTCCTAATTGGTGGTTTACAACACGCGATATCTTTTACATACTCAGTATGTGGATTGGATTGAACTAAAACTGGAAAAATTGGGCCCAAATCAAGTACAAACCAAAATTACACGATTGAATTAAAAAGTACAGTGAAGAAGGAAACGCCCAAAACCCAAAACCCTGTCTTCCTCGCAGCGTTAACAGAAGGCGGAGAGAGAGAGAGAGAGAGAGAGAGAGAGAGAGGCGATGAAGTACGCAGTGAAGGCATGGAGCAACGGGACGGCGCGGGCAGGAGTGCTCCAGCTGGGCAGCAGCTGCCCGTGCCCGTTGGAGATAGAGACGCCGTCTCTGCTTCTGCCCACCCGCAAATGCCTGCCTCGCTTCATCTCTCCCGACCTCCTCCCTTCTCTCCCTTCCCCTGACTCTCGCCTCCTCCAGTTCAGCCCTCTTCACTTGTACGCGCTTCTCCCTCTCTCTCTCCCTCCCTAGTCTTTTTGGTTCCTTTATCTTTTACTGTAAAATGCCATGATTTTGTTGAACTGTTTTAGTGTGTGTGGTCGTTCTCGTTTCTGTTGGTGATGGTACTGTGGTTGGGAAAGAACAAGAAAGCGAAACTTGTGGGGGCGCTCGTCAATTCTCATTGAATTTGTCGTGGGCACGTAAAATTGTATGTTCAAAGTAGGTGATTTGCTTAAAGTTTGCGCCTTTTGTCGGTTTTTAAAGTGTCTTAGAAAGTGTTGTTACCGCTCATTAAGTTTCCTCTAGCCTTTTAAGGTGGTCGTCAGCGAAAACCAGTTTTGATGCTTCCGGTAGGAAGTTTCAGTCTTGATGAGCGTGACTACAGTCACCCATGTAGTTACTTATGCCTGTGAATGAACGCCAACGTTGCTTGTGGAAACAAGTCAGTATTAGTGATGTTCATCATTTTCAGTTTGTTTTATCTTTTCAGTTGTTGTCTCTGATTCTTGAGCAGTTTAACGTAGTGCTTTGGGAAGTGTAAAGCTTAGCACATGTGACTCATGCGAATTTTCTTCACTGGGGATCAAGTTTATTGAAACCTGTGATCTTTGTTACCGTAGCTTAGAAGGACTTTCGACGCAGACAATATCAAATCTCGGAGGTCTCCACCAGATGCTTTGTTTGCATGAGTATGGGTTGGTAGCTGTTCCGAGGGATTCCATTCAATGCCTTCCTGCATCTGAAGGAACTAATAAAGTCGGAGCATCGTTCGAGACTCCATGTGGCCGTTGTTTGGTAAACTAATGGTTTCCCCTTGTATTCAATTGATTCGGACCATTCACCAAAGGAACTGCTTGAAATTGTTGCATGATTGTGCTATTGCAGATTAAACCAAAAGAATACATGGAAATGATTTCTTCGATGAGGCCCGACATCTGGGTCACATTGGCTGATGAGGTGCCAACTTGGGTATCTGAAAAGCGAAACAGTTCCTCTGTGGATCGAACTATCAGGTGGCTTGATGAATGCATCGCATTGAGGCCGGTACAAACCCAATGTTCGTTTTGTATTTTAGTACCTTTAACTACTGTGAATCAGAAATTTCTTGATTGGAATCAATGTGCATGAAAAGGATTGTGCCACTCTAAAATGAAAACATGAAATGCAAAATGATTTTGTTCCTTACCAAGGTGCAGCTTTCTCCATACTAAAATAAGCAGTTTGAAGCAACAAGAGCTGCTTTAGGTAAATAGCTTTTTGTGCTGGGCAGTTTAGTAGCTATTTGTTTATGCTATTCTTTCTCTCATAAGTTTCATGGCCTAGTCAATCTAGCTTATTTGTTTGGACTTTCAACTTACTAAGTTGCCAGCCATCTCATCTGATGATCATTTATGCACTTTCAAGGATGGTAGAATGTTAAATTGGGGACTTTTTATTTTGCTAAGGTTCTGTTTGAGTTCTTATCTTTTTGCCCTAGTTATGGATGAGCTAACAAAAGATATCCAAGATGAGGTGCCGTGGTGTGTGCTATTTGCAGATGATATTGTGCTTATTGATGAGACTAGGGCTGGGGTTGACGCTAAATTAGAATTATGGAGAAGTACGTTGGAGTCTAAAGGATTTACGTTAAGTCGAAGTAAAACTGAATACATGAAGTGTGAGTTCGCCACGGCAAGAGGATGAGATCAAGAATCCGTGAATATGCTCGGATAGGAGGTACCCAAGAAAGATGCTTTTAGATATCTGGGATCAATACTGCAAAAGGGGGGAGAGACTGATGAGGATGTAAGCCATAGAATCAGAGCAGGTTGGATGAAATGGCGCAGTGCATCAGGGTTTTTGTGTGATCGCAAAATCCCTCTTAGGCTAAAAGGAAAATTTTATAGAATAGCAGTAAGGCCTGCAATGCTATACAGAGCTGAGTGTTGGCCAGCACAGAAGCAACATGAGCATAAAATGGGAGTAGCGGAAATGAGGATGTTGAGGTGGATGTGTGGCCATACAAGGATGGATAAGATAAGAAATGAAGATATTCGACGAAAAGTTGGAGTAGTACCGGTGGCAGAAAAGATGAGAGAACATAGATTGAGATGGTTTGGGCATATTCTCCGAAGATCCCTAGATGCTCCGGTAAGAACAGAAGTTTGTTACCGAGAGCATGACATGAAGAAAGGAAGGGGTCGGCCGAAATTTACTTGGGGGAAAATAGTAAAACAAGATTTAATGAAGTGGGAATTGGATTGGCGTACAGTTTGTCTTTGGACGGAATGGAGGAAAGCTATTAGCATTGTGGAGAGGCAGATCTCCTATGTTCCAGACCGTCCTTTTTAGTCCTTTTTCCCTTTATATATATATTGGGGTTCATCGACCGCCGACTCCAACTAGTTTGGGATAAAGATGATGTTGATGTTGATGTTGATGTTGATGTAAGATTCTGAGATTAGTTCAGAATGATGCTAATACAAACGCTCTAAAATTCGTGTCTAGTTAGGTGGAGACATCTTTGGTTCCATTGTTGGTGGAGCAAATGTGCAGCAGCGGCAACATTGTGCTGAAGAAGTCGCTAACCGAAATGTATCAGGTACTTCCCACTTCTTTCGCAATAGCTTCTACCAGTGGGATATCAGTGACCTGTTAAAGCAACCATCTTTAGAAAATCGCATGGCCTATTGCTATACATTTTTAGTACCGCTAGTTATGTCATATTTGTTTAAGTCAATTTACAAGGGGCTCTGTTTTTCGCTCATACTTACACTTGTTCCTAATTTTTATTGTTTAGGTAAATTCATTGTGATTAACGTTTCTTCTTGATTTCCCATTTGAATAGTTAGAAATTGTGCTCTCCACAGGTTATTGGATAGGGGGGTTTGGGCTCGGCGAGAGCATGGATGAACGTCCTGCTCTACTTAAAGCTGTTTGTGTAAGAGCTTGTTTCTCTAGTTTCCCAACTTTCTACATGCATTAACTTGGAAGAATTTGTCGGTGATTGCCTTTTGACTCTGTCGAGTCTAGAGTACAATCTGGTCTACTTTTATACTGGATCTACTTTTACAGTTGGGTTCACCTCATAAATTATCACGACTAAACTCAACAGACTAAGCAGAGGAAATTTCCTTTTAAATTTGGGCAATCTATATGCTCAATTGGTAGTCCTTAAGGCATGTATGTTGTGTGAGTTTGATGAGTGGCAGTTTCTGTTTCCTGTATTTCCTTCTCTTCCAACTCTTGTCTGGCTCACAATCACGTAGAAGATGTTAGTAAAAGACTAGATTATATGCGATAAATGAAGTCATGAAGCTTGCACGAACTCTGTTATAATTATGTGAAACTACAACTAGGTTTATCTCCTGTACATCTTATATATATGTTTGTCGTGGTAACTTCCAACTCCCCTTATATCTGATTAATTCATCACGCTGTGTTTGATGCCCATGATTTGAGATCAGAAGAGCTTGGTGCGACGTGCAAGGCATTTTGTTGTTAACTACTGCTGTTAGGAATAAATCTGTCAGAGTCAATGTGTGGTATTCGATGTTGGTTTGTTTATTTTACCTGCGAGCCGTCATTTTCTACGACTGGCTGCTTGTTCCAATGGCTAAGTATGCATAGTATGGTTCTTTGAGGAGTCCGAGTTTCTAAACAGTGCTTAATTCCTGCAAAGCGATTATCTTTTGCAATTTAATTTCTTCAAGTGGACGTGTATTATCATCCTGGTCCTTAAATGGAGCAACTATTCTATGGCTTTTGGCAAACGCTTCAAGCAAAGCTTCCAAAATCTTTTGGTTCCAATGCTGGATGATTCATTTTTCGATTTCTTAGTAAATGTGATGCTGCTACTGTCATCAGGATAACTTGCCTGAAGAGAAGCCTCGTCTAGTCTGCGGTCTTGGGCTACCTGGTATGAGGTTCATTCCCTCCAGTTTTTCTTGCTTGTCTCCTGTACTTTTATCGTTCTGGGAAGCATTCAAGTGTCAGCTGTTTGTAAAGAAGTTATCCTTGTAATTGGACAAGGATGCTAGCTGCTCTTTGGCAGTCCTGGATTATATTCAGAGTATGTTAAACCATCAGCTGCTCTATGATCATTTCAGTTCAGAGTTTGAAATCTTATTGTGATTAATTATCCTTTTTTGATATGTTGCTTTAAAAAAGTTAATTGTCACCAATAAATCCTTGCAAATTGAAAGTTTATGGTTATTCATTGTGCAGAGGAGGTTCTACAGGGTGTTGCTGCTGGAATTGATATATTTGACACTACGTACGCAACTTAGCCGTCTACTCTGAAACTTCTTCATTTGCTGTCATGATTTGGCTGAGAACTGATTGATCAAATGAATGTTGGCAGGTATATTTACCACATTACTATTGGAGGTTTCGCACTTACCTTTCCACTTGACAAAATTGGAGTTAGTGAATTAATCCCTTTTTCGAGTGACATAGGAAGTGACCAGACGAAGATCAATCTGAGGGCGACCGTTTACCGGTAACTGATTAGATCTTTGCTTGCTTCATTTTGATTTATAGACATGACAACTTGATCTATCGGAAGAGTTCACTTGGTAATCCATGTTCCTCATGAAATGGAAGATCCCATTTAGTAGTCCTTGTAGCATGATCTGGCAAATTTCAACCTTCTTGTCTGAACATGTGTACCAGTGCCTTAGCTTTGTATGTTCTCCTTGCACTCTCTTTTTGTCATAATGGAGGCACATCCACATTGCATAATATCGGAGTTGATTACCTTCATATGCTCCAGGAAAGACACTACACCTATAGTCCAAAGCTGCAGCTGCTATACATGCAAGAATCATACGAAAGCGTATATAAATCACCTTCTCAACGTTCACGAGATGCTTGCGCAGATTCTGCTGGAAATGTACTCTTCCCCTCAACTTTTTCATGAAAGGTTACCTCTTCTTTTCAAGGCTCATTTTTTATTTACCCTCTCTTTCATCTCCGTTGCAGCCATAATACCCACCATTTTCTTGGTTTCTTCCGCTTGATACGAGAAGCAATTAAGGAAGGCAAGTTTGAACAATTTCGAGAGAAATTCATCCACGATAGGCGTGAGCACTTGGCTGCTTCTGCTGTTCATGCGTGAATTGTTTGGCTCTGCTTTTGTTTCTATTAGCTGCGGTTCGGTTAAAGTCGGGACATCAGTGGCACTGCCAGGTTGATTAACTTTCAGGAGAACCAGCGACAGGCGATGGTACAGTTGGAACGTGGAAGCAATTATTTTCTTTTATCAATGACGCGGGATGGCACCTTAAGTAAACCAACGACCATGATGAACACACTCCTAACTTCATGGACCGGGTAAGATGCGAGCCGAAGTTATGATGCGTGGCAGAACCATGTCAGCCCTCATTCGCACTTGTAGTTTCGCCTAAATGTAATACTCATGTCGTGATTTGCCTCGTGCACTCGTGAAACATCAAAGGCAAGAAGAGTTTTCGAGGACGGACTTTTTGATTTGTTTGATGCTTCTCTCCCTTCTCTCTCTTTTGCGGGCTCCCTAAATACAATTTGAAAGAGATTGGGACCTACCCTGCCCTCGGCCGGAATGTTCGGTTTAAGGGGCCAACGAAACACCAACGACCTACTGGGCAAATCACTACAGCTCTGCGTACGTAGTGTGAGTAAGGAAGCTCAAGACTGAGGATACACCTGGTTCAAGTTCGTCCCTTTGCATGTATTGGAGGGTATCTCAACTCAATGCGGGGTAATTGAAAGTGTTTTTGGGGTTCCTTGTTGATGCCATGTGGTGAAGATAATATAATCACAACTGGGTTTTGTTAAATTAACGAAATCTCAAAAGAAAAAGCAATGAAAGATTTATTTAGAACGGGAAACATGCTAAAAGATATAATTGGATAATAATAACTCTATTAATTATAATTACGCTAAATATAAGTCAACTTCATGAATATTTGCAGGTCCGATAAAGTGTGGCTTATGAGCAATGTCACCCAATTAATGCTAAAGATAGTGAGAGGCAATGATTTGGGATCACATGACTCTCGCCCACAAATTCTGGCTCAAGCTTTTTTTTTTTTGTTTGTCTCATAAAAAAAATACTAACTTTAGGTCGGATCTGATCAACAATTTGTTGTCTCGTAAAAAAAAGCACCAACTTTCAATCGATATTGAAATTTGGTGCTTATCGAGTTTTCGCTTAATGATTCTATTGAAGATTAAATGTATCGTTCCACTGGTTCTCGGCTTAGCCTCGAATTTCTTAGATCTACATGCCTATCCTCTTTAATATGTAACTTTTAATGTGCATAAGAGTGTCGTTGGTCGATGGAGTTGCTTATAGAAGATATGTTCTCCGTTTTTTTTTCCCTCTCAAGATAATGGCATTTCAGCTTCAGGTACCTAACTTTTGTAACTAGTTCCTTCAGGCTTTTGAACTATTGTTTTTTGTCTTATATTTTTCGTTTTTAGTATTCCCTTTCTCTACTACTTTTTTTTTTAATAAAAATATTCCTTAATTCAAAATCTTTTTTTTTTAAAATATCACGAACGATGCCAAGTCAGTATTTAAGTCCATAATTTTGACGGTTAGGACCCAATTGTATAAAAAGAAAATATCCAAAGACCTGATTGAACAATCCAGAAAATTTGGGGGGACGTACCATGCTACAAAACCTACAACTAGCACAATATGATGCAGGGTAAGAATAAGATATGAAAATGCATATGATTGACTACCCCTCCCCAAGCAGCTTCACAATTCATGGAGTCTCCACCGGCAGGCAGGTGACAAGCTCGGTGTTCAGCTTCCAAGCGACCCCTTTGGAGTGAATCTGCCATCTCCTGTGGGTGTCTGACATCAATGCCCATGTCTCTTCCTTTTCCCCGTATCTCTTCCCCGTTTTGCTCAATTCCCTTCCACTGTGAATGCGAAATGAAACTACTTCGTATGAATCACTTTGAAGGGCCTGGGCTAAAACTTTCGGAATCAGATTGTTTGTTCAGATACATACCGTGACCCTCCCTCAAACTCGTACGTTGCCAGTGCAATGTCTGCTAGCTGTTTGATGAAGTTCTCAAACCACGTTAAAGTTCTCTGCTTTATTGTTGTTCCCGCGATGTGATGCCCTGGTTTTTTTTATATATAATCTGCATGACAAAAAACTTCGTATTTGCGTCTTCTTTGATGGGTTTTAGTGGATTGTTATTTTGGAACATTTTGAGTGATCTTTCTAGCGCCACCGCCAGGAGAAGTGATGGAGTGCCCTTCCTTATCTTCTGCTGTGTTTGGTTTGTATAATTCTCGTTGACAAAACTCATGATTGGATGCGTGTAAAAGGATCAGTGTCGTAAGACAGGTGTTTGTTAGAATTACGGTGCCATTTTGGTGTGCATTGATATACTCTGGCTAATGTGGTGTGTGTTGATTTTCTTCTGCAGATGTCATCTTAAAGTCGCGAACTGGGGAATTCACTGACGAGTTAGAGCCACATCCCTTGTGCTGTCGAACTTTGTCAACTATCTTCAGACCAAGGCAAGCCAAGACTGCCGATATCTGGAGACAAACCAGAATTTTTATTGTCTTTTTCATGCTCTCAATATTGAATGAGGGACTTGAACTCTCTTTGGGTTCTTGATGTATGAGTCATCTCACTGTGGTTTCCATCGTGGTTTGCTTGGTGACTATATTTAACAGCCAAGTAATCGTAATTAGTTGAGAAGAATGGTACTTGCTAAAAGATTTCCTGTCTTGTCATTTATCACAAAATCGGAGATCCCACTTCTTTTAAAACATCGGAAAAGATTCTTGCCCCTGCGTTGTTGTCCAAGTTCCTTCATCACCAGAACTGTTAACAGTTATTCTTTCAATCCGCATTCTATGAAGAGAATAAACTGCCTTTCCACCTCAGCAAACCTTAATTCCTCGCCACCACTTCATCAGACCTCTAGTGAAAAGGTTTCCAGGAAAGCAAAGAAGAAAGAACATATGGAACTACCTGAGTCATTGCTCAAGTACAAGCTAGATATGTGCTCAAGACATGGAAAACTTGTTGAAGCTCTTCAACTTTACGATGAGGCTCGGGAAAATGGGGTTCCAATTTCTCAATACCATTACAATGTGATGCTTTATTTGTGCTCTTCTGCTGGAAGTGGTTCACTTGGACAAGGTGGCAGTGAAAATGATGAGGACCTAAAAGATTTGGGTATGAGGAGGGGCTTTGAAATATTTCAGCAGATGGCCATTGATAATGTTGCCCCAAATGAAGCAACATTTACCAATGCTGCAAGGTTAGCAACTGCTAGGGAAGACCCTGAAATGGCTTTTGATTTGGTTAGAAAGATGAAGAACTTTGGTATTCCACCTCGCTTGAGGTCCTATGGACCTGCCTTGTTTGGGTTCTGCAAAAAGGGAAATGCTGATAAAGCTTATGAGGTAGATGAACACATGGTTGATTGTGGAGTTTTGGCTGAAGAGTCTGAGCTGTCAGCACTTCTGAAAGTTAGTGTGGATGCAAAGAAGGCTGACAAGGTGTATGAGTTGCTGCACCGAATACGTGCTACTGTGAGGCAAGTTTCTGAATCATCTGCTCAAATTGTTGAGGATTGGTTCAAGTCTGATTTTGCTGCGAGTGTTGGCGTAGAAAGTTGGGATGCTATCAAGATTAAGGAAGGAGTAGTAAAGGGAGGAGGAGGTTGGCATGGGCAAGGGTGGCTTGGCTCTGGTAACTGGAGGATTCAAACGACTCAAATGGACAACAAAGGTGTGTGCCAATCCTGTGGTGAGAAGCTTGTTTCTATTGATATTGATCCGAAGGAGACAGAAAACTTTGCCAGCTCATTGACCAAACTAGCTTGCGAAAGAGAAGCTAAGGCTGGTTTTGCAAAATTTCAGGTGTGGAACTGTCTTTCTTCATTGGATCTTGACCATTGAAAATAGAACTAGCTTCAGTTCTTGACTTATGTGTGGAATTGATCACCATTATGCATATCACCATCCAAATTGAGAAGGATATCGTCTATCCTGTTCTGGTGCTATGAGTCAAATGGGAATGGTCTCTCTTATCCGGCACTCAAACTGTTCATTGCATTTCTGGAGAAGTCATTAATCAACTTCCAATTGTCAACTAAAATTGGTGGGTTGATACAATCAATGCATTTAAGAAATGAAGGAGTTTAATGTGAATGAATAGAAGATAATGGCATCATTAAATGCTGAAAAGAGATGAACAAAATTGTTTGGCTTTTTATGTTCAAGCACATTTCTCTGCTGGCTGTTCAAGTGCTATATCAGATTAGATGTGTAGAACGATTTTAAGATGTGTTATTCTCCAGTTTTCAGTAAATGATTGGTTTACTAGATTGGGATAGTACAATTGTGCCAAAGATGTTCCCCAGTTTTCAGGAAGTGAACAGTTTACTGGTTGGGTTAGTGCTTTCATGCAAAAGATGGTAAAGAATGAGATCAATATTAATATGTGTCTTTCAGTGCTAAATATCTGTATAAGTCCGTTTCACTCCCTTCTGTGGGGATCCATCATAATAATTAAAGATTAAGTGTAGATATCATCTGTGTTTATAGTTTTGCTTATAATTGGAGGATGTTCGTATGCTTTCGCAAACTATTAGGTTCTTGTTTTATGTCATGGCAACTGAATGAGGTGATAAATTCTTCTAGGCTTGGCTTCGGAAGCATGGACCTTTTGATGCTGTCATAGATGGTGCAAATGCGGGTCTTGTCAACCAGCATCATTTCAATTTTTTCCAGGTGGAGATTTAGTCCAGCAAAACTCTCATTCTGATTTATTAATGTTTTTTGAAACAATGTTCTGATGTTGAATTGTTGTTTCGTTCTAGGTCAACTTTATTATGAACAAGTTACGTGAGACGAGCCCGTCGAAGAGATTCCCTTTACTTATATTGCATAAGAGGCGTGTGCGTGGAAATCCTGATAAAGATCCTAGGAACAAAAAATTGTTGGAGACATGGGAGAAGGCTGGTGCACTGTATGCAACTCCCCTTGGCTCAGATGATGATTGGTAAGGTTTTACTAGTTTGTGCGAGTCTAGTGAGTGCATCTTTAACTTGTAAAGTTCCTCTTCTCTGGTCCACTTTCCACCTTGCAGCTATGCATTTTGCTTGGCAGAACTGTCAAGAGTCTTATTGGAGCAGCGCTTTCGGAGGTCATTGACCTTATAGTTGGAATGACCACAATTTGGGGAGTGATATATCAGAGGAAGAATTTTCGAATTAGTGGACCCGAGATTCGAAGTCAGTGGGATATCATTTAACTAATTTTATACACAAATCTAAGGGGATAGAAGGTCGAAGATAAATTTCGTTGAGCCGTTTGACAAGCATCCAGTCTGGTTGGGGGAGGAGGGGGATGTGGGGACATAGAAACTGTCTTGGGGAAGATGGGGGTGGGGGAACATAGAAACGGCCTCAATAGCTTGAATAATTTAAAACCATAGACACCATGATCAAGTTAATGATGGAACCATCATAAATGACATTACTTGTCACGTGTGCTATTCACCAATCCAGATCTCCTCTGTCGTGTCCAGGTACTGGTTATATGCTGCTGTCCATTGTAACTGTTTGCTTGTCACCAACGATGAGATGAGGGATCACCTATTTCAATTGCTTGGATCTAGCTTTTTCCCAAGATGGAAAGAAAAGCATCAGGTTGATATTCATTACATGTCTTCTTTCTTTTTGGTTTGGGATTCTGTTGTTCGATCATCTGCATGTCTCAAATTCTGATTACAGATGGTGAAGCTGATGGAAAAGACATCAGCAGCTTAAAGATGGAGTGATTGATTGAATATTGGTTGACATAATGTCGATGTTAGTTCTGTATTAGTTTGCCACCATTGGGACACCGTGTGTTCCTTTAATCATAGACATGGGTCCAATAGTCTTATTAGTCATAAGTCTCATAGTTCTGTAGTTGTGGCTATTGATTACATGGGGTGCTCAAAAGCTAGAAAAATGTCGCCCAAAAAACAGGATAGAAATTTTGGACAAAATTAATTAAGGAGGATATTCCAGCAAGTTTATATTCTAGGTTCCACTCTATCTCATGGACATTGTATATTCCTCAACAAAGAACTTCAGTGATTGAAGTTACCTGTTTTTCTGTTGTACACCTAGTAAAAAACTGGAAAAGGTAAAGTAAGATTTTGATTAAATCTGCTGTATTGGCATGGGAATAAAAATATCTTTAGACGGCGTAGCACCTCATAAAGTAACACAGAGAAGGTCTGTCCAATTGGAGGCATCAGTCAGCATTTCTAATATTCATGGAGAGACACTTGTTTATATCCCCCTTCACTGATTTCTCTCAACATATTGGCAACAGCAAATCAGGAGGAAACACAGAAACATGGTTGTTCATTGCTATTATGCTGCTGAATGTCTTTTTAGAGAATCCTAAATTGCTGTCAGTTTTGACAAAATATTTTTCCATCCTCTGGATATTTTTTTTTTTAATTTCAACAGCTGGCTGAATGGTGCACTTTTTTTGTGTGTATTCTAAAAGGTTTAATATCTTAAATAGCCGTCTCACGGTTACCTGCTTCCTTGCTGAGAGGGATATATGATACTTATTTAATATGTTCAAATTAGTAACAGTGCGAAGCTTGTCTTTGTATAGGTTCGGATATCAGTCTCAAAACGCGATATTCAACTTCACATGCCTCCACCTTATTCAATTGTCATTCAGGTTGTCCTCTGCACGTAATGTGTGTGTTCTGTTATCAGTAATGCCATCTTATAATTTTTCTCTTCTTTGGTGGAACGCCTCTCTCTCTCTCTCTCTCTCTGTGAGACTCATCAAGGCTGGTTACGTATTTGCAGGAGTCGGAAAATGGTAGTTGGCATGTGCCAACAGTCACAGGTGACGACTTGGAGACGCCGAGGCAATGGTTGTGTGCTACCAGGTCCAAAAATGTGTCAAACTCACTGTCAAACTTATTCTGATATCCTAATCTGTATCATGCCATTATTCATTCTTCTGCACATTAAAATCCATGTCATTCCATGAACATTGTTTGATGTGTAAGATTAGAAGATTAAGGAGACTAACTTGAGTGGAATAGGAGCAGAGATTCTCTCTCTCTCCCTCTCTCCCTCTCGATCGATCGATCGATCGAGATCTCGATCTCGCTCTCTCGAAAAGAAGAAGAAGAGGCGAATTTAATAAGCCTCAATGCGCAAATTAAACACTATAACCACTTGCTCCTGCATTCTTATGTACTGAACTTTCTTTTCTGGCCAGACATGTTCTTTTTGCTAATTCGATTCCATTTGTTCACAATTTGGAATCTGTTGGTGAGTTTATGTTAGTATATTTCGAGTCAGTCAATCGATCTAACTCTACACGGGTTATTATTATTATTTTTTCCTTTGGATCATTGTAAAACCGGTCTTATCTTTGTTTTTTATACCGGGAAAATTACTAAAAAAGGTCTAAACTTTTTGCAATTGTGCCAATTCAGTCCTAAACCTTTGCATTCATACCAATTCAGTCTATTTGGCTGGCCGGCGTTGATGTGACGATGCCGGTGCTGACATGGCCAATTTTAACGATATTTTGAAATTTTTTCCAACTTCTTTATTTTTAAATTATTTTTATTTCCTTTTTTCTTTTTTTCTTTTCTTTTTCTTTCTCTTTTTTCTTCCTTTTTCCTCCTAGCCGAGCCCGGCGGCTGGCCAGTAGCGCCGGCCAGTCAAATGGATTGAATTGGCACAAATGCAAAAGTTTTAGGATTGAATTAACAAAATTACAATAGGTTTTGGACTTTTTTGATAATTATCCCTCTATACCAAATCTTATGGTCAGGTTTCTGAACTTATATTTTGCATCTCCCCAACTTTAAAAGACCCATTTGCACAACCAATGGAGGATTAAGGCACTGCAATGTAATCCTAGTTTTCTGCTTTAGCTGACCGACATTGGAAGATTCAAAGGTCCCAGTAGTAGCTATATAACTAATTTAAAAACTTCTACAAAGCTCGAGATATTTTTCCGTCGTCGGAAGGCCGTGCCGTGTCCGGTGGCCATTTCTATGCACGCCCTGAAATTTCCATATATTTTGCTACATAGCCGGAGTCATTATATGGAGTCTATAACGACAGTAACCATGTAAAATGATTTCTTATATCGCCAATGACTTAAAACACTTCCCGGCGGGACATGATGGAGGTGGTGCCACGGCACAAATTTTATTTGCACCCGAAATTTAGAAACTTGCATGATTAGGTTTGTCTAAAAAAATTGTGAAATAACACAAATAGTCCCTAAACTTTAGCTCAATTGCAATGTGGTTCCTAGGCTTTTAATTTGTTCAATGTAGTTGTTGAACTATTGGTGAATGTTCAATGTAGTCGTTCCGTCCATTTGCTGAAACGGCAAATCAGACATTATTTGATGACGTTGATTATTATTTACCAAGTTGGACTTTTAAAATGATGAGTCAACGCGTCCATCTTTTTTATCCATTTACTTTAGAAAAGGGAAGAAAAAGTACGTTGTTAATATGTCAATCGTTATTGATGACTTGGATTATTTTATCCTGATTTAAGCTGAATATGTTACTTGGATAATGCACGCGCAACTTTTTTTGTTTGTAAGTTCTATTGAAAGTATTATCCGGGTTAAATTATTGAAAGCCTCATCAACATATTTGGTTAACTTGAATAAACGGAAGGACGATATTAAACATTTCCATATAATTCATGGACTAAATTAAACATGTACCAATAATTCAAGGACCAATTATGCCGTTTGCTATAGAAGAAAACAAATTAATCTAAGTGAATGGAACACAAGAAGATCACTTGATTCAACAACAATATAGGGAAATTGGGTCCCATGTTAATCACGTTCATATTAAAATCTTGTCTGCTTCACTTTTTTCGAAATTGATAAAAAAACAGTTTTAGCGAGTTTAACTTGCGCTGTGTATCTTGAAGTTGATCAATTGACCCCCTTGAAGTAAAAACATACATAAGGAATTTTATTGCCTTGTATACACTATAACATATATTACTTCTGCCGAACAATATCAATTTTTATTTTTATTTTTTTGATGCTCAGATTATGCAAGTTTGGTCTATTTTAAATAAAATATATTTGTCACCAATAGAAACATTAAATATGATTGTCTATCCAAAATGAAATTATGATTTTTTTTTTAAATTTTAATTTATGCACCATCCGATTCATATTCAATTTTTTTTTTCAAGTTTATCTTGTTCCTTTGACTCATACCTTGAGTTGGGCTTGATATCCTAAAAAAACCTCCAACTTTAGTTCTAGTCTCAATTCTAACTTAATTTTTTTTTTTTTTGGTTTCATAAATATGCCCTCTGTCCAAAATTTCTCTTGACAATTGAGAGATGGAAAACTCTCGAGCGCGAGATGTTCAAGCGTCCCGAGCCGAGTGTGAGTGCGAGAGATGGAAGACTCCCGATCACGAGAAATTGAAGACTGAGCACAAAATCGAAAATCCTCGAACGGTATGGAAGGAAGACTCTATTAAGAGTAAGAGTAATTAAAGAAAGCTGACATTAATTGCTTCGACTTTTACCCAATTTCAAATCTAATAAGACGTCGTTTGGGCTAACATGAAAATTCATCTTCTAAACACGGTCTTCTTTTGAATATGAAATTTGAGGAAAAAACTCGTGGAAATGCCACATCACTAAAGGCGATTTTGAACAAATGATTCATGGAGGCAGATATGGGACTTAAATAAAAGGCAGTCGTTTTTTATGAGGCAAAAAAAAGTTCAGATAAAATTGGGGCTGACCGAAAAAATTACGACATTTTTAAATTTATGATAAAATTGGGACGAAAGTTTTTTTTTTTTTTTTCCTGTCATATGGATTGGAGTTAAAGCTGGTCTTTTGTTTTTTTGGATATTAGGCCCTTGGTTGGTACGCAAGATTAGAGAGAGGCACGAGCAGAGATATTGGCATATTGCCCGTCTCCATGCAAGTGACCTCAGTTCCATGCACCTTTGCCACAGTCAGGCTGAAAAGCTTCATGCAGTGACATACGCATTTCGTCGAGCACTCGGTGAGCACGTATCTTCCCCGTGATGTTTTGACATGGAGTTGCTTTCCGACTATCGAGAGAGAGATCCCAAGAACGTGTCTTGGGATTAGTGCGTATCACCTGCTCGACGAATTGCGGAGGTGGTTTCGCTCTCCAAATCACACTCGAGATGGACGAGTTTTTCAAGAACCGAATGTTTGCAACCCACGCGGTCGCCGCCGCTGCTTCAGTCACTTTAGGAACGGCTCTCACTTATCCTCTTGATACCATTAAGACCCTTATGCAGGTTTGTTGCGTGCGCGTATCGGGATACAACTATGCCTTTTGTTTTCTTCTTTCCCCTCCAAAGTAGTAGGGCTTTCCATTGCCATGATATTTTTCTCTCTGTGGTGCAAAGCAGGTTGGTTCTGGCTCAACTAAGCAGTTGACTCCAACTCAGGCTGTGGAAAGAGTTCGGGCTTTGTCTGGAGGTTTTGGAGGTACCTCGGGAATACAGCCATTTTTGCAGTCCATTTACATTATCTTTATTCGATTTTTCTCCATTATATTGCTTAATTCTTCCACTAGCTCGGGAAATGGATTGGAATTTGTGAAGTACATCAGGTGGTTTTGTTCAAAGCTGTAGCATCTATGATCCATTTAGGGGTCTTGAATGGGTTAGCCATTTCCAGCCTAAAAGGGAAAAGAACAGAAAAGAAGACCGAGGAAGTAGTTCTGTTGAAGTCCATTCCTTCAATTCCATGAAAACCTCGCTTATTCAACATAAATCCTGTACAAATACTGTGAAAAACTGAAGACGTCCCACTTCCAAAAAATTACTCTTGTGGAAAAACTTTTTGTTTCTGGCTATCAATTTCTGCAAGCTCTTCGACGAGATTATCCGAATAGTAAAGACCTTCTTCATGATGGAAGTGGCGGTTGAAGTTCTACTGGTGGAAAGGGGTATCCGTCCCAATATATGGCAACCTACTTATTAATTGTTGCTCCTCCTTTTTAGTTGACTGCATGTCCCAAGGAAGAGCAAGCACTTTATCCATAATATTTTTGAAGGAAAACAATTGAATATTCACACTCGTGTTCTGTAGTTGTTGATTCTACTTTTGCTCTCAAATTGTAGGTCTTTACAGTGGCTTTGGATGGCTGATGCTGGGGAGAACATTTGGTCTAGGAGCTCGTTTTGGGGTTTACGAAATTCTAACAGCATTTTGTAAAGGTACTTCCTTTTCCACTATCTTGTCTTCCGGACGTCTGTGTCTGACTATGACTATGCTTTGTCTGTCCTCTGTTTATCATTCTCTATTTTTCCCAGGCAGTATATATTTATTTTCTTACATGCCTGTTGTTGAGTACACCTTGTTTCAAATGATGGTTCCGGCTTCGTCACTTTTTGAAAGCATAAGGACCTTTCTAACGCTGTTATACGTACTATCTTGAGTTGAAATGAAACACATTTTGATACCAATCACCTTTTTTACCACTTTGTGATTTTATAATCCCTAGCTTTCCTTTGAGTCATCTATACACAATAACACTTTTTATGAGATGCTTTTACTTATTAGTGATTATTGATTAATGTACTTTACGAGCTGATTTATATTCCTTTTTTTGTTTGGCTAGCAACCTGATTTATATAACTTGTATATTGACTAGTAACAAATATTTACACTGCAGATGGGCGGGAAGACAATTATGTGTATGTCTCTGAGGCCCTTTTGGCTGGACTTGCTGCTGGTGCAGCAGAATCACTTATAAGCTCTCCATTTGAACTTCTCAAACTACGTTCACAGGTGGCCGCTGCTTCTCGCGTTTCATCCTCTGCATACATCAGAGCAGAGCCAGCTGCTTCACCTGTAATTGAAAGGTTACTACGTGGATATAACCCAGATAAGGGAATTTTGAGCGAGTATGTTGGCCTTTTGTCCACCTTAACCACCAGGCACCCCAATATGGCAGCCGCCTTGCAAGAGTACCCATGGATGATGACTGGGTCCGGCAGGCCACCTTCTATATGTGATGTAAAGAGGCCATCAGACATCATCTCTTTGGAAGGTTGGTCAGCACTATGGAGAGGGCTCCAATCTGGAATTGCTCGAGATTCCTGTTATGCAGGCATATTCTTTTCTAGTTGGCAGTTCATGCACCGAGCTATGCTTGACTGGAAGGCAGTAGGGATGGATCCTGAACCAAGGTCTTGAAACTCTGTTCCACTTATCTTTCAAGGATTTATATGATTGGGAATTTTTCATTGCTTATATGCAAGTGAATTGGTAAAGATATCTTGGTAAATTTTATTATCCAGGTATCTTCCTTTAAGAGGAATTGGAATGTGAAGTAGAGATAGCTTTGCTGTAAAGTCATGCAAACTTAGCTGTTCCATGGGATTTTTCGCACATTTAGGCTCTAGAATGTTAGTGCATCTCCATAGCCCTTCTCCAATGTATGTGATTGATAGGTGTGTCTGGGTAGAGGTGTTGGAAAAGATTGTTTAATACTGCCTCAATTGTTTAAAGCTTTTTTTGGGTGTGTAGAAGTATAAGGGAAGGATTTGAGCATTGAGGAGTACTCAAGTCTTCTTTTGTTAATCCGCATTACTTGCTTTCTGTTTATCCACTGCAAGCAGCTGACATGGCAATTTCTCCCTAGCGTGCTAAGCATAGAGCATGCATAAGTAATTTAGCTCCTAGGATGTTTTGTACTGAACTCAATTAGCATTTTTACAAGCCCGATTTGGGGCTGCTGCTGAAATTAAAAATATATTTCTGAGTCAATGCAGGAGACCCATTTATTTATCCTTGAAAATTGTGTCTACAATAGGCTAATTTTTTGTAGGGTAACTTGCTTTGCTGTCAGTATGTACTACTAATTTAACCATGCTATTGTATGCTGCTTCA
The DNA here is from genome assembly GCA_029784005.1 of Lenwebbia sp. NSW1173648. Classification (NCBI taxonomy): domain Eukaryota; kingdom Viridiplantae; phylum Streptophyta; class Magnoliopsida; order Myrtales; family Myrtaceae; genus Lenwebbia; species Lenwebbia sp. NSW1173648. The sequence goes on from JARCGZ010000001.1 coordinate 43,247,906, forward strand.
AGGAGTGCTTTAAATTGGATTGATTTAATTCAACTTCAATTTTATTCAAATTGCTCTGGTGTTGACCTGTCTTTTCATTTTCTTCTCATGTTGCGACAGTTCTGATGAAGAAATTGGTCCTTTGTCTCCTCTAGCTGTTAGTCTCTCGGCTGGATTTTCTGGATTGATTGCTGCTGCAGGTTCTCACTGTTTTGACACTGCCAAGAGTCGGTCTCAATGTATTGTGCTACCTAAGGTACATTACTCTTTGTTGAGAGACATTTTATTTTGGTGTTTGATTTGGCAGTTCATGTCGATGATATGAGTATGATAGACCATTTGTCATATTCTGAGAAAGTGTGATTTATTCAGGCTCTGTGATTTTTTTTTTTACTTCATGGGTTATTATTCTTGGGATCTTATTATGTTAGCTTACAACTCAGAAGAGAAAAATTGGCAAAAATTAAATTAGTGAGATCAAACTCACATGAAAGTAGCCTCAAATATTTTTTTTCTTGATGTTATTATTTGAACTTTGCTTATTCTAGATCTGGGTTGGAAATTCTTTATAGTAATTATCGCTCCCCATTTTCTGATGTTATAAGGTCACCTTTACCTAACTAGATGGAAACTCCTATCTCTTATGGTGCATGGAATTGCCTAAGTTTGAGTATGAGGTCTATCCTCTTCTTTCATTTGAAATTCAGGATCAGATTGGTTTCTTTACATATATTTTGGCACTTCAGAAGTTGTACACTTGTTTTGGCCAGCATCAGAAGTTGCCACTTGCTTGCCCAAATGTGGAAGACAAATTTTTACTCCCTGCCATTACAAGGGTTTCCCGAGTATTGAAATTAGTTTTCTTGCATTGCTCTTTCCCAAACCACCCCCTCCCCCCCCCAAACCCAGCTCACCCCAGGCAAACCCACCTAGGTCCTTCCAAGCATCGCCTCACCTCCCCCAGCCAATTAGGCCAAGGGGAAAAAAAAAAGGGTATTGATTTGGATATCTGGGCATACATTTGATGACTCTATGTTGCAGCTTTTTCTTTAAGATACAGATGTAGGTCACGGACAAAATCAGGCATGAGAAAAAGGTGTCTGAACCAATACTGCAACTTCTTGGATTGTCCCACTCTAAGTATATAAGGATAGGAAATACTCATTGTCATTGTTCTGTCATTAAAAATTGACTAGTAGTATAAGCTCAGTTACTGTTCTTGCACACCATAGTGTCAGATATTGTGGCTGTGCCTATCTTGCTTTGTCGTCTCGTTGGCTTATTTGGAGGAAAGCTTGGTATATACCACTCTTTTTTGTTAGCCATATTGCCATGAGCTGGTGTACCTTTTATAGAATGCCTTGCTGACCGATCCTGATGGTTTCGCATTGCTTTGTTGTCAGTATATCACTAGGGAAAGAAAGCTTCTTAAATGGAATACACCAGGTAACAGATTTGAGAGAGCAACTGGCATCCACCCTTCTGACAGGAATATTCTCTTCCGTGGAATTTGGATTCGAATGGCTCGTAGTGGGATTGCATCCTTCATGATTGTTGGTGGTTATTTCTTTGCTGTAGATCATCTAATTACAAGCTGAATGGATAGGACTGACTCTTTGATAAAATGCATAGATATTATCACTTGACAATTATGCATTTGATTCCATTTGGTTCGACTCAATTGCAAAGAACATGAAATGGCTCATGTACTACTCAGCGGCATCTTTCTGAGGACTGGTAAGAGTGATGGTTTGAGATGCAGATGTAGAAGAGACGAATTACATGTAGAGTGACGTCCTCCTTATGCCAATATGTGCAGATGTCCAGTTAGCTTGGCTTATCGCAGGACAAGCATGCTTTCTCAGGCTCGATGTAAATCGTTTATCTGGGTTGTATCAAACCGTAGTCGCATTCAATGCAATCTTCTCTCCTCAACAGATAATGTGACATCTTCTACGGTAGTTTTGTCACATCTTGTGGTGTTGCATGAGTTACATAAAGATCCATTTAGCTAGGAAAGTCTTGACATTTGGGCTGTGAAATGTTACTGTCATATCTCATCTAGCATGAACTGCATTGAATGAAACAGTTGTAGCTTTACAAAATGTTCTCAAGCTGATGATTGGATTAGCTTGGTACATTCGTCATAAACAGAACTGCTTTATCTTGTGTATTACTACAGATAGACTCTACGCGCTGCGCCCCACGGTAATTGATAGTAGCAAACGGGTGCTGCTAGCGAGTGAAGCTTGACACTCTTTATTAGGGATATGCCTATTGCTCCGACCCCTAAAGATTTGAAGAAATTTATGTATACTGATTTTCTGAGATCAGACTCGGATACGCTCAATTGCTCAATAGGATTCTCTTGGTTTCACTTTTATGTATGCTAATCTTTTTGAGATCACACTCGGATACGCTTCAATTGCTCGATAAGAGCTTCAAATTCTCTTGGTTTCACCACATGTTCATAATATCGTCCAACTACCACGACAGACATTATTGATCGAGCAATAGAGATGATTTGGTGTTTCTCTTAAAACGATTCATATTCCTGACTTTCTCACATGTAAAAAGGGGCTCTGCGAGCAGGGTGTGTGGTCAACCTGTACTTCAGGTCCAAGTAATCGAACCGTGGCACAAAACCTGTACTTTAGGTCCAAGTTATTGGACCGTGGCACAACTCCTAATGCTGCATTGTTCATTGGTGCTAATATGCTCTATATAATGCTGGAGCGCAATAAGGTGTAATTCCATGATGAAGCAAGAATTCGCCACATGATCCGATAATAACATAGGGAACTGGCGATCAGAAAATCAGAAACACCTGAAAAAAGCATATAGTTCTGGGTACAAATGGATGGGACTAGCATTAAATTACCAAACACCGCATGTCAGGGCAAGACATAATAATACTTTAATCGTGGAAAACGGTACTCAATAAATAGCAGACCACATAAAAATTTAACGTGATACGCGCGCAATCCGATCATATATCTGCCTTTCAATAGGAGATCTTTGTACTTGTCACAAACATAAAAATCTCTTAGGAAACATTCGATTGCAATATGCATGTGGCCCTTTCTAACTAGGACTCGTTATCTAGAGCATTAACTCTATTTTAGGACTACCAAATAGATTCAAGCAGCCCTCAATGGAAATAGATCAACTGCTATTACTAATAGGCAAACCAAGCACAAACTGGACCTGTAAAGGAATTGGCATGCATGGGCAGAGAGAGAGAGAGAGAGACAGAGAGAGAGAGTTTTTATACCAGACTACAGTCGAACATCGCAAATACAATTAAACCGCATTAAACTGAAGGCATTATTCCAATCCATAGCACTAGGAAATAAGTCCTGCCGAAAACTTAAACAAGACAACAAGTCAGACGAGTTGGAGTGTCTTGAAAATCTGTCGGTTTTCTCCGCTTGAATAATTGCAAAGATCTCTTCCTTCTCCAAAAATTTCATTTGGGGATCATGGGGCTGCTTCCCATATGAACCTAATGCAACCATAGGATGACAATTTGTTAGAATTTGTACCATATAAAGGCAATCGAGAAAATTTATGCCAAAAGTAATCCTGAATGTCAAAAGCAATTCCAACATCTCTTATGCTTCCTGACTAAAAGTGGGAAAAGATACAAAGCTCGCAGATGCACTAAATCTATGTACTTTTATTTTGTTGCAATTCCAATTCCAATTGAATACAGTAATATATAATAGGAACTTTCAATTTGTATTGACTATAAAGTTCACTTGCATATAATTTCATTAGAACGCGTGGTCAGTTTTAATGTTTGATTAACCGAACAGTATGCTGGACAAGTTCCACACTAGACCTAAGTACCCGCGCGAATGCGCGCCCACACACAGACAAACAATTACACGAAACTAATTTACACACTAATCAGCAGAGAAATGTTCCAAAAAATAAATTATAATGTCTGTCAAAATAAGGTTAATGCATCACTTCTACATTGGATCAGACATTACCTGGGTTGCATAAGAAGAGCTTTGAGCAAGAAACATAACAAATTCTTGCTTCTTTCTATCAAATGCCAGTTTAGCATGATCCAACATTTGTCGCTCTCGTTGCAAATCTTCCAGCAGTTTTTCCCTTTTCCCCTTCAACTCCTTCATCTGGTTTTCTACTACATGGTAATTAGCAGGACGACTGGATGCACCCGATGGTACTGGAAATCTCACATGAACATCCTCCCTTAAAATTGATAGCAGGGACAAATGCAGCAGAAGAAGATCACAGTTATTTTTAGCCATAGAAAAAAAAACACACTCTACAACCTGACTAAAAGGAAATATTACAAGAAAGTAGATACCTTCGCAACACACAAAAATGACAGACCTTTTTTCAAATCTAACTATTTATGCATGCAAGTATTAACTTGTAGCCGCAAGCTCCACTTGATTCTTCTGAGAATCATGTTCAAGACTCGAGCAAGCAGACACAATTTTATATTGAAGAGGACATAAATGATTAGAGACGAGCTGAAGTAACCGAAGAAGCCATCAAGATCAGGAAGGACCGTGAATGGCCACTTTATGCGGCATATTTTTTTTCTTAAATAGACCTTCCCAACATGCAGGAATTGTTTACTAAAATGCATCAAAATTTTACATGGAAGCACAATGTCATTGATGATGGGCAAAGTTGTCCTTACCGCTTGCCTAGGGAATACACGCCAGGACCTCTAATTATTCCACCATCCAAGGAGATGGCTCCGCCACTAATTACAGGAAGAGCACGTAGCATATCCACCCTCGTGCCATAAACTTGAGTCCGAGAAAAAAGATGATAAAATAGAGTTTCTCGGAGACCATGGCCATTGGGTGTTAAACAAACCAAATGGGTGGCATCTATGTTAACCGTGTTAACAGCAAATCCGAGGAAACCAGGCGGACATTCCCCATTCGGAAATCTGGGCTTAAAGAGATCAAGCCTTCTCTGCCCATCATCAGCTACAAAATCACCAACATATGGTCTGACAAAATTAAATGAAGTAAATTAGTTTCTGTAGAAGGTTAAACTCTGCATCGTCCATCAAGACAGATAAGAATCACACCTTAGTTCTTCTAAGCAAATAAGGAGAAATCTTCCATTTAAAATCCTCCCGATAGAAGAACTAAGCCCATGAAGACCAGCACTTTTATCAATACTGCCGTCTCTATTATATGTTTCTAGAGCCTTGATGCCTTCTCGAGTCTTGCAAACAATGGTAAGCATGGTCTCCGCTCCTAAATACTCGGAGAGAAGCCTAAAAACCAGACAAGGAGATTGATGAATTGAGATTAGAGCAAGATAATGGACTAAAACAACACAAATTCAATCTACGATATGCACCAGCAAGTTCGAGAATATTAGAAATCGTAAGTTTGAACTACCCTAATTGCAGCCATATCTCAGGAGCATTCATGAGACAGGGCTCACTGCTTCTCTCTTAACAATCCTAAATATTGGTTTCGAGACATCAACAAGTGCAGTGACTTCTAACAAGAAAACAGATGATTCAATTACTTCCGACAAAGGACTTTCAGTTCGAACTTCTAACTACTAATGTCTCACTGTACAAACCTGCTAAGATTTTCATCAGCAACTTTCCCTAGAGTAGCAACTACGCCGATGATATCCTTGGATAAAGCAAGATTGGGAGCCTCAGTGCCATGACTATTTATAAGTTGGCACCAAATTCCAGCGGCAGATTTATCATGCTTCAATATTTGCTCAGTTGTTTCCTCCTCACCTCCATTGGAAAGGCTACGATCTTCAGCGGTAGGTGCCGCAGAAGAATGATACTTCCCAAGAATGACTGAGAAATGACAAGTCAAGCATGTTAGAAGATGCCGTAACAATCAAAGAAGTGGCGGCTGCGCTTTGCTTTTCCTTTGACAAACTCTATGACCTCACCCCACCTGATGTTGTGCATACTATGCTAACCTAGTACGAGTATATGAGGCCGTCTTCAAGGTCTTGCCTTCTGATTTATGTTAACTAATATTCTGTATCATGTGTGACCATATTGCAAGGAAAGAAGGCCAGATTTCGACTTCCATATAAAAAGGTCTGAACGGTCTAATAGGCATTCATGCTGCAAGCATCAGATTTCAGATAACATACCTTGCTTATCAAGAATAGAGTCATCTAATATGTGTTTCTGAGCCTTCAGAGATTTTATGTTATCCTCGTGCTTTTTGATTTTTCGACCGAGAGACTGCAGATCATCTTGAAGTCTCTACAGAAACACAGGCGAATATCAGTTGGACTGACCTGTTCAATCTAAAGAACATTCTCATCCCTGTATTGAGTACGACTAAGTCAATGGAGACTGAACAGGTCAAAATCATCACGCCTAATAGCCTAGATGTAGATGAATGTTGGACCTGTATGACTCTCCAAGAAACTCCCGAGCCATTTCAAATACAAACCTTAGAACTGTTAATTAACGTATCTGCCTGTAAAACACCTCCGCGTAGCACTCCGCTGTTCGCATTAGCAGATCCTTCATTCTGATCAACAACCACCAATGCCAATGAGTCTTGGCGGGGTGATGCCGTTGTGTTCAAAGAAGGCTGCAAAGGGGTGGACATCATCAACTAATTATGTGCATCTTTGAAAAACAAACAAGCTGAAGAATGCAGATCATGCGATATGGAGTAAACTTGAGCTGTAAGTAACAAAACAAGTATATAACCATCTCTCATGCACAGAGAAATTCCAGGAGACAGTGCACAATTTGAGTGAAAACGTTTGAACTTTTCTTACTTCATCAGACTGTCAATGATACCATAATGAGTAACAAACCATGTTCTTGAATAGATATCTTCTCATGTAACCGGAGAAACCAAAGAACAGCAACTTTTGATACCTGTACTCATCGCAGTATCTGCCCATTTCTTTCCAGTAAGTTCAGCAGATTGTCATGATTGCAACACTGAACTTTCTTTGTTGGATCAGAATCAATAGTTCGATATAAAGTGTGGAGCTTATAGCGATTCGGAAATTTAGCTTGTGCTCAAAGAATGACATGCAGGTTTTCCCATATTGATAAACAGCAAAAGATCTCGGTGACAAATTGAAATGGCATGTTCCAACTTTCTAACGATCTTCCTAATCAATGAATTAACCGGCTAAGGGAGGTCATCTGCTTTATACCCATATTCAAACCAATTGGCCCTCCACCCATACAGCGAGTTCTCAGTTCTTTCAGCATAATACACATTAAATTCCCGCCAAGCTCCTAATTTACATCGAGATTAAATACACTCTAGCAACTGCACGTCTCTCCGAAATTCACGCGAAACACTATACAAACTCGGAAAGTTCGAAATTTCACAAACATAACTACAAGTAACCTCTGCAACTGTTACCGGAATTCTTCCAGGTAATCAACCACATTGTCAAACCCGAACACATATTTCCAATTACGATCAGAATTTCCGACAGATATTATCGAACTCGAACGCATACGAAATCATCCACGGCCAGCTCAACCAAGATCGCATACTATCTGCATATTCAAAACTCTTTCTGGGCAATTTTTATAAAACCCCGAATACCACCGAAGGTCGAAACGAGGACATGCAAGCACGGATTAGAGAAAAGAATCGGCATTCCCGTGGAAAAATCAAAACTTGTCGGGAAATCGAAACTCACGAGACAATCTAGTTAATTTTTTCGTTACTGGGTACAGCATTTTTTGCACAGCGATCAAACACAAGGCAAGAACAGGAAGCGAAAGCTTGCGTCGAGTGGGAGTGCGTCGCTCACCTGGTTTTGGTTGTTTGACTGAGACGTCGACATTGAGACACAATCCAGTTGGAAATGGAGCGCGCTCTCTCTCTCTCTCGCTCCGACAACTTACGAATAGACTCTCGAAGACTGCGCAGACGAGTAGGTTTTTAAATTCGAACAATTTCGTCAGTTCTCAACTTTTTCTTAAACAAGTAATTTTAATTATCAAAATAGGTAGTCTAATTTTGGTAGTCCGCATTTATTGCCCTGGATAAGATATGATATGAAGTCCGGATATTCTACTATATAAGCTAGATATTTTCATATCCTATGAACTGGATATCAGTTTGAATGACAAATATGTCATTTTGTGCTGTCTATGGAGAGGTGCCATCCTTATCTTCATCTTCGTTACCTGCCATATTTTCAGTAAAAGGAAAGGAAAATAAAAACTCTCAAATTAGACTACTCTAAAAAAATTTGCATTGGAATCGTGAAAAGTAAATGCAATGGGTCAAAATGTAAGAATAAATAGGGGAAAATGTTCCTTTTCCTTTAAACTTTGTTCATAACATTACCAAATGAGCCAAGTGGAATCAAATTATGAAGCCACAGCATACATAACACAATTGAGATACTTTTGGATGACACCAACAACTTCTGAATCTACTTGGATTCAATCGACAATGGACATTCTTCTCCTCTGAATTTAACACAAAAAGGAATGGAAGACAAAGACCATAATGTCATTATTCTCAAATGACAAATCAGCACCTTATTACACATGTCTAATAGCAAGAGAAAAATAATAAAATCTTACAGCACAACTCTTATTACAATGGAAACAAATGATTCCTTAAATAATGTCAAATCACAAACCTCTCCATGTCCTCTACTTGCACTTCACTCGTTAAACACTTGTAATGCTAAATTTTGCCTCCATGTCTCCTAATGATTTGACGGCTCGACAATATCAATTGTTTCTACGTCTTTGACGATGTATCTGGATGCTAAGGAATTATTCACTAATATCGTGATCCATATCTAATAAAGAAAAAAAGAAAAGAAAAGAAACATGAGATACTAATTGTCTGGTGACATTATAGCAAAATCCTCCAAAGCCCCACGATATAACTTTTTCAAACCAACAAAAGCTACATAAAAAGATAATAATGCATGCATAGAACACAGAGGGGACCCACAGATTCTCACCGAATCAATCCATGATTATTGCTGGAAATGCACAAATCGAAATTATGGCCAATCGTTTCTCACGTTCACTGCTAAAGCACATGAAAATACACAAACGAAAATGGTAAAAATCTCTCATAATACACTACTAAAGAAATCGAAAATGCACAATTGAAGACATCTTCACACACACACACATATATATCTAAGCATTAAAATTATTGTATCATTCTAAAGCCACAGAATCGAATACGAGAAGAAATGTAAATAGGCTAAAGCGACATCGACAAGATAGATTAGCCAGTGAACTCTAGATCTGGTAAGAGAGAGAGAAGGTATGATAATTCACCTTCGCAATTTCGAATAGTATGGTGCTTCGACTCTCTCATCGCTTCCAGATTCGACATGAACTAGAGAACTACAAAAGAGAAAGAGTTTCGTCTTTCTCGCTGCGGCGAAAGAAAGGGAGATGATAGGGTTTTTCTAGAGAATAGCTTTTATAATATGAACACAAGAATCATATCTCGGCTTTTAACCTGACGAGCGGTGGCAACTAGGTGGGATGGGTTGGGTTTGGGTGAGTCATAATGAATTCAACCCAAACTCACCAATTTAACTTACATTGGCCTATTTATTTTCTAAATAATTTAGATGGCCCACACCCAATCCAACCCAGATCCAAATCAAGGATGAACTGAATCCGGCCCAACCAGTAACCAAAGTTGTATGCATTATATGGACAGAAAGCGGCACTCACATAACTCACATTTTTTTTTAATTTACTACACTTAAGCCTTTAACGAATTTAAAATAATAAAAATTAAGCATATATAAACGACAAAAATGCCAAACAGATTTCCTGCGCCCCTTCCTCCGTTGCCGGCATCACCTTGAGCCATCGCAGCACTCCGGCCACCACCCTTTCATTCGCAGGAAAGCAATTTTCTTCACCAAACAAACCCTCCACCCGCCTGGAACACCCGATCTGCGTCCCTCCCAACGAACCCCAACTTCTCATTGCCGTCTTCTGCAACCCTCTTGGCTCCGGCCTGAACTCCGGCTAGTCCTTTCCCAACAGCTCCTTCACGACATCGTTTTGATTCGAATCTTAATATTTCACAAAATCTTAATGAAATTAGGTTAAAAAATCAAAAAAAAAAAATCTCCATAGAAAAGACAAACTTAAATACAAAAAAAAGGGACTAAAACTTAAAGAAAAGAAAAGAAAAACCTAGGCTGGAGGGCTGGGCCCTCCGCTTGGGACCGATGCCTCAGCGAGGGCCAGTGGGCCCTCACCAAAATCTGGAGATGGCCGCGATGCTTGTAGTTTTTTTTTTTTAAAGTTAATTTAACTAAAAATTAGGTTAAAATTGTCTTAGAACGAAAATGCCATTGACCTATTGGAATATAAAATCAGGCGGCAAGGTCAGACCTTTATTTGAAACAGTCATGGTCATTTTAGGCCATTATTCGAAACAAGGTTCACCTCAGGCCATTTCTCGAGAAAATGAGGGCACTTCGAGCCCTTATTTGAAAATTTCCCTTACTTTTTTGGGTTGAAATAGGTTGAAATTTGGTTTGTTCTAAACCCCACTAAGATCCAAATCTAATTGGGCTTTGATATTATGGATGTTTTTTAAATTTTTTTAAAATTTTCAAATAACTCATTTCTGACCCAGCCCATTGTATTTGAATGAAAAAGTGGGTAATGAATCCATTTTGCCAGCTCTAATCCAGATTACCAAACGTAATTATTAGATTTGGAGGGGGAGCAATTTCATGAAATCCCAATTTTTATTTAATTAAATTATCAAAATAAGAATTTTCTTTTACTCATCATTGCTGTGACTCAACAAGAGTCGTGGGATGACGACCAAAAAAAAAAAAAAAAGGAGTCGTTGTATCAATTACAAGTGGACGTGAGAGCCCGTGTTTTGTGGTCGAAGAAAGAAGTTGTTGTATCAATTGCAGTGGACGTGAGAGCCTGTGTTTTATGGTCGTTTAACTATCCAATCGAGTCCAAGATTTTAGGAAAAATTCTAAATAAAGGCTCGAAGTGCTCTTATTTTCTCAAATAATTCAAATAAGGGCTTGAAGTGCCATCATTTTCTCAAACTAGAATATGAAGTGAACTTTATTTCAAATAAAGGCTTAAAATGGCTATGAAATCTTAAAAAAGGATCTGATTTCAAAGGCATTTTCGTCATTTTCCTTTATTTGATTTGTTTCCTTTTTATTAGTATTTTCCTTTTTCTGTTTTCTTAAAATCGCCTTGCATTGAATTAAACCACATGCTCCACCACTTGTGCGGGCCCCCGTCAATTCCTCTGAGTTTCATTCTTGCGAACGTACTCTTCGGATTTGATTTTTTCTTCCTTTTTTTTTTTAAAGACGATTTCCGGCGAGATCAAGCTCCCTTACGACTTTAAAAAAAGAAAAAAACACACAGCGCCCCTCCCGCCTGTGGTCATTGCCCCACCGCCAGGAGAGGGGGGTGGCGAATGCCGGCACCTCGGCGAGGGCTAGTGGGCCTTTGCCAAAATAGGGAGAGCGTCGGGCCCTCTCTCAGATCTGGCTGGGGGTCGCGGACCCCCGCCTTGACCAGGTGAGGGCCGGTGACCCTCGTCTAGGTCCGGGCGGGGGTCGTCAGCCCTTCCCTAAATCCGGGAGAGGGCTTGACCCAATCCTAGGTCCTCGCCTCTGGTCGGTGGGGTTGCTGGCCCTCGCCGAGGAGCTAGTGACCCCGTTGACCCCCCACCAGCGGTGGGGCAGCGGCCCCTCCCGCCTATGTGGTTGTTTTTTTTTTTGTTAATTTTTAAAAAAATAGAAAAAGAAAAAAATAAGAAAAAATAAAATGGAGAAATGACGAAAATGCCTTTTAGGTCAGGCCATTTTTTGAAACTTTATGGCTACTTCAGGCTCTTGTTTGAAATATACTATGCCATTTCAGGCCCTTATTTGAAATAAGGTTCGCCTGGGGTTTTTATTTGAGAAAACGAGAGCACATCGGGCTCCTATTTGAAATTTTCCCAAGATTTTATGTCATAAAAGTGCATTGATGCCTTTCTATAGATCAAGTTACTCGATTGAACTATCGAGGCATTCATTTCGTATTTTTTAGTCCAAAAAATTTAGACCTTAAATAACTAAAGGGTAATTCTAAAATTTATTCTCCTATCTTGTGTACTATATTGTAATTGGATTCTTGAACTAGTTTTTAGGGCAAGTCAGGCCCCTCTAACTTGATTTTCTGAACTCAAGTCCTTTTTCGAATTATTACTTTTAACTTATGTTAATGTGCTTTTTTCATGTGCCTAATAGAAGAAAATACTTTTAGAATTCCCAAACTTAGTCTAATTGAGGGAAAAATATACTTTTTCCTAATGATGTTCCTCCTAGTATTCTAAAATGAATTTAGACTAGCTATGGGCCTTTTCTTTTTTCTTTATTAGACTAAAATTTAGAATTTTATAAGTATTTTTTTTCACCATTAGTCTCGCATTATAATGAATAATTTAAAAAATATTTTTTTTAAATGATTAGTTATATTATTTAAAATAATTTATCAATAAAAAATATATTCATCTCCGTTAACAATTTATGTCTAAATTTTTCCGAGCATGATATATATATATATATATATATATATATATATATATATATATATTTAAGCGATATACGATAATTTGCAAAATATCTTTAGAATTATTTATTTTTAAATAATCAAATGGAGGCAAGCTTGAAAAATCAAGTAATTTTCACTTGGCTGAATTTCATAAAAAACCCTCAACTTTAGGTCTAGACCCAAATCTACCCCAAGCTTTTTTTCGTTACATAAAAAACCCCAAACTTTCAATGGAGTCCCAAATCTGCCCGTAGTTAGGTTTCCATCCAATTTACACCGTTAAAATCGTGTAATTTCACTTTAACTTTTTTTTTTCATTGACATTTTCTCTCCCCTCACCCTCGCCCAAGAACTCTCCCTCTTCTCTCTCTCCACCGAACCCAAAGCAAAGGTTAGCACAAAAACATAATTTTCTTCTTCAGCATCTGGAGGGCCGTGAGCTTGCGAATCGGACAGTGGTTCGCAGCTCCTCGCCGCCTCCTCCTCCACCACGTCGGACCACACCTTGTTCATCCTCGACTCTATCACCTCCTTCGGCCCCGTAGTGCTCACCGAGGGCTTCGACCCGACCTGCTCCATCTTGTGGGTCGACGCTTGGACGGTCTCCGTCAATGGGATTGTCACCTCGGTGAGGGAGTGCTTCAACACCTTGCTCACCGTCACGTGATTCGGCCGACTCCCCGCCATCGGATTCGTGATGCTGAGATAGCCTCGCTGCATCATTGCCAATCGCTGTGGGAAAGCATCGAATTTAGCTGGCTCAGAAAGTCCATGCTGGGTTTGGTTCTCGCCGGACTGCGATCTCGTTGGTGGTGGCAGTAATGGCCTTGGAGATGTGGTCCTCGTCGGTGGGGACAACTTTGTCGTTGATCTCGAGGTAGAGCTCCAGATGATCGGCGTATAGGTTGTCTTGGAGTCGCATGATGAGAGCATGATGAGAGGGATTCGCGTGCGAATGCCCTCTCCCACGGCAGATTGATGTCAGCGAAGGACTCGAGGACGCTCGACTTCCCGGAGGATCAGTTGCCGACGATGATGATGTTCGGGCGATGGTTTCCCTCCTCCATGACCAAAAGGTGTCGAAGTTTGTCGAGCAGGGGAATTAACGGGGAGAGAGAGAAAGAGAGTGACAAGATTCTGACACAGTCGAACTTGGGAGACAATGAGGAGAGAGAAAAAGTCAAATAAAAAAAGCAAGTTTGACATGTGGCATAATGGTAGACTTTAACCGAGTGAATAAGATGGAAATTTAAAAGATGGACAGATTTGAGACTCCATTAAAAGTTTGGGATTTTTTAAATGACAGAAAAATTTTTAAGGTAGATTTGAATCTAGATCTAAAGTTGGTCTCAAGACCTAAAGTTGAGGGTTTTTTTTTAAGGAATTCGGCCTACATTTTATCCAAAAAAACTCCCAAACGACCATTGTCAACATCCGGTAATATTCTGACCAAAAAAAAAAAAAAAACATCAGGTAATCATTCTGCTTGAGCCTGAGAGAGAGAGAGAGAGAGAGAGAGCTCTGAAGCTTTAATGGCGGCAAACTCCGGCATCCAGTTGTTCTCGTCGTCCGGCGATTTCGCCAATTTCGGGTTCGGGTTCGCCAGCGATTCTCCACAGGAGGCTGCTCTTCATCCACCTCCTCCTTCCGTTGAAGTGCTTCCCTCGGAGGTTCGAATCGTTTCCCACCAAAATCAATCGATGGTATTTCTCAATATCGAAACTTTTTAGGGTTTCGTTGATATTGATGTTGGTTACTGTCGCTTAGGTTTCGGAAAATGTCAAGTACACTGTGGAGCCTGTCAATCTGGGAGAACTCACGTTGCTCAAGGTAAGCTTGCCTATGGTCTTCTTTGGTTGTTTGGAGAATGAGAAGACTCGTTTCGTTTGAAGTGATTGAAGAGCATAAGAATGGAAAGAAAATGGCTTTTATGAGCCTAGTAGTTGTGAGTGATCAATCTGAAGATTGGAAGTTTGTTTATTTTGCTGGGGTTAAGCAAGACTGATACTGAATATGAGCTCTATAAAAAGTATAGATGGGCAATGTAATTGAAGATGTTAATGCTTGTAAAATTGGTGGCTGAGCGCTATATTGTGGTCTCTGCTAGGGCCGGGTCAGCACCCATGAGGTCTTTTCCTTGTCAAATTCGGACTTGGTGCCTGGGAAATATGAAGGTGCGTAAAACCCACAATTCTTCACTTTTGCCTTTGCAGATGAAAGATCAAATTCTGTTATTCATGCACATTCTAGTTCTTGTGCTCGGTTGACTGGACTGTTGCGTGTAAACATGACTAGAGGATTTGGTGTGTAGGAGGACTGAAGCTATGGGAAGGCTCGATAGACTTGGTTAAAGCCCTCCAGTCAGAAATCCAAGCTGGGCATTTATCATTTAGTGGAAAGAGAGTGCTAGAGGTGGGCTTTTAATTTCAGGTGATTCATTGTGAATGTGCATGGAAAGCCCATGCCTGCATTTCGGTCTTGGTATATGTGCACAATGACCCATGAAAGGAAAGTCTTGGCTGTTCTTTTTATGAACAGCAGTGTGTGGAGTCGTCAATTAGGAGGCAACCTAAATCTGGTGCTTGGAATGGACGCTCGTATGTTATTAATTTTACATAGTGCTGATAGTTTTCACTGTTCTTAGGGTGTTGCATTTCAGAGTTTGAGTGTTATTTTAAGACGTATATAATACTGCTTTGTCATTACACGATGGGAGTTTGTGTGCCTCGGTAGGAAAGAGATCACTGGAGTGTTGCACAAGATTGCCTTTTCTTGCTGCCACAGGGTACCCAGCTTTTCAACATTCTTACTTAGGAAACTGATAAGGTTGCTGATTTTACGGAGTGTCAAATTAAAAGTTTCTGCACATTAAAATGCTGCTTTCACAGTGAGGAAGTGTGCTGCGCTTCTGGTCTAGAGGTGCTAGGACTACATAACTCTAAGCAGTATCAGTGATCCAAAATTGACTCTGTATTAAGTATTGTTGAAGCTTGGGACTTAGACATGAGGTTAATACTTTTGTCAACCTTTAAGTTTCGCATCAGTTGTGATTTTAGCGCATCATGTGATTAGCTTCTTAGGTACCCATATGTTGGTATTGTCTCTCTGCATAATGCCCTGGGTATTTTTACCATCTTTGACACTTACATGACTTTTCCTAGTGGTTTGGACTTTGGAGTAACTATTTCTTGCTTGTTCCTCTATAAATATTTTTCAATCTATCTGAAGCTCAAAGGTTTGTAGTCCCTAAGAATTGTTCAAATCTGTTCTTTGAGCCTTTTGTGCTTTAAGTGGGAATAGAAATGATGTAGATGAAAGTTGTTGCAGAGTATGTTGATCAAAGGCTGTTTGCCTCCTTTAGACAAGCAGTTCGTTCACTGACTTGCAATGTAGGATTCATAACAACTCAACTTTAAGTGTTCAACCACTTTGCCTCGCAAGATTAGCCTCCAAATGTAGTCTTAATTGCTTAAAATGGAATGTCTTCCTAGGCTAAGATGATGATCTTATTCCAAATGACCGTTTTGGTGGCTACTGGCTAGCTATGCTTTAAGATGATCTTCTTAATCAAGTTCCTCTGTTTTCCATGTTTATGTTTATTCATTCATGAATTGACTAATTTTTAGTCTTTCAGCGAGGAAGCTGCGTGAAACTTAGGTGTGCAATTTCGAGTCATTTATTTTGTGTTTGTCTGCACTAATTTATATAGGCTGCCCTGACCTTCTGGTGGTTGCTTTTTGGTTGTCATGAGGGTAAGGATATTAAGTTGCATATTGGATTAAGTTCCCAAACAGCTAGTTGCATTGTGATCTGATTTATGTTAAGTTCCAACTGTAGTAATATTTTGCTTCCATGTCATTTACCAATCTGACTTCCCTTCTATATTGATCGTTACTGGTCTAAGTCAAGCGAACAATTCTTCTCTCTTTTCTGTTGCTTTCACTAATTAAATTGCATTATTTTTAGCTTGGATGCGGTCATGGACTTCCGGCAATCTTTGCATGCCTTGAGGTAAAGTATTCATCTTATATTTCACCTAGTCGTGGTCAAGTTGCTGCTTGTCATAGATTAACTAAATTTCATACAATGACTTCAGTTCACTGTAGTAGGGTGCTCCTACTGTTCACCTACAAGACTTCAATGCAGAGGTACTGCAATGTCTAACCATTCCAAATGTGGATGCAAATTTGAAGAAATCCCAAGCTCCTGAATGTAGCCTAGCAGATAGAGATATTCATTTCTTTGGTGGTGACTGGAGCAACGTCCATCAAATACTTCCATACATAATAGATAATGAAGAGGACGCCATTGGAGATAATGGCTTCGCCTCGGGGGGTTATGATGTGATATTAATGGCCGAGACAGTGTATTCAGTCTCCTCTCTCCAAAATCTGTATGAACTTGTAAAGAAGGTTAGTTTGGATCTGTGTATAGTGTGCCTCTTGCAATGACACAGTTCTCATTTCTTCTTGTATTGGCTTTTTGTAAACAGTGCATGAGTTGTCCTCATGGAGTTACTTACATGGCTGGTAAGAAGCATTACTTTGGAGTTGGAGGGGGAACACGGAGATTTCTGTCTTTGGTGGAGAAAGATGGTAAGTCTTGGAAAATTGAACACCTTGACTAAAGCTGCCTTTGTGGACTGAATTTCTTTTTTCTTCATGTTTTTGTAGATAATGTTCATCGTATAGAAAATGGTTTGTTACCCATTGGCAGAATTATTATTAAAGTTACATGGACACTCCTTGAGCTTCGATACCTTTGTCTAGTGAATTATGCCTTTAGATGGAATCACGTGATTGCATACTTGTTACCTCTAATATGGTGTACCACAATAGCTGGTGCTACTCACGTTTTTTATTTACGCGATCATGTTTTCCTTACCTGGAAATACTGTTTTCCAAGCAAAACCTTCCCAAGAATATTTTCAGTCAAGGTAGTCTCCAGTAATGACGAAATCTGCTACTGTTTGTGTTTCATTCTTTGGCCAGGCATAATGGCAAGCAGCATAGTTGCTGAAGTGGCTGATGGTTCATCTAACCTTCGTGAGATTTGGAGGCTTTCATTCAAGTAACTTTGGGCTGGTCAACTGGAAATCGATATCTATAGAAAGAGAAGGTTAATGGGACTCATCATACGATGTTTCATTCCCTTAGCAAGCTTCAGTCGTCGATGCTATAGTTTTTCTTAGTTTCTTATCTCATTACCCATGGTTTGGAATATGTCATTGTGCGTGGAACTTTTGAAATCATGGCTTAAGATGGCGACATTCAAAAGTTGGGTTTGGAATCATCTCACTTCTTTTCTTAAATCTTGGCACTTCAATTTTTTTTGGAAGTTATGATGGTTTTCAGTGTTTCGCACCAGATCTTCTCTTTCGCCCTTAGTGACCGAGTCATTCTTATACAGTGTAGACTGTTGGATCAGATCTAAATGAATGGACAAGGCAACTGGTTAAACTGGTTTACAGGTAGTTTTCTACTCCGCTTCACCACCTTTCAGAGAGTGATGCTGGCCTTGACAGTGCAAGTTGGTTCGACGCCATGAACTGCTGCTGGAGCTTGGGCTTGGGAAGGACGAAGGAAATCTGGTTGGATGAGAGCTCGTTTTTGACATAGAGAGTGGGGTATGAGCTCGTCGTGGTGGTGTAACCTATTGGAGTTGCATAAAAAGTATGAAGAGGACAAAGAAGAGGTAGATGATGACTAGGGTGAGCAATCAGGCCGGGACAATCCAGGAATCGAACCACATTGGACTGGTCAAGCTGGAAATTCAGGTATATTTACTTTTTTAACTATAGAGAAATCGATTGATAATCCTAAGGCTTCAAATCAATGAATAATGCAATGACCCCGAGGGTGAAATACTAATGTCAGTTTTTTTCTCATGAATTTCTCTTCTCCCAAATAGGCCACCGACAACATGATTATGTGAATAATTTCCTTGGTGACCCGATTGTACATGCAAAGAGCGAGCCCAAACTCGAACCGGAGCATGGACTCCACGGTTCTGGTGTCGCTGAATAGGGGGGATTCGTGAGATTACAAGTTAGTGAGAGACATGGTCCGACCTAATTCGAAATCACCGTGGGAAACTATTTTGCGTTCTTGCATGTGCGTCTACTAAAAGTGAAATCGAGTGATCTTCAGATCTCTAACCATTTGGTTGCGTTTGGTTGTAAGGATTCGGATTGGGATAGGATAAGATAAAGGGGAATTTGAAATCTTCCAAATATCCTATGGATTGTAGAAATATCCCATCAATGTTTGACGCAACCTAAAATAGGATTTGATGGTGGAGCTACTGCGGGGGGGGGGGGGGGGGGGGGGCGGGGGGCGGTGGGGTGATGGATGAGGGCAAGCTACATAGCGAAATGGAGGATGGCGACCTCCATTAAGCAAAATCTTGAACTGAAGGCGAGAAGGATCTCTCTATGGTGTTTCATCAAACATTCGGTGAGCGCCTAGTTCAGAGTCGATCATGAGAGAGCCTGTGGAACAATGGAGGCCGAGAATGAGTAATCAGAGAAAAGAGAGGAACCAAGAGATAATTTGGTGGTGGTGGAAAAGCTGGAAAACCGGCTGAGAAAGAGAGGAGCCATGGATGAGGTGGTGAGCCCTCGCCTTCCAAGTGAGTCGTGAGCAAGAGCACTGGCGAGGATACTCGAGGATGCGGAGTGAGGGACGGTCACGGTGGATGACCATCGGAGTTGTGGTGGGGTGGTGCCGATAAAACCCCAAGGACGATGAGTCTTGCTTGAGATGGGGTTTTCTTGGTGCATGGGAATTGTTAAGTTAATTTATGCAATCTTATATCCGATTCGGGTTTATCTCACCCATATGCTGGATTTTTTATTCGGCATTTTATTTGGATCTATTCAGGCTTATTCGGTCCGAAAAACGTCACCGAATACTGGATAGGATAATTTGTTATCCTATCCGGACTCAAATCCGGATAACCAAACGCATCCTCTGAACTTTGTCCCGGAAAGATTGTAAGGTAGATCAAGCAGAAATGGAGCTCCTTTAGTGGAGTCCTCTTAGGGAAGATAAACGCAGATGTATGTGCAGCAGACAACTAATTAATCAGAAATGCGAAGAATACTAAGTCTGATTCACAAGATTGGTATGGTAAGTGATATAATGGGCTTTTGTTGAGTGAAAAAAAAAAGCAGCGCATAGACCCGTCAAATAGATTGGTCGGATCATGAATGGTTCGATCCAAATAGACTCATTTATTACAATTATAATGCAAATCCAATGACCTATACCCGATCCTACTCATACTCAACATATATCTGACTCGACTCATATTCTTAAATCACTTTCATATCTAATCCAATATAGGAAAATTTATACCCAAACTAAGATGAGAGTGCGGAGTGAGTGAGAGAGCGTGAGATCGAGTAAGCGCGAGAGAAAATGAAAGAGTCATAGAGGTGGGTTGGGTCCAAGTAAGTTGTAAACTTATTTATGATCAATTTACGACTTATTTATGACCCATTTAACGCTCATATTACGTTTTCGACAAAAAAGAATCATATTATGTTTAAATTTATTTATGACTCATTTATTAAGGATAACTAACCCATATAATAACTTAGCTCATCATACATTGATTAAGAAATGGGTTTATGACCCATTTATTAAATATAACTAACTCATATAACAACTCAGCTCATCATATATGAATTAAGAAATGGATTTATAACCCATTTTGACAGGTCTAGTATCGCGCACTCTTGTTAAATAACCTCTTGCATTCTGTCATTAGTTCAGTGCGACAAATTTTTTTTTTTAAAATTGGTTTTAGGTGAACCCACCATTGCTCTTTGTTGATGATTGTTTGCTTGTACATAACGTATCTAATCACTGCGGGCGATAGCAAAGCACATCAAGAGGACAATGAGAAACTCGAGCATGGTCATCTCCAACGTTATCGGGCAGATGGAGAAATTATTTCTGGCTAGTCATCCTGTTAAAGGCATGTACTACACCGTCGTTGGCACACTAGAGGTATTCATGTCGTTATCGTAAATTTTGATTTTCGACCCAAGAGTACAAATTACCAATGCTTGATTGGTCCTAGGCCTCATTTTGGAAGTCACATGCATCTTCTTTCGAGATTTATAGATCTTGGCATTGGGGACATATATGAGATTTATGGCGTGAATGATAACTATTCTGTACTTGGGAATAATTTCTGGCTAGAAATAAATTTTTTTATTTCTATTTCCTAAATGAGTTTCTGAACAGAAGAAGGTGTTTGATAACGATACAAAATTTACGTTCTGGTTTTTTATTTATTTATGGCAAATGGAATAATCTACGGATAAAAGAGAGGTGATCATGCCAAGCAGATAATTGCATTCAGTACCTGATTCCACTTCCTTGCTTGACTATACCACCCAACAACACTGCAAAGATCAGCATCAAAAGACATGCAATCGAAACGATTCTTTAATGCCGCAAATGACGATATTTAGAAACTGATAGGAAATCAAATACAAATAATGGAAATCCTCAAATACAACATCACATTACAAGAGTCAAGATAGGAAATCTTCAAATACAAATAATGAGAGTACATTACAAAAGTGGAAAACACAATTTCATGGAATCTCTAGCATATCATGATCCCTTGCTATTTTATTGGTAATACTTTTCCTAAGTATGTTCATCTCAGTTCCTTCCTCGGTTGATATATCATCTGTAACCTCATCTTGTGTAGGTCTAAACAGGTACTCCGAATTTCCATATAGGGAATAGTTCTTATCCCTCATGTCTTGATTAGGGATGAGCAAGATAGACCGCCCAGACCGATGGGTTTGGTCCGGTTCTTGAGGTCACTGGTCTGGTCCCCGATTCCTCAAGGTGGAACTGGTGTCCATGCAGTCTGGTTCCCGATTTTAGGGGGAACCGAACCCAATGGGACCGCCCACCTGGACCGACAAATTAATGCCATGGTAATTCTTTTGTCCTCTTGACTCTTCATCCAACAATAAGCACATATTCTTAGACTATCATAGTAATAAACTAAGTAGTACCGACGACACGACACGACACGACACGGCACGCCGACACGTCATTTTAAAAGAATAAAAAATTCCAACACGTTGGGATAAGTTATATATTAAATGCGTGTGTATATTTATATATGTATGATAAATTATCATTTTGATGATTCTTTCCATCAAATTAATTTGATACAAAAGGAGAGCTTACAATGGATAAGCATGTGTTGCGGTTTGACAATTTCAAAGTTGAATGAGCAATTGAATGATATTCGAGAGTTCAAACTTCCTCTGATGGAGGCATCTTTTGATGGACATCTTGAAATGAGAGAGAGGTGCAAAGGGAAAGGTCATTACAATTTTGTAATTACTCGACTGGCAATAACAGCTTGAGCTTAGAAGCATTACTTTCACATAAGAATTACTCCCATGTCCAGGGCCAGAAGCATAAGGTTCTGAGAACTCGCATTTTGGTTGAACAAAAGTTGCAACAGTTTGAGGAAGGTGAGGAAGAAAGTGACCGAATCCTATATCCATAAAAAAAATGGCGTTGCGTTCCCTTCGGTGTGAACCCTGACCAGAAACTATACATCTTATTCTGTAGTAGACATATACAACTACTGGGGGTAAGTACACCACAAGTGCCATAACTTTTGTACGGCGCTCACTTGAGTGCCATAACTTCTTTTTTTTTTTTTTTCGCTCACTTGAGTGCCATAACTTTTAAAAATCAACCACTTAAGTGCCATCGCTTACGTGGACGACAGAAAAGCTGACGTGGCAGCCGGAAAAGCTGACGTAGCACCGTCGAAACGATTTTGTTGAATATTTTAAGGTACACGTGGAGGTTTTCATAATTTTTTTTTCTTTTGCAAATTTTTTTCTTTCTTGGTTTTTGCACCAGATCTCTCTCTCATCTCTCCCTCTGTTTGCAGAATACAGGAGGGTCGTCTGTGCCGGCCACCATCGGGCGGCCTAGGGGCCAGGGCCGGCTAGCCCTGGGTGGGTGGGGCCGCAACGGCCCTAGGCGATGGCCATCGTGGCCTCGGCGGCTACGGTCGAGGGCGCGAATGCCCTCGCCAGATCTGGGCAAGGGCCCTCGCGGCCCCGCCGGCAACGGGCGAGGAGGTCCTCGCGACTGCCGTCGCAGCCTCGGTGGACGCGGGCGAGGCCGCGACGGCCGTCGCCAGGTCTAGGCGAGGGCCGCCTCGCCTGTTGCAGGCGGGGCTGCGAGGGCCCTCGCCCAGATCTGGTGAGGGCCTTCGCGCCCTCGCCCGCGGCCGCCGAGGCCGCGACGGCAGTCACCCAAGGTTGTCGCGACCTCGCCGGCCCAGGGCTAGCCTGCCTTGGCCCCTGGGCCGCCTGGTGGTGGTCGGCGAGGGTCGTCGGTGACCCTCACCGGCCAAGGGGAAAAAGGCCACAAAAATCAAAATATCAAAATAAATAAAAAAAAATGCCAGAAAATATTTAAAAATTTTAAAAAAACCAACGTGTCATTAAAAAAAATTAAAAAAAAGAGTCCACGTGGGAGGATTTACCGGACGTGGCATTCAAGTGAACGATTTTCATCGGAAGTGGCACTCAAGTGAACGATTTTCCTCCGATGTGGCACTCAAGTGGGCGAAAAAAAAGTCATGGCACTCAAGTAAGCGTCGTACAAAAGTTATAGCACTCGTAGTGTACTTACCCCCAACTACTGGACTAAGTAACAAAAACCCTATGCAAAGGAGATGATGAATGACATATCCCCCTCTTCTGTTCATAACCCGTGATGCAAAAACTGGGTGAAAGCCTTTTTTTTGGTTCACCAATGTCAAACATCCACATTGATCACCTTACCCAAAAAAAAAAAAACATCCACATTGATCAGGAGAAGAAGAGACAAATAGGCGATTCACGAGTCCCACATTGGTGGTGAGGGAGAGAGACAAACATGAAGTTTCTTTAAGAAGCCATGAATGAGACCTAGAGGTTTATAAGTTGAAGGAAAGAGTCCCACATCGGCTGCTTAGTGAGGATAGCAAGTATGATGACTTTTTAAAATGCCAGGGGTGAGCCACGGATGCTTACTTCTCTCGGCTATTTGGCTAACTTGAAGTGCAATATACATAACTCTTTTTAGTGGAAAGGCCCTCCATAGTAGCTTGCTATTGATGGCTTTCGAGTGTCGCCTTTGGCTTGGCGAACTTAGTTTTTTTTTTTTTAAATGGACGCTCGACACGCCTGTCGCGGCGTGACCCCCGCGTTGACCGTGTGTCGGGAATCCCGACACACGTTCGACATCGGCACGCAGGGATTCTCGACACGTGTCTGACATCGACACATACACCCCCCGTGTGTGTCGGTGCTTCATAGGTAATAAATGATCACTTGAGACCATAGCATATTGGATCAACGTACATGGACTCAATTTTTTTTTTTCGCCACTTCTCTTTACTACAGATTCGGGCTTTACTTTCTGATGCGTATCGTTTCTTTAGCTGATTTCCTACCTTGTTATGGTAGGGTCGAATTCTACTGTTGTGTATTAGTCACTAAATCTCTGTTGGATAAGAGAAGACCTCTAATGGAAAGCTGTCACCACAGAAGTACTGAATTGAAAAATGAACTAGTTGCCCAAGCGGGCAATCGAAGTCCTAATTATTCTAGTTGGTGAATGTCCAAGCATATTTTCTGAACCACAATGAACATGTGAGCATTATCGATCATGTATATCTTGACTACGAATATTGGTGATACCTGAAAATTTCGCTCGAAGATTGTCTTTTGCATTTTAGAAAATCAGGGAGTAAATTTGTTGTTACGTTGACATGTTTGATTCCAAAGCACTTACACGTTTTATTTTCATTTTACCAGTTCCATTGGACCGCCCAGGAATCAGACCGGACCGGTGGTCCGATCCCCAGTTTCGAAAATTGAGAACCGGGACCTCCGGTGCGGTCCCCGGTTCTTGAGGGAACCGAACCAACCTGGACCATGCTCACCCCTAGTCTTGATCATAGATGTAATTGTGGATAGCACAACATGCAATTACAATATGTGCTTGCTTTTGTCGCGACGTAAAATTTCCGATTGAAAATTCCGGGCTAATGGACTGCTAAGCTAATTATTTAATTAACCTAACCCGTACTCTCCCTAGTCCATACCAAATCACAACTTAGGGTTTTATGCCTTAACATGCAAAATATCTAACTTGGAGTCGCCATTACTCTATTACGGTATGTCGATTAGACATCTAAATAACATAGCGGAGGGACTATTCTATTATGAGTTCGGGGACTTGGTTACGCTAGATTATTCAAACGCCCTTTCGTTGCCATTTCATTTTATTTATGAAAACATTTAAGCAGGCAATTTGATTGATTTTAACTTAAGTCACTAGGGCATAGGTTATCATGCGGGTGCACAATCCATGAAATTAAATACTCAATAACTCAAAATAAATGTAGCAGGGAGCATACACCAAGCTATTATTCTCTCTTTTTTATTTTCTCTTTTTAGATGAAAACTACACTGTATGCAATGCATTAAACTAATCCAAATGCAATGATATAATAAAATGCAAACTATCCTAAGATGAATGCATACAATATGAATTTATTTAAATTACATGACAATCCTAATGACATGCTATTAAATAAAAAAAAATCCTACCGTAGTACCGAAAACACCTGCCCCCGAGTTAGCATGCAGACTACATGAGGAATTAATTATCCTAACATGCGATTTAAAAAGATGTGGCATTGATGACTTGAAATGCATGATGACGTGGCAAAGATGACATTTTTTTCATTTTCAGAATTAATGAAAATTCAAAATAAATCACCTAGAAAAAGTGGTTATTTAACCTAGATTATGCATGAAATCGACTCTAATCCTATCCTATCTTGAATGGACTATTTTAAACATGCAATATGACCTAACCATGCAATGTTATCTAGAATGCAATTGCTATCTAAACTATTCTAGAAATCGTTTAAACATGCAAATATGTCGCGACCTAAAAAAAAACGAGTTTCCTTAGGTTAATGGATTATCAGGTTCATCAAATGACTAACCTAATACGAACTCTCCCAAGCCCTATCAAATCGCAACTTAGGTTTTGAAGTTAATGTTCAGATGATTTAAAGTTTGGAGTCGCCACTAATCATTTCTTGGTAGGTTGATTAGAAACCTAAGCAAGGTATCGAGAGAAATACCCTACTTCTATGAACCAGAGATTAAGGGATTCGGGGACTTGATTACACTGGTTAATTAAAACTAATGCCCTTCTGGTACCTTAAATTTCATGAAAACCCTAATTTGGCAACTCAAGTTTGTTTTCATTTTTAAGAATGCAATGCGATGAATGTATGCATGATTTGAGAAAAGATCTAATGACGGGATGCAAATGCAAAACATGCGCATTTAGAGTTAAATTACCCTATATGCAAAAATTTACTAATCAAAATTAAAGCATGCAAGGTAAGATATTCTAACTATATGCAATGACATGGAAAGCATGAGTAGTATGCAAGCAATCACAGAAGCAAACAAACTAAACATGCAAGTTTAATTCATTAACCTTAAACGATGAAGACCAAACATGGTTTCTACATAACAAAGCATATCATGGCAAATAGAAATAACATGGCAAATGATGATATGCGATGCATGATTTTTGAAAAATAGGATGAATGATTATGCAAGTCATATTTGAAATATGCACATGGATGATATATGACATGCAAAGCAACATGGGATATGCGAGATAGGGCATGACCATTCATGCGAAAATTGAAACATGCAATCTTTGTTCAAGCAACTTAAACATGCAAATGGGACTAACCAAAGATGAATGCTTCTAAACATGATACTAGATGACATGCGAAAATGACATAGCAAATATCAACATGCGAACATGCAACGTGGTAATCTATGAGAATGCAGAATTTTGAAAAAATATGGGGAAAGTAGATGGGTGATACGTGAAATTTGCATGCAAGCAACAAGAGATAATGCAGGATGATGCATGTAATATTCGAAAATCATGTAATATTCCAAAAATCATGGATATGGAATGCAATGATACTCAAAAGTTATGCCACATGAATATGTGCAAGGTGTGCAAATATACTATGCAAACATGGATATGCAAACATGCAAAGATGACATGAGATATGCAAACAATGAATATGCATGAAACATGATAATCATGATGTGACTGAATATGCGAGGATGACATGAGCAGAATTTTTTTTGTATTTTTTTTTATAGAATTTTTGAACTTTTTAGGATATGCAAAATCTTGATTTCCGCTCCACGTTTCCAATGAGATAAGCTTTCTAAGAAGCTTATCTTTCTAAAATTTCAATTAGATAGGGTTTCTAAAAGACCATATCTTACTAAATTTTTTAGATTTTTTATGAAGCTTAAACGAGATAAGATAATGATCCAAAACAAACACGGTAATCCATAATAAATTAACGAATATCCAAACAAATAATCGCAACACAGTCCATGGATACTCCTCTTGAATTTTTGGAAAAATCATCTTCCTAAACCCAAAAATTGATTTGAGAAGATAGCGAATTGGATCTAAATGGTTATAGATCGAATTGGCCAACTCCCCCTTTTATTAATCCGAATGGATCGTACCCGAATGGCTACGGATAGAATACGTCCGGGTTTGGGTTTAGGTTTTTACTTTACCCCTCAATAAGTTAAACTTCGGCCGCTTTGAAAGAATGCCGCAAAATCAGTCAATTGATCATCAAAGCAAAAGACGATCTTCAGATACTAAGATGTAAGGCATTTCAAATGGCTCAAGGCTGCGGACGGCATAACATGGCCGGTTGAAGGTAATACACCAAAGCAACAACCAGAACGTCTCCACTTTGATAATCAATTGAGAATTTTGTTTAATCGAAAAAAGTTTGAACTTTTTTATTTTCAATTGCAAATCATATACATTCATTGAACATCAAGAACGTGCATGTGAGTATCAAATAAGCATCGATTTGCAATCAAAGCATCACTTTCGAAAATTATGATAAAATCAAGACTTTATGATTGATCTTGCAAAAATTGTTCCTTTGATAATCGAAACTTAAAATTGAGCTTGTTTAGCGAAAAGGGTTCGCACTTCAACTTTGATAGCAAAGCGCATCGATTCAAGAGGGATTATAAACATAGGCAAGTTCATTCTAATTGATTACATATTTGCAAATCAAAGTGAGGAAGTTACCTTGTATTGCCGAGCAAAAAATTCTGCACCAATCTCAAGATCAAGTAGCTCCTGTTTTAGGCACCGAACAGCAGAAACTTCGACTACCAAACAGCAGCATCAACCGGCTTGGACCAGCTTGGACAGTAGCTCGAACCCACCTGGACACCGACGCAAAAAACCGCAAGAATAGGCCAAGAAAAACGCAGGGACAGGCTCCAAAACCGCAGTAATAGGGCAAAACCCGCAGTAATAGAGCGAAAACCGCAGCTATAGGCGCAAGAACCGCAGGGAAAAGTGCAAAAACCGCAGCAAAAGACCGAAAATTGTGATTCTTCCGCCAAAGGAGCTTTTGCCGAGAACCCCTCTAGTCCTCCCCTCAACTCTCACGTGTGTCTCTCTAATTTCTGACTTGTGCCTCTCCAAATTGCCAAACCCCCTTTCGAACGAAGAACCGATGTGTTTATATAGAGCTAGGCCCAATCCTAGTCCTAGTGGTAGTAGGAGTCATTGTGGACCGTAGGATCGATCCTAGCTAGAGTAGGATTAACTTAGGGCCCTTAGATTAGAAATTCTGAATTCAGGAGTTTTAATTACTTAAAACTCTTAATTTTCAGAATAATGAATAGTCTTAATGGGTTAGGACTCTCTCAAATTTTCGGCCACCAGAGTGAAGGTGAAGTGAAATTCGGCCATGTGAGAGTGAGAGTGAAGTGACCGAGAGTGAATGTGATCATGAGAGTGAATGCGAGAATGAGAGTGAACGTGATCACGAGAGTGAATGCGATCATGAGAGTAAATGTGAGAATGGTCGAATTTTCTACACTCGTGGACCGTCTCGGGCTCGTTCCATTAGTCTTTTCAAATTGAGCCTTTATCTAATCGATTAAACCTTTTCTAAAGTTACTATTGCCTAATCAGATTAAAAAATGAACTCCAACAATTTTGGAAATTGATGATTTCAAGCAAGCTATGAATTCTAAGCTCCAATAATCTTGGAATGAGCTCCCACAATCCTGGAGATACCGGCTCCAATAATCTTGGAATCTGAGCTCCCATAATCTTGGAAACTTCAGTTCGCACTCTCAAACCTTTAGCCGGAAATTTGAAACAATTTTCTATCCAAGCTGCCTGTCGAATTTAGCTCAATCCTTGCTGTCGATGCAAATGAATGCGAATGCAATGTATGAATGATTCGATTCAATTTTTTTTTGGTAAGAACTAAGATCAGTTCTAATTTTATATGCAAATGATAATGAATGAAAAGGTAAACCAAAATTTAGGTGTCAACAAAATATTATCTAAACGACTCTATCCTAGAGTGCAATCTAACTTAAACGTGCAATTTTATCTAGAATGATATGCTATCCTAATCTATAAGGAAGCTTATTTACATGCAGAATCTTTTAGAATTCTAAAACATGCAAATAAATATATGCAAAATAACGATACAATCCAAAAAATTCAAATAAGGAAAGCGTAGAAAATGAACTTGGATATTTCGCGATTTCTTTTAAATTCGATAATTGGTCTAATGCGTTATGGATCAACCTATCAAATTTAAAACACCCATTCAATTAATAATTCATCTAAAGCCTTATAGATGAAAGTAAAAATTCATATGTGGTTTGTGGATTAGGAAATAATCCTAATCGATCACCTATGGTTAAAAACTATTTGGTTAGATAATGATATGCACAAAATAGCTAACTAAATATTTCAAATAACTAAATATAAGAAATTACCTAATCTCGGGGATTGACTTTCCAAATTTGAACTACGATGGATTGGCTCGGTGATTGGCAGCAACGTCGGCACATGAACGACGCTAAGGATAGCTGCAATGTGGGGACAACAGGGGCAGCAATAGCTTTGTCGCCAAAGGAATCGCGGCCAAAGACAGCGATTCAATGGATGGCCTTCGTCGGCCGCGACCTGACACGTCAAGTCCACGGGCGTCGGTGGAGCAGCTGCGGATGGCGTTGGGATTGCTAAGGAGTGGCGGCAGCTCGTCACAGCAAGGGGGAATCGTGGCAGGACCGATCATCGTTGGTGCAGCGGGCGTCGCAGATTGGCCTCACCTTGGTCGGGGATGTAGCGGCTCGTCGGTCGGGTCAGTGGCGAAGTCATGGGGTCTCGATCGGCGTCGAGTCAGCAGCTTGTCGGGCTGGCCTCGTGTCATGGACCAGAGTGGATGGCAGGGTCGCGGACTGCCTTGGTCAACATAGGCGGAGACCGCTGGGTGGAGTTGGCGGCGGCGACAATCGGGGTCGCTGGGGGTCTCGACCGTGGGGAGTCTGTCGGTTGGGCTCTCTCTCTCTCACGTGTATTTCGAAATTCTAATTGCCGACCTCGAAGACTGAGGGGTAACTTTGTCTATATAGAAGATGACATTTAGGTCAGAGGCCCCAAGTTTTCGTTGTTTGCAAAATTGACTCGGACATTTAGTATCGTTTCAATTAAGTGCCTCAAGGGCAAAATTGCATTGAATTGGCTCTATCTCATCTGTGGAATTCGGCCAAGCCCCTTCATCATGGGCTGGCGGAAATTCTTTGCTCCTTACAGGCTTATCTACTCCCTTGTGGGTTCAATTTAAGGCATTTTTAATTAATAAGCTTTAATTAAAGGCTTTTCTCTAATTAGGCTTTTAATGGGCTGAATCAACCTCAAATTAGGCCAATTAAGGCCCATTCTCCTTATAATTTTTGGCACTACCCTCGCCTTGCCTGAATTTTTCAATGGTTTGGCCAGTCCGCGTATCAATTTTAGGTCTACTTCTGTCCCCGGTCCGATTAATGTGTAAATGAATGCAGAAAATTAAACTAACATATATAAAAATAATTTAAATATTTTTATTTAGGGGCCGAGGTCAATCCTTAATTTTTTAATGCAATTAATCCTAAATGGGTAGCCAAAATTTAGGTGTCAATAGCTTTTGAATTCTAAATGAAGGCATGCATCTCAAAATGAAGAAGCGATTCTTTAATGCCGCAAATGATCTCTCAATGACATTCCTTAGTGAAGAATGCCTATAGTTGAACAATTCTCTTGTTGTTCTTGGCCGTCTCGCTCTACCCTTAGATTGTGAAAGAAGCTTTTTAAAACTACTATACAGTCTCTTTAGTTTGTTTACCTTGGTCTTCAATTGAACTAGATTGAAGTGGAGTCATGTCCGTTCATTGAATTCAGCATGTATGTTATTTCACCCTGCTTTGTTGTAGGTAAAGATGGTGTGATTTCCCTTTTTTACATCTTCTACCAACAAACTTACAAATAGATTGATCAAAGGCTCAGTCCACTTTGCCATAAATGCCTCTTTGTGGGATACCATTTAACCTTAACTGGTCGAGTATCAAATGAGCCAACTCATCAAATGCAATTACAATAATATCAAAGGCAATTAAAAGGACCACAAAGTATCACTAAAGTATATTGAATTTATCTGCAATCAACAAAGGTTAGCCACCATTGCAGCGAATATAGGCACGAATAACCACTATTTGATCATATAAACATGTTGACATGAATAGAAGTATTGTCACCAATTAGCACGATCAACAGATTAACAAAAGTATACATAGCACTGAGCATCTAGAGATGTTGTATCAATTCAAGCGCAAAATCTTTGGTGTCAAGATCACATCAATGTAATGTTCTATGACTGTTACTAAAAGAAAATAATTGAAGAAAATTGAAACAAAATATCCCCATATCAGATTATACAAGCTATCGAAGACACCAATTGGTCGGGAATCGAACGCGAATCGGACCACAAAGAGGGAGGTGGAGCTTATAACAAAGAGGGAATAGAGACTCACCTTGTTACGATGGAGGTTGGGGTTGCAACGGAGCTAGGGCGACGGAAGGTGAAGCTATGGTTGCGACGACAGACGATTAACATTGGTGTCAAGGCTCCCTGCGGCGATGGAACTCGAGCAACAAGGAGATGGAGAAGTTTGGCCGAGTATGTGCACGCAAGAGATAGGGACACGAGAGAGAGAGAGAGAGAGAGAGAGAGAGAGAGAGAGAGAGAGAGAGAGAGAGAGAGAGAACATAATCACTAGACTAAATTTTGGGCGGCATTTTTCATGGTAACGATGATGTAAATAATACATGAGAATACAGGAAAATTACTAAAAAAGTTCTAAATCTATTGCAATTGTGCCAATTCGTTCCTAAACCTTTTTTTTTGGTCAATTGAGTCCTAAATCTTTTTTATTTGTGACAATTCAGTCCATTTGGTCGGCCGACCTCGCGAGATCGCGACCTTTTGTCCTAGCCATTGTAGCATGTGTGTCGCCCAGGGCATAAGGG
Organism: Lenwebbia sp. NSW1173648; assembly: GCA_029784005.1. Taxonomy (NCBI): domain Eukaryota; kingdom Viridiplantae; phylum Streptophyta; class Magnoliopsida; order Myrtales; family Myrtaceae; genus Lenwebbia; species Lenwebbia sp. NSW1173648. Next base: position 43,279,985 of record JARCGZ010000001.1, read on the forward strand.
GCATGATGACTTGACGTCATCCCCACCTTCCTCCGGCTTATCACCGGTAGTCTGTTTAGGGTTCCAAACTCCTCTTCTTAAGATAGGGTGCATTTAAATACATCCACTCTAAGAGTAGAGGGGATTCTTTCTAAGGGAAACCAAACCCGATGGCGAATGCCTGATCGACTTGATCGGATCATGTAGGAACAAGGTTCAAGTCTACCGGTCTGTTAGGATGCCTCAGGAGTTGGTCAAGGTACTGCTGCAGGCCAAGCTGTAGAAGGTATAACAAGATTGCCCGAGGCGAAGGGAAAAATACGAGGTACTTTATTGCTTAGTCTGGCTTTTATGGAAGTGTTAACAATTTATGGATTGGTTGTAGCCTTAGCGCTTTTATTTGCGAATCCCTTTGTGTAATTCAAAAAATATCAAAAATACGTATTTTTTTTTCTTATTTTTTTTATGGCCGAGGCTTGCTCCTTGTTTTTTCAAATTATATCAATATTTCACTCCTACAATTACTTATTCGTTGGGACACTAACCCCTAGGGTAAGGACGAATTTGAGGATGAGGAGTTAGCATACCGATTCGCTTTCTTCCTTCTCGTTCTTAGCAAAGGAAACTTTTTTTTAGAGAGTGTTACAACAAACGAAGTATTCCCCAATTGAGATGAAACTTGGTCAGAATCAGTATTATTCTTATAAGGAATTTCCAATTGAAAAAAATACATTTCTAAATCAACCACATTTTTTTTATTCTATTTAGAAACAAGGAAATTAAATAAATAAGAATTCAATATATCTAAGTATATAAAACAAATAGAATAAATAAAATAACTAAAAAATAAAAATAAATAAAGAATAAATAGAAAAAACGTGAAGTGATACCAAAAAAAAAAAAACGAACTCTATTCGATTTTTTTTTTAATCTATAAGAGGAGATTGTATGAAAAATGTAACCGATTCTTTTGTTTCCTTGGGTCACTGGCCATCGGCCGGGAGTTTCGGATTTAATACCAATATTTTAGCAACAAATCCAATAAATCTAAGTGTAGTCCTTGGTGTATTGATCTTTTTTTTTGGAAAGGGAGTGCGTGCAAGTTGTTTATTTCAAGAATTGGCTAGACCAAACCGGCTCACTTTTTTTCGTTATAACTAGTATAAATTAAAAGATGCATGATCCCGTGAATTACTTCTGAATAAATTAAGTGAATAAATTAATAAATAATATTTAAGAATCATAGCATTTCGTGATTCATTGGTAAATCCACTTTCGCTCAAGGGGTTGAACGGAGATAGTGCATCAAGCTGTTCACAAGGGCCAACTTGATCCTCTTCCCCAGGGATCCCCTTGGATTGGACGTCCCCCCATGCTACCGTTCCCTGCGGTCCGAACCCGGTGCCTCATTAGGTTAGGGAGCTGGGCGATAATAGCTCCTCCGCATCACAACAAGTGTTAGGAAAAGTACACTAGGTATTTGGAATCTAATTTTTTTTTTCCATTATTTTCGTATCCGTAATAGTTCGAAACGAAGGCCTGGCTCCAAGTTGTTCAAGAAAGCACCGTAAAGATCAATTAGTAAGGTTTTGGGCCGATACAATAAGAACTGCTTACTTACTTATGTCATGATAGAAGATAAAAGTTAGGAATCCATTTATGTAATAAAGTCGATCCCCTAAGGTATTGAGCAGCGGTGTAGCATCAGATCCCAAAGATAGTAAGTCTTTTCTTTATTATGAAAAAAATACTTTTTTGAAGATTCTATATCAATTTCTCTATGAAACCGAGATAGTTACCTTTGAGAAAATTCTAGCAATAGTGGAATTGCCTATGCTTTATTCTTCTGAAGGTGGGAGAAAAGATAAAACTAAAACAAATGGATTCCTTTTTATTAATAAAAATTAACAGTCAAAATAGCAGAGCAAGTCAAAATATTAGTAACATAGCAAAAATGCGTTCCTCGTCATTAATATGGTTGCTCGCGATAATTGTGGCCTCTCGGACGAATCGATAACTGCATCTTTGATGCACTTGCTGGTACTAGTCCATCTAAGAATTCTTAATTGGCTAGTTGTAACTAGCCCCACCCCAGGACTATGGAACAAAAGGTTATCCTGGACCTACACCGAGATATTGACGGTGATTCTCAAATATTGAAGAACATGATGAGATACGATGAGATAGAATGCAATAGAAACAAAGACACAGGGAACGAACGGGTTACTTACTCTTAACGGTCAAAGCGAATCCTTTCATTCTGAATTCTTTAATTCCAAATGAATCAAATCTCCCCATGTAGGATTCGAACCTATGACCAGTCAGTTAACAGCCGACCGCTCTACCACTGAGCTACTGAGGAACAATGGGAGATTCGATCTCATAGAGTTCAATTCCCGTTCTCAACTCATAACCAATACGAGCTCGAAGTCTTACTCCTACCATAACATAATCGACAGATCCAAGATGTACTCCTATAAGTAAAGGGGGTTTGAATAGATATTGGTTGTGTTCGAAAGGTTATGAATCGATTGACAAGTCCAATTTCAATATCTTGATTTTGAATGGCAATGTATCGCGGGCCCATATAGATATCGTCTGCTGATGAAGTGTATATTTGACTTATATTTTAATTATGTTTGATGGTATTTTGGGAAAATATTTGAATAAATAGAGTGGAATTTATTTGTTTTTATGCATTGTGATTAGGTGATGATGAATGATGCAATCGTGAAGATTTTGGATGCTTTTGATGTGTTTTTGAGCTGTTGGTTGGGATTCTGCATGTAAAAGGTCCATATTTTCCAGATTCTGTGCAGAGAGCCGTGCCCACGGCTTAAGGTCGCGCGGATGCAAAGTTGGTGCATAATTTGGGGACGTGATTTGGCCATTAATTTCCATATTTTCTAGATCTGATTGTGGAGGATTTTTTGTACTTAAATAGGACTCTTAATTAGGGATATTCGGGAGAAGTTTTTGCCTACCTTTTCTCTCTTTCCATGTTGGATAGAATTTCTTTTTTAGACTTTCTTTTATTATTTAAGGGGCTGAACGCAAGAGGGGAAGGGGGATTTTTTTGGAGGGGAGAAAATTCAGAAGCATTTTATTCTTTCTCTTTTGCACATTTTGTAGCCATGCGTGGCTAACTCCTCTTTAATCTAGCAAAGGTTTATCAAGGTTCAAGTTCATTCAAGTTATAACATCTAAACTTAATTCTCCTTCTTAATTCTGCAGTATTTATATATTCTATGTTTTATTGTTTTACCATTGCTTTGTTGGTTGTTACAATAAGAGCTCGTTGTGCAATTGACAGGGTGATAATTTGCCAATTGAAATATCCAAACCCGTAATTGTTTAGGTGTTTTAATAATAGGGGCAGGTAATATAACTTGATTAAAACCAGATTTTCAAGTTGTATTATGAGAATATATGATCTAGCTTGAATAAGTTATGCGTGTGATTTATTGGCTAGGGTTGGGTTTTTTTTCTCGTTTTTCATGCTATTAGCGAATTGAATCCTTGGCCCATGTTGGGGTTATTCGTTAATAAGGGATTAATCATAGGTGCCTGTCCGGTTAATCTAATATTAAGGAAAGATTAGGTTGTTAGAAGCGTTTCAACAACCACAACCAGTCTATTGCAGTGTTTGAGATTGTTCCTTTGACTCAATGATCAACTTCCGAACTTGAATGAGATTACCTTTGCTAGATGTTGCATAATCTGTTTTTTTTTTTTTAAATTTTTGTTTGCTTATTTTAGTTATATTCTGCATAAACCTTCCCCTTTTAGTTTCATTCTTATTGTTTACTTGGTTTTCAAAGGATTAGCAATTTGTCAGTCTCTGTGGATTCGACTCTACTCACCCTAAGTACAATTTATTTGTGATTTAGAGAGTAGGAACTATTTTTGGTGGATTCGACGGCCACCATCTGCTAATACACGACCAATTAATGTTTGAATAAAAATTCTTTCCGGTATCATCCCTTCTCTGACCCTTTCTGCTCAACCTAAGAGCAGACAGTTAATGCATTCCACTTATTGAACATGATTCTATGGTTGGTCCGCGACCCCTGTATGCCGAAGGCGTCCTTGGGTGATCTTGTAGTTCCTACGGGGTGGAGACGATGGGGTTGGTCCATGGATTTTCTTTCCTTTTGCCGCATTTCGCTCAAAGGGTTGAAGGGAGATAGTGCATCAAGCTGTTCGTAAGGGCCAACTTGATCCTCTTCCCCAGGGATCCTAGATGAGGGAACCTTAAGAGAGCCGTCGGCTCCAACTACCGTCCATGTATGATCCATTCTAGATCTGACCAACTGTCCATCCTACTTCCTCTATGTTCTTGATAGCCCATCTTTGTCTCAGTAGAGTCTTTCAGTGGCCCCCATTACTTAGAAAAAGTGAGCCACCGATTCAGGTACAAGATACTATCATTACTGCATGGACAATTAGACATCCAATCCGTAATCGCAAAGACCCAATTGCAACAGCGGAGCTCTACCAACTGAGCTATATCCCCCGAGCCAAGTGGAGCATGCATGAAGGAGTCAGATGCTTCTTCTATTTTTTTCCTTGGCGCAGCTAGGCCATCTTGGACTTGAAACAGAGACCTCGCCCAATGGACGATGAGGGCTCACATGCTCTCGCCCAGTGGCCGGAGGCCTCCTGCTAGCCCTAACAAAAGCAAAAAGAAAAGCGAAAAAAATATTGGAAAAAAATATTAAAAAATATAAAAACATAACTCAAAAATTCAAAACTATTTAAATGTTATTGAAAATTGTCCACGTCAACACTGACCGGCCAAATGAACCGAATTGATACAAATGCAAAATATTCATGATTTAATTGGCCAAAAAAAAGATTTAAAACTGAATTGACATAATTGTAATAAATTTAAGATTGTTTTAGTAATTCTTTCTGCGAAATACTTTCTTGCAGAGTCTCCACATAACGATGATTAGCTCTTCGGGAAAGCCTAGAGTAGCTATGGTGGTCGAGCAAGGGTTCATAGATTCTGAGCTGCACACCCGCTCGCTTCATGATGCTTTCGACATGATCCTTGGCGATGCACGTGGGAAGCAGAAGAAGCCATTCCTATTACCGTTATTCCACTGTATCAACTTTTATGACGAGAATCCCCTCCCCAAAAACCCTAGTTGCCACTTCCAGTCTCTCTCCTTCTCATCTCACACAACTCCCTTATTCTACCTCTATGTAGGGGAGGGTTTAAGCTAAATCTCTCCTCCCCTCCCTTCTTCTCTTTGTTAACTATTTTAGCTATGTTTTTCTCCCGTTTGTGGAGCCTTTTTCTTTCGATCTAATCTAGATTTAGAAGATTCTCTCTCCCGTTTCGGGGAGTTCTTTTGCTATGTTTTCGGGATTTCGCTTTCCTCAGATTTTGTTAGTGTACAAGTCCAGTTTCAAAGGAAATCAGAGGAGTTTCGTGAAGGTTTTACTCTCACTATCAGATCTGTGCTCGTTCAACCTTTTTATTTTGCATGACGATAGTGTTGGGGACGCTGAACTTACGTGCGCTCCGCCGAAAGGTAAAGTCATAGCAACAAATAAAGATCTTGGTGTGCTCATTACTGAAGACGGATTCGATGATCGGCCGCCGATTTTGGTTTGAAGAAGGCAAAGATTTGTTTATTGAGTGTGTGACCCGCATCTTTGTTATGATGTTTGGACTTTGTCTTGTTTTGAAGTTATATCAGTGCGGACTGCAATGTTTCACTTTGTTTTTTTTTTTTTTTGCGGATATGAATGAAATGTTACTTCGACAAAAAAAAAAAAAAACTTTTATGACGAAACCTTGCTTGATTTTTTTCTTGATTTTTGAATAAGGGTCTTGTTAATATGGACGAATCTAAAAATTGAGTCTCAAGGTGGTCGGTTGCGATAGAGATAATTGTCTAAAAAGTCTTAAACCTTTCAATTTGCCAATTAAGTCCTAAACCTTCTAATAATTTGCCAATTTAATCGTAAACCTATCAATTATGTTAATTTAGTTATAAATATTTTGAATTTTTTCAATTTAGTCGTAACCTATTATTTGGGTAATTGGCCGGAAGGATTACATTGACAAATCGATAAAAGGTTTAGTACTAAATTAGCATAATTGAAAGGTTTAGGACTAATTGACAAATCTACAAAAAATTTAGGATCAAATTGGCACAATTGAAAGGTTTATGATTGAATTGGCTATCGAAAAGTATGTTTAGGACATTTTGGATAAATTTCTCGTTTGTGATACGTTATCACTTTTCCTATTAAAATCCCGCTTTTCTTACTTTTAATTCACCTTACAAGTGAGTTATCAATATAATTACCACGAACAGTATATTATGTAAGGCCCACAAAAAAGAACTCAAGAAACCAATTGAAACTTTATGTCAATGGGGATTAAAAGTTTCGAATTAAGATGAGATCCTTCAAAAGGTTAGAGAAGGGGTCAAATTGGCACCTACATATATGGGTGAGCGGTTTTAGGTTCTTTTTAGGTTTTAGGTGATCTGTCGAAATCGGTTCCCTATTTTTTGGAACCTGAAATCTTATCTGCATACCCTAGAACCTGGAATCTACCCCGTCACAGGTTCGAGGGTTGATGTTTTGGGTATACTCAGGTTCCGCATATATTCTTAATTGAACGATTGCAATGAATTATCACCTTTAATGACCACTATTTGCTGCTAAAATTCATTGATCATAATTCATATTTATATACACGAAAAATATGAAACATTAACCAAGCAAAAGTCTTAGTCATAGATATCGTCGGAAATGGAAGTTCAGATTAATGATTTCAAATTACACACTCATTATTGGACACTATAGTGCAAGAACAAGAAAAAAAAAAACAAGGACTTGTTTTAGGTTCCAGGATATGGAACCCGAAACTTACGTGTTGAAACTGATTCCTCAACTTTTGAAATTTGGAACCAATCATGTATACTCTAAAACCTGAAACTTACCATGTTTTCACCGATTCGGTTCTTCGGTTTCCGGTTCCATACTCACCCCCACCTACATAAGTTGGAATGAATGGTGAGGGCTTTTAGGTGAGCTCATGGGAAGTAAAAAAGAAAAATTGTTGGTTGCGGAAAGAAAGTTGACTGTAATTCTGATTTTACTGTGTTTGGTGTACTTTTTCCTTCTGCAGCTTCGTGTCCTCTATTTCCCTTCTCATCAATTATCATGCATTTAATTTGTGAGCCCACTTTATGACATTTATTTAATTTGTCCAATTTGTGTCCAGCCATGTAAACCTTCAATTTTTCTGACATCTTCAGAAAGATTGGACCTACTCGTGCGGTGCCTATAGCGGTGAGTTATTAGATTGATTTGTACATAAGAAATTTCCAATTCAGGGGTTTCAAAATGACACAACCCTGTACATGCAACTGTTTTATATCGACCAACTGATTAAAAGAGAAGGCTAGCTTGGCATACTGAACATCTATTAAAAGAGAGTACCAAAAATCCGAACGAGCGGAAAAACTGGTGTGACATTTGTTAAACGTATTTAACGAGAAAATATTCAATTTTTTAAAGTATCGGTTGCACATATAAAAAGGACAATTAATGTATTGACAAATGTAAAAGTTCCTTATATAGTTGCTTCTAACAATCCTTTAAATAATTCATCAGTAATTTATTGCAAGCTTGTTTTTCCAATTTTATGAAGTCTTTTCGTTCCTTCTTTGTATCAAAGGCGGAAATTACTTCCATAGCAAAATGGGGATGGGCTACTCTGAATAACTGCACATAACCCAAACTCGAAAGGAGTATTCTAGGTAATGGTGGCTGTTGGAGGTAAGTGTTTAGTCGTGAATCACCCAACAAGACCTCTTCCATCCAATATCAGACTTTGGGATGGCACGACCTATTTCCTCTTCTTTGGCCGACATATATACACACAACCTTACTAACACCTTTTGTAATAATCTTCTCTCTCTTCTCCTTAGTGACTGAGTTATTCTTAGGGTTCGTTTGTTTGAAGGAAAACTGTTCCCAAGAAATTGTTTTCCGACTTTCTGGTGTTTGGATGATGGAAAAGTAATGGATCTACAGAAAATATTCTTCATGGACTGAAAACATCAAGTTTAAATTGAGAGATGACGACTTTCCCTTATGGTAAGAAGGAAATCACTTTCCCTAAATCACCTAACAAATGAAAAACAACCACTTTCCTTGAAAATGATTTTTATGGAAAATATTTTCTATTAACCTGAAGTTTTAAGTGAAACAAATGCACTCTTATCTTTATGACAAATTCTATGTGGCCGTGGAAGTCCATCCGTGCAATCTGGATCATCATATTTTATGATACAAATGTGGACCGTTAGATCATATCTAAATAGATGGAACAGGCAACCGGTTAAACTGGTTTAGAGGTAGTTTTCTACACTGCTCAATAGTTTCATATCAAGTAGATATGAGTACTAAGCTACTGAAAATTACGGTTTGGTAGGAAAAGTTACCAAGCAAAGTAAATAAATACTTGCCTTTTCAACTTGAAAAGTTGCTGATGTTGAAAAAGTTATCAGTTATAATATGGAAATATGGGGCTGCGACCCTCGTCGGCCACGAAGAAATAAAAAAAATTTAAAAAAAATCAGGAAAAGATATTTGAAGATTTTAAAAATTGCCCACGTTAGCGCCGATCGTGCCACGTAGGACAATTGACGTCCATGTAAGCAATCTCTGGCTGTAATTGACCGGATGGACTACATTAGCAAATCGACAAAATGTTTAGGACTCAATTGGTACAATTGAAAGATTTAAGACTGAATTGGCACGAGTGCAATATGTTGAAGACTTTTTTGGTACTTTCCCCCCTTTATTATCCCAACTAATTCCTGTAACGTACCGAGTCACAGTACACAATACACAGATGGCTAGAATAGAAACATAAGAACCATCTATGGACATATATGTGTCAATGATATCCAATTCTTTCACAGATTTCTCCATAGATTCTCAACCTGTTACTCTTGGATTGGGATTATTACAAGTCCTGTCCAATGGTGTTGATGAAAGAGTATGAAGGCCTTGAGCCAGTGAGCCCTCTTGGACAGTACTTTAACAGTGAAGTGTTGTCGGTTTCTATCCTTGGCATTCTGGAAACCGAAATTCCATTCGATGACTCCCAAGCTACGTCGCTGATCAAAGATGTTTTCCTCCCAATCAACCCACGCTTCTCTTCTATCATGGTATGTATGTATGGATGAAATTCCTCCATCTTGTGCAGAAGGCTCGGAATTTTCCGATCTTTCTGTTCCATCCGATTACTACTGAGTGCATGGTCGTATCTTGAATGAATAAACCCTAATTCACTGCACATACTTAGATATGGTTTTCTTTTGTCTTGGATAGGTGCTGGGAAAGAAGGGAGGAAGAAAGTGGAAGAAGGTGGAAGTGAACGTGGAAAACCATGTACACGTCCCCAGCTTTTCCTCTCCGAAGGGCTCATCATCTCTATCCGAGAATGACAGTTTCCTCAAGACTTACATCTCAGAAATGGCCTTGAAACCGTTTCCACAAGGCCAGCCACTGTGGGAGATACACATCATCAATTGTCCGACCAGTGAAGCACAAGGAACCATAATTTTCAAGCTCCACCATGCACTCGGTGATGGCTATTCTCTTGTGGGTGCTCTCTTGTCTTGCCTACAAAGAGCAGACCATCCTTCTCTTCCCATAACCTTTCCCTCAGTCAATAAGGTCGACAGGAGAATTGGACTTGGGAATGTAGTTAGCAAGTATTTGTTGCTGCTCGTCGATACCGTAAGAGATTTCGGTTGGAGCGTCCTGAAAAGCACTTGCGTCGAGGATGATTTGTCGCCGATTCGGTCCGGCTCGGAGAGTTGCCGGCCATTTTCGGTGTCGATGACCGTGCTCCCATTGGATCGCATCAAAGAGATCAAGTCTCGCCTTGGAGTGGTAAGTAACTATCATTTTGAAAGATGTACCGAGTCTAGCTTCTTGCATCCCACATGCATTACTCGATCTTTTGTTTATCGTATAAGCATTTTACTTGTTAAGGTACACTTGCGTCTCTAATTTTTTGCATCATAATAACCGTCTTCATATAACTAGCCCAAAAGTACTTATTTTTGCTAAAGTATTCGAGAAATACACATTTTAGATAGTTTAGGTGATATCTCTTATAAAGATTTACTATACAATAGGTTTAGCCGAGGAAAATAACATTGATTGATTCAGAATTACCCAATCAATGCAACATATATTGTACGGATACCAAGTAGATCCTAAAATTTTCAACTTGACTAATTTTATCCTAAATCTTTGCAAAAATTTCAATGTAACCCTTGTGGCGAATTCGAAAACTTTTAAAGTCGGCACCCTCCGACGATCTGTCGTGGACAAGCTAAATATTACACATAAAAAAGAGGTGGTCCTCTACAGCAAATTTGTGGTCCGGTTGCCCATTATGCAAAAAACAAAATGAATGGTCTGAATTGCACGTCACTTGTAGGAAGTAATGGACCCGTTCTCCAGCCGCTGTCCAAATCGAAATGTAGTTTTCAATAATATTAGGAAATTTCTCATTTTTTTCTCTTGTTTGTTTGTTTTTTCTTTCGGCAAATAGACAATTATGAACCGATCTTCTCTTGCTCTATCCGTCATCGTTGTCTAGTCCGCGTCTCTGAGATCACGGCTAAGTTGGACCAGCTCGAGCTCTGCCGAGCTCCAGATCTAGAGGGCTTGACCTTTGTCGTGATATCGAGCTGAACCCATCTGGAGGGCTCCAGTTCCGTAGTGGCATCAAGCTCAAGCCTCAGATCTGGCGGCGCCGAAGCCCGCCAAGAGCAAAACCAATCTCCGGCGCCGGCAAATAGATCCAGATCTACCGATCTAAAGTTTCTTTAACACACACCGAAATCATGAACATCGAGACCTGAAAGTCGGAGAAGGTGAAGATGCCTACCTCTTGGGTTGATCCACGGTTGCTTTGTGAGGATGTATAGAGGACCGAAGCATAGAGAAGTACAAAGCAATACAGATCGAGAGGGTTGGCTTCGCGGGAGAGAGAGAGAAAGACGGATTGGAAATTTTTCAAGAGCAATGGTTGAGGGCAAAAAAGTAAAGCAAAGCAAAGCACCTCCATAAGCTTACCTGGTACGGGCGAACCAGTCTCTCTGGTGCTGGTAACCTCCTAGAGAGGAAGAGCTGGCTCGCCATGAAGAAAAGAGCGAAGAGGATGTACGCTAGGGTTTGGAAGTATAATAGCCGGTGCAGGAGGAGGAGGAGCGCGGAGCGCTTATTGATCCTATAGTATCAATAATTCAGTAAATCATGGCTAAATAAATGCAGAAACCATTATTCAGTTGAACTTACTGGATTCCATAGGTCTGATCATAATGATTGGTTGGAGAAAGTTGAGCTACGAGAATCGATGGCTGCCGCCTTTCCCCTCAATCTCGTTGAATGAACACAGATGCATCAAAGGTGGTCCACGTTGGGCTGGCTAATTTATCGGCTTAAATTGACAGGGATGATTATATTGGAAAATCATCAAGGGTATTGGACTAAATTAGCCAAATTGAACAGTTTAGGATTGAATTGAGAGCCGTATAATATGCTTGGGACTGATTGGTTATGTGCGCGGCGATTTTCCTTAGGCACAAGAGTGCAGCATGATATTTTTATAAACAAGAACATAATTTAAACTAGAAAACTTGTTTCTCCTTAAAAAACATAAATTATTATAGAAGGTAAGTTCTAGAAAACCAGTTAATTTCTGCTTCCAAAGATAATTTTGCATTTATTTACATGATTTTAGATATAGATGTCTAGTTGCAAATTAGATTTTTGTTTCAATTAAGGTTTCTATGTAACATTTAAGGGATGTTTTCTGGTTGGATATTAAATCTTTCTTTGACTTTATTCACCTGTTAAGAAGCATGACTAAGACATTTGACGGAGACTCATCTGTATCAATTGTATTGAATGCACATAATGGACGGGAATCAACCTCGAATGATAAAATCTTTAGGTAATATTAGACGATACAAATGCAACATTATTTATTGAAGAAAGGTATAAAGAAAATAAATAATTGAGTTGATGAAGCTTACTTTTCATTATACGTTGTACAATATAAATAGAGATATCACCACCTATAAATGATGGAAGCAAACGACAAAAGATTACAATTTGACGTATATGGAAATTGAATGAAAAATGTATAAAAAAAAATCTCTAAATGATCATCTCGTGGATGCTCTGGTTGATGTGTTATCTTCATACTTATTTGTACAAGATTCCGCATTGCAACCATTCTGCTTTGTTTTTTGTTTTTTTTGCTTTTTTATTTGTTACTTCAATACTCCCCTTCAAATCGGTCTGTGGGGAGGACTAGAGATCAAGTTTGGTTCGTAAACCGACAAACCTTTCTCGAGTCAATGGTTTGGTGTAAATATCAGCAACTCGTGGGGAAGAAGAAACATAGCGAGTTACAATAGAACCAAGAGCATCTTTTTCCAACGTGCTTTGTCCGAGAATGAAAAACTAGATTAGTTATGAGATGTAATGTTGACATGTTATTTGAGAAAAATAACGAAGGTTGACATTGGTAGATCCCAATGTCACGCATTGTTTATGAAATTTAAGTGAGTTCAGCAGCTGTGGAAGCAAGAGCCCGGTATTTGGCTTCAGTTGTGGAGCGGGCCACAATAAGTTGTTTCTTGGCACACCATGAAATACAATTTGAGTTGAGAAAAGTCCAATAACCAGTGGTAGAACGTTAGGTGAGTTTGCACCCAGCCTAGTTTGCATCGGCAAAGCCAAAAAAATAGAGAGAACTACGGAGACAAAATGCGAAGCCCAATGTGTAAAATACCGCAAACATATGGCAGAATGCATTTTACTATCTGATAGTGAGCAACAGCTGGGGCTTGCATATGTTGGCAAACTATGTTCACTGCAAATGAGAGATTTGGATGAGTGAGGGTAAGGTACTGAAGAGCGCCTAACATGCTTAAAAAATGGGATGGATCAGCGTAGGGCTTATCGCCATATTTGAGTGGTGGTTTCTTGGTAACTTGGAGTAGCAATTGGCTTACATTGCGCCATTCATGCTCGACTCAAAAGATCCAAGGCATATTTTTGTTGTGAAAGAAAGAGTCCATCAGTGGAGCGATTGACTTCAATGCCCAAGAAATAATGAAGACCGCCAAAGTCTTTCATGGAAAACACTTGACGAAGTTTCTGCACAAGTTGGTTCAATAATTTTGGAGAATCACTAGTGAGGATGATATCATCCACGTAGAGTAATAAAATGATAATATGACCACAATGACGATAAACAAATAGCGATGGATCATCAGTGTTGCAGAAGAATCCATATTCGAAAAGAAAATAGCTGAACTTGTTGAATGATGTGGAGAGTATTAGTAGTGTGTTTTTGGACCAATTGAACAGACAGAAATCCCAACGGAAGTCAAGGGGAGGATGACCGACAGACTCAAAAATTGTCGACTTTGGAACTCAATTTCGGTCGGTTAAAGCGAAACGGCCTCCTGATCAATTCTAGGAGGCCGGTGACCCCCTCCCGGTCAAGGTGAGGGCCGGTAACCCCCTCCCGGTCCTGGGCGAGGGCCGACGACCCCCACGACCTAGGCGAGGGTCGCTGGCCCTCGCCCAAATCCGAGAGAGGGCCCGACCTCGCCTCTGGTCAGCGGGGCAGCGGCCCCTCCCGCCTATGTGGTTGTTTTTTTTTGGTTAATTTTTTTAAAAACAGAAAAATAAAAAATAAGGAAAAATAAAATGGAGAAATGATGAAAATGCCTTTTAGGTCAGGCCATTTTTGAAAATTTATAGCCACTTCAGGCTCTTGTTTGAAATATACTATACCACTTCAGGCCCTTATTTGAAACAAGATTCATTTGGGGCATTTATTTGAGAAAACGAGAGCACTTCGAGTCCGTATTTGAATTTTCCCAAGATTTTATGTCATAAAAGTGCATTGATGCCTTTCTATATATCAAGTTACTCGATTGAACTATCGTGGCATTCATTTCGTATTTTTTAGTCCAAAAAATGTAGACCTTAAATAACTAAAGGGTAATTCTAAAATTTATTCTCCTAACTTGTGCACTATATTGTAATTGGATTCTTGAACTAGTTTTTAGGGCAAGTCAGTCCCCTCTAACTTGATTTTCTGAACTCAAGTCCTTTTTCAAATTATTACATTTAACTTGTGTTAATGTGCTTTTTTCATGTGCCTAATAGAAGAAAATACTTTTAGAATTCCCAAATTTAGTCTAATTGAGGGAAAAATATACTTTTTCCTAATGATGTTCCTCCTAGTATTCTAAAATGAATTTAGACGAGCGATGGGCCTTTTCTTTTTCTTTATTAGACTAAAATTTAGAATTTTATAAGTATTTTTTTTTTCACCGTTAGTCTCGCATTATAATGCATAATTTAAAAACTCTTTTTTTAAAGGATAAGTTATATTATTTAAAATAATTTATCAATAAAAAATATATTAATCTCCGTTAACAATTTATGTCTAAATTTTCCCGAGCATGATATTTTTTTAAGTGATATACGATAATTTGCAAAATATTTTTAGAATTATTTATTTTTAAATAATCAAACAAGCTTGAAAAATCAAGTAATTTTCACACATTTTAGGGAAAATTGTCAACTTTGGAACTCAATTTCGGTCGGTTGAAGCGAAACGGCCTCCTGATCAATTCTCACTACCTTTGGCTATGACTAAAGATGAATTTCGGCGATTCGGGGTCGTTTAGTTGAACTTTTCAATTTTTCTTTATTTATTTATTTTATTTTTAGCCTTTATTTTACTACTAGTGGCAGTTTTGTAATTTTGGGTTTGTTGTTTAGAGTCCTAGTAGGGTTAGGGTTGACACCTCATATAAAAGGTGTTTATTCGTGTTTGAGAAAGACATAATTTTTTATATTGGATTTTGAGATTTCTCGTAACGCTTTACGTGTTATCGTTCCCTATTACGCTTAGCACTGCGTCATTGAACCATGCATTGGGAGTTTGTTTGAGGCCATATAGAGCACGTCAGAGTAAGCAGACATGGTCAGGACGAAGTGAATCATAGAAGCCCGGTGGTTGTTCCATATAAACAGGAACATCTAGATCATTGTGTAGGCAGGCGTTCTTGACATCTAATTGGCAAATTTCCCAATTTTGAACAGTAGCAATAGATAGGACAATGCGAATAGTGGCTTATTTGACTATCGGACTAAAATTTTCTAGGAAGTCAGCGCCGTCCTCTTGATGAAAGCCTTTTGCAACAAGCCGAGCTTTCAATCGGTCAAGTGTGCCATCTACATGTAGCTTTGCCTTGTGCACCCATTTCACATCCCACCACATTCATAGGGGGATTACGAGGAAAAAGTTCCCATGTTTTGTTGATTTCAAGAGCATCCAACTCCTTAAGCATAGTGGCTGTCTAACCAGAGTGTTCTAAGGTTGAATGGACAATGCGTGGCTCGGAAGGGACATATGATACTGCTATATTGGCATAGCTAGGGTTTGGCTTCGAGATTGCAACCTTTGAACATGTAACAATGGGATGCACTGTGGATGCGAAAACTGTAGGTTGAGATTGAGCTAAAGATTCACTATTCGCTGGTTGTGACACAAAATTAGAGAGAGTAGCAGATGAAGCATTTGAGTTTGGTTCTATCTCAGCAAACAAACATGCACGTTCACTTGCAGAGTCAAGATCTATTGAAGAACAACCATGTTGACAAACTTCTGGACTAGATTGGGGCATAGTCAAATAATCACTAGAATCTTTTGTTTGTGATGGACTGAAAGTTGAATTCCTTTGCAATAGCTCCCCCTTAGTCGTAGTAGAACCAGAAAAGAAGAGGCAAAAGGAAGATAATGCTCATAAAAAACAAAATGTCCTGATATATAAATGCAACTGGCTGATTGATGAAGACAATGATATACTTTGTGCGTACATTGTATCCAAAAATACGCATGAAAAAGAGTGCTTGTCGAATTTGTTCATCATGTAGTTGAGTAAATATGGATAACAACAAGAGTCAAGCACCTAGAGTAATGAGTAATCAGGGTCCTTCTTGAATAAGACCGAGTATGGACTTTAGTTGTCCATAGCAGTTGAAGGAAGTCGATTTATCAAATAATTTGTTGTGAACGCTTCGACCCAATAGTTGAGTGGCATAGATGCGTCAAATAAGGCAGCAAGCCCGAGTTCAACAATGTGTCAATGTTTCCTCTTAGCAACACAGTTTTGCTTTGTGTGCCCAGGCAAGAGAGTTTTTGTTGTATGCCGCATTCCCGAAGATGCGTGAGAAAATTATTGCTCATGAATTCACCTCCTCCGTCAGATTAAAAGACTTTCCTATCAAGCAAATTTTCAACAAATTTCTTAAAAGATAGAAAAATCTCAAAGAAATCAGACTTTCGCTTCAATGGATACAACCAACAGTATCAGGAGAAATCATCAATAAATACCACATAATATCAAAAAATTCACTTAGAAAGAATTGGGCTCTGTTCCCAAATATCACAATGTATTTTCTCCAATGGATGGGAATATCGAGAATCAAATAAATAAAATGGCAATCCTGAACTTTTGCTAACCTAACAACTTGTACATAAAGTGCCGGTGGATTTATTTACTAAAATCAACTCATCAAACAGTAAAAGCTATAAAATACAACTATTTGGATGGTCTAATCGGCGATGCCACGTAAATTCTTCACCAATCTTGTTTCTCTGAGAAAATAATTCCATGGAGTATGAGTCCTTATTAGTATATAATCCTTGATGATTAGTTCTCGTCAGCAATACTTGGTGTGTCCAAGAGTCCTTCATAAAAAACCAAAGGCATCAAACTTAAAATAATAAGAATAATCCCACGTCATTGAGAGACAGATAATAGATGTTTCTTAATTTGTGGAACAACCTGAACATTATTAAGTGAAAACTAACCAGTCTCGTTGCCAAATTGACCAGTCCCAACATGAGTAACATGCAGCTATATACCCTTCCCAAGTATCATATTATCATGGCCATGGTAAGGAACTACGTTCACAAGATTACTTGGATTATTTGTCATATGTGTATTAGCACCAATATTCAAATGCCAATCTCCATCTTGTGAGTTTGAGATATGAAGAGTAGCCAGGCTGTGGGGTTTATTAATACTTTAATAACTGTTGTTGAAACGATGCCAGCAATTCAATGCATCATTGCCCCTTCTTCTTATAGATACGATAGATGAGAGATGGCACTCCTAAGTTTGAATTTGGTGGTGCACCAATGATTTTTGGTTTGCTGAGTAGTATCGTGGTTTCCTAAAAAGTGTCGACTATTCTGGTTTGTTTGAGAAAAGCCATGACCCCTAAAATTAAACATGGGTCCTCTGCCCCTTCCTTTAGGGTTGTTTTTGTAGCCACCGTTGCGTCATTGTAAGATAAACGCCATTACACTATTCGGGAGCATGGTTGAAGAGCGCTTGTTTCGTAACTCATAAAATTGAAGTTGTGCAACCAATTCAACATGAGATAGAAGAGGAGGCCTAAACATAGTCGTTTTGAACGACTCATAGCTATTATCAAGTCCTTCAAGTAATCTGAAGACTTTATTAGCATCTGACGCAAGTTTACCAATGGAATGCAATTGATCACAAATTGATTTAAAGTCGCGAAGATAAACATATAAAGGCTTATTTTCCTTCCTAATATGTTGAAGTTTTCCAAGGAGGTCAAGCTCACGAGTCACCGAGCTTTGCTTGAAATGATCAGTAGGAGCTTTCCATACTTCTGCTGCTGTTTTAAGTCCAATGGCATGTTCGAGAACCTCTTCGGAGAGTGTGCCCACGATGCACGACTTTACGAGGCGGTCACTACGAACCCATAATCTAGATTACTGACTTCGGTTGCATTTTCTGATGTCCGAATCTGCGGCGGTGCAACTATCTTTCCTATAAGGAAACCAAGTAGGTCCTGACTTTCAATTAGAGACAATACATGTGTCTCCCAAAGTAAAAAGTTGTTTTCGTTGAGCTTCAATGAAACAAAATTTATGACATTTGATGTTGAAGGAAATGAAAATCTTGGATTTGATGAAGTAAGCGACATCAGTGTATCGGGTTCTTTTTTAACAAGAAAAGATCCGGTGTGCCCTTGCGTGGCTCTGATACCTTAAAGAAAACAAAGAATTGAGTTGATAAGGCCCACTTTTCATTGATACGTTGTGCAATATAAATAGAGATATCTCCACCTATAATTATGGTGGAAGTTACAGATAAAAGATAACAATTTGATATCATGAAAATTAAAGCAAAAACATTTAAAAAAACTCTAAATGATCAAGTCATGAATGCTCTACTTGATGTGTTATGTTCATGCTGATTAGTAGAAGATTCTGCACTGTAACCATCATGAACCAATCTTCTCTTGCTTTGCCCATCATCGTGGTCTAGCTCAGTGTCTCCAAGATCTCGCCTAAGTTGGACCAGCTCGAGCTCCGTCGGCCCCAAGTTTAGAGGGCTCGACCTTTGTCGTGACATCGAGCTGAACCCATCTGCAGGGATCGAGTTCCATCGCGGCACTAAGCTCAAGCCTCAGATCTGGCGGCGCCAAAGCCAGCCACGAGCTAAACCAATCTGTGGCACTGGCAAATAGATCCAGATCTATCGATCTAAAGTTTCTTCAACACTAACCCAAATCATGAACATCGAGACATGAAAGTCGGAGAAGGTGAAGATGCTTGCCTCTTGGGTTGATCCGTGGTTGCTTTGTAAGGATAAATGGAGGATCGCAGCAGAGAGAAGTACGAAGCAACATAGATCGAGAGGGTGACTTCGCAGGAGAGAGAGAAACGCGGAATGAAATTCTTGCGAGAACGATGGGTGTGGACAAAAAAGAAAAGCAAAACACCTCCATATGCTTACCCGGTACGGGAGAACCAGTCTCCGGCGCCAGTAACCTCCTAGAGAAGAAGAGCTGGCTCGCCATGAAGAGACGAGCGAAGAGGACGTACGTTAGGGTTCGGAAGTATAATAGCCGGAGCCAGAGGAGCAAGAGTGCAGAGCGCTCAATGATCCGGTAGCATCAATGATTTAGTTACTCATGGGAAAAAAATGGAGAAACCATTATTCAGCTGAACTTATTAGATTCTACCGGTCTGATCATAATGATTGGTCGGAGAAAGTAGAGCTGCGAGAGTCAATGACCTCCGCCTGTTCCCTCGATCTCGCTGCATCAACCACAGATGCAGCAAAGTTGGTCCACGTCAGACCCTGGCCGGCTAATTTATTGCTTTAAATTGACAGGAATGATTATTTTGAAAAATCATGAAAGGGTTAGGACTAAATTAGTTAAATTGGACAATTTGGGATTGAATTAGAAGCCGTATAATAAGTTTAGGACTGATTGATTATGTGTGTGACGGTTTTCCTTATGCACAAAAGAGCACAGCATGATATTTTTTACAAACAAGAACATAATTTGAGCTAGAAAACTTGTTTTTCCCAGACAGAAAAAAAAAACATAAATCATTATAGAAGTTAAGTCCTAGAAAACTAGTTAATTTATTCTTTCAAAGATAATTTTGCATTTATTTACATGATTTTAGATATAGATGTCTAGTTGCAGGATAGAATATATATTTTTTCCATTAAGGTTGATATTTAACAATAAAGGGATGTTTTCTGGTCGGACATTAAATCTTTCTTTAACTTTATTCACATATTAAGAAGCATGACTAAGACATTTAACGGAGACTCATGTCTATCAATTGTATCGAATGGACATAATGGAAAAATCTTAAGGTAATATTGGACGATTACCAATGCAACATTATTTCTTGAAGAAGGGTAAAGTTGGATATATAGGTATATTGCTTTCATACTATCTAAGGCTTCAAATCAATCAATAATGCAATGATCATACTAACATATTATCAGTTCTATTCACATGAATTTTCCCTTCTCTCAAACAGACCATCAACGACGTGACTACGGGGATAATCTTCTTGGCGACCCGATTGTACATGCAAAGAGCCAGCCCGAACTCGAACCAGAGCACCGACTCCACGGCGCTGGTGTTGCTGAACACGCGGAATTTGCGTGACTACAAGTCGGTGAGAGACATGGTCCGACCTAATTCGGAGTCGCCGTGGGGAAACTGTTTCACATTCTTGCATGTGCCGATACCGAAAGCGAAACCGAGCGATCCCCAGTTCTCCGATCCTTTGAAGTTTGTCCACAAAGCTCGTGAGTCGATCAAGAGGAAACGGAGCTCCTTCGGAGTAGTCCTCACGGGGAAGCTGTTAGAGATGATGAAGAAATGCAGAAACCCAGAGGTATGTACCCGTTGCGACGATTAACTAGTCAGAAATGCTAAGTATTCTAAGTCATATTCACAAAATTGATATGGCAAGTGATGTGGGTGGCACGCTCTCGTTGTATATAATTTCTTGCAGTATGCCGTATATTTTGTAAATTGGTTTTAATGTGCCTACCATTAGTCCTTATTAGGCCTATTGTTACTATTGTCAACAAAAATTGAATGCTTGTTTGCTTGTTCGAAATGTGTTCAATCATTGCAGGCAGTAGCAAGGCACATTAACAGGACATTGAGAAACTCGAGCATGACCATGTCCAACGTTATAGGGCCAATGGAGAAATTGTCTCTGGCTAATCATCCTGTTAAGGCCATGTACTTCACCGTCGTCGGCACGCCCGAGGTATTTATGTAATTTATCGCAAATTTCGATCTTCGCCTTATTGGTACTGGTCCTCATTTCCGAAGTCGTTACATGCATCGACATAGATTCCGATTGTTCGGGACACATACGGGTCTAAAGACCCGCTTTTCTGTCATGCACATGACGTGCCACATTTGATGCAACTGTTACACTCCTATGCCGTCGATAAGAGTCGCCAGAATTTTGAATTCGAAAAGATCGATTTTTTTTTTCCCTCATTCACGACGACACATGTTCACTAGACTGAGTCGTGAGCGGCTTTCGACCGATGATGTAACCACTACATAAAATACTTTCTTCGTGCTTTCTTTTCGCAGAGTCTCCAAGTAACGATGATGAGCTATGCGGGAAATCTGAGAGTAGTCGTGCGAGCTGAGCAAGGGTTGATAGATTCTGAGTTGTACAACCGCTCGCTGCATGATGCTTTTGACATGATCCTTCACGATGCATGTGGGAAGCAGTAGAAGCCATCCCTATTCTCTATCATTCAACAGCTGAGTGCCTTCTGACAGAAACCCTATTTTTCGTCTATAATGATCGTGTTAACGAGACTGATCTAGTAAGCGTAACTGTTGAGTTCTATGGTGGGAAACTCAATGGAGCCTGTTTCGCTGGGAATTAGTGAATTACATTTCACCAAAGATTGATCTTTGATTTTTCTCGAATCGAGTTTCGGTGGCAATTCGGACAGAAATTGAATTGCGTAACAAGGATTAAGACAACTAGAATTAAAGGAAAAGGAAAAACACAAATTTCGGAAACTGATAAATTGAAACTGAGAAAATACAAAAGTTTGTGTCGATGATCGCATCTCCTCTACAAAGTATAACCGCTTCCGAATAGTTAATATTCCAATTGATGGTTACGACCGCATCTCCATGACTTTAGGCCCCATGATAACACGTCGTCCATTATCCATCGGCGGTTGAAAATCCTCGGTTGTCACTACATTTAACTATCAATCGGTACATTCATCTTTCATCCACGCCGTTGCTTTGTCTTCTTTCTTCAATTTTTACCGTATGTCAGCAACTATATATTATGGTCATCGATGATCCTCATGGTTATCGATAAGTATTTCCCCTATCAGCAACTTACCGACCATCGAATCGTACCTAACACCGAGCTTTATATTCGGTTGAGTTGGCGTCATATTGATTAAAAAGACTTGATCATTTTTTTGGTGTCAACATACACCTTCAATTCTTTTAAACATTTAAAAGGTACGAATAATTACCTCCCAACTAGGAGTGTCAAGGTATCACTTAAAATAATTAACCAATGGAACATGTTCCATCATCGACAATAACTTATGTCTAAATATTTTCATGGACCATGAAAATACTTTTCATTCATTCATTTTTGTAAAAGATACAAGCAATCGTTTTTTTAGGAAATTTTTTTCAAATCATTCATTTTCCACGAAACAATTGGAGCCTAATAATAAACAAGGACATACTAGTCGAGAGTCACCCTATATATCGAGGCATTCATTTGGTTTATTTTCATAAAAAAAATATAGACCCAAAATACTTAAGTGATAACTCTAAATTCTTCTAACTTGTGCACTCTTTTGTAATTGGATTGTTAAACTATTGTTAGTGCAAGTCAGGCCCTCTAACTTGATTTTCTGAACCTAAGTCCTTTTTCGGATTATTACATTTATTATGTTGATGTGCTCTTTTCATCGAGGGGGAGCATGGTCCGGATTAGTTTGGTTCCCTCAGGAACCTAGGACCGGAGCGATGGTCCCGGTTCTCAATTTTCAGAACCGGGGACCGGATTGGAGGTCCATGGAACCGGTAAAATGAAAATAAAAAGCAAAGCATACCAATTGTTTGGAAGGCAAAGCCGTAATTCAAGAACGTTTCGCACTAGTACATGTAAACAATCATTCACAATCACATAGCTAGCTCCAGCATTATATACCAAATCACACAATCTTTCCTCTTTCCCCCTCGTTAGCTCATGCCTAGAATATAGGGAAAATTCCAAATAAGGGCTCCAAATCCCTTCATTTTCTCAAATAAGGACCTGAAGTGGTCATTGTTTCAAATAAAGGCTTGAAGTGCTTTCTTTGTCTCAAATAAGGGCCTGAAGTGGCCATAGCTGTTTCAAATAAGGGACTGACCTCGTCGGCCAGTCGGTCGGCCAAAAATTCCGGCCGATCAAGGGTATTTTAGTCAAAATACAATTTTAATCTAATTTTTAGTTAAACTAAATTAAAAAAAAATGTAAAAGTTAAAAAAAAAAAAAAGGAGAAGCAGGCGGGAGGGGGCTGCCCTCTAGCCTGTGTTCTTTCTTAATTTTTTTTTTGGAAAAACAGAAAAAAGAGAAAGTCGAAAATGCCCCTAATCAATAGTGAGTCAGGCCCTTTTTTGAGACTGGTATGGCCACTTCAGGCCCTTATTTGACACAATGAGGGCACTTCAGGCCCTCATTTGAAACAATGTCAACTTCATGCCTTTATTTGAGAAAATGAGAGAACTTGAGGCCTTTTT
The DNA here is from genome assembly GCA_029784005.1 of Lenwebbia sp. NSW1173648. Taxonomy (NCBI): domain Eukaryota; kingdom Viridiplantae; phylum Streptophyta; class Magnoliopsida; order Myrtales; family Myrtaceae; genus Lenwebbia; species Lenwebbia sp. NSW1173648. The sequence continues at coordinate 43,303,220 of JARCGZ010000001.1, forward strand.
TTGAAATTTTCCCTAGAATATATTAGAGAAGGTCTTGCCCACACGAAAAACATTAGCTATAGAGGTGTTACTACCAGTGTCACGCAGCAACTTGTCCCACCAGCAAAGCAAAACAATCAGAATTCAGAAAGCGAGCACGTCAGTTCTAGAATTTAGGTTTTTTTTTTTTTTTTTATGGTCAGAAATTCAGAAATAAATTGTGTATTTGAAAAATAAAATAAATTAAAAATTAAAAAATTATCGATTCGAGTGGATTGTCCATCGATCCGGTTCCCCCTAGAATCAGGAACCGGACCGCCCGGACATCGGTTCCATCTTGAGGAACCGAGGACAGGATTGGTGACCTCCAGAACCGGATCCAACCCATCGGTTCTATCCGGTCTGCGCGGTTCCCGATCCAGTCGGCTCATCTTGCTCATCCTGCTCATCCGTACTTTTCATGTGCCTAAATTGGGAAAGAATACTTTTAAAATTCCTAATGATGTACCTATTATTCAGAAATAAAATTGGACTAATGATGGCCCTTTTTTTCTTTGTTAGACTAAATTTCAGGATTTTAAACCTATTTTCCATCACTTCTTTGACAATGTAAAAATAGGCATATAAAATAACCACATTAATCATATCTAAATGTGATAATTAAAAGATTACCTGATTGAAAAAATCAAATAATATTTACAATTTTACCCAAAAACACCCAAACGAGCAGTGTCAGCTGTCAAGTAGTCTTCGAGCGACAAAAACTGTCGACTAGAGTAGTCATTCTGATTTCTGCTTGAGCCTGCGAGAGAGAGAGAGAGAGAGAGAGAGAGAGAGAGAGCGAGCGAGCGAGCTGTGAAGCTTTAATGGCGGCAAACTCCGGCTTCCGGTTGTTCTCTTCATCCGGCGATTTCGCCAATTTTGGGTTCGGGTTCGCCGGCGATTCTCTACAGGAGGCTGCTCTTCATGCACCTCCTCCTTCCGTTGAAGTGCTTCCCTCGGAGGTTCGAATCGTTTCCCATCAAAATCAATCGATGGTATTTCTCAATATCGAAACTTTTTAGGGTTTCGTTGATATTGATGTTGGTTACTGTCGCCTAGGTTCCGGAAAATGTCAAGTACACTGTGGAGCCTGTCAATCTGGGAGAACTCACGTTGCTCAAGGTAAAGTTTGCCTATGGTATTCTTTAGTTGTTTGGAGAATGAGAAGACTTGTTTCGTTTGAAGTGATTGAAGAGCATAGAATGGAAAGAAAATGGCTTTTATGAGCTTAGTAGTCGTGATTTAACAATCTGAAGATTGTAAGTTTGCTTATTTTGCTGGGGTTAAGCAAGACTGATACTGAATGTGAGCTCTATCAAAAGGAAAGATGGGCAGTGTAATTGAAGATGTTAATGCTTGTAAAATTGGTGGCTGAGCGCTATATTGTGGTCTCTGCTAGGCCCGGGTCAGCACCCAGGAGGTCTTTTCCTTGTCAAATTCGGACTTGGTGCCTGGGAAATATGAAGGTGCGTAAAACCTGCAATCCTTCACTTTTTTGTCTTTGCAAATGAAAGATCAAATTCTGTTATTCATGCACATTCTAGTTCTTGTGCTTGGTTGACTGGACTGTTGCATGTAAACATGACTAGTGGATTTGGTGTGTAGGAGGACTGAAGCTTTGGGAAGGTTCGATAGATTTGGTTAAAGCCCTCCAGTCAGAAATCCAAGCTGGGCATTTATCATTTAGTGGAAAGAGAGTGTTAGAGGTGGGCTTATAATTTCAGGTGATTCACTGTGAAACCATGGTGTGGTGTGGATGGAAAAACTAGTAGTAAGAGTAATAATAGGTTGCTTCTTGCGATACATCACCCATATTTGGAAATTTTAAAAGCCCATTCCTGCATTTCTGTCTTGTTTTAGGTGCACAATGACCCATGAAAGGAAAGTTTTGTTTGTTATTTTCGTGAACAGTAGTGTGTGGAGTGGTCAATTAGGAGGCCAACTAAATCCGGTGCTTGGACTGGATGCTTGTATGTTGTTAATTTTAGCTGTTACTAGGGGATAGAACGAAATGCTACCAGTGCTGATAAATTTCATTGTTCTGAGAGTGTTGCATTTCAGAGGTTGAGTGTTATATTCAGGACATGCATAATGCTGCGTTGTCATTGCATGATGGGAGTTTGTGTGCCTCGGTAGGAAAGAGATCACTGGAGTATAGCACATGTTTGCCTTTTCTTGCTGCCAGCCTGCCATGGGGTATCCAGCTTTCGAACTTTCTTGCTTAGGAAACTGATACAGTTGCTGAATTTACAGAGTGTTGAAGGAAAACTTTCTGCACATTAAAATGCCGTTTAACGGTGAGGAAGTGTGCTGTATTTGTGGTCTTGAGGTGCTAGGACTACATAACTCTAGCAGTCTCCATGATCCAAAATATACTCTGCATTAATAGTATGGGAAATTTTCACTTGATTTCGAGCAGAGACAATGTAATGTTGTTGAAGCTTCGGATATATACTCGTTAATTATGTCAATACTTATGTCAACCTTTAAGTTTCGCATCAGTTGTGATTTTAATGCATTATGTGATCAGCTTTCTTAAGTACCCACATGTAGGTAGCATCTCTCTGCATAATACCCTGGGTATTTTTACCATGGGTGACACTTACATGACTTTTCCTAGTGGTTGGACTTTGGAGTTACTATTTCTTTCTTGTTCCTCTATAAATATATTTCCATCTATCTGAAGCTCAGAAGTTTGTAGTCTTTAAGCATTGATCCAATTTGTTCTTTGAGCCTATGTGCTTTAAGTTGGAATAGAAATGCTGTAGATGAGAAGTTGTTGCAGAGTATGTTGTTTAAAGGTTGTTTGCCTCCTTTAGACAATCAGTTCGCTCTCTGACTTGCAATGCAAGATTCTTAGCATGATTAGCCTCCAAAGTAGGCCCAATTGCTTCAAATGGAATGTCTTCCTAAGCTAAGACAATGATCTTATTCCAAATGACTGTTTTGGTGGCTACTGGCTAACCATGCATTAAGATGATCTTAATCAAGTTCTCTGTTTTGCACGTTTATGTTTGACATCACTTGATGAATTTTTAGTCTTTTCACTAGGAGGCTGCATGAAACTTAGGTGCGTTTGGTTGAATACTGATTAAGCTCCAAAACAGCTAGTTGCACTGTGATCCGATTCATGTTACGTTCCAATTATAGTAATAGCTTCCTTGCACGTCATTTACCAATCCGACTTCCTTTTGTATTGAACGTTACTGATCTAAGTTGAGATAACAATTTGTTTTCTCTTTTCTGTTGCTTTCACTGATGAAATTGTGTTAATTTTCAGCTTGGATGCGGTCATGGACTTCCGGCAATCTTTGCATGCCTCGAGGTAAAGTATCCATCTAACATTTGACCTAGGCGTGGCCTAGTTGATGATTTCATATAGTGACTTGAAATTCGTTGTAGTAGGGTGCTCCTACCGTTCACCTGCAAGACTTCAATGCGGAGGTATTGCGATGTCTAACCATTCCAAACATGGATGCGAATTTGAAGAAATCCCAAGCTCCTGAATGTAGCCTAGCAGATAGAGATATACGTTTCTTTGGTGGTGACTGGAAAGATGTCCATCAAATTCTTCCACACGTTAAAGATAATGAAGAGGTCCCAAATGGAGATAATGGCTCTGCCTCAGGGGGTTATGATGTTATTTTAATGGCCGAGACAGTGTATTCAATCTCCTCTCTCCAAAATCTGTATGAACTTGTGAAGAAGGTTAGTTTGGATCTGTCCACAGCTTTCCTCTTGCAACGACACAGTTCTCATTTCTTCTTGTATTGGCTTTTGTAAGCAGTGCATGAGTCGTCCTCATGGAGTTGCATATATGGCTGGTAAGAAGCATTACTTTGGGGTTGGAGGGGGAACACGGAGATTTCTGTCTCTGGTGGAGAAAGATGGTAAGTCTTGGAAATTGAGCACCTTTACTAAAGCTGCCTTTATGGATTGAAAGGTTCTTTTTGTTTTTAGGTTTTGGAGATAAAGTAGAATTGGTACTTATTGGCAGAATCCCTTGAGTTGAACACCTTGACTAAAGCTTCCTTTGTGGATTGGATGTTCCTTTTGCTTTATTTTTTGGAGATAATGTTTATCGTGTAGAAAGTAGAAGTGGTATTTATTGGCAGAATCCCTTGAGTTTAGTGAAGTTACGTGGACATTCCTTGAGCTTTGATATCTTTTTTCTTCCGAATTATGCCTTTAGATGGAATCACATGATATATTTGATTATTTAAGCATACTTGTTACCTCTTTAATATGGTGCACGAGAGTAACTAGTGTTACTCACATTTTGTTCTTATGTGATCATGTTTTCCTTACCTGGAAATATTGTTTTCCAGGTAAAACCTTCAAAAGAATCATTCTTTTGATTCAAGATAGTCTCTAGGAATGGCAAAATCTGCTATTGTTGGTGTTTCTTGCTTTGGGTGTGCTCGTTTGACGGTTGCTGTTATGCAGGCATAATGGCAAGCAGCATAGTTGCCGAAGTGGCTGATGGTTCGTCCAACCTTCGTGAGATTTGGAGGCTTTCATTCAAGTAACTTTGGGTCAAGTCAACTATAAAAGATGAAAATCCACATCTCTAGAGAGAGAAGGATTATGTGACTTATGCTACAATGTCTTATTCCATTAGCGAATTTTAATCTTCGACGCCATAGCTGTTTCTAGTTTCGTATCTCATTACTTATGGCGTGGAAATATGACATTATTTGGGGAACTTTTGAAAACATGGCTGACTAACGCGACGATCAAAAGTTGGGGTCGGAACTATCTCACTGCTTTTCTTAATGTTTAAACTTGTCCTTCATTTATTTGGAGTTATGATGGTTGTCTGAGTATGGTACCAGATCTTCTCTCTTTGATCCTTCGTGACCGAGTTATTGTTATCTTTATGATGAATTCTATGTGGCCGAGGACATCCGGTTAATCCAGATCCTCATATTCTAATGATACGATGTAGGCCAATTGGATCAGATTCAAATAAATGGAACAGGCAACTGGTTAAACGGTCTACAGGTAGTTTTCTACACTGTTCTGTAGTTTCCTATGAAGAAGAAAGAGCTTTCATAAAACGTGCTCAACTTCAGCCTAAACGAAAGCTTCTTCGTAGATAATATCTGCATCTTCCTCACGGACCCAAGGTGGAAAAAGGTTCGCGGCGCGGACCGCCTTCCCATCACAGTGAAGTTCTTCTTGATCTCGAACTCTTTGATCCCATATCTGACATCGCCATCATCTCCGTGAGCTCCGCCCTCGAAGTGCACCTCCAAAATGGGAGAGATCTAGGTGTGCACCTCCAAAATGGGAGAGATCTAGGTCTTCCTCCGCCTGCAGTCCCCACCTAGCTTCACCATCCTTTTGGAGAGTGATGCTGGCCTTGACAGCGAGAGCTGCCATGTCCCACGCCATGAGCCGCTGCTGGAGCTTGGGTTCGGGGAGAACGAAGTAGATCTGGACCTCTGGTGCGGCGAGAGCTATAGTCGGAGAGCAGGTATGCACTCCTAGTAGTGTGACTTTCATATAAAGCACGAAGAGGACAAAGAAGAGGAAGGTGACGACTAGGGTTGAGCAATTAGGCTGGTTCAACCCGGGAACCGAATTGCATTGGTATTATTTGGCTAATTCACACGAGAACCAGTTCCATTCCTGATTCTATGCGCTGAACCAGTCGGTTTTACTGGGGAACCGACCTTAAACCGGTTCAAAACCAACCCTAAATTATCTCAGACTTGTATATCTTTTCTAGTTCTCGGTCTCCTCACTTCTCACAACTGTCGAAAATCTATCGGCAATATTTGTCATGGATGAACTCCGGTCAACTTGCAGACCAAAATTAACACTTTTCTGCGCATCTTCTCCATCTCTTTACTGAGCATCGAACTGAAGCACGACTTGTGCTTACTCTATACGCTTGCAGAAGGAAGCGGAATCCAGGATATACAGGAATATACAGAAATGGTCAACATTGTTGCAATTTTCATCCAAAGTTGTTCGATATCATAGATCATGCTTCACTTGGCCGTCTTGTAATGCCTATCTTCTGCCACCTCTTTCTGTTTACGTTTTCATTGCTTTAAACGAGATTTGCTTATATAAACTAGTTGAGCAATAAAATAAAATAAAAATTAAACAGAAAAAGAGAAGAGAAAAAAATAGGCCGGTTCTTGGGTCGATCTTGGAACTGACACGGAAAGGTCGGTTCTGATCCCAAAAACCGGGACACCGAGATGGGGATGTTGTGCGGCTCTCTCTTCTCATCTCTCTCTACCGATCGGGTTTTTCACTTCAGCCGAGTTGCAAGGAGCTTAACTTCAGAAATGATGAAGCAAAAGCACGTATGAACATGAAACTCTCCATCTCTCACGTATGAGCATGAGGACATACATTGAAACCTGACCTTGCACAAGCATGGTTTTCTTACTGATTCCCTAACTGCAAGAAAAAGAAGAAGAGAGATAACAGGGATTAGGGTTTCAGTCCCCCTTTTGCTTTTTCTTCATGTGTTGAAGGGGTTTTATATTTTCTCCGTTTTACTGTGATCCTCTGAGATTTTTGCTGTTGTGGGTTGGTTTTCTTGCTGCCTCATGGTAAGATTACATTCTGTGAACAAGTGATTACATCAAGGGTGATCATATAATCATGGTCGATTACTAGGAACTTTAGGGGAGCATAGTTGAAGAGAATCTTTGAGACTTGAAAGCACATTAGCATAATCATTTTGTTGAAGAGTGCTTCCACGACAAGAAGAAAACATTGTAATCTTCGATGCACTGACCATTCTCGTGATATGCACAATTGATAGTCTGAAAATCAAATCTCTCATTTGCATGTTATAATAAGTGCCACGAGACCACCGGCTGACAAAACCCTTTCTTACAATTCAAAAAGTCAATCGGGCAATTGGTCCCATCGATCTCAACACATATTTATCTTGAACGCGAAGGTGTGCATTCCGGCAAACGAGCAGTGTGTGTTACGCACAAGAGTGTGCGGTCGGATGCTTGAAGAGCCTCGAGCACTTGGAAAAGAGTTTAACACCCTCAAGTCTCACATCCTATAGGAGACGTAATATCAACTAATTCGTAAATAACGATTCATCTCTAAATGGCTACTCTTTGAAAGACTTTAAGTTTGGCCCGACGTGGATCGAACTAGATCGTGAGAAAATCTCCAGTCTTTTGACTTCTTCCAGCAGATGACATCCTATGTATAGCTACTTGCAACTGCCAACACTTTATTATCCCACCTAATCCTAAAATCCACCGATGAACCATTGTACACGAAGTCACAAGGATGGCCAGAAACATAAAAACAATCCGTGGACACAGACAAAAACACACGCACATATATATATGTGTCTGTATAATATCCGATTGTTTCATAGACTTGTCTGCGAGTTCTCAACCCGTTGATCTTAGATTGCGGTTAACACGAAGTCCAATCGAGTTGATGGAGGAGGATGAGGGTCTTGAGCCAGTGAGCCCTACAGGACAGTACTTCAACAGTAAAGTGTTGTCGGTTTCTGTTCTTAGCATGTTGGAATTCGCAATTCCGATCGATGACTCCCAAGCTAAGTCGCTGATCGAAGATGTTTTCCTCCCAATCAACCCACGCTTCTCTTCTATCATGGTATGTAAGTATGTATGTATGCATGTATGTATGTATATATGTATTTATGTGTTTGTAATTGTGCTACATATGATCTAACGAGAGGAATGACAATCTAGTCAAAGGAATAACTGGAACTATCGTCTCAAACTTCTTCGTAGCATAAATGAAATCTCTAGTATTTGACTTCGTACCACCGAAGAATTTAGTCACATGACTCAACGATAGCCCAAAAAGTCGAGATAATACTTGCATAATTGGTTTATATCGATCATTCCTGGTTGAATATAGATATTCACCATTAGTGGGATTGATATATGGGTAATTAGTGTTTATCAAGTGACTGCGTGCATGGTCATATCTTGAAGGAATAAACCCTAATTCACTGCACATGCTTAGGTATTGTATTGGTTTTCTTTTGTCTTGGACAGGTGATGGGAAAGAAGGGAGGAAGGAAGTGGAAGAAGGTGGAAGTGAATGTCGAAAACCATGTACACGTCCCCAGCTTTTCCTCTCCGAAGGGATCATCATCTCCATCCGAGAATGACAGTTTCCTCAAGAGTTACATCTCAGAAATGGCCATGAAACCATTCCCACAAGGCCAGCCACTGTGGGAAATACACATCATCAAGTGTCCGACCAGCGAAGCACAAGGAACCCTAATTTTCAAGCTTCACCATGCACTCGGTGATGGCTATTCTCTTGTGGGTGCTCTCTTGTCTTGCCTCCAAAGAGCTGACGATCCTTCTCTTCCCATCACCTTCCCCTCAGTCAGTAACTTCAGCTCGGCCAATAAAGACGACAGAAACGTTGGACTTCGGAAGGTGGTCAGCAGATGTTTCTTGCCGGTCGTTGGTACCGTAAGAGATTTCGGTTGGAGCGTCTTGAAAAGCACTTGCGTCGAGGACGATTTGTCACCGATCCGGCGTGGGTCGGAGAGCTTCCGGCCGTTCTCGGTGTCGACGATCACGTTCTCGTTGGATCGCATCAAAGAGATGAAGTCCCGCCTTCGAGTGGTAACAACTATCGTTTTGAACGCTATACTAAGTCTAGCTTCTTGCATCACACATGCATTACTCGATCTTTTAGCATTTTACTTTTTAAGGTACACTTTGATTTCTAATCTTTTGCATTATAATGGTCGCCTTCACATAACTAGCTCAAAAGGTATGTATTTTTTTCTCACGTATTTTGCTAATTATACCTAGTTTAGGTGATATTTATTTTAGACGTTTACTATACACAAGTCTGTAAATTAGTATATAGCTAGTTTTCAGGGTGTTCAAAATTTAACTGAGGAAAATAACATGGATTTTGGCATTTAATGTGCATAATCTTTTACAAGTAAGTCACCATATTGGGCGTTTCCTTGAATTTTCCATGACAGTTAATACAATAAAGGGATGTTTCCAGATCCAACATTAAATCTTTCTTTGACTTTCTTCACATTTAACTAGCATGAGTAAGACATTTGACCGAGAGATATATCAACATTACATTAGTGGACGGGAATCAACCTCAAATGATAAAGATCATTAGCAGCATTCGACGAGATAAATGTAATAGTATTTTGGAAGCTGCTGGGCTGACAGTTTGACAGTACTGTCAGTTATTTTTTACCATACAATCTCCCAATCAATTAGTGTTTTATGCAAAATACTGTCAGGGAAGCATTTCCCTTTCTTGAACTAGGGTCAATTTGAAACTGCGGGTATATTAGCTTTGTTACTATACAGAAATGGATTGATTGTCCTAAGGCTTCGAATCAGTCAACCATGCAACGACTAATATCATCAGTTCTTTCCCCATGAATTTTCTCTTCGATGAAACAGACCATCAACGACGTGATCACGGGAATAATCTTCTTGGCAACCCGGTTGTACATGCAAAGAGCGAGCCCGGACTCGAACCTGAGCACCAACTCCACGGCGCTGGTGCTGCTGAACACAAGGAACTTGCGAGATTACAAATCGGTGAGGGACATGGTCCGGCCTAGTTCGGAGTCGCCGTGGGGGAACAATTTCGCATTCTTGCATGTGCCGATACCGAAAGTGAAGCCGAGCGATTCTCAGTTCCCGGATCCTCTGAAGTTTGTCCGCAAAGCTCGTGACGTGATCAGGAGGAAACGGAGCTCCTTCGGCGTGGTCCTCACAGGGAAGCTACTTGAGATCATGAAGAAATGCGGAAACACAGAGGTAAGTGAACGTCGCGATAGTTAATTAATCAGAAATTGCTAAAATACGCTAAGTCCGATTTACAAAATTGATATGTACGCGCTCTTGTTGGCTTGGACTCGCAGGCAGTAGCAAAGCACATCTGCAGGACATTGAGAAACTCGAGCATGGTCATCTCCAACGTTATAGGGCCGATGGAGAAATTGTCTCTGGGTAATCATCCTGTTAAAGGCATGTACTACACCGTCGCGGGCACACCCGAGGTATTTAGCTAGTTATCGTCGATTTTGATTTTGGACCCAAGAGCATAGAATTTCCCATGCTTGATCGGTAGGTCTAAAGTTTTGGTCCTAGGCCTCATTTTCCAAGTCTTTACGTGCATCTTCTTCTGAAATATCGATATAGATTGCGACATTTGGGACATATATAGGGTCAGAAGATGAACTTTTTTATTATCGTAACACGGTTTATGCAAAAGTTAGGCTCCTACGCCATCCATAAGAGTCGACAGAACTGTCGAATTCAAAATTCGATCTGTCTTGTTTACCATAACACCTAATGACTAGACTAAATCGCAGGTGGCCGTCTTCTTCCTAAGCGGTACTGTAATGCATGCATGAAATACTTTCTTGTGTTCAACTTTTGCAGAGTCTCCGCGTAACGATCTTCAGCTATGCGGGAAATCTGAGAGTAGCGGTGGGAGCCGAGCAAGGCTTCATAGACTCCGAGCTGTACACCCAGTCGTTGCTGGATGCTTTCGACATGATCCTTCACGACGCATGCCGGAAGCAGTAGAAGCCATTCCCATTCCTATTATTGCACTGTTCAACGCCTTCTGAGGAAAACCCTAAAAAAATTTCTCCCTTGTTTCTTGCAACGAAGATATTGTTGGCATGATGTTAATTTTGATAATCTATCTTTTTGGCCCATGATGTTGGATTAGTATTAGGGACAAGTAATGAAATCTAGAGAAACAGATATTATCCTGCTCTTACAATAATTGGTTGCGATGGAGACTTGTCACTTGTTAGATATATTTTAAATATCTTTTAGAGATATTTAGGATATTTCCTCTAATTTTTCATATCTATTTTGATTATGCATATCTCATTTGATTTCATTAGATAGTCCTGTTATAAAACCTATAATTAGGCTTTCCATGTACTATTTTTTATATCGCAATATACTGAAAAGTTTCCAATTCATTTTTCCGCATTATTCTTAATTTGGTATCAAGAGTCTCCTTTCCGAAGGTAATCCTAGTGCACCGGGAGCACTTCGCACCCGGTGCACCCCATGCACCATTTGCACTCCACGGCAAAATAAATCCATCCCCACCACTCGACAGTGTCGTATTTACGTCGCCAAGTCGAGACCGCAAAGGACGCGTGCTGCTCAGCTCAAATGCCTCTAATTTTCAACTTTTCACTTCTCGTTTCGAGAAGCCGACACCATCACCAGACTCGCCGCCCTCAAACGAGCTAGATCTGGTAGATGTCGCCTCACACACCGCCCCGCTGCAGATCCACCAAGCATGATGCCAAGCAACGTGTTGGAACGATGTTCGACATTGATTCAAACTCAAATTGATAGTCACCATGAGTTTGAGGGAGGATGTTAGAGATATTTTAGGTACCACTCGGTTACATTTATCGTTGCTGGATGCTTTCCACGTGATCCCTTCACGATGCTTGCCGGAAGCCTACGGAGCCGTGTCGATTAGTATTATCTGCAATGCGACGCCTTATGATCAAGCCCCGCCTTTTCTTTTCCGGGTAACTCCTCTGTAGTTTATTTTACGAGCTTTTCGATTTTATATAGCCTCTTTTTCTTTGTTCTTTATGTTTATTTCCCCTCTTCTTTCTATTGGTGATTTTCACAAGAAAAATCATAGGCGGAAAATGCTTCAACAGGGACAAGCTGTTGGCCCCTGGACAAACGAGACATAATTAGAATCGTACATACACAGACCTTAGTAACAACTCTCCTACGATTTTCTTAGGAAAGATTCTAAATATGAGCATGAAGTACCCTCGTTTTCTCAAATAAGTATCTGAAATAGATAAGAACCTGAAGTGCCCTTATTGTTTAAAAAAAAAAAAAGGGCATGAACAAAGAGTATTCTCGTCCTTTCCTATTTCTGATTTTTTTTTTCTCTTTTTATTTTCCGTTTTCCTTTCCTTTTCTTTCTTCCATTCTTTTTTCTTTTTCTTTTTCCTCTCCCCTCCGCCGGCCATCGCCGCCCTCTCTTGGGACGACGTCAGGCGACCCTCTCCAGATCCGGCGGGGGCAACCCTCGTCGGTGTCGGGTGAGGGCTAAGGTAGCCCTCGCCGGCGTCGGGTGACCTTCGACTATGGCCCGTGGAGGGAAGAGGGAAAAAATAAAAAGAAAAAAAATGAGGAAAAAAAAGTAAATGACGAGAATGCCCTTAATCAGCCCCTTCTTTAAAACAATCAGGACATTATTTAAAGGAAAAATTTCAAATAATGGCCCGAAGTGCTCTGATTTTCTCAAATAATGGCCTAAAGTGAACATTGTTTCAATGAAGAGCCTAAAGTGCCTTCTTTGTTTCAAAGAATGGCATGACCGAAGGGCATTTTTTTCTTTTATCGTTTTAATTTTTTTTTCCTTTTCTTCTTTTTTTTTTTTTTGTTTTCCCTTCTTTCCTCTTTTTCGTTTCTTTTTCTTTTTCTTTTTCTTTTTCCTTTTTCTTTCCCCTTCCCCAGCCAACACCGGCCTCACCTGAGGGCCGCCCACGCCACCATCGGGCAGGGGTCGCCCCACGCCGGCGTTGCTAGCCCAGGCGAGGGAGAGAAGAGCAAGAGCACAACAGCAAAAACAAACAGCTTGTCCCGCAAGAGGAGACTTTCCTTTGGAAGTGCCGAGGGAGTTGGAGAGGCGGTAGAAGGAAGCGATGGCCGTGTTGATCTGGAATATTCCAGAGGCGACGGCTGGAGTGGTGTCAGCAGACAGGAGGAGGAGAGGAGTCGAATTGCAGGCTACTTCGTCCGTATCGGGATTCAACGTCCTCCTGGAAACTCATGTTCAGAAGATTAAAGAATTAACAAAGCCCATATGAAGAGAGGAATAAAGCGGAGGAAAGTCAAATTATTTTTGTTTTCAAAAAATGGAGGGATAGCGTCGGAGGGAGGGAGAAGCAACTGCTGCCACACCCCACACACCACCCTGCAAGTCCAACCACCACTCACCCACAGGAAGGAAGAAGCTTTGTTGGCCTCGCCAGTCCAAAGGGTTGCCTAGGCTGGCGAGGCCGGCGTCGCCCGACACCATCCCAGGCGAGAGCGACCCCTGCCCGACGGCGGCGTAGGCGACCCTCCCCTGAGGCCGGCGATGGCAGGGGGAGGGGAAAGAAAAAGGAAAAAGAAAAAAAATGAAAACGAAATGAAAAGAGAAAAAGGAAAAATATTTAAAATGATAAAAGACAAAAATATATTTCGGCGAAGCCCTTCTTTGAAACAAAAAAAGCACTTCATGTCCTTTTTTTGAAACAAAATCTACTTCAAGCCATTATTTGAGAAGATCAAAGTACTTCAAACCCTTATTTGAAATTTTTTCTTATTTAAAATAAAGACTTTTATTTGGAAATTTCCCATTTTCCGAATGTTTTGTGGGATTTGGTTTTTCTGGTTATATGTCATTGTCAGGTTTCACGATGCTGACAACTAGATGGGAATTTTCAGGCAAACCAATCATGGTATTCTGTTAACTTAAACTCCAGTCCTTTTTCACGTTACAATCAACAAGAAGACAAGACCATAAAAGGAAGAATAAAAATTAGCCGACTTTTAGCAAAACTTAAATACCGACAGCACCAAGTCATCTCGTGAACCGTCTCTTCCCTACAAGAACAAGCGGAGAAAATAAGGAAATAGGGGAGGGGTCCCCACAACATGTGCACAACAACTGAAATCGTGTTCAGTGAAAAGGTCCTCTCTTTACATACATGGCCGCAACTCACGCATCTTCCTAACATGTGACTTCAGTTGCAGAGTCTAACCAAACCCAACCACTCTCTCTCTCTCTCTCCATCATCAAGCTTTTGGTCAGTCTTCTTTTCTAACATATAAAAAGCAGCCAACCTATTTGCTGGCATCTGCATCATAATCCAATGACCCACACCTAATACATGTTGCACAGGCTGGATTGGAGAATCATCTCCAGAAGGACCAGGGCGTGATGCTTTTAACAAAGGAAAGTTCAATGGATACATGAGAAAAGGGAAATCAATGTGATCATTCATAAGGAAAAGGAAGAAAGGGGAAAATTTCTCAACCCATTACTACATTCCAGTGAAAGAAGTCACCTTCTTCTTTTTTACAATGTAAAGGAACTATCATACACATATCTACCCTCCTCTTCTCAACTTGGTTTGACCCCTTTACCGGACCACCGCAAAATCGATGGTCTGCGTGAAAGAAATCTGGACAAGCGAGGATAGAAAAGAACAAACGAGAGAGGAAAAGAATAACAGATCAAAGAACAAAAACCTAAGAAGTAGCATCTGCCCACCCCACTTGAGCAGCATAAATCATCAGAAGACTGTAAGAAGACCAATTAAGTGAAAGAATATATGACAGAAGCACAATTACTCCTCGGTAAGACACTGGACTAAGAAGATGGGAAGCCTTTGTTTTTGTCCCCCTCACCGGCAATCTGTCGAATTGAATGAGTCCACGAAGCATGCAGGTTTTAAAGGGATGCTTGACTGGGTTTGGGAGAAGGACGCACCGTTAAACATTGAGGAAGTGCCTTCATCCGATTGCCATCTTTCAAGAGCTTGAGGGAGGCTCATGTGTAGGTCAATGCCGTAGTTGTCCTCTTCCTCCTGGCGAGAAGGCTTCCACTGCTCTACAAGAGGGCTCAAAACGTTGACTGCGTGGCCCATATCGGGTCTTTGGGAGGGTTCGCGGGCAGTGCAATGACCTGCCAGCTCGGCCACTTTGTAGATGCTCTCCAAGGTGTCGTTGTCAGGGTTAAGAGTTTGGTCTATGGCTTTTGGGATGTTTTCCTTGTTGATTAAGACTCTGCGGAACCATGTCACCAAATGAGCGCTCTCATCTGGCAAAGAGTCATCTAATGCTTTTCTGCCGGTGAGTATCTCCATTAAAACAACTCCATATGCGTAAATGTCCACCTTAGTGGTTACCCTGCCAGTCGCTGTTCACCAATAGAGAAAGCACATCAAATGCAACTTCCGAGGCACACAATCCGAGCAAATGAATAAATGGGTGCACAGAGAATGCCCAAAACAGAGTACTGGAGAATATAATCAAAAATGTACATCTTAACTGAAGAAGAAGAATTTCTTCAGTGTTAGCATTTACACATTTTTGGATTATTCAGCCAACAAAAACTATAATACTGACACATCAAACTAGAACCAGGCCTCTATTTACATATGCAACGAGACAGAACAATAAGTAGGCTATCATGGTCATACATCAATCTCCAGCGAAGGGAATGCGTGAATGCTCATTAGTATCCCAATCAAGGAAAGAGGAATTCCAAAGAGTTAAATATTACAAAGACCACTTTGTGCATTTTGGTGTATCTTCCTCTATTTCTCTCCTCTCTTCATAAGTGCACCAATGTATCATAACAAGTTTCAAAAAGACATCAACTTGGCCTAATGTCACCCATCCTCATATTCTTTAATTGTCCACTATCAAAAACTTTTGAGTGACTATATCTCTTAGACAATTCAATCCTACTCTTCGGGGCTATCGGATTGCTTGAGTTCAGAAATTGCAGCCGTATTATAAGCAAGTTACAAAAGATAAAACTGAAACAAGAAGCATCGAAGCTCTACTTACCAGCATATTCAGGAGCTAGATAGCCAAATGTTCCAGCCAAACGAGTCTCGAGAGAGTACTTGCCATCGGGAGCATTTTTAACCAAACCAAAATCTGCAACCTTCGCCCTCATGTCATCCCCAAGAAGTATGTTAGATGGTTTCAAGTCCCTGTGGATGAAACTCTGTTGAGCCAAGCTGTGTAAGTATTCTACCCCTCTGGCAACATCCAGAGCTATCGTAACTCTCTGCTTCCATGTAAGGGGCGAGCAACCCATCTCTTCCCACTCAAACAAATGCTGTGCCAGTGTGCCCTGTGGCATATGCTCATATACCAACAGCCGTTCATTACCGTTGATACAATATCCAAGAAGAGCAACCAGATGCCTATGCCGGACTTTAGTAAGCACTGCAAGTTCAGCTTGGAACTCAGACAATCCTTTATTTCCAAGAGCTAAAGATTCCATTCTCTTAACGGCAATCATGGTCCCATCATGCAATTCCCCTTTGTAGACAACACCAAAACCTCCCCTACCTAATACATTGCCCTCGCTGAAATCATCTGTTACTTGTCTGAGGACATCAATTGAAATTGCGACATTTCCACCATCGAAGACAGGAAGGTCACCACTACTTTGACTATGCATCTCACTTTGAACACCGCCGTACCCGTTCATCCTAGCTACTTCTTTTCCCTTTTCTAAACTTTCACCCATCCTGAACCCTGTATTTTTCCTTTTGGCATAACAGAATTTGTATAACACAAACAGCACTACTGCTAAAAATACTAAACCAGCCAAAACAAGAGCCACGATCAAACCAGGTGAGACAGAACCCTTTGCTGCACTCGATGAATTTCCAGAAGTCGAATCTGAACCAGGAGTTCCCCCACTCCCAGAGCTTGATTTTCCGAGCAAAGGATTGCCCGCGCTAGTCAATTTCACCGAAGCTGGGAAGACTGGCACTGCCCCAGAGAGATTATTGTTCGAAACATCGAGGACCTGAAGATGAGGCAACGTCGCCAAACTATCCGGTAGAGAACCAGTCAAATCATTATCATTCAACAACAAACTCCTCAAGGACGTGAGATTGGCAAAAGCGGGTGAGATCGTCCCTGAGAAATGCTGCTTGGAGAAAGACACCGACGTTACATTCTTCCCCTGACAAATAATGAAACTCCACCCTTGACAAGCATCATTCCCTTCCCAAGACTCGGCCAGCGTCATCGGATAACCCAGAGCCCCTGCGATCTCCAGCAACGTAGTGACTTGCGGAGCGCAAGGGCCCGGCGCAGTGTTACAAAAGCTATTAGTACCATCATAAGTAAACTTGATGTTGTTGGGGTTGTCGGGCACAGGGCCCTGCAACTTATTGTTGTCCAAGGACACATTCTTTATACTAGGCAACGACATCAGATTAGCAGGCACGACGCCGGTGAACTCGTTGTCGCGAAGCTGAAGGTCAAACAAACTCTCGCATTTCGACAGGTCCGGGATGGGACCAGTGAACCTATTCTTGTGCAACCAGACTTGATACAACTGGGGCATGCTAGACAAAACATCAATAGTACCTGACAAGCCCTGCGCCTGATTGTTGAGCCACAAGTTCTGAATCCCGGACCCGGCGAAAGACGGCGGGAGCGCCCCGGTGAGGTTATTGTACGACAGCCGTAGACTCTGGAGGCTCGGGAAGGAGCCGAAGAAATCGGGCAGTCTCCCCATCACATTGGCGCTGCCGGCGTAGAACGTGACGAGGCCCGTGGACTGATTCAACTCGGAGGGGATCACCCACGGGTCGAGGTTGAAATTGTTGCTCAGGCTCAATGTCTGCAAGCTCGTGAGCCCCGCGAAGGCCCCGTCGGGCACATTGGTGAAATTGTTGCTGTCGAGGTAGATATCCTGCAAGGAGGCGTGATTGGCGAGATTGGGGATGGGGCCAGAGAAGGCGTTCTTCTGGAGGGACAGGGTTTTGAGGCGAGAAAGGGAAGAGAGATCGGCGGGGAGGGTCCCGGTGAGGGACCTGGAGGCGAGGTCGATGTCGGTGACGCGGGAGGAGGAGTCGCATTTGACGCCGTCCCATTTGCAGTAGGCGGTGGCGGAGGACCAGCCGGACGGGGCGGGGGACATGGCCGCCCGGAGCTCGGACATGGCGGAGGAGTCGTCCTGGCCCGACGCGGCGGCGGGGAAGAGGAGGAGGAGGAGGAGGGCGACGGTGGGGAGAGAACGGTGGACGGTCGCCATGTCTCCCATCGCGCAGAGAGAGAGAGAGAGAGAGAGAGACGTGTTATGGTGTGGCGTTGCTGTGTCGTACGATGATTTGGTTGGGTTGACAGACAGCGAAGAGAGAGAGATTTTGAGCGGGCTTTCGAGGGAGATAACAGGAAATTCCTAATTTGCCACTTCTAATTTTGAAAAAGCACTTGTCTTAAATTAAAGGAAATATATTAAGCACGAATATCAGTAAAATAATTCCCAAAATTCACTCTTCGCACCTACTAATTTTACCGAATAACTTGCGTAAAAAAAAAAAAAATTCCGAACATGAATAGTAAAAACTAATCCACCAAGAAAACAAAATTCAAGAAATCGAAATCTTCTATGACCTTTTTGTTGGAGTAGAATCCAACTTCCAACCTGTTTTTGCTTGGAACGTGGAGATAGATTTTTTATGCGGCGAAACGGAATCTAATCACCCTTGGGATCTGCTGAGCTGGCAAAACGCGGGAAATGATTGGCTAGCTCTTTTGTTTTTTTTTTATGGGAAAGGAAATGGTTCGGTAGCTGTTATCGTTAAAGTTAAAATGTGTTCGGTTGCCAATACGCATGCGATAAAAGGATTGGGAGGGTTGGGGTCATTAGCATTATAAATACGAGGTTCGATTCCCGAGCTCTGCAAAGAGAGAAGGGAGTCCGAGATCTAAAAAAGATTGTGTTCGGTCAAAATAAATAAATTTGAAAAGGAAATTTGAATATTATGTATATTTCTGGTGTTAAATAAAGTGTAAGCAAAGCTTGATTGAAAGAGTTAGGTGTGGACAGGTGTCGAGGAGAATCGGGAGCTGGTTGCGTGTTGATTTCATTAGATTTAATGATGTGATGGTGATAGACGAAAACATCTGTCCTCGGTTTTTTTTTTTTTTTTTTTTATTGATTGCAATTATCATTATGCTAAGCATCGTTTTAGGCGGTCGTTCAAGGGCAATTGAAGTCTTTTAACTCCCTAAAGATGGTACGAGAAGCGACATCTTATATCTCGATGACGCGTAGGGCTGTGTTTGATCGTCCAGATTCGGGTTAGAATGAAATGAGATATAGTGGGATCACAAATCTACAATCTCATCCTATATTTGGCGGCACTTAAGATAGGATTGAGAATTTTTGGGAATTTTTTCGAAATATCCCCCCTTGTCTCTCTCTCTCTTAGATTGTACTACTCTTGGACATTTCAGGTAATTGAACTGCGCGGAGGTTTGGAATCACAATCGTCCGATGTGAACACGAGCGAGTTGAGAAAGATCGGAGATTGCTCGGTGAATCAATTGGAGAGTAGAGAGACATCTACAAAGAGTGTCAAGAATTGTGGGTTCATCGATTCTTGTCAGATGCGTCACTTCATCACTGGAAGATAACGAAGATTGTTATTTTAGTTTTAAAGCATTTTCTCCAATCCGGGTGTATCACGCTACCTATGCCGGATCTCTTATTCGACAGATTTTATCTAGCATGTTCGAGTTTATCCGGTCCGAAGGACGTCGCCAAACCCCAAATATGATAATGACTCAAGTTTGAACTGCCAAATGCAACATAAGAGAATTTTAATTTTGAGATGCAGTAGTTTCACTGAAAACTTCATGATAAAGAAAAATTAATTACATGAGAACTATGTTTAAAAAGAAAATGGTTAATTCTAAACAGATGTCAATTCTGTCATAAACATTTTGAAAATTTGTCGATAGTTCTTTTCAGCAAATTTTGATCAGAAATAGCCAACGTGGACATTTTTATAACTTTTCTCCATTTTTTTAACTAATGGCTGGCGAAGGCCACAATGCCGTCGCCCGTTGCCCGTGACCTCCATTAGCCGGGAAATAAGAAAAAAGAAAGAAAAGGAAAAAATTACAAAAAATTACAAAAATTATTTGTGTTAGTAACGGTCAACCACATAGGATGATCGGCGTCCACGTCAGTGATTTTTGGCTAAAATTGATCAGAATGATTACATTGACAAATTTTCAAAAGGTTTAACTAATCGATCAAATTAAAAATTTTAGGACTTAATTGGCATCCTATAATAGATTTATGATTTTTTTTTGGTAATTTTTTTTTTTTTAATTTACAGATAGCCCCTTTTTTTGTGTGTGGAAATGTTAAAGAGTGTTTTTCTGGCACTTGCTAAGGGTAATAGGGAATATGCGTATTTCTATTTGAAGCATGCTGCTTTGAAATAGGATTCATACCACGAAAAATTTAAAACTGGTACATCTGTAACAAATTTGCCCCAAATTATTTTTTTGACCACCAAAAACCCCAAACTGGTACACTTGTGACAAATTTTCCTCAAACTATTTTTTTGACCACAAAAAATCATAAACTGGTACAACTATAACAAATTTACCCAAAATTAATTTTTTTTACTACAAAAAATCTCAATTAGGTACTGATGTGACAAATTTACCCCTTGTTAGTTTTCGTTAAATTAAGTTAATACCACGAAAAATCCTAAATTGATACACCTGTAGCAAACAGAGGGTGACGTATACACCTAGCAATTGCCACGTGTCATCCAACTCAGCAATTTAATAATAAAAATTAACGAAAACTAATAGAGGATAAATTTGTCATAACCGTACCAGTTTGGGGTAAATTTGTCACAGGTGTACTAGTTTGAAATTTTTGGTGATAAAAAAAATAGTTTGGGATAAATTTGTCACGTGTGTACCAATTTGGGGTTTTTGGTGGTATTAACCCTATGAAACACGTTTTTTTTATTTATAAATATACTGATATGCACTTTCATTAATATCTATTTTTTAAATATACAGATATACTACTCTCTCTTTTTTTGGTCAAACGATATGCTACTTTGAGATGGTTATATTTGATTGTAAGACGTTTGCCACATGTCAATCAGTGAGTAGATTTGATTAGACAAATGCGCGTAATGTTAAAAAGTTGATGGAACTTTAATACAGCTGAGGCTGCTGGGAACCACATTTGCAAGGCCCTTTGGACCTCTAAAGGGGCTTAGGCAAAATCAAGAGTGTTTGGGAACCACATTTACAAACCCATTTGAAGAATGCTAGCATTTCCAAATATCCTCAATGGGCCTTCAGCTCAAGGCAGCCTCCCACCAGCTTTGGCATTCCAGCTTTCTCGGCATGCAAAAGGCTTGGGTTTAATGAAATTTTCCAATTTCCCATCTCATCCTCGCTCAATCATCATAATTCCCAACTTACCCCTTTAAAACAAACGGTAGATTTCTTTTGATTCTCACTCTCTTCTCTCTCGAAGTGCCGGCACTGTGCCCCAAACCTCGGGCCGCCGATCTGCCCTCTCCTCGTCTTCTCCCGCTCGCACCTCCTCCAAACGGTAGATTTCTTTTGATTCTCACTCTCCTCTCTCTCGAAGTGCTGTGCCCCAAACCTCGGGCCGCCGATCTGCCCTCTCCTCGTCCTCTCCCGCTCGTACCTCGGCGGAAGAACCGGCATCGCCGTCGCCCTCTCTGTCGCCGGCGCCGACGCTCGGCCACTCCGTGATCCCCATAGTCAATAAGCTCTAGGACATCTTCGCCCAGCTGGGGAGCCAGTCCACCATCGAGCTCCCCCAGGTCGCCGTCGTCGGCAGCCAAAGCAGCGGCAAATCCAGCGTCCTCGAGTCCCTCGTTGGCCGCGACTTCCTGCCCCACGACAACGAAATCTGCACTCGCCGTCCCCTCGTGCTCCAGCTCCTCCAGACCAAGCGGAAGCCCGACGGGGCCGAGGAGGAGTACGGCGAGTTCCTGCACTTGCCTGGGAAGCGGTTCTACGACTTCTCCGAGATTCGGAGAGAGATTCACGTGATCCCCCCGATGTTTGTCCAAGTCTTGGCTCGACATCAGTCTTATCCAGTCTTTTGACTATCTCCCCTTGGTTACAGGCTGAGACAGAGAGGGAAGCAGGTGGGAATAAGGGTGTCTCAGACAAGCAGAGTTCGGACCGGGATTAACTGTTAATGCGGTCTTCATTAAGGGCAAATTGATCTCCGGGGACTGTAATTTACCAGGTTTTGGTACCACTTCTTTGCGTTTTTTCTGCAATTTCTGGAGCATTTTGAGGTGTGTATGCATGGGTGTTATCTGTAAATGACAGAAATATTTATGTACTGTGTGCTAGTGATGAGGTTGCATTGCATATTTTCTTATTTCTGACCATCTGAAAGTTGCAAGGATGGGCATAAGCACGTGGATTTCATTGCTATTGTTTTATCCCATTGGATGTGAATAACGCGTTAGGATTACTGTTTCGTGTGAATTTTGAATTTATCTGCTGTGTTCATTCTGTGATTGAGAAGCTTGAGCATGCCATCCAATCTGGGGATGATAGTTTTCTTCTGTGAACCTTTCTTGTTTATTGAATTTCTTGGCTCATGGCGTCTTATGATGATCAGATCTGAGCGGCTCTTGTGTGGATGTTACTATTATTTTCAAGATCATCAATGAATCTTGTTGCTACCATTGAGAAGAGATCACTACTTGGTGGTGGTGAAGAAATCTACTTATTACTGGTTTAAGTGTTGGTCCTCCTTTCTCACTTGGCATCTTCATATAGAGTTGGTAGATTTAGCGCTGAATAGGCAAGATGTTTGTAATAAGATTGGTAGACGAAAGTTTTTGTCATCACACAAGTAGAGTGATTTAATGATGCAGACGCAAGTGATGGGGTCATCACATACACTTTTTTGTGCAAGAATTTTTCCGGCATCTCTTTGACATCACTCAGAATGCATGCTAAGTAGAATTAATTGTATTTGTCATCAGAACAATGGTTTGTGGAAGATAAAAGCAGAATTTTGATGGAAGGGGGATGCAAAAGGGTTGCTTTTTGTCCCAAAAGCAGTTACCGAAAATGCGGAGAAGCGGAGGAATTTCTGAAAGTTCTGATTTAACTGGTCTTTGTGTTAGCCAGTATTGTTCTTAGTCGAGTATTTGTTATCATTCTGGATTCCGCAACATATGCATTTCATTTTTCTTAATTCCTCTTATCTGAAACAGAATGAATTTAGGAAGAGAATCGCTTTCCCTACTGATGTTGTTCGATCACCTGATAATTCAGATCTATCTAATTCTCGTCCACGAGAGATGGTTCGGCTTCCATGAGTTCTCCAGAACTTGAGTGCTTTATCTTCTAGTTTTGCTTCTATGCTTCCGTGAGTTCTCGAGAGCTTGAGTGCTTTATCTTCTAGCTTTGATCTCCACTGACATCCCGCAGGATGGTCAAGTGTTTCTTTCTACTAGGAAGGATGTGTAGGAAATTCAAGATGCCCTTCAACAACAAAAGGAAAACAGATAAGAAGAAGAAGAAGATCTGGTCATATGTAATTCAGGATACTCTTGTGTGTTGGACATGTGAGAACAAAATCAGGATGGGAACAAGAAGGAACAAGAAATTCTTGTGTTTTTGGATTTATGTAGAGACAGGGGATTTGAGTTCAATGAATGATGAGTGTTCATGTTGTTGTAATAACCTTTTCAAGTTGAAATGATCATTGAAGAGGCATGACATTTCGCGAGTTGTCTTCTTCGTTTCCTTTTGGCAGGTTGAACTTAGTTTAACAAAGATCAATTGTTTGCTTTTGAGATCTGATCCAATATATATATTTGTGGGTTGGTCATTATGACCTTTCTCACGATATGCGGAAATTTATTCTGTAATATACGGTTTTGCAATTTATCTTTGAGATTGATCAATTTCTTTTGTCTTTTGGTTTTAATAGCATTTTATGTAAATTACACGAGAAGCTTCCGGTAGAATTACATGTGCAATCTTTATTCGTGCTTGTCCCGATCGACTCTACTCGAACTTTCGATTATTATATACTTGTTATAAGAGCTTAGTGTATCATCACTTAATTAAAATTTTCATACGGCTTATCAAGAAGTGTTCAACCGTGCCCATTCCTCGCGTAGAAATTGAGCGAGTTTTTGGCATTTTAAAAAGAATTGGAAGATTCTAACTAATTTGTTAATAGTTTGACCAAAAAAATAAAAAATAATTTGTTAATATGTGTCTTTTGCATTACTCTCAACATGAAAATATAAAAGTTACCATCATTGTTTTTTATTTCAATTTTGTAAAATTAAAAAACTTAAATTGATTACTTTTCACATATATGTTTACCAAACAGCATTTTCCCAAAGTTGCTTTCTAAAGCAACTTTCAATTACAGTTTATCAAACAGACTTTGCATTTCAGCAAATCCTTTTAGGCCAAAGGCCTTTGTCTTTCCCAAAGGCTTTCCCCAAAAGCCGAACCAAACGCACCCTGAGTATGTTACGCTTTGCTCGCTCCAGTTGCTTCTGCTCCGATCACCACCATCGCCTCCCACCTTGTCAAGTCCAATGATTATGGTGTTGTCACCAGCTTCCCATCTCTCTCTCTAGTGATCTCGAATCCACATTTTACATGGAAATTCTGTTTTAGTGAATTCAAGATGTTCGTGGTGATCAAGTATACTACGATCATACTACCTTAGCTCAATCGAATCGCCCTTGTTACTACTTGCGACTTGAACTCCGCGTGAGCCTGATTCATCGTCCGATCTCATAATGTTTTGGATTCGGAGTTCGGAGCATTCGTAGATCTTACTAATTGGTCGTTTCCAGCCGGATAAGACGTGGAACCGATCGATAGTGTAATCTAGGCAAGAAATTAACTCGAAAAGGCCACATTGATAATATCCAACATTTTAAGTTTGTTTTAAATCTGTCCTAGGTCCTTCATCACCATATTTAAGAGGAAATATTCCGTTAAATTCCATCCCATTTCCCCATTTCACACCTACTTTTATTTTTCGTTCGTCTGTGCGAATTCCCCCCTTCCACCCCCCCCCCCCCCCCCCCCCCCCCCCTCTTTTTTTTTTTTTTTTTGCTTGTATCTTCAAATCGCAGAGAATTTTGTCTAGCTTTATATCAGCCATTTTTTATCTAATTTCTTTTATATAGATAAAATACTAAGAATTTAATTTCTTCTCAAGAAAATACGGCCTTAATGGCAATATCGTAGATAATAACTCTGAAAAGGGCAAAAGGGTAACTAAGATATAGTTTTTTAGGGCATTGTTCAATGTCAAAATTGAAGTATACTCTTCAGCTAGAAACAATCTCGTCCAGAAAAGCCTTGAGATTCTTGTCCGCAAACCCGCCTTCTTTGGCCGCTTCTCTTGCCGAATCCTTCAGCTTCTCAGCGTTCCCTCTCATTCCCTCGCTCCTCTCCCCACCTCCCATGACCAATTCCAAGCATCTCTCGAGCTCGCCTCCTTCCACAATGCCTCGTCCATTCCCGTCCGCCCTCACCCCGACCCTCCAGACATCTTCGATGAGCATGGCGTTGGTCGGCTGGTCGGCCCACAACGGGAGCGCCACCATCGGCACCCCGCAGACGAGGCTCTCGAGCGTCGAGTTCCAGCCACAGTGCGTGACGAAGCACCCGACCGAGGGATGGGACAGGACCTCGACTTGCGAGCACCACGGCACGATCATTCCTCGTTTCCGCAGCTCCTCTTCGCAGCTCAATGGATCCTCCGGCTCCTCTTGCTTTCTGTCGTCTCCGCCTTTCCGGATCACCCACAGGAACGGCCGGCCGGTGCTCAACAGCCCGCGTGCGATTTCTTCCTTCTGTGGCTTCGATAGCGTGGAAATACTTCCGAACGATACGTAAATCACCGAGGCCGCGGGCTTTGTGCCTAACCAGTTGATGTAATCCCCCGAGCCTTGGAAGAGGTCGCCTCCTAGCGATGCGTTGGAAGAGTCTCGTCCCTCGAAGGAAGGCATTAGCGGCCCGATGGCGACTAGTTCGAGCTCATCGATGGCGTTCAATTGCTCTGATTCTAATGCATCAAAAGTATTCACAAGCACTCTTGGTCTCCTATCCTCCTTGAGCACTTGGATTTGCTTTTCGATTAAAGTGAGAAGGAAACCAAATGGGTTCCCGGGGGACAAGAAAGAAGGGATGTCCCGGCCCGTGAGCGGCGGCAGTCCCGGTAACGGAGTTGGCGATGGAGGACCATTGCTCTCATTTGTGATATTGCCACCGTAGCCATTGAGATAATAGTAATATATCTCGAACAATGTAGCTGGTTGAATCCAAAGTACGGTGGACGGGATGTCATAGCAACGCGCAACATGGGCCACCCAAGGCGCGACCGCCGTGTAAATTATGCACGTGAAGTTCTGGCCCTTACTATGGCTCGCCTCAATGAGTTGTCTCAGGGCTTCCGAACACCGGCGGGCTGTCTCGTCCATAAGGTGCTCCAGGCTATTAGTACTTGGTTTCGATCCTTCTTCGACACCGTCGGAGTAGGTGGCGAATGTCAGACGGTCAGAGGTCTGGAGTCCACTCATGCGGCTGTGAGCGGACGTCGTGGTGGTGAACGTGACGGAAGCGCCAGTCCGGAGGAGGCGGCTCGCGAGTTGGAGGGCGGGGTTTATGTGGCTCTGGCTAGGAAAAGCCACTAGGAGGAAGTTGGGGTTTGCCATAAGATTGTTCAAGTTGGGGTTTGCCATAAGATTGTTCAAGTTGAGATGGTTCAAGTGTTAACTTCTTGTTGTTGTGCCTGGAAGGGAGTGTTTTTAAATGGAGTCTTGATTCGAACCTGCGGTTGAAATGGTAAGCTCTTCATTAGGGCTGGATCTATCTTTCTTTTCCTAAGATAGCACAAGTTTGTTACTAGCGCTTTTAGGTTTCTTGTTCATTAGTAATTTCTCTAGAAGGTGAGAGTTTCTAGAATAACTTTTTGATCAAATGAAACCCTGGAAGAATAAATTTGTCCATCCTTTTTTTATCTTGATGGTGTGTCCAGCGTGCTTAATTAAGCAAAGTTCTTGCTAACTTGCTATTGACAGTTGTCTTATTTTTTTTTTTTAATGTTTTGAAATATATGCCTACATTTTAGTGATAATGAAATAACATTCGAAGAAAACATCTTGATAAAATATCAAACTTATAACACTTCGTGGACCCAGGGTCTTGTAACATATGGACCCAGCCCAAGGCTATGTGTTCTATAGCCTCAGCCCAGCTCATTTTCCATTTTACTTCAACAGCTTCGTAGAAGAAGTGCTCGATCGTCCGTGAAGGGAGAAAACAAAGGAAAGAGGGGAAAAGAGAAAAGTTTCGCGCGCTCACCGTTTGGACTCTACGGCAAGTCGAATCAACACTGTTTCGCAATGCCGGGTAAGTATCAAAGCATTGATTCGTCTAATCAAAGGAATTTTCGGAGTTAGGGTTTAAAATTTGAAGTTAGGTCGATTCCGAGTTGCTGCCTTCGATTATGGGTTGTCAAGCTGTGTATACATATAGAAATGAAATATTAGGGTGTTGTAGAGCCGTGGGAGTTAACGGATCTTGATTTGGACTTACGGTTTGCCCGAAATGAATTTCTAGAGTCGGGCACGCATGCTGAATAGTGCGCAAACAGTAGCTTTCATGCCGACGGTTTTTTGCTAGATGTTGGGTCGGACAATTTAGGGATTTTTTCGTACACTGAAAGGGCTTTCTATGGACTATAAGTTTGCTTGAAACGGAGTTCGACGGAAGAAGTTATGACGCAAACGATTTCTGCTATGGGCGAGCTTTTCGTTGGCGCATAAGTGTCGTTTTATCGACGAATAGGCTTAGTTTAGTCGATTCCTACGTTAGAATCTTGTTTTACTCAGTTTTCGATACTGTTTTTCAATTATTTGATAGGAAGACGAGTGCGTCGTCTCGAGTAGCCATCGTAGGTTGGTTTTCGGCTTTTCCAAGTCAGTGGTACTATTTCTTCTTTGTGTTTGTGAACTCATAATCCGAAGATGATAAGTACTAAATATGTTATGAGTTAAGAAATAACATTTTTGTTGCATAAAATAGGGTCGGGCATTTATGGCCGTTTTGTCTATTTGAAATGGAAAGTTATCTTTTGATTATAGTTTGAACCAATTTCTTGTAAATGGTTTGTGAAACCTTTTCCTAAAGAATTGTGAAAAGTTCATGACTTGTGAATGTGGTTTATTAAAGGTGCTTTGATATGTTGATCATGAAAGTTATATGTTTCAGTTTATAAAATCGATTTGTGATATATATATATTGAAGAATGTTGGTATGCGCATACTAGTGTTAGGATATCCTTGTGGGCCGAGCCACTTGTCAAGGGGAATCTTGGTGGCCTTATCACGGGTCGTTATGCGTGATCATGGTTAGATACTTGAGCATGAGATTGGTCAATGGATGGACCATTGACATATTTTTTCGATGAGATTGATCAATGGCTTGAACCGTTGATTTTTGTTTCAATATTATGGATTTTTTTTTTGGTCGGACAATATTATTGATTGAAGTGAATACTTTTGCTATGAATATGTTATGTTGAAGTAATATATCACTCGTTCGGTCTTAAAGATTTGTTATATTCCGAGTTTGGTGTAAATGAGTTATGTTTTGTGTATTAAATGCGCTTAGCGATTGTCATCCGCTTAGAAGAAATGCATTATTCACTGAGCCGTGGTAGCTCATTCCTTTCTTCTTACTGGCTTTTCAAGTTCGTCAGCGAACCGCAAGTAGGACGTGAGCGTATCGTTAACATGAGAACTTTTCGATAGGGGGATTTTTAGTATAAGTTGTATATTAGTTGTTGAGCTTTTCAGTTGACATTCTTTTGATGGATATATGTATATATCCTTTTGATTGATATGTAAATATGTCTTTTTAATGGTTTATAGAAAGATCTGATATTGTAACTAAAGGACTTTTTATCCAATATATATATGGAGGTATATCTAACGATATCATGTTGAGTTTTGGTTACTTTGAGGTTGCTCTTTTGGGTGAAAGGACGGTCGTGTCATTGCCCCGTTCTTGTTGAAACCGTGGTGTGACATGTCTAGTTCATAGAATGCGCTCACAAGCACTTTTGGGTTTTTCTCTTCTTTGATGGTTCTAGCTCATCGAAGGGATTAGCGAGCCAATCCCGGCAAAAAAAATTGTTGATGGATCATTGCTGAGATTTTTCAGTAACATCACCTTAGCCAATGAAGTAATACTTATGTATATTAACAACAGCGGCAGGTTGAGTCCGAAGAATGGTCGAGGGAACGCGAAGAGAATGGGCCAACCGTCATGTAGATCACGCTTGTCGCACGTGAACTCGCAGCCTTCCTCGCGACTTGCATTGATGAGGTCTATCAGGGTTCCCGAACCTCACTCTATCTCGACCGCGTAGCATTGGAAGTTGCCGGCCGGATTGAGCCCATCTCGGAGCCACGAAGAAAGTTGCGAAGAATAAAACTTCGGGAGGCTCGCCGGACTTAATCATACGGAGGCAAACCGACACGGCGAATTGGAGGGCCGGATTATGTGGCCCTAGCTCGGAAAAGCTACAAGTAGAAAGTTGAGAGGAGCCTAGCATACAGTGGTTTGGTTGCTCTTTTCAATTTTGAGCTAGATTGGTGGAACTTTGATTGGAAACGAAAGTTGCTCGTGTTCCTTATATATGTTGCTCAAATGATGACGAATTACGCATATGCACGTTTAAAGCATTAAAGTTGTATTGACTTGGCATGCTTTAGAGACTGTACCGTAGTTGATAAAGTTGGGTTTTCTTAGGCAGAAGTTTGAGAAGAAGAAGCAAAAACAATAACCATTTGTTTTCTGTTTCATCAACTTGGAAAAGTCACTGATGATGATATGGGAGATTGTAGAACCAAAGTTTTGGGAAGTAAATACATATAAGATAGGATAAACGATATATCGATTAGCGTACACTTTCTTTTTATTTTTTATTTTTTTTTTTGGAACCGGACGTAAAGATTTGGCAACCTGACGATTTATTAGAGACTTTATAAGCCATATACCATATACATCTAGATTTTTCAACTTGTGCAGGTGCCCTGATCTAGAGCAGGTTTCTTTCTCTTTCTTTTTTTTTTTCGAATATCTGAAGCAGGTTCACGCGAGAAATGTATTTGCTTCATTATATGATACAAGACAATTCTACTATTCATCTCTCTTACAAACGAGCCGAAATTTATCACATCTTATATGAATTCGCCAAACTTTATTTGTGATTTGTCACAATATTTCTTTCATTAGGTCACGAATTAATTTCGGTTTACCAAGTCTCATTGAATCGCTTACCAATTTTTTTATAAAAAATTTGTTAATTTTTTTAATTGAGTTACCAACTTTTATTAGGTTACGAACTAGCATTGGTAATTGGAGTAATTACTAAGTTTTATCCGGTTGAGTTACCAATAAACTTTGGGTTACCAACTTCTTATTTGAGTTATCTACAAACGTTTTTTTTACTATTTTCCTAAATTATCAGTTTCTCTTTCTTTCTTTTTACAAAAAAAACACTTCTCTTATTATTTACAAACTTTTGTTTATCCATCTCACAAATGCCTTAAGTTTACTAACTATTGTATAAAATTATCAGCTATTATTTGAGTGTCTTATGGCTTTTCTCTAATTATATTACTAACAAGTTTCGTGTTACCGAATCTCATTTAATTTTTTTCATTATAAATGTTTGTTTTTTCTTATTTACCAACTTTTTATTGAGTTATCACTTTTATTTACTTTACATACAAACTTTTTAAATTTACCAACTCTTTTTAAAAATTACCAACCTCAATCAAAGCCTAATTTCTATCGACAAACCCCATCATCTCCCAAAAACCCTTCCCTTTTTTAAAGCTCTCGTGTAGGCTCTCATTTCAATTTCTGAAGCTGAGAGCCTACATAGTCTCCAATTTATTTTTCTTTGTTTGATTATCTTTTCTTTTCTCTTCGGATCTGTTTTGGGATTTCGTGTATGTGAATAAATTTCTGCAGCTGATCAAGGGTGAACTGGGGACCAATTCAGCCATTTGTACAGTCGACAGCCACCGAGGAGGATGCTCGCAACGTGGCTTCACAACCTCTCCGAGATTAAACTGCTCTCATTTCTTGATATAGATTTAGGTTAAGATCTGGAGGTTTTATTCTCCTGAACTAGATGTAGATATAGATATGAGAGTTTCTTATAGGTATTTGATATGTGTTTTTTCAACATATTGATGTTTGTATATTTGCATGGTGATAGTGATGAGGACGTTGAATCTAGACGCGCACCGCAAGCCGTTGCAAATGGAGTGTGAGATCTTGTGCTCATCATTGAATCTGGTAATATGATGCCCACCGTTTACGGTGGCAAATATGTCTTGAGAGATGATAGTGTACTTCTAGCTGCATACTGTGCTTTGTTATTTATTTTTTGGTATTTGCTTTGCTATGTAATTTTTTGGGATTTGCTAGGCTAAGCCTTCTATGTACCTCTAGTGTAATACTTTAATTAGTGAATGTAATCTTTCTTTTGATAAAAAAAAATCAGAGTGATTATCCACTTTTCCCGATTAAGGTACTAGCTAATTTTGTGTTATCAACTTCTATGTGAATTAATTACCAATATTTTCGAGCAAAAAAAAATTCTTATCTTCCACGGATTAACTAATATATGTATATGTGTGTGTGTGTGTTAAAAACTTTCCTTTGATAGCAATCTTTTATTATTTGCGAACACTTTTTAGAGATTAACATTTTTCTGATAAAGTTACCAACTCTTATTTCTTAGTTACTAACATTTATCTAGTTTTTGTACTATTAAATTACCAACTTCTCTTATCTCTGACAAAAAACACCTTCACTTATCTTTTAACAATATTTATACATCTTTTTCCTCAAGAGTCATAAAGGGTTTCAACGACTTCAAAGCTCTAGGTCCAGATGGGTTTAACAGTCGATTCTATAAAAGTGCTTGGCCCATCATAGGGCAAGACATCGAGGAAGCTATCATCGAATTCTTCTCGTCAAAAAGAATGCTAAAATCTATAAATTCCACATTGATTTCCCTCGTCCCGAAGGTCCAGAATCCATCTTGCCTCAAGGAGTCCAGACCCATTTCATGTTGCAATGTGCTATACAAGATCATATCTAAACTACTTGCAAAACGAATAAGTTGCCTGCTTCCTTCGATCGTCGATCTCAACCAAACTGCTTTCATCACTAGACGACAGATCTCGGAGAATATCCTATTGTGCCAAGATCTATTACACAACTACCATAAGGGAGGCAAAGGTAAAGGTGTGGCCATAAAGATTGATCTCATGAAAGCCTACGACATGGTTATATGGGATGCAGTCATTGGGGTCCTTGAAGCCATAAATACACCTCAATACTTGGTTGATCTTATAATCGAGTGCATCACTATTCCAAGGTTTTCAGTGAACTTTAATGGCGAACAGGTTGGCTATTTCAATAGCACAAATGGGCCGCGACAAGGTGATCCTCTCTCTCCATACCTTTTTTGTCCTGGTTATGAAAATTTTCAATAGAATTGTTAGTACGAGAGTTGCTGCATCTTCTTTCAAATATCACTACCGCTGCAAAACACAAAGGATTACACACTTATGCTTCGCAGATGACTTGTTCCTATTTTCCCATGGAGATGTAGACTCTGTCCTTTGCCTTGTAGATGCACTTGAAGAATTCGCAGTGCTCACAGAACTGCGGTTTAATCCTGACAAATGCCAAATCTTTTTCTTTGGGTTAAACGAGAATGAGAAGCTACTTTATACTGGACCACACACCTTTTTCCACAGGTACCCTATTAAATACATGGGTGTTCCCCTTGTTACTAGAAGACTCACTCACACAGAC
The DNA here is from genome assembly GCA_029784005.1 of Lenwebbia sp. NSW1173648. Classification (NCBI taxonomy): domain Eukaryota; kingdom Viridiplantae; phylum Streptophyta; class Magnoliopsida; order Myrtales; family Myrtaceae; genus Lenwebbia; species Lenwebbia sp. NSW1173648. The sequence goes on from JARCGZ010000001.1 coordinate 43,335,751, forward strand.
TACAAGAGTCTTACTGAGAAGATCTTTAAGAAAATTGAAAATTGGGGCATGAAGCACATGAGTTATATAGGGCTTCTACAATTAACTAAATTAGTCCTTCTCTCCATTTGTACTTATTGGATGCAAATGTTCTTACTTCCAAAGCAAACTATATACGAGGATGAGAAGAGGATTCGACATTTCCTATAGGCTGGTTCTACAACAAATCATGGATTGCACAAGGTTGCTTGGAAAGTAGTTTGCTCACCTAAAAGGGAAGGAGGATTAGGATTGCTTGATCTGAACTTATGGAAGAAAGTTTTGTTAGGCCATACACTGTGGAACCTCATCAATCATCCATCCTCTTCCCTTTGGAGCATTTGGGTTCACAACACAAAATGCAGACGCTCCCCAATTATGCAGCTCGACATGAGGGGTAATATGGCTTGGAGTTGGTGATGTCTCCTCAAATTGTGACCTTTTTTTACCTCGGTTACATCTAGCTCATAATACTGTTGCCGAGATGTATATGACGAACTCAGACATGGGAAACAGACTGTAGAGTGGTACAATCTAATTTGGAGCAACGGCATTAACAAACACAACTTTATTGGCTGGCTAGTTTGCAGAGATAGACTACCGACAACAGAAATCGTAGCACGATGGATGACTTCAGTTGATATCAAATGTAACTTCTGAAGGGGCGGTATAGAAGACAGAGCACATTTATTCTTCTAGTGTGAGTAGACAGGCAACATCTGGCGCAGTATACTTGCGCAACATGGGATTAGGCGTTCTTTAGGGGGGTATGGAATGAGGAACTTTCATGGATGATTTGGGCAACAACGGGCAAAGATTTGGCGGTGAGACTCGTAAAGGTATCTTTCCTCGCAACCATATATTGTATTTAGATGGAGCGCAACCAAAGACGGTTCCAAAACAAGTCAACTGGCATTCATATTATTTTGGCCAAGGTGCGTAAAAATATAAGAGGTAGAGCTTCATTCTACCAAAAAATTTGACCTTCCCAGACAAATGTAGTTTTGGCTACTATGTGGAGACTTCCTACCTTCATCTTTTTGAATTATTAGCTCTATTTGTAATGCTGGGGAATGCCCCTAAGCTGCTGTACTTCATCTGCTCTATAATATTTACATCTTCAACAATATCAATATACACACACACACATCTTTCTTAGCTATATCTTGATTTTACCGACTATTATATAAAATTATTAACCTTTTTTGTGTGGCTAACAATTTTTTTTGGGAAAATTCCAAATAAGGGCCTGAAGTACCCTCATTTTCTCAAATAAGGGCAAAAAGTGAACTTTATTTCAAATAAGGGCATAAAGTGCTCTTATTGTTTCAAAGCATGCCCGATCAATGACATTTTCTTCATTTGCCTTTTTTTAAAATATATTTTTCCTTTTATATTTTTCTTTTTTTCTTCTTTTTTTCTTTCTTTTTACTTTTTTTACCCTTCCTTCGTGCTAGTGGCCGGTCTCAGGCAATGGCCGGCCACTGGCGAGAGCAGGGGAGGTCGACCTTGCCTAGGCAGGCCAAGGGCTACCTCGTCGGCCTTGCCCGAGCAAGCTGAAGCGAAGGTCCCACGGTGGCGTTGACATGGCTTGTGGAGGTTGAAGCCGAAAGGAGAGAGACTGAGTTAGGAAGCCTGATTCCTCTGAGGGTAGGTCAAGCTCAAAGACAAGCCCAGATCGTCTTTCTCCACCGCCATGTTTCGTCGATATCTTCTCCGTCTCTTTCTCCAGGAAAAATAGAGAACACCCACGAGAAGTTGGAATAAAAAGAACTGTCCCTTCGAGGGGATTTTGCTTCCTTTGAGGCTGAAAGATGATCGATTTCGTCCTTTTTCTGGTGGATGTCGAGGGCATCCCTCGCTTGGGCGAGTAGGGGACTGCCCTAGCCACCCTTGCCTAGGCGAGGTGAGGGCTCCCTCGCCGGCCTCGCCCAGGAAAATAAAAGAAAAAATGAAATGGAAAAAATGAAAAAAAAAATTAAAAAAGGGAAAAAAATTAAAAAAATGTAAATGATGAAAATGATCTTGATCAGGCCATTCTTTAAAATAATTAGGGCATTTCAAGCCCTTATTTGAAATTTTCCTACTTTTTTTCCGATTAAGTTACCAACTAACTTGGACTACGAACTCTCAACTAAATTGCTTACCAACGTTTATTTGATTAAATTAATTCATTTGATATTACTCTTTCACTTTTAGTTACGTTATTTACCAACCCATTTTTACAAGTACACTTTTACTTGAATAAGCGTTACTAATTGTTATATGAGTTTTTTTTTTTGGTCGAATTACATGAGTTAGTTACTAATGTTTGTTTGTCTTTGTTAGATTATCAACTTTTCTTATCTCTAACAAACAAAAGAATTATTTTATTATTTACTGACTTTTAGTTAATTTTGTTTCAACACCTTAAATTTACTCATTATTATATGAAAATTACCAACCTTTAGATGGTGACTTAGCATAACCCAATACAAAAATTGGTAGAAAGAAAAAGAAATTTAAATAAACGTTGGTCACCAACTCAAATGAGAGTTTGTAGACAATTTTAATGGAGAAAAGTTGATGAATCATTTAAATTAAATTTAATATAATCTCATTTAATTGAGAAAAGGAAAAATAAAAATTGGTTAAAATAAGAAAAGTCAATAATTAAGCAAAAATATAAAATTGATGAGTAACTCAAATGAGAGTTGGTAGACAATTTCTAATTCTTCTTGCAAATTTTAAAACAGTAGATAATTTCATAAAAGTGTCGGCAAGTTATGAATAAGTTACTATGAAAAAAAGTTATCATTCACTATTTCTAACCTACGATATTGGATAAGTAGCACCTTTTAAAATTTATTGGTGAGGACAAAAAAAAGTAGATTTGTTTTTGTACGAAACAAAAATAGCTATCGTACGTCATCCATGACGTTTCCTCATAACTCTTCCTTCCCAATCCGACACAAGTGATTTCCGAACAAAAGAAAAATCAGGCAGAAGAGCATGTGGCTTTCCCGTCCTTAAGTGAAGTCAATGACAGAATCATTTTTCCTCTTCTTTGACCAAAGAATAAATTATTTTCTTTTGAGATACTTTCTTTTCCACTTCTAGGGTACGAAATAAAAGTCTAATTCATACATCAACTACATTACAACTCAACTCAGGACGACTTCTAGTGTACGAAATAAAAGTCTGCTATTATGACACGAATGGTATTTTTTTTCCGACAAAAAAAGAAAAAACTCAGGACGACTTTCATGGATTCATGCACATTTAAGGTACGATGCCAACTTCGATAATAATAATAAAAAGTACGATACCAACTTTCGACCCCAAAAAAAAAAAAAGTGCGATACGAACATATTGTCTAGCTACATTTGAATTCTAGCTAGCATATAATATTGTACCCCGAATTAATCTACTTTAGCAATTACTCCAACAAACGCCTTGAGATTCTTGTCCCAAGATCCACCTTCCTTGCAAGCCTTCGTGGCCAAATCCTTCCACTTCTTTGCATTCCTTCTAATTCCATCACCTCTCTCTCCACCTCCCATGACCATTTCCAAGCACTTCTTGATTTCACCTCCCTCAACGCTAATGCCTTCTTCATTGATCTCAGACGCTCTCGAACCTCGACCTTCCACACGTCCTTGACGAGCTTCACGTTCGTCATCTGGTCGCCAAATTGAGGAAATGCCACAATTGGAATGCCGCACGCCAAACTCTCGAGCATCGAGTTGCACCCACAGTGAGTGAAGGAACATCCTGTCGAAGGATGCAACATGACATCGATTTGAGAGCACCATGGGACAATCACTCCTCTCTTGTCTAATTCCTCTTTGTAAGTGAGTTCATCGTCGTCTCCATCACCCGCTCTAATGCCAACAAGAATAGCCGTCCGGTCTCTAGCAATCCGCATGCCATTTCTCAAGTTTACCCCTTCGATAACATTATTATGCTTCCAAAGGCTACGTAAATTACCGATGCTTCCTCCTTTGAATTCGACCATTGAACATAATCCTCAGAGCTCCGTGAGGTCACCTCTGGAAGATTTATCAGAGGAATTATGAATTTTCTCATCTAGCAGATGGAACCGGACAACGGGCCTGATTCCAACCAAATTCAGTGTACCGATCGCTCTTAATACCTCGAGTTCAAGCGCATTGAAGGTGTTCACAAGTACTACTTTTGGATTGTACCCCTCTTTCAGCTTCTCGAACTGGCTTTGCATATGTGTGAGGACGAAAGCATACTTGTTTTAAGTTGAGAAAGGAGGGGACGTTGCGGTTGGTTAGTGGTGGTAGGCCGGGCAATCGTATTAGGGATGTCGTATCATAGCTTTGGCTTGTAAGGTTCTTAATAAATTTTCGGCAAAAAGACACCTAGAGTGTCAATATTTGTGTACATGGCTCACTTTGGTGCCAATATTTTTTTTTTTTGGATTACTTAAGTGTCAATTTTTTTTTTTGAAAAATGGTTATTTCAGTGCCAACTTCGGTGAGCTTCGCTGGAAATCATACGTGGCTCGCAGAAGAATCCAGTCAGCAATAAAAAAAAAAAGCTAAAAATCAATAAAAAAAATTTCCATGTCATACCAAAAAATTTAAAAATAAGCTAAAAAACTAAAAAAATAATCTAAAAAAAAACATAAGCTATGACGTGACGTGGATTTTTTTTATATTTTCTCTCTCCTACGTGGTGTTGACTTGATTAAAACGACATCGTTTTGGTCCAAATCTGATTTTCAATATAATTTCTATTTAAATTAATTTAAAAATTAGCTAAAAATGAAAAAAAAAAAAACCTAGATTCAAAACCAACGACGAGGGCTAAAGCCCTTGCCGCTGCCGCCCCAGCACCGCCAGAAAGTGTCGGCGATGGTGGGGAAGTGGTCGCCGGGCCCCGGCCATGGGCCGACGACCCTCGCCGACCCCAGGCAAGCCTGCTGGCCCTGTTCCACATCTGGGCAAGGGTCGCCGGCCCTCGCCCAATTCTGGCCGAGGGCCACCGGTGGTCGTACCACCAGTATAAGGTCAGGGAAGTCCGTCCCGATTCTCCGTATTGAAGCAATTTGCGCGAGCAGCTTCCCAGGGCATGTAATCATACAAGAGTAACTTTTGGTTTTTGTTGTAGAAGTAACCCCCCAGAGGGAGCAGGTTCTCGTGGGTCCATGGTGGGGTCGCACCACCGGCGGCCCGCGGCCCTTGGCAGGGGTCGTCGGGAATCGGCGACCCCCCTCACCCATCCTCCACCCTCACTGTTGCAACTTTCTTTTTTGATTTTTTTTACTTTTTTGATTTTTTTTAGCTTATTCTTCTGTTTTAATTTAAGTTTTTAAAAATTTTTAACTTATTTTTAAGTTTAAAAAGTCCACGTGGATGCCACATGTACGCCAAGTGGCCTGATTTTTTTTTTTTTTATAAAAAAATTGCCACGTAATGTTAAAAAAATTAAAAATAAATGACACGTAATTAATTTGTCGGAATTTCTCGTTGTTGGCACTAGAGTGATCCTTTTTTTCTCCGATTTGGCACTTAGGTGATCCAAAAAAAAAATATTAGCACCAAAGTGAGTGCCGTACACAAATATTAGCACTCCAGGTGTCCTTTTGCCATAAATCTTCGTAGCCATTGAAGTAATAGTGGTGTATGCCGAACACGGTAGTGGGTTGGAACCCAAACGAGAACTAATTGGATTTGAAGGAAACGAACAATGTCGTCGGCCCAAGGGATCATCATGTGGAGTGCACATGCGAACCTGAGGCATCGTCCAGTATCGATGATGCCTCAACAAGCTTCCGACCCCCCCACTTCATCTCGGCCATGAAGCGATCATTGCCATCCTCTGCTTATACCCGTTGTCATAGCTATCGGAGAACATGGTGAAGGTCGTACCTTCAAGGCGAACCGGATCGATCATGCGATGGTGAAGAAAGTGACGACTGCCGACGCGTTCGAAGCACTACCAGGAGAAAGTGGGGACGAACCATGGTTTCACGAGGAGAAATGACTATGTGACTGTCCTTAATCAACTATGAAGTTAACAGTCGATTCTAGGCCACAGAATATTAATAAATAATTACAAATTGTTGAGGCGTCCACTCCTTAAAAAATTTGTGGCCCACAATATGCTGTTACTCTCACATTTACTCAATGATTATTATGCTACCTAAGCCCTTTCAAGAGCTAGCCAGGGAAGTGCAAATAATATGACCAAAAGAAGTTATATCGAAAGGCATGCCTCTACATTTTGTCATTGCTCATTTTTTTACCTATTTTTTGGCAAAAGGACACTTGGAGTGTCAATATTTATGTACGACGCTCACTTTGGTGCAGATATTTTTTTTTTTGGGATTACTTAAGTGACAAATCGAAGAAAAAACGATCACTTAAGAGCCAACGGTGAGAAATTTCGGCCAACTAATTTCGTGTCATTTATTTTTATTTTTTTAACATTACGTGGCAATTTTTTAAAAAAATCAAGCCACGTGGACTTTTAAAATTAAAAACTTAATTTTTTAAAAAATTAAAATTAAACAGAAAAATAACCTAAAAATTAAAAAAATAAAACAGAGAAGAAGTTGCAACGGCAAGGGTTGTGAGCCCTCACAACCGCCGCCCCACCAATGGCCGGCGATGGGTGGGGGAAGGCCGAGCTCGGCGACCCCCGCCGAGGGCTCGCCCAGCGACGGCTTGGTGAGTCTTGGTCGTCGCTGGGCGAAGCCCGCCTCGCTCAGCCATGGAGAGGTTCGACCTTGCCCAGATCTAGGCGACGTTGGCCTAGCCGTAAGTCGCGAGGCCTCGGCTAGCCACGGCCAGGCCTCGCCGACCCTTGCGAGGCCTTGGCAGGTGGCCGGGGCACGGCGACCCCCCTCAGCCTTCCCCCACCTATCGCCGGCCACTGCTGGCAATGCTGAGGCGGCGACAGCGAGGGCTCACAACTATCACTGTTGCAACTTCTTCTTCTTCTTTTTTAACCATATTTTTTAGTTTTTTAATTTATTTTTAATTTTACATGGATTTTTTTTATTGATTTTTAATTTTTTTTTATGAATAATATCCTCCGACGAGCCACGTAGATGCCACGTATGATTTCCCGTGAAGCTCACTGAAGTAAGTACCGAAATAACCGTTTTTCAAAAAAATTGGCACTTAAGTGATTAAAAAAAATATTGACACCAAAATAAGCGCCGGACACAAATATTGACACTTCAGGTGTTCTTTTGCCCCTTTTTTTCATGAATGACTTTGGCAAAGGCTTTTGTTATATTTTTTTTATATATTCACTAATTTTTGTTAAACTTAAAGCTTTCATGTTAGTTGACTGGCTTTTGTCGTAATATCTAATTCTTCTATCATTGTTTTTTCACTCACCAACTTGATACTTTTATCTTCGCTTACAGCTTTCATTAAACAACTTAAAGCTTTAAATTACTTTGCCAGAGTTTTTCTCTCGTTAGGTTAATAACTAGTTTTAATTCATAAAGTCTCGTCTGAGTTGCTTACAAACATTTATTCGATTTTTTAAAACTTACTAATTTTTTATTGAGTTATCAATTTTTATTTGTCTTGCTTACAAACATTTATTTGAGTTTTTAAAACTTATTAACTTTTTTTTTATTGAGTTACCAACTTGTATTTGTCTGACTCACCCGCTTGTACCAACTCTCTTTTAGAATTTAATTAGCGCGATTGCCAACTTTTATATGATTAAGTTACTAACAAGTTTTGCATTACGTTCACTTATTTGATTAGCTACTTGCATTACTTGGTTCTTTTACATTATCAGCTTCTCTCATTAATGACAACAAAACACTTATCTTATCGTTCACGAACTTTTATTCACCTTCCTTACCAACTCTTAAATTTACCAACTATTATAAATAATTACCAATTTTTATCCGAGTGATTTATGACTCTTTTCTGATTAAATTACCAATTAGTTTTGGATTATCAACTCTCCTATGAGTTACTTATCTTATCACTTACAAACTTTTATCCACAAATTTTTTCCAACGCCTTAAATTTGTTAATAATTATATATAATACGAAATTTTATCTCATTGATTTGTTACATTTTTCTAAATAATTTTCCAATTAGGGTTGGATTATCAACTCTCATTTAAGTTGCTTATTAATGGCATTTAGCAATATATTAAATTTTCTATTGAGTTAGACTCTCTTTGGGCCTTATTACAAAGCTTTTAGATTTACTAATTATTTTTAGAAATTACCAACCTTAATTTGAGTGATTATCATATTTTCATGATTAAGTTACCAACTAAATTTGGGTTACAAACTCGTATTTGAGATAGTTACCAATGTGTTTTTAAATTTTAACTTCTCTTATCTCTAAGCAAAAGAAGTTTCTCCTATCGTTGGCTTGCTTTTATTCATGTTTCACACTAATGGCTCAAACTTACCAATTATTATATGAAATGATCAACTTTTAATTGTGTGATTTACAAACTTTTCTCCGATTAAATTATGAGCTAACTTTGAATTATTAAATCTCATTCAAGTTCCTTACAAACTTTTATTTGTTTTTTCATTAAATTTAATAGCTTGTCATGAGTTACCACTTTTATATCCTTGCTTACCAACTTTTAGATTGACGAACTCTTTGTAGATATTAACTATTCTCTTAACAAGTTACCAAATGGTTTTCCATTACCAACTCTTCTGTCTTTATCTGTTATCAACGTTTATTTAGTTTTTTTTTTAAATTTCAAATTGCGATATTCTCTTATCTTTGACAAAAAAAAAAAATACCTTTTTCTAATCTATTATCAATTTTTATTTATCCTTTTTAGCAACATCTTAAATTATTATATAAAATTATTAACTCTTTTTATGTGACTTACCAATTTTACTCAGATTAAGTTACAAACTAATTATGGACTACCAATTTTCATTTGAGTAGCTTACTAACATTTATATGTTTGTTTATAATTTATCAATTTAATATTGAATTACCACTTATAGTTATGTTATTTTCCAACCCTTTGTTACAATTAAATTACCGGCAGAATTGGCATTGCTAACTCATTTTTGAGTTAGTTACCAATGACTATTTGGTTCTTTTTTAAATTATCAATTTTTCTTATCTCTGACAAAAAACAAAAGAACTTTTATTTAAATTTGTTTGTTGGAAAAAAAAAACATTGGTTATGAACTCAAATAAAAGTTGGTAGATAATTTAGTTGGAGAGAAGTTGGTAAATCACTTAAATAAAAGAATGGTAATTCCATATAACAGTTGGTAATAATAATATAAGGCATATTTGAAAAGTAAATTAAAGGTACAACGTAAGGAAAGTGGGTAACCAGATGAAAAACACCTTGATAAATAAATCCAATGAGAGTTCATAACCTAGTTGGTAACTTAATTGGTACAAATTCGGTACTTTACTCTGATTAAGGTTGGTAGTTCCTTTAAAAAGTTCATATATTTAAAGCGTGGCTAATGGGAAATAACAAAAAGTATCTTAACAATAAAGAAAGGGTGAAAAATTTAAAAGAAGAAGAAGATAAGCTTTGGTAAGCAACTCAAAATGAAAAACTGAATAATTAAACATTGATAAGTAACTCAAATGAGAATTGGTAATTTAAAACTATCGAAAACTTATTTTGATAAAATTTAGAAATTAACTTTATTTTAGGTTGATGATCTTGCATAAGACATACAATATTGGAAGCATTGGTAAATTACGTAAATAAAACTCAACAAATTACTAAAAAAAATTGTTAATTTTGCGAATTATAGAATAGTTTACAATTTCATAAAGATGTGGGTACCAACAAAATTTACTGGCTTTTATGACACGAGACTACGACTTGTCATAACTCGAGAAAATATTGCGTACAGACTTGGTAAAGCTGACGTTATTCAGATCACCATTCATCGTTCAACACGTGGCAATTGTGGGGCCACTTGCTAGAAAATTTTCAAACGAGCGGGTGTTTGAGAAGTTCTCACAGGAATCTACCACGTAATACTAAAAAATCCGTCCGAAATTGATAATCTTGCGTATCACCTACCACATATACAGAATTGCAATCCCAAAAGAAGCCGACTTTTTAATGAATATCCGACATCTAACAGAATATATCCCCAAACTTATAAACGTCCCTTTTCTGCAAAAAAAACAACACACATTTCGGAGTATATTGGAAAATTTGTACCGAGCTCTCTCTTTTGATTTCCAAGTGAAGAAACGAAAACCCTAATCTGGGAATGTTGACACCTAAATTTTGATTTTTTTTCCTTAATCATTTATTTTGCATGAAAATCAGGGGTTAAATTTTAATTCCTACAAAAAATAATTCACCATTCATATTTAATTTTTAATTATGCATCGCATTTTTATCGGACCGGCGGCAGAGATAAAAAGCAAAATTGGCGAGCTTCGGACTAGAACCCATCAAATAATTTTCGGCAATAAAGATGTGGATGTGCCGACTTTTGCAAAGTCATGAGGTTTAATTTGAGCTCAATTCAGCCTATTTTATTCGTTTAAAATGTTAGGGCCTTTAGATAATTATTCATTTGATTAATTGAGCCCGAGATTGCACAAATAAGCCCACAAGAAATCAAATTTTCGGTCATCACTAAAGGATAAAGCCGTAGCCGAATTTTTGAGTCTATTTTAGGGAACTATGCGCTAAAATTCTGATTTAGACCAAAAAGGAAAAACAATATCACATTTTCCCTATAAATAAACCCCTATACCAAAGGTTGGGGGAGGAGACTCTCGAATTCAGAAAAAAAATAAGAGATCACACGAGAGAGAATAGGTCTTCGGCAAGGGTTCCTTCGCGGGAGAATCATCGACTTCTAGCCTTTGTTTACTGCTGCCCCGACAAGGACAATTTGTCCTTGTTGTTCAGTGATCAGGACTTCTTTTGACGTAAAGAACAGGTAGCCATACCGCTGGTCTTTCAGCTCAGCCCGACGGTCCTCTCAGCTGCTGCACCTGGCGACTCTGTTTTGCTCCTCTGCTGCGTTGCCACTGCTGTCATCAACGCCTGTTGCTGCTCTTGTTCCAATTGCTCAACACCAGCGCCCAATTCTGCACTGTTGTGCCCGACTATCCACTGCTGTGGCCAAGGCAATCCCGCTGCTGAGAAGGACGACTGCTGCTTGCTTGAGGTAAAAAATTCCGGCGGTTTTGTCCTGGAGTTGTGGACCTTTGCTTTCTCTTGCACCAAGTCAAAAAGCTGAGGGCCCCGCCGCTGTCTCCTTCAACTCAGGGGCCGTTCTGCTCTAATTTTTTTCCTGTTGATCCACGCCAATTCTCTTCCTTTTTGGTGCTGAATCTTGCCTCTATTAGGCGCTGATTTCTCATCAAATTGTGCCGCTGCTGCACTGTTTCCTTTGCTGTTCCAGAATCCCAGCGTCCACTAAGAGGTGGTCTTATTTTTGTTTGAGCCGGCGGTTGAAGCCGCTGCCCTGTCTAGCCCGGTCCTTAAACGTGAGGAGCCCCTAGCTGGTCGGTCCGATTGTGATCTCGAGCCGCAAGTTCGGCCTAAGTTCGAATTAGGAAAGTGCAAATTTTGCAAAACAAGGTAAATTTCCTATCTTGAATTTTACTATATTCAATTGCCTATCTTGTTATATTTTGCATATCTTGTATCAAAGTGGATATTTCTTTTTTAAAATACTGGTTGATTTAGGAAAATTTCTTTCATAATCCGCAACTTAAGTCAATCTTTAGGATTATTGATGGAATACTCGATTAGGCAAGGATTTGAGTTCAATCGTTAATCGTAAGATTACGAATTAAAGGTTGGCTTAAATATTCGCGAAATATTTCAAAACTTGATTGATATATCCACTTTCTTGATTGAATTTATTGACATATTCACTTTCCTAATTTGATTTGAATTGCTTGATTGTCATATCTTTTTTAGAATATACCCGTCGCATGATGTGATTATCTCCAAAATTCTAAAAAGATTGCATTCATTCATTTTCCATATTTAAAAATTGCACATCTCAAATTTAATTAGATTTTCTTAGCATCTAACTCTTTTTGCAAATATTTAGGTTAGATTGCATTTTTAGGATAGAAATTGCATGCCTAAATAGAATTTTATGTTTAAAATAATCTATCTTTAATATATTAGGGTTTAGGTCAATTTAAACTCTAAAATATGCAAGATAAACATTGTTTTGACATAGTTCTATTTTAGGAAATAAATTCATCCGAAAAAAAAAATGATCCTTGCCATGTCATACTTGCCACGTCATCTATGCCATATCATCTTTGCCATGTCATATTTGACACGTTATCATTCTTGCCATATCGTTATTTTTGCCATGTCATATTCGTCACGTTATCATTCTTGCCATGTCGTTATTTTTGCCATGTCATATAGGTTGCATTTTAGTCTCGCATTTAATTCATGTCGTTGCATCCTAAAATAATTTCATGCATAGCATATAGTATAGTTTTTCACGCATTCATAAAAAAAATAAAGAAATAATGTTTTGTGTGGCACATGCTCCTTAAGTTTATTTGATTTCTGGATGTTCATTAATTGTTGTGCACCCGCATAATAACCTTTGTTAGTAACTTAAGTAAAAATCAATTAATGCTGTCCGACAAATTTTTTTCATGAAATAAAATGGTATCGAAATAACGTTAGAGTAATCTAGCTTAATCAAGTCCCCGGACTCTTAATCTCTGATTCGTAGAAGTAATTTAATTCTCTCACTAATTTATTTAAGTTTCTAATCGATTTACCAAAAATGATTAATGGTAACTCCTATTAAAAATCTTTACATGTTAAATGTTGAACCATGAGTTACGATTTGATATGGACTCGAGAGAGTTCAAATTAAGTTAGTTAAATAATTAACCTGATAATCCATTAACATAAGAAATCCATTTTTTTATATCGCGACAGGGCAACGCAAACTTGAACAAGGTTTTAGAGAGAAAGAGAGAGGGAGAAGGAGGGTTGAGCAGCGATTTGAACAAACGACTCACCACCTAGCGACAACGGAGGCAAAGGATGAGGCGGAGTCGTGAAGGGCGGAGGCGCCGACGTGGTTCATCGGACTAGATCTCTCTCTGCTAGGCCGTGAGTCGATTTGGGAGGGAGAGAAAGCAGGGAGTCATCGCTGGGCGTGAGATGGGGAGAGAGAGCAGAGAAGGGCTTCTCGGTGGGCAAATTAAGGAATATTTATCAGAACGACATGTCTCCATCTTTATCAATTCCTATTTTTCCCCCACGCAAAAAGAGCACTCCCAGTCGTCGGGAGGGAGAGAGAGAGAGAGCGGAGGGTGAAGAGCGAAGAGAGAGGGCAGAGAGCGCGTCGCATGAGTGAGACAGGGGAGGGAGAGAGAAACCGCGAGCGAGAGTTTGAAATTTGGTCTGACGGGTGGGCCCGCATGCGACATGTGTCGGACATCGAGTGAGTTGACTTTTCTCACTACAGTAGAGAAAGAGTCGCCTGCTAGTTTGAAAATTTTCTGGCAAGTGGTCCCACAGTTGCAACGCGTTGAACGATAAATGGTGATCTGGACCATGTTAACTTTTATCAAGTCTGTACGCAATATTTCCTCCTCATAACTCTCCCTTTACGCTTACATCTAAAGTCTTGTCATTTGACTAAACAGGATATGTGTCGGTCATTGAATTTTGACCATTCAATCTGACCCAAAGGGTACGATTGCATCTGGCTTTTCCCTCGTGAAAAAATCAATTTTTTCTTTCGCAAAAATGGTAATACAGACGAGCTTCTTATTAATAAAAAGAGATAGAGTGCAATGAAAATCCTAAAATTTGGTATGCAAATGTTTTTAAATTTTTAAATTTTTAAAATGTGCAATTAAATCTTGAAACTTATCAAATTGTTGCAGTCAAGTTATTTCGATAATTCTGTCCAATTTAGTTAACGAAAAATGCATATGTGATTTTTTTTTTTTAATTTTCTCCACCTTACGTAATGCTAACGTGATTAAAACAACGTCGTTTTGGCTCTTGCACAGGCCAGGTGACCCTTGCCCAGGCCAGGTGACCCTTGCCCAGATCTATCAAGGGCTCGCCGCCCCTCGCCAGGGCCCGTCGACCATATCCCACCATTTTGGGCAATGGTGGGGAGGCAGCAGCGGCGACGAGGGCAACAAAACCCTCGCCTGAGTTTTCTCCTTTTTTGTGTTTTTTTAAAGTTTGCTTATTTTTAATACTAAACATTAGATTTGGACCAAAACAACTCGATTTAGCCTCATGTTTCCTGTTTTAGCAACGCCATCACCACGCAAGAGAAAGAAAATAATAAAAATTTTAACAACGCCATCGCCACGTAGGACAAAGAAAACAATAAAAAAAGTCACGTCGGTATTTTTCGTTAGTTAATTTGGACGGAGTTAACAGAAGGAGTTGATTGCATCAATGTGACAAATTTTAAGACTTAATTGCACTTTTTAAAAGTTTTAAGACTCAATTTCACTTTAGTGATAAGTTTTAGTACTTCCAGTATACTTATCTCTAATTAAAAAAAGCTTTTGCCTCTTATAAAAACAACGAACTATTTATATCGAAGGAAAATAATACTCAGGAACCGGTCGAACAATTTGGAAATGTTCACATACCTCGTATATCTTTTTCCCTAAATTGAAAAATGTCGCTCAACATAGCGAATAACGTTTTGATGGGAGCAGTATAAAAATAGAATAATTCACCTATGAATTGAATAATAAATTCGACTACTAAAAGATTGACTAACTGCCGAGAAGGCTTATTTAAAATTCTTTTCTTTACCGATTTTAGTACACGAAATAAGAGTCCACATCATACATCAACTATGTTGCCACTTAACTTGGTACAAGATTAAAAAAATTCATGCACATCTAAACAACGGTACGAACATATAAAATTCAAGCTAACATATATCATTTCACCATGAATTAATCTACTTTAGCGGATTCTTCAACAAAGGCCTTGAGATTTTTGTCCGAAGATCCACCTTCCTTGCAAGCCTCCAAGGCCAAATCCTTCCACTTCTTTGCATTCCTTCTAATTTCATCACCTCTCTCTCCACCTCCCATGACCATTTCCAAGCATTTCTTGATTTCACCTCCCTCAACGCTAATGCCTTCTCCATTGATCTCGGACACTCGCACCCCGACCTTCCACACGCCCTCGACGAGCTTCGAGTTCGTCATCTGGTCGGTGAATTGAGGGAATGCCACCATCGGAACGCCGCAAGCCAAGCTCTCGAGCGTCGAGTTCCACCCGCAGTGAGTGAAGAAACAACCTATCGAAGGATGCGACAACACCTCGGTTTGAGAGCACCATGGGATGATCACTCCTATCTTGTCTAATTCCTCCTTGTAAATGAGTTCGTCATCATCTCCATCGTTCTCTCTCATCACCCACAAGAATGGCCGGCCGGTCTCCATCAATCCGCGCGCTATTTCTTGCTTTTGCGCCTTCGAGAACTTCGCTAAGCTTCCAAAGGCTACGTAAATTACCGACGCTTCCTGCTTTGAATTCAACCATTGAACATACTCCTTGGAGCCCCGAAAGTGGTCGCCTCCGGAAGATTTATCTGAAGAATTATGATCCTGCGCATCTAGGAAACGGATCGGGACAAGGGGCCCGATTCCGACCAAATTCAGCGTACTGATCGCCCTTAATACCTCGAGTTCGAGCGCATCGAAGGTGTTCGCAAGTACTACGATTGGATTCCCCCCCTCTTTAAGCTGCTCGAATAGGCTTTGCATTTGAGGGAGACCAAAAGCATACTTGTTTTCGAGGTTGAAAAAGGAGGGGACGTCGCGGTTGGTGAGTGGCGGTAGGCCGGGCAATCGTATTAGCGACGTCGTATCGCGGCTTTGGCTTGTAACGTTCTTAATCACGTCTTCATAGCCGTTGAAGTAATGGTAGTATATGCCGAACACAGTCGCCGGCTGAATCCAAACGAGAACCGATCGGATCCGAAGGGAACGAGCGACGTGGTCGGCCCAAGGGATCACCGTGTTGAGTACGCACGTGAACCTGAGGCCTCGTCCAGAACTAAGCTCGATGAGGCCTCTAAGAGCTTCCGACCCCCGCCGCTTCAGCTCGGCCATGAAGTGATCGGCGTCATCCCCTAGCTGATACCCGTCGTCGTAGCCATCGGAGAACGTGGCAAGGGTTACACCTTCAAGGCAAACCGGATCGATCATGCGGCGGCGTGCGAACACAGTGGTGAAGAAAGTAACGCAACTGCCGGCGCGTACGAGGCGCTCGGCTAGCTGGAGGGCCGGGTTTATAGCTCCGCGGCTCGGGAACGCTACAAGGAGAAAGTGGGGAGGAGCCATGATTTTAGGAGCTAGCTAGGGAAGTGCAAATTGACGAGACCATGGAAGAAGTTTATATAGAAAGACATGCCCCGTCTTCAACAGAGAATCAGTCAACGTTTAAGTTGGAGTTTCATATTATATGATGACATATATGATAAATAATGTCTATCGTAAATTTGATGCTGGTGTGTAAGTGGCAGCTACGTGGACGGGTCGGACTCGATTTGGTTGGATCATGTTGTATGAATATCGACTCGATGTTGCTCTTATGTCGTTATTGGAGGTCATTTTAACCTATTTTTCCATGTACGACGACATGGTCAAAGGCTTTTGTCGTGAGATTTGAAATTCATATCATTTTTATTAAACAACCTAAAGCTTTTATGTTGGGGATGTGCAAATTATGTCAGACTAAGTGAAAGTCAAACATGACTGCACCTGAAAATCAACAGACAGGCCGAACCTTCTGCGCAACAAAAGTAGTAGAAGAAGAGAGTTAAAAGAGAAGCCAATTAACTTGTGATTTTATGTTTGGGCCTTGAATTTCTACATGTGCTTGTTCATTTTCTGGCCTTGTTCATTCGTCGAGAATAGCCAAGTGAAAATATATCCACAATCATCGGCAAAATGTTATGAATAGTTGCGAGGAAAATTGTCCAAAAAGTCCTAAATCTATTGTACTTTTGTCAACTTAATTCTAAACCTTTTAATTTTGCACCAATCAAGTCCTCAACTTTTGCATATTTTGTCAATTGAGTTCATCCGACCTATTTTGGTTGGGCACCGCTGACAATGAGATATTATTAGTTGTTTGAATTTTGAATTTTTTTTTCCTTTTTTTTTCTGTGAGGGTTAAGGCGACCCTTGCCGGCCGCGAAAGCTTCACCTAGACTAGACGAGGGTTGCATCGCCTGCGGAGGCCTTGGGAGAGGCCATCGCGCCTCACCGATCACAGGCGAGGGCCTTCGCGGCCCCCTAATGGTGGCAATATGGGTCGGAAATCCACTTATTAACACAGCTTTAATGGGCCCATGTTGAATATGGGTCAAAATGTTAAAGCCTAAGTTTATATGGGTGTAATATGGGTCTGATGCAAACCCATACTCAACCCATTCTATTTGAACCCAAAATGTATGTAACCTACGAAGGTCTCGAGCGAAGCTTGACCTCGCCAAGATCTGACCGGTTAGTCACTGTCCGCCAGTAATTGGTCGCAAGTCGACAGTCGCCGTCCGCCGGTCGTCAGTCCTAGCCCGACAATCGTCAGTCGCCAGCGATGCTTCTTGAACGTAGAAGAAAAAAAGGAAAAGAAAAAAATAATAAAAAAAAGAAATGAAAAAAAATAGATTTTTTTTTCTGTAAAAATTATAAATTGACCATAGTATTTTAGCAATATATATATTTTTAAATAATTTACAAAGAAACAAGTTCTTATAAATTGGATATAATATTGAAGTATTTTGGCAATATGAATCGGGTCGGGTATAGGTCGCTAGATTTGTATTGCATGAAAATGGGTCAATAAAGGTTGGATCATTTTTGACTCAATTCAAAACCCGACTTGATATGATCCACCTGTTTGACAAGTCTAGTGGCCTCGCTGGTCGTGGATGAGGCTGATGCTGCTTAGATTTGACAAGGGCACGAGAGAGGCTACCCTCACCCAGTTTGGACTAAGCCTTCGCGGCTCGACGAGGGTCGCCGGTGACCCTCGCCGGCAAAGAAAAAAAAGCAAAGAAAAGAAAGTATAATAAAAATAAAAAAAATTAAAAGTAAAAAATCCAAAAAAAAAATAAAATAAAATAATATAAAAATTGTCCACTTACAAAGTAGAGCGGCTGGCATCCACGTTAGCCATTTTCGGAAAAATTGGCAAAATGTGAAAACCTTTAGGATTCAATTGACAAAATTGATAGGCTTATGACTGAATTGGCAAAAGTGCAATATGTTTAGAAATTTTTGTATGATTTTCCCAATAGTTATGAAATCCTCCACCTCCAATGGAACTTAATCATATATCCTCAATCAATTTAAAATGACCAATTATATTAAATGTAAATTATTCACAATTATTGTTGAGATACATGTGTGGATTACGTTAGAAAAATCATATATTGGTGAATTTAGTTAATATATCCTAATTGAGCCATAACTCATTGGCTTGAGTTTTTAAGTGGATCAGAGTTAAACTGGATATATTGACGAGTTCAGATTTGTGTTTCCTCTTGGCGATCTCCCTAGATGAAGGTGCCGGGTTTCTTCTATGTGCTCCCAACAGATGGTATTAGAGCTGATAGTAATTTGCTAGGTTTCTGCTTGGCAATTTGTTCCGATTTTTGATGCATATATCAAATGAAGGAATCTCATGACCAACGCGATTTCTAGGCGATGAACATTGTGGTGTAGCAATGCGGTCTTGATGGAAGCCTCCATAATTAGGTATAGAAAAAGAGACCAGTGAAGAAGGTGAAGTTGGAGATTAAAATTGGGACATGTTGGTGAGAAGCATACTTGAATTAAGGGGAAGCAAATTAAGTGGTGTGGAATCATTAATATATCATAGTTGACGCATAACATATTGTCTTCAATTTGTTAGTGAAGATAAGTCCAACTGATATATTGATGAACTTTGATTTGGACTCTCTCTTGACGATCTCAACGGGAGAATGTATCAAATTTCTACCACGCGCTCCCAACAGTTATGTCGTTTTATGTCTTACTTCTTAATCTGTTTAAAATAGAGTCAAAATGAGACTAAAAATAGTGAAATAAATATATGTCTATTCTTTTTGTTATACATATAAATCTACTTAGATAGGAAATAAGTAAAATAACTAAAGCTAAGTTGAAATAACTAGATTTAATCATTAACATAAATCAACTCTTTTTCCGTGCTCTCTCTCCCCTCTATCTTTAGTCATCGCTGGCCTCTGCCATCTTGCTGGGTGGCCCTTTGCCCATCGTCTGGCATCGCCCTCGGCTCGATGGCGGCTCTGTCCTATCTCTCTGTTCAAGCTGTGCAGTTGGTGACCTCCGCTGATGGCATCGCTGGCCTTGGGCGACACCGGATTTGGGATTTGCCCAAGTCAGGCGACGCTCGATCTGGGCTCGGCGACATCGGATCCGTTGTCCTGATCCTGGATTTGAGCATTTTCAGATGTCAACTTTGCACCAACTATCCTTGAGATTGTGTTACCAGATACCGAAACTTTGGCTCATTGTCTAATAAGATTATGGGATAAGAGCAGACATTAGACTTAATGTTTTCACCGTTGGTCAATCGAGGACATAAGGTTTTGTTTTGAGCGATTGAAGGCTTAAAGCATTAAAAATCTCGAAGTCTAACCGAGACTTTTTCCCATACCTTAAAACCCTCAATTGACCAAAAAAAGAAAAAAGAAAAAAAAGGAGAGTTCTACCAAAGACCAAAACGTTAAGGGCCTGCATGGCAACGATTCTAATCCGAAAAAGTAATTCTGATTACAATTGATTTTTTCTGATTATGTTCTCTGGATGAGAACGTGTTTGGTAACTGCACAAAATTGATGAGAGAACTGAGACCTCGTTCTGTTTTAGGTCGAGGGGAAGTGATGAGAGAACTGAAAAGGAAAAGTGAGAGACGTGTGACTTCATACTGTTTTGTGTTTCTGAAAAGTCAATCTTTTTTCAGAATCAATTTTTTTTTATTCTTGTTTTTGCTCCAAAACTGTTCCTAGGAGTAGAATTAGAATCATTTACGTTATCAAACATGGTTCTCATCCTTTTTTATTTCGGGAAACAAAATCAGAGAATAGAATCGTTGCCATGTAGGCCCTAAGTCCACTTTCTGAACTTATCCCACAAGGTTGGAGTTGAACGGTTCACAATCTTAGATGTGATGCAACCAAAGTAACGTATGTTGTAATTGGTTCCGTTTTTCCGAGGGGTTATTGGTCTCCAAAGTCCCTTGGAGAAAATTTGGAGTATTTGGCAAACCGTTTCAAGGGGCTTTAGGTCAAATACTAGTTTTGGAAAAGCTGAAAGCTACATGTCCACAACTCTTATTTAGTACACGAAATAAGAGTTGTCCCAATTCGTACATGAACTATAATGTCACTCAACTGGGTACAATTTTCAAAGATTCATGCACAATTAAAGAACAGTACGAACATATAAATTCAAGCAGACATATAGCATTTTATCATGAATTAATCTACTTTTGCGAATTCTTCAACAAAGGCCTTGAAATTTTTGTCCGAAGATCCACCTTCCTTGGAAGCCCCCACGGCCAAATCCTTCCACTTCTTTGCATTCCTTCTAATTCTATCACCTCTCTCTCCACCTCCCATGACCATTTCCAAGCATTTCTTGATTTCACCTCCCTCAACAATGCCTTCTTCATCGATCTCAGACACTCGAACCCCAACCGTCCACACGTCCTCGACAAACTTTGCGTTCGTCATCTGGTCGCCCAATTGAGGGAATGCCACCATTGGAACGCCGCACGCCAAGCTCTCGAGCGTCGAGTTCCACCCGGAGTGAGTGAGAAAACATCCTACCGAAGGATGCGACAACACATCGATTTGAGAGCACCATGGGACTATCACTCCTATCTTGTCTAATTCCTCTTTGTAAATGAGTTCATCACCATCTCCATCACTCTCTCTTATCACCCACAAGAATGGCCGGCCGGTCTCTAGCAATCCCCACGCCATTTCTCGCTTTTGCGCCTTCGATAATGTCACTATGCTTCCAAAGGCTACATAAATTACCGATGCTTCCTCCTTCGAATTCAACCACTGAACATAATCCTCAGAGCCCCGAAAGCGGTCGCCTCTGGAAGATTTATGAGAAGAATTATCATTTTGCGCATCTAGGAAACAGAACGGGACAACAGGCCCGATTCCGACCAAATTCAGTGTACCAATCGCTCTTAATACCTCGAGTTCGAGCGCATCGAAGGTGTTCACAAGTACTACTTTTGTATTTCCCCCCTTTGTTAGCTGCTCGAATTGGCTTTGCAGTTTTTGCAGAAGAAAAGCATACTTGCTTTCAAGGTTGAAAAAGGAGGGGACGTCGCGGTTGGTTAGTGGTGGTAGGCCGGGCAACCGGATGAGCGACGTAGTATCACAGCTTTGGCTTGTAACGTTCTTAATCACATCCTCATAGCCATTGAAGTAATAGTAGTATATGCTGAACACGCTAGCGGGTTGAATCCAAACGAGAACGGGTTCGATTTGAAAGGAACGAGCAACGTCGTGGACCCAAGGGATCACCGTGTGGAGCGCGCAGGTGAACCTGAGGCCTCGTCCAAAACTACAGTCGATGAGGCCTCTAAGAGCTTCTGACCCCCGCCGCTCCATCTCGGCGTAGAAGCGCTCAGAGTCAACCCCTGGCTTATGCCCGTCGTCATAGCCATCAGAGAACATGGTGAAGGTTACACCTTCAAGGCAAACCGGATCGATCATGCGGCGGTGGGCGGACACGGTGGTAAGGAAAGTGACGCGACTACCGACGTGCGCAAGGCGCTCAGCCAGCTGGAGGGCCGGGTTCATAGCGCCAAGGTTCGGGAGCGCGACGAGGAGAAAGTGGGGAGGAACCATGACTTTAGGAGCTAGCTAGGGAAGTGCAGCTGACGAGACTATGGGAGAATTATATATAGAAACACATGCCTTGTCTTCAACATCAAATGTAATATTCTTTAATTTTTTCAGTCGACATTTAGTTTAAAGTTTGATTTTGTTGTGTATGCTTTAGAATAGCAGCCTTTCTCGTCCCAAACACAGAGAAGACGTCCTTGGTCTTTGCTGATGGGACAGTAGACGGTGCTCTTTGATTATGTCCCGACACTTTGGTTATCGGCGAACGCTTCGAATGGCGACCCTCCCGAGTTTCCGGCTCTTTCGATCTAACTCCATAGAATCAAGCTTATTTTAAGGATAAGTTAGCCCCTACTCCTTTAGGGGATACAGTAAAACTACGTTTTCATCGGAGTATGATTTTATGAAGACAAATAATGTCTATCGTAAATTTGGTGGACGAATAATGCTCATGTCGTAATTCAAGGACCCACATTTTCATCTTTAGTCTATTTTTCATGGAATTTGAAAATTCAATCCTTTTTAGTCAAACAACGTGGAAGTTTTTATGGTAGAGAGAGACGTGCAAATTATGTCAGACCACTCAATGTAATTCCGTAGTGGAGTTAGCCACTACTTTTTCTCCTTCTCGACACTCTCGGTCATCACTTGCAAGCCAAATTCAAACGTTTGACCGCACATGAAATTGTTCATTTCACACTAGGACGAACGAAAGACGGACCGAACCTTCTCCCCAGGAAAAAGAAGCAACCAAAAAAGAAAACGAAATGATTAAGAGAAGCTAATTAACATATGATTGTAACTTCAGGCCTTGAATTCCTACTCGCGCCTGGTCATGTTCTGGCCTTGTTCATTTGTCAAGAAGAGCCAAGTCGAAGTTTACGGTCGTGAATATAGCTGCATTAAAGGGTACACGAAATGGATTTTGATGCAGAGATCATCGGATCTGAAAGCGTGATTAACTTCCCAATTTGTGTAGAGAAAAATAGCTTTGCCTGTAGGGATGACATCAGGCGAAACCGTTCCACACAAATCCAATGGCCCGTCCCCGATGGTCATGATAGTCGGAAGAGCCAGTCGCCGGTCGTCCCCTGTACCCGCCGTTCAATGAAACTGGCGACTGTTTTGTGAAGCTCGTGGCTGAGCATTTTAGAGACTGACCCTAACCGCCATCGTCAAAGAGATATATTAGGGATGACTGTCCCGCCCCTTATAGCTACTTCAAAGTTCGGTCCCCATTTACCATCAAAAGCCCCAAACTGGTACACCTGTGACAAATTTACCCCAAACTGATATAGCTGCGACAAAGTTACCCTCCGTTAGTTTCTGTTGAATTTTACCGTCAAATTACTGAATTGGATGACACGTGGCAATTTTTGGGTGTATACGTTACCCTCCGTTTGTTATTGGTGTATCAATTTGGGGTTTTTCGTGGTATGTCAAATTGCTGAGTTGGATGACACGTGGCAATTTTCGGGCGTATACGTTACCCTCTATTTGTTTTAGGTGTATCAATTTGGGGTTTTTCGTAGTATTAACTCAATTTAATGAAAACTAATGGAGGGTAAATTTGTCACATGTGTACCAATTTGGGATTTTTTGTGGTAAAAAAAAATTAGTTTGGGGTAAATTTATCACAGTTGTACCAGTTTAGAGTTTTTGGTGGTCAAAAAAATAGTTTGAGGTAAATTTGTGATATGTCTACCAGTTTGAGATTTTTCGTGGTATTAACCCTATTTTAAATCAGTGCGACTATTTATAGAGGAGTTGCAGTTATTTTTTTCTTATTTTTTCAATTTGAATTTTTTATTTTTCATTTTTACAACCTTTGAAAGTTTGCAATTTTTCAGACGTTATAGTTTTCGAATGTGAAGAGCTGTATATGAATTATGAAGAATTCTGTCCGAATTTACGGTTGTCAGACACGAAGAGCTGTATTCTTTTCAGACATGAAAAGTTATGTTCTTTTGAAAATAACATGTTTGTTCACAAAGGTTTTCGCTGTTATATGTTCAACGATTCTATTCAATATTCACTCACAAAAAACTTTCATTTTCGTTTCTTTTCAAAAAAGAAATACAACCATCATTTTCAATCGTTTCCCATTTAGAGTTCTTGAAGATATATCAAAATTACTATATGATATTCTCATTCCGCGACTTTGTTGTATTTTGGAGGATTTTTGCCGGTAAATATTAGCAATGTTCTGGGGCAAATAATTTTTTAAAGAAAGTGAATTCACACCTCAAAGTTCGATACAATTTCTTCCAATTCGTTCACAAGCTTCCCAACACAGGCTTGGGCATGGACCATGGCTCCAGATGTGGTGAAGGATGAGCATTTTCGCGAGCTACGATGAAGGGGGTGGCCTTGTTTGTGAGCCATGGCGACGACAGAGGGGTGGCTCGGCCATGAACCTCCCAATCTGTCGACGGATTAGTGTAACCGTGAGCAACGACGAAGTGGTGGCTCGGCCATGGACGGGCAACGAAGAGAGAGAAAAAGGAGAGGCTATTCAAGTGGATTTTTGATTTTTTTTTATTTGCTTGCCACTTCATGGAAACGTGTCAATTTATGAGTGGATTTCGGTATGTGAATGCTTGCCATGTCAGCTTATGATGTGATACTATATAACCACTGAATATTTCCTCTCATCTCTTAGACAAAAAGCCTACATGTGTCTTCTAGTTGATTCTGTTTAACACACAAAGTATACCATAATCGTCATTCTCAATTGGTCAGTCATTCAGCAAATTTTTACCTTACAACCACGTGATCACAACCAGTATAAAACCAATTCTACCCAAGTAGAACAACTGGTTGAAGGTCGGTTTCCAAAATTTTTACCTAAGAACCAAACCAGTCCCTATGGAATCTGCTTGGAACCAGCAGGGTAAGACCGGTTTGATTCGATTTCTGGATTGAACAGGCCTGATTGCCCAATCTTGGTGTCAACACAATTGGTCATCCACTTTCAAGATGACATTCATCTTGCCTTGAAATTGACATGTACATGAAAAATTCAAACTTTCAAAATAATATGTATCAATATGAAGGAACATGATAACATAATTCAACGTCCAATAAGGTTGGGAGATAACACAGAAACATAGACGGTCGCTCAATTGAGGATTTGAAGATATTATCAAACTCAATGGTGTATTCTTCCACGGATATCCATGTCGACCAAGATCGTGAAGTTTCAAGAAACTTGTCTTGGCGATAATGCTCGGGCAGAAGCTTTTGCTTCAACTCTCTTTTGGAATCTTCTCCCAAACTCTCATCTTGCTTGCGTACTTTCTTCAACTCGGCAGCAACTAATCTGAATCTCCTATCATCCACGCACTTCTTCCGGCTCGAGAGGACATTCAGTTGGGAATAGCTGGCCAAAAAGTCCTAAACCCTTCAAATTTGCCAATTTAGTCATAAGTCTTTTGATAATATGCCAATTTAGTCTTAGACCTTTCAATTGTGTCAATTTAGTCTTAAATCTTTTGAAAATTTGACAATTCAGTTCTAAAACTATTATTTGGATAATTGGCCAGAAGGATTAAATTGGCAAATCGTCAAAATGTTTGAGACTAATTGGCATAATTAAAAAGTTTTATGACTAAATTGGCCGTCGCACAATAGATTTAGGACTTCTTGGACAATTTTCTCACTCAGCTGCGTGGAGCCAATCGTTCGCCCTTCAAAATCAGGATTAATCTTCGCGTTAACACCAAGATCTCGATCGGAATGAGTTCTTCTTTCTCTGCAGCATTGTCCTACATTGGTAGATGAAGATTCTCCATCTCTCCCATCTTCTTCGGAAGATTGCTTGCTAGAGTTGCTTGAAGAATCCATATCACAATCTACATTAGAACTTTCGCTATCTTCACGGGCACTAGCACCGCGCTCTTTGACGTCGATTAACACGTCGCATTTCTTCTTGGGAGTTGTTGAAATCTAGCATGCATCGCCTCCATCTTAATCTCGATGTAAATCCCTAACTCGCTCGGCATTATTTCTTCGACCCCGAAGTATTTTGACCCTTAGCTTTGATACTTCAATCAAGCCAAGAAATTCACAAGTAAAGAAACCCAAACATACCTAGAATACCAAATGCACATAAATCGTATTATCAAATTTCTAATCTAGATAAAAGCGATGCCAGAAATATTTAGAATAATTTTACTAATTGAGAAAACAAATTGTATCCTCATTTTCTAATAATGACAAGAGGTAATCTTAAAATCTTCAAATAAGGATTTGAAATATTTTTAGATATCGGCGATCAAGAGTGTTAACAGGAAAATGGGTTTGGTACAAATCATCTTAATTTAAAGGTCTCAATTGAAAAAACTAAAAATTTGTGGACCCAATTGCATATTCGATATAGTTAGAGACCGAAAAGATGAATTCTGCGTAATTATCTTTTTGCCCCCGACAAAAACCCAAAACCCTCCGTCTCTCCGTTCTCATATCTTCTTCGTCTTCTTCAAACCCTTCGAACCACTCCAAACTCCTCGTCGTCTTCCCGCGAAAACGGTACTTTGCGCAGAAGAAGCCATGAACTTGAGCTCCGCCTCCACCAATCCTAAGGCCTCCTCTCCAATCGGGCGAACACCCAACGAATTCAACCTCCAGCAAGCTTTCACCGCCGTCCACGGCCACTGCTCCTCTCTCCTCCGCAACCTCTCTCGCCTCCCCGATTCCCTCGCGTCCAATCTCCAATCCTCGCTCTGCGACCTCCAAAACCAGACGAGGCACGCGCTCGATGCCGGAATTTCGAATTTCAAGCTCGTTGCCTCTCCCGCCGGGGCGAAGAGCCCGTTTTTCGCGCGGGTGGCGGATGTTGGCAACGCCCAATTGGCTTCGGTCAGCCCTAAGTCGCGCCGGCCGATGTCGGTGGAGGAGATTCAGGAGCGGCTGGCGGGCGTGCCGGTGTACGCGCTGAGCAATTCCTCCGAGGAGTTCGTGTTGGTCTCGGGCGTTTCGACGAGGAAGGCCTTAGGGTTGTTCTGTTTCAAGGAAGAGGATGCCGAGGCACTTCTTGAGCAGATGAAGAGCATGGACCCCGGGATGAGGAGTGGGTCTACAGTCGTGCCTGTTGCTTTGAACAAGGTGGTAGCTTTTAAATTGCCCTTTCTTGGATTGTGATTTTAATGTATCATTATCTAATGGTTACGTGTGTATTGAGAAGACAGTGGGAAGTTTATTGAATGATTTGATTTCGCAGGTGTTTCAACTCAAGGTTGATGGCGTTGCCTTTAGGCTGATTCCAGAGCTTTCTCAGGTTAAAAACGCTATCAAAGTAAGTAGATTCCCTGCACAAACAATGTTATGGTTGAAATGTGATGCGTTGGGATGGGCTTTCCTTGTTTATAGAGCTAAGTTTGGTTGATATTGTGGTGAGAGAAGTTACTGTTTTGAGGTGACACATCTCAGGCTTTATCTCTTGGCTGTGATGGGCAACTTTTGTGCATATATATTTCTTCCGGATTTGAATGGATCGGCGGGTTTGGAATTTGAATTTGTTCTTCGGAATTGTAATAGCTTGTCAACTTAAGCATCCTGTTGACTTGTGACTCAAGGATCTTCGTCTTCTCTGTTGGAATGATAAATGGTGAAGTTACTGGGTACATTGCATGATCTGAAAGGCATAACCAACCATTCAGCGATGATTGTGATTCTGCTGGATAGTGTTGATGGTTTTGAAGTAAACATGTTCTCGAATGTTGGACCCTCGGTTTTTAGAAGACAATCACACTGACTTTTGAGCCTCACCGGGTCTTGGAAATGTGGAGGGCAGTTCAGAGGCTTGGAGTAGTTGCCGTAGTATTAGAACGGGACTGTTTAAATTGCCATCTTTGCCCATTTACTCTAATTTACAGTCCTCTTCGAGGAAGATATCTACCTTGCACGCACTTGCACGACTAATGTAGATAGTTGTAGAACAAACCGTAGTAATGGTCAAGAGAGAAGGATTCTGTTTCACAGGTAAAATTAGATCTACTGGGGCTGGTGCAACAGCAGTTATTTTGTTAGAGTTGGCATACACGGTGCATTACTTGCTGAACTCTGTTATTGTCTCTTCTTGGAAAGGGTTAATTAGACATTTGCAGGTGAGGCAAATGAACGGCTTGTCTGATGAGGCCTTCCCAGGGGTTCCAGTTTTCCAGGTACTTGCTAACTTTTCTTCATCTACAGAGCTCCGTCGCACTCTTCAGAAGACTGTCGATGAAGAATTGCAAAGGGCACTGGAAACAATTTGAACAATGGGAATATTTCTAAAAGTGTGCAACTGCTGCCAGTTAACACTTTTCTGGATTTGATTAAGGCAGATCTGTGAGAGTCAAGGATTACTTATAGGAAACAGTTGCTAATGAAGCAATTGCTTGACAGGATTGAAAGTAATATGCAATATCGCTATCCACATTTGTAGCTGATCTGAGTTAGAATCTTAGAGTTTATAATTGCATGCTCAAATTCCCTTTCTTGTTATGACCTTTTAGCCTAATCAAAGTCTGTGTCATGATCTTCTTGGAACTCTCATGGTCTTGATGCAACTATCAAGTAGTTGGATTGGTAGTTTGGATGGGGGTTCAAGTATTCTATATTAAATTTATTTAAATGAGGATCTGAGTTTTGCTTGAACTAAATTAATTGTGTGATGGGTTGGTCGAAAATATGGTGTATAAGAAGGGATTGTTTGAAAACTGAGTATAGTCTGAAAGTTTAGCATCGCATTATTTAACAACTCACAGATTCCTCCACAGCTTCATATTGTTTTCTTTTCTCTTCTTGATTCCAACTAGTTGTTTGTCATGTGAATTAGTGAGAATTGGGTGGGTGTCATGTTTATTATGGGCGATGGGATTGTTTTGTTCTGTTGCTGATACGAATTTGTCTTCAATCAATTTTGTGGATTTCAAGTATGATGCCTTTTATACTCACTGATCATTGTTGATGCAGTCCAGAAGCTTGATACTAAGGAGCCAAAGCCAAAGCTATCGTCCAGTATTCTTCAGAAAGGTCAGTTCTTCAAGAAAATTGTAGTTTGCACCTTCATAGTTTTGTTATTTGTAGTTCAGAGTTTTTCTCATTTGTGTCTTCTCTAGGAGGACCTGGAAAATTCATTACTCAGAGCTTCTCGCCAACAAAATAGGTTAAATCCCGCATTTAGACAAGGTGACATTCAGGTACGATGTTTGCATCAATTTTTTACTTCTTGGACATATGACGAGGCGTTCCTCCTGGTTGAGCAATTCTCTTTTCCTGGACTTGGCCATGTAGGTTGCAGTCCTTGAGGAAATCATAAAAGGAATGAAGGTGAGTAAAACTGACCTTACTTTTATTTCTCCTGATTTTGCTTGATAAAAGAGTGTATAAGATCATTATCAAGTTAGTTTTTCTCAACATATGCCAGCAGTTGCGATTGTCATATCACTATTGCTGGTCCTCTTTTGGTTGTTCAAATGGATGGAATAAGTAACATGGGAAGTGATTGCAGGAAAATTCTAATTCAACATGGGATGATGTTGTTTTCATACCTCCTGGATTTGATGTTGCCACGGATCCGTCACGGCAATCGGGACCTCGGAATAGTTAATGCTGTCCAAGCCAATTTCCTCCTTTTCTTTTTCATTTATTTATGTCTGGTAATGTTGTATCGCTCGTGTTATACATTTTTCGTGAATCTAAGCTACATGAGGAACATGGATATTTCAGTAGGCTGATAGTTACTGCTTAAAATGATGTAAGGTATATTTTGAATGTGCAAGTCAATTTCAAAGTTTCAACCATTGCATTTTTCTTGAGCCGATATCTAGCTCTCTCTCTTTGATGGACACAACCCATATATATAGATAGAAAACATTTGGTTGTGGAATTAAATACAAAAAAATAAAATAAAAATAAATTCCACATATAAAACCTTTAGCTATATGTTGCAGATACTGATTTAAAACATGATATAGAAAACATTGTTGAGCTAATTGTGCAATGCCAAAAAAAAAAAAAAGACGAAGAGGGATCAAACAAGTGATGCTCTGTATAATTTTGAAAGATGTATGCATTCCCGAGGAGAAATTAGCGAAAAAGCTACTAGCCAAGCAAAAAGAATTAGAAGTGATCAAAAGATGTGTAGAGAACTCCTGATCTTATGGATCAATCAATCATGAACTTACATTCCCCAATCATCATTAACATCACCATCTTCGTAGTCATGTCTCTCTAACATCAAACAATACTTCCTCCTCTTTCTTTCGCTCTTCCTCCTCATGATCATCTTCTAATTTCAAATCCTTCATCCAAAATAATCCCTATAATACATAAAAAGTGAATTTAGTAATTGTATAAATTCCGAGATGTATTTGTGACTATGGTACTATTATATGACTATCCGTTAGTGTTTTAGTTTTTCGTTATGAAGGAATAGATTAGTAAATTTTCAATACTTGTGGCAAGCAAAACTCTTAAGTCTATACAATTATATTTGTATGCAGTGGACTGGTAGGTATTGAAAACCCCATGATTGCGTCACGGTACACGACTGTGCAAGGACAAAGAAAGCCAAAATGAAATAAAACACTTCGGTCGGACGAAACAATGAAACATGAGACAGAGAGACAGAGAGACAGAGCCTATGTAGCAGTAGGGAATTCATTTAGTTAACCCAAAGAAGACTATATTTTCACCTGTGATGATGGAAAACAATAAGGAAAGATAACCCAATCCATAATTTATCATATTTTAAATTATCTGTGAATTATCCAAGTTGAGAAGCAGAAGTATGTATCATTGTCATTGTTTTCGCTTCTTCTTCTTGCCCTGAGAATAATGAAACTCGACCTCAACATCTTTGAGGAGACCCCAGGGAATACCAATTCAAACAATCCTCTTTGCTGATGGGTAAATCAAATAATACTTCATCACTTAAAACATGCATATGCGAAATAGAATTCAACAGCTGCCTTCTCTTTTTCGTCATCATCTAGGCAAGCCCCTCAACTCCCAGTAAGTATATATAAGGAGCAAGGAACGCTCTATTCTTGCACCAGAAACTCAAAAAGAAAGAGAGAAAAGAAAAAGTATAGCATCAGCCCTAAACCATGGCTCCCCTGAATTATCTTGTAGTAGCATTCCCAAGCCAAGGCCTCATCAACCCGGCCCTCCAATTTGCCAAGCGTCTTCTACACGCTGGGGCGCACGTCACCTTCGCCACCGCCGCGTCGACTTACCGCCGCATGGCCAAGTCCGACCCACCCGAAGGTTTGTCCTTCGCCTCCTTCTCTGACGGCTCTGAGGAGGGGCTCATGCCCGGGATCGACATCGAGCAGTACATGGCCGACGTGGAGCGGCTGGGTTCGGAAACCCTAAGAGACCTTGTCGTCACTAGCCTTAGAGAAGGCCGCAAATTCGCGTGCATATTTTATACCACAATCGTTCCTTGGGTTGGTCAGGTGGCTCATTCTCTTCAAATCCCCTCAACACTCATTTGGGCTCAACCTGCAGCTCTTCTTGATATATATTACTACTACCTCAATGGTTATGGTGATATTATCAGCAACCTAGGCAAGGACGATCCTTCGGCATCGCTCCACTTACCGGGATTGCCGCCGCTAACTCGCCGAGACGTCCCCTCATTTTTCACACCCGAAAACCAATATGCTTTTTCTCTGCCTCTAATGCGAGTGCAGTTTGAAGTATTCAAGGAAGAGAAGAATCCGAGAGTACTGGTGAACACTTTTGATGCGCTAGAGCCCGGGCCTTTAAAAGCCATTGGCAACATTACCATGATTGGGGTCGGCCCGCTAATTCCCTCCGCGTTCTTGGACGGACAAGATCCCCTGGACAAATCCTTCGGAGGAGATCTCTTCCGGAGCTCGAAAGACTACATCCAGTGGCTAGACACCAAGCCTGAAGGTTCCGTGATTTATGTATCATTCGGAAGCCTTTCCGTGCTGTCGAAGGAACAAAAGGAAGAGATGGCACGTGGGTTACTAGGCACCGGCCGTCCGTTCTTGTGGGTGATTAGGAAGGACAAAGAAGGGGAAGGAGAGGGAGAGGAAGATCACTTGAGCTGTATGGAGGAATTGGAGCAAAAGGGAATGATAGTGCCATGGTGCTCTCAAGTGGAGGTGCTCTCCCATGCTTCAATAGGGTGTTTTGTGACTCACAGTGGTTGGAACTCAACCTTTGAGAGCTTGGCTTGTGGGGTCCCAATGGTGGCATTCCCACAGTGGAGTGACCAGCAAACCAATGCCATGCTCGTTGAGAATGAATGGAAGGTTGGGGTGAGGGTGAACATGAACGAGGGAGGCATAGTGGAAGGAGATGAGATCAAGAGATGCTTGGAATTGGTGGTGGGAGATGGAGAGCAGGGAGAAGAAATTAGAAGGAATGCCAGGAAGTGGAAGGGTTTGGCAAGAGAAGCTGCCAAAGAAGGTGGGTCATCGGATAGGAATCTCAAGGCATTCTTGGAGGAGATCGAAATGGAAGCAAATGGTCACTAGAGTACCAGTGCTTCACCTGTTATTCCTTTGCTTTCGTATTTGTATCTGGTTTTATATTTGTAACATCTGGAAGAAAATAATGTTCGTGTTACTGTAAGTACATGAACTATCGCGTGTAACAACAATGAGATATATTGCAATAATACAAGGTTGTCTATTACATTTTGGAGCTTGATCTAGCTAGCATGCTCGCTCACACCTTGTAAATTTGTCATACAAGTCAGAATGTCAGCTGATTTTGTCTCTATTTATAAGGGCAACTATTAGAATATACCGGGTGCATTGTAACATGTTGGGTTTTGGACTGGGGCAGAGCATAATGGGCTTGACCAAAGCCCAACCCATCTCCATCTGAAATTCCCTGGAGGGTTACAAGCAAGAGAAGTTAAGCTCTCACGAGAAAGAAGGGATAAGAGTCTAAATACGCTTCGAACCCGATGAGACGTGTGATAATACGGTTTAAGCCTCAAGCCTGCAACTGACTTTTCTCTTTGCGGGTGAATGTCAAGAGGGAGTTGCTAAAGCAACTTACATGGGTTACTCAAAAGTAGTGATATCCACATTTCTAGTGATTCATTTCCTGCAAACCTTCCACGAGCAGGACCTTGTTGTGCCCAAAAAATGGATTTTGGACAGAATAATTGGCTAGATAGGTCGATCAAAATGATTTTTTTTGATATTATGGATGACTTTACAATTAATTTCAATTGAATCGACTAAATTGAACCGGCTATTCGTTGGGACACTAACCCCTGGGTAAGGACGGATTTGAGGATGAGGAATTAGCATACTGATTCGCTTTCTTCCGATGATTGGGGGCGTTCGTAGTGACTAGGGGAAGTAGAAAAAGGAAGAAATATAGTGGGTGCTCGGGTATATGTGTGGAAGGCCGAGAGCACACCAACATTTTCAAGAGAGAATTAGAGGTGTGTTTGGTAATGCTTTTTTGGAAACAGCAATAACACTGTCACCAATATGAGCATATCGGCAATTACTAGCAAGCAAAATGTGAGATCTAGGGATATATACGGTTACTACTATACGGGTATTCATCTGAGTGCGTGATTACACTTTTAACTGGGGTGGATACACCAGTACTACGTGGAGTAATCTCACTTCTTCGGACTTGAGGTACAATTCTGCAAAACCCAGCAGGCGCATTGCATGTGCATATCATCCATCGACTCTTATAAGTCATAGGAGGGATTCACATGATCTAAAGAGAGCATACACTAACCTATATGCTTTGCATGCAGCTAAATTTTTTACCTATTTAAATAGTTAGTTATTATGAGTGTGTGAGTGAGCTCTCGTTGTTAGTGGCATGATACATGTGCCCTCATTTGATAAATATTTTGTGTAACGAAAAGTCATAGGGATGATACGGGCTTAGATTTGTATCTAGGATCAAGGCCAGTCCGAAGTCTAGTGCCTCCGTTTAACCGCAGTCCGAGGTCTGTTGGGTTCACCGCCACCTGTTGGTGGGCTTTCCATGGTCCCCGACCATTGTTGACCCCAAGTGGAGGCAAATTCAAAGTGCAAAGAAGTCAATAGAATCTAAGGGCGTGCATGGCAACACTTTTGCTTCAGATATATCCATGCTAAAGGTACAGGTAGTTCTGGTGCTTCTTCACCTGTGTCTCTAGCGTGGTTTATGTCGTAATGGGCATAGTATATAAACCTTCTTCATGAATAAACCGTCTCTAGTTCAGAGGTGCATCATGATACATTCAGTAAACCACACCATTAGACGAGTTGGTTTATGACAAGCAACAATTCTTTCCAACAATTTGGTTTGGTATTTGTTGAGAACCTACGAAGAAATTCCAAGTGAGTGCATCTAAAAATGACATTCACAAACCCTGCATAGTACTTTGAAGGGTGTGAAGAATATCGACAAACAGAAACATACATGCATTTTGCCTTCTCAACATCAAATTTTCTTGCTTTCAAGAATCTGATAAATAAGACAGATGACTTGAGAAGTTCAAAGACGACAACAACAATAGTATAATTGTGTTTTTGTGGAATTGCTCGGTCCACTTTAAAATATTTGTGGGATGCCATTTAACCAACTTGGATCAATTGCTCGATCCACTTTGCCATGATTGTGTCTTTGTGGAATGCCATTTAACCAAATCATGAAACATTTATTTCTTATAATTCGTTATAAAAATGATATTGCTAAAACACTTTCGTGCAATACCAATTTAGTGAAAAATTATTATAATTTTTTTTAAAAAGTTATTTTTTTATTTAACTGGCGGAGGAGATCCGTGGCGGCGGACGGCGATCATTGATGGCCGAGGACGACGGTCACCGGTGGCGGATTGTCTCTTTCTGATTTTAACTTTTGAAGAGAAGTAAACTTTTTTTTTTTTTACTTCTAAAAGTTGCTCAAAAATAACTTCTGAGAAGTAGAAAAATGAAATTGCGTTACCAAACGAATTTTTGCTTCAAAAGTTGCGTTACCAAATTGATTTATGCTCTAAAAGCACTTGTGAAGCAGAATTTCTACTTCAAAAGTGTTACCTTACGCACCCTATGTTGTATCTAGCAATATCACCTAGAGGGGGAGGGGGTGAATAGGTGATTCTGAAAGGTTTTAGAACTTAATGCGGAATTTAATAGTTCCAAAACGCAAACTGAATAAGATCAATAAAACTACGTGTAGATAAACAAAAACATAGCAAGAGGAATTTAGGGTAAGAGAGAATTTGCACGCAATGTTTATAGTAGTTC
The DNA here is from genome assembly GCA_029784005.1 of Lenwebbia sp. NSW1173648. Lineage (NCBI taxonomy): Eukaryota > Viridiplantae > Streptophyta > Magnoliopsida > Myrtales > Myrtaceae > Lenwebbia > Lenwebbia sp. NSW1173648. The sequence continues at coordinate 43,370,873 of JARCGZ010000001.1, forward strand.
GGCTTAGTAAGCCTACGTCCACTCTCCCACGATGATAGCCGATTGGTTAGATTCCACTATGAATCGATGAAAGGTTACAAGAGTTGTCACTCTTATCACTCTTACAAAGGAACCTTTCAAAGATATGAATTTTAAGCTATCAAGAACAAGAGAATGTGAATTTAAACAACTCAGTACTTTGGAATTTTTTTTCATGAACTCCATCTGCAACAGTCACCATTGATCTTCTTTATACTCCTTCGACCTCGAACTAGCCGTTACCATGGTCCTCCAAAGGATCGCTCCTCAATCTCTGATTGGACGTCATCAATCTTGATTGAACGAGACTGTATATAGAAAGATCTAGTAGCCGTTAGAGTAGAGTTTGAACCCTTCAGATTCAGTCGCCCATACAACCAAATCTTCAGTTTCCATAAGTAGAGGTCATCCAAACCTTCAAGATATCTTGTCCATGGACAGTAATATCCAATCGAGGATATTTTCCTGATTTGATTGGAAAATAATCCCATTAATCAAAAGTTACAGACTTCCATAAATAACACAGCCAAACCGGAAACCTGCCAAACGTGGGTCTTCAGAATTTAGTAGAAGATATTGCAGAATCTGAACATAGTTCAGAAGCAGTCTTCAGAAGTAAAAAGACTCTCTGAATCTGAACAGATTAGAACAATGACTCTGAGCTTCTGTAAAGTCCTTGCTGACGTGTCACATAAGTTTTCTCGAAATTAAGTATTTAGAGGCAACACAATCCTCCATTTGAAGTCTTCAGAGGCAACACATTTCTCCATCTGAATACTGTTGACACCTAAATTTTGATTTTTTCATTTTTCATTTATATTGCACAAAAATGAGAATTAACCTTAGTTCTCATCAACAATTAATTTCTCATGCATTGCATATTTTATTTGTTATTAGTCATGCATTGTTATTTGCATTCAGGCCAGAGGTGAAGCAATTGAGCTTTAATTTGACAGGTGTTGACACCTAAATTTTGATTTTCCTTAAATCATTTATAAAATGAGAATTAATTCTCGCCAAAAATATTTCCTCATGCATTGCATATTTTATTTTCTCTGCATTGCATTGCATTTTGCATACTAAATTGGGCCGGCGGCGGAGGATTTGAGCTTAATCTATCAGGCGACTGAACTTAAATTGATAATAAAATTTTCGCCAATCGAGGGGAGTTTGTACCAAGGTCCTGAGGCCTAATCTGAGGTTAAATCAGCCTATTTAATATTTAATTTTAAAAAATCCTTTTAATTAAAAATGCCCATTAATTAAGAAAAAAGGTTTTATGGACGGAATATTTTGTCTCCGGATCAAATTGCGACTATCCGAAGTTGAGGGACTATTTTGCGAATAAAGGAAATAAGGCGAAACCCTAGCTCACTATTATAAATAGGTGCATTAGGGTTCACATAGAGGGGGGCTCACGTCAGAATTTTGACGAACAATTGCTCAGAAAATAGAGAGAACACACGTGAGAGAGTGAGAAAGAAAGAGCACGAGAGCATCGTGGCCGTAATCCTTCCCCCACGGGTGCACCTTACGATCACGTCAGATCGTCGCCAACGCCATTCTACAGCTTTACTGGTCACCGTGCTGAAGAGCCTCGAAGGATCATCCATAGATTTTCACGCGTTCATCCTCCGTTGGGATTTTCACGAGTTCAAGTTCTTGAGGAGATAAAAGCAGGCGAGGTCTTGGGAAGAACAAACTCTTCCATCGGCACGTGTCTCCCTTGGTGTTTATCTTTTATTGGTGTCTGGTGTCTACTGAGGGATTATCCATGCAAGGCCATATCACACAAAGGGAGTTTTAAGGCCATTGTTGATGATCAGTGAATCAATTTCACCGATCCAGTCAAAGAACATCATCACGCCCTGCAAAAGTCAGTCTCTTGGTGCTAGGCTCCCACCCACCAACGTTGCAAATCAAGCCTTGAAGATTCCTGTTGGTTGGTGCTCTGTCCTTGCAGCACGTGGAGAGCCAAAAAGCCAACAAATCAAGCATTTAGAAGTCACAAACTTGTGATCCAACAACGCTCTTCGGTGAGTTCATTTTGTAGATGTTCCGGTGCCTTATTCGCGAATCCGCAAATCCCTACCATCATCCAGCCGTGCGAGTTCCCCCGAGCCGCTTCCAAGGGTCGAAGCTTGATCCGCAAGATTTGGTGCGAGCTTGAATTGGAAACATAATTTTGCAATCTAGGTATTTTCCTAATTTGAATCTTGAAATATTTGATTGCATAATTTGGTTGACTGAAATTACTTATTCTAAAAATTGCCTTGCAAGTTTAGCATGTTCAATTGCCTTAATTAGAATAATGCACGTTAATTTTGGAAATCGAAAATCCGGAATATATTTTGATTGTTATCTTGACTCAATTTTATGAATATAAAAAATGATTAAATCTAAATTAGGAAAATATTTTCCTAATAGGCAACGATTTCTTTAAACTTGGACGATTCTTCCCGTTGCCATTCGGGAACGATCCTCTGGTTTAGGAAAAGCGGGAAAGATAAGCCAACCCGATCTATTGCCATTTAGATCCGGTTCGCTATCTTTCAAAAGCCGACTTTAGATTTAGTCACATTTTTTTTTTCGAAAATTGCAAGAATGAAATATTTGATTTGCCATCTTTGTTTACTTGAATTATCTTGCTTGATATCTTGGATTTGTTTGAATTTTAATTGAACTTAAGACTCCCAAAAATATTTAGTAAGATATAGTTTCTTAGAACTTATATCTAATTAAATCTTTAGGAAGATAAGTTTCCTAGAAACTTCATCTTATTAAGTTCAACTTGGAAATGAAGTCAAGAAAATCAAATCAAGCATATCTTCATGTGGTTGAAAATCCCAAAGAAAATACAAAAAATCTCATGCATACATTGCATATTCATGGCATATTTTTTTTTTCGAATATCATATCCTGCATTCCATATTTTCAAAATTCCATTTCATATCTTTGCATTATCTCTCATGTATTGCATCAAATTTTCGAGTATCATCATATCCCCATACCATATTTTTGTAAAAATATTTCATGCATGAATTCGCATGTCTCACTTCGCATTTTATATAGTTTAGGCGCATGTATATGTCATATTCCATGTTATGCTCGCATATCATATGTTATTCATGCTCATACTTTTCGTGTATCACTTATAAATTGCCTTCCATATTTTTAAAAAATCATTTTGCATACATTATGCATATTTTCGCATAACATATCTTGCATTTTTGCATGTCTCATATGTTGCACGTCCGCGTCACATTTTATTTTACCACGTCATATCTCGCATGTTATTCATCTTAGGTTAGTCTAATTTGTATGATTGAATTGTTTAATTGAAAATTGCATGCTATCTAGGGTAGATATAATTCACGTATGTTATAGTTTTGCACGTCTATTTGGATTGCTTGCATGTTGTCTTGAATATTGCATTCGTGAGTCACTCTGCATGTTTTAATTAAATGGAATTTAGACATATCTTGCATGCTTTGCCTTGGCATTTTCGCATTTAGTGTAATTCATGCATTTGCATTTCATTTTAAATAAATGAAAACATAAAAGAACACCTCATTTGAACTTTAAGATGAATTCAATCAAATTTGAGTCACCGACTTAGGACTTTCATGGAATTAAAGGTACCGAAAGGGCATTAGTTTTAATTAACTAGTGTAATCAAGTCCCCGAACACTTAATCTCTGGTTCGTAGAAATAAAGTGGTTCTCCCGCTACTTTATTTAGGTTCCTAATCAACCTACCAAAAATGATTAGTAGCGACTCCAAATCTAAAATCATCCTAATGAACCTTAAGTTGCGATTTGGTAGGGCTTGGGAGAGTCCGTATTAGGTTAGTTTCTAATTAGCCTGATAATCCATTAGCCTAAAATCTGATTGATTTTTTTTTTAGGTCGCGACAGCTTGGCGACTCCACTGGGGAATTTGCTTTAATTTTTTCGAAAAAAATTAAGCCTTAATTGGATTACTTGAATTTTTTGAGAAAATTAAAAGCTTTAGCGGACTTAGGCCTAAAGAAAATTCCATGGATGTTTCGCTTTTGGCGATCTTGATTGAATCTCATTTAAAGGTGTTATATGTTCTTGCAGGTTAGAGTGATAAGGGGTGGAGTTGATAGTTAACCATTTGTTTTGCAGGGAGAAGTTGGAATGAATGTCCTAGTTATTTTGAAGTGTTGAGTGCCATGAACTGTTTCGCATGCCTTTATTCTTTTAAGCACGACACTTAGCACACACAACCCGCCACTGAACCCGAGTGGCTAGGCTTAGGATGGTGTTTGATTAGGGGCACACCGGCCATCGCCATTTGGCCCGAGTCTCCCTTTTCAAGTCCCGAAACATTTCAAATCGGTGCCAAGAGTTACCACCCCCGTCATTAGCCATGTGACGCGGGTTGTTACTTGGCTGAGCCGGATGTCTATGGGGATCCCCGACTCAATCACAAGCTCAGGTGGTTCAGTCCGGACATCCTTGGGGCTCCACCTTTGTCAAGCCATGTTAGATAGAAATCGAACCTCACGAGCATTTCATGTGCATGTCTATGTGGTTGGCATTTTCTTTTTCTTCTAAAAGGCGGTACTTCCTTAACCTTTACTCTTGTCTTTACTTATTTATTTGAGTCGGTCCGTGGCATTCACTAGGTGAGTTTGTAAGTATCTCGAGCTATATACGATGGGGGAGGTTCGAGTCATTACTCCAGCTAAAAACCAACTGAAGGAATGGTGGAGCGAGCTGCATGAGGATGGCCGTGAGATCATCAGATTCCGTATTGGCTACATGCTCCCTTTGCTTGATATTCAGCTCAGATTTGGTCTCATCCATGCACTGGCGCATTTCTGGAGCCCCAAGACCACCACCTTTATATTCGGTAAGCACGAGCTAACTCCAACTTTAGAAGAGTATAGCGTTCTCGTGGGAAAGTCACTCGACTTTGGATTAGTGAGCCCGCCTATTGGAGAGGATCCGGTCTTGATTTTATCTGATTACTTAAATGTTAGTCGTGATGAAGTGGCTAAAGTTTTGAAAGCAAATCGAGGGAGCTGTCATATTGCATTTTTAGACTTGTGTTTTGCTAAAGCTCCCTTTAATTTCGATAAGGCTAAGATCTTTATTTTGCTTTTCTTTGGCTCAATCATTTTTCCGCATAAACAAAATGCAATCGACCCCTTGATTGCATCTTTTGCTCAACAAGTAATCAATGGAAAAAATTTCGTTAATGCCATTCTGGCCGAGACCTTCATTTCGCTTTCAAAGTTTAAGATGGAATAAGATAAAACTTTTCGTGTTTCACCCGAGATCCTTCAAGTGTGGTTCCTTTCCCACTTTGCTAAATTTGGGAACCTACTTGAGATCTCGAAAATCACTGAGCGTGAGTATCCTCTTTTAAAGTTTAAGGAAAGACAAGACCGGGTTCCTGAGTACCATTATTCCCAATGGTTATTTTTTTTAGCAAACCCGAGTCCTGTGACTTTCCTATGGAGTGCTTCTTGGTTTAAAGTTGAGGAGGCTAGACTTACGGGTCGAGATGGAGCACCTGTCCCACTGTTGGGGATTTCTGGCATCACAGAGTATTATCCGATGAGGGTGACCTAGCAATATGGAGTGATACAGTTCATTCCTCCGACCCCGAAGAATGAAGAAGTCCACATTGACTTTGATATGAGGAACCGGAGATTTGAGGAGCATGTTACTCTTGCTCATACAACGTGGGAGCGATGCAGGCCGGCAAAGTTGCTTTTGCCCAAGGGGATCCTCATAGGGACGGTCAAGACTTACCATGCCTCAGTGAGCTACATTCAAGAGCATGTCATTCCCAAGGATTGGCTTCCGGTGATACCTCGAGTGGCCGTTCAAGATACCAAACGATTAGAGATCAATCGTCTCAAGAGGAAGCTTGCCGGAGCCCAAGAGAAGGCCAGGAAGAGTGAGGGCAAGTACAAGAAGCTCAAGGCTCGTGCTATCCCCCAGAAGTCTATAGCTCGAGCTAGTTAGAGTCATTTTTCATATTTGATTTGTTTTTCGTTTGGGATTTGTGTTTCGGATTGTGCTGTTTCTGGATTGCCTTTTCTGTCTTGCATGAATTTTTAGACCCCTTTTGAGTTATTTCTGGAATCTCGCCTTTGAATGAGAAATGCTCGAGACATCTTTCTCTATCATGAGTAAAATTTTGAGATTAATCCGGACTGTTTTCCATTTATTACAGAATTATTCTTAGATACAAAACAGTCTGGAATTTTAGAAATTCACCGACATCAGTCTAGTATCATCAAGTACTACAGGAAAACGAATTTTTTCACAAGGTACCAAAACAGGAAAGTTGTAGAATGTGTTTTGAACAAGCAATCTACAAATTTTCGGGCATCAATTCGCATTTTTGATGGCCCATTTATCCTCAAAACAGAAACCGGACAAATCAGTTTTCTGAACAGAATTTTTGGAAAGGACTATTAAACTGTATTGATCCAGGGGAAATCTGCCCAACCTTTAAACATGAAAGTCGTTTATCTACCTCCTTACCATGTCCTCGTAAAATTTCACATCATTTTGATCACTCTGTGAATTAATGTGATTTTTTTTGTAAAAGTTGACGAAACTGGAAAGTGCTCTGGGGCAGTCCTTTGGTTGTGTCTTTAGTTCCTTTTGAGTCTAGAGGACGTCATGGACCGGCTCACTATTCTCAATGGTTGTACTAACCTCGATCCTTGTCTTTTGAAGGTAATTTACCACAGTTCCCCACAAGATCCTTACCTACTCAAGAAGATGACTGACAAAGCTGAGGTTGTAACCACCATAAAAGAAAAGCTTGAAGAGCTTCATGACAGGATGCTAGCCTTCACTACTATCATGGATGGAATGATTGATATCATGAAACATGCTGTTCGGCTTCACGAGTACTAGCTTGAACGTGACATAGTCAAAGACTTTGGCAGACAGGACCAACTTCCCTGTGACAAACCCCCAGTACTGAAGGGAAGAGAATTTACTCTACTTCCCGCAGCGATGCCTGTCATATGGCCAATACTCCTAAAGAAGGGGCTGATCCAGCGAGAACAAGCCTTTCCATGGCTCGAGAATACCCGCAATTTTGAATTGGGCAAGTTTTGTGATTTCCATTGCGGTCGAGAGGGTCACTCCCTCGAAGAATGCGTCACTCTGAGATTCCGGGTCCAAGATATGATCGATGCTGCCGATCTCATGTTTCGTGCATGGAAATATTGCGGTGGAGACCGAGATATGCTGGTGGTCCCGAGCATGCGATTAGAGTATCCTCACATGTTCAGAAATGAAGTACTTCCGCAACGCCGTCCCGTCCCTCGTGGCATTACCTGGAACACCTGGGACGCTTAGCCAAATCAAAAGACAAGAGAGTTTACCACTGAAGAAGCAGGCATAGACCCACATCAGTAGCTCATTTAATTTTATCCCCTGCATAATATATTTCCCTTTTTCTTCTAGGCGTCTAGGTTGCATTTTTTATTGCTTTCTAGGATTTCTCATTACGACTCATGTCGCACTTTAGGATTTCCCTTTTCAATAAAATGTAATTCGATTGATTCATTATCAATGAAATTACAGTTTTTTTCATCATATTTTGGAATCTTGTTGAAGTACCCCAAACTCACCCGATGACGATAACCAACGATTGAAAAATTTGTCATCTATGGTAAGCACTGAGGGTTGGGCTTCTCAAGATTTCTCGTCCCAAAGTTTTTGAAAATAAAAAGCTTTTCAAGGAATTTTTTTTTATATATATAAAACGCATGCAGTTTAACCTGTTTGTCTTACTGACTCATCTACCATATGTCTTGGCATTAATCCGAGGGCAAGGAACAGATTCATAACTCGAACAGTGAGCTAGTCCGATCGATCCTTAGACAATCCTGCGCAATCCCTACATATGTTTCGAGGCTCGTAGCTCACGGTCAAGCCAGAAGTCCCTGACCGATCCTAATACATCGACTAGTTAAGGCAGATCCAAGCTTCGCCAATGATCATTTCCCGTGCCAGGCGATTGAGCTATTGGTCAACCTGAGTCTAATTGGCATTAGGCCTGATCAAGTCAAAATGCGAGAAATGAATGGATTGTAGTCATCCTTGGCTGGAGGAGATCTCAAGAATGGGCCAAGAAGAGATTGCCTTGTGCCGCATCAACCACTATGACACTGCAATCTTAACTAACAGCGGACCGTCTAGAGAATTCAGGACTGAGGCAAGCTTAAGTATTGCAAGAGATCACATCGGTCTTATCAGTCAAGTTATTCAGGGGCAACATCCTGACCGCCAATCCAACACGGTCCCATCGGATGATGCTAGACAGACGAACCAAGAGGTGCCAAGATAGGAAGCATGACCCTAATTTGCTATCGCCAAAGCAAATGAATGATCAGGATATCATGGGTCTTCGCCTGCTTTTTTTTTTTTAGAACTCCATTCACGCACCCTTTTCTCGTGCAGGATCAAGCACAGGAATGATATGCCTATCAAAGCTGGAAATCAAACTTCCAACTCGGGGCATACCTAGAGACAATCTCGGATTATGCTACCCGACATAGCCTATTCTGACAGACAGAAAGCGAGACAAATCCAAGACAGCCTGACCTCAAGAGAGAGTATATCTTGCATGGCCTGATCATTTTTTTGAAATAATGACCCTCTATTTTTCCTCCTTGCAGGGTCAAGTGGTGAAACGCATCATTTGCCAAGCCCGGAATCAAATTCTAAACATCGGTCATATCTGGGGGGAATTGCAGATTTTTGCAAAGCTACAATCATCTGACATGATCCATTCTGACGAAAATGGGGCAAATCGATAGCGAACCCTCACTTGGATAAAGGGAGTTGTGTTTTCTCTATCTCATGATATTTTCAAGATAACACTCATACTTTCCTTCTTGCAGGAGCACACGACCGACATGATGGTCAACACCAATGAACAACCAGAGCATCTCGGGTCCTTACTCGACTTATTATTCGTTCATGTGTCTCCTTGTGCAGGGGAAAAGTCAGGGGTAATTCATTCCTTGATACGAGGACTAAGCTCCCCAACTTGTTTGATCCATTCACGCGTTCTGGGGCAACTCAATTTCTCTCGTTCCCAAGAATTCTTTTTCATACTTGCACGGTCTGATCCTTAAGCAGAAGCATAAGATTTTCATGAAATATGATTGATGCTTGAAATGGCTCACACATTGCATGATTTATTCATGACTATTCTTCATGTTTAATTTACCAACTCTGAATAGGGAGCATGAATTGCATATGATGCATCGAATGTACAAAATGGGGCATGACAGGATGACGAAAGGCAAGCCATTTCCACACACGTCCTGCATTTTTAATCCCCAGTGAGTTGAGAGGTAGCTAGATTCTGCATTCTCAAGGTAAAGGGTTTTCTCGCGAAAGGTACGATAGCCGAAGTGACGGAGGCATTCAGTTCTCTATCCAAACACTACAGGTTATCCATTGCAAACCCCTTGAGCGGCGGTTTCATTTCTTTACCCCTGTCAAGAACCACCCTACATCGGGGTCCAGACGAGGCAATTTCGGCAGAACATGAGGTAAATGGTTAGAAATTCTCTTGCTCGGACTAACATCAATCTCTCGAGTTTTGCTTTGCATTATACTCAAGCTTTAATTCAAGTGCTTTAGGATGATGAAGAGCATTCATTTCTCTATCCTATACACTCTACCCTTTGCATAGCCCACTTGAACCTGCAAATTCATTTCTTAAACCCTTGTTGGTGATCGTTGCTCATTCCAAAGTGAAGACGGTGCCATCCCCAAGGAGCAGAATTGAAGAGAATTGGGTCAACGGAGAATTCCCAAATGAACTCGTCTCATGTGCTAGATTTTTCATGTAATGTCTGGCATAATTTTTGTAAACTGTCTTGTTGTTGTAATTCCTTAAATAAAAAGGGGGAATTCAAATCACGGGATTGTCAAAAAAAAAAAGAGAAGCAAGTGCAGCCTAAAAGAAAAGGGCCCGTTCTCGAAAAAACAAGCAAAAAACGAGACGTCAAAAAAAAAAAAAAATCGAGACGTCGTGACAAAAAAGAAAGAAAAATGGGAGTTGGGAGTAAGAAAAGCAAAGGCTGATCCCACAAAATCCCGGGCGGAAAAAGCAAAATGCCTATCAAAAGCAAGGCCAATGCCAATTCAATCCTTGTTCATTTGTAAAGTACTTCTGAACTTTAAATGCATATATTTGCATGCTCTTTCTTGTAAATCCCCAAAGGGTTCGAGATGTAAAGGAAATTTTCCAGAGAAGCCAGATTGCAAAATGCAATTTCCAGCGAGAGTCAATACCATTCTCAAGAAATGATGGTATCCTTTGAAGACTATTCCAGAAAGGTCGAGATCGGTGACAAGACAACTATGATCACCAACATCAAACCCTTCTCAATGTATTTTCTGAGCCAAAATGAACCTTTTCGTTTCTCAGTCCCCAAACCTAACCTACATTACAACCCTTCAAAGTCTCTTCTGATTAGAGCACTTGAGTTAACGTAGAGTTAAATGATTTTAAGCATCGCTCGAAGAAGTTCGAGCAAGATTATTTCTCTCTCATTTTTGCAGGGTTCTTGACTTGTAAACCCAGAACAGATGATAAAGACTTCTTTCAACAGCCTTGACTCGACAGAGAGTCTCCTTTGATGAACCTTTGACCCAGCCTACATTACGGTCCTAATCAAGACCTCCAGATCGGCTTGGTCGTACCAATTACGAGATTACTCAAACCCTTATCGAATGCAATGATGGTAAGATTGAGCGATTTCTCTTGAATCCTGCAGTTAGGATAAATAGCTTTCCTCGAAAGTAAGAGAAAGCCCTTTCGGACTGAAGTCCCCCATTCAGGTTACATTCGAGGTGTTCATAATGTGATAACCTCCCAGAACAGAATTGGTAATGCAAACTCGAATAGTTATGCATGAACCGCATTATGAGTCATTATAGCATGCGAGCAAAATGCACATTTTGTTTTTAATCATGCTTGACAGGAACTAAAGTGAATTGTTAATGCAAGCTTAGCATATAGTTTTGCATAAACTCATTGATGGATATGTCTTCGCCATGTTACCTCTGACATTGTCTGATAGGTAGTGCATTCCTGATGATTCGAATTACCTTCCGAGGTCTCGAAATTCATCCAAGGATTATTGAATGAACAAGCCCTGCTGGCAAGCGCCCGCCAGGTAATCTCCCAAATCCTCAGGTAAGTATATCTTCAACCTGAACCTTTCAAAAGAATGACTTTTGATGATTGTCAAGGTACTCGAATCCATTGCGGCACGTACGCTCATTCAGGTATCCACCTTCTTCAGTGAAGCATGATTTTTATGAAATACATGTCGCATTAGCATTGGTTTTGTCTATATGCATGATTATACTTCAAGTGAATAAGCAGGTATGATGTAGTCAGCCTAGCTGTGCCTTGATCATTCATTTGGAAAATCCAGGTAAGTTTTCTGAACCCTTTTCAAATTGACAGCTTTATTGACTTTAGTTGCCATTTTGACCTCTCGTGTTCGCATTGATGAGATTCAAGCGACACATCCTTTTTGTATTCATCGATTCAATTTGGTAATACATCCTCATATTTGTGCTATTTAGCCTTGATAGTATCGATTCATGATGTATACGCTCTCATGATCTTTACCTTTGTCAAATCGCAATGTATACGCTCTTGCGATTTTGATCTTTTACCAAATCGTGATGTATACGCTCTCATGATCTTGGTCCCCTTTTACCTAATCATAATGATGCGCTCTTATGATTTTGGTACTTTTGTCAAATCGCAATGATGCGCTCTTGCGATCTTGATCCCCTTGCCAAATCACAATGATACGCTCTTGTGATCCTGGTCTCATTTTACCAAATCGTGATGCATACGCTCTCATGATCTTGGTCCCTTTTACCTAATCATAATGATGCGCTCTTATGGTTTTGGTACTTTTGTCAAATCGTAATGATGCGCTCTTGCGATTTTGATCCCCTTGCCAAATCACAATGATACGCTCTTGTGATCATGGTCCCTTTTACCAAATCGTGATGTATACGCTCTCATGATCTTGGTTCTCTACCAAATCATAATGATATGCTCTTGTGATCTTGGTCCTTCTTCCGATTCGCAATGTATACGCTCTTGTGATATCGGAAAATCCATTACAGATCTTGCGCTGTCTCGCATCAGAATGAGAGTTCTGGTAACAGATGGGCCCCAGTACCTTAAGATTCTTGTATCCCTGCGAAGGAGCTTGGAAATTAAGGGAATCATCAGCATTACGAAATGTCTAATAAAACAGGTATTTCATATGCGATCCACATGTAGGTCTTCCTATTCTATTCCATGGAAGAAAGAAGTCTTGGCATGTGTTAATTACAGTCTTGCATTTCATACATCATCTTTATCTGCATAGAAAATGGGATTAAAACCCCACCAAAAATTATCATTCATTATTTGCATTGTCAAAATTTAGGGTTCAATTTTGTCTTTGAGCGAAACCTCTGCGAGCCTCCACTCAAAGAGGGGCAGCTGTTGACACCTAAATTTTGATTTTCCTTAAATCATTTATAAAATGAGAATTAATTCTCGCCAAAAATATTTCCTCATGCATTGCATATTTTATTTTCTCTGCATTGCATTGCATTTTGCATACTAAATTGGGCCGGCGGCGGAGGATTTGAGCTTAATCTATCAGGCGACTGAACTTAAATTGATAATAAAATTTTCGCCAATCGAGGGGAGTTTGTACCAAGGTCCTGAGGCCTAATCTGAGGTTAAATCAGCCTATTTAATATTTAATTTTAAAAAATCCTTTTAATTAAAAATGCCCATTAATTAAGAAAAAAGGTTTTATGGACGGAATATTTTGTCTCCGGATCAAATTGCGACTATCCGAAGTTGAGGGACTATTTTGCGAATAAAGGAAATAAGGCGAAACCCTAGCTCACTATTATAAATAGGTGCATTAGGGTTCACATAGAGGGGGGCTCACGTCAGAATTTTGACGAACAATTGCTCAGAAAATAGAGAGAACACACGTGAGAGAGTGAGAAAGAAAGAGCACGAGAGCATCGTGGCCGTAATCCTTCCCCCACGGGTGCACCTTACGATCACGTCAGATCGTCGCCAACGCCATTCTACAGCTTTACTGGTCACCGTGCTGAAGAGCCTCGAAGGATCATCCATAGATTTTCACGCGTTCATCCTCCGTTGGGATTTTCACGAGTTCAAGTTCTTGAGGAGATAAAAGCAGGCGAGGTCTTGGGAAGAACAAACTCTTCCATCGGCACGTGTCTCCCTTGGTGTTTATCTTTTATTGGTGTCTGGTGTCTACTGAGGGATTATCCATGCAAGGCCATATCACACAAAGGGAGTTTTAAGGCCATTGTTGATGATCAGTGAATCAATTTCACCGATCCAGTCAAAGAACATCATCACGCCCTGCAAAAGTCAGTCTCTTGGTGCTAGGCTCCCACCCACCAACGTTGCAAATCAAGCCTTGAAGATTCCTGTTGGTTGGTGCTCTGTCCTTGCAGCACGTGGAGAGCCAAAAAGCCAACAAATCAAGCATTTAGAAGTCACAAACTTGTGATCCAACAACGCTCTTCGGTGAGTTCATTTTGTAGATGTTCCGGTGCCTTATTCGCGAATCCGCAAATCCCTACCATCATCCAGCCGTGCGAGTTCCCCCGAGCCGCTTCCAAGGGTCGAAGCTTGATCCGCAAGATTTGGTGCGAGCTTGAATTGGAAACATAATTTTGCAATCTAGGTATTTTCCTAATTTGAATCTTGAAATATTTGATTGCATAATTTGGTTGACTGAAATTACTTATTCTAAAAATTGCCTTGCAAGTTTAGCATGTTCAATTGCCTTAATTAGAATAATGCACGTTAATTTTGGAAATCGAAAATCCGGAATATATTTTGATTGTTATCTTGACTCAATTTTATGAATATAAAAAATGATTAAATCTAAATTAGGAAAATATTTTCCTAATAGGCAACGATTTCTTTAAACTTGGACGATTCTTCCCGTTGCCATTCGGGAACGATCCTCTGGTTTAGGAAAAGCGGGAAAGATAAGCCAACCCGATCTATTGCCATTTAGATCCGGTTCGCTATCTTTCAAAAGCCGACTTTAGATTTAGTCACATTTTTTTTTTCGAAAATTGCAAGAATGAAATATTTGATTTGCCATCTTTGTTTACTTGAATTATCTTGCTTGATATCTTGGATTTGTTTGAATTTTAATTGAACTTAAGACTCCCAAAAATATTTAGTAAGATATAGTTTCTTAGAATTTATATCTAATTAAATCTTTAGGAAGATAAGTTTCCTAGAAACTTCATCTTATTAAGTTCAACTTGGAAATGAAGTCAAGAAAATCAAATCAAGCATATCTTCATGTGGTTGAAAATCCCAAAGAAAATACAAAAAATCTCATGCATACATTGCATATTCATGGCATATTTTTTTTTTTCGAATATCATATCCTGCATTCCATATTTTCAAAATTCCATTTCATATCTTTGCATTATCTCTCATGTATTGCATCAAATTTTCGAGTATCATCATATCCCCATACCATATTTTTGTAAAAATATTTCATGCATGAATTCGCATGTCTCACTTCGCATTTTATATAGTTTAGGCGCATGTATATGTCATATTCCATGTTATGCTCGCATATCATATGTTATTCATGCTCATACTTTTCGTGTATCACTTATAAATTGCCTTCCATATTTTTAAAAAATCATTTTGCATACATTATGCATATTTTCGCATAACATATCTTGCATTTTTGCATGTCTCATATGTTGCACGTCCGCGTCACATTTTATTTTACCACGTCATATCTCGCATGTTATTCATCTTAGGTTAGTCTAATTTGTATGATTGAATTGTTTAATTGAAAATTGCATGCTATCTAGGGTAGATATAATTCACGTATGTTATAGTTTTGCACGTCTATTTGGATTGCTTGCATGTTGTCTTGAATATTGCATTCGTGAGTCACTCTGCATGTTTTAATTAAATGGAATTTAGACATATCTTGCATGCTTTGCCTTGGCATTTTCGCATTTAGTGTAATTCATGCATTTGCATTTCATTTTAAATAAATGAAAACATAAAAGAACACCTCATTTGAACTTTAAGATGAATTCAATCAAATTTGAGTCACCGACTTAGGACTTTCATGGAATTAAAGGTACCGAAAGGGCATTAGTTTTAATTAACTAGTGTAATCAAGTCCCCGAACACTTAATCTCTGGTTCGTAGAAATAAAGTGGTTCTCCCGCTACTTTATTTAGGTTCCTAATCAACCTACCAAAAATGATTAGTAGCGACTCCAAATCTAAAATCATCCTAATGAACCTTAAGTTGCGATTTGGTAGGGCTTGGGAGAGTCCGTATTAGGTTAGTTTCTAATTAGCCTGATAATCCATTAGCCTAAAATCTGATTGATTTTTTTTTTAGGTCGCGACAACAGGCGACTGGACCAGAGCATTTTATCGGATTTTCAGCCAAAGTACGGGAGGATGTGCCGACTTTTTACCATTTATTTTGAGCTTAATAAAGTCCATATAAATGATTTATTTGGAAAGGCTTAGTGAAAATGCATATTTTTAGAAAAAGCCTAATTTAAGCTCAGAAATTTCACACGAATGAGCTTGAAATTGAAATAATTTTCGGTTAAAAATAAGCATGAGGTTGCCGAATTTTATAAGTGGGCTTAGACTTATTTTTAATTCAGCTCATATTTAGCGTAATTAGTTGAAAAAGCTTTTAATTAATTACCCATTAATTAATTAGAGCCCGATTCGAACCCAAACATGAGCAGTAAGCCCACGAGCACATGTCATTTTCGGTTGGTCCATTTTCATCATTCCTCTGGCCAAAAATTTCAAGGGAGTTTTGGCGGATCTAGACTCTTCAAGGATTAAAATAAATTCAGAAAATTATCTAGAAAAATCAGAGTCTTGGGAAATCGAAGCTCTATCTTTATCTGGCTGAAAATAACAGAGAGTTTCACTAGATTTGGACTCTTCCGGGATCAGATTTTTTAATCCAACGACTTGGAAAGAATCCTACTCTAGCTAGGATTTCTGATCTAACGATCCACAGCAGCTGCTACTCCTACCAAGATTCGTAAGCCTGAGCTCTATATAAACACTCTTAGCTCACACGCACAGGGGATTCTCACTCAAAAAAATTCAGAAACTTAGAGAGAATACACGAAAGAAAGGTGAGAAAAAACGAAGGGTGAATTCGATTCCTTCTCGGCTGAAACTCCCACACCGATGGCCATGTTCTCCTCCACCGACAACTCACGTTCCTAGCTGCTCTCACTCTGACTTGTGCCACCGTTCTTGCTCCTAGTGGTGGTCTTTTTTGTTGCAGCAGTCGTGTCCTCAAGAGCTGCTGCCATCACTGTGGTTGAGCTGTTTTGGTCCGCCCAAAGTGCTGCCCTTCACTCCTTGCTCGTCCTCCGTCCACAAGTGGCCAGCAAACCAAAACCGACTGTGTGCCGCACCAGCTGCAGTCCCGACGCCCCTTTGTCGTCGCACTAGCCGCAGCTCCGACGCTTCCTACCGTCACACCAGCCACAGTCCCGACGCTCCTTTGTCATCGCGCCAGCCGCAACCTTGAAGCCACTAACTTGCCTTTGTTGTCCTAATCGAACGAGTTGCGCCGAGACGAAAAGTCTTACCTCGGACTACTAGCAAATCGCAGTGATTTTAGTCCATCGAATTCTAGTCAAAGTTGGCAAATTTCTTCACCTTTTCCCTCTCTGTGGATTGTTGAATTTGCAGATTTCAAACTCAGCCAAGCCAATTCATATAGTTGACGTGTGGATTCGTGAAGTTGAGTTGTGGTTGTCCAAGCCAAGAAGTCAATCGAAAGCTGGTTGCTCGTTGTTGCCGTTGGTTCGCGAGCTCTAACCCCACACGTGTAGCTGCACACGTGAATTTCCTCACGTCGGTCCAAATTGCCGCTGGTCCAAAAGAGCAAGACTTAATCGTCAAGTTTTGTGCAAGTCAAATTAGGAAATCGCAATCTCGCAATTCAAGATAGCGCCAAAAGGTCATACTTTCCATGGCCTTTGTTTGCAACACTAAGACCCCAACTTCAGTACCCTCCCGAGCAAGTTCGTGGCCACAAATTACACCGTCTGCTCCTTCGATCTTGTCTTGTCTGCGGATGATTTGCGGCGAAGTGCGAGTAATTCCCAGAAGCATCCAACGAAGCTGCTCTCTCCTTGATTGAGCCCCACGAGACGAATTGACACTGCTGTCCCTTGCTGTTTAAGCCACTGTTCAGCCCCGATTCAAGATAGATCAGCCCCTGTTTTCTTGTTATGTGAGGATCTAACATTGCCATTACTTGTGGTAGATCATTCGGGAGTGGTTTGGTAGCGAACCGAGCTCGAAAGGCGTAATTTCGGACAAAATTTCCAGATTGCGCGCGTGCTGGAAATTGTGCTTTGAGAAATTTGTTAAATCATGCTTGTTTGCTTGGTAACTTGCATTATTGTTCTTAAATCTTTTTGAACACATCGATTTTTACAATTAAAATTGAGAAATTCAAGCTCTTTATTCACTTAATGCCAGAGCCGAAAATAGAGTCCCTTTTGCTAAAAAATACTAAATTTTTCGAGTTAACTCAATTGGATCATGAAATTGGTTGAACTCTATGAATAGTTTGAGAATTGATTGATTTTGATTGGAAAACGTCTTTTCTCAAGATAAGAAAATTGTTCAGTTTTTTTTATGATCTAAATTGAATTGGAAAGGATTGAATTTTTGGTGAGATAGAATAAGGATTTTCGGCACACATGCATTATTTTGGCTGAAATTTGCATAATGATATATGATCTTGTCTTTGATGATTATCTTTTGCTCTTGAGTTGGCCGAATTGCACTTGTGGATGATTCCTTGATTGTTATCTTTTTGCACATTGATTGGTTGAATGACCTTATCTTGTGATTATTTGGATGACATTTCCTCGATGTGGATAAGGATCATGCTAATCGGACTTTATCTAATCTTTGGAAATATTTGAATTGGATAATATCTAAGTTATGGATAAATCCTTTTGCGCTGAATAATCATCTATGATCATCGAGTAGGGTTTTTATCCGGTGGATATCTTATCTCTTGTTTGTGAGTTTATCTGATTTGTGAATAAGATATGGATTGGTTTGGATAATTATCCGATTTTGTGAATTATCTGAATTATCTTGCAAATCTTAAGGATAATTTTCTCAACAAAATCAAGACTAAATTTTGGTGAGGAAAAGCGGCCCACCTCATGAATTTCGGCCATCCCTCTTACTTTTCGAAAAAATAAAAAAAAACATTAAAAAAAAAACTCAAGTCAAGCTCGATTGATTTTCCTTTGGTCATGTTTGGTTGTTTTTATTTTATTGTATGGTTTGTACATTTATAAACAAACATGCCCATGATATATGCTCCCTTATGCCTTGTCCTTTCGGAAAATGAATTATTTGCCCTAGCCACGATCTTGTGGAATGGGATGGTAATTCATATAGAATTTCGTGGTTCGCTCTTTAGAAATAAGGGATGATGTTATTCTATACACTAATCCGCATACCGACTTGAATTTAAGAGTACGTGGCGGATAAATTCCCCCTAACCCTAATCTTTGGGTACGAGCGAATCGAAAAATTCGGAATTAAGGTATATTATGGACATTTTTGTTTATTTTTGTTCAATCTTTTGTTTGTCTAATTTTTTGAAAAAAAGAAAAAACCAAAAATAAAAACAAAATAATTTTCGAGTATCATATGGTCCATTCCATTTTCTGAATCATTCAATTCACAACCATTCAATTAATGGGGATTTTTCATGAAATCTGGTATTGAAAGTGCATTAATTTTCTAAATTAATGTAACCAAGTCCCCGAACTCACTTTTTCTGGTTTGTAGAAATAAATTAGTTCTCTTGCTAATTTATTTAGATTTCTAATTGACCTACCAAGAACGATTAGTGGGGCTCCAATTAAACATTCTTTTTCATGAATGAATCTAAGTTGTGATTTGGTATGGGCTTGGGAGAGTCCGAGTCGGGTTAATTAAATAATTAACTTGATAATCCATTAACCTAAGGTTTTTTCCCAAATTTTTTTAGGTCGTGACAAATACTAGACTTCAACTTTCTCAGAAGCAAATACTCGACGACTACTCCTTAAGTCTGAACGCCAGTTTTGGAACATTATAAGTTTTTGTTCACATGCTCATTCCTGCAATAAAAAGATTATTTGCATTAACCAAATTCTCTCACAAGAAGGATAGTTTTGTCAGAATCAAAATATTTAGAAGGAGGGTTTTATCAACAATCTCCCCATTTTTTATGATGACAAAACTTCCTTAATAAAAGTTGATTATAGGAAATGTTTGTATCAATGTTAAGCTCAAAAAAGATTTCACAAAAAGATATAAACATATCTGTTAAGAGAATCTTTTCTATAAGATGTGTGTTAGAATATGTTAATGTAAAGTATCACGTAGAGTGATGGAGAGATATCACCATATGTTGTAAGCATCGTTAAATTCGTGATACTCTATCGTTTGGATGTATGAGAGTTCTTCCATAATGATATCACCGATATGAGCGCATATGTATAATCTGCGCATTTTGTATAACCTGCAACAAAAATGGGGTACTTTCTCCCTCTTTTTGTCATCAGCAAGACAATATGAAAATGATAGCAATCCACACATATTATTTAATAAACACACTATCAGACCATAGTAAGGCCGTGATAGGTTAAGTCCACAAAAATATCATCTGACAAAGACAAAATAAAGTCAAATACGGACTGTTTTGAAAGCAATTTCAAGAGGACGGAGGTGGATTTTGTTTTGACTAGGAGGAGGGAACATTAACATGCTCTTCATCATCCCTCTGAGCAACTTCATCAGGTTTGCCCAATCCAGCAATAAGAGCGGCGAAGTCCTTAAGTTCCTTTATCTGTGGAAATTCTTTGCTGATCCTCTCATCTCTGATCAGTGTATAGGTACCAATGTTGGCTATCTCAGAGCAGAAAAGACGACTGTTTTTATTAAGTATATCCTCAAACATGTCCATCTTCTTCTCAATCTGCATCTCCATTTTATCTATCCTCTACATAATCTCCACCTGAAGTTTTTCAACTTCCTTCTGAACTAGACTCTGCGAAGACTTAGTTTCCAGTAATTCTTTGATGAAAACATCCAAGGTTTCTTTTGGGGAAAGAGTCCTTGCAAGAGTCTATTGTCTTGCTTCTTCTGTCATCTGAGATTTACCCTTTGATGTTGAATCCAAGACACGCTGCAAATTTATCTCCCCCTGAGTCTGATTAGGGGATGAATCTGGAATAATCGTAACAGCTTCAGCAGTAGTAGATTCAATCATAACGGGTAGCTCTTCTATGGTCTTCTCACTAACAATAGTATTGGATTCCTTCTCAGAAGTCTTCTCCTCCTGTACATTGGGTTCCTTTCAGCTGGATTCTTCCTTTTCATTAGCAGCTGGATCCTCTTGAACAACTTCAGTCTGAATTTCTTCAATTGAATGGCATCTGTTATTATCTCCTTAGGTTGTTCATGCAAAACAGCAGATTCATGTGGTTGCTCCCCCTGAATCTGTGCTGTCTTAATAGGAGTTTTTGCTATTGATTCATCAGCTGTGATAAGGAACTCATCAGCCTTATTGACATCCATATCCTTTGACTTTGAGGATGATGTCTTCTTCTCTTCTCGAGCAACAAGCACATCGATTGTTGTTCTGTCATCCATCTCTTCTTCCCAAACTGCCACATATTCATCACTAGCCTTTCGGGCTTCTTCTTCTTTTTCATCTCCACTCTCATGAGTCTTAGGGAGGTCCTCTTCTTTTTCTATAGGCTCCTCCTACTCGTGTGCTGTTTCAGCATTCTCTTCTTCTTTCTGACCATTATCATGGTCTTCTTCTTCTGACTCATCACTACCCTCAGATGAGGTAGTGGGGGTTCTCTCATCATCTTCTGATGATACTTCTTCTTCTTCTTCTTCCTCTGCTTCTTCCTCAGAGGATTCACTTTGAACAGTAGTCTCCTTTCCTTTCTTGGCCACTGTTTTCCTTCTTTTGGCAGATCTTTCAGACTGCTTTGTCTCCAACTCCACCAGAACTAACTCCTTGTTCCTGTTGTACCATCTTCCATCTATCAACTTAAAACCCATCTTCTGAATCATATTTTCTCCTGCTGGAATGAATGGGTTCTGCTTCTGGGTTAACTCTCCAGGAAGTTGGACTTTATGGTACTTCAGAGTTAGATAGATCAGCCTCGCATATGGCAATTGACATTTCGTTTTGTGCACATTCCTATACATATGCAAAAGGACAGTGTGCACAAGTGAAAAATCATAGCCAATGAGCAAGGCCCACATAAGTTTTGCTTCGAACTTGGAGATGTCAGTTTTTGAGGAGGCCTTTGGACGCAGAGATTCAATCACCATTTTGTGCATTATCAGATGCTTCATGGGGAAGTCATTGTAGGAAATATGTGCATTTGAGTCTCGATTGTAATGCTCCTTCCTAGTCAAATAACTGTAAGCTTCCTCTGGTTTAATGTTGATGGGCTTGAAAGAGCTCTGTCTCAATTCCATCAATTTTACCAACTCATTGACATGCATGTGGTACTGATTGTCTCCAATATTGTAGTAAAGAGACTTAAAATCAGTAAAAGACAAAGTTGAGTAGAAGTAAGCCACTAGATTAGGAAAAATTTCTGCCTTAACAGACACAAAATCCTTCAGTTTCATCTCCTCCAGATGCCTTCTAATAGGGATACCTACCTTGTCGAAATATTTGACATCAAACACTCTGTATGACATTACCCCTCTTTCCTTAAGGGCTTCGAATCTGTCTACATGCTTCTACGACATAAAGAGATGACTTTTGAAACTTCTATCTCTTGTAGAGTGGAATAGTCTCCTCATAAAATTTTTGAAAACGACATCGTCGTCATCGTCATCAAACTTTCCTTTTGTCTCAACGGCACTTTCCTCTTCAACATTTTCCCCGAAAAACTACCCATTTAGATGGGGTCCTTTTAGGTCCCGGAACATCCGGGACCACAAGCTTTTCTTTCCCTTTCTTCGACACTTTCTCAAGACTAACAACAATAAGCATTTCAGTATGAAGAGGCATATCTAATAACCTCAAATAATCTTCTTCGCAAGAAAACTTGTGAATATTTAGGAGTTTTGCAATTATTTCATCTCATGAACCCTATTCTTTAAAGGCATCATACAGGGGCTTGATAGAATGTGCTAGTGCCACTCTTTCGCCATAAATATGTTCAGACAAACCTGTATTCATTGCTTCTATGGCCGTGCCTTTCATCGGAGTCGTATCATAAGATTTGGTGCGCTTCGTCAATCTTGACTATTTTCTTCTTTGCCTTTCGCTCTGTTCAACGTTCTTCTTTGCCGAGAAGGATGACTTCGGAGCCATTGAAGAAAAAGATTGGATTTTTATGAAGAAAGAAACGAGAGCGATTTTTAGTGAGAAGGAGAATGAGCGACGGTTTTCTGAAAAGGAGTCTATGATTTCGAATGAGGGTTTGAGAAGATAGATATGAGTAGGGTTTTTCTTAGAAAGAAGTGACGGTTCGTATCTTTTCAAGATTTTGAAAAAGAGAACTGTAAAATGGTTATTTTTTGAAATAAGATCAATTTAAAATAAAATCCGAAGATATGAATCCAAAGACAATATATTGTATCAATCAATCAGCGAAGCATATATTTGGAAGTTAGAGAACATACCTTAAATCCTTGCCTTTCCAAGAATTTCTAAATTTAAAAAGTGTACGACGAACTGACCTTGCTTCTGAATGACTATTCTTCAATTGAGCTTCTGAAGTTGTGCTTCTGAAGGTGATGAAGAACCTGTTTCTAACACAACTCAAGAAGAAGGGTTAATAATAGCCAATTTATTTCGAATAAAATTGAAAGTCTCCTTATCAAGAGGTTTAGTTAATATATCTGCGAGTTGATTCTCCATATCAACATACTGAATGTGAACATCTTCATTCTGAACATGATCACGTATGAAGTGATGTTTAATCTCGATATGTTTCGCCCTTGAATGTAGAATATGATTCTTGGTCAAATTTATGGCACTTGTGTTATCACACAAAATTTCCACATTTGAATCATCAACTCCATAGTCTCTTAGTTGCTGTTTTAGCCATATAACCTGAGCACAGCAACTTCCAAGAGATACATATTCTGCTTTTGCCTTGGAAAGAGCAACTGTACTTTGCTTCTTAGAATACTAAGAGATTAACATATTTTCCATAAGTTGACAAGTTCCAAAAGTACTTTTTCTGTCAATCTTGCAACCAGCGAGATCTGCATCTGAATATCCCTTTAGAATAAAGTCTGAATCTTTCGAGTACCAAAGTCCATAAGCTGGATATGTTCCGATATATTTGATGATTCTCTTTATAGCGGATAGATGTGATTCTTTTGGGCTTGTCTGAAATTTTGCACATAAGCAGACACTATATAGAATATCTGGCCTTGATGTTGTGAGATATAAAAGCAATCCAATCATACTGCGATATAGCTTCTGATCAACTTCTTTTCCTTGTTCATCTTTATCAAGTTTAGATGAATGTGACATTGGAGTTTCCGTCTTCTTGCAATTCTCTAGGCCAAATTTCTTGACAATCTCAAGAGCATATTTCTCCTGATGAATGAATGTTCCTTTCTTGATTTGTTGAATCTGAAGTCCAAGAAAGAATCTCAATTCTCCCATCATGCTCATTTCGAACTCATCCTGCATTACTTTAGAGAAATTCTTGCATAGATGTTCATTAGAAGAGCAAAAAATAATGTCATCAACGTAAATCTGAACAAGAAGAATATCCTTACCTTGCTTCTGAATAAAAAGAGTAGTATTAACATTACCTTTTATAAACATATTTTCAAATAGAAAGCTTCTTTAGTGTTTCATACCAAGCACCGGGTGCTTGCTTTAATCCATATGAAGCTTTCTTCAGGGAATAGACGAGATCCTTTCCTCTTGGTTCCTCAAAACAAGGTGGTTGTTAGACATAAACTTCTTCTTTGATGTATCTATTCAGGAATGCACTTTTTACGTCAATCTGAAAAAGCTTAAAATCATTGTAATAGGCATAAGCAAGAAGTAGCCTTATGGCCTCTAACCTGGCAACATGTGCGTAGGTTTCATCGTAATCTATTACTTCTTCTTGTGAGTATCCTTTTGCCACCAGCCTTGCTTTGTTTCTGACCACCTTTCCTTTGTCATCGAGCTTTTTTTTTAACACACATTTTTGTTCCTATTACGGGATGATTTTTGGGTCTTGAAACAAGCTCCCAGACATTATTGATCTTGAATTGATAAAGTTCTTCTTGCATTGCATTGATCCAATTTTCATCAGCAAGAGCTTCTTCAATTCCTTTAGGCTCAATTACAAAAACAAGTGCTATGTTACTCATTGCTTCTTTGAATTTCGATCTGGTTTTGATGCCTTCATTTAAGCTTCCCATTATAAGCTCCTTGGGATGACTAGATTTATGTTTCTAGTTTTTATCGAATCTCTCGTCGTGTGTAACATTTGGATCTTTTGTTTCGGATACCGCTTCTCTGGTTCTGTTGTCGTCTGTTGATTTATCTCTTGATTCTAAACTTCTTCAGAAGCAAGATTCTCTTTAGAATCTTTAACTGGTTCTGAACTTTGAGGGAATAACGGAACTTGAGCATCTTCAGATTGACCATTGTAATTTTGAATATTCACATCAAACTTGATATTCATTGATTCTTCAACAACTCGAGAGTTTTTGTTGTAGACTCTATATGCTTTGCTTGTTGTTGAATACCCCAAGAATGTTCCTTCATCTGGCTTCTCATCAAACTTACCAACTCGATCATTAGCATTCTTCAGAATGAAGTATTTACAACCAAACACACGGAAGTATGCTAAATCTGGTTTTCTTTCTTTAAAAAGCTCATAGAGGGTTTTCTCAATGATTGGTCTTAAAGAAATACGGTTTAAAATGTAACAAGTTGTTGATATAGCTTCTGCCCAAAAATGTGATACAATTTTACTTTCGATCAAAAGGGTTCTCGCTATTTCTTATAGGGAACGATTTTTCCTTGAGGTGTGTAAGGAGACAAAAAATTATGCTGAATTCCAAACTCATCACAAAAATCAGAAAAACTTTGGTTTTCAAATTCTCCCCCATGATCAGTTTTGATGTAGGAAATAGAGTAACCTTTTTCATTTTGAACCCCTTTTAGAGAATTTGGAGAAAGATGAGAAAGCATCGTTTTTGTGCTCAAGAAATAAAACCCATGTAAATATTGAGTAATCAATAACTATAACAAGACAGTATTTCTTACCTCCAAGACTTGGTGTTCTATTAGGACCAAAGATATCCATGTGAAGCAACTACAGTGCACATTCAGTAGATACATGATTAATCGATTTAAAAGAACTTCTTACCTATTTCCTAAGTGTGCAAGCTGAACATAGTTATGATTTCTCAGACTTTGTCCGTGGTAAACCTTGAACCAGTTTCTTAGAAGATAGTTTTGAGATGTGCTTGATACTGATATGGCCTAGCTTTCTGTGCCATAGTTCAGATTCGTCCTTGATAGATATAAAACACTTGATGTCTTCAGAATCAACATCCAGAAGGTAGATATTTTCATGACGTCGACCAGTGAAGGTTTGCTTCTTGTCTTTGCTAGCACCTGAGCATTTTGAATCTTGAAAGCAAATTTGATAACCAGAGTCACAGAGTTGACTTACTGAAATCAAATTATATTTTAATCCATTGATAAGAGAGACGTCGTTGATCGTGAGATTTTCGATTTTTACAGTTCCTTGGTCAACCACTTTACCTTTGTTCTTTCCACCAAACGACACACTTCTGCCATTGTATTCTGAAAGTTGAATGAAATGTTCTGGATCACTAGTCATATGGCTTGAGCATCCACTATCTAGAAACCATTTGTCCTTTTTCTTCCTTGGTACATGCAAGTAGAAAGTAACTCACTATTTCTTTGGTACCCAATCTTATTGGGTCCATCTGAGTTAGTCACAGTTGATATCTTTCTATTGACAGGTCTCCATACCTTCATGCAATTATTTCTAACAAGATTTTTAGCACCACAGTTTACACAATGCTTTGGATAAAAGGATTTTGTAAACTGTTTATGGAAATGCCGTTGATTTGCAGATTTAGAAGGTTTATGCGAAATCCTGTCATTTGTTTGCGAAAATTTATTTTTGAAATCATTTTCCTTTTTGAAATCAAGACCAGATTTGTCACCATACGGAACTTGTTTGGAAATAACGTTTTCCAAATTTTTCGAACTTTGAGAAAATTTCTTTGAAATATTTTCAATCTCGACAAAGAATTATTTTCTTTTAAAACTAAATCACGATTTTCCTTGATTTGTTGAAATTCCCTTTGAAAAAACTCAATCTTGTCTTTTTGAGAAATATCTTGTTGTTTCAAAGAGAAAACTTCCTTTTTCAAAACTGAGACCTTCTTGAGAGCTTCTTTGCAGTTCGTGCATAACTCTTCAATGTATTCAGAAACTTCATATAGTATTTCAGAAGGACATACCTCAACGTCTGAGTTTTAGTCTGATTCTGAATCAGACTTTACCATAAGACATATGTTCGCATAGTCATCTTCACTATCTTTAGAATCACTCAGAGTCTCTGCCGTCAATGCCTTCTTGTATTTCTCATACTTGATCTTGTCTTTCTTCAGAATCGGACAATTGGGTTTGATGTGTCTTGCCTTCTTACAATGGAAACATATTACGTCTTTGCTTTCCTGTTTATCATTGGTCGCTTGTTTCTGATCATTCTGTCTGAATGATTTCTTTCCTTTAAAGTTGCTACCTCTTCGAGCCATCTTTCTGATTTTTTTCACCATGAGTGCAAGCTCTTCGTTGTTTTCATCTTCATTTTTTGAATCTAGCACTTCAAAAGCAATTTCAGATTTTAAAGCAATAGACTTCTTGCCTTTTGAATCTCTTGTTTTGTTGGCACGCTCGGTCTCATATGACTGCAAAGTTCCGACAAGCTCATCAATGGATAGAGGTCTGATTGTTTGACATTCCTGTATTGATGGCTTGATGTAATTCCAGTCATCTGTAAGTCCTCGAAGGATCTTTCTGACTTGCATTGGTTCAGCTACAGGAGCACCTTGCCTCGCAAGACCACTTGCTAGTATTTGAAACCTGTCAATCATTTCAGCAATCGACTCATCGGGCTTCATCTTGAAGGCTTCGTAATCACTTAGCAGAATGCTAAGATTGGTTTCTTTCACTCTGTCCGTTCCCTGATATGTGACATGAAGTCTGTCCCATATAAATTTTGCTAATTCTTCTTCTATAACTCGATTATATAAGGGAATGGATAGTGCACAGAAAAGCGCATGTACAGCTTTAGAATCGAGTCCTTGTCTTTTTGCTCTTTCAGCGTCTGACAATGTTGCTGTAGTATTGTTATTTGTTTCATTTCCAGTTGAAGGAGTTGCTGTGACAGCAGGAACTACTCCATTGACAACAATATCCCACATCAGATCATCTGATGCCTTGAAGAACCACTTCATTTTGTTGCACCGTATATTGTAATCTTTTCCGTCAAAGTATGATAGTTTGTTGCCATAATGTGAGTCACGTATTCCTGAGAAATTATTGCTAGACATGATAGATCGTTAGCTCTGAAGTAAAACACTTCAAAATAATGAGTAACCTGCTCTGATACCAATTGTTGTATCTAGCAATATCACCTAGAGGGGGGGTGAATAGGTGATTTTGAACAGTTTAAGAACTTAATGCGGAATTTAATAGTTTCAAAATGCAAACTGAATAAGATCAATAAAACTATGTGCAAATAAACAAAAACACAACAAGAGGAGTTTAGGGTAAGAGAGAATTTGCACGCAATATTTATAGTGGTTCGGCTTAGCAAGCCTACGTCCACTCTCCGACGATAATAGCCGATTGGCTAGATTCCACTATGAATCGATGAAAGGTTACAAGAGTTGTCACTCTTATCACTCTTACAAAGGAACCTCTCAAAGATATGAATTTTAAGCTCTCAAGAACAATAGAATGAGAATCTGAACAACTCAGTACTTTGGATATTTTTTTTTCGTGAACTCCATCTGCAACAATCACCATTGATCTTCTTTATACTCCTTCGACCTCGAACTAGCCGTTACCATGGTCCTCTAAAGGATAGCTCCTCAATCTCTGATTAGACGTCATGAATCTTGATTAAACGAGACTGTGTATAGGAAGATCTAGTAGCCGTTAGAGTAGAGTCTAAACTCTTCAGATTCAGTCACCCATATAACCAAATCTTCAGTTTCCATAAGTAGAGTTCATCCAAATCTTCAAGATATCTTGTCCGTGGAAGGTAATATCCAATCGAGGATATTTTCCTGGTTTGATTGGAAAATAATCCTGTTAATCAAATCTTACAGACTTCCATAAATAACGCAGCCAAACTGGAAACCTGCCAAACGTGGGTCTTCAGAATCTAGTAGAAGATATTGCAGAATCTGAACGTAGTTCAGAAGCAGTCTTCAGAAGTAGAAAGACTCTCTGAATCAGAACAAATTAGAATAATGACTCTGAGCTTCTGTAAAGTCCTTGCTAACGTGTCACATAAGTCTTCTCGAGATTAAGTTTTCAGAGGCAACACAATCCTCCATCTGAAGTCTTCAAAGGCAACACATTTCTCCATATGAATACTAGACTTCAACTTTCTCAGAAGCAAATACGTGACGACTACTCCTTGAGTCTGAATGCCAGTTTTGGAACATTATAAGTTTTTATTCACATGCTCATTCCTACAGTAAAAGGACTATTTGCATTAATCAGATTCTCTCACAAGAAGGATAGTTTTCTCAAAATCAAAATATTTAGAAGGAGAGTTTTCTCAACACCCTAAACAACCTCATTGAGCTCGGAAACAGCTTGAAAGAATAAATTCATCAAAAATTTCGTGATACGACTTCGGCATTACAAAAACCTTTTTTCCCGTACAGTCTTGCCCAAAAAGTTATGTAGAACAGAATTTAGTATGAATATCCATAACTTTTTTCATGCAAAGACTAAATTATGCTCTCAACTCAGTTAATCCAATCATCATGACAAAATGTGATAATATCCATAAATTTAGTAGCTTGCACTTATAATGACGCTAGTATTAGGGTGAGTATGATTCCAACATAGAGCCTTGAACTAGGAACCGATTTCGGCGAGTAGGTTTCAGGCTCCAGGTTCCAAGAGTAACAAGTTTTTTGTGTTTTATTTGGTATATGTGTTCGCGCAATCCTGCGGTATACCATGGTATTCAATGATGAGTATGTAATATGGAACCACGAGTCTAAGCTTCCTTTTCCGGCGATAGTTATGACTGAGACTTTTATTTTGTTAATGTTTCATATTTATTCGTGTGCCCAAATATGAGTCGAGGTCAGTGGATCGTAGCAGCAAATGATAGTCATTAAAGGTAACGATTCACTGCAATCGTTCAATTAAGAATACATGTGTAACTTGGGTAGACCCTGGAACTTGTGACATGGTAGGTTCTAGGTTCTAGGATATGCAGGATAGGTTTCAGATTCCCAAAATAAGGAATTTATTTCGATGGGTAGATTCCAGATTTCAGGTGATACCTTTACGGAACCTGGAACCGCTCACTCTTATATAGTATCACCTTTCTATCACTTGGGCAATCACGTGACAATAAACGAATTAATTGAAAATAGAAGACGTCACAGGATATAAGTAGACAAGTCGCACTATCATACTAACACAACATAGGAGTCCAGATGTTATGTAATTTGACATACTTCTTCACCAGCCAAAACTTCCAAAATTAGGGGATGGTACCAAAAAAAAAAAAACTAAATCGATTGCATTTGTACCAATTTAGGCCTAAACCTTTCAATTTGACCAATTTTAATCCTGAACCTTTTGACAATTTGCCATTTAGTCTTAACCTTTCAATTCTACTAATTTATTCCCAAACCTTTTAATGATTTGCCAATTTAGTCCTATTGATTGATTTTGGTCGAAAATCGCTAACATAACGATCTATTCAGTGTCGGCTGTTCTCCGTGGTACAACTGGCACTGACGGAACGGTTCCGTAATTTTGTAATTTTTTAAATTGTTTTTTTCTTCTTTTCTTTTTTCTTTTCTTTCTTTCCCCAACCTTGGGCCAGCCTTGCCGGCCACAAGCGAGGGTGGATGATCCTTACCTAGTTTGGTGCCCAAGTGAGGCCAATGAACTGGCCGGCCCAAGGTTGAAAAAGAAGAAGAATGGGATATAAGTTGTCACGAAAGTGTAGCCGAGTCCTAAAACTTGTAAGAAGTGCAATCAAATTATAAAACTTGGCAACAAGTCCCTCCGTTTATTCACTAGGGGTTGCCCTAGTGGCAACTCTTCCCATTTGGGAAGAGGGAGGTAGGGGGTTCAAATCCCCACCTTCAGGGGGAGTGGAGGGGGAGTGGGGTGGGGACGCGTGAGGAGGGAGCAGAGTTTCGCAACCTGCACACGGCACATAGCTCACATAATGTGGCTTGTATAGTGTCGTGACCTAAAAATTAGGGAATTCCAAGTTAATGGATTACTAGATTAATTAAATGAATTAACTAACCTAGTCCAAGCTCTCCCAAGCTCTACCAATTCGCAACTTAGGTTTATGTTCAAATGATTTAAATTTTGGAGCCGCCACTAATCTTTTCTTGGTAGGTAGATTAGATACCTAAATAAAGTATCGGGAGAATACTTTATTTTCTGCTAACCAGAGATTTAAGTTCGGGGACTTGATTATGTTAATTTTTCAATTAACACCCTTTCGGTACCATTCTTGTGAAGATTTCTTGAACTGGCAAATTCAATGGATTCAATTTATAGAGCAAGGTGCAATTATGTTTTTTTTTTCTTGATTAAATGCATGCTATGTAAATGCAACTATATGACATGAATAATGATGATATTGAGAAAATGGGTTTTGATGCACATAAAAACATGAATTCTAAGACATGCAATATGAAATCTAACCTATATGACATGCGACATGATTTAATTAAACTACATGACGAGCAAGAGTATTCTACCATGACATGCGAAATTTGAGGGTTTTATTTTAGCTTAAGTGACATGCAAATTAAACTAGCAAAGCTAAAACTGTGTTCTAAATGATATGAAAATGCATGGATGACATCTATGGTATGCATGAATGACATGGAAATATGTATGAACTATACTATATGAAATGCACATGAATGACATTTTTGGTATTTTTTATGTTATTTATGAAAAAAGGGAATCAAATACTAATATAATGAACCTTGACCATAGTACACCTTAATATCCGAAATTTTTCCGATGAATTCGCTTCGTACCCAAAGTTTAGGGTCGGAAGGGAATTTATTCACGTCGTACCCCGGGGGTGGGGTCGGATGGTGAATTTAAATATTATGAAATTGGTCGGTCCGGTCCCAAAGTTATGGGATGAGACGGATAATTTCATCGTGCAGATGACGTCGTACTTCAAGGGTGAAGTCGGATGGTCATGCACAAATTCCGAGGGACAAGGCACAAGGAAGCATGTACTATACTCAAGGTAGATTATAAAAATATTTGAATTAGACTATAGTATATAAAAGGAAAGTGAATTTTCGGCCAACTAGAGGGAATTGCCGAATTATAAAGGGCAAGATTGCCCTATCCACAAAGGATCACATCTTGTTCAAATTAAGAAATTATCTTATGATATTTGAAAAAATATTTTCAGACAATTCTTAATCGGGAAAAGATATATTCAGAATTTTTAGATAAGCCCAGATATCTCGAGGATATGTTTCGAAATTTAAAAGATATGAACAATATCTAAATAAAGAAATGAGATATGTGAGATATTCCGAAGATACGCCAAATATTCAAAAATAGGCAACAAATATTCAGAATATTTTCCGGATAGGGTCGTTACCTAATTTGTGGATAAGCTCCCAAATTCGATCCGACGATGGATGACGATCGGCAAAGGACTCTGGCGGCTTCGACTAATCGCAGCGATGGTGGGGCGCAATAGCGTAAGAAATTAATGCAAGTCCTCAAGGAGAATCCACCGAATGATTCCAGAAAATTATCTTTTGCTAACCCCCTAAACCCTTTGACCGAATCTGATTGGTATTGTAAGGGGTTTCCTGCAATCAAACTTTCCACTTGGCTATTCTCGACACTTCCTTGCGTATTAACCAGGAAACCTGCAAACCAAAGCACTCAAGCACATGATAAATAATTAAAGGAAAGAATGAACTTTTGTCCTTTTCCCCTCCTTCCTTCGTCAAAGTGGTGTCCTCTTTTACTCTGACCACTGAATGACCCCAAACTGGATTGGAGTTATTGGCAACGCTCAAAACGGTGGTGGTGGCTCGGCCCGCTACGCTCCTCGGGTCAGTTATGACCTGCGAAACGAAATAAATTGATGTCGCAAATATGTCTCTCCGTTTGGTGACGATGCCCGACGGTGTTCATGGCCAATAAATCTGCGATGTCATGCTCAACCTGGTGTGGATTTCACTTCGGAAAACCTTTGTTATTGCCGCTGTTCTGGAATTGATGGTGTGGACTTGACGAAGCAGGCCGGTGGAGAGAAAAACCAACGAGAGCTCCTCCAATGACTACTGCTTGTATATTCTTCTTTGTCAAGCCTGGCGAGATGAAATCTCACCGCTCCTCCTCCCCCCATGAAGCTCTCTAGGATCCCTAATGGCCGTGTATGATAATTGTATTGGCCTCTAGATTGTTGTCCTCAAAACCTGCACATGAGAAAACGGCAAAAGAAAACTTCCCTCAAGAAAGTAAAAGGGATGAAACTGAGACTTCCCTAGAGAATGGGCATGAATGTCCACGGTTGAGAGGGATTTGTCTCCCAAGAATTCCTGTCAAGTACAGGACCCTTTTCTTTTCTTCGGGGCGTGCTCCCTCGGGGCGTGCTCCCTTTGAGAACGAAGCTCCTTTCTCCCCTTCGCACTCACTTTTGCCGTATGTCTTTTGCCGTATGTGTAAAATTGTGGCCTCGAAGTGCCGTGTATTCTATTGTGAGTGGCCCCCCTCTTGATTGAATGACCTACGTGTGCTTATATAGGGAACATTAGGTCAAGTTAGGGGCTCTAACTTATGACTTTTTATGAAATAGACCCCGTATTGCAAGACCTTTTTTAATTAAGCCCCGAAGGACTTAATCACACTTAATTAACAGCCCATATTTCTTAAAAATTTCGGCACAAGCTCAATTCAGATAATTCAATCAAGTTCAAAATCTTGAATTAAGTCCATCCACCGTCGGTCCGGATAATATGCAAATGTGCAAAATGCAATGCATGCTAAACCAAATTAATTATGCTATGCATGAAAACTAATTTATTTTTGGTGAGAACTAAAATTAATTTTCATTTTTATGTAAATGAAATGACTAAAGAAAAATCAAAATTTAGGTGTCAACATATAGTAGAATAGGATATGATAGAACCAGACCAAAAAAAAAAAGGTCCCTCCATTAGTTCCATTCAATTTGGGTGACGAAAAATGTCGATGTGGATAGTTTTAATCATTTCTCACTCCTACATGGAAACTAGGCCAAGTAAAACCGTCCACGTCTGCCAAACGATGTCGGTTTGGATAATTTACTTATCCAAAAACAACGAAGTCTCTTCTCTCCCTCTTCACATCGCCTTTCCCTTTACATGTTCTCTTTCCTCCCAAATTGACGTCTTTTCTATCTGAATCCTAAGCCCCAAATCAAATCTTTTGCTTCTCCGTCGATCGCGAGTCTGACTCTTCCCGTTGGAGCTTCGACGGTGAATTGAGCGGCATCGACGAAGACTCCCTCTCAACCCTAAGCCCCAAATCAAGCCGACATAGATTAGGATTTGAGTTCCCTTATGAGTTGGAGTTCGATCCCCATTGTGATTTGGAGTTCATACAGTTGGAGTTCGATGACCATTACGAGTTAAAGTTCTCTTCTTCGTCAAATGCGAGTACATGCGAAGACTGAGCCTGCGGTAGCCTCAACGGCAGATAGAGTGGCGTCGACCATGGAGACGACCACTATTTCTAAAACATGTAACATTTGAAATTGGTAATTTAAAAAACAAAGCAAAATATGATACATTCGCGTGGCTTCCTTCCCCAATTCAACATGTCAATTTACTATGAAAACATTCGAGGTAGATGTGATTTTATTGCAGATTTTTTTAGGTATATTTTATGGTAGCATCTATGATTATGCCCTCTCAATACATGTTTTATGGCAGCGTACATGTTTAATTGCAGATTTATTGCAGATTTCCTTAATAGCATAAATGATAATGCCAATTCAACATGTCAAGTTAGCTTAATTTTTTTATTTAAAGTAATGATGAATTCTGTTGAGTTTCTTATATGGTGTCCCAATTCAGCATGTCAAGTTAGCTTGATTTATGCATTCTCTTGATGTGGTTATTGTAAAAGCATTTGAGATAGATGTGATATTACTGTAGATTTTTTTTTTATAGATATTTTATGGGAGCGTAAATGGGTTGTGCTAGATTGGCTTCCTAAATGGGTTGTGCTGCAACAGATTTGTAATTGGTAATAAGTTGAATGTTGTTGTTGCTAGATGTATTAAAACAATTTCTCTTATTACTTAAAATACTTTTCAATGATGTAACTTGCCTCTATTCTCCTGTATTGAAGGTTTTTGCTGGTTTGCAGCCCATATGTGCTTTCTTAATATGGCGACAAGAAGAATGAGGGCACCAACATCTAAATCAAGTGGTGTAACTCCTAATGAGATCAAGTCGGAGCTAACTTGCTATTGTTGTCTTTGATCACCAATTCTTACCGCAAAGACAAGGAAAAATGTAGGGAGAAGGCTTTATGGATGTCCTAAGTTTGATGGTCCAGGTTGTTAAATATGTCTTGAAATTTATGTACTCGGCCCGGTTCATCACCCGACCCGACATATATTTTGTGTGGCGCAAAAACAAAATGGAGAGAAAATTGAGATTTAGTTCGTGACGTAGAGGGTTGGGCCGATAGGCCCAACCCGGAGCAAGCGAACAGATCTCTATGGGGGTTTGGGGTGTAGCCCCCGAGAAAAAAAATTTGGGGGCTCTTTTCATACTGTTGCTAGGGTTGTAATCAGTACACTCTTTGAACATAGTGGAATCTTGTTTTGCCTCGCCCGTGGACGTAGATCACCTTGATCGAACCATGTAAATCCTTGTGTTCTGTATTTGTTTTTTTCCGCGTTTGTTACAACAAACTGGTATCAGAGCAAGTTCGTTTCTAGGATTCTTTGAGATGGCATCTTTGAAAAAAGGAACTTACTCATTTTTCTTGGCTGAAGTAACCTCTACTACATGGTTAATGAGGTTAAGAAAATAGAGAAGATGTATGATCGATGAAGTAAACGAAAATTAAGCTGAGGTTGTCAAGAAAACTGACCTAATACATTTTTCAAGTAACACATAGCAGTTATGCAGTTAGAAAAGCTATTCATTACAATAAATATTACAGTTCAAGGGGTAATCCGTAACTTTCCGGAGTTTGAGGGCTGTTACGTTATGTATATATGCAGTGGACTGGTAGGTTTTGAAGCCCCCCCATGATTTTGTCATGACTTGAGCAAAATCTGACCAGGTAATGAAACGTGGGAGAGAGCCAAAATGAAGTAAAACACTTCAATCTGACCAAGTAATGAAACGTGGGAGAGAGAGAGAGAGCTAACGTAGTTTATAGGAAGTTCTTTTATTTTTTCATATTCAAAAGAAGAAAACTTTCACTTAGTTAACCCCAAGAAAAATTTATCACTAATTGAAAATATTAACTATGACTTATCTATGACTTATCCAAGATGAGAAGCAGAGAAGCATATATGATTTTCGCTTCTTCTAACCCTGAGAATAATGAAACTCAACCTCAACACAAAGAGTTCGAAATCAAATAATACTTTATTACTTAAAACATGCATATGCATAATAAAATTCAACAGCTGCCTTCTCCTTTTCGTCATCATCCATGGAAGCCCCTCGAATCCCAGTAAGTATATTTAAGGAGAAAGGAACGCTCTATTCTTGCACCAAAAACTCAAAAAGAGAGAGAGAGAGAAAAGGTATAGCATCGGCCCTAAACCATGGCTCCCCTCAATTATCTTGTAGTAGCATTCCCAGGCCAAGGCCTCATCAACCCGGCCCTCCAATTCGCCAAGCGTCTTCTACACGCCGGTGCGCATGTCACCTTCGCCACCACCGCAACAGCTTACACCCGCATGGCCAAGTCCGACCCGCCCGAAGGTTTGTCCTTCGCCTCCTTCTCCGACGGGTCCGAGGAGGGGCTCAGGCCTGGGATCGACTTCAATCAGTACATGGCCGATCTAGAGCGGCTGGGTCCGGAAACTCTAAGGGACCTTGTCGTTACTAGACTTAGCGAAGGCTGCAAATTCGCTTGCATATTTTATACCACAGTCATTCCTTGGGTTGGTCAGGTGGCTCATTCTCTTCAAATCCCCTCAACACTCGTTTGGACGCAGCCTGCAGCTGTTCTTGATATATATTACTACTACCTCAATGGTTACGGTGATATTATCAGAAACCTAGGCAAGGACAATCCTTCGGCATCGCTCCACTTACCGGGATTGCCACCGCTAACTCGCCGAGACGTCCCCTCATTTTTCACACCCGAAAACCAATATGCTTTTACTCTGCCCCTAATGCGAGTGCAGTTTGAAGTATTCAAGGAAGAGAAAAACCCGAGAGTACTTGTGAACACTTTCAATGCGCTAGAGCCCGAGCCATTAAAAGCCATTGGCAACATTACCATGTTCGGGATCGGTCCGCTAATTCCTTACGCTTTCTTGGACGGACAAGATCCCTTGGACAAATCCTTCGGAGGCGATCTCTTCCAGGGTTCGAAACACTACATCCAGTGGCTAGACACCAAGCCTGAAGGTTCGGTGATTTACATATCATTCGGAAGCATCTCCGTGCTGTCGAAGGAACAAAAGGAAGAGATGGCGCGGGGGTTACTAGGCACCGGCTGTCCGTTCTTGTGGGTGATTAGGAAGGAAAAAGAAGAGGAAGGAGAGGGAGAGGAAGATCAATTGAGCTGTATGGAGGAATTGGAGCAAAAGGGCAGGATAGTGCCATGGTGCTCTCAAGTGGAGGTGCTGTCCCATGCTTCAGTAGGCTGCTTTGTGACTCACAGTGGTTGGAACTCAACCTTTGAGAGCTTGGCTTGTGGGGTCCCAATGGTGGCATTCCCACAGTGGGGTGACCAGCAAACCAATGCCATGCTGGTTGAGAATGAATGGAAGGTTGGGGTGAGGGTGAACACGAACGAGAGAGGCATCGTGGAAGGAGATGAGATCAAGAAGTGCTTGGAATTGGTGGTGGGAGATGGTGAACAGGGAGAAGAAATCAGAAGGAATGCCAGGAAGTGGAAGGGTTTGGCAAGAGAAGCTGCCAAAGAAGACGGGTCATCGGATAGGAATCTCAAGGCATTCTTGGAGGAGATCCAAATGGAAGCAAATGGTCACTAGAGAGCTAGTACTTCACCTGTTATTCCTTTGCTTTTGTATTTCTATGTGGTTTTATATTTGTAACATCTGGGGGAAAATAAGGTTTTATGTTACTGTAAGTGAACAAACTCTCATGTATAACAACAATGAGATGTATTGCAATAATAGGAGGTTGTCCATTACATTTTGGAGCTTGATCTAGCTAGCATGCTCGCTCACACCTTGCAAATGAGTCATACAAGTCAGAATGTCAGCTCATTTTGTCTCTATTCATAAGAGCAACTATTGCTTGTTGTACCGGGTGCATTAGACCCTGTTGGGTTTTGGACTTGGGCCTAAAAAAAACATTCTCTAGAGAGAATTGCAAGCAAAGTGTGCGCTCTAGTCATGGCCACGGGCTGGAACCGGCCGGTTCTGGTTCATGAACCGGCGGTTCCGGTTTGTGGCCAAGGGGGAATCGGAACCAGGCCCTTATGGGGCAGTTCCGGTTCCGGTTTTGAACCTGCAGTTTCGGGCCGGTTCCGGCTCCGGTTCCAGGCTCTCGGGCGTCGGTTCGGCTCACGAGTGGGTCTCGCGGTACAAGGTGACGAGGCCGTGGGTTCGGGGGCTCAGGTTTCGCGGCTGGACAACGAGCGGTGTGGAACTTGGCGGCTTGAGTTGAGGGCGGCAAGCTGGTGGACGGAGCGACGGTGATGAGTGGTGGTGCCTGGTGGCGTCGGGGAACCGAGAGGGAGAGGTGGAGGGGCTCGGGTGTGAGGGCCGAGCCAAGCTCGGGTTGCTCGCGAGTTCGGCGAGGATAGCGGCGGTGCGGCTGCTCGACGGCGACCGGGTGGACAGCGGACGGAGGTGGCTGGCTGGGGCGGCGAGCGGCGATGGGTGAGGGTGGTGGCTGGTGGTGCTCGCATGGGTGAGGGATGGAGAAGAAGAAGCCGTCGAGGGGAGGGAAACGTAAAAGAGGAGAGAGAGAGAGGGAGAAAAGTAAGAGAGGGTGGGTGGTGATGTGAGAGGATGGGTGGTGATGTGAGAAAGTGGGTGACAAGGAAAGAAAAGGAAAGGCTCTTTCCACTTTTTTTTTTTTGTTTTTGGAAAGGTTAATTTGCCGGTTCAACTTTTGCTGGACCCATAACCGGCCCTTATGGCACGGGCCGGTTCCGGTTTGGAACCGGCGGGCCCGGTCAACGGGGCGGTTATGGATTTGACCCGGACCCAAACCGACCCGTGGCCACCTCTAGTGCGCTCTCTCTTCTCGCGCTCCACTGTCGTGATCAAGGCCAATCCGAAGTCCAGTTAACCTCGATCGAAGGTCTATCGAGGTTTAGTGTCACCAGTTGGTGGGCTTTTCAAGGTCCACGACCATTGTCGACCTCGAGTGGAGGCAAACTCAACCGGCCCGTGACATACGGGCCCGGTTCCGGTTCTCCCAAATCATGAACCGGCCCGGAACCACCTGTTCCGAACCGGCAAACCATGAACGAAAAGGGCATAAAAAAAATATATACGAACCGGCCCAAACCGTCAGCTCCGAACCGGAACCGCCGGTTCATGAACCTGAACCTGCGGTTCCGGAACCGTGGCAACCACTAGGTGCAATGGGTGTTTTGTTTGCTAGTTCGTCGCATGCGCGAATGAAACATGGTAAAATGAAGATAACAGATGAGGCTTGTAAATGGTGCAATACCCCCATCTCCCCCATACGAGTTCCATTAACAAATATTCACCATGACTTCCATTATGAAATTCACCTAAAGTTTCGTGTTAAGACTACGGCATCGCAAGAAAATTTTGCGTTATAGTCTTGCCTAAAAGATTATGTCGAACAGGAATCGAATGTGAAAAGCCAATAGCTGTATTGATGCAGAGACCAAATCACGATCTCAACGGAGTCCAATCGTGACGAGGGAAGGTGAAAATGTCCAAGAATAGAATTCAGTAGCTTGCACTCATGATGGTTATATAATTTGAGATAGGAAATTGCTTAACTGACCGTCCCCCAAAGTCAGACGGGCGGCCAGTTTATGGCCACAAACTTGATTTGTGGAAATCGTATCACTTGCTGATCTGGTTTCAGCATTTTGACTCCTCATTTTTTTTTATGTGTTTTTATTGTAAGCTAAAATTAGAAGACAAAGTATACAAGATAATTATGTTCCTTTTTTTTTTTTTTGAGATATTAAGAATTGAGAAAAGCTAAGATGACAGTCTGTGAGAGTGACGGACCCACACGAACCACATATCTGTGTAATATGCTTGTCAACCAAAAGTCTACGTTTGACATGTACGGTTCAAGTTGCACCGTTGAGTGACGGTACTGTCACCCAAGCGAAGTCCTTAAGAATTTTTTTTGTACTTTTGGGAACACTATCCACGTAATCGTTTTATTTGGCCGGAGAATAATATCTACTATTTTAAAAGTTGCAACTTATTGTTTGAATATTATCAATTGGATATGTTTCATTAGAACCTTGATTGTGTGGGCCCTCTTCTAATTTTGTTTTCTAATTTTAGGTTACAATAAAAACACATAAAGTAAAAAGAAGAAGAAGAAGAAAATGTGAAGTCAAAATGCTGAAACCAGATCAGCAAGTGACCGATTTGCACAAATCAAGTTTGTGGCCATAAACTGACCGTCCCACCGTCGTTTTTAAGGGGACGGTCAGCTTAGCGAAGTCCGTTGAGATATTCTTCAACATAGAAGTCTATATGCAAATTGGGTCTTTTGAATATCCGTGGAGTAATACCAGAAGATACATGGTCCACTATTTGGAAGTGGAAGGGACCTCAACGTATTAGAACTTTCCTCAGGCTAGCTGCTCATAATCGACTGTTGACTAATGAATTGAAGACGTCTCGCAACTTGTGAGGAAATACGTATTGCTTGAGATGGGAGTCTCGTGTCGAAACAACTTTACATGTTCCAAAGGATTGTCCAATTGTGAGTTTGTCCCACAATAATATTTGGGAGAATTCTTCTCGACGAATATTTGTTAATGGTTGAATTTAGATTACGCTAGAAAAGGACGACCAAATTTTCGTCACGATGGAACATAATTTTTGGAGCAGACGTGTGGCTTTTTTTACAATGGAGAAACAAGTCATTCTTCGAATTCTGTATGAGTAATTCGGTCATCCACATAAGAAATCATCAAGGTTTTCATCTGTGAATAACTCGATGTTAAGTGGATCATATACTTTTTCGATTTTGGTCAAATGGGATCCTCCACCTTCTAGGTTGATTAAATTGAATACTAATGGGGCGTCTAAAGGCAACGCGAGACTTGCTAGTGCGAGGGGTTTGTTCATAAACGAATGGGGTGACTAGCATGGTGATTTTGTTTGCATTCGTAGGAATATGTTCGTCGACACAAGCAGAATTTCGGGCTTTGTGGTTGGGATTGAACTTCGCAAAACAACTTGGATTTCTCAAGATTATCATTGGGATTTTCTTTAAAGCCATAAAGATCTTGTTAGTTCATAGCTTATGATTTATAATACTGGTCATGCTTTGCTTAAATATATTAGAAAACTGTTACGCTCTCACTTTGAATTTAAAGTACAACATAACTTTTTATGAAAAAATCGCTCTGCTCATAGGTTTGCTAATCTTGAAATCAGTAAGCGCTTGGATACCGGATTCCTTTCATAACCTTCTAGAGAGTTACTTCATGTTAGGTAGATTTTTGTATTAAGCTTTAGCCCTTTTTCGTATTAATATTACAATATACTCTGAACTTTGAATTGTTGCATATTTACTTTCCTAAACCGTGATGATAGCACCAAACTTTGAAAAGTCAGATATTATTCTTTGGAATTTTGATTTTTGTTTTCGCCACTAATTTTTCCGTGTGCGTAACAAATTAAACTTACCTGTAAAGGAACTTACTCATTTTTTGGACCAAAATGCCCTTTGGTACATAGTTGAAGTAAAGAGAACGGAGACAGGTGTATGGTCGTTGAAATTAGCAATAATCCAGCTAAGGTTGTCAAAAAGAATAATCTAATCCATTATCAAGTAACATTTAATGGTTATGCAGACAGACAAGTTGGCGATTGCAATGAAAACCAAAGTTTTAGCGGTAATTCATAACTTTTCAAAGTTTAGGGGGATATTTTGTAATTCTTCAAAATTCGGGGGCTATTGTGGAAAGACGGGTAATTAATTATCGCTAAGTTTAAGAATGTTTGGGCTTAGGCGAAAGATTCGCAGTGGGCTTAAGGCCCAAGCAAGCCTGCATCGCTTCAATACGACCCCAACATCGTCTTCACCGAGCGACCACCACTTTTCTTCTGCAGCAATCCACTGAAATCTCTCTCTCTCTCTCTCTCTAAATCTCTCTGCGTGTGAAGTTCCAGCTTCATTCGGGAACGAGAGCTTGGCCTGAGATCGCAGGATGGCGACGGCTATGGTCGAAGACTCCAACTTCGAGGATGACCAGTTGGCTTCCATGACTACTGAGGACATCGTCAGAGCCTCTCGCCTCCTCGACAACGAAGTTCGCATCCTCAAGGTCTCTCTCTCTCTCTCTATATCTGGATGTTAATGGCTTTGATATGATTGTTAGGGCTTGTAGCGCGAGTTTACTTCTTGTTGGGGCTTCTGTACTTGATTTGTGCGCGAGGGTTTCTATTGAATCTGATTTTAGTTCGTGCATCGATGGGATTCTGATGGGGGGGTTTTGTGGGATTTTACTTTTTTTTGTGATGGACAGGAGGAGCTTCAGAGGACGAATCTGGAGCTGGAGTCGTACAAGGAGAAGATAAAGGAGAATCAAGAGAAGATTAAGCTCAACAAGCAACTTCCTTACTTGGTCGGCAATATCGTTGAGGTACTTTTTGAAATTGGTTTACTGTAAATTGGGTCTGAATGAAGGGTTCTTGTTCTACTCGTAGTTTGGGGACTGTCCCTGACAAACCTCTGTTGAGAATTCGGGGTGTGGCAAGCTACATCTTGCACTATGTCTTTGTAATTTGGGCGACAAAGATTTTTTCTGCGAGAGTATTTAGCTTTAGTGTGTCTTCTTGGTCGATGAGAGATAATAATGCGCACCTCGTTGTAAGGAGATCTAGATGGTCTGCGTGATATGCTCCTAAAGCTTCCGGTGCTTTTGTCGTCCTTCTTGATTTGTGTTATCCTCTAATTCAAATTTATTGCGCTTCAAGATTCTTGAGATGAACCCTGAGGACGAGGCTGAGGAAGATGGTGCTAATATTGATCTGGACTCGCAAAGGAAGGGCAAGTGTGTTGTCCTGAAGACATCGACACGGCAGGTATGGCTTTTGGGAAAAACGCAAAGTCGTGTTGGGTTCACTTGCAGCACCAGTAGTAGTTCAACTGTTGATATCAAACGGTGTTTGCTGCATGCTATCTATGTCCCCTTTTTTTGGACTATATTTTTTTCTTCAAAGACATCCGAGGACATTTGAATAATACAGAGAAGATATGTGGACTTTCATTGAGCTATTTTCTGGTTCTCATTGCTACAACTGTGAGAGGTGCATTATATTTGACCTATAATGCTGGGCAAGGTCATGTAATTGAGATCAATTAGTTGATGGGTTTAGCTGTGTAATTTACATGTATTTAGACAGTGGGTGGAGAAAACTGTATAGTTATAAGTATTATTTTTGTTGAATTTGCTGTTAATATCTTTTGATGTAGATTCTTCATATGCTAGTGCCTTTTCTTATGCAATCAGTCCTGTTATCTGAGGGCAGTGTAGTTGTAGGTTTGGTTGCTCCAAGCCATATATCTTA
Organism: Lenwebbia sp. NSW1173648; assembly: GCA_029784005.1. Lineage (NCBI taxonomy): Eukaryota > Viridiplantae > Streptophyta > Magnoliopsida > Myrtales > Myrtaceae > Lenwebbia > Lenwebbia sp. NSW1173648. The sequence goes on from JARCGZ010000001.1 coordinate 43,414,290, forward strand.
CCTTTGGAATTTTTTTAAGAACATTTATCATTCTCAAGCACTTTCAGGCACTTAAATTTCAGTAGTCAAGAAAACTGAAAGACGCTTCATATTTGTGTCTACAATGCAGACAATCTTTCTTCCTGTTGTTGGCCTTGTTGATCCAGACAAGTTAAAACCTGGTGATTTAGTTGGTGTAAACAAAGACAGTTATCTGATCTTGGATACTCTACCATCTGAATATGATTCCCGTGTGAAGGCCATGGAAGTAGATGAAAAACCAACAGAAGATTACAGTGACATTGGAGGACTAGAGAAACAGGTACATTGCTAGACTTTTGATCAACCCTGCACGCACTACTTAAGTAGACAATCTAATGACAATGTTGTTGTTAACACAGATCCAAGAACTAGTGGAGGCTATTGTTCTGCCAATGACACATAAAGAACGATTTCAGAAGCTGGGAATTCGTCCTCCTAAGGGAGTACTGTTATATGGTCCTCCTGGGACGGGGAAAACTTTAATGGCACGTGCTTGTGCAGCGCAGACTAATGCCACTTTTTTGAAGCTAGCTGGCCCTCAGCTTGTCCAGGTATATATGTGCTCTTATATTGTTGGGTCGGTGCTAACCATTGATTAATGGATGTTCACCCCGGAAGATGCTGCCTTGTGCTTCCACTGCGAATTGTTGTTATTGCGGAATAGCTGTTTCCTTTCTTGATATTGTGTCAGATTATTCAATCTGTCTTCCTGGACATTGGGTTCTATGACTTAGTTGGAAGCCATATACTTATTAGACTCCACATTCGTGCAGATGTTTATTGGAGATGGAGCAAAACTTGTGCGTGATGCTTTCCAGCTTGCAAAAGAGAAATCTCCCTGCATTATCTTCATTGATGAAATCGACGCTATTGGCACAAAACGTTTCGATAGGTATGCTAGTTAGTTTCCTGATCTTTATAAATGAAGTGGATTATGATCAACTAAACCTTGGTTATGTTAATTACGAGTGGATAACGAAGAGAATAGGTATGATTTGTGTCCTCGTAATATGGATACATTTGACATAAGAAAATAATCTGCAAACTGAAATTACTATTCAAATGTTAAGAGTTGTTAATAGTAATATAACCGTCGACTCTAATCATCATCTTGTGATTGGTTTGTAAAACTGTTGTTTGTTTCGTACACTATGTTTACGGCGGATTGTTCTCTTGGTGTTTGCAGTGAAGTAAGTGGAGATAGAGAGGTCCAGCGCACAATGTTAGAGTTGCTCAATCAGCTTGATGGCTTTAGTAGTGATGATCGAATTAAGGTGTCACTTTCTCTCTATAAACTTTGATTGAACTCCATTCCCATGTACGTACGCACAGAGCTCATTGATATACGGTATATCTCTACCAATGAAAGACTACGGTCAACTTGAGTTTTGGCTGATTTATCATTTTGCAGGTTATTGCTGCAACAAATCGAGCTGATATATTGGATCCTGCACTTATGCGCTCTGGTCGATTGGATCGTAAAATTGAGTTCCCTCATCCCACGGAAGAAGCCAGAGCTCGTATTTTACAGGTATATCTTAACATATGATAAAGTAGAGTCCAATGGTAGTCGCTTATAATAAATAATCCTTTTTTAACTGAAAAAGGGAGTCCAAAGTAAAGGCTGACAGAAGAGTTAATACTGCACTTGCTGCTGTAGAATTGATATTCTTCTACAGCTTGTTGGTAATTTATTAGGAGCTGATCATTTGTGTTGTGACTGTAGATTCATTCACGGAAAATGAATGTTCACCCAGATGTTAATTTCGAAGAGCTAGCCAGATCAACGGATGATTTTAATGGGGCTCAATTGAAAGCAGTTTGTGTGGAGGCTGGCATGCTTGCACTTCGCCGCGATGCTACTGAAGTAATTAATCTCTCCCTCCCTCTCCAATAATGGGACCTCAGTTGTATGGTTAGGTTCCAGTGGCAAAGTTTTTGATTTGCTGTTGGTATCTGTCAGGTTACGCATGAGGACTTCAATGAAGGGATCATACAGGTCCAAGCGAAGAAGAAAGCAAGCCTGAATTACTATGCTTAGGGCCACAGTCGACATGTGTGGATCTTCACTGCTCGTGCCGTGACTTTTTTAGCGGGTGAATAGAAATGAGATCGCCCGTTTTCTCTAGCACCGTCGGTCCTTTTGTGATGCTCGATGAAGTAGATTATTCACTTTTAACTGGTGCGACGTAATTGAACAAAGACGTGTGGATGAACTTATTGAAGGATTCTATCCTCTCTGGCGGGACCAAGTTCTTGAGCAGTCTAGTGTAATTTCTGTTTCATCTGATCCCGGGGCCACTTGGTAAATGGACAAATGCTTCTCTTTCAGTCAAATGTTGCTTGAATGTGTGAACTTCTTGCATGCTCTCTGTTTAGATGGATCTCTAGGTGGAATCGACCTGATTTTGAGGACTCATGGTGCTTGTAGTTAAAAAGGAAAGAAAAGGAAAGGACTCTTATAAATACTAGTGCTGAATGGATACATGTATCTGCTCATCTCGTGGTCTCGGTTCGGTCCACGCAAGTAATTCCCCTAAAGGTGAGCTGAAATGCAACACGTCGGGATGATCTCGGTGTACCACAGACCCCATGAATTTTGCTTGTGCAACCAGTGTACTTTGTATTGGTGTTGAATCTGTTGATCCCCGTTGGAGCAAATAGCAAACATGTTCCAAAGGCCATTGCTTGCATGAGTGAGCCCATCATTGCCTCATTTGCCATGAAAAAGAAAAAAGCGTCCTCTACGTAACACCAATATCTCGACTCAACTTCAATTAAAAAAGAAAAAAAAAAGGGAAAATAGAGAGTATTAGGGCTTCAATTGTTTAACGAAAAAAAAAAAAAACTGTTCAGATTTACGAAAAATAAACTAGTCAAGAACAATAATTTTCACTTATGAAAAAATGGTTTCCTCTTAACATTTTTCCTTATCTTTCTTGCATCCATTCCTTCACATTTCTTGTCTTTTTAATTATTTTTTATTTTTCTTTTTGGTTTTGATTTTTTTAATGAGGTATAATTTTTTTTTTAAAAAAAAAATTCTCTTTTTTCTATTCTTTCTTTCTTTGCAGATCGTCGGCCTCGAGCAAGATCGAGCTTGCCCGAGGCCTGGGAGCTCGAGCCTTGCTGGCCTTGGCTAGCTCGTCCCTTGCCTGTGGCAGGTCGCCAGTCGTCGCCGTGGTCGGTGATCGCAGAGGAAGAAAGAAAAGAAAAATATAATAATAAAAAATAAAAAAATCATGAAATTACAAAAATTGTCTATGTTAGCGCCGGTCGTGCCAGGTAGGAAGGCCAAGTCCATGTTAGCAATTTTCGATCAAACGACGACACAAAATCAAATGAGATTTTCTTACTGAATGCCATGAAATATTTTCCAATTCGCTTTTCAAGTCTCAGCCAAATACCGAAAAATATTGTCATTTTTCCTAGAAAATGACTTTCTAGAAAACATTTTTCAAAGACGTCATATTTTTCGTAAAACAAATGGAGCCTAGATATCAGTACAAATTACAGTTTCATACTTTGGGCAGTTATCTAATAAATCCTTATTTTTGTGAAAAATATACCCTCATTTTGATATTTACGTATGTATTCTCTAATTGAAAAAATCATCCAACTCTATCTCGAATTTGGCAGGTTCATAATGTCCGAACTGTTTATGACTAGAAAATATATATCAAAGCGTGAAGGTACGAAGGTGCAAGTAAAAGTCATCGTGGCAGCAATTGCCAATATCAGGATAATGACGTCATAAGAGTGCAACTAACCATTTAATATGCTGAGTTGGACGCGTACATGGAAAAACTGTCTCAACCGTAAATCCATAAATCATCACCGAAGTGTTTTGCATAAAACACTCATTGATTGGGAGATCGTGTGGTCAGAAATAACTGACAGTACTATCAAACTATCATGCTAGCAGCTTTCTAAATTAATCATTGTGGGTCCCCCTCTCTCTCTCGGCAGCCATGCCACTACCGCCATTAGGACTACCACCTCCACCAGACTTGGGTTGCGCCACCAGCCATCACCACCTGTCTGAAATTGCTCACAGCCCCGAACTCCACACCGTAGGGAACTTAGAGTCGAGCAAGAGGCCTCAAATAGGAGGTTGTAAGCTCATTTATGAGGTTGTGCGACCTCAAATATAGTGGTGTGGGTAACAACCTCCATTGGAAGTCGGCTAGAGTGAGCAATAACCGAAGGCGGTGGTGGAGAACCGAAGGTGGTGTTAGAGTCGAGTCTAAGGCAGTGATGAAGCCAAAACATTTGTATATGAGCTTACGACGGGCCACCGAGGTGGCACGAAGCATGGGCACGTCGACGGCGGCAACAGGTTTGGCCAACGGGGACATCAAGCTCGAGCAACCGGGGAGATATCACGAGATGGCAAGATGCAAGCACGAAGAAGAGGAGGAAAGAAGAAGATGAAGGGAAGGAAAAGGAAAAAGAAAAAAAGAAAACTGTTAATTGAGTAAATTAATTGGAATCGGTAAAAGACACGTGATCTAATCCTTCATTTAATAGAAACCTCACATTCAGCAACATTAGAAATTGAGGTTCTCGTTTGAAAAAAGAAAAGAAAATTGAGATACTTGATTGTAAAATAGCCATACTTTCAGACTTGTGATTATCTCCATAATTAACCCTAAGTTGCATTGATGAAAACAGATAAGCGTCAATGAACTTTGGTAAGAATTTTGAAATTATCATATCCATTAGAAAAAAAAATACACTAAGTCGCCACTGGGGCGTCACAAAAATTATTTCCTTTGAACATCGCCTAAAAGATCTAATTGAGTAAGAATCGAATGAAAAACTTATGTTTATTCAAGTGCAAAGCCCAACTGCTCTTGTCTAATAAGTTAATTCCTTGAATATTATATATATCATGACAAAATAGAAGCATAAACATTATCATGAAAAGGTTCTCTGATGTCTGCTGCTTCTCTTTTCAGATTCTAAGAAGGTGATTTCAAGAGTTTATAAACAAGGTTCCTAGTAGCTACATGGAAAGTTTCAGAGTAAGGCATATATACCTTGTCTATCTCGGAACCTACACACCCCTACATTTGAAGAAATAATAGCGTAGATTTAGAAAATAAAATTTGATAGAGATCCTTGATCCACAGTACTCTAATTTAAAGTGATATTAGTATTGCATGTAGCAGCTTTTATGAGCTAAAAGTACTCAAATAGAAACGAGTGTCAAACACCACATAATGTTGCCAATAGATTGAAAATAACGTCATACGCAACAGAATATTCCAATATCGTCACACAATATCGCCAACAGATAGAAAATAACTTCAGACGTACAGTTATGTCGTCTAGATACGATCAGAAAAGGTTGGCTTTTGTTATGCTCTTAAAGGATATAGTTAGATTTTCGTTGCTATAGAAATAGATAAAATAATTCTTTTTGATAGACTTTCAAGTGTTTTTATGTTGTATCGTGATACAGTTTTTCGAGGTTGGCTACTTTTTTTTTCTTATTATGAAACTATATGTCCATCTTTAGTTACCAAGATGATTTATCATGTTCATATCCTTAGAAGATATGCGAAATTCCACTGGCAAGTGATTGGAGGGTATCAATCCACGTACTTATTTTTCATGATATTTCATCTTATTCAATCAAATACTCTGGTTGCCTTTGTCAAAGATAATAGCTAGCGTTACCTTATTAAGCTAAGTGATGTGCAAATTACGTAGCTTCCTCCTGAAGTGGGAAGCTAGTCCATAGCAAGAGGGCTTGAAGGTGTACCTACAGATTCTAAATATGTACCAAATTGCTTCTTTTTTAGACATAGTTGTAGCCATTATGATTTAACCGACAAAATTCTAAGAATTTGATTCTAGATTTGCACCGCGGTCATGACTAGCATACTTAGTTAACTTGAAAAAATGCTACTAAAAAGGGAATCTTTGTCGGCTTTTACATAATGAGAATCCAAATGTATCCTCTAAGATGAGAGAAATCCAACATTTCTGATATCACTTAGATTTGTTCTTCAAGCAATGTTGTGTCCTGTTAGAGAGAGAGAGAGAGCCATGGCAAACTCAGAGTCGAGCAGGCGGCCTCAAATCGAAGGTCGTAAGCTCATATATGAGGTTGTGCGACCTCCAATATGGTGGTGTGGGTAACCTCCATTGGAGGTCGGCTAGAGTGAGCGATAGCAGAAGGTGGTGGTGGAGAGCCGAAGGTGGTGTTAGAGTCTAGTCTAGGGTAGCAATGAAGCAATAGTGGCGGGTTTTGGCAGCAGCAACAGTCGTCCTCTAATGGAGGTTGGTGATAAAACCAGGCATTGGGCCACCGAGGTGGCATGGAGCACGAGTACGTCGACGGCGCCATCAGTTGTGGCCAGCGAGGACATCAAGCTCGAGCAACTGGGGAGATATCACGAGCTAGCAAGCTGCAAGCACGAAGAAGAGGAGGAAAGAAGAAGATGAAGAAAAGGAGAAGGAAAGAGAAAAAAGAAAAAGGTTAATTGACTAATTTAATTTGAATTGGTAAAAGATACGTGGTCTAACACTTCATTTAATAGAAACCTCACATTCAATGACATTAGAAATTGAGGTTTTCGATTGAAAAAAAAGAAAGAAAGTTGAGGTACTTGATTGTAAACTAGCCAAACTTTTGATTATCTCCATAATTAACCCTTAGTTGCATTAATGAAAACAGATAAGCATTAATGAACTTTGGTAAGAATTTTGAAAATATCATATCCATTAGAAAAAAAAAAAAAAATAGGTCGCAAGTGGGGCATCACAACAATTATTTCCTTGGAACATCGCCTAAAAGATCTAATTGAGTAAGAATCGAATGAAAAACTCATGTTTATTCGAGTGCAAAGCCCAACTGCTCTTGTCTAATAAGTTAATTCTTGAATTTTTTGTTTATCATGACAAAATAGAAGCATAAACATTATCATGGAAAGGTTCTCTGATGTCTGCTATTTCTGTTTTTAAATTCTAAGAAGGTGATTTCAAGAGTTTATAAAGAAGGTCCCTAGTAGCTACATGGTAGGTTTCAAAGTAAGGCATATATACCTAAGGTGAGCAAGATGGACTGGCCGGACCGGACCGACGGGTTTGGTCTGATTCTTGAGGTCACCGGTCCGGTCCCCATTTCCTCAAGGTGGAACCGGTGTCCAGGTGGACCGGTTCCCAGTTCAAGGGAGGAACCGGGCTGACGGACCGTCCACCCGGACCAACAATTTTTTATTTTTATTTTTACCCCGGTTCCTCAAGGTGGAACCGGTGTCCGGGTGGTCCGGTTCCCAGTTTGAGGGGGGAACCGGACTGACGGACCGTCCACCCGGACCAACAATTTTTTATTTTTATTTTTATTTTAAGTACATCACTTAATTCTAAATTTCTACAAAAAAGAAGAAGAAAACCTAATATTCCAGAAGACGTCGTCTTCTGATGTATTGCAACGGCGCCTTGGGCTATGGCCCCTTCTGGAACCACATATTGGGGGTACTAGAATGAGAGTTTAAAGAGGCAGTTTAAAGAGGCTCGACAAGGTCATGTTCTTGAAGTATGAAGAGATGAAGGAAGACATCTTGTCACACTTGAAGAAGTTGGCCGTCTTTCTTGGGTACCCGTTTTCAGGCCCGAACAGCCCCGTAAAACTCGGGTTTCTTATTTTTGTTTTCATTTTACTTTTATTTTCATTTTATCAGTTTCAGTGGACCATCTGTCGCGACCTAAAAAATGAGATTTTAGGCTAATGGATTATCAGGCTAATTAGAAACTAACCTAATACGGACTTTCCCAACCCTACCAAATCGCAACTTAGGGTTAATGAAGTGATTTTAACTTTGGAGCCGCCACTAACCATTTTTGGGTAGGTTGGTTAGAAACCTAAATAAAAATAGTGGGAGGACTATTTTTATTCCTACGAACCAGAGATTGAGGATTCGGGGACTTGGTTACATTAACTAACCTTAGCTAATGCCCTTTCGGCACCTTAATTCCATGTGACGTCCTAAGTCGGCAACTCTTGATTGAATTCAAATGAAGTGTTTTTTTTTTTTTTATGTTCAAGTGAGGTGTTTTTTGTTTTCACTTTATTAGAATGAATGAAATGCATGGCATGCAAGACTATACTAAACATGCAAAATGACATGACAAAAGCACAACATTAAAGACAACATGCAATTAAATGAAATAGACATGCAGACTCTATAGCATGCGATAATTATAACTATCCTAAACATCGTGCAATTTATTTAATCAAGCAACTCAATCATGAATATCCTAAACATGATTCTAATGGCATGTAAGATGACATGGTAGAAAAATAAAAATGGACATGGACATGCAAATATATAGTATGAGAAAATTGCCATGCCTTAATGCTATATGTATGATTTTTAAAACATGGATGACAATATGCAGATGGTACATGAAAACATGATTCAAAAATGGACATGCAATATATGAGCAGATTTTTTATTAGCAATAGAATATGCAATATGACAAAGGATATGCAAATGATATTTTTTTTATAAAAAAAAATGGAATGCAAGATTGGGGATAATCGCAAATCATGATGAGATATGCAAGACAATGCAGATATGAAATTCAAAAAAAATGTGCATGGATGTGCCGAATTTTATTTATTTATTTATTTTTAGATTTTTGAACTGAGATTTTCGGCCAGATTTGAATGATCATGATTTAATTCTTTTAACTTAAATTTTCAAGATAAACTTAATGAGATAAAGTTTTTAAGAAACTTTATCTTCCTAAAGATTTAATTAGATATCGTTTCTAGGAAACTATATCTTACTAAATTTTTTAGGAACTTTTTAAGTGTATCAGGAAATCCCAAACCGACAAGATATCAATCAATCAGATATATTATAATCAAATCAGATAATCCAGGATAGCAATCAAGATAAACTAACGCAAATCAAACCCCATCCTCTTATAATTTTGGAAAAAAAGATATGACTAAATCTAAAGTCGGCTTTTGAAAGATAGCGAACCGGATCTAAATCGCAATAGATCGGGTTGGCTTATCTTTCCCGCTTTTTTTCCTGCTTTTTCTAAACCAGATGATCGTTCCCGAATGGCAACGGGAAGAATCGTCCAAGTTTAAAAAATTCGTTGCCTATTAGGAAAATATTTTCCTAATTTAGATTTAATCCTTTTTTATATTCAGAAAAATCGTGTTCAATTAATCCAATTAATCCCCCAAATTTTCGAAAATTGTGATACATTAGGGCTTTAATATGCGAAAATTGTTTTTATGATTTCTTCCAAAAATTTCAGCATTAAACCTCAAAAGCAGCAAACAACCAGCATGTGATTCACGCAAAACAGGATCAAAAATAAGTAAAATACTTACCTTTATGCTCCCGCAAAATTCTGCATGGTTAGAGACATGTATAGCGCAAAAAAACATGATGATTTTGGACCGAGCAGCATGTTTAACAGCACAAAACAGCATTAAAGCAGTGTAAAAACAGCAGCAAAACAGTACTAAAACAGCATGCTAATCACTGCAAAACGATTCTAAATCAACCTTAAAAGGATGTGAAAATTACCTTAGTTCGTGGGATGAGACTTGAGCTGAATTTAGGCTAGAAAACCTGCTGGACAGCACCACCTGATCGAGCAAAACGGCAAGGGACTTAGATTGCGGACTCGGCGAGGACTGAGGTGTCTTCAATGGGACTACACGATGACTTGCAAATAACTCCCTCGGTCAACAAAGATTGACCAATCAAAGAAGCATCAGTATTGGTTTTAGTGCTTAGTGGACAATGAATCATGAGCAATCTCCATGCACGCCTGGTATTGGATTTGTTTGAGGAGACACCACGAAATCTGTGCTACGTTGATGCCGCTTATTAGTGTCGGGATTTTGGCATCAAACTTGCAGGAAGGAAGCAGCTTCGCCGGTTGTCGACGTTACGGCTATGAGAGGGAGTCTCGACCAAGCAATGTCCCTCCGAACTCTCTCTTTCGTGTGCTCTGAATTTTTGCTCTCAGAATTATGAACGCGTGTCCCTATGTGTTGTGGCCGTATAGGTCAGAATGAATGGCCTCTCTTTGATTGAATGACCTACGTGTGGTTATATAGGGAACATTAGGTCAAGTTAAGGGTTCTAACTTATGACTTTTTATGAAATAGACCCCGTATTGCAAGACTTTTTTAATTAAGCCCCGAAGGACTTAATCACACTTAATTAATAGCCCATATTTCTTAAAAATTTCGGCCCAAGCTCAATTCAGATAATTCAATCAGGTTCAAAACCTTGAATTAAGTCCATCCACCGCCGGTCCGGATAATATGCAAATGTGCAAAATGCAATGCATGCTAAACCAAATTAATTATGCTATGCATGAAAACTAATTTATTTTTGGTGAGAACTAATTCTCATTTTTATGCAATATAAGTGAAAAAGGAAAAAAAAAAAATCAAAATTTAGGTGTCAACACCATCTGGAAACTGCACCGGATCGGTGGTCCAGTCTAGTCCACAATTCTTGAGGGAACCGGACGAACCCAAACCATGTCCACCCCTATATATACCTTGTCTATCTCGGAACCTACACAACCCACATTTGAAGACATAATATTTTAGTTTAGAAAATAAAATTCTTAAAGATAGAGACCCTTGATTCACAGTACTCTAATTTAAAGTGATATTAGTATTGCATGTACCAGCTTTTATGAGCTGAAAGTACACAAAAAGAAACGAGCGTCAAACACTACAGAATGTTGCCAATAGATTGAAAATAACATCAACACGATAGAATATTGCCAATATCGCCAACAGATAGAAAATAACATCAGACGTACAATTATGTCGTCTAGATACTGTAAAAAAAGGTTGGGTTTTTTTATGCTCTTAAAAGATACAGTTAGATTTTCGTTACCATAGAAATAGATAAAATAATTCCTTTTGATGGACTTTCCAGTGTTATTATGTTGTATCGTGAAACAATTTTTCGCGGCCGGCTACTTTTTTTCTTATTATGAAACTATATGTCCATCTTTAGTTACCAAGATGATTTATCATGTTCATGTCCTTTAGAAGATATGCGAAATTCCGCTGGCAAGTGATTGGAGGATTTGAATCCATATACTTATTTTTCCTGACATTTCATCTTATTCAATCAAATATTCTCTGGTTGCCTTTGTCAAAGATAATAGCTAGCGTTACCTTATTAAGCTAAGTGATGTGCAAATTACGTAGCTTCCTCCTGAAGTGGGAAGCTAGTCCATAGCAAGAGGGCTTGAAGGTGTACCTACAGATTCTAAATATGTACCAAATAGCTTCTTTTTCAGACATAGTATTGTAGCCATTATGATTTAACGGACAAATTTCTTCCGGATTATAATGAGATAAAGAACTTCTCTAACATGACACGACATCGCTTGAAGAACAAATCTAAGTGATACCAGAAATGTTGAATTTCTCTCATCTTAGCGGATACAGTTTGATTCTCATTATGTAAAAGACGACAAGGATCCCCTTTTCAGTAGCATTATTTTAAGTTAACTAAGCACGCAAGTCATGACGGTGGCGCAATTCTAGAATCAAATTCTTTTTGTTTAGAAATATAAACATAACTATGTCAAGATTGGGTATGATGCTTATGTCTTTCAATAATTGACTGGGGTACATGATGACTACTAGGCTGAGGGGAAAATTATCAAAAAGTCCTAAACCTATTGCAATTATGCCAATTCAGTCCTAAACCTTTTTTTATGCCAATTCAGTCTTAAGCTTTTTGCATTTGTGCCAATTCAATCTTTCTAGCCAACTTTGGCCGGCCGATGCTGACATGGGTGCCTACTGGGGCTGATGTGGATGCCGGTGATGACGTGGACAATTTTAATAATATTTTAATATTTTTTTCAATTTTTTTCCTTTTTCTTTTTATTTTATTCTCCTTCCCCTAGCCAATCGCCTGAGTCGGCGAGGGCGAGGCCTCGCCACTGTCGCTGGGTGAGCTTGCCGACAATGGCGAGGCTTGGCCTTGCCATGGCTGGAGCTTAGCCGCCATGGCTGCCCGAGCCCGAGCTCACCCACCTGGTCTCGCCATGGCTGGGCGAGCTCGGGCTCGCGCAGCCATGGTGGCCAACCTCGCCCAGCGACGGTGGAAAGGCTCGGCCTAGGCTAGGCCGAACTCGCCCTCATCGGCTCTGGCCGGTCCGGCGACCAACCAGAGGAATGTGAAGAAAAAGAAAGAAAGGAAAAAATAAAACAAAATTTGAAAAAATATTAAAATATTTGTATAATTGTCCATGTTAGCAACGGCGTCCACATCAGCGCCGGTCAGTGTCGACCGTTCAAAGTTGGTTGGAAAGACTGAATTGGTATAAAAAAAAAGTTTTAAGACTGAATTAGCACAATTGCAATATGTTTAGGACTTTTTTGGTAATTTTCCCCTACGTTGAGTATCATGTAAGGCAAGATGGCGGCAAATTGAGAATAACTCGGGGATAAATTAAACCAAGATGTTGTATGTTCTTTTATTAACAGACATGCACATGGATTGAGGGTCTTATCCCTTGTTATCACACAAGATCATAATCTTAGTTATTCAAGTGATAACAAGATGATATTGTTAGGTGGCTTGGGCCTCTCTCATCTCAAAAGCTAGCTCAAAAGATGAGGCTTCCCCTCACACTTATAAACTGACCATCAGCCCTTTCCACAACCGATGTGGGATAACCCCAACAATCTCCCCCTCACACATCGGGCCCTAGGTGGAGGCGCAACAACCCGTATCTCTTCCTTGTGACTGTTGAGTCCAGAATTGTTGGTAACTTAGGCTCTGATACCAGTCTTGGGTAGTCTTGGGCCTCTCTCATCTCAAAGTGTTGGGTGCTCTTGGGTCTGTCTCATCCCAAAAGCTAGCTCAAAGGCTGAGGCTTTTCCTCACACTTATAAACTGACCACAGCCCCTTCCACAACCGATGTGGGATAACCCCAACAGATATTACTTCACTTTTTAGGGCCTCGCCGCTTCATTTTTTGACTCAAGTAGATGAGGAGACATTCATCTAAGATTCTCAGAGGTGTTGCAAATGACTCATGACCTATTGCATGTATATCCATTGCTCATCGCAATTGATTTTTGTCATCTTTTCATAAATACACAAACCTTAATTATTCATAATTAAGGAAATAATCTACATCATTTAATGAAGGAAATAGTCCAGACAAAACTTAATAAGGTCAACTATGTTAAACCCAGCTCGATAACCGTTACATTGCCTTTTTTGACATCTAACCCTGAATCTAGGGCTTGTGCATTGTTTCCAAATGTACACACATGGAGAGCCCAACTTAAGAGATCGCCAACGACATTTGGAAGGGATTGGCATCAAGCAATCATGTCTTCTTTCCACCATAAAAGGAAGCACAACAGAACACACACCACAAACCAAAATCAAACAGGAATAGCTTGAGAAGAGAAAAACCTAGACTTAATATGGAGGAGGTGGTGGTGCTGATAGTAGGAGCTGGCCCTTCGGGCCTAGCAGTCTCCAATTGTTTATCTCACCTATCGATTCCAAGCATGGTTCTGGAGAGAGAAGACTGCTGTGCCTCATTGTGGAGAAAGAGATCATATGATCGCTTGAACCTCCATCTTGCTAAGGAATTCTATTCACTGCCCTACATGCCCCATGCATCGTCGTCCTCTACCTTCATGTCTAGAAACTCATTCGTCGTGTACATCGACTCTTACATCTCCAGGTTTGGTATCGAGCCCAGGTACTGTCGTTCCGTCGAAGCGGGCTCGTACGTCAAGAAGGAGAGGAAGTGGAGGGTCGAAGCTAGGAACACGTTTACCCAAGAGAAGGAGGTCTATATGGCCCAGTTCTTGGTTGTGGCAACGGGCGAAAACGGTAAGGGTTTTATCCCCGAGTTGCCTGGGTTGGACGGTTTTGAAGGGAAGATCGTCCATTCAAGCGAGTATAAATCCAGGAAAGACTATGAGAATAAAGAAGTTTTAGTAGTTGGGTGTGGAAATTCGGGGATGGAGATTAGGTATGATTTATCAAACTTTGGTGCTCATACTTCAATTGTGATTAGAAACCCAGTATGACCTCTTTTCTATTTACCTATTTTTCTGTCTTCAGTCATTTTTGCTTCATTTTTTCTCATTCCTTGATCGCATTTATTTATTTATTTTTAATCTTGCCCCCCAAAATGTGCATGCGTGGCACGGACTTGACCTAATTCAAAGTCTATTTTTCCTTTTAACATGTAAGGCCTTCCTATCGTTTTTACTTGCATTTATTTAGGACAATTAATACACAATACCATTATGGTCTTTTCGTCTAAACCTTCTTAATGAGATTCTGAGTCTCGATTTGGTAGAGGATTGTAAAATCTAGGTGAATATCTAGCATTTAAAGGAAAAGAAAATGAACAATTTCAATCACATTATAATTTGGTCTATCCCTCAACTTTCATTGAGAGAGAAAGAGAGAAAAGTAAAAGGACAATGATCTACCAATGTAATTGTGCAACTTGCTGCAGTTTCATGTGCTCAATAAGGAAATGGTTTACATCGGAATGTTATTATCCAAGTATGTCCCGATGACAGTCGCCGATGCGGTGGTGACATTTCTTGGGAAGCTCTGGTATGGCGATTTGACTAGGTATGGGATCCATCGACCGGCTGAAGGGCCATTTCACCTGAAAGTGGCCAGTGGAAAAACTCCAGTAATTGACGTTGGCACGGTTAAGAAAATCCAATCCGGAGATATTATGGTAAAAGCTACATATACTATTGACATTTTGTCTATGTTTATTTCCGTCACTCATGCAAAGCTCAAGTGCTTACTGATCATTTATGTTTCGACAATTTATAACCACGGCAGCTTTGATCATTCTGATCTTTCTGCAGGTTCTTCCTGGAATAGTGAGGATTAATGGTAATAATGTGGTGTTTGAGAACGGCATCGTTAAGCGATTCCATAGGATTATCTTCACAACAGGCTACCAGAGTACTGCAAATTATTGGCTCAAGGTTGGTCCAAGCAACTAACATAGCACCACAATACTAAGTTTATAGCATTGAAATTCATGTATAGACAAGTATTTTTTCATGAAGCCCGAGATGCACTAATATTTCCACTAAGAACTAGAGAATTTAAGCATCACTACACAAAATAAGAAACATCCGTTCCCTCAAAATATTATAATCAGGCATATTTTTTTAGGCTACTCTACTATTCATTGAAGGAAAGCATGTATAATTGCATTTTTAGCCTTTTGAAAAGGATATAGGATTTGCTTTGTAGATCCAAATACAAGTAGTTTAAGGTTGATTAACTGCTAATGATTTATGCTATACTATATATGGTGTTAGAATGTATTAAACATGTGTGATTGGTCGCTTTGTAGTTTATATGATAGCGTGTTTGAATATTGTGAGTGTCAATGCGATAATCAACTTAGGTAGCTAAGCATTAATTATGGTATTTTTCTTGTACTGAATCAGGATACTGAAGTTATCACGTTAT
This sequence comes from Lenwebbia sp. NSW1173648, assembly GCA_029784005.1. Classification (NCBI taxonomy): domain Eukaryota; kingdom Viridiplantae; phylum Streptophyta; class Magnoliopsida; order Myrtales; family Myrtaceae; genus Lenwebbia; species Lenwebbia sp. NSW1173648. The sequence goes on from JARCGZ010000001.1 coordinate 43,429,827, forward strand.
TCACTCTCTCATACTTTCTAACTGAAGGAATGCGTTTTGTCGAACACGTGCAGGATTACGAGTACATCCTGGACAAAGATGGGATGCCGAAATGCCTGTGCCCGCATCATTGGAAGGGAGAGAACAACATTTATTGCGCCGGTTTCTCTAAGCAAGGATAGGCGGGGATCGCGAGAGACTCGGTGGCCATCGCCAATGATATCGATGAAGTTCTAAAAGGAATAAAGGGGAAGATTAAAGTCAACTAATCAACATCGCTCTCACTCTATCTCTATTTATCTGTGTCTGAATGATTTCGAAGTTTTGAATGTATAAGAGAACGCTTCTGAATGGTGGATGCAAGCTCCTAAGCTCCCTGTCTAGGGTTTCTATTATGAGTAGGGATGAGAGGTTTCTGCATGCTTTGTTACTGGTATGTAATGGTGGTCCATGTTTTATGTTTTATTCAGCAATTTCCAATTGACTCAAATGCTAGTCAAAGCTAGTCTTTTGAGCCTCTTGTTCATATTCTATCTCTTCATTGAACAATTTGATGCAAGAAGGTTTTTTAGTTACAATTAGTACATGAAACTGTCAGTAGTCATGTATAAGTGTGTTCTGCTCCTGTTATTTTTTTGCATTATTTGAATGTCATTATATTTGTTAGAATAAAAGACTATTATTTCACATTTTTGATAAAATTCAACATTGGAAAATAAAATATATAATGCATGAAGAAGTTATTTCAATAGGATTAAATAAATAGGAACAAAGACTACTTCAAATTACAGATGACTTATTTTTAGAAATCTATTTTCCCGTATTTTTAGGAGTAGTCAAATTTGTTCTTATACTTTGTTTCTTTAATAACATTAGTTTCCGTACTATTTACTGATAAGATTTTATGCGCAATTTTCACATATTAATTCCAAATAAAAAACAAAAATGAATTCAAAAGAAATATGTACATAAGTCGTTATAATTGATATTGGTTTTTCATTAGTAATAGTTGAAATTAATGTTTTGGCTCTTATTTTAATTCCCAGAATTGTATGTTCATCTAATCGGGCGCCCTTGTGCTCACATACTTTTCTTCAACAAATTATTTTGGAAGGTCACGTGCCATACGTCAATAATCAGGTCCTACTCTATAATTTCGATAAATTGTAAACAGACATGTGACAATTAGAAATGTTGGATTTCACTCATCTTAGCGGATACAGTTCGATTCTCATTATGTAAAAGACGACAAAAATTCTCTTTTCAATAGCATTATTTCAAGCTAGCTAATGATGCAAGTCACGACGGCGACGCGAATCTACAATAAAATTCTTTTTGTTCAGACGTGGAAATTTAACTATATCAAAATGGGTATGATGCCTATGTCCTCTAATAATTGACTGGTGTGCACAATGACTACTAGGCTGAGCATCATGCAAGGCAAGATGGCGGCAAATTGAGAATAACTCGGGGATAAATTAAATAAAGATGATATATGGTGTTTATGTCCTTTTATTACCAGACATGCACAAATATTGAGGGCTTTGTCCCTCGTTATCACACAAGATCATGATCTTAGTTATCAAAGTGATAACAAGATGATATTACTTCACTCTTGAAGGCCTCACCACTTCATTTTTTCGACTCAAGTAGATGTGGAGACATTCATCTCAGATTCTCAGAGGTGTTGCGAAATATTGGTCACCAAAAACTGACACGACCTATTGCTAGACCCGTCTATCCATCACTCACCACTCTATATTCTTGTCAACTTTAATATTTACGTGTATGTGTATATATATATACATACACGTAAAGCACATAATCAACATTATTTTGTTCCCTCGACTAGGTCCAGGCAAGTAATTCCCCTAAAGTGAGATACCTAAAATTCAAAAGGTCGGGATGATCTTGGTGTACCACAGACCCCATGAATTTCGCCTATGCAACCAATTTTCTTTGTATTGACGTTGATCTCTGTTCATGCAATAGCAAATATGTTCCCAAGGCCATTGCTTGCACGGGTGAGCCAATCATTTGCCATGAAAGAAAAAAAAAAGAACGTCCTCTACCAAACACCAATATCTCAATTCATCTTCAATAACAAAGAGAAAAGGGAGAGCATTAGATATCAGTATGAATTACAATTCAATAGTTTGGGAAGTTATCTAATGAATTTCTTATTTTGTGAAATGTGTACCCTCATCGTTATATTTACGTAGATATTCTTCTATTGAAAAAATCATCCAACTCTATTGCGAATTTGGCATGTGTATAATGGGTGAATTGCTTACGACTAGAAAATATATCGATCAAGGCATGAAGGTGCAAGCAAAAGTCATTGTGGCAGCAATTGCGAGAATCATGGGTAATGACGTCATAAGAGGGTAACTAACCATTTAATATGCTGAGTTGGCTAACATTAAAGATTGTGGGGTCCTCTCTCTCTCCTCTCTCTCTCTCTCTCCGGCCATGCCACTACAGCCATTAGTAGGGAAAAGGAAATTATTGGTGCCAAAAATTGCGTATGGAGATCACTTTGGTGCCAAAAATTTCAATTGGATCACTTAAGTACCAAATTGGAGACAAAAAGATCACTTTGGTGCCTCCAGCAAAATATTCAGGCCAAAACTGCCACGTGTCATTAATAATTAATTTTTTTTATGTAAAATGACGTTTAAAAAAAAAATAAGTCCACATGGGCTGCCACGTGAACTTCTATACTTTAAAATAAATTAAAATAAATCAAATTCAAATTTAAAAATAAGGTTAAAAATTAAAAAAAAAACATTAAAATTTAAATAGAAAAAAAAAGGAAAAAAAGTTTCTGATTACCAAGGGGTGAGGGCCTACAAGCCCTCGCCCCCCCCCCCTCGGGGCCTGTGGCAGCCCTCGGCTTGCCGCTGGCGAGGGTCGCCGACCCCAACTAGGGCTCGGTGACCCCCGCTGGCCATGCCCCCACCGTCGCCGGCCATTGTCGGCGACGGTGGGGGCGGCGGCGACGGCTGTGCAAGCCCTCGCCGCCTGTTCTGCAATTTTTTTTTTTTTTGAGTGATTACTTTATTTTGTTAATTTTAATCGAATTTTTCAGTTTATTTTAAATAAAATTTGTATTTTTTTTTTCAAAATTTTAGATTATTTATTTATTTTTGTAAACTAATTAAGTTTGTATTTTTTTTTTACCTTTTTTAATTGTTGACTAGACCTCGCCGAAGCCACGTCAGCTTAAAATATTAGTAAAATAATGTCACATCAGATGTTCGATGGAGCAAATCGGAGTTGGCATCAAAGTGATCCTTTTGTCTCTGATTTGACACTTAAGTGATCCGATTGAAATTTTGGCATCAAAGTGATCTCCGTACTCAACTTTTGGCACCAATAGTGTCCTTTTCCCGCCATTAGTACTACCACCTCCATCAGACTTGGGCCGCGCCACCATCATCACCACCCGTTTAAAATTGCTCGCGAGTCCGGACTCCAAGCCACAACTCTCTTTCCCCGCTTTCTTTCTCTAGGTAGAGACCTCAAAGTCGAGCACGCGGCCTCAAATATGAGGTCCTAAGCTCATATATGAAGTTGTGCGACCTCAAATATGGTGGTGTGAGTAACCTTCCTTGGAGGTCGGCTAGAAGGAGCGACAGCCGAAGGTGGTGGTTGAGAGCCGAAGGTGGTGTTAGAGTCAAGCTAGGGCTGCGATGAAGCAATAGTGGTGGGTTTTAGCAGCAGCAACAGCAGACCTCCAATGGACGTTGGAGATAAAACCAGGCGCAGTGCCACTGAGGTGGCACCGAGAACGGGTACGTCGATCAAGCTCGAGCAACCATGGACATATCATGAGCTGGCAAACAGCATGCACGAAGAAGAGGAGGAAAGAAGAAGATGAAGAAAAGGAAAGGAAAGAGAATACAAAAAAATATAAATTAACTATCTTAATTTGAATTGGCAGCATATCGCAACGGTAAAAGACACATGGTCTAATACTTCATTTACTAGATACCTCACATTCAGTGACATTAGAAATTGAGGCTCTCGATTGAACAAAAAAAGAAAAGTTGAGATACTTGATTTTAAAGATGGGAAAACTTTCAGACTTGTGAGACCATTATATTTGTATTTAACCCTAAGTTTCATTAATGAAAACAGATAAGCATCAATGAGCTTTGGTAAGAATTTGGAACGACAAATCACGCAAAAATACCAGGTCACGACTGAGGTCTCACAAGAATTATTTCCTTGTAACATTGCCTAAAAGATCATGTTGAGTAACAATCGAACGAAAAACTCAAGTTTCTTTGAGTGCAAAGTCTATATGCTCTTGCCTAATAAGCTAATCCCTTGAACTTCTTGTTATATATATATAGGTAAAAGGACATCTGGAGTGACAATATTTGTATACGGCGCTCAATGGTACCCTTTTTTTTTATCACTTAAGTGTCAAATCGGAGAAACAACGATCAAAATTTAGTGCCAATGGCGAGATATTTCGGCCAAATAGTACATGTGGCATTTTTTTTTTATTAATTTTTAATATTACGTGGAATTTTTTTAAAAAAAAAATCATTCCAAATGACGTCAACATGGCAAATTTTGTTTAAAAATCAGTCCACATGGAATGACTTTTTACAAAATAAGCTAAAATATTTTTAAAAAATTAAATTAAACTTAAAAAATAAGCTAAATAACTAAAAAATAAAAAAAAGGAAAAATGCTAGGTTGGAGCGGCAAGGGCTTGCAAGCCCTCGCCGTCACAGATCTGGGCAAGGTTGAGCCTCGCCCAGTTTTGCGAGGTCCGGTCTTGCCCTCGTCAGGGTCGACGAGGCCTGGCTGTGGCTAGGTGAGGTCGACCTCGTCCAGCCATGGCGAGGCTGGACCTCGCAGAACTGGGCGAGGCAGATCTGCAAATGGCGAGGCCACGCCGACCATGGCACGGCCTCGCCTACCGCTGGCGGGGGTCGCCGGCCACTTGGCGACCACGCCGGCCATTGCCAGCGATGGTGGGAGGCAGCAGTGAGGGCTTCCAAGCCGTCGCCGCTCCAACAAAGCATTTTCCTTTTTTTTTTAGCTTATATTTTAGTTTTTAAAATTTTTTAACTTTTGGCTTTTTTATTTCTGACTTGGATCTTCTGGCGAGCCACTAGATGCCACATCAAATTTCCAGCGAAACTCACCGGAATTGGCACTGAAATAACTGTTATTAAAAAAATTGACACTTAAGTGATCCAAAAAAAAAAATATTGGCATCAAAGTGAGCGCCGCACACAAATATTGTCACTCTATGTTATATATATATATATATACATGTATATGTATATATATACATGTACATGTATATATATGTATATGTATATATATGTATATGTATATATATACATACACTTCGAGCTCTATTACTTCTGTTTTCAGATTCTAAGTAGGTGATTTCGAGAGTTTATAAAGAAGATTCCCAGTAGCTACATGGAAGGTTTCAGAGTAAGACATAAGCCTACACACCCTGCCTTTAAAGACATAATAGGGTAGATTCAAAAAATAAAATTCTTACACATTAAGACCTTGATTCACAGTAATCTAATTTGAAGTGACAATAGTATTGCATGGAGCAGCTTTTATGACCTAAAAGTACACAAATAAAATAGCGCCAGACGCGACAAAATGTTGCCAATAGATAGAGAGTAACATTGGACACGACAGAATATTGCCAATAAATAGAAAATAACACCAGACATGACATAATGTCACCAATAGATAGAAAATAACGTTAGACGTAAAATTATGTCATCCAGATAATAATTTTAATACTGCCAGAAAAAGGTTGGATTTTCTTAAGCTCTTAATGGATACAGTTAGATTTGCGGTACTATAAAAAACAGATAAAATAATTCTTACACTTTTAATGTATCGTGAAACATTTTTTCGAGGTTGGTTATATATCCATCCTTAGATTCCAAAATGATTTATCATGTTTATTTCCTTAGAAGATTTGCAAAATTCCGCTGGCGAGTGATTGGAGAATATGAATCCATAGCAAGAGGGCTTGAAGGTGTACCTACAGATTCTAAATATGAACCAAGCAGATACCTTTTTAGACAAAGCATACTAGCCACTATGATTGAAGGGACAAAATTCTTTCGTATTGTAATGAGATAAGAGCTTTTCTAACACAACAGACATCTCTTGAAGAACAAATCTAAGTACTATTAGAAATGTTGGATATCTCTCGTCTTAGCGGATACAGTTCGATTCTCGTTATGTAAAAGACGACAAAGATTCTCTTTTCAATAACAATATTTCAAGTTAACTAATCATGCAAGTCGTGACGGCGTCACGAATCTAGAATCAAATTCCTTTTGTTCAGACATATAATTTTAACTATATCACGATGGGGTATGATGCTTATGCCTTTCAATAATTGACTATTAGGCTGAGCATCAAGCAAGGCAAGATGGCGGCAAATTAAGAATAACTTGGAGATAAATGAAATCAAGATGATTTATGGCACAAGATCATAGTCTTAGTTATTAAAGTGATAACAATATGATATTACTTCACTCTTTAAGGCCTCACCACTTCATTTTTTCGACTCAAGTAGCTGCGGAGACATTCATATTAGATTCTCAGATGTGTCGCAGATGACTAATGACCAATTGCATGTATATCCATTGCTCACCACCCTTGATTCTTGTCATTTTCTATACATACACATATCTTAATTAAGCACATTATCTGCATTCTTTAATGAAGGAAAAAGACGAACAAAAGTTAATAAAGTCAACTAAGTTAAACCCATTTTATTTTTGGGTCAAATAAACCCAGTTCGTTACCCGTCGCATTGCCTTTTTTGACATCTAACCCTGAATCTAGGGCTTGTGCATTGTTTCCAAATGTACACACATGGAGAGCACAACGTATGAGATCGCCAACGACATTTGGAAGGGATTGGTGTCAAGCAATTATGTCTTCTTTCCACCATAAAAGGAAGCACAACAGAACACACACCACAAACTAAAATCAGATAGAAATAGCTTGAGAAGAGAAAAACCTAGACATAATATGGAGGAGGTGGTGGTGCTGATAGTAGGAGCTGGCCCTTCGGGTCTAGCGGTCACCAATTGTTTATCTCACCTATCGATTCCAAGTTCTAGAGAGAGAAGACTGCTGTGCCTCATTGTGGAGAAAGAGATCATATGATCGCTTGAACCTCCATCTTGCTAAAGAATTCTGCTCCCTGCCCTACATGCCCCATGCATCGTCGTCCTCCACCTTCATGTCCAAGAACTCCTTCGTCGAGTACATCAACTCTTACATCTCCAGGTTCAGTATCGAGCCCCGGTACTATCGTTCCGTCGAAGGGGGCTCGTACGTCGAGAAGGAGAGGAAGTGGAGGGTCGAAGCTAGGAACACGTTGACCCAAGAGAAGGAGGTCTATATGGCCCAGTTCTTGGTCGTGGCAACGGGCGAAAACAGCAAGGGTTTTATCCCCGAGTTGCCCGGGTTGGACGGTTTTGAGGGGAAGATCGTCCATTCAAGCAAGTATAAATCCGGGAAAGACTATGAGAACAAAGAAGTTTTAGTAGTTGGGTGTGGAAATTCAGGGATGGAGATTAGCTATGATCTATCAAACTTTGGTGCTCATGCTTCAATCGTGATTAGGAACCCAGTACGACCTATTTTCTATTTACCGTTTCTTCTGTCTTCTGTCATTTTTGCTTCATTTTTTCTCATTACTTGATCATATTCCCCTTTTTTTTTAAAAAAAATTAATCTTGCCCCCCGGAATGGACATGAATGGCACGGACTTGACCTAATTCAAAGTCTTTTTTTTTTTTCCTTTTAACATGTTAGGTCTTCGTATCATTTCCACTGGCATTTATTTTGGACAATTAATGCACAATACATTTATGATCTTTTCGTCTAAACCTTCTTAATGAGATTCTGAGTCTGAATTTGGCAGACGATTGCAAAATCTCGGTGAATATCTAGCATTTATAGTAAAAGCAAATGAACAATTTCAATCACATAATAATTTGGTCAATCCCTCAACTTTTTCATTGAGAGAGAGAGAAAAGTAAAAGGACAATCATCTACTGATGTAATTGTGCAACTTGTTGCAGTTTCATGTGCTCAACAAGGAAATGGTTTACATCGGAATGTTATTATCCAAGTACGTCCCGATGACAATCGCCGATGCCGTGGTGACATTTCTTGGGAAGCTCTGGTATGGCAATTTGACTAGGTATGGGATCCGTCGACCGGCTAAAGGCCCATTTCACCTGAAAGTGGCTAGTGGAAAAACTCCAGTAATTGACGTTGGCACGGTTAAGAAAATTCAATCTGGAGATATTATGGTAAAAGCTACATATACTATTGATATTTTGTCCATGTTTATTTCTGTCAATCATGCAAAGCTCAAGTGTTTACTAATCATTTATGTTTCAACAATTTATAACCAAGGTGGCTTTGATCATTCTGATCTTTCTGCAGGTTCTTCCTGGAATAGTGAGGATTGATGGTAATAATGTGGTGTTTGAGAACGGCATTGTTAAGCAATTCGATGGGATTATCTTCGCGACAGGCTACAAGAGTACTGCAAATTACTGGCTCAAGGTTTGTCCAAGCAACTAATATAGCACCACAATACTAAGTTTATAGCATTGAATTTCATGAATAGATAGGTAGTTTTGCAAGCTACTCTCCTTTTCATTGAAGGAAAGCATATCTATTTACATTTTCAGCATTTTGAAAAGGAGATAGGATTTGCTTTGCAGATCAAAATACGAGTAGCTTAAGGTTAATTAACTGAATGATTTGTGCTATACTGTACAGGTCGTTGAGTAATAATTATATGATGATGATTCTTGTACTGAATCACAATATTTCAATTATCATGTTATTCGCTCTCTCATACTTTCTAACCGAAGGATCGCGTTTGTCAAACGTGTGCAGGATTGCGAACACATTATGAACAAAGATGGGATGCCGAAACACCCGTGCCCACATCATTGGAAGGGAGAGAACGGCATTTATTGCGCCGGTTTCTCCAAGCAAGGATTGGCGGGGATCGCGAGAGACTCGGTGGCCATAGCCAATGATATTGATGAAGTTCTAAATGGAATGAAGGGGAAGATTAAAGCCAACTAATCAACATCACTCTCACTCCATTTCTATCTATCCGTGTTGTGTGTCTATACATGTAGTTCCGAATAATCTTACTACTGTCAACTGGTTTGAAGTTTGGAATGTATAAGAGAACGCATCTGAATGCGGAGGCAAACTCCTAAACTCCCAGTGAGTTCTGGGGTTTCTATTAAGATGAGGGATGCATGCATGCTTTGTTACTGGTATGTAGTGGTGGTTCATGGTTCATTCAGCAATAAACAATGGAGTCTAATGCTAGTCAAAGCTAATCTTTTGAGCTTCTTGTTGTGGGAATTGATCTTTCTAATGTTTTGCTCTTTTAAAGTATGATTCTTTTTTTGTTTTCTTTTTCTGGATAAACAAATTGATGCAATAAGGTTTGTACATGCAACTGTAAGTAGTCATGCAAAAGTGTGTTCTGCTCCTATTTGTGAGGCTGCATACTTTGAGAGGTAGCACCACAACAAAATAGAGAATTGGCATCAGATATTTCAATGGCAAATAAAATTTTTACCTTTCAAGGTCCACTCAATGAGGAGGAAAAATATTCTATGCTTCTATAATAGTTTCCATTTGCTTCTAAACAGTGGGAACTTTTTTTTTTTCCATGAAGAAGTGTTAAAGCTGAATATAACGATTTTAATGTCATAAAAACACTATCTCTATTTTACCACGTAATGAGAAATTTTAATTAGGAAACTTATCACCTCAAATTCTAGCTCTAGTGACTATTTGTATTGTCATCGAAAAGAACATTATCGAAGTCAAAAAGGAATTTCAGATAGTGCAACATAATCCTTAAACTTATAACTTGGATGCCATTAAGTTCTTCGGTTGGTGACGTGACATAATATATTGATACATGGTTGTAAACTTAATTGAGTTGTCAATGGTAAGTTAAAACGACCTCGTTTTTTCCTTTAACACATCAAAATGGCGTCGTCTTGTAATTACATATTCCTGGAATTGTACATTAACCCCTTGGGCACCCCTTATACTATATAGGAATCATCAATTAATAGTTGGTCTTGATTGGAGATTTCAACAAGATTGTGGATGAGAATGTGATGAAAGTGATTTAATTTTCGTCGAAAGATAATTGGGATCGGTTTCATCACCTGTGCAAAGTACACGAACGAAAATTGATCATTTCAAAAGTACAGGACTAAACTGATTTGGAAACTCATGAAAACAGTCTGAAGAGCAGGAAAAAAGTTCTCGGAGAACGGACGGCCAAAAGCCAAACATGGAGGGCGCCATCAAGTTCCAAATCCATGGCAGCATCGTCACTGCCCTCTCACTTGCGCTCGCAGCTCGGAAACCCCACAGAAGACGAACCGCGAGCTTGGTCGTCCACGGCAGCAACGACGGCAGCAGCAAGAAGTGGAGATCCCCAAACACCCATTTGCAATCACGCGATGAAATCGAAAACCCGCGTTGCAGCTCCGCGCAACACAGGGCGATCCTTGTGGAGGCCTTTCACGAGCACCGGGGGACTCAATTCGTTGCTCCAGAGGCTCAGCGAGAAGGGCTCTTGCCCTCTGCGGATGCTCGAAGACGATGGAGATTGGACTCGGGACCAGTTCTGGGCCGTGGTCAAGTCCCTGCGACACGCTTCGAGGTCCCTTGAAATTCTCAAGGGATTGTGCTAAGTCTTTTTCTTGACAAGTTTCGATCTTTTAGTTGCGAAGCTTTTCAGTTTAGTATAGAGTTTGGTGCTTTAGTATAATCTTCCTATGGGGTCGTGTGTTTTGGTTGCTGAGAGAAAAGAATGAGGAAATGGGCAATGAGGATTTGATGTGAAAGTTGAATTACACGGCTATTAACACTGAATTTGTCGCCTCCGTAATCCAACTCCAACTTCTACTGGGACAAGAGGATGTAATTACTGCTTGAATGTTTTCTTAGGCTTTGAACATGGCAGTTGTAATACTTGGGCTTGTAGTGGATCTAGCCCTTCACTTCTCCTCCGTTTTGTTTTTTGTTTTTTTTTTTGGGGTCGACCACTTCTCTTTAGTTGGTAAGCCAATGAATAACTTACTTATCCAAAAAAAAATTGATGGCAGTCCAATATATTCTGGTTGTACTATGTTTGGGGCGAACTTTGATAACGTAGATTCAAGATTTTTCTTTCGATTTTAGTTTTTGTTGGGGTTGACAATATAGAAATTATGTAAAAGGTGAAGCCTTTTGCTATGATTGTGAATTGCTTACACTTCCCACAATGCCAATTGAAGTTGTACAGTCGTGAAAAGATGCCATGTGAATTGTGGTTCAATGATTTGTAAAGGGTCTTCAGTGATAAGAACTGATTCGAGAATCTTGTCACCTTCCCTTTCTCTGCACTCTTTGAGGAACTAAATTTTTACGACCTTTGGATAAATAGTCTAACCATGGTGGTGTTAACAGGTATTTGATATGTGGAAGGACAGAAAACCAACACGCCTTACTGAGTTCAACTATGAGAGGATCATACTGTTGTTATGTGAAGAGGGTCTTATGAATGATGCAGTTTCAGCATTTCAACAGATGAAAAATAACTTTCTGAGAGCTTCTGTAGAAATATACAATTCAATAGTCCATGGATATGCCAACAGAGGGAGCTTTGGTGATGCATTATTGTTTCTTGGTGAGATGAGAGAAAATGACTTGGGCCCTGATAACAAGACCTATAACGGGCTAATCCGAGCATATGGAAAATATAAAATGTATGATGAGTTGGGTATGTGTGTAAAGCAAATGGAATTAAACGGATGTTTGCCTGACCATGTAACTTATAATTTGCTTATCCGAGAGTTTTCTCGTGCTGGGTTAATTCAACAGATGGAGAGACTGCAGCGAACAATGTTTTCTAAGAGAATGTATTTGCAGCCATTATCTCTGGTATCGATGCTCGATGCGTACGCCAACTTTGGTATTTTAGCTAAGATGGCGAAGGCTTACATAAGGGTTTTAAATGCGAAAATTCCCCTAAAGGAGGATCTTATCAGAAAATTGGCTGGAATATATATAGAAAACTACATGTTTTCTAGGCTGGATGATTTGGGATGCCATTATTCTTCAAGTTGTGGTAGCGATCTTCCTTGGGTCTTGCGGCTCCTTTCTAATGCTCGTCTTTTGAGTAACGCAGGCATGGACTTGGTTGTCGGAGAGATGGAAGAAGCCGGAGTTCCTCGGAGCGTGACACTTGCGAACACTGTTGTTCTTGGCCTTTTGAAGATGAAAGATTTTAAGCACTTGAGAACTTTACTCTTGGGGCTGCCAGCCGAAAGATTGAAACCCGATATTGTGACTGTTGGGGTGTTATTAGATGCAAACCGCATTGGTTTTGATGGATTTCCTATTTTAGATGCATGGAGAAGGATGGGGTTCCTCTGCAGGGATGTGGAGATGGAAACTGATCCTCTGGTTCTCACTGCATTTGGTAAAGGTCATTTCTTGAAAAAATACACACATACATAGGGGATCGGTTCGGTCCGCGTGGTTCGGTTGGGCGGTTCCACCCCAGAATTTGGAACCGAACCGGTACTCACTGGTTTCCGTTTATTGGAACCGGTAATTGGACTGGTCCTCATGGGAACCGCCCAAAATTGGCCAATTCGGTTCGAGTGGTTCCCGGTTCTTTTGCACACCCCTATGACTAATCATTTAGCATGTTGTGTTGTGTTGGACGCTTACGCAAAAATACTTTTCTGGGTTGGCAAACATTAATGACTGTGGGGTCCCCTTTTTCTCTCTCTCTCGGCAGCCATGCGACTACCGTCGTTAGCACTACTACCTCCACCAGACTTGGGCCGCACCACCATCGTCGCCACCCGTTTGAAATTGCTCACGACCCCGGACTCCAGGCAGTAGCTCTCTTTCCCCTCTTTCTTTCTCTAGGCACAGACCTCAGAGTCGAGCACGCGGCCTCAAATATGAGGTCCTATGCTCATATATGAAGTTGTGCGACCTCAAATATGGTGGTGCGGGTAACCTTCCTTGGAGGTCGGCTAGAACGAGCGATAGCCAAATGTGGTGGTTGAGCGCCGAAGGTGGTGTTAAGAGTCGAGCTAGGGCAGCGATGAAGCAATAGTGGTGGGTTTTAGCAGCAGCAACAGTCGACCTCCAATGGAGGTTGGAGAAAAAACCAGGCGCAGGGCCACTGAGGTGGCATCAAGCACGGGTACATCGATCAAGCTTGAGCAACCGTGGAGATATCACGAGCTGGCAAAGCTGCAAGCTCGAAGAAGAGGAGGAAAGAAGAAGATGAAGAAAAGGAAAGGAAAGAGAATAAAGAAAAATATTAATTAACTATTTTGATTTGAATTGGCAATCATAATCAACATTTTCTCACAAATTTTACTGAGCAAGCAAATCACAACGGTAAAAGACACATGGTCTAATACTTCATTTAATAGAGCCTTCACATTCGGTGACATTATAAATTGAGGTTTTCGATTAAAAAAGAAGAAGAAAAGTTGAGATACTTGATTGTAAAAATGAGCAAACTTTCATACTTGTGAGACCATTATATTTGTAATTAACCCTAAGATCGTTAATGAAAACAGATAACCGTCAATGAGCTTTGGTGAGAATTTGGAATGACTAATCCCGCAAAAATACCAGGTCACGACTGTGGTCTCACAAGAATTATTTCCTTGTAACAGCGCCTAAACTATCATATTGAGTGAGATCCGAGTGAAAAACTCTTATTTCTTTGGGTGCAAAGTCTATATGCTCTTATCTAATAAGCTAATCCCTCGACCTGTTTGTTACATATATCTCATGACAGAATAAAAGCATAAACATAATCAGGAAATGGTTCTCCGAGCTCTGCTATTTCCTTTTTCAGATTCTAAGAAGGTGATTTCAAGAGTTTATAAAGAAGATTCCCAGTAGCTACACGGTAGGTTTCAGAGTAAGGCATAAACCTTGTCTATCTCGAAACCTACACACCCCTACCTTTGAAGACATAATAGGGCAGATTTAAAGAATAAAATTCTTACACATAAAGACCTTGACTCACGGTACTCTAATTTAAAGTGACCTTAGTATTGCATGTAGCAGCTTTTATGAGCTAAAAGTACACAAATGAAAAAGAGCATCAGATGCGACAAAATATTGCCAATAGATAGAAAGTAACGTCCAACACAACAGAATATTGCCAATAGATAAAAAAATAATAATAATAACATCATACACAACATAATGTCGCCAATAGATAGAAAATAATGTTAGACGTAAAATTATGTCGTCGAGATAATAATTTTAAATACTGCCAGAAAAGGTTGAATTTTCTTATGCTCTTAATGGATACAGTTAGATTTTCATTTCTATATAAAAAAAGAGATAAAATAATTCTTACGCTCGTAATGTATCGTGAAACATTTTTTCGAGGTTGGCTACTTTTTTCCTTGTTAAAAACTATATACCCATCGCTAGATACCAAGATGATTTATCATGTTTATGTCTTTAGAAGATATGCGAAATTCCTCTGGCAAGTGATTGGAGGATATGAATCCATGTACTTATTTTTCATGATACTTCATCTTATTCAATCAAATATTCTCTGGTTGCCTTTGTCAAAGATAATAGTTAGTGTTACCTTATTAAGCTAAGTGATGTGCAAATTACGTCGCTTCCTCCTGAAGTGGGAAGCTAGTCCCTAGCAAGAGGCTTGAAGGTGTACCTACAGATTCTAAATATAAACCAACTAGATACCTTTCTAGACATAGTATAGTAGCCATTATGGTTTGATGGGAAAAAAAATTCGTATTAGAATGAGATAAGAGCTTTTTTAAAACGACACGATATCGCTTGAAGAACAAATCTAAGTGATATCATAAATATTGGATTTCTCTCGTTTTAGCGGATATAGTTCGATTCTCATTATGTAAAAGACGACAAAGATTCTCTTTTCAGTAACATTATTTCAAGTTAACTAAGCATGCAAGTCATGATGGCAGCACGAATTTGCAATCAAATTCTTTTTGTTTAGACATATAAATATAACTATATGAAGATGGGGTATGATGCTTATGTCTTTCAATAATTGGCAGGTGTACATGATGACTACTAGGCTGAATATCATGCAAGGCAAGATGGCGGCAAATTGAGAATAACTCGGGGATAGATTAAATCAAGATGTTGTACGGTACTTATGTCCTTTAATTACCAGACATGCTCAAGGATTGAGGGTTTTGTCCCTTGTTATCACACAAGATCATAATCTTAGTTATTCAAGTGATAACAAGATGATAGTACTTCACTCTTTAAGGCATCACCACTTCATTTTTCGACTCAAGTAGTTGCGGAGACATTCATCTTAGATTCTCCAACGTGTCGCAAATGACTAATGACCAATTGCATGTATATCCATTGCTCACCACTCTTGATTTTTGTCATCTTTTCATACATACCCAAACCTTAATTCCTCATAATTAAGGACATAATCTACATCATTTAATGAAGGAAATAGTCGGGACAAAAGTTAATAAGGTCAACTTTGTTAAACCCAGCTCGATAACCGTCGCATTGCCTTTTTTGACATCGAACCCTGAATGTAGGGCTTGTGCATTGTTTCCAAATGTACACACATGGAGAGCCCAACGTAAGAGATCGCCAACGACATTTGGAAGGGATTGGCGTCAAGCAATCATGTATTCTTTCCACCATAAAAGGAAGCACAACAGAACACACAACACACACTAAAATCAAATAGAAATCGCTTGAGAAGAGAAAAAACCTAGACTTAATATGGAGGAGGTGGTGGTACTGATAGTAGGAGCTGGCCCGTCGGGCCTAGCAGCCTCCAATTGTTTGTTTCACTTATCGATTCCAAGCATAGTTCTAGAGAAAGAACACTGTTGTGCCTCACTGTGGAGAAAGAGATCATATGATCGCTTGAACCTCCATCTAGCTAAGGAATTCTGTTCACTGCCCTATATGCCCCATGCATCGTCGTCCTCTACCTTCATGTCCAGAAACTCCTTCGTTGAGTACATCGACTCTTACATCTCCAGGTTCGGTATCGAGCCCCGATACTATCATTCCGTCGAAGCTGGCTCGTACTTCGAGAAAGAGAGGAAGTGGAGGGTCAAAGCTAGGAACACATTGACCCAAGAGAAGGAGGTCTATATGGCCCAGTTCTTGGTCGTGGCAACGGGCGAAAACGGCAAGGGTTTTATTCCCGAGTTGCCCGGGTTGGATGATTTTGAAGGGAAGATCGTCCATTCGAGCGAGTATAAATCCGGGAAAGACTATGAGAACAAAGAAGTTTTAGTAGTTGGGTGTGGAAATTCGGGGATGGAGATTAGCTATGATCTATCAAACTTTAGTGCTCATACTTCAATTGTGATTAGGAACCCAGTACGACCTCTTTTCTATTTACCTTTTTTTGTCTTCTGTCATTTTTGCTTCATTTTTTCTCATTACTTGATCATACTCCACTTTTTTTATAAAAAAAAAAAATTTTAATCTTACCCCCCGGAATGGGCATGAATGGCACGGACTTGACCTAATTCAAAGTCCTTTTTTTTTTTTCCTTTTAACATGTTAGGTCTTCATATCATTTCCACTTGCATTTATTTTGGACAATTAATGCACAATACATTTATGATCTTTTCGTCTAAACCTTCTTAATGAGATTCTGAGTCTGAATTTGGCAGAGGATTGCAAAATCTCGGTGAATATCTAGCATTTATAGTAAAAGCAAATGAACAATTTCAATCACATAATAATTTGGTCAATCCCTTAACTTTTTCATTGAGAAAGAGAGAAAAGTAAAAGGACAATCATCTACTGATGTAATTGTGCAACTTGTTGCAGTTTCATGTGCTCAACAAGAAAATGGTTTACATCGGAATGTTATTATCCAAGTACGTCCCGATCACAGTCACCGATGCTGTGGTGACATTTCTTGGGAAGCTCTGGTATAGAGATTTGACTAGGTATGGGATTCGTCGACCGGCTAAAGGCCCATTTCACCTGAAAGTGGCCAGTGGAAAATCTCCAGTAATTGACGTTGGCACGGTTAAGAAAATTCAATCTGGAGATATTATGGTAAAAGCTACATATACTATTGACATTTTGTTCATGTTTATTTCTGTCAATCATGCAAAGCTAAAGTGTTTACTGATCATTTATGTTTCGACAATTTATAACCAAGGTGGCTTTGATCATTCTGATCTTTCCGTAGGTTCTTCCTGGAATAGTGAGGATTGATGGTAATAATGTGGTGTTTGAGAACGGTGTTGTTAAGAAATTCGATGGGATTATCTTCGCAACAGGCTACAAGAGTACTGCAAATTACTGGCTCAAGGTTGGTCCAAGCAACTAATATAGCACCACAATACTAAGTTTATAGCATTGAATTTCATGAATAGATAGGTAGTTTTGCAAGCTACTCTCCTTTTCATCGAAGGAAAGCATATCTATTTACATTTTCAGCCTTTTGAAAAGGATATCGGATTTGCTTTGCAAATCAAATACGAGTAGTTTTAAGGTTAATTAACTGTTATGATTTGTGCTATACTATACAGGTCGTTGAGTAGTAATTATATGATAATTTTTCTTGTACTGAATCAGAATATTTAAATTATCATGTTATTCGCTCTCTCATACTTTCTAACCGAAGGAATGCATTTGTTGAATGCGTGCAGGATTACGAATACATGCTGAACAAAGATGGGATGCCGAAACGCCCGTGCCCGCATCATTGGAAGGGAGAGAACGGCATTTATTGTGCCGGTTTCTCCAAGCAAGGATTGGCGGGGATTGCGAGAGACTCGGTGGCCATAGCCAATGATATCGATGAAGTTCTAAACGGAATGAAGGGGAAGATTAAAGTCAACTAATCAACATCGCTCTCACTCCATCTCTATCTATCTGTGTTGTGTGTCTATATATGTAGTTCTGAATAATCTTACTATTGTCAACTGGTTTGAAGTTTGGAATGTATAAGAGAACGCATCTGAATGCGGAGGCAAACTCCTAAACTCCCGGTGAGTTCTAGGGTTTCTATTAAGATGAGGGATGCATGCATGCTTTGTTACTGGTATGTAGTGGTGGTTCATGGTTCATTCAGCAATAAACAATGGAGTCTAATGCTAGTCAAAGCTAATCTTTTGAGCTTCTTGTTGTGGGAATTGATCTTTCTAATGTTTTGCTCTTTTAAAGTATGATTTTTTTTTTTTCTTTTTCAGGATAAACAATTTGATGCGATAAGGTTTGTACATGCAACTGTAAGTAGTCATGTAAAAGTGTGTTCTGCTCCTATTTGTGAGGCTGCATACTTTGAGAGGTAGCACCACAACAAAATAGAGAATTGGCATCAGATATTTCAATGGCAAATAAAATTTTTACCTTTCAAGGTCCACTCAACGAAGGAGGAAAAATATTCTATGCTTCTATAATAGTTTCCATTTGCTTCTAAACAGTGAGAACTTTTTTTTCTATGAAGAAGGGTTAAAGCTGAATATAACGATTTTAATGTCATAAAAACACTATCTCTATTTTACCACATAATGAGAAATTTTAATTAGGAAACTTATCACCTCAAATTCTAGCTCTAGTGACTATTTGTATAATTATATTGTCACTGGAAAGAACATTATCAAAGTCAAAAAGGAATTTCAAATAGTGCGACATAATCCCCAAACTTATAACATGGATGCCATTAAGTTCTTCGGTTGATGAGGTGACATAATATATTGATACATGATTGTAAACTTAATTGAGTTGTCAACAGTAAGTTAAAACGACGTCGTTTTCCCCTTTAACGTATCAAAATGGTGTCGTCTTGTAATTACATCTTTTTTAAATTGTACATTAACCCCTCGGGCACCCCTTATACTTTGTAGGAATCATCAATTAATAGTTTGTCTTGATTGGATATTTCAATAAGATTGGGGATGAGAATGTGACGAAAGTGATTTAATTTTCGTCGAAAGCTCACCTGTGCAAAGTACATGAACGAAAATTGATCATTTCAAAAGTACAGGACTAAACTGTTTTGGAAACTCGTGATAACAGTCTGAAGAGAAGGAAAAAAGTTCTCGGAGAACGGACGGCCAAAAGCCAAACATGGAGGGCGCCATCACGCTCCAAATCCATGGCAGCATCGGCACTGCCCTCTCACTTGCGCTCGCAGCTCGGAAACCCCACAGAAGACGAACCGCGAGCTTGGTCGTCCACGGCAGCAACGACGGCAGCAGCAAGAAGTGGAGATCCCAAAACACCCATTTGCAATCACGCGATGAAATCGAAACCCCGCGTTGCAGCTCCGCGCAACACAGGTCGGTCCTCGTGGAGGCCTTTCACGAGCACCGGAGGCTCAATTCGTTGCTCCAGAGGCTCAGCGAGAAGGGCTCTTGCCCTCTGCGGATGCTCGAAGACGATGGAGATTGGACTCGGGACCAGTTCTGGGCCGTGGTCAAGTCCCTGCGACACGCTTCGAGGTCCCTTGAAATTCTCAAGGTATTGTGCTAAGTCTGTTTCTTGACAAGTTTCGACCTTTTAGTTGCGAAGCTTTTCCGTTTAGTATAGAGTTTGGTGCTTTAGTATAATCTTCCTATGGGGTCGTGTGTTTTGGTTGCCGAGAGAAAAGAATGAGGAAATGGGCAATGAGGATTTGATGTGAAAGTTGAATTACATGGCTATTAATAGTGAATTGTTGCCTCCATAATCCAACTCCATCTTCTACTGGGACATGAGGATGTAATTACTGCTTGAATGTTTTCTTAGGCTTTGAACATGGCAGTTGTAATACTTGGGCTTGGAGTGGATCTAGCCCTTCACTTCTCCTACGTTTTGTTTTTTTTTTTTTGGGGGTCGATCACTTCTCTTTAGTTGGTAAGCCAATGAATAACTTACTTATTCAAAAAAAAATTGAAGGCAGTTCAATATATTCTAGTTGTACTTTGTTTGGGGCAAACTTTGATAACGTAGATTCAAGATTTTTCTTTCGATTTTAGTTTTTGTTGGGGTTGACAATATAGAAATTATGTAAAAGGTGAAGCCTTTTGCTATGATTGTGAATTGCTTACACTTCCCACAATGCCAATTGAAGTTGTACAGTCGTGAAAAGATGCCATGTGAATTGTGGTTCAATGATTTGTAAAGGGTCTTCAGTGATAAGAACTGATTCGAGAATCTTGTCACCTTCCCTTTCTCTGCACTCTTTGAGGAACTAAATTTTTACGGCCTTTGGATAAATAGTCTAATCATGGTGGTGTTAACAGGTATTTGATATGTGGAAGGACAGAAAACCAGCACGCCGTACTGAGTTCAACTATGAGAGGATCATACTGTTGTTATGTGAAGAGGGTCTTATGAATGATGCAGTTTCAGCATTTCAACAGATGAAAAATAACTTTCTGAGAGCTTCTGTAGAAATGTACAATTCAATAGTCCATGGATATGCCAACAGAGGGAGCTTTGGAGATGCATTATTGTTTCTTGGTGAGATGAGAGAAAATGACTTGGGCCCTGATAACAAGACCTATAACGGGCTAATCCGAGCATATGGAAAATATAAAATGTATGATGAGTTGGGTATGTGTGTAAAGCAAATGGAATTAAACGGATGTTTGCCTGACCATGTAACTTATAATTTGCTTATCCGAGAGTTTTCTCGTGCTGGGTTACTTCAACAGATGGAGAGACTGCAGCGAACAATGTTTTCTAAGAGAATGTATTTGCAGCCATTATCTCTGGTATCGATGCTCGATGCATACGCCAACTTTGGTGTTTTAGCTAAGATGGAGAAGGCTTACATAAGGGCTTTGAATGCGAAAATTCCCCTAAAGGAGGATCTTATCAGAAAATTGGCTGGAATATATATAGAAAACTACATGTTTTCTAGGCTGGATGATTTGGGATGCCATTATTCTTCAAGTAGTGGTAGCGATCTTCCCTGGTTCTTGCGGCTCCTATCTAATGCTTGTCTTTTGAGCAACGCAGGCATGGACTTGGTTGTCGGGGAGATGGAAGAAGCCGGAATTCCTTGGAGTGTAACACTTGCGAACACTGTTTTTCTTGGCCTTTTGAAGATGAAAGATTTTAAGCACTTGAGAACTTTACTCTTGGGGCTGCCAGCCGAAGGATTGAAACCCGATATTGTGACTGTTGGGGTGTTATTAGATGCAAACCGAATTGGTTTTGATGGATTTCCTATTTTAGATGCATGGAGAAGGATGGGGTTCCTCTACAGGGATGTGGAGATGGAAACTGACCCTCTGGTTCTCACTACATTTGGTAAAGGGCATTTCTTGAGAAGTTGCGAAGATATCTACTTCTCCTTTGAACTTGAAAACAGAGCAAAGACAAGGTGGACCTACAACACTCTTATCGATTCGGTATCAGAGCTGTGGAAGGCAGACTCTTTTAAAAACCAGTAAATGCAGTGTGAAGTTTAAATGTCCCTTCGAAGGTTGATCTATGAAATTTTTTGTAAAGATAGACTTTGTAGAGGACAGAATTCTTGTGCTTGAAACAAATGATTCTCGAAAAGCATTTCCAGTATCCGCTTCGGAAAACGGAAAATGCTTTATCCATGATCGAGATAACCAACCCCAGGGCTACGTAACTTTGATGTCTTCAACACATAATACACTAAAATTGGAAAGCAGTGCAGTCTACCTGAGTTATCATGCGCATTAAGAAGGCACGAGTTTATAAATTGGCAGAAGTGGCATCTGTTCAATTCTCCAGTGCTGATTACATCCATTTGGAAGGATACTCAAGGGAATAAAAAAACACTGGTATGTCACTTTTCTGGATATTACTACTCCCTAAATTTTTTACATGTTTAGAGATTCAAAGCATGATTAGCTCCTCTTTGCATGTCAGTTTAGTTAGGAAATCTGCCAGATAATACCTGATTGAAGACGTTTTTCTTTTATCTTTTTTGGGAGAACTAGCTACTAAAGTAGCTCTTTGCAGACCCACCGGCAGGTGGCCTAGTTGGTAAGAACACTGTGACCTCTTGGTCACATGTTCGAACCGTGGCGTTCGCGCCAGGGCTAGGTGGCGTTCGCGCTAACACCTGTGTCTTACCCGGGGCGCCGTGGTGGTGGGGTCCTGCAGCCACCCCGAGGACTAGTCGTGCTTCACAGCTGTTTCGAGCATAAGTTCGCCGGCCGCGCAGAACCTCGGTTATAAAAAAAAAAAGTAGCTCTTTGCAATAGTAGCTGCTATCTGAAATGTCCTCTATACCTGTGGCGATATAAGACATTAAACATCAGGTAGTTACTCCTTATCCCATTCAACCACTCTTCCTACGAATAAGTACAATTAGAAACCTAACTCTAATACGAAGTTCCAAAATTCATTTTTACACAATCCTTAATTGGAAGAAGGATGGTCGGTGCAGTGAGATTGTGGAACTAATGATGCCTTTATGTGTATCGTTGAAGCTTGGGCATTTTCCGGTGTCTATCTTAGTCTTGAAAAAATTGGTGGTAACCACTACGACAATGTCCTAATAGCCACTATTACACTTTTTTCTTCGGTTAAAAAGTGACACTGTTCTAAGAAAAATGCACTAAAGTGAACTGTGGTAAGCATCGATAAATTCAGAGATCTGGAAAACTATAACAACTCCACAATTACAAATGTATTTTGAAAAATGTTACTTCCTTTCTTCGATAATGTATTGAATAACATTGTCACGTACGGCAGTCTCATGGATTATGGTTATCAAACTATATTTTTCATCTATATAATTTTGATTCTAGCTAAAAAGGAAGAGAGACAAGCACCAAATTGAGAATTCCAATATACAAGGTGGGTAATAAGTAACATTCATTGTCAATCCTTTTTTCTGATGGCTTATTTATCGCATTGACACGTCCTATAAAATGGTCAAAGGACAGCCGACATTCTGACTTTGAATGTGAATGCCATTATGAAAATGTTTTAAGAGCGATGCTGAAAAAAATGTCCAAGTAGCACATAACTAAATAATACCATATTCGATAAATTATCAATGCCTATCTAAATGCATACTCTCTGTGCGAAAGATAGAATTCATGGGTAATTTCTAACTCTTGCTAGCGAGGGTAATATTAGCCTATAGATTGACACGCAAATGGTGTGACTGGGTTTGATGTAAAGGTGCATTCCAATAGTCAATTGAATATGAAGTAGAGAAAGTTCAGGTAGAAAATTATTTTAGTGACCCTAGAAAGCCCAATCATTTAGGTTGACAAATATGGAAAGAAAAATCTGAATAATCCAATGCTGACTAGGACATCTAATATAAAAACTAGCTTATTTGGGACTTCTTGGAGTCATTACGAACTCTCTCTCAGGCAGTGGCGAACCGATGCCAACATTAGGCATACATAATTGTGGCAGAAAGGAACGATCTGTAACATCATAGCTTGAGGCTATACCATATCTTATGGTGTTGTGGTCTGCTTCTCTCGAATGAACTTTGCCATTGAGAAGTAATAACTCCTCACCAGACCTCTTAATATTCCTTTTCTACTCTTGGTCGTTCTGAACAATTGCATTTTTTGGAATGAGTAATATGCTGCAGGTCGTTTCTAAACTATTAATTTATAGACACTAGGGATCTAAAGGCTTTTCTGTGGTTAATCTTTGAGATATGCATTGCTCCCGTTAAATTGCTTGTTAAACTAGAAAGGTGGTAGCAGAGAATGTACTGGGACATGTGGAAATTATTTTCATTTCTTTCAGACAAAGAATGAATGATGTGTTAAAGTTACGGTTGAAAGCCTGATGCTATAATTGTTATGAGGGTAACGTGCAGTCAGCCCATTTTCCAAATACTAAGCATCATTACGTAGAGTAGCTTTCTAATTAAGGCTTGCCACGACAGTTCTCTTAAGTTAATATCCAGCAAAACCAGTCAACAGTTCCACTACTTGCATTTAGCTTACTTTCTGTTTTGTAGTGCCTTCGCATCTAAGCTGGATGAGATTGAAATGAGACACATTCTGATGTGTGAAGCTATACTGGGTAAGCAAGAAGTTGTTACTCTGGGTTCTGGGGAACCCCTGCCTCGAGAATCCTTTTTAACCAAAGTGCATAATCTGGTTCCCTGTTGTGAATACCCATGTTCTTTCCAAATACGTTATAAGTTTCCAGGCTCCATCAATATGGATGGTGAGCTGCAATCTCTAGGCATGTCAAATCGTTTTGGTTGAAACTGAATGATTTTTCATTTGACAAACTTCTAAAGAATAAACCTTTTCTTGCAAATAAATTAGACACCTCGTTCGAGACATTTGTTTATCTTGCATATCCTCCCTTGTGCAGGTATACCAGTTATGTTGCATGTGCGACAGTGGCCGCTGCGAATAAGTTTTCTTGATTTATTAGCTGCTCTGTCGAATTTTCTAGATAACTGGCAAGTGAAACTAATAGCCAAGTTGCACGAACATTCTTACGTAAGTATCCTTAAGATATGATGGTTTTTCATTGGTTACTCATGTCTCATGCTTTCTGATAGTTTCAAACATATTATCTTCTATAATTGTAATTTTTTCCTAAATTTCAGTAAGAAAAAAGATAGTGCTGATGTTTTGAAAGAAACAGCATATTCAACCTTTGTGGAAAAGGTCTGGTAAAGATATCAGTTGCTATTTGGCCTCCATATCCTAAATAGTTTTAAAACATCTGGTGGGAATATTAAGTCTTTGACGTAATTAAGAGAGATCTCCCATGATCATATAGACAATCATACAGTCACTCATTTAGTTAAATGCCACCTAATAGATACCGAAGTTAACCATTCACGCAATTACTCATTTTGAAATGGGAAATAACAAAAGTTCCTTCAAAGAATTCAACAAAACTGTTAGAAATTGTCCCTTCTCCTTGTCACCAATCAATTTTCCATCTCAAACCTCTTCAAACAGGACAGAACTATAGTATAAAGTTCCTAATTTCATGTGCCTCTTTATCACCATACAGTCTGTAGACTTTTGGGCATTAAATTGTCCAACTTTGGATGTTCCTTTACATTTGTTGAGTTGCTTATTCACTCGAAGTTTTCTCTCCGGAGCTCAGTAAATGAGGATCGTAGCAGAGTTTGTTCCCACACTAAGGAGCATCACTAGGGAATTGTGGCTGAGGGCTGTGATGAACCCATTACCCTAAGGTAATATTAGGACTTGTTTGCCATCATATTCAATAGCTTCTATCTTTTGATAATTGGTTCTATCCAATATAGCGAATGCTTTTCATTTTTGTTCCTGTGTCATCATATGTTCTCTCCAATGAGTGTTCTCATTGTTTTCTTGTTGGGAATTTGTTTACAAGTGCCCAAGAGGAACTTGTTAAATATCCAAATAAAGAAAGTTTGTCATTTTTAAAGCGCTGTCATTCTAGTGTTATGCACAACAGTGCATTGAAATGAAAATGGTTCTTTATTAGGTAATGTTAACAAGACCGTTTTTTATAATATGGTTATCTGGACCTTCGAATCAACTAATCCACACCAAACTCAGTTGGATTTGACTAAGAATATATGGTCATGATTTTTTTTCTTGTGAAGCCAGCTCCTAGGTGCCAAACCAGGACCTCCTCTCCTGATAGTATCAGGCTGCTATATCTCAATGAAATTAGTCAAGTGCTCTAAATGGATGGACCAGTCACATAACATCATATGAAGAAATGGCAGCTAATTATCTGTAGAAGTTGATAAAATTGCTAAATTGCAGTCACCGGATGCTCAATTCGCAGAATAAAGCAGAAATCAAAGAAAAAGAATGAGGAGGCAAATATCCAACGTAGATTTACTTGCCCTTGTAGGAGAAAGAAAATGTCCTAATGCGGTTTCATCTTCTTATGTCGATGCATATCTGAAGAGAAACCATGGCCATGCTCTCTGGATGCAACAGAATTTCTTTTTACCACACTTGGAAGAGAGTTTTCACTATAATCCCTGAGATATGAGGAAATCCATACAATTTAACTTTTAGAATCCCTGCAGGACGGGAAAGTTTTGTGTCCATCAAATCATTGACACAGCGAATCAAATTTGATATCTAGATAATTTGAATCTCTTCATACATGGGGTCCATGATTGATGAGTTTTTTAGGGGAATATTAAGTTGAGATTACTTAGCATTAGAAACTTGCCCTCAATCCATGCGCAATAAACATGCTTTTGTATATAAAAGGTTCCAATATGCAGGTGCCTGTGGTTCATTGAGACATGTATAGACGGTTCTCTATGTTTTTTCCTTTTTCTTTTGTCTACCATTTTGAGGATCCTTAGGGCGTGCCACGTTTGGTTTTGATTGGATTAGGTAAGACTTCGCGTGAATCATTCTTCTGTGTTTTGTTCTACGTAAATCTTTCTTGCTAGTTGTATCATCAGATTCTTACCTGTGTTTGCTATCTCCACATCTTTGCCAGTTAGCCTTATCTTTCCTCTGAAATCCATTTGTTTGTTTCATGCTATGTTTTAGGACTTGTTTCTGGTTTTATATGAAAAGTTGGACATACATGATCAAGAAGTTAAGAAACATGCTTGATACACAGAGTTTGTCTTCTTTTCAAATGGTCTGTTCACATGTAGTTCATAAGACGATTTGCTGTCTCCAGGGAGAAGTCGACAATCCAGCAGAGTTGTATAGAAGATTGAAAGAGAGGGCCTTCACGACGTGCAAATGATTTCTGTCTCGACATGGTTGCTACTGAATGGCAACTACTACTAGCATGCAACCTTCGAGTTTGGTTTGAGGCGTCCTGCGTCGGCTCTGTGTACTGAATCCGATACATGGCGTATTGAGTGTCTTTTTGTGGGTCAGTTTAAGCTAGGTCAATAGAGGTTGATTAAGTCTAGTAGTCGATTTCGTTAAGCTTGCTGCAAAGCCTGACGTGCATCATTGGTCATAGGCAACCAAGTGAATTTCCTTGGTGTACTGGACTTGGGAAGACTATCATGTATCTTCTTTCTGTTATGTAGTGAATGCATTTTATCTCTTGTTAAGGAGGAAAAGAATGTAAATGATCTAACACTGTCCCACCACTCTCTCTCCCTGCCAAAGCATCCATAAAACCCACCCCATAGACCCAAGGCCATTATTCGACCCCAAAAAAAAAAAAAAAGACCCAAGGGCATTTTCGGGCTTTTCAATTTTTTAATTTCCATCCTTTTATCTTCACGCTTTCGACGTAATAAATAACATTAGAATTATTTT
The DNA here is from genome assembly GCA_029784005.1 of Lenwebbia sp. NSW1173648. Taxonomy (NCBI): domain Eukaryota; kingdom Viridiplantae; phylum Streptophyta; class Magnoliopsida; order Myrtales; family Myrtaceae; genus Lenwebbia; species Lenwebbia sp. NSW1173648. Next base: position 43,457,099 of record JARCGZ010000001.1, read on the forward strand.
TCAAATAGACATAATCATGTGTCTAGTGGCTTGCCAATCGGGACACGCCTACCCACACCACAAGAACTCGGAGATATATTCCATAAAGTTTGGCAAGGCTATCTAGTTAGACGGACCACTAGCCAAGCCCAGTTGAGCTCGAGGAAATCCGGTTTGGCCCCTGTATATGTTATATGTATTTTTTTGGTAGACAAGTCGGTTATTGACACTGTGCAAAGCACAGGTCTACCTAACAGGAAGCCGAAGCTTCCTCTTTGTGATTTTAGGCACGGGAGGTTACTATACCTGCCTACCCAGCAGTTGCTAGCAAGAAGCTAACCAGGAATCTACCTTCCCTGCCAAAGGCCCTTAAATTTCCTCCAAATATCTTTTTTCCCTAAAAAGAGGGAATACTGAAAGAACTTACGGGGAGATTCCATCCACCATACCGGAGGTTTCTTCTCCTGTCTCCCCTTGAGCCTTTTAAGAACTTGCTCAGATCCAAGGCTCCTGAATATGGTATATGTATTTTTTGGTGATAGGTGGGCTTCAAAGATAATTGAGGCCAATTTGATAGCCCGACTCAACTAGACCCGACCCTCACATTTTTTTTTTTTTGGGTTAAGTAAGAAGTATATTGACTAATCAAAGCGCAGAATACACAGAGGGAACCCAAACCAACAACCTCGTACCCATGGTGACAAAGGAATGTCAAGACGGGAGCAAGGGTGTCGATAGTAACCAAGCAACAAGAACAAGGGTAAAGGGAGCACCCACCGAGCTACACAAAGAGGTGAGCTGGCCAAAATAGCGGCCAAACAAAAGAAAGAAAAGAAAAACTACAAAACAGCCCCGGTTAGGCGAACACCAACGGAGAACAGTCCCAAGTGGCCTGCATCCTGCGGTTGCGGGAAGCACCTGAGACATTCTTGAACGTCAAGGCATTGTCCTTGACAACTTTAACAAGATGCATCTTAAGAGCAAGCAGAATACGGGACTGATTTCTAAACAGAGCATGGTTACGCTCAGTCCATGTCATATGACATAAGGCGCCAAACGAAAACCGAGCAATACAATGATGGAATTGCTTGCCACTAGTATGCTGAATACCCCAACGAAAATTATCCTGCCACGACCGATTATGCCAAGCCAAGTTACACTTAGCGGCCCAAAATAGAACCAGGGAACCGGTAAAGTTGCATCCAAAGAATAGGTGACCAATCGAATCCGGCTAACACCGACAAAAGGCACACACACTGTCTAAAATTCTGCGGTAATTTAGCAATAGAACCTGTGTATGGAGCCTATTGAGGGTGATTAGCCAAAGTAGAAAGCCATGCCGAGGGGCAATGCAACGATCCCAAATAAAGGAATGCCAGGGAACAACACTCCCTCTACGACGGATGAGGTCCCAAGCTGAGGTGGTAGTGAAATCACTCGAGGGATGGCCATGCCAAAGGAAACGGTCACAACTCCCAAAGTTAACCGAAGGGAGGCCATCCGACCAAGAAGTAATAGTATCCAGGACAAAAGACGGTTGCCAAGTAGATGAAAGGAAATCCAAAATCAAAGCCTTTCTCGGGATGCCAGAGCGGTAGATGTCCATATTAGAAAAGAGCTTGCAAAGTGGACCTCTATGGTGCCAGTTATCAAACCAAAAGAAGACAGAGCACCCATTGCCTAACCGCCACAGAAAGTGCAAATGAAACTCCAACCGGAGGTCTAAGATTTTCTTTCAAGCCCAAGAGCAAAAAGTTGATTTGGTAGCAACCCAAAAGTTTTTGTTCTTCAGAAATGTCGAATGTATCCACTTACACCAAAGCGATTCCTTGTCCATGAACAGTACCCAAATATGCTTTAGCATTGCAACGTGACCCTCACATTGATCTCCATTATTTCATAAATAACTTACGAATTAGTCAAGTTGAATATTTAAATTAGCCAACTAATATGAAATCAATATTGAATTATAATTGATATAGGAGTACAAACTTCTAATCTTGCACATATAAATATAGATATCTTTTGTGTTTTTGCTTGGTATTGTCAAATTTGTTACTCATCTGTCTTCTCCTTTTTGGTGCTGATTTTTTAGAATGTATACAAGACTGGCTTAGCAAATTGGAATTAGGCACAATTCGTGTTCTGTTACTGTGTCGTGTCGTGTCGAAAGAGGGGGATAACACGAATATACTTAACCCGAATACGATATGTTTCATAAACTCGGCGAACTACGTTAGCATGTTTAATAAGATCTCATGACATGACACTACAGACATGATTACAAACGCATATAAACCAATGTTACTTGATAAATACGTTCATAAATTATTGATTCTGTTAACACTTTTAATATGTTTCTGTACAGAAAGAGTAATTTCGCGCCACATTAATTCAGAGGTGCTATTGAGTTGGTTTATCTTCATGTTCAAAGGCTTATGTATCCCCGAATATGTCTTTATCTTATTATCGATTCTTTGATTTTACGCGTGTCGTCTTCGCAAGTCCCTAACATAGAAATGCCTTCAAACGAAAACGTTACAACATGTATAATCGTGCCGTATCGAAATCAAGCATCAGGAACCTTGTTTAAAAAGACAAATGAGCCCTTTACGCCGAAATTTTAATTAGTTTTATTAAAATGTCGTGTAAACGGATCGCGTCGAGAATCGACCACATGATCGAAATTGGATTGTTTCCCGATCACGCATGATCGTGAGATGAATGAAATCTAACCTAACCTTAATTGAAATTGGGAAACACCACCTCACCAAACCTTCCCTCATCCCCCACGCAAGGCCGTACTGTTCTCACGTACACGCGTCGTCGCGCTGGAGCCCGAGCGGCGATTCCGGGCGTCCCACCCCCACCGTAAGGTCGCACCGGCCCTCCGTTGATACGATCCCCGTCGGCCTCCAGAACGTTCAAAGGCCACACGTGTCGAGCATCCGTCACGGCTCTACGGCCTGTCAGGTGAGGCGCGAAACAGAGGATCGATGCTCCAGGAGAGAAGCCCGACATTTAACGCGTGTTAATAGGGGGGACGCTTTTTGGGAGAGAGAGAGAGAGAGAGAGAGAGGAAAAAAGAAAGGATTCTCCAAATTCCCGATTTTCCTCTTAAATACAAGAGAGAGAGAGACAGAGACAGAGAGAGAGTTTTCGCGAGAAACCTCGTGACGTTTTTTCTTTTTTCCCGAGAAAATCTGAAGCTCCTTCTTCGGTCGAGGGAATCTTCCCCGGCTGTCGATCGGTGAACGGAGAGAGAGCCTCGTCGCTCCGTCGCAAATGCTGTCGCTGCAAAGCGATCCGCGGCTGCATCAGCAGCAGCTGCAGCAGCTGCAGCATCAGCAGCAGCAGCAGCAGCAGCAGCTGCAACAGCACCAGCAGGAACAGCTCCAATTGGCCTCGTTCAGCAATGAGCCCTTGCCTCTCAAGCCCGATGCTGTTTCTTCTTCCCTGTCGAGCCTCAGGATCTCTCAGCCCCTGGACTCTCGCGAAGGTTTTTATTATTATTATTATTATTCTTTTTTGTTCTTTTGGGATTCGTCTATGTTTTAGATCGTTATTTGCGTTGCTTTTGGTGAGTTTTTAGGGTTTGGATCGAAATTTCGTGCTTGATTGTTTGAAGCTTCTTTTCTGATGGTTGTCCTATAGACATATTTTTTCTGAAAGGTCTTTTTTTTTCTCCCTGCAATAGCATGTCAGTCAGCTCGAATCGTCATGGGTGCACCGATGTTTTGCCCTTTTTACGGCGATCATGCTTTGGCTTGTTCGATCTTTCGATTGCCACTAGTTTTCTTCGTTCCTGGATATTAGGTAAAACCTACTTATTATCATTACCTAATGATCACAAGGAATAATCAGAGGTAGGAATACGGTGCCAATCTTTGTCCTTCTTCTTAAATCGATTTGAGTGATCTCTGGGCATGACGCCTTTTGCTGCTTATTTCATTCTGGTTATAAATTTGAGATTAGCTCGCACTAAGTCCGTCATTACCTTTTATATTGAGATCTTGTCATTGAGCCAGTGTTTCTCTTCGTTTCTTTGATTGGGGAAGTTGCTCAATTGTGCTCAAAGGTTCATAAGTTAGAATATGGACCTGCAAGATGACTCGAATTATAAGGAGTTCATTCGGTTGGGTTTCGGTGATTATATCACTATGGAAATGTATGAGGGCAGCAGTTGATTGTAAATGTGGACTTTGGAACGGGAATTGTATGCATTATCTTTCTGAAATCTATTTCTTTGGCGGTCTTGAAATATAGAAGGAGAAATCTAACAAAATATCCAGTCAATTGACTTGATTTGTTTATCAAAAAATATAGGTGAGGCCGAGATTCACTGCTTGCGAAATCAATTCGTGCAAAAGTCTGTTACATGTTTGAGTTAATATATGCTGTAAATAGAGGTATCCAGTGGTATTGTTACCGCTTGTGGCTAAAGGCACTTAGTGATCTTTTTGGCGGTAGAGAAGATAAGCTGCACTATTGTACGAAAACTTTGATCAAAGGTTTCCGTCGGTTATTTAAAGTTTCGGCTTAGCTGGTGTCTTGAGTAGCGATCCATGCAAATGCCTGGCATAAAACGATAATTTTGAGGGCTTTCAATTTGTTTCCTTTTTCCGTTTGTCTTATTTTTTTTTGCTCAGGAGTTTGTAAAGGAAGCTTCATGTAAAAGTACGCTTTCTGGGTACTATTTTGGTAATTGCCTCAGAGTTTCTATTGAGCTTTCCAAATGGGAACTGTAGCCTCAAAGAAAGCACTGACATATTTTGACTTTGTAGTATCAAAATTGTAATCTTTCCTCAAGGTGTGTTTGGTTTTCGTGTTCATTAATGTGTTGTCTAATGGCTTTGTCTTATGTTTTATAAATGTCCCTGCATTTTGTCTGAATTGTTTCTGAGCTTCCATGTGGCTCTTTTGATGATTGAGTTAACGTTTTGAATCGCATTGTTTATTTGTAGCTAATGAAGAAATTCTGATAGCCCTTGCCCATCAGAAATATAAAGCTGGAAGCTATAAGCAGGCACTAGAGCACAGCCTTGCTGTTTATGAGAGAAACCCCCAACGGACTGATAACCTTCTACTGCTCGGAGCAATATATTATCAGGTTGTTTCAATGGTTCAATGTTTTTTTTTTTATTCGATGATGAAATGATATTAGGTCTATGGATCTGATTCGGCTACTTGATTTGAATTCTGTAGCTGCATGATTTAGATATGTGCATAGCCAAGAACGAGGAAGCACTTCGAATTGATCCACATTTTGCTGAGTGCTATGGAAATATGGCAAATGCCTGGAAGGTAATTGGAACAATAGCTTCAACGGTGCTAGGGTACAGCATTTAAGCTGGTTGGTTTATGTGGGTCTAGTTTGTGACAGTTTTTCCTGCATATTTTCTTTCTCAGGAGAAGGGAAACATTGATGCAGCGATTCGTTACTACTTAATTGCTATCGAGGTGTGTATTCTGCTTGACAGATTTGTTCTGACTAATGGAGTTCTTTTTTGCTCACATAAGAAATTTTTTTCTGTTTTGATGTTCTTCCTGCCATATTGAGTTTTTAGATGTAAACTTGACTTGAATGTCCAGAAATAACGATAGATGGTTAGAATACATAGTTACTTCCCAACTTGTTTGGACGATTTTCCATAGTAAAGGTATGGCCCAGTGGCATGTGAGATCTATTGTCTCTTACCAAGTATGGAGCATCTAACCTTTGGTTTCGCAACTGTGCTAATTAATGCTATAGATTTTAACAATGGTAGAAGTATGACCAAGGGGAACGCTTCTTATTTTTTAAGGCGTTCTAAATTTCATAATTTTTCTTGATGAGTGATTCAAATAATGGGTCATCGGATTCGTGATCTAATCTTAATTTGTCAAATGACATTTGCAGCTTCGACCCAATTTTGCTGATGCTTGGTCAAATTTAGGGAGTGCATATATGCGAAAAGGAAGATATACTGAGGCTGGACAGTGTTGTCGGCAGGCTTTGGCACTTAATCCACGCTTGGTATTATCAGGCTCATATTTGAGAAGTATATATTGTAATTTCGAGATGTTTCTAATTTTTTGTTTGCGTGTTGGTGCAGGTTGATGCTCAAAGTAACCTTGGAAATTTAATGAAAGCTCAGGGTTTAGTGCAAGAGGTGACATGACTTACGACTTTAATTGCTTCTGTGATTTACCTGTTCATGTGTTTCTGGTTGTATTTCATAGTTCCTTTTCTCAATGGAGGTGGGAATGGGTTTGGGGCACTGGTGCTTCTTTAAATTGGTCCATTTCGGTTCCTAGACTGCTTTTGACACTTGTGATTTTCGCTTTTGTTTCATGGAATGATTTTCTTATTGCTGTTGGAAATTGTACTAATGTATAATCTAAGTAATTAATTCATTTATAGTGGGCGACATAGTCTAGTTAGTTCTTTTACTCAGTATTTTGGGGAAGATGTCGAATATTTAATTATCACAGAACAGTTGAGGAGACATGTATTGATTGTTGAATTTTTTTGTGCAGTTTAAGGCATACAACCAAATTTTGAATTGCATGGTCAAGTAGGAAAATATTTTCTCCGGATGCTGTATTCAGTCCTTTCTGAGTAGTTCCGGAAGCACATGTTGGTTATTGAATCTTGACTTCGGCAATTTCTGAGTATTTGTTCACTTTTTAGGCATACAATTGTTACCTTGAGGCCATCCGTATACAACCAAATTTTGCAATTGCATGGTCAAATCTTGCTGGCCTTTTCATGGAGGCAGGGGATCTTAACAAGGCACTTCAGTACTATAAGGTTAGTTATCTGGTTGAAATTGTTTCTCTTCATCTAAATTTCATGCATTTTTGCATTAGGAGTCCTGGAGCATGCAGTTGTATTTGTCAGGTGATGGCTGCTAGTTAGGTTTATTGTTTGGTTAGAAACCAAGAAAGGATCCAGTTGACAGGCTATGTACGAGAGTGACTTTCTGGAATGTTTTTGATAGTCGCTTTCCATTGTGGTCAGAAATGTTCTCATTGCGGTTCTTTCTTTAAGTGATTTGAAATCATAACCTTTATTTACAGGAAGCGGTAAAACTCAGACCAACATTTTCAGATGCCTACCTGAACCTTGGAAACGTATATAAGGTAAGCTATCAATATTGTGCTAATGAGGTGGGGTAGCTGCAAAAGCCAGGACGAGCGTCTGGTGAAAAACAAGATCTTTCTTTTGCCTTTTCCAGGCCTTGGGAATGCCTCAAGAGGCTATTATATGCTATCAGCGTGCTCTGCAGTCTCGACCAGATTATGCTATGGCATATGGTGAGTTTTTGCTTAGCTTATTCCGTCATGTTTGTGAAAAAACTGGCGGAAAATATGGAAGTGAGACATCTTGCTGAATTTGATTTCTTCGAGAGTGAGTTCTTGTATCAACACTTGAGTCAAAAAAGTCAACTAGTCGGGATACTGGAAAGTACATGACCTACGCTATTAATGCAAATTTATCTTTGTGATGGTCAAGCAGTCTCATCATGTCAGTGATTTCATCGTAGAAATGTTTCCACGTGTTAATGAGCGATTCATGCACTGGATCAGATAGGCACTATTCGTTGAATCGAATGGAACTTATTGATCTGTCAAATTTGATGGTGCAGGTAATTTGGCTAGTATCTATTATGAACAAGGTCAACTTGATTTGGCCATTGTCAATTATAAGCGAGCAATTACTTTTGACTCGGGCTTCTTGGAGGCATACAATAATTTGGTTCGCCATCCCTTACTTTTAGATACGTGGGGTTTATCCTTGCGATTACCCTTTTATTCGATTAATGTTTCGTTTTGCATGATTAGGGTAATGCTTTAAAAGATTCTGGAAGGGTTGAGGAAGCCATTTCATGCTATCGAGTAAGTTTATATGAAAGTTTGCATCCATCGGTTCCCTAGTTTTGTATATTTAACCATATCTGATCTTTTTTTCCTTCTCTGTGAAGCACTGTCTTTCTTTACAACCTAACCATCCTCAAGCATTGACAAATCTGGGGAATATCTATATGGAATGGTACTTCCATCACATTGATCATTTCTCTACTTGCCACTTGTTTATTATCAATTTACTAGTACTAGTTGGAATTTACCCTCATTGAGAAGTTAATCTTGTAGGAGCATGTTAAATGTTGCTGCCTCCTTTTATAAGGCTACCCTTACTGTGACAATGGGACTTTCTGCTCCTTTTAACAATTTGGCAATAATATATAAGCAGCAGGTCTCTCTCTCTCTCTCTCTCTCTCTCTCTCTCTCTCTCTCTCTTACTTACATTCAGGTAGATGATCATTCTTCAAAGGAAAGAGGTCTAATCTGTTGCTGTCTTTTTTATTCTTTTATTGTGGTCCATCACAGGGTAACTATGCTGATGCAATTACGTGCTACAACGAAGTTCTGAGAATTGATCCTATGGCAGCTGATGGGCTTGTCAATCGCGGTAACACATGCAAGGAGATTGGAAGGGTTAGTGAAGCCATTCAAGACTATATTCGCGCAATTAACATCAGACCCACAATGGCTGAGGCTCATGCAAATCTAGCATCGGCTTATAAGGACAGGTTTAGTAGTTTGATTACTTACGATGTCTTTGAGACTTTTCTACAGCTATATAAGGATTCTTACTGGTTTTCTGGGAATCAGTGGACATGTTGAACCAGCTATAAAGAGCTACAAGCAAGCACTAGCTCTTCGTCCTGATTTTCCAGAAGCAACTTGCAACCTTCTGCATACATTGCAGGTATCGTAATAACTGCATTCTCCTCCCATATTTGCCCTTGGTTTTACATACAGCAGGCAAGGCCGAAGTGAGACCTAAATCTAAACCTTGGGAAGAGTTGCACTTGCACCTATCAACAGGGAAACTTTCATCTTGTAATTTGTAAATTGGTTGAATTCTATCTTTCCAGTTTCTGACAAGTAGGACTGGGATAAGATAGTTTGGGGTTGATGTAATGGTCTGTAAGATGATTGAAGTGTTCCATTCTCTTTCGCAACTGGATGATCTGGTGTGATCTCTTTGATTTGATATTGTGCATGGCTGAACTATCGGAACTTCTCTATTAGATATCATGCAGTGATGAAAGCTCATGTGCTACAGTTCAAGTTTACGAGATTTGGGTGGGAGGTTATTCGCTCACTCATTGTGATTGGTTTTGCATGCTTTCACCTCATTGATATTTGCCCGACGATTGCCGTTTGGGCTTTAAATAATTTCTGTGAGATTGTTTGGAGATATTTAGTGAAAATTCAATCGGAGTGCATTCTGAGTAGTAGGCATGTCATATTGCGATATTGTGGAGATGGGACTGTAAGCAGGGACATTTTAAGTTCCTGAGGAAGTCCAATTCTATCTTTTGTTACACATCTTCATAGTTCATGAAGTTAGTTTTGAAAGTAAATTTATTTTTGAGGATTGTCGAGTTGAGTTCAGTAGTACAGGGAACCTAATGCATTTGGTCATCATTGTTTCATGTTAAATGCTTACATCTCTATTTTCTTGATTTCACCATTCTTTTAGTGTGTTTGCGACTGGGAAGATCGTGAGAAAAAGTTTTCTGAAGTGGAAGGAATACTGAGGAGACAGATTAAGGTAATTTATCTTTTGTCATACGTAAATATATCTATATTGACTTTTGTAAAGAATACATGCAACTGGTTTGTAATTGTGCCTTTATACTACTTTCAGATGTCAGTGATTCCGAGCGTACAGCCTTTTCACGCGATAGCCTATCCCCTTGATCCAATGCTTGCACTTGAAATTAGGTGAGTTATGCTGCCTTTTCTGTTAAGTGAATAACAAGGTGCTGTGGTGGTTATTTTCACAATTCTCTTTTTTGTAGTCGCAAATATGCTGCGTACAGTGCTCTTGTTGCGTCCCGTTACTCGCTTCCTCCTTTCAACTATCCTGCACAATATCGTGTCAAGAGTGATGGTGGGAGTGGACGTCTAAGGGTTGGGTAAGCCTCCCTCACCACAAAAACAAAAGGAAAAAAGAATCTTAGTCTATTTTGCTCAAGTGGACATTGCCTGAACCGATCATTCTTTACATGAGGTTGTCACTGACAGATCTCATCCTTGATTTTCAGGTATGTAAGCAGTGATTTTGGCAATCATCCCTTGTCTCACCTCATGGGCTCGGTGTTTGGCATGCATGACAGAGAAAACATTGAGGTTTGTTGGATGTGAAAGTATAGGCTTGGTTTTGCGTAGCTATGTTGATCTAATAATTGATATATTGTAGGTCTTCTGTTATGCGTTGAGTCCCAATGATGGAACTGAATGGAGACTTCGCACACAGTCAGAAGCAGAGCGCTTCATTGATGTCTCTTCCATGACTTCTGACATGATTGCGAGGCTAATTAACGAACATAAAATTCAGATTCTTGTCAATTTAAATGGCTACACAAAGGTATGGTGCTTGTGTGTATGATTTTTCAGTATATCATCTGTAATTGTGAGCCATATTTATAGGTATAATCATTAACATCTAACAAGCTGTATGATTTGGACCTGATCTTCGCTGTGCATGATTTTTGTTTTCACCCTTTTCAGTGATTGATATTGCTTCCCTGTCAAAGTCATAATAAACCCCTTCTTTTGTCCACAGGGGGCAAGAAATGAAATATTTGCCATGCAACCTGCTCCTATACAAATATCATACATGGGATTTCCTGGAACAACAGGGGCATCTTATATACATTATTTGGTCACAGATGAGGTTGACAATTTCATTCATATTTTGGTATTTCTTGTCTCAGTCACCTGAAGATAGAACTCATTGTTTGACTTTCAAATTCTTCAATTGCAGTTTGTGTCGCCTTTTCATTTCTCACACATCTACTCTGAGAAGATTGTCCATCTTCCTCATTGTTACTTCGTTAATGATTATAAGCAGGTCAGGCATTTTTACTTTGTTTTATCTTCTTTTGGTGAACTATTGATGGTGTGTATTTTAACAGCTTCCTTTTATGACAATAATCATTATCAGAAAAACCGAGAAGTACTGGACCCCAGTTGCCATCCAAAAAGATCAGATTATGGATTACCTGAGAACAAATTCATATTTGCTTGTTTCAATCAGCTTTACAAGATGGATCCTGATATTGTCAACACTTGGTAATACCACATCATTTGGTTATTGTTTTTTCGGCAGTTCATCCTTAGGAGATGTTTTAACTTGTTTGATCTGTGTCTTTATCATCATAATAGGTGCAATATTCTCAAACGTGTACCCAACAGTGCACTTTGGCTCCTCCGATTCCCTGCAGCAGGCGAAACCAGACTCCGTGCATGTGTGTTTTTCTCCCAACGTTGTGCCCTTTGAAAATATCATGTTATCATGTTTGATGGATGCTTTCTTCGATATTCGATTTTGGCCACTGGGTGAATATCAATTTAAAAATTCTTTTCTCTGTGGCAGATGCTACTCAAAGGGGCGTGCAACCTGATCAAATTATTTTCACAGATGTTGCCATGAAAAATGAGCATATAAAGCGCAGTGCTTTAGCAGATCTGTTCCTTGACACGTGAGATATCTTTCATTAGCTTCTTCCCATTCTCACCAAGAAAAAAATTGAAATGTAGTTTCCATTGTCGGACAGATTCTTTACCTTATTCATTGGCTGTCTTGATTTATGCCAAAGATATAAGGAATTTATTGTGCATTTTGCTGTTATGTGGGCAGACCTCTATGTAATGCTCACACAACAGGCACTGATGTTCTATGGGCCGGTCTTCCAATGGTGACGCTTCCCCTTGAGAAAATGGCAACAAGAGTTGCAGGTTCATTATGTCTGGCTACTGGAGTTGGGGAGGAGATGATTGTTAATAGGTACTCTCTCTCTCTCTCTCTCCACGTGTTTTGTATTGAATGAGTTATTTCTATGAAGAGGAAAAGGTCGTATTTCTATGGTAGTCTTTCCATTACTACTATATTTGGTTTAGTTGGCATACTCGCTCTCTTGTGTGCATCATTGAGTAGAGACTATTAGGTAGTTTGACTTCTTCACCTTGTCCATGCATTGGAACTTTCAAGTCCTCATGTGTGCACTGCATTTGCAACCTGTAGTTTGGGTGAAATGGTTGTGTAAATTCTTGGTTCGCTAACATTAAGTGTCATGTTCCCCTATTTCATCCTCGCTGCTGATGTTATTTCTATTGCTTTCTGGAACTAAAATGATCCAATCCGACAGTCTGAAGGAATATGAAGAGAAAGCGGTTTCACTGGCATTGAACCGACCGAAGCTCGAGGATCTTAAAAGTAGACTTAAGGCAGCTCGTCTGACTTGCCCTTTGTTTGACACAACCCGATGGGTGAGCTTGATTTCTTGGCAGTTCCCCTGATTTCTATTTCTGGTCTCATTGCATCTGCGTGTCGTAAGCTTTTTCGGGTCAATTGATTGATCGAGTTAAACATCAAAATTCAGGTGAGAAACCTCGAGCGGGCATACTTCAAGATGTGGAATCTCTACTGCTCCGGCGAGAATCCTCAGCCCTTCAAAGTAACCGAGAGCGATTCGGAGTTCCCATACAATAGGTAGGAATAACAGTTACAGAGAGCTAGACGGGAATGTAGATTTAAAAAAAAAAAAAAAAGATACAAAAAGAGTTCCGGGGTAAAGATTCTTGTTGGATTTGCCTTGTCGTTCTTTATGTTGACAAGAACGAGAAACCTCCTTTAACATGTGACCTCAAAAACAGTTTTTGAGGATCTCAATTATGATGTAAAACTCGAAACGTCCATAAGAGCCATGGGAGGTTTCAAATTTATTAGTCTTGGATGATTGATGCCAGGATCAGTGTCTTGTCCACTCAGATTCGTTTTTGTCTCAGCCTTCGTTCGCTCCATTCCTTTTCTCGCTTGTTTGGAGTTCAATATGCTGTGGACAAGCATGGCTCGGCCGTAATGCACACCGTTCATTTTCCTTGCATATTTCGAGGAAATCACTTTTTGTAATCTACCAAATTATTAAAAATATTTCTCTTATTACGAAGATTGTTCGAACTTTCCAAATGGCCTTTGTCGAAGAGCATATCAGTGAGTAATTTCACAGGATCGAAACTTCCTTTCGACAATAAGAAAAACAAGATTCGAATAGAAGAAGAAGAAGAAGTCGGGCCAAATGAAAGATGTTCTCAAAAATCGTGGATAAGTTTTGCAACAACCACTCAAGAAAAAGCCATAATTATCACAAGCCCAACGTCGGCAGGCCTAATTAATCTCTAACCACCTCTCTAAGACACACACTAACATAGTAAGTATTTGGAGTTGTACCAAACTCTGAGTAGTTCCTGTCGACTCTGACTCGGCAATAACCACGCATCACTGACTCAGTAAACCAAATTTAGTAGAGAGCCCCAATGTCGGGAGCGGTGAAGTTTAGGTCGAGCAGAGCAGACCGATTCATAATGGAACCAAAAAATCCGTTGGTTCCGAACATAAGTTTGTTCTTCATCACTCATTATTGCTTTTTATTCAGACAATTACACAGCTCGAACTTCACCTGTGCATGCAGAGACAAAACTAAAGATCTAACAAAACTCGACACACCACCCACCAACAAAAAGGAAGCAAAGAAGATCAACTCGTTATTTAACTCAATAAGCCCGGATTGGTTTACTGATCGATCTCAAAACCCGGACTTGCCGCTACTGTCCCCGCCTCTGGACGGCCCGAAGGTGACGAGCTCCTTGGACCGCACCCACGGCTTCACCACCACCACCGACTCGAACACCTTCCTCGCCCCGCGCTGCACCCCCTCGATCTTCAGGTAGTACTTGATCCCCGACACCACCTGCCTCTCCGCCCCCACCACCTCCCCGAAAGCGATCTCCCCGTTCCCTCCTCCCCCGCCACCGCCCCCATGCCGCCGCTGCATGCGGTTGTACTCCTCCACCGAGTACCGCCCCAGGTTCTGCACCTCCTTGTTAGACCTCACGTCGGGGACGGAGGTCCTGCCCCCGACTCGGGGGCCGACGTAGCCGCCGCTCGCAGTGGCGGTGAGGAAGGAGAGGGCGGTGAGGGCGATGAGGAACAATAGTGAGGAGGCCATGCGAAGTTTGTTTGCTGTTGTTGGATAATGATGGAAGGGTGAGATTGTTGATGAGAGCGATGGTGAGTTTGCTTGTATTTATAGAAAGAGAGAGAGAGAGAGAGAGAGAGAGTATGGCTGTGGTTGTGGGGGTGGACACGCAAATTAAGGAAGGAGGGGCAGAGGATGAGACCGACGAGGGCAACACCAACGGCGTGCCGCGTCTTATACTAAACGACACCTCATTCTTTGTTTCTGCGTGATTTTGTTTGCATGCATCGACAACTCACTCTCTCTCTCTCTCTCTCTTGCCCTAGTGGGGCGAGTTCGTCCAAGATCTGTCCGGCTAAAAAAGACTCGAGCGGATAGGTGGTGGGAAACCATATACATCGTGTTTCGACACCTCTTGTCGCGTGCAAATCAGATTAGGATCGAGAATTGGATTACGTCGAGCTGAGAGGTGGTCGGAAGCCATATATATCGTACTTCAACACCTCCTCTCGCATGCAAACCAGATTCGAAAATGATGCGTCATATCTGACGAATGGGGACGAAGTGTGTGCGAAATAAAGTGGGGCGGAACTTGTATCTGGTATTATCTCAAATTTCGTACAGCCACTACCAATTGATCCAAAAGTTTGTTGGAGAGACCGCGGTTATGTAAGAGTGTATAAGCCCTATCGTCATAATCTGTCTTGCAAAGTCAGACTCGGAAACTCGAGTTGATAGGTGATTGGAAACCATATATATATATCGTATGTCAACATCCTCTCTCGCGTGTAAACAGGATTAGAAACGATGTGTGACATCCGACGAAATAAATTAGGGCGAAACCTGTCTCTGATATCATTTCTGATTTTAGGAGGAGTCATTGACAATTGTTCCAAAAGCTTGAGTTGATAGGTGAAGAGACTACAATTATGTAAGGAGCATATAAACCATCGTCATACGATACATTGAACCGGTTCTCGAGGCACTCGTGAAATTATTGCAATTGCAACTAGCTAATCAGAGGCGAGCCCCTCCACGTGTGGGAGGGAAAAATAATCAAAAAAATATGTAGATGACACGTTTATATCAATTTGGTCTATCCATTACCGTGAGCTCTCTTGGCCATACGGATGCAATCAGATCAAATCCGAAAAAGACATCATCCTCTCAAAATGTACAAACCCATTTCCTGTGGATGCAATGGCACCGCATCAAGCCTTTGCACCATCGTTTTGTCAACCAAGGCCTAGAAAAATTGGCCTTATTCCCTAAAAATCTTCAACTTCATATCCAATTTCAATTCTGCACTAATTTTTTTTGTTGTTGTCTCAACTCAAAGCTGCCCATGCGTCCACAAAAAAAAAAAAAAAAGGCCACTAATTTCTTCAAAATTATGAACATCGAGGCAAGTTAGAGGTTCATTATCTGAACCTGCGTCTTCATCGGTACTCTCACCTTCGTATAAAAACAAACATCCTTCTGATGTTGATAATTTTGAAAAAATCAGTGACTATTTTTCGACGTGGACAGCAGATTTGAGATTAGAGTGGAAGTTAGATTTTTTTAAGACAAAGAAAAAAAGCCCAGGGCAGAACTGAGACTGAACCTAATATTTGAGGTTTTTTTTTTAGAATTACAGTAAGATACTTGTTATTGTAAAACAAGTTCATTTTTTGCAGCATCAAGGCCGTACAGTCTAATGATTTTTTAATTTTTCTTCACGACAAAAAAACCCACCTTAAATTCATAAAATTCACCCATTTTTCATTTATGAACTTGTCGAGCTTGAATGGGTTCAGCTTGGGAGCTCAAGGTTCAGTGAGAATTTGTGGAACTGTCACGAAGGCGGATTTATGGAGAATTATGAAAAAAACTTCTAAAATTATTGCAATTGTGCCAATTCAGTTATATATATTTTATCCTAAACCTTTTGCATTTGCGCCAATTTAGTCCATCCGACAAATTTTAACCGAAAATCGCTGACGTGGACGCCGACTGTCCTACATGACACGATCGGTGCTAATGTGGATTTTTTTTAATAATATTTTAATAATGTAACTTTTTTCTTCCCTTGCACTTAGGGTCAGGACACCCGGCAATTTGGGGATGTCCTTTTTTTTTTTATTCCCTTGCACATGATGGAGGGCGAGGGTCGCGACGCCCTCCCCCGGATATTGCCAGGAGAGGGCGTCGAGGCCCTTGCTAGGTTTGGGCGAGCGAGGCGTTGTAGTGATATTTTGATGTGGATGCGATTGTTTATTGAGCTGTGGTTCATACTCTCCATCGACGGGAAAATAAGGGGATCCCGCTCCCAGGTGAGCGGGCGGGGATCTCAAGGGGGCAATGCCCCTAGGATACCAGATGGTTTTTATAGTTTGAGCTCGTATTTTTTTCATTGATAGTTTGGACTTAGGCTCATAAATAGTTTTTGCTTTATATGCTCTTTTTGCTTGTAATTGAGTGATGTAACGAAAGGTGGGATGGGCTAATTATAGTGGAATCCTCTACTGGACATAGCCTTAGTCTAATGATGAACCTGTCGGGTTGTCCCACATCGGTTGTGGAAGGGGCTAATGGTCGGTTTATAAGTGTGAGTGAAGCATCATCCTTTGAGCTAGCTTTTGGGATGAGAGATGCCCAAGACCACCCAACAAATGGTATCAGAGTCGATGGTTACCAGCCCCATGGGCGTTGATGGAGATTCAAGTTGAGATATCTTGGTGCAGAAGGATACCTGACTTAAGGGGGAGCAAACCTAACACTTGAGCTCACATGTGAGGGGGAGATTGTTAAGAAGCACATATGAGTTGTGTTGGAGAAGTCCCACATTGAAGAATTGATGTGGTGTTGAGCTAGTTAATATATCGTCCCACATTGAAGAATTGATGTGGTGTTGAGCTGAAGAATTGATGTGGTGTTGAGCTAGTTAATATATCGTCCCACATTGAAGAATTGATGTGGTGTTGAGCTAGTTAATATATCCTAGTTGGTTGGAGAAGTCCCACATTGAAGAATTGATGTGGTGTTGAGCTAGTTAATATATCGTCCCACATTGAAGAATTGATGTGGTGTTGAGCTAGTTAATATATCCTAGTTGGTCTGTGGTGTTGAGCTAGTTAATATATCCTAGTTGGTCTATAACTCATTCGCTTAAGGTTTTGAGTGAAGGTGTGTCCAACTAGATGTGTTAACAGGCTAGGACTCAGGCTCCCTCTTGGCATCTCCCCTGATGAAGAATGAAGGTCGCTCCTCCGACCCAAGGCCCGATATGTGACGGGGAGATTGTTGGTGTTGGGAAGGAGCTGGTAGTCGATTTATAAGTGTGAGGGAAAGTCTCATCCTTTGAGCTAGCTTTTGGAATGAGAGAGGCCTAAGATCACCTAACAGAACTAGGATAAACCTTGTGTCGATTTGTCTTTCTCGCTTTACACTTTACTTCGTTATGGTTGTGCGCCGAATCCTAATATTGCCGACGCTTTTCTGAATCCTTTTCAGCATTACATTTGGCCCTATCGTTATTCTCATGTCATTCTTATTCAGCCGCTCGATTTCCATCATATTCCCGACTTGTTTAGTGATCGAGAGTTTTCATTCATGTTTTGTTCCCCCCGTGTCAATGTTTCCATTCTATATTTATGTGTATGAGATTGGTTTTGTCTCCCTAAATTTCATGTTTTTGGTTAAATCCCCAGATTAGGCGATTGGTCGAGGCATAAGGTACTTCCAAATCAGGAGTTGCAGGTCATTTTTTACGAATCTGACGGATTGTCTTTGAAATTACTATGGATCCAGAACACCTGCACAGGCTGAAGGCGTAAAACTTAATCGGTCCATGAGGCTTGCAGAGTGTTTGTTACGTAAGCCTCTCGGTAGCCGGGGACTTGCGAAGTGTTACTTCGTGCTACCTATTTTTGGATCGTTTAGAAAATCGAGATTTTCTTCTTATTCAGTGATATTACGAAGTTGCGATTCGTGTTTATTGCTTCAGTCTATCATATGGAGATCATTTTTCGTGGACGGAAAATAATAATATAAAAATTAGGGGTAAACAACTCCCTCTTCTGGTAAGAAGGAGATAACTTTCTATAAAACCACTAAACAAATGAAAATTAACCATTTTCTTTGAAAATGATTTTCGTGAAAAATATTTTCTTTTATCGTGAAGTTTTCGGTGAAACAAAACGCACCCTAAATCACCAAATGACTTTGGCCGGCCTGGTGCAATTTTCATTTGTTTCTGTTGAATAACGTAGTCGTTCCGTTATTAACATGATACTATTAAGAATTTAAAAATTATCACCGTTAATTCCATAAATGAAGTTCGAACTGTTGATTCGAGATGGGTTATAGGGCTATTAAGTGTGAGCTGGATAATTCAAAATAATTAATAGTCTTATTTATACCGTAAATTTTTTATTACGTATATTCATGTATACTATTTAAAAAAATAAATGTAGTTTAGAGTTATAATTATTTAAATCGGTTTGGGTCCCTGGCCACAAAATTTTGCAAATCCACAACGCTCCAGATCCAAGAAATAGATCGAACCTGTTTAAGATGCTCGCACGCTTAAAGGGACTTGGCACGTGCGACGTCATTTCATCATCTTCTCCACTGGAACTCCCCCAATTTCAAAATCTCTCTCCCCAACGGCTACATCTTCTCTTTCCTCTCTCTCTCTCTACCTCTTCTCTCGCTGCCTTGTCTCCCTACTCAAACCCTAGCTCTCGTTCAGAGACGCCCGCGACCACATACACACACGCTGCCTCCCTCTCTCTCTCTCTCTCTCTCTCACTTCGACGATGAAGCACTTCATGTTGCCCAAAGGCACGGCCGTGTTCAGAGAAGCGCAAGCAGCGCCTGCCTACGATTCGCCACCACCGAAGAGCAAGTCGTCGTCGAAGAAGCAGAGCCGGTGCAAGGAGAACACTCCGCCGCCGGATCCGAACTCCATGGGCTCGGACAAGAGGGCCTCGCCGGCGGCCGCCGCGAAGGCGCGGTTTCCGCTGCCTCCGCGGCCGCCCTCGTCCAATCCGCTGAAGAGGAAGCTGAGCATGGAGACGGTTGCGGAGAATGCCCTAGCTGGAGCTTCCGATACTGGCGTGAAGGTAATTAGGTTTTGTAGCTCCGCGATCTTGCTTCATTTTTTTGTGGTACACGGCGATTGATTGCTGGAAATGGAGGGAAACTTGGTTAGATATTACCAAAACTGGACTACTGCATTCATCGGTAGTGTGTACAGCAACAGATTTACTATATTTAACCTCTAATTGATTGATTTTTGCATTTTAACGAAGCAGTACTTCGCTAAGATATACTTCTGCTGATTTAATACTATGGTCAGGTCGTAGTAAGGATGCGACCACTAAACCATGATGAAGAAGAGGGAGATATGATAGTGCAAAATGTGTCTACTGACTCTGTTTCAATTAATGGTCAAACATTCACATTTGATGCTGTGGCTGACACAGAGGCATCACAGGTACTCTCAGCTGATCTCAAGCAACTTAAGATCCATCGTTACCTGAGAAACGGACTAAAACATTGGTTTGCATTCTATTATTGCAGCTCGATATTTTTGAGCTTGTGGGCGCCCCTCTTGTTGAAAATTGCTTGGCCGGATTTAACAGTTCCATATTTGCTTACGGCCAGGTACTTAATCTACACTCCTGATCTGTTTGTAATCACATATAGATCCTGTTATGATATTAACCGTTGCATATCTGCTTTGGTAGACTGGAAGTGGGAAAACTTACACAATGTGGGGTCCAGCACAGGCATTATTGGAAGATAAGTTGTTGAACCAACAAGGCGTAACTCCTCGTATTCTTGAGTGCCTCTTTGCCCGTATAAATGAGGTGAAAATTGCTCCTGTGTGGTACATCTTTTGAGGCACTTCCCTTACGCTGAGCACCATTATAGTGCGAAGTCTTCCTTTTTGTGTGCAGGAACAAATTAAGCATGCTGACAAACAGCTTAAATATCAATGTCGCTGTTCATTTCTCGAGGTTTTTTCTTCTTATTGGATTGATTTTTCCTAAGTCTCTTATACCATGCAGCACCAATTTATAATATTTCATCACTCAACATTTTATATTTGTAGATCTATAATGAACAGATTACTGATTTACTGGATCCAAATCAGCGAAATCTTCAGGTTAGATTACTGAAGTTTAGTATAACCTCTGTAACCCTATAATTTTGAAGTCCGTGTAAAGTCTCATGACTCTTTTCCTAACCAGATAAGAGAAGATGTCAAATCTGGTGTATACGTTGAGAACCTCTCTGAGGAAAGCGTGTGCACTATGAAGGATGTGAACCAACTCTTGCTACGGGTATGGATTTAGAATCTTTTTGAGCTAATGCAGATTTGTTATTGGCCTTGCATCTAAGAACTTTAATATAGGTCCAGTATAATCTCCTAAACAACCATTAATGGTGCAGGGACTGTCAAACAGGAGAACTGGTGCTACCAGCATAAATGCAGACAGTTCTCGTTCACACAGTGTGTTTACTTTCATAATTGAGTCCCGATGCAAGGTAAACAGAACGAATTTGGTTGTGCTAGAAAATTGTGGAGTGCCATGACTTTACTTTGAATGTTAGTCTCCACTTGATTACATAGCATGGGTTACGGGATAAGCATCTTTAAAACGAAGCAATTGCCAAAGTTGACAAGTGCTGTAAAATTATGAGGTGCTATGACTTTTCTCTAAAAGTTTGTCTCGTCTTGATTACAGAGCATGGCTGATGGAATGAGCAGTTTCAAAACAAGTAGAATTAATCTCGTCGATCTGGCTGGATCTGAAAGGCAGAAGTTAACAGGAGCTGCAGGAGAACGGCTAAAGGAAGCTGGGAATATAAATCGCTCACTCTCACAGCTTGGGTATGGGTCTTTTCTCTTTGATTGTGATTATTCCCCTACTGCAAATTTATCTTCTGCAAAATCCTGAATGACTAATCAATTTCAGAAGATTTAAAAAAAGCTTTGAACAGGAGTACTGCCGGTGGTTTGGTTTACAATGTGCAAAAACGTTTTAATAATATTATTAAGGAACATGTAGGTGGTTAGGAATGTGGTGTCCTAGAATTATTGCATGATGATAACTCGAATGAAAGAGTATAAAGACAGTACTTGAAATTCGCCAAAAATATTATGTTCAGCAAAATCTATCTGAGAAGCAAAGATATCTCACCTTTTCATCTCATTTATTGGCATCGACAGTGATTCTTAAGATTTCATCACTTAACTCAATGACATTACTAAAGGAACTAGGATGGAGGCATGGCTATGGGCAGCAGAGCTTAAGTACTATACATTTTCTTATTTTACCTTTTTGCTTAGGAAATTGGAGTTGAATAGCATTTGACAAGGCTGTTGGCCATATTAAACAGGCTTAATTCCTTTCCGAAATAGTTGTATCAGAAGTACCATTTGTTAGTTTTCTTGCATTCATTTGGAGTCTTGTGCAAGCTTCCATGACCTTATGCAAGTCTCAATCAAAAGGTACTTATGGTTATCGCGTTTTCACAGATACAGTCATCTTTCATATGTATTCTGCATATTGTGTTTGCTTAGTTATAGACTATTTGTTTGCATACAAGAGTATCATGATAGTGTGAAGGCTCTTTTTTAGTAGGATGCAGACATTTTTAGTGCTATACTAATTAATTTACTTTTGAGCAATGCAGAAATTTGATAAACATCCTTGCTGAAATTTCGCAAACTGGGAAGCAAAGGCATATTCCATACAGAGACTCCAAGTTGACATTCTTGTTGCAGGAATCTCTTGGTGGAAATGCAAAGCTAGCAATGGTTTGCGCTATCTCTCCTGCACAAAGGTAATTCTCCTGAGCTCTTAAATGGAACAAGAAAAATCTCTTATTTTCTGAATATGCATCTTTACTTGGATATTTATTGCAGCTGCAAGAGCGAGACATTTAGTACCTTGAGATTTGCACAGCGTGCAAAGTCCATAAAAAATAAAGCGGTCGTGAACGAAGTAATGCGGGAGGATGTGAAATTTTTGCGCGAGGTGATAAGGCAATTAAAGGTATATGATCCTTGCTGTTCTTGGCAGCCTGTGTACCTAGCAGCAGTCACAAATTTATTAGAGAATCTTACCTTTCTATAATCTGCAGGACGAGCTACTTCGAATTAAGGCAAGTGGAAATAACCCAAGTGACTCAAAACATTACCTAACGGGAAAGGATGTTAGGAGGAGTTTGCATCTTCTGAAATTGAGTCTCCACCACCCAATGACATTACCTCATGCTGATGATGATAGTGATGAGGAGATGGAAATAGATGAAGAGGCAGTCGAGAGGCTCTGTCATCAAGTGGGCTTGCAGTCATCTAGTTGTGGAGATATTGAAGGAGTTTCTGAACAACCTGATGTGGAAAACCTTGGAGATCATAATATAGAAACCTCAGAGAGCACCTCCTCCAAGCATCTATTTGAGGGAGAAAATTTGAACTCCTTGGATGTCAAAATGGATGATGGAGAAGCACCGGCTGTTTCTCTGAACAGTTCAACGAATTGTCTCTCCTCATCTGGCCTTAATGTCGCTGTTAGTGAGACATCCCCTCTTAAGTCTCCCACTCCGAGTGTTTCCCCTAGAATCACCAACGCAAGCAGAAAAAGTCTCAGGACTTCGTCCATGTTGACTGCATCACAAAAGAATTTGGGAAATGACACTTCCATAGAGCAAGGAGGTTTGCGCATTTCTTCTCCAAAATCATTAAATAAGAGCTCATCACATTACCTGCCTACACAGAAGAGCAGTAGCTACCTTATACCTACTGAACACTTGGCAGCAAGCCTCCAACGTGGTCTTGAAATAATGGAACGCAAGAGTTCAGCTCTGAGAAGGTCGTCATTCAGATTTTCATATAGACCTGCAGAATCTAAGTCAATTATTCCTGTGATTAAAGTCGACACAGGAGTGCAAGTTTCATTGGAAGACAACCTGATGGTTTCATTGGAAGACAACCCGATGGTTGTCGAAGCTCCAATGGATTACTTGTGCAGTAATTGCAGAACCAGAACACAGACAGATATTAAAGATGTCGAAGGGTGCAACCTGCAGATGGTGCCAGTTGGTGGGTCAGAGTCCAGTGAGAAATCAAAGAAGCAAGTTCCCAAGGTAAGCCTACAAGGCTGCAAATTTGAACTATTTTCCCCATGCCTAACTAATCTGTCATAAAAGCAATGGTAATATCAATCTCCTATATGTCATACAGGCAGTGGAAAAAGTTTTGGCAGGATCTTTCAGGAGGGAAATGGCACTAGAAGAATTTTGTGCGAAACAAGCAGCAGAGATAATGCAGCTTAACCGCTTGGTAGATTTGCTAAATGCACCTTTCAGAGATTTGACTTAGTAGGAGCTAAAAGTTTGATCATTTTGGGAAATCTTTTACAGGTACAACAATTCAAACATGAAAGAGAATGTAATGCTATAATAGCACAGACAAAAGAGGATAAAATACTTCGTCTTGAGAGTCTCATGGATGGTGTTATGCCAACTGAAGAGTTTATGGGCGAAGAATTTGCCTCGCTTAATCACGAGTACAAGGTACAGTTTTGCTCTGAAGTAATTGCACATATATTATGGAGTCCATGTGATGACATGGCGTAAGTTCTTTCCCTTTTTTTCAGCTTCTGAAGGAGAAATATGAAAACAATCCTGAAGTTTTGCAGTCGCAGATCGAGCTAAAAAGACTGCAGGATGAACTGGAGCAATATCAAAACTTCTTTAATAATGGGGAAAGGGAAGTACTGCTGGAAGAGATTCAAGACTTAAGAAGCCAGCTCCAGTATTATATGGATGCTTCCACTTCATTGTGTACGAAACGCAGTCCACCACTGCTATTGGATTATCCATGTGGACCCAGTTCAGCTCCACCGTTAAGCACAGTCCCAGAGTCCAATGAAGAAAGTGCCGAAGAGAAATTCGAACAAGAGAGAAATCGTTGGACTGAAGCAGAGAGCAAATGGATATCACTCACTGAAGAGTTGAGGATGGAGCTCGAAGCTAGCAGGTCACAAGCAGAAAAGTGGCAGCAGGAATACGATGGTGAGAAAAAGTGTGCAGAAGAGTTGAACGAAGCAATGCAGTTGGCTATGGAAGGGCATGCAAGGATGCTTGAACAGTATGCCGATCTTGAAGAGAAACATATTCAGTTACTTGCAAGGCATAGAAGAATGCAGGATGGTATAGAGGACGTGAAGAAGGCAGCTGCTAAGGCCGGTGTGCGAGGTGCTGAATCTAAGTTTATAAATGCCCTTGCTGCAGAAATATCAGCTCTGAAAGTGGAGAGAGAAAAAGAGAGGAGATACATGAGGGATGAGAACAGAGAACTTAAATCTCAACTGCAGGATACTGCTGAGGCTGTGCAGGCGGCAGGTGAATTACTCGTGAGGCTTAAAGAAGCAGAAGAAGCTGTTGCTGCAGCCCAGGTGACTCTTGCATTTTCTTTACTTGCTGGAACTTCCTGCTTTTACAAAGCCGAGTTGTATTGTTTGCCTCTTATTGCACCTTCTGTTAGTGGCTGGTGTGTGAACTTCATATGTGCTAATCGACATCCATTCATCACTGGCATCGGGGCGGCGCACATGGCATGCAATACTGCTCACTGATTCGTGTAGTTTTCTCCGGAGTTCATTTGACAAATAGATCTGCATCTTCCATTACCTTTATATGAACAGTGAAGAACATCATGACATCTGCTCTTCGGGGAGCCATTACCATGAAGATGTCTTGTATACTCGTGTAAACCTTGGGCATGTGTTATCTTTTAATACGATTTGCTTTCTTTTTGCGCCTGCAAAGTTTTACTTAGGCCGAAGGAAAAGTTCTTTTGAGATTGTATATGTATGGTTGAAGTTATATTCTTTGTATTTGTAAAATGATCATCTGATGTAAAGTTTTGACATGCTGCAGAAACGAGCTATGGAGGCCAAGCAAGAAACTCAGAAGGCTTACCAAGAGATGGATAAGTTGAAAAAAGAGCACCAAACTGAGATACAGACTGTGAACAGCCTCCTCGCAGAGTCTCGATTGCCTAATGAGGCATGTGGAGCTGCTGCTGATCATATCACTGTGGCCAAATACGACAACTGCGACCCCCAAAATGCGGATGACCAGCATTGGAAAGAAGAGTTCAAAGAGTTCTACAGTGGTGAAGACGGTGAGTTGTCTAGACTTGTGGAGCCTAAATCATGGTTTATGGGATACGATAGTTGCAATATATAGAGAAGATAAATGTAATTGCAGAGTCATGTATGTATGTATGTTACATAGGCCCCTCGTGGCAGCTTGATCTAGTCAACCCTTTTTCTCATCGATTGTGAGGACCAGTGTCTTGGTTCTCTTTATAAGCTTTGTATCAAAATGTTGGATTTTCACTTCCCAACTTTTACATATAAAGTGACAAGGCTTCATTCTTTTATTCAAAAGTGTCTTCGGTAGGTATTCGCCCTCTTCCTCGTTGTCATCCACCATGTTTTCTAACGTTTGAGAAAACTACTGTTGGTTGTGGTTAGGTCAGACATTTGAAACGCACGGGTGACTCTTACCTGCTTTTTCTTTGTTTCCTTCATTAGCTGTCCAGAAATGGTGAAGATATGATCCTGGCTTAATGGCAGCAAACTGAAGTAAAACAAACCAAACTGAAGCATTCTTTTCTTAAAGGAACTTATTTGAACATGGTGCATAAATAGTCATGCGTTTTTCCCCTAATAGGGGTATTCTCCATGTTAAACATAAGCTAGACTTGAAGAAACTGAAAGATTTGAAAATGAACTGGCAGCACTGCGAAGAAGACTTCATGCTTCAATGCTTTGTTTCCCTGCTTTTCTGATTATAGTCGGACTGACGTGGAGACAGCGGACCAGTCGGGAAAGATCACCAAAACCGAACTCAGGTGATTTGCTATTTGAGTTTGGATAAGATAAATCACGTTCCTCGGAATGCAGTCATGAGGCTCTCTCTGCCTTCTCCATTTCAATTGCTCTTCTCAAAATTTTCGCTATGACCTTGGCCTCAGCTTTCTTTTTTTGGAGTTTTGACGGCCATTATGGATAGATGGTACTTTTGGGTCACTGCTATAACTTTGGGATATTGATGTCCCGCGGTATAAATTATGTTTTGGGCAATAAATTGCGAGATTATCCCTTAAGATGTAGAGACATTGATAAAGTATGTTCAGAAAAACTGATGTGGACAGAAATTGATGTGGCGTGGACTCTTCTGGCAAGCTCGTCGACAAAGTACCATAATCAGTTGGTATTCATAGTTAGCAAAAACGAACCGTAAACGAGGAAGAGCGGGGTACTGAGTTCATACCCACCCAAACCAAAAAGCAAGAGGAATTGTTGATCACGTATCTTCCTAATGATAAGTGTTTAATTACTCCGTCATTTGAAAAATCAAATAATGTCCTCAGGATAATTGCTTCCTTTATAATAAGTAGTGCTTGTTTTACTTCTTGTCATGATATGTGAAAATTTATATTAAATTCCAAAAAGAGAGAGGTTATTTTGGCCTTTTGGAAAGTTAGAAACCCGGTGCGGCGGCGTTGTACTTGACGGCGACGTCCCTCTACCGGCCATAAAAAAGGATCACAAGCATATTGTGCCCGCAAAAACAAGATTTGAATCCGTAAAACCAATCTGCTGGCGATGGCCGGTTCTTGCATCATTAGAAATTTTATTGTCTTGTGTAAAAAGTTATTAACATATAGATATTTTGGAAGTAAGTTCAGTGTGTATTGCTGTTAATATTAATATGGATATGTACCACTGTTGCACCAGGCCAATTTTGACCATAACTCTGGCCCGAGTTTTAACCCTCAAAAAGTGCTTGGGGCTGTTGATTCCCAAAGACAGATTATTGTGGTATGTTCTGATGTGGCATATATAAGATTTCTTATCTATCCAGCTGTTGAAATGAGGTCTGCCAGTCTAGGACTCAATCTCCTTCTCGATGCCAATCCTAATTCCTTTATGGCAGTCTCCTCGTCAGAAGAACCCTATTTGCTCGACCGTAAAGAAGATCTATTTAATCAACTCTTGATGCCATTGAATCACTTATCTTCAAAGGGAGTGAGACCACCTAAAACTAGCTTTATCACAAGGTGGGATCCCGCCATTTTTAAACGAAGATACATTTTTTTATTTATTTCATCTCATCAAACTTGAGATGGTAATTTTGGACCAACTTGAGTTTGGAAGCTAAGAGGGTGCATGAAAACCATCCAGAAAAAGAATTTCTGTTCCAAACCTATTTCTGGAACAGGTTTGGAACAAAAATTCATTTGGTAACGTAATTCTATTTTTCTATTTCTGGAACAAAAAGTTGTTCCGGAAATAGATTTGGAACAACTTTGAGAAACAAAAAATTTTAGTTTTTGGGAGAAATAGAAATAGAATTTCTGTACCAAGCCGCCGGTCGCCGGTCTCCGCATCCGCCGCCACCGCCGCCGCCACCTACTTCTATTCTAGAAGTATAAATTTTCAACTGTTGTCAAACGAACTTCTGTTCCAAGATCAGAAATTTATGTTGTTATCAAACGTATTTTTTAGCTCAAAAACTCTTCCAGAACTAGAAATAGAAAAATCTATTTCTTGAACAGAATGGTTTTCATTCACCCCCTAAGTCACTGCCAGATCCAAAAATGAAAAGACCCCTCTTGCGACCCATCATCTAGGCGAGTTTCCTTTATAAAAAAAAAAAAAAAAATTCTTCCCTTGCCGCTAGAGGCAAGAGGGTTGAGATAGAGAGGAAAAGAAGACAGGACCTCCTCCTCTACTCCTAGTTGGCGGTACCTATGACTTCGTTTCCCAGGATCTGTGTAGCGGAGGGTCCTGAATTTGAAACTTTCGTGCACAAAAAATATTCCAATCCCTCAAAGCAATGAATGCGCTCAAAAGCACACCATATCATGAGAGAATGTCGGCTTGAGTACCGCAAATATTGAGGAGAATCCAATACTGAAAAATGGAGCAAACGAAGGCTTCTCTAAAAAGGATTCCACTTGGAAAATAATATTGTGAGAACAGAAATGTGTCTAGGGCAAGAAGATCATACTCTGCGATCCGGTAAACCGATCGACCTAAGATAATAATATTGTAAGAGCCTTGATTACTCTTGAAGAAGGGTGGACTGAAGCTCCTTATCCAAAAGTGACTCTTTGTAGGTAGGGGGCGCTACTGCTGCTCGTTCTACCATGCTCTTTTTTTGAAAAAACTGTGAATGCACAAACCCATCTTTGTCTTTTGCTATAACAATTGTTGCTTCTAGTGTCGTTTGATATAATTGATAGAATACATATGCTTGTGAGCTTATTGATAGAGTGAAATTCATGTGCAGTCCGGAAATAGTACTTCAAGATCCATTCCATGTCCAAGGCCTTCATATTGTAGGGTGAATCTCGAAAGATATGAAAGAAATATCTCCCTTAATGCCGGAAGAAATCAAGCTCTACTACCATGGTGTGTGTAGATTCCATCCCCCCCTTCTTCTTCTTTTTCATAACAAGGCTCTTTTCTAGTCTGATTTTTATGTGGAAGATAATCAGTCCTACCATGAATTAGTTAATTATTATGTTTATGAAAAGGTAGTATGTGCGATCGATTTGAAATAAGGCCTAGGAAAAAATCTAGACTACAAAGCCCCATGCCAGGTTTGGTCAAAATAGCAGAGCAAGTCTGCTCAGACATCCATTCCCTTCGCGCTCTATCTGCTAGAAATTCTTACTTGAAAATTTACTAGTCGCATCCGGGGATTATTATCCACATGAATTTCTTACTTTTCTCATTTCTATATAATAATCTAGTGGCCATATCGAGGAATTTTTATATGGAAATTGAGAATTTACTATGTCCAAAATAACTTTTCCTAATTACAAGTCACCTATAGCATATGAATATTGTTAGTTACTAATAAGTACACACTTTCTTCTCTTCTTTCTAAGCCTTTAACATTGACGCTCGCTGGTCATCTCAGATTTCAGTGTGATCTCTCAGCTGCTCTGATCCGAGAATTCCTAATGCCAATACATGAAGCAGCAATACACTTATCTGAAAGTTAAAGTTGGATCATCTGCAACAGATTTTGCCGGTCTCGGGCAATACCTTCAAGAGGTAAATGAAAAGTGTAGGAGAATTTCAGTTCACGCTCTATTCATTTGCATTTTCTGCAATCTGTAAAAATACTAGTCATTTGTTTCCTCTGTCAGATTGAAGTTTGATAGCTGACTTATCTGAATCTCTACTAGGACAACTTCGAATGTTGTGTCCTTTACATTGGCATAAACTACAAGTGTATGTCTTTCTCGCAGAAATCAGTTTACTCTCCGTATCATTACTGACTCGAATGGCCCCGACTCTCTTAGGGCACGTCCGGCGATTATGGCCACTTTGACCGCAGATTCTGCAATGAGGAAACTTAGCGGCAGGGCTTTCGGGGTATCTCCACCCTGGCTTTGCACAAGTTCTTCTATTATGGCCCTTTTCTCCACAGACCCGACATCTGAAACGCCTGTCGATCAAACTGTCCCTAAGTTCAGGACAGTAATGCCTCCTATGTCCTTCGCGTCCACAGTACGAGCAGTAAAATTTAATGCCTGCAAGGAAAATACAGGACACAAGTTCTCAAATACCTAAAAGGAAGAGTTGATCTGCTTCTCTAAAGAGAGAAGCGAGGATAACAAGCTCTGCTTTCAAGTTGCAAGTACAGGGCCAACAGTATGACAATGTACAATTCTAAAACAAATACAATTGTCGGTGAAGTTTTGAAGTATTGACGCGCCGAAAGAAAACTTCTAGCAGCAGCATTTTCAAAGAAGTAACTTTAAGCATGTGGATTAACATGATGCAATCCAGAGAAATGAGGTGGGCAAAATCATGAAATAAGCATCTTAAAAAGCATTTGGCTCGGTGTCTTAGAGACGACACCTGTATCAGGTACAACACCTGATCTAAATCATTTGCCACCTTGGGGATCAGCAGTCAACGTATTTAAGAGGGAGTGTTGCTGATGGAAGGTCGAGAAAGGAAAATCCCCTCTACCTCCTTATTTCTTTGTGCTTCAAGGAGAGAATCTGCAGATTCTGAATACGTCTGGAAGAGATGGTAGTCTTCCTCATCATTCTAGGAGCAGAACACACTTACCTGTTGACGACTTAAAGGTGTTCACTAAGGAAACACATGCTGTCATAATGTTGCAGAAAATTTTCTAGAAGATCATGCCACAATTAGAGGATCAAAATTCACATCAATGACTATTTAAAACTAAATAAACCCGATATCTTATAGAAACATACCTTTCATGGCCATGCTCCTCTTGCGGCGGTTTTCAGGATCACTGAAAAAAGCTTTCTGCAGTTCAGAAGCATGTTTCCTTGCTGCAGGAGTTCCTTTGGCTTTCTTCATAAAACAAAATAACAAGTTCTTTAACACTTGACATTCATTTCTAGACAGAAATAAACTTGGAAAAGAGACAAGCTTCTCATAACACTCTAATCGTAAATAGGATAGCATTTACAACAATTTTCATGAAATCGCAACTTATGCTTGTTGCCGACAAATACTTTGAAAATGCGTGGCAGAAGTTGATATGAAGGAAACATACAAGATCTATCTTCAAATGGGTTTAGTGAAGAGAGAAGTCTATACAAGAGTTCTACCAAGTAAAATTGGACTGGTTGATAGTGGATTTCGGCCTTGTTTGTGACACTTGAGTGATTTTACTGGATCTTGGGCTCATTTGCCTGATGGTGCTGGAAGAGAGGACACAGGTAGTGCAGCCTTGTGTAATGGGACCAAACCTCTATGTTCTTTTCACTTGTTGCTTCCATGTGTAAACTTCTATTTGAAAGAACCTAAGAAGTTCGGAACAACCACCTAAATCCAACTTGACAAAGCAGAATGCATCGTTCATAGATATTGATGCACAAGTGCAGAAGCAAACTTGATGGAATTGATTTTGATAATACAGGCAGCAAATGCACAAATTAAAGGTAACGGGTGTCATCACATCAAAAACATCAATCTAAAGGGACAAAGTTGATGGATTTATCCTACTAAAAAGCACATCAGACCGAGATTACCCTAGCAAACTCAAGGTCTACCTGTTGACAAGCTATAATTTGGTGGAAGCCTCATAGGAAATTTCTCTACCTTTACATGGAATTGGAAGCAGCCATTAGCACCAACATAGTAACGACATGGGATTCACTAACCTTAGAACTGCTCATGCAATTGACATCATAGAAGGCCAAAAAATAAAATGAAAACTGTAAAAAAGAGAGTACAAACTGCTTCGCAAGACGGTGTTACAGAAAAGAAAGAAACAAACCTTGATTGCAGCCACTCTTTGTGCATGAAGCATGGGATCAAGGTGAATAATCTTCATTCTGTTGCTAAATAGTCCAGTTTTCTCATTGAGACTCTGAAATCAGCAATAAGCAAAGATATTTGCCACATGTCATCAGAAGACATGCAGTGCATGAAAGTAAAAAAACATACGTCCCCCTGGACAAATAAATGCCCTACAGCAGTAATTGCAATCCTTCATCACCAATAATGTGCATATGATGACGGATCCTATGATGAATGTGATAAATTTCTACTTTCTAGCTAGTAACGTCTCTTCACAAGAACCCACTTGTACTTCAACTAATATCAACTGCCAAATACAGCTGCATAGCTTTTGTTGGCGTTACATTGTCTAACAATAGGAAATACACATAAATGCACTCTGAAAATTTCTCGATCCAAATTTTGGCTAACTAGAGATGAAGTGGTAAACTAACTTTAAGTGCTCGGCTGATCTTCAGACCAACTTCAGGAGATGTTGACTGGTATACTCGCTTTGACTTCTTCCTTACATCCAGCTTTATGTCTAGATTATCAACTTCATCATCCTCCTTCACTTTAAATGGAGAACTGTAGGAAATAAGAGCAAAAGTTTAATTGTCTAAACTTTCAATTTATCACCAAAAGTTTAATGTCTATGTGACCACCAAGCGGGCACTTCAAAGTCGCACCTTACCATCAGTGAGAACAAGATGCAAACGGCCATCCACAAGGTGTTTCATCACACAATGAACCCCATTTGTGGAGCCGAATTCCTAGGGAAAGTCACTCATAGATAATTGACCTAAAGAAGAAGAATCGCATTTTCGCGGAACTATAACGAAAAAACAAAGAGACATGAAGTTTTAAAGGAATTGTGGAGTTCCAAAAGTCATCTCTACGCTTTGTAAAACATCGTAGCTCAAATTTTACGGCACATTTGATTCAGTACACCGCCAAGTGCAAACATTATCTAGTAGCCACTGCTTGAGCTTCAGCTTGCTTGTCCACGAGAATAGCAGAATCTCGTAGTGTCCCAAAATTTATCCACCTAAGGTAAAGTTTCTTTGTCAATGTAGATCAAACAGTTCCTATGCTCAAACTTTTAGATAATAATAAAAAGTTGCATACATTCAGTAAATTCTTCAGCTCAAGAACCTTAATATTGCAACAGATAAACTAGGACACTACCAAACTGAAGGAATTGTAGCATACTAAAATGACTACAATAAGGAATTTCCTCGATTAGAATAAGGAATTCCAACGAGGTGATAAAAAATTAAAAAGTGGAAAGGGCAGCCACAAAGTTACCAGAAGGTCTAGATAAGTGTGGATGCTTTATAATTTTGATTTAAGAAAAGGAAATGCAACTTTTGCAGACCATAACTAAATAAGCTTAAAGCAGGAGGTAACAAGGTTACATGGATCGAGCTTTCTCCCATGGTTGTTCATCAATTGATTCTTCCCATATAACACATTCGCCCAAGCACCGATGGCAGGTCACTATACCCTGTTGAAATGATCAGCCAAGTCAATCCGGTACATTGTAGACAGAGGACAACAATTTCACGTGACTCTGATTCTAGGATTGCTCATGACAGAAATTATCTAACAAAAGCATGGTCAGCCTATGCAGTAGATTCAGGGGATTTGTGAAAGATATGAGCTCCCAGAAAACTTTCAGCGAATATTGCTGCGAGAGAGAGAGAGAGAAGAACCAGCCAGTAACATGCAATTGTTGCTGTTTGTTCTGATAGGCGATCAAGTTAGGTAGGTTACCCCATAAGAAAATTGTATGAGACATTAAATTCAGCCTACCCATTTAAGCTAGATATTTCACCAATCAGCAACACATAACTGAATCATGATCATGCAGTTGAAGTTGTTATTTATTCTTTAGATCGATTCAGGTTTCCATTTCCCGACATATTTTAACTTAGAACTTCCTTTTTTGTCGGATAAGTATACACTGTCCATTTCTTCCATCAGTACTAAGTATGTTAATGTAGCACCAAAATTTTAGAGATAGTCATTTAATCACTGTCAAAATATATGTCCACCCACAGTTGTGGCCAAGTTGACCAACTAATGCAAATGCAATGAAAACAATATGCAATGTACTTGATTCAATAATGGTCAGTGGAGAATTTCATCGGTTTATTCTATTTTAATCTTCTACTCAAATTTAATAATGGATATTCCTATTTCTGTGAGCTATTTTAACCACTCATAAAGAAGTCAAGGTGGTAGTTTTCCTACAATGATGAATCCATGAGAAATCTGTACCATTCTTTGACATTATGGTGATGAGGTCTCCTAAGTTGCTGACTCTACCAATCAAAAGAGAAAAAATTTAGGCAAGTGCAATAGACGTTAACCTAATGCATATTTCTGCAATATGATCAGCCAAGTTTATTATATAATAATCTATGTAATATTATTCGAACTTTATCTTAACCTTACATACTTGCACTTCCTAGCCACCAGACTTCTACTTCACCAGATCATAATTGCTGGAAAAGGAGATCTCTACTGAAATATATATTCCTTGCGTCATCATGATGTATCAATCTAACTTGTATGAGTAAACCAAAGGAACTTGTAAGAACTCGCATGTGAAAAACCAGTCTGACTTTTGTTAAACAGCTGAGAACTACTAGCAAAGTAATTGACCTCCACTTGATAGGTTTTGAAAAAGAAAAATGCAATATTCACTAGTACAGATCCAAAAGAATGTCTTCGGTTCTACATGAAAAATTACATATCCCGGCGAATATTGCTTTGAGACCATTAACCAGCATCAATGTCAAGACCAAGATCAGGCTTCCCCAGTTCAAATTGACATGAATTATGGAAGAAAGCTACAATAAAAATTACCTTTCCACTACACAGTGAACAGTCCAGTCTTGATCTTTCAATCCCGCAATCAGTACAAGGAGTATAACCCCTTCCACGACAACTTGGGCAAGGTAGCTCTCTTATATACTGGCCATTAGGGCCAAACCAGGACCTCGGTCGGGGTGCACCAGAAATGGCATTCCTGATATTTTCAATTAAGTGTGTCAGGTGTCATTTCATACTGTTAGACAGAAAACCAGAGATCAAGTGTGTGAACCGCTAAAATGCAGTGGTACCTACACTTTGGTGTGAAAATCTAACATGCAATATAATATAATATATGCAGAGATCTAACTTCAAAAAACCTTCAACAATACATATGGACTAACAAGAAGCACAAACTTTTGGCAGACTTTAGTTTAGCAAGTGACTTTATCCTGAACTAAAACCTTCCTGACTACATATGTACATTGTAATGGATATCGATGTATCCTGCTGTCAAATGGTACTCGCCCGGCGTGTTGATGCCATTCATATTTATTTACTCGATCGTTAAAAGAGTTCGCTCAAATGCGTGATCAATGCCTCCCTCTATGGTGCCTGCTGGTCGTGGGTGGTTAGATGGGATGCATGCTATACTGCAAGGCCATTCTAGTTGTATTTTTTCAAGCAAGTCAGCATCGGCCAACTACCGGCTGCAACATCAAGAACCAAACCTTTTCCGACTATGTAGAAAGGTAATTTGGGTTAACAGCACAATAATTATTATGCGACCCCACAACATGCTTCACTGAAAAGCCAACACAGGCAAATGAAATCAGAACCAAATATCGACAGTTGGATCAAGACAACGCAATGTGTATCCCATTACCAGCATAAATTCGGCCTACACCTACAGACCCTCATCTAACAAAATGGGATCACAGAGAGAGCTAACCTTGAGGGCAAATCGACCTCGAGCCCCAGTAACTCCTCGGCCGGATCATAACCCACCTGCCATTAACAACACGGAAGCTAAAAAAAATCAAGAAGCAGTTTTTAAGTTCAATCTTCACTCCAACACCTTTACACTCTTCAGAGTCACATGGAGTGGCTGCGTGCGTACCTGGCTCCGCCTGGGCTTTGGCGCTGAATCGTCGCTCTCCGAGGAGGAAGAAGGAGAAATTGCGCGGATGATAAGGGAAGGCTGTCTCTTGGAACGCAAGAGGACCAAGAGGCGAGCATTCTTGCGCCTCCAAGGAGGCAAGAGAAGTCGCAGAGAGGAACAAATTGAGGACATGTCTTGTAAATTCTGGGCAAACATATCCTCAAAACAGAAACAACTAACGAGAACGACAAATGCAACTGCCACCGACTTGAGCGGAAAGTGATAATCATAAATTCCATTTTTTTTTTGTTCTGGCGTTGCAGTTTTATGGCCACCATCTTGGCATTATCCTTTCGAGTATTTCATCATATTATCGACATTGACATGCCTCTACTTCATGCATCTTGACTCATTTTCGCCTTTTACTAAAAATTTGTGATGATTATGATTGATCTTACACGATATTCCTTCGATTATTCCTCAAGAAAGATTGTTTTTTGATATTTTTCTCAATATCTTAAATAATAATGCTTGTTTTCTTAAGATTTTTGAACGAAAGTCAGAAGAAGCAAGAATTAGTCTTTAAGCCCCCAAGTTGGTTATCAAGCGATACTGTTAAAAATTCGATCTTGGAAATAAAGTTCCCTTTTTTGGGAAGTTTGTAACGTTTGTAGAAATCTCTAAACTCTGCCTCAACTGTATATGACAGTTTACTGGTGAGCCATGCTGAAAATGCTGCTGGGTCATTTTTCATAAGTCAGTTAATTTTGTATAAAGAACAATTCTTTTCATTGTTTCCCCTTCTGCAGGTAATTTCAGAATTTCACCATCTGGTTCTGGGCAAAACTGTGTCTGAACATAATTCCTTCGGGATTGAGAGGCGTATTATGTGAACTGTCGTATTATGCGTTTCGATTTGCCTATTATATTTAACTGGGAATTTAGCTGACTGTCCAAGAACAGTTTTTGAGACCTTGAGAACTCATCATCTTCTTTACTGATTATAGCAGGTAAATGACCAATGACCCAGAGTCTTGTTACAGACACTTTGGGTTCACATTAATCTCTTGGTCCTTGATTATAGCAATCTCTTGGAACCCTACTTGTCTCTTAGGAATATAAGTTTTCAGTTGCTCTGGGGTTCTCGGCATAACTCGCATCGTGCGTGCTGAAATACGGGCATTTCGCTTCTTACGTTCTGCAGAAAATTGCTGAATTTGTCGTGCACGTTGAATTCAAGGTACAATACTTAGTAGACTCAGGTCGAATTTTCTCACATAAACCAGCTTAGTGAGATTAAAAAAAAAATGCTATAGAAGAGTTGCTACAAAGCACTTGCTGCAATTTAGACCGATCGCGAAGTTGAGCTCAAGGTCTATCCATCACAAAGGGCCTCTAACGAAAAATCGCCGGAATATTTTCCTAGTACTCTTTGGTGTCCTGAATGTCCTGGGAAGTGATGCCATGGATCTAGCTCGGGACCTGCAGAGGAACCTCTTCCGGGTGACACCAATTGAAGGCTCTGTTATCCAATTTCTCAGAAACCACATGCGCTTTATGTGAGAAGCTTTAAGTTTGATGATGAGCTCAAGTCCTTCAGTCAGCTAGAGCTCTTGGATGATCAATAACGCTTCAGACATTCACTGATCTTGTCATACCAGCATCACCTCGATGGGTTTATCCTCTATTCAAATGAAGTAAAATAAAAGAAATATCAACGGTTTAGGAGCAATGCAATTAATCAGGACGTAGGAGTCGGTTGACATGAAATTGGTTTCAAGCTTTCAACCATTCTGTTGGGAAGAAACGCCATCAATCAGTAACCTCTTTATATTCAGCTTCTCACAACTCTACAGGAAAGGAAAAGTACAGATCACTTGCACCAGTAGCATTAACAGGCGACTCCTGGTAGAAGTATAAAAGGCAGTTGGCAATTTCCACCTAATCAGCTTAGGCAACTTAAAATTAAGTAACAGCTTACAAGAATTGTCATCCGGTGTCAGCTCAATCACCAGCAGCGCCTGATGTAGCAATCACTCATTTTGCAGACGCTTCATTTTGAGAAGATGAGACAGGCCAGCTATTACATGAAGCCTACTGCTTGGAATGCCTGTTTTTGCCAGTGCGCTTCCGTTTTTGTCCAAAAGCACAAAGCAAGGAACATATCTAATGTCATAGTGGAGGAGCTGCAGCAACAGAGACAACCAATCTAATAGCTTGTAATTTCTTAGTAGAGAGGCTGCGAAAATAGTGAAACATAATTCACATGACGTGACGACTATGGCACATAATTTCAGCATATGAGCAGACATGAGACTTCGATAATATGTGCTTATAAGAAGATGGCAATAGTGTGAGAATGAATAAGGGGAGCTATTCCGATTTCATCGAAATTGAACAATAAGTTCAAATACATTTCAAAATACTCCAATCGGTACACGCAGGAAATAGGCCAATTCGGCGGCTTTTCCAATGTACAGTAGTACCAGGAAACATGAAATAGGGACTTTTATCACATAGACTAAGAAAAAGAAACTACATTTATGGATCCTGAATAGCCCAAAAGGAAGTGTTTCTTATAGTAAACGGTATGCTAGTTCTGTAGCAATCACAACTATGTGTAAGAGCTTCCATGAAACATTTAATGACATCGAAGGAAGAGATTTTTCTCTACCCAGTGAGGAGCTTCAATTCATTTTCAGATGCTCTGCATCTTTGCAAAAGAAGTAAAAGACCGAGGCACAATCCTTGAGGCTATTCAAAATTTCAGCATCACACACAAAACTCCTGCATGGGACTGTCCATTGCTCTTACTCCCTGTAGAAGTAATTGCTTAATGATCTGGTGAAATGCTACTTTTGAATTCACCAGGTCACTGTTTCAGATCCAGACAAACAGAGATAAACCCTTCTTCAAACAGAACAATGACAAAGACAGACCATAGAATTGACAATTTGACATGCAAAATTTTCAAGGACAACTAAAAAGTAGACCGATTTACACAACACTGGCAATTCTCTCTTGACTTTTAACAGAGAGTGAAATTCATGGCATAAGGTTTGCGGACAAAAGCGAGAATTTTGACAAGAAAGATGTTCTCATGCAAGAGAAAAAATCATCTTGGAGCTACTGGAGTCAGGGATGACAAGTTTGAGAAAAACATGTCAATTATGAAAAATTTTAGGCTCCCCCCAAATTGAGTGCTTGAGGTGCCAATCAATGCAAAGAATTTAGATGGATGCACACTTCCATATGGAGGGCACTGGGGAGGGTATAGCCAAACATCTGAATCGTATGGTGGAGTTGACTTTAGATGCTAAGCAGTATAGAACTTGGCCAAAGGGATGTGAAGCGAAGCACGAGTGTTCTAGTGGCCTGGACTTATTATTATTATGTTCTGCTTGTCTTCATAAACTGCAGTTTCGATTTCCTAGTGAATTATATGGGAAAAATCAAAGTGTCACAACAGGCAACAGCTCCATCCCCGATTTCCTGCTCATCTTTTATAACTAAGCACAAGGTCACAACCACAAACCTAACATAGATTATTCCAGTTCCGGGCCCTGTGAATGGTCTGCACACACACAGCACACTGTGTATACACATGTAAGCGCATACAAACGCTCAAGTGTCTACAAATTCTGAACAACGTCCTCCATCTGTTGCTGAAAAACGTTCCATCATAACATACGAAAGAAATCATCCCTCAAAGAGAACTAACTGCACAAACTATCCTCAATTTCCAAATCTCTGTACTACCAGACAATAACCAGAAGACTCAAAAGAGAAAGATACATGAAAGTACCTCAGGAAGCCACATCTCATTCTCTGCATCGGCCATAACAACGTTGAGCCAATCCGAATTCCGCCCCTCCACCTCCAGAACAAACTTGAGCAAAGAACTACACAGCCTGCACTTGGGTGAGTAGAACTCAATCACAGTGGCCTCCTTCCGACTGGCCAAAGCAGAGGCAAACGCTCTCTGCTCCGCCTCTCCTTGCTCTTCAGCACTCAAGCCCTTCTTTTGTGACCTCAAGACCTTGTCTTTACTGTTTCCAGCAACTAAGGGCGAGGATTGAGAAGATGGGTCACGAGAAAGCGGGGGTTTTAAGGCAGGGACGAGGAGATTGGAAGCGAGAGAGCCGATATTTTGCAAAGATTTGAATAACCATGGAGTTTCAAAGCTACAGCCTCTGGGGTCAGTCGAGTTCCGGCGGACGTCCCATGGCCATTTCAAGCAAAACTGAGGCTGTTTGGGACCAAGACCCATGAAAATTTAGTTTGCCTTTCTTCGTGCTTCAGTCTGACTCGCCACTGCTCGGACCCGAATCCGAGTCCGGTCAGCGAAGGGAATTTGCACCACCACCGTCCGGGGTCGATCAAAGAATCTAATGAGAAGAGTGAAGACGGCGTTGTATCCGCCGCTGATGAGAAGAGTAAAGACGGCGTTGTCCCCGCCGCCGGCGGGGTTGATGAGTCGGTTAAAGGGAAGGGAAGGTGAAGCAGCTGATGGAGAATTGGAGATGGTAAGTGAAGCGAATTTGTATATATAGTTCTCTACTCTT
Source organism: Lenwebbia sp. NSW1173648 (assembly GCA_029784005.1). Classification (NCBI taxonomy): domain Eukaryota; kingdom Viridiplantae; phylum Streptophyta; class Magnoliopsida; order Myrtales; family Myrtaceae; genus Lenwebbia; species Lenwebbia sp. NSW1173648. The sequence continues at coordinate 43,496,967 of JARCGZ010000001.1, forward strand.
CATGCATACTATGATTTTCAATTATAGTTTTCTTTTGAGTGTGATTAATTTTCTTCTTTCCTAATTCTTTTTTTTTTTTGGTCGAAATGGAATTCCTAATTCATTTGATACAATAATATTGATTTTTCTCGATGGTTAAATGTAATCTATCCGTTTCAATTTGACAAATTTTTGTAGTCATTGTGTTTAATTAATCATGAATAACCCTAAGATTAGAGAATTTATGTAGCACCGACACTCTCCGACATGTGACTGACACCCGGTCAGTGCTCCCAGCCAGTTAAAAAAAAACATAATCTTGAATCTTACCGCTCATGTATATATAAAAGATATACGTTTTATATACAATGTGTCCCAACGTGTCGGAATTCTCTATTTTTTGAGAAATCAAATGTTAGCATGTCGTGTTGTGTCAGTGCTACATAGTATAATCTTTAACTATATCCAAATATCAAGAATCATGGACCTATCTTTAGGCCTAGTTACTTAAAAACCTTCAACTTTATATCCAATCCCAATTCTGTTTCGAACTCTTTTTGGTCTAAAAAGTTCTTCAACTTTCACTCTAGTTCTAAATCCGCTCACGTGTCAAAGATCATCGTTATTGGAGCCAGTTAGAAGTCCATTATCAGAACTTGTAGCTTCGTTAATATTTAATATCATCAACTTCGCATGAAACAACCACATCCTCTTAATGTTAATAACGTTGAAGAGTTTAGTGACGATTTTTGGCCAAGTGGCCAGAGTTGTAATAGAGTGAAAGTTGAGGGCTTCTTTTAGACAAAATAAAGTACATCAAAGAAAATTTCAAAGTTACAGATTTTTTAGAAAATTAACATGTGGCTTCATATATCAAGAATTACGAGATTGCCCCTTTCATTCAAGCATAGATTAATTATGGACGACATTGGTTTTTCTCACATCCAAATTTTAGGAGTGACTTGTTTAAAGACATACTTCAAATCCAAACTAGATTTTGCATGGATTATAACCTCGAGGACCATATTGAGAAAATTAATGCAAGTTGAGGACTGTATATGAAATTCTCTTTTTTCTGGGGGCCGGGAGGTAAATCGGAAAAGACCGACAATTTCACATAAAGGAGGAAGCTTCATTTTCATTTCGGGAATGTGCAGGAAACTGGAGTACACTCTCACCAGTTTGCCATAGCTCAAGACTCGAGTCTCTCAGGAGTCGGAGGCGGATCTCTATGGCTCCTCCCGGAGTCCTAATGGTGAGTTTTGAAGCGTATAATCGCTTCCATCGACGCATAAACCCAGTGACATGGTACCCTTTATATGTCTTCTCCGATGATGCCTTTCGAGTTCTCATCCGCTGGGCGCTTTTCTGAAAACTGCAGGTGGCGGAGAAGCCGAGCATTGCTCTCTCCATAGCTTCCGCTCTCTCGCGCGGTCAAGTACGTTCTGGCCGTTCTACCCTTTGTTTGGTGTCGTGGGTTTCATTGCCTTTCGATTCTTAGATGATGTTTTGTCGTGTCTTTGCAAATGACAGCAGTGATGGTGTTTTAATTCGGTATTGTGATTGGCATGGAGCGATTGTTTTTGATTCATTACTGCTTCCTACGAATTAGTTTCGTTGCCCATGATGAGTTTGTTCTATGTTTCTGGCCGCCTTTTTCTTAATCCTCAATTTTCATTTCTTGCTGAGTTTGAGAGTGCTTCTATGTTGTGCCGTGGAATGATTATTTCTTTCTCTTGGGTTGAAATATGGACGTGTTACAGATGTCTACACGGAAAGGGAGCACCGAGGTTCATGAGTTCGATGGGGTGTTTCTCGGGTTCAAGGCGCACTATAAAGTGACTTCTGTTATTGGCCATGTTTTCAGGTGCCTTTCACTTCCACTCTAGATTTTTTAACACAGTGCAAACTGCATTGATATGATTTCCGCAAGTGTTGGCCTTGACTATGGATCGATCACAGTCTGCAAGTCCCTACTTTGAACTCTAGGGTACTGATGAACGAGGTCGATTCAGAGTAAATTGTAATTTTGATCACGCTGACACCACCGTTCCTATACCCGCAAGATATTGTTGAAGCATTCTTATATATTCGACACATTTGATGGTGTATTGTGTCTGAACGCAATTGCTTGAATTTGAAAAGCTGCTAGTCTCGTACCTAACACCAGATCTTACATAGTGATACTATCACTAGCACTGACAGTGAATTTCATTTCTAAATATTAAAATTTTCTGCATTATGTTTGGTTGGCATTGAAGCTCACAAAGGACTTATTTTTATGATTTCTTCTTTTTTTGTGTGTGTTGAATCTAGTGTAGATTTCCCAACAACTTATCAAGACTGGAAAGCCACTAATCCTTTGGATCTCTTTGAAGCTCCAACAATTAAGACAGAGACAAACCCAAAGGTGTAACTGCTTTTTGTCTCTTCTTCAGTTTTCAATTGGTTTCTTTTTTCTTTGTTTTTTTCCCTTTTTGAACATTACTGTGTGTTATGTGCATATATTGTGGATCTAACTATGATTGGTAAATGGTTTCATGGTTGAAGAGACTGTTGTGCTTGAGATTACCATAGGATATTGATTTTCCAGATGTTTAAGATGTTTGACACTTCATACATTATAGACATCTTCCCCTTTTAGTGATTTTATCCCTTTTGGACATTCGTAAGCATGTGCAGTGCACTACAATGGTTGACTAGTTTTATTGGGGGAAGCTATTTTCACGATTTATTTCGTTGCTGGTGTGGTGGTTGTTAGACACGGTGAAGTCGTGCAGTAGGTCTATAGACTAGGAAAAAGGAACTTCTCATTCGGTGATGGTTGATTCTGCATACTTGTAGCTCTATTTACAGGTAAGGTAAGTTTGGGATGCATGTAAAGATTATGGTGTTTAGTTGCCCTTCTTTCCATCCAGGCAAGGTAATATCTTTAGAAGGTCACTTAGTGATGATTTCCGTTATTGAAATCACCTACGATATATTGATTGAACTTGGAAGCAGTGTTGGTAGTTGCGAAATGCTTCCGATCATAATTTAATTATGAAGCAAATGAGCTTTCCTTCACGTAGAGATAGCTATCTCAGTATATTCAAGCTGCTTCTTTGGTTAATTGGTTTAGGAAGAAAGGAGCTAGAGAGCTTGTGAAGAAAAAGTGTTTTATTTAGGCAGCAACTGAGAACTTAATCTTATCTGTTACAATTAACTTTAGGGAATTTCCTCTAATTATGGCACCTAATTGCCTCTTTGGAGAAACTTTTCTGCGTTGTTTTTATGCAGTTCTCGGTTTCTGTTTTTTATGGATAATGTTATGTCTTTTCCTGTGTTAAGGCTCATATTCGGAGGCATCTAAGTCATGAAGCTCTTGGTTGTGGTTACTTGGTGTTGTGGTTAGATTGTGACCGCGAAGGAGAAAACATATGCTTTGAAGGTAATTTTCCCTGTTTTAAGCTACATGATCCATTGTCCTTTCATATGAATGCTACATGGTGATAGTAGCCTTGCTTTCATTACTTATCTCCAAAGCTATGAAAGTGAAGAGGATTCTTGTGACATGCATTAATCCAAGGGCTTCAAGTAACTGCTTCCCTTTTCTAAGATAAAAGGTTCAGCATTTTGCTGAGTTATGCTTCAAAGTGTCAGTCAGTTTTCTGGATGGATTGTTCCACCTGGCCTTGTCTGCTAGTGCTCTTAGAAACCTTTTTTGCCCTGCTTTTAAAATCAAGAAGGTAGAATGTCACTGATCTGAGCTGTGTTGTTCGTAGAAATACCGTTGTTTCCAAGCATGGTCCAGAGGGAAGCATCTCCCTCTGGTCTCATATTATCTCCCGATTTTATTTATTTATTATTATTATTATTATTTGGGGGGGGGGGGGTGAGGAGGGATCGTACGAAATTAGGTTCTCATGCTATTTTCCCATAATACGCCTGGCATTTTTCCATGGATTTGTGGAAAAGCTAAACTACAGTGTAGTGTTCCCTTCTTATTTCCCCTCTTCAACATAAATCCTAACGTGCTAAAGCAGCTGCAATTCTTTTGCTTGCTTTTTCTTAATTGTCCTCTTCACCTAAACTGTGAAACTTAGTGTTGATCTCTTGTAGTATCTTTGCAATTTTTGTGAATGTTTTTAATTGTGGTAATGTGAGGATCCTGATTGGGAGATGTGGCCAGTGATAGATGTAGGAGATAAATGGTTGGCATAGAAGAACAGGAATAAAGTGATTGGTTCTTTTTAACTGCTCGAGTATGTCGTTGTTAGAAAAGGATTTAGGTTCATTTTCCTGATTTAGGGCATCTTCTGTCTTTAAATGAGATTGTGTTCTCCAGCAAGAATTCACGAGCTTTGGTTTATTTCATCTCCTTTTCCTGTTCCAGTTATTGAGTGCACTGGCTTTGGTCGAAACAAGGACCGTAGAAAAGTTTGTCGTGCACGGTTTTCTTCTATCTCTGAGAAGGACATTTTGAAGTGTATGGACAACCTTGTTGAACCTAACAAGGATGAGGCATTGGCTGTGGATGCTCGTCAAGAAATAGATCTCAAAGTGGGTGTTGCATTTACACGATTTCAAACTGCTTATTTCCAGGGAAGATATGGGAATCTTGATGCCAGAGTGATTTCGTACTCTCTCTCTCTCTCTCTCTCTCCACCCGAGACTGCCAACCTGTCTGTTAATCTCTCTTTTCACTGATATATTTCTTTTTTTAGTTTACACATGCAAAGTGAACAGACATGACTATTAAGCAAAACCTGCTCTTGAGACGTGTGGCTGTTGGGCTGTAGACTGATACTTCTTTACCTCTTTTGTTGTTGGTTCGTTTTCACTATATGCATACATGAAGTGTGTCCATCAATGATCGACAAATGGTACCTAATAGTTCATGACGTCAACAATTTGTACTTTTGTTGTTATATTTGGTGTCTCTCATATTAGCATCCTCATGTTGTGACAGACATCTAGTTGAAATGTCGTCTGAAGACCACTTATGTGCATGCATACTTAATCTTTAATTTAATTATGGGTATTGAGTTTGAGCAGCTCTTAACCACAGATGGTGCTTGGCTCCTTCCATCGAGTCAGTTTTTGTACTTTATCAATTTGTGAACCCAATGAAGATCGCTTGCCTAGAAGTACAAGTGATTGACACTAACTTCTTTTTTATCAATTGCACTGTTGCAGACTGCTTATCATTTGGTAGTAGTTTTGTAATTATCAACCGGTTCCTAAGTTTTTTTTTTTTTGGTAAAAACCGGTTCCTAAGTTTTTAAGGCGTATATTATTCAAGATTCTTCCGTGTTTCAGCTATGGGCCATGTTGAATTCTTTAACTTGTGCTTTTTGCTCGTTCAGCTATGGGCCTTGTCAAACTCCTACCCTTGGGTTTTGTGTCCAACGGTATTTGCAACTTACGACGTTTAAGCCAGAAAAGTTTTGGACCTTGCGCCCCTACGTAATACATGATGGCTATGAAATTCAGCTGGAATGGGAACGTCAGAAACTATTTGACTTAGATGTAAGACAGCCCATGAACAAAGTTTTGCAGAAGTAACTTTATATTTTAGTCAGAGTAGCATGGAAGAATTCTCTCTCAGTTTCTTGAAGATTTCATACTTCACTATTTTCTCTTTCCACATAACGCAGGTTGCTACGATGCTCCATAAACTGGTTGTAGGTGATGGAATTTTAGAAGTTACTGACATATCTGAAAAACAGGAAAGCAAAAATCGTCCTTCAGGTCTCAACACTGTTAATCTTCTGAAGGTATGCTAATCAATAGTAGAGATTGGTTTACCATGTTCTACACTCTTTAATGCTCGTCTGGACACTTGGTATTCGATGTAACAACGTCATGGGCCAGATATAGATCGTTTCTTGTGATTGCAATGAATTCCATTTGCTGGTGGGATGGGTAAGAAAGCTATTTTGGTAATGCCAAGGAGATACTGACAATCTTATGGCATCTTGAGAATGTGATAGTATTTCGACCAAAAAAAAAAGAGTGATAATGTGATATATTTGAAGTACATATTTAAGAATAAGTGGTAATAATAATTTTAAGAAGGGTTAATATCACGAAAAACCCAAAACTAGTGCACTTTTGACAGATTTACCCCAAACTAATTTTTTTACCACAAAAAACACCAAATCGGTACACCTGTGACCAATTTACCCCAAACTCCACCAAAAACCCCAAACTGGTATATTTGTGACAAATTTTACCCTCTGTTAGTTTTGGTTAAATTGGACTAATACCACGAAAAATCGCAAACTGATACACATGTAACAAATGGAGGGTAAAAATCACAAACTGGTACACCTGTCGCAACTGCCATGTGTCATCCAACTGAGTAGTTTGATGGTAAAATTTACCAGAAACTAACGGAGGGTAAATTTACCAAGTGTGTACTAGTTTGGGGTTTTTGGTGGTCAAAAAATTAGATAGTGTAAATTTGTCACAGGTGTACCAGTTTGAGATTTTTCGTGGTATTAACCCTTTTAAGAAACAATAAATTAGTTACTTTTCTATGGATGTGAAGCTAAGGGTTCTCTTAATTTTAGTTAGGCTTGTCATAAAATTGAGCATGTATGGAGAAAGATTTTTACTTCTGCATATCATTATAACTTGTATTGTCATTCGAATGTGTATTGCTTCCTTTCAACGTAAGTGTGAATAACTACATATGCTAATCTTCTATTGTTCTTAAAACTTGAATAAAATACAGGAGCATGTAGCTTGTGATGTTGATAAATTCCTACCCTCTTTTCATGTTCAAGGATAATTTAAGAGGTTTATGGAACAAAAGGATAAATAATGAATGTAGGGAGGGACATTCCTATCTTATTCTTGTTGGCATGTTCAGTATCAGGGAGATAGCACATCTGGTCATTTTTCAGTTTAGTTTCTAATATTTAAAAATTGAGATTTTGCTTCCGGAACTTTTTTCTGGGCAACTTTAGTTTCTAGCCCTCATTTGAGTTTGGGTATCTATGCTTGCACATGACCTGGATTTTAAGCTTATTCTCCTTTGGACTATATATGTCAATTATATAATTTTCTTTCTATTACTTTGGTCACTTGCAAACCTTGTGGCTTAATTCTCCTTGATGCAGAGGGGTTCAACAATTAAATTCATACAAAAACGAACTTATGACTAAAAGATCAGTCTGTAGAATTATGAAGTAAAACTACAAAAGTGGTCAAAGTTCAGGGATCGCAAGTGCAATTTCTACTTACAACTATTTCCTCCATTATTGCAAGTACATGTGTCATACTAAGCTGAGAAGAGCAGCGAGATTTTTCCTGCCTTACATAGGATACTTCCAATTTTTTAAGGCTCCACATGAGTGTGTGTTCGTGCGTCTTTGTACATGTGTACATCTCTGGACTGTAGTGTTTTTGTCATCATTGTCTGCACTTGTCTGTTCGTGCTTATCTGCATGATGAGCTATTGAGCAATTTACTGTCCTATGCATACCCAAAGCTATTTGTCATAACCTTGAGAAATACATGACAGTCTTTTTTTAATTCATTAAAAAGGTTGCTTCAAGTGCACTGGGCTTTGGACCTCAAACAACAATGCAATTAGCTGAGAGACTATACACTCAAGGATTCATCAGGTGGTTCTTTGAGCTTTTCTTCTTCTTTTTTCCTAATAATTTCCAGTATCCCCGTAGTTTTGTCTCAATAGTAAGACTGTCATGCCTGTGTAATTCCTACTTGCTTCTTTTGGATTTAATTTGTAGCATTGATCATTGATTGTTGAAAATATCTTGTAGGGGGCATTGAACTCTTTATCGCCAAAAATCTTTCTCCTTGAATAATACTTTCTGCTGAGTAGGTTTGATGTTACAAATATACCTGATTAACAAGTTTGGCTGCCTATTGATCCATCTATTAACTTGTGAATGCTAGTTGGGATGGAAAACTTTGACTCATGGCCCATAATACGGGCATTGCATCGAGATTCCCACTCACTACGTAGTGTGATGCGCAGCAATTTATGGGACATCCGCATTTTCCCTTATTTGTTCGAAATTTTTATGGATACAATATCCTTTTTTTTTTTTATAACATCAGAAGTTAGTATTCCTTCTAATTTCAATTGGATAATCTAGCTATCCACGCACAGAGAGTACAGCCTACCCTGCTTCCTTTGACTTTAGAAGTACTCTTGCTGCACAAGCAAATAATCCTACTTGGGGTAGTTATGTGGAGAAGCTTCTAGTAGATGGTTATCATAAGCCAAGGTCTGGAACAGATGCTGGTGATCATCCTCCTATAACTCCAGTAAACTCAGCGACAGAGGATATGCTTGGGAATGATGCGTGGAGACTGTACCAGTACGTTTGCCAACACTTTCTGGGAAGCATCTCTTCTGACTGCAAGTACACTAGGTAAAACATTCATTCCCTGATCTTTAAGTTCACTTTTGTCGTCTGGTAATATGTTTTGGTGGGGTCTTTCTCCTCTGGTTTTCAAAATGAATTTAGATTGAGAGTTTGGATTGTTGGGAGTTGAGGCAAAAGGAGATAATGCATATAATGGGTGAGTGGTTGGGTTACTGTTTATGTCTACTTTCTGTTAGCCTTCATTTGAATTCCTTTGAAGGAAAATTGGATTGTTGGCTAGGCTATCAATAATCACCTCTAATTTTTATAATGAAGAGAGAGATGTAGCACATACATCGGCTTATTAGAAAATGGCTCATAATATGCTCTCTAATCATTTTTGTTTCCAGGACAAAAGTGAAATTTGCAAGTCGAGGGGAATTATTCCATTGTATTGGACATCGTATCACAAACAAAGGGTTTACTTCTATCATGCCATGGTTGGCCATAAATGAGAAAAGTCTACCTCAATTCGCTAAAGGCGAGAAGTTTAAAACTTCAAAAGTGGAGCTGCATGAGGTATCATTTTGTGCCTGCAAAACATGTAGCCAACTCATATGCGGAAGTGTCATTATGTCTGCCTGTGGTGTGGTTGTTTAAAACTTATTTCTGCCCATAAAAGTGCTTTGGTCATAGAATTCTTGTGAGTACAGTCCAAGGAAAAAAAAAAAAACTAGTATACTTGTGAGTAATGTAATGGTGCTGGCATCTTCTTTCATGGGATTTAACTATAATGGATGGAGGACTACTTTTGGTCTCAATAAATTACAAGTTGTTTAACAGTTGTTGGGGAGAAAGATCCATTAGATAAGTGCAATTTGATTTTGGAGCTAGTTTTACTTTCTTTGAAAGCCTTCTTGTCCGAGATGTTGCATTGCCAATTCAAGAGATCTCACTTACTGGTGCTTCCTATTACATCCTGAACCGGGAAAAAAGTTTGTCATATGCATAATATCACTGGAAAAATGTGGCATATACAAAGTGAACTGGAATGGTTTGGCTTTGCAACATAAGCATACATTAGGTTGGTGCCATTTTCTCTTTCTCCTTTGGTAACAATGTGTCAATGCATGTTGCTTTTTTAATACAACGTTCAGTATTATGCAATCAAAGCAATATCTATGTGTTGCGCTCCTTGTTCTAAGAATTTTTAAATTACCAGATTTGAGCGGGAGAATAAGTGGTTTAGTACTATTAACGAATCAATAAGATAATATGTTATTTTCTTGTCATATGTCAACCATACTTGATGATAGGGTTCGGTGCAAGACCAAGAATCGCAATGGTGGCAAATTAAGTTGTTCAACAAGCAATTGGAAAATAGAAGTGGGATCTCGATTAGATCAATGGATGAGTTAACTTCATTTCATCCATGGTTAAGTGTTTGAGTAGAAATGTTTGGGTGAACAGGGTACCACTAAGAATGTCAATGTATCTTGTGTCGAAGTATGCAGACACGAACTGAAGCTTTAATAAGGTTGATGAGTTGTTTTTCTGGGTTTTATTTCACTATTTCCCCTTTTTTTCCTCCCCTTCTTCTTTGTTCTTTTTGTGGATCCACCAAATGATTGATAAGTTTCAAGAAGAAAAGGATGAAGTTATTTCATCGACTCCTTCAACTTATATAATCTATTTTCTCCTTCAAAGACGAGAACGTCTGAATAATTCAGTGAGAAGAAAGCGTACATTGAATTTACTGTTGTTTTGTCTTCTGTTTTTGTTTTACAGTTTATTCTTTTTGAGTTTTGTTGTTGGAGTAGCAAGGAGGCAAATAGTTAATTGTATATCCTGGTATATTCAATGGGGTCTGCACTGTTGCAGTAGAAATATGTTATTGATGACTTTTGACTTCCTATCTCGTTACAGGGGAACACAACTGCTCCTGATTATCTTAGTGAAAGTGAGCTGATTTCTTTGATGGAGAAGAATGGAATCGGAACTGATGCATCTATCTCTGTGCATATCAACAATATCTGCGAACGCAACTATGTACAGGTGGGTGATGTAGGATTGCATCTGTTCAGTGGTTCAGAATGTTTAAGTATCAGAGACAAAGAAAGTTTCCTTGTTCACACCCATTCTACTTGCAGGTGCAGGCTGGAAGGAAGTTGGTTCCAACTGCCTTAGGTATTAGCTTAATAAGAGGCTATCAATCGATTGATGCTGATCTCTGTCTACCTGACATCCGCAGCTTCATCGAACAACAGATTACTCTTGTTGCGAAGGGTCAAGTGGATCATTGTCATGTTGTGTCTCATGTGCTTCAGCAGTTCAAGCAAAAATTCGTGTACTTTACTAAGCAGGTTAGCATTCCTTGGTTTTAATTGCTGCATCTTTTAATGAGTAAATTTCCAGAGAAGGGGCTTGAAATGATTTTATCCATCATTCATGTGTTGACATGCCTCTTTGTCTAAGCTTTTGTTAATATCGCTTTTCGTCTACTAAACCTGGAGTTCGTTGCATTTTGATTGTCGGATTGTCGACTATATTTATATATATAGGTGGTAAAATCTAACCAATGAGCATTGTTTCTTTGAAGAATCAACAGAAATGCTGAAGAGACATTATAATGATATTTTGAAGTATTACACAAGTATAATTCTTGCACCCCCTCGGAGCACTTAAATTATCTTGAAAAAGTATGAGAAGCAATAAGCTTGGTAATGTTGAGTACAGATTGAGGAATGCATTTGCATCACCTCAGAGCAGCACAATCTTTTGAGGGCAATTCATTTATCTATCTGCATTTGTATCAATAATTATGTTCGTAAGCTTACTGCACATCCAGAAAATGGAAGATATTTACTTGGTCTTAATCTATAGTTTGTTCTTCCCCATGTATTTAATGGGAGTGTACAAATAGTAATATGTTTCTGCAAAGTGAAATATGCAGCCTGTTTTAACTGGAAGTTTCAACTTTCATTAGAGATATGACAGGCACATTGATTGTGGATGTTTCAGATTGGGAACATGGACGTGTTGTTTGAAGCTCAATTTTCGCAACTTGCTGATTCAGGTCGCGCTCTCAGTAAATGTGGCAAGTGCCTCCGATACATGAAGTACATTTCTACTCGGCCACCACGTCTGTATTGTAATACATGTGAGGAGGTTTATCATCTTCCTCAAAATGGAACAATCAAGGTGATTCTTCATCATCTAATGTTAGTTGGCTTTGTTGAGCTCCGGTATTTTAAGTGCGCATTGGGCTGTAGCTCACTGCTTGACCTTCTTTTCTGGGCTGTCGTGTATTGTCATGATATGGATTCTGTTTGACCTGCTTTAACACGAAGCAGACTTGAATGTTTGGATTTGTGCTGACAAAAGCTTACAGAACGTGGATATTCATCTCAGTATGAAACTCCTTATTCTCATTTCATGCGCCATCTGTGTCAACTATTCTGATGCGGTCAATTTTGCTGATATTAAAGTAGCATGGATTGCTTGTACCTCTTGACTATCCATATTCCTTTACTTTTATGCATTTGAAACTAAGTTGAGTAGCTCCCTTTGCCAACTGTACTAATGGGAGTTGAATTACAATATCTACTGCGAATACTTCGTGAAGCGTATACTTGCTTTCACAACTAGGCCACAAGATGCTAGAAGGAAATTGCAGAACTTCATATATCTCTAAGTAGACTTGTTATGCTTGTCTCACTGATGAACGCTGATGAATTTTCTCGTCAATGCAATTGTTGCAGTTGTACAAGGAGCTCACATGTCCTTTGGACAGCTTTGAACTCTTGATCTTCTCCATGCCTGGTCCTGAAGGCAAATCTTTCCCTCTCTGCCCATATTGTTACAACAGTCCACCCTTTGAAGGTATCGATATGCTTTTCGGTGGCAGCAGGATGGGTAACTCTAACAATCCTGGGAAAGGAGCCGGCATGCCATGCTTTCTCTGCCCCCACCCAACGTGTCGGCATTCTCTGATAACCCAAGGAGTATGTGCATGCCCAGAATGCAATGGTACCCTCGTACTAGACCCAATCGGTGCCCCAAATTGGAGGCTCTTCTGCAACATGTGCAACTGCCTCGTTCTTCTCCCGCAAGGTGCTCACAGGGTGTCGACTACCCCCGACCGGTGTCCCGACTGTGACTCGATGATCATAGAAGTGGACTTTAATAAGAAGGCGACGCCTTTAGAGGATGGAGCCACGCTGCATAAAGGTTGCATTCTGTGTGATGAGTTGCTTCATTCTCTTGTAGTGGTGAAGCACGGCACTTCATTTTCTAGACGAGGTGGGAGAGGAAGGGGCCGAGGAATGGGAAGATCTGGGAGAGGTACAGGCCGCGGCAGTGCGAAAATGATCGATCCGAAGATGTCTTTTCGAGGTTTCTAATGGTTGTTTGTGTCAGCACCATGGAAATCTGATCGACACTGAATTGATAAGCCACCCGACTTCTCCGACTTTTACTTTAATGGTTCCTTTTCTTTTAGTCGGACGTATCGAATGCATATCATGCATGGTTGCTAAATCATAAGCGAGCATTTTAACTGAGGATTGATCAAAGAATGCGAATGTTCTGTGAATGGGTACATGTAACTATTGTATAAGAATGACGCCTGATTTGCAAAAAAAAGTTGCGTTTTTAAAGAAAATGTGAATATGGTTATGAGATATTTTTATCCGAGAACCCAAATGGAAATGAAAACACAATTATGTAAGTGGACTCAGTAGGTGGAGGCGGCGGCTCGTCCTAGCAGTTCATCTTCGAGGAACATGGATGATATTGTGGTCGTTTTAAATGGATCATCGGCCCCTGAAAATTAAAGATGTATGAGACATTTATGATCTATCATATAGAGTGATGGGGGAGAGGAATGTCGGGCAGTGGGGGCCACGAGGGTGGCGGCAATGGCGGTGCCAATCCACTGGCGAGGGTCCAGAAACCCTTGCCGGTGGCTGGGCATTGCCACCACTTCTAATCATCCACACAAGCACATACTCGGACTGAGAGAGGGTTAGACAGAGATACTCAGGCAGGCAGTGATGAAGGTGGCTCAAGCTCATCCACCAAATTGGACGAGGGTTTCCTATATCTAGAAAGGGGGTTGCCACCGAGTGTGTTTATCCGTATGTGAGAGAAAGAGAGTGTGTCCGGCGAGGTAGCCACAACCCTCACCGGCCTTTCCCCAGACCCTCATCGATCAATGGCAACGCTTGGCCCTGGCCAACCCCCTCGACATTGGCCAACGGCCCTACTGACTAGCGGCAAGGGTGTGTGTCGCCTCCGCGCCATTTCCACCACCCTACTTCCACCGTCTTCCTATGTTGAATTCGGCTGCCACGTAAGCACTTACCAGCGATTTGACTTCCACATCACTATATTTTTTCCGAGCATCTCACGAAAGGATCCAAGCATCTGATGGAGGACCAAAATTGCAACAATCGAACATGTACAGAGATCCAATTGCACAAACCGAAAATGTTCAGGGATCCAATGCCATAATCACTTTTTTTTTTTTAATAATGAGGAAGCAAGCTTTACACATGATTTTTGTTAATTAATCTTAACATATCAACTCATCCTAACCCGGAATTGACTTAAAAGAGAAGTAAGTTTTTCCCTTGATAGAAGTGGACGACTACTGTTATGTGTTATCAACAAAGACATGAGCTTCGCCAACAAAGTTTGAAAACAAGGGTGACCATTTTCTTTCTTGTTTTTTTAATGGAAAGTGGTGCTTTGTTTATATAAAGTGGACGACAACTCCTACCAACAAAACATGAGCTTCCCAGAAATAGCCCGAGAGAGGTTCCTAAAAAACTAACCTAGTAAAGTGAGACATTTCATGTGTACAATCCACTATTTCTCGAGAAAATTATCAAAAAAAGGTCATAAACTTATCATAATTATGTCAATTTGGTTCAAAGGTTTTTTTTGCCAATTGAGTCCTAAACTTTATGCACTTGTACCAATTCAGTCTATCCGGTTTTTTTTGCCAATTGAATCTATCAAGTGATTCTCTATTATTAGTTTTTTCTATTCGATTGCTCCTAATATATGTTGGTGTTATTAAGAAATGAATAATTCTCTTTCTATACTCTCCATGGTTAATTAGGGTTTTCCACATACTTTTTGTTCATGGAGCTCAAATGATTTCATTGAATACCCTTGGAATGTAAATTGATTGTTTATCGAATTAATATCCCTATGCCTTTTCGCCAAATGTCAATATCTTTATTTCATGCTCCCGATCACCGCTTGTGGAGTGTTATCTATTTAAGTAAAAATATGATATTCACAACATTACGTATATTTTTATTTGGCTTGAAGTGATAAGGATTTCAAAAGTGCTTAAATTTTTTTCAGAGAAAGCGTGAGATCTCAAATTTGATCTAATTTAGCATGACTTCTCGTAATTTTCGTGAAATCAGATGACAAGAAAGTGATAAAGTACAAACAAACGACTAACCCTTGATATAGGTGTATGAATCCCTTACCGCAGTCCTATTGGCGTAAAGTTTCGCCACATAAATTGTAAATTCCCAAAGCACAAGCTAACCTGTGATCTGCTAACAATAAAACTCAAATTTGCGATCTCATGAAAAACAATAGGACTCATTTTTCACTGGGCTACCACACTCGATGGTTCCAATTTGCTAGATTTATCACATCTCTTAAGCAGCAAATAGTCTGGGGTAAACAACTCCAACTTAATCTCCAATTTAACAAGAAAAATAAATCCAAAGTAAGAGTAGATCTATGAGAAGCTTGTCAGCGATTTCGAAATGCATAGATGCCCGACCAGTTGGCGCACGACTTCGACTTCCCTTTTCAACAAACATGCCACAAACTAGCCTATCACTGTTGTTAGTAAATCCTTATTGATATCAACACATTGTCACCCATAAAGTTTTGTCTCTGTCATAATTTCATAATTTCCAAGCAAGATGTTCATCTTTGCTCTTTCACCCTAAATGTTCCTTCAAATGTTACTAGCAGTCGATCCCATATTTCATTTGTTGTAACACAAGAAGAAATTCTGTTATATTCTGATGGAGACAAAGCACAATAAAGAAGATGTTGAGTTTTAGCATTATTTGTAGCTCTTTTTTGAGCTTCCTCAAGGAGATCAGCAGTTGTGGCAGCAACATCAGAAGATGGATGGATGGATGTAGGGAAGCTGGTTGTGCAGCAGCTCTTATCTGGGGATGGATGGATGGATGTAGGGCAGCTGGTTGTGCAACAACTCTTACCGGTACTTTATGCACTTGTACCAATTCAGTCCATCTAGTAAATTTTGGCAGACTTGACGTGGACAGTATAGAATATTAATTTAACATTTTGGGAATTTTTTTTACTTTTCTTTTATTTTTCTCTCTCTTTCTTTCTTTCTTTCTTTTTTCTTTTTTCTTTCCTTTCTTTTTCCTCCGGCCAGTCGCCAAGGTTCGAGAGAGGCTCGTCGAAAACTCACCTAATAAAGCGAGACACTTCATATGTATAATGCACTATTTCTCAAAGAGATGCTCATTGCATGTTTCAAAGTCGAGTTTGGCGGCGAAACGTGTGGACCCCAATGCATGATGGCTCATCTTCAGTTCCATGAGGCCGACATTGTTATATATTTAAGCACTCTCAGTCATCGGAGAATCATTAAATCGAACGACCACACGTTCATTGGAGAAAGGATATGATGTTTCCCAAGGCCTCTCTTGTCTTCCTTCTTCTCCTACTCCTTTCTTCTCACACGACCGTCTCTTCGAAAGTCGCCGCGGCCCGCCCCGTGAGTACCGGTAAGCATTTCAATCTCTATAGCAAGATGAGGAAAACACAAACCGTGGGTTTGATCAGACAAACTGCCGAAGTAAATAGTCGCTTTTGAGAAAAGTTATTGTATGGGATACAAAAGAAATCGATTTTACGTTAATGTTCTGTTTAGAATTCGAAGTTCGAATAGAATAATATCTAAAGTGGAGACTACCTAAATGCACATTTTCAGGAGGAAGCAATTTTGAAGAGACGACGGTGAGCAAGATCGCCATTTGTGGAAGTCAACCCCGGCGTGGCCCTAAGAAGGTCCGGCCTTCGCCATGCCCGCCATCGTTAACCTTTCGAATGGTTCTTGATAATTAATTTTTCTGTTCGATTGCTCTTAATATTTGTTGGTGTTTATAAAGAAACAAATCATTCGCTTTCTACATTCTCCATGGTTAATTAGGGTTTTCCATATATTAATGTTCTTGGAGCTCAAATGATTTCTTTGAATACACTGCGAATGGGAAAAGATTCAAATTGATTGTTCATTGAATTGATATCCCTATGCCTTTTTGGAAAATCTCATTGTATTTATTTCATGGTCCCGAAGTACCCCATCATCCATCCTACAATCCAATCACCACATCCTAAGTCTTATCTATTCGAGTGAAAATATGATATTAACAACATTTTAAATATTTTCACTTGGCTTGCAAGGATAGGAAGGGCATATTTCGAAAGTACTTAAAAATTTTCGGAGTAAGTGTGAGATCTCAAATTTGATCTTGTTTAGGGTGACCTCTTGTCATTATCGTGAAGTTCGAGAACAAGAAAGTGAAAAAAAAAAAATTATTAACAAACGGCAGTGCCAAGCCATTAGCAAGGGTCCAGATACCCTTGTCGGCGGCTGGGTGTCCCCGTCGCCATTGTCTCTAATCACTCCCAAATGCACATACTCGGATTGAGAGAGCATTGAACAGAGATACACAGGCGGGTTTGAATTGACCTAGCTTATCTTAGTCCTTTATCTTAGTCCTTTTAGGGGGGGACGCCTTCGCTCCATTTCTACCATCCTCCTCCGCCATGTCCGCTCATACCAATAGTAACTCGGATCGGTAGGTGCACCCAATCGAACAAATTTTGTACGCGCTTGGAGTGTGTGAGGCCCATTTCATCTTAATCATCGAATAGTGTGGGCCTTACGCGAGAACCAAATGATCTGATAGTTAGAAAGTAGGCTCGCATGCATCGGATACATGCAATTCTCGCTCACAACCAATCTACCGGTCCGTCACGATGTAATGCACCCCTTGAGAGAGAGAGAGAGAGAGAGAGAGAGTATATGCACAATCGCACGATCTTTCCAAATGTTGATGCTCATCCATGTTTTCAAAGTTTGTTGGTGGCCAAACGTCTGAACCACAATACACGGCTGATCGTCAACTCCACTGGGTCGGTCAACATTGTCATATAAATATAGCACCCTCACTGATTCTTTACATGTACACACGGTTATCGTAGAATCAAACACTCCAAGAGAGAGAACGATGCTTCCCAAGGCCTCTCTCGTCTTCCTTCTTTTCCTAGTCCTTTCATCTAACACCATCATCTCTGCCGATGCCCGTCCAATGAGGAACAGTGAGCACTATCTATATACATGAATGCGAAATGAGATAACACAAAACGTGGGTTTACTGGATAAACCGCCGATGTAACGATTGAGAACAATCGCTTTTGAGAGAAGCGATAGCAATTGTAGGGGATACAGAAGAAATTGACTTCACATTTTGCAAGTGATGTTCTTTTATAATTCGAAGTTTGAATATATCTAAATTGGAGACTACCTAACTAAATGCACGTTTTCAGGGGGAAGCAATGTCGAAAAGATGGCGGGCGTGAGCAAGATTGCTGTTCACCTTGCCAAGAGGGAAGTCATTATTGTTGTACCTAACAATATTAGAATCTTAGGATTTTGTTAGATATATATTATGATTACGATTCTGTGTAGATCTCAGAATCGTAATCATGATCGATTATAATTGATATTGTAATATTACGTTACTATAGATAACTATTCTGTAAAACCTATAAATAGGCTCTTATATAGACATTGAAATTGGAATTCCACAGCTACATTTTCCCGCTTTATTCTTATCTTGATATCAGAGCTAATTGTCTCTATCGCTGCGATGCCAGCCACACAACAGCACCGCCCAACAGAACCAGTCACATGCGCCGCCGTCTCGGACTCGCCAGAACCCGTTGTCTATAAGTGCTTGTCTGACACCTTAAACTGGTTATTTTAGACACAAAATACCATCATCCGGGTTCCTCGTCACCGTACGAGTCCAACCAACTAAATGCTGTCGCTGTTCGACGTCTCACGCACCCTCACTCGCCGGCAACGGATTTTGCGACTGAGATACACGCGCTCGCATGCCTTGCGCATGCTTCGTCGCTGAGTGACGTCAGCGCCACCTGTCTGCCACGTTATCATCTGTTGATCGCACCAGCGTTGACTTTCGTTGACCAGCGTTGATCGGACCGGTTCACTTACATTTTTGACCGGTTCGACCCATTTCAGATTGGTTCGTGGTGTTTTCAGACCGGTTCCTGATATATTTCAGCGTTCTGAACCTATTTTTAGTTTTATTTTCTCCATATCAGCTCTGCAAGTATCGGTTTTCTTAGTATTCAATATAGATCTACCGGTTTTCTCAATTCCCATCCAGACCATTTTGAATAGATCTAATAATATTTTATGTGCTCAAGAAATATCCAGTTTTCTGAGAGGACCTCGGCTTTGGCGTTATGTCACTGGTAACATTCGCGAACCTACTCAGAAGAGAAATTTAATGAACGCCTGGAGGATTGAGATAGCAAGAATCATTAGATTCTTACGTGGTTTCGAAACACTTTGATTCCCTCTATCAGACTTCAGTTCTATCGTCTTAATACAACAAAGGAAGCATGGGCTTGTCAGCAGATATTCTATTTCGGATATTGCCCATCAATATCAGCTATTAGGGAATTTGCATAGCATGCATCAGGAGACAGATCAGTCAATCATTGATTTTTTGTCACGGTCCTATCAGCCTGTTAGAGGCCAAAGTTTTTTTCCACACAACTAACAAATGCCTAATGGACGAGCTCGTTAGAAATCCACTCACAACATGACTGGAATTTGTGATTTTTTGGAAAACAGTATGACTCCTTGAGCACTGGATTACTGCACTCGATGCTTCCAAATTGTTGGATTCAGTGCATCTCTTAAGAAGAGCACTGTCTAGGATAAACAACTCCAACTTGATCTCCACTTGACAAGAAAACTAAATCCGATGTAAGAGTAGATCTATGAGAAGCTTGTCAATGATTTATAAATGCATAGTTGCCCAACCAATTGGTGTATGAAAGGAGTAGATTTTTGGAGGTTTTTCGAGAATTAGAAAACGAAAACTCCTTTTTTATTTGGTGTTATCCACAAACATACCGCTAACGGACCTTCCAGCGTCGCCAGAGTAAATCCTTATTTATATGAGCAAATTGTCACCTTCATGGATTTTTTCTTGGTAATGATAGCATGGAGGGTTCTTGAAACTTTTCAATTTGCGCAGTATAGTCCTAGACTTTTTTTTTTTTAGTGCAATCGGATCATTGAACTTCGTATTTGTTTGTTCGTGCTCGTCTTCAATTATATACTTGGACGGAAATGCTGAAATAACATCCATATCTGCGTTACATGACGTTTCAAATAATTGCCGACGGAGAATTAAAGAAAATAGATAAAAGCAGACCAAAAATAAGAATAAAAAGGAACTAACAGAGAGTCAAAATAGAGTGAGGGAATGCGGCCGTTGGGCTATGGGGGCCGACAACGGCAGTGCCAAGCCATCAGCAAGGGCCCAACAATCCTTGTCCGGAAAAATACCAAAAAAGTTCTAAATCTATTACATTTGTGTCAATTCAGTTCTAAACCTTTTAATTGTGTCAATTTAGTCCTAAACCTTTTTGCATTTGCGCCAATTCAGTCCATCCGGCCAATTTTGACCGGAAATCGTTGACGTGGATGCCGTCCGTCCTACGTAGCGTGACCGGCACTGACATGGACATTTTTAAATAATTTTTAATTATTTTTTTATTTTATTTTGGCCAGCAAGGGCATTTGGGCCCTCGCTAGCCGACCCTCGCCAGTGGCTGATGAGGGTCTCCGGCAAAAAATAAAATAAAAATAAAATAAAAATAATTAAAATTAAAGAATGATTAAAAAAATGTTCACATCAGCACCGGTCAGGCCACGTAGGATGGATGGCGACCATGTTAGCGATTTTCGGCGAAAATTGGCCGGATGGACTCAATTGGCACAAATGTAAAAAGGTTTAGGACTAAATTGGCACAACTGAAAGGTTTATGACTGAATTGGTACAAATACAATGGATTTATGACTTGTTTTGGACTTTTCCCATCCTTGTCGGTGGCTGGGCATCGCCACCGCCTCTAATCACCCCAAATGCACATATTGGGATTGAGAAAGCATTTAATAAAGATACTGAGGCAGGTTTGAATTGACCTAGCTTATCTTTGTCCTTGTAGGTGGGTGGCTGAACCTCGTGGCCCTTCACGCCATTTCTACCATCCTCCTCCGCCATGTCCGCTCATACCAATAACATCTCGGATGGGTCCGAGCAACCAATCGTGAAAATTTTGTACGCGCTCAAGTATGTGAGACCCATTTCATCTTATTAATTGAATAGTGTGGGCCTTATGCGAGACCCAAATGATCTGATGGGTTAGAAAGTTGGCTGGCATATATCAAATACATGCAATTCTCCCAAGGAACCACTCTATCAAGTCGGTCACGATGTAATGCACCCTTTGTCTGAGAGAGAGAGAGAGAGAGAGAGAGAGAGAGAGAGAGAGAGAGAGAGAGAGAGAGAGTTTATATGTACAATTGCACTATCTTTCTGGATGATTGATCATCAATGTTTTCAAAGTCGGTTGGTAGCGAAACGTCTGAATCACAATACACGGCTGATCGTCAAATCCATTGAGTCGACATACTGACATCTATATAGCACTCTCGCTGATTCTTTACATGTATACACGGTTATGTAGAATCAAACATTCCAAGAGACAGAATGATGCTTCTCAAGGCCTCTGTCATCTTCCTTCTTTTTCTTATCCTTTCATCTAACACGATCATCTCTTCAAGGGTCGCCGACGCCCGCTCGATAAGCAATGGTGAGCACTATCTCTATACATGCATGCAAAATGAGAAAATACAAAACTGGGGTTGACCAGATAAACCGTCGACGTAACGATTGAGAACAATCGCT
Organism: Lenwebbia sp. NSW1173648; assembly: GCA_029784005.1. Taxonomy (NCBI): domain Eukaryota; kingdom Viridiplantae; phylum Streptophyta; class Magnoliopsida; order Myrtales; family Myrtaceae; genus Lenwebbia; species Lenwebbia sp. NSW1173648. Next base: position 43,518,370 of record JARCGZ010000001.1, read on the forward strand.
TTTGAGAGAAGCAATTGCAAGGGATACAGAAGAAATCAATTTTACATTTTGCAAGTGATGTTCTTTTGGAATTCGAAGTTTGAATATATCTAAATTGGAGAATAACTAACTAAATGCACGTTTTCAGGCGAAAGCAATATCGAAAAGATGGCGGTTGTGAGCAAGATTGGTGTTGGTGGAAGTTCACCTCGCTAGGACGGAAGCCATAATCAGGGCAAAGGAATCTATCAAGTGGTTCTCGATTATTAGTTTTTTTCTTCGATTGCTCTCAATATATGTTGGTGTTATTAAGAAATGAATATTTCGCTTTCTATACTCTCCATGGTGAGCTAGTGTTTTCCACGTACTTTTGTTCTCAAATGATTATTTTTAATAGCTTGCGAATGAAAAAATGTAAATTGATTTTTTTTTTAATAACACCCAACGCTTGTCTGTCTAGCATTTCTTATTCAACTTACTTCATCGACTCTGGTTTCTCCCCTGTCAAGTGCAATTTCCTTTGGAATAGGTAATCCTCAATCTACATCTTCCAAAAACCAAAATCCTTCCCATCAAATCTCATGTCAATTCCCATTCAGCTTGCTGACTCTAGTTTCTACCCAGATAGGGGTAAGTGCAGTTTCCTATACCATTTGCTAGGAGCGCGTAGCAGAAGTCCGATACCTTCACCCGGGGAGATCGCCAAGAGGGAGCCCAAATCCGAGCCCGTCATCATATCCAGTTGGATCCACCTTCACTCAAAATCTTAAATCAATGAGTTATGAACCAACTAGATATATTAACTTCTCAAGACCACAGCAATTCTCTAATGTAGGACTTCTCTAACACAACTCACACGTGTATCTCAACACTCTCCATGGTTAAATAAGGTTTTCCACATACTTCTTTTCATGGAGCTCAAATTATTTCTTTGGATACATTGCGAATGTGAAAAAATTATGTATTGTTCATTGAATTGATATCCATATACCTTCTCGACAAATCTCGATGTATTTATTTCATGATGCCGAAGTACCCCTTCATCCACCATGCAATCCAATCACCGCATTCCAAGTCTTAGCTAGTCAAGTACAAATATGTTAATTCAAACATTTTGTACATTTGATTTCGCTTGCGAGGATAGGAACGGCATATTTCGAAAGTGCTTAAAATTTTTCAGAGTAAGCATGAGATCTCAAATATGATCTTGTTTAGGGTGACCTCTTGTCATTATTGTGAAGTTAGATAACAAGAAAGTGAAAAAAAAATATATTAACAAACCCGTTAACCCATGGTATAGGTTTACGACTCCATTATTGCAGTCCTATTGGCGTGTGAGAGGCCAAGAATTTTCTCCACATAACTAACAAACGCCCAAGGCACAAGTTGGTCGGAGATCCTCTCACAACATTTGGATTTGTGATCTCACGAAAAACAATACGACTCATTTACCACTGGATTACCAAGCTCTATAATTCCAATTTGTTCGATTCATAGCATCTCTTAAGAAGCACATTGTCTAGGATAAACAACTCCAACTTGATCTCCACTTAACAAGAAAACTAAATCCGATGTAAGAGTAGTCCTATGAGAAGTTTGTTGGTGATTTATAAATGCGTAGTTGCCCAACCAATTGGTACATGAATTCCCTTTTCCACAAACATGTCGCTAATGGATCTTCCACTGTCGCCGGACTAAATGCTTATTTTTATGAGCAAATTGTCACACTTCATGGATTTTTTCTTTGTAATCATGACTTGGAGGGTTCTTGAAACTTTTCAATTTGCGCAGTGTAGTACTAGACTTTTTTTTTTTTTTTATGCAATCGAGTCATTGAACTTCGTATTGTTTGTCGTGCTCGTCTTCAATTATATACTGGGACGGAAATGCTGACATAACATCCATGTCTGCGTTACATAAGTGTTATCGTTTCAAATAATTGCCGACGGAGAATTAAAGAAAAAAGAAAAAAGCAGACCAAAAATAAGAATAAAAAGGAACTAACAGAGAGTCAAAATAGAGCTGAGGGGATGCGGACGTTGGGCTATGGGGGCCGCGAGGGTAGCGACAACGGCAGTGCCAAGCCATCAGCAAGGGTCCAGCAACCCTTATCAGCGGCTGGATGTCGCCACCGCCTCTAATCACCCCAAATGCACATACTGGGATTGAGAGAGCATCGAACAGAGATACTCAGGCAGGTTGGAATTGACCTAGCTTATCTTCGTCCTTTTAGGCAGGGGGCTGAACCTCGTGGCCCTTTGCGCCATTTCTACCATCCTCCTCCTCCATGCCCGCTCATACCAATAGTAACTCGGATCGGTCGGTGCACCCAATCGAACAAATTTTGTACGCGCTCGGAGTGTCTGAGGCCCATTTCATCTTAATCATCGAATAGTGTGCGCCTTACGCGATTCCAAATGATCTGATAGTTAGAAAGTTGGCTCGCATGCATCGGATACATGCAATTCTCGCTCGCAACCAACCTACTGGGTCTGTCATGATTTAATGCACCCTTTAGTCAGAGAGAAGGGGGGGGGGGGGGGGGGGGGTTGGGGAGAGAGGGGGGTTATATGTACAATTGCACCATCTTACATAATGATGCTCATCCATGTTTTCAAAGTGGGTTGGCGGCGAAACGTCTAAACCACACTACACGGCTAATCGTCAACTCCATTGGGTTGACATATTGTTATATATATAGCACTCTTACTGATTCTTTACATTCACACACGGTTATTTTAGAATCAAACTTTCCAAGAGAGAGAATGATGCTTCCCAAGGCGTCTCTCTTCTTCCTTCTTTTCCTAGTCCTTTCATCTAACACGATCATCTCTTCAAGGGTCGCCGACGCCCACCCGATGAGCACCGGTGAGCACTATCTTTATACATGCATGCGAAACGAGAAAACACAAAACATGGGTTGACCGGATAAATCGCAGACCCAACGATCAAGACCAATCGCTTTTTGAGAGAAGCGATGGCAAGGGATACGAAATGAATCGATTTCACATTTTGCAAGTGATGTTCGTTTAGAATTCCAAGTTTGGATATATCTAAATTGGAGACAAACTAACTAAATGCACGTTTTCAGGAGGAAGCAATATAGAAAAGATGGCGGTCGTGAGCAAGACGTCTACTCGTGGAAGTGAACCTACGCGGGACGGCCAGGGATATACGCCCGGGCATTAGGGAATCTATCAAGTGATTCTCGATTATTAGTTTTTCTGTTCGATTGCTCCTAATACTTGTTGGTGTCATGAAATCATTTGCTTTCTATACTGTCCATGGTTAATTAAGGTTTTCCCCATACTTCTGTTCATGGAGCTCAAATGATTTCTTAGGATAAACAACTATGTATTGGATATTGTTTCGACAAATCTCGCCGAAGTACCCTCATCATCCACCATGCAACCCACCCACTCACCGCATTCCAAGTCCTATCTATTCAAGTACAAATATGATAATTACAATATTTTCTATATTTTGATTTCGTTTGCGAGGATAGGAACGGCATATTCCGAAAGAACTTAAAAGTCATTTTTTAGAGGAAGCGTGAGATCTCAAAATTGATCTTATTTAGCGTGACCTCTTGTAATTCTCTTGAAATTAGAGAACAAAGAAAGTGAAAAAATATATATATTATTAAACCCACTAACCCACGGTATAGGTGTATGACTCCATTACCGCGGTCCTATTGCCGTGTTAGAAGCCAATAATTTTCTCTGCATAACTAACAAATGCCCAAGGCATAAGCTAGCAAGAGATCCACTCACAACATACCTCAAATTTTGTGATCTTTTCGAAACAATGTGACTCTTTTATCACTAGATTACCACACTCGATGGTTCCAATGTGCTCGATTCATCGCATCTCTTAAGAAGCGCATTGTCTAGGGTAAACAACTCCAACTTGGGCTCCACTTGAGTGCCAATTCCGATCTGAACTGACGTGGCTCGCCAGAAATCCTACGTGGACTCATTTTTTTATTATTATCAGAACTGACGTGGCTCGCTGGAATTACATGTGGACTTTTACGTAGGATTAAACTAAACAATTTAAAAAAATAAATTGAAATTAAGAAAAATAAGCTGAAAGTTTAAAAAAAAAAAAAAAAGAGGGGTGGGGTTTCGTTCAGCCCTCGCCGCTTGAACGAAACCCCACAAGTTTTTTTTTTTTTTTTAAGATTTCAGCTAATATTTTTATTTAATTTATTATTTTTATTAATTTATTATTTTAAAAGTCTACGTGGAAGTCCACGTGGCTAGAATTTTATAAAAAAATATGCCACGTCAGATAATAAATTTAAATATTAAAGCCACGTATTTCATTTGGCACTTAAGTGGTCGTTTTTCTCCGATTTTGGCACTTATGTGATCGTTTTGAAAGTTTTGGCGCTCAAGTGAACGCCGTACACAACTTATGGCAATTGTAGTGTACTTAAGCCTCTTTTTTTTTCATTTTTTTTCTGTTCAAAAAGTTTAACTTCGTATATCTTTTAATTTTCTAAATTTGTAAAAGCCACGTAAGCACTTAACCGCCATTTCACTCCACATCAACGTTTTCGTCCAAGCATCCGACGGAAGGACAACAATCAAACGTGTTCAAGGACCTGATCGTAAAAAATGCACGTATATCACGGACGAAATGTCAAAAATAAAGTTTGTTTTGGGACGCCAACGCCATGACCACCTTTTGTTTTAATGTATAAGGAAGCGAGCTTTAATATAGAACATTGGTAAATTAATCTTGATATATGAACGTTATCCTATGATTAAGTTGATTTTTCTGTCTATGCCACATTAATAAATTAAGTTGATTTATTCACCATCTACCTTGACTTCCACCTCCTCCTTTCTTTTCTAAATACGTTCTTGCTAGACCAAGTCAACTCATACTAATAACAACTTGGATCGGTCAGAGCACCCAATTCAAAAAATTTGTACGCCCTCGGAGTATGTGAGGCCCATTTAATATTAACCATGAAATAGTGTGTGCCTTACTGGAGACCCAAATGATCTAATGATTATAAAATTAGCTCTCATACATCAGGATACATGCAATTCTCGCTCGCAACCACTCTACCAGGTCCGTCACGATGTAATGCACCCTTTGGTAAAAAAGAGAGAGACTTTATATGTACAATTGCACTATCTTTCGAAATGATGGTCATCCATGTTTTCAAAGTCTCCGAACCCCACTCTACACGGCTGATAGTCAACTCCATTGGGTCCCCACACACACACACACATATTCTTTCCTTGTACACACGGTTACCGTAGAATAAAGCATTCCAAGAGAGAGAATGGTGCTTCCCGTTTTCATTCTTTTCCTAGTCCTTTCATCTAACGTGATCATCTGTTCAAGGGTAGCCAACGCCGCCGGATGAGCAACGGCGAGCACTATCTGTATACATGCATGCGAAATGAGAGAACAGGAAACGTGGGTTGACCGGATAAACCTCCGACGTTACGGTTGTGAACAATCACTTTGAGAGAAACGATTGTAGGGGATACAAGAGAAATTGATTTACATTTTGAAAGTGATGTTATTTTATAATTCGAAGTTTGATAACCGTGGAGAGTATAGAAAGCGAATTATTCATTTCTTAAGAAGGTAAATTGATTGTTTATTGAATTGATATCCCTATGCCTTTTCGCTGAATCTCAGTGTCTTTATTTCATGCTCCCGTTCACCGTATGCGGAATCTTATCTATTTAAGTAAAACATCCGAGTATTCTTATTTGGCTTGAATTGATAGGAACAGTTAGTTTCAAAAGTACTTAAAAGTTATTCAAAGAAAGCGTGAGATTCTAATTTGATATAATCTAGCATGACCTCTCGCAACTGAAGAGAAATCAGATTAAAAAAAAGTGACAAAGTACTATCCAACACACTAACCCATGTTATAGGTGCATGAAACCATTACCGCAGTCCTATTGGCGTCTTAGAAGTGAAGAATTTTCTCCACCTAAACAATGAATGCACAAGGCACAAGCTGGCTAGAGTTCCGCTCGCAAAATAACTCGAATTTGTGATCTCATGAAAAACAATATGACTCCTTTATGACGGGAAAATTGTCCAAAAAGTCATAAGCATATTGCACTTATGTCAATTTATATCGTAAACATTGTTCCTTTTTCTCAATTGAGTCCATTCTTTTAATTTTTGGCCGGGAATCGTTGATGTGGACAGCGGCCATCTTACGTGGCACAGCCGACGCTGACAGAGGCATAGACAATTTTAAATAATTTTTTAAACTATTTTAAAATACTTTACTTATTTTTTCTTCATTTTTTTTTTACAACTGTGGCCGACCGACCATCGCCGGTCACAGGCGAGGCCTCACCCGGATCCAGGTGAGGGTCGGAACCCTCGCCTGTTGGCGGTCAAGGGCCGACGACTCGATGCCCTCAGAATTTATTCTTGCAAGACCAGTTCAACTCATACCAATAAGAACTCGAAATCGAAAAGATTTTGTACGCGCTCTGAGTTTGTGAGGTAGTGAGCTCATTTCATCTTAATCATTAAATAGTTGGGGCCTCAAGCGAGACCCAAATGATCTGTTGGTTAGGATGTAGTTAGCTCACATGGATTGAATACATGCAATTCCCTCTCACAATTAATCTACCGGGTCCGTCACGATGTAATGCAATTAAGTCTTAAAACTTGTCAAGTTAATCGAGTACTTCTGTAAACTCCGTTCATTTAGATTAACGGAAAATGATGACGTGGCTTTTTTCAAATATTTTCTTTCTCCTATGTGGCGATGACGTGGTTAAAACATTAAACGTAAGGTAAAAACGACGTCGTTTTGGGCTAAATTCTAATTTTTTAATCAAAATATTGAGTAAATATAATTGAAACATCAAAAAAGGATTTTTTAAATTAAAAGAAAAAAAAAAAACACACACACACACACAAAATACCATAAGGGCCAAAGGAAAGGGCGCTAGGCCCTTGCCCCCGCCGCCCCGCCCGATGAGCAATGGTGAGCACTATCTTTATACATGCATGCGAACGAGAAAACACAAAACACTGGTTGACCGGATAAATCGCAGACGCAACGATCAAGACCAATCGCTTTTTGAAAGAAGCGATGATAGGGGATACAAAATGAATCGATTTCACATTTTGCAAGTGATGTTCTTTTGGAATTCCAAGTTTGAATATATCTAAATCGGAGACTGACTAACTAAATACACGTTTACAGGAGGAAGCAATATCGAAAAGATGGCGGTCGTGAGCAAGACTCGTGTTGATGGAAGTGTACCTACGCGGGCCGCCCATGGGCACGGATAAATAGCAGATGCAATGATCAAGACCAATCGCTTTTTGAGTTTGATTGCTCCTAATATATGTTGGTGTCATGAAGAAACAAATCATTCGCTTTCTATACTCTCCATTGTTAATTAGGGTTTTCCACATACTTCTGTTCACGGAGCTCAAATGATTTCTTTAGATACACAGTGAATGGAAAACAATTATGTCTTGTATTGTTTCGACATTTCTCGCCGAAAGTACCCCCATCATCCACCGTGCAACCCAATCACCGCATTCCAAGTCCTTGTTATTCGGTTAAGTTCGTATCGAGAGACACGTAGATAAATGACTAACCTGCAGCCAACGCGAAGTAGAAATCAGAATATTGATCCAAGCCCAACGAAAGTCGTTGTGTCCTTAAGACGAATTTGCCCCCTCAATCTGTACCCGAGGACGTCGGACAATTGTCTCCCAGGATAGAACGGATCGCGTTCCTTTGAAGCGGTACGTCTTCAAAGGACTCCTTCGAACGCAAATTTGCAGAACAATCGCACAAATGAAGATGAGTAATGACTGGTGAGAAAATTTCTATCTGTTTTGAAAGTGACGGTCGCTCTTTGTATTTATAGACAATAAAGTGAAGAGTCGCGAAGCAGAACATGTCCATTGATGAAGGGATGCGAACCAAAAAACTGTTCTTGTTCTGTTCGAACAAACATGTTCGTTCGCTCAACACCGAACAAACATATCTATTCGGATGGAAAAGAATGTCCAAAAATTTCTGGACATGTCTATTCAAATCGTAACTTCAATTTAAAAAGAATAGAAAAAAAATTAAATATACGCGCGGACCCGAGCCCGAACCGAGCCGGCGGCGTGCGCGGACCGATCCACCTTTGCGTAGGTCCTCCCCCGTCCACAAAAGTGCGGTGCCCCTTGGGGCCCAAACCCATTTGTAAAGTTCCAATACTTAAATCCATCCACCATCTACTCTTTTTCCTATGTGGGACTCTCCATCCTTCATTTCTCATTCACTTCCCATGGGATTATACATCAAAATCCCAACAGTCCTATCTATTCAAGTACAAATATGATAATTACAATATTTTGTATATTTTGATTTCGTTTGCGAGGATAGGAACGGCATATTCCGAAGGAACTGAAAAGTATTTTTTAGAGGAAGCGGGAGATCTCAAAATTGATCTTATTTAGCGTGACCTCTTGTAATTCTCTTGAAATTAGAGAACAAGAAAGTGAAAAGCAAAATTATTAACAAAACCCACTAACCCATAGTATAGGTTTACGACTCCCTTACCGCGTGTGAGAAGCCAAGAATTTTCTCCACATAACTAACAATTGCCCAAGGCACAAGTTGGCTAGAGATCCACTCACAACTTAACTCGAATTTGTTCAATTCATCGCATCTCTTAAGAAGCGCATCATCTAGGATAAACAACCCCAACTTGATCTCCAGTTAACAATAAAACTGAATCCCATGTAAGAGTAGACCTATGAGAAGCTTGTCGGTGATTTATAAATGCATAGTTGCCCAACCAATTGGTGCATGAATTCCCTTTTCGACAAACATGCCGCAAACGGACCTTCTACTGTCACCAGTGTAAATCCTTATTTATTTGAGCAAATTGTCACACTTCATGAATTTTGCTTTGAAATGATGGCATGGAGATTAAGGCTCCGTTTATATAGAGCGAGGGGGATGCGGACATTGGGCTATGGGGGCCGCGAGGGTGGCGAAAAGGCAGCACCAAGCCATCGGCAAGGGTCCGGCAGCCCTTGTAGACGGCTGGGCATCGCCATTGCCTCTAATCACCCCCAAATGCACATACTCAAACTGAGATAATCAGACAGGTTCGAATTGACCAAGCTTATCTTTGTCCTTGTAGGTGGGTGGCTGAACCTTGTGGCCCTACGTGCCATTTCTACCATCCTCCGCCATGTCCACCATCATTGATTGTTGAAGGTGTTCAAGGACCTGATCTTAAAAAATACATGTATATCACGGACGAAATGTCAAAAGTAAAGTATGTTTTGGGATGCCAACGCCATGACCACCTTTTCTTTTAATGTATAACTATAAGGAAGCGGGCTTTAATATAGGACATTGGTAAATTAATCTTGATATATGAACGTTATCCTATGATTAAGTTGATTTTTCTGTCTATGCCACATTAATAAATTAAGTTGATTTATTCACTGTCTACCTTGACTTCCACCTCCTCCTTTCTTTTCTAAATTCGTTCTTTCTAGACCAAGTCAACTCATTCTAATAGTTGTTGACACCTAAATTTTGGTTTTCTTGTTTTATTATATATTGCACAAAATTGAGAATTAATTCTCACAAAAAATATTTCCTCATGCATTGCATTTTTATTTTTCTTAGGCATCGCATTTTTTGCATCAATGACAAGGAATTGACGTTAATTCGACAGGCGGTCTGGACTGAGCTTCATAATTTTTGGCTAAGGTAGGCTAACATGACTGAAAATTGTTAAAGTCCCTTGAGCATATTTTTGAGCTTAATTGAGCTGGTTAAATGATTATTCTTCGAAAAAGCTTAATTAAATGCATATTTTGATTAGTAAAACCTAATTTGAGCTCGGAAATTTGCGCGAATGAGCCTAAAAAATAAAAAAAATTTCAGTTGAGATTAACCATGGGTGTGCCGAAATTTTTATGTGGGTTTGGACCTAATTTCAAATATAATTCAGCCCATATTTAGCTCAATTAATTGAAAAGGCTTTTGATTAATTACCCATTAATTAATTAGAGCCCAATTCGAGCCCTGAAAATGAGCGATAAGCCCGTGACAATGCAATTTTCGGCTGGCCCATCATCATCGCTCTTCTGGCTGAAAATTCACAGGTTGTTTTGACGGATCTGGACTTCTACGAGGATTAAATAAATTCAGAAAATTATCTAGAAAATTAGAGTCCTGAAAAATTGAAACTCTATCTCTATCAAGCTGCAAATAACAGAGAGTTTTGCCGGATTCAGACTCTTCCGAGATCACAATTTCTAATCCAACGGCCTGAAGCGAATCCTACTCTAGCTAGGATTGGTAATCCGACGGTCCGTATCGACTCCTACTTCTACTCCTACTAGGATTCGTACGTCTGAGCTCTATATAAACGCTCTTACTTCACATGCAAACGAGGTTGGCGACATTCAGAAAAATTAGAACAGAGGAAGAGAGAATCTCGGTGAGCACGTACACGGGGTCTTAAGACCCCTTAGCCGTCCGCGCGCCTGCCCCTCCACCGTCCTGCCTCCACCGTCCAGCTGTGCCGCCGCTCAGCCAAGCCCCGCCGTCCAGCAGTCCCACCGGCGTCCCTGCTCCTCCGTTGTCCACGCCAGCTCGGCCCCGGTGTCCCGAGCAGCCCCTTGGCTCCCTGTTCAGTCAAATTAGGAGCTGCTGTCCAGCCACTGTTCACGAGCAAATCAGTGTCGATTCTATGGTAAAATAGCTTCGTTTTTACTTTTATTTGAGGTCTAACACATCTACCATTCCGTGTTAGATTTCCTTGTGATTTCGAGCTCAATTAGGCGCAAATTTGGCTCAAACGGGACTGTTTTGGGCAGATCATCAAGCTAGCACGTGTGCTGGAATTTTTGGCTTGGAAAAGGTAAATTCTCAACTTTTTTGATTGCAATTCGTGCTTGTTTGCTTGGAAACTTGCATTGATGTTCTTGTACTATCTTGAGTATACCTAATTTGCAATAAAAGTTGGGAAAATTAAACCTTTTCTATTAATTCTATGGCTAAACCGAAAATGGTGCCCTCTTGCTAGAAGCTCTGATTTTTTCGGATTAATTTGGTTTGATCATGAGAATTTCATGTGTAATTTGAGAATTGATTCATTTGGATTGAAAAATATCTTTTCTCAATGTCCGGCATATTTTCAATATCAAATTAGGTTGATTGAAAAATCCAAGAATTTTTTAGGAAGAAGGATATATTTTCGGCACACACAATTCCCTTGGCCGAATTGCTCTATGGTGGTTGTGGATGATCATTGCTTTGAATTGTAATCCACGATTGGTTGATTTATCTTATCTTTGGTTATTCGACCTTATCTCATGTTGAGGATAAGATTGATCAAATTGCATTTTATCTGATTACTAAGATTTTCTTGAATTGGATAATGTTTGGTTTGTCATGGATAAACTTCTGATCTCAATAATTATCTCTAATATGTGATTTGGTTGAATTACTTTATCTGGTGGTCGAGTTATCTTATCTCTCGTGGTTTGTGATAATCTTTGATTTATGGATAAGATTCGAATTCAATGGGATAATGTCCAATTTTTTTTAGAATTTTGGAAAACAGTATGACTCCTTTAGCACTGGATTACCGCACTCGATGCTTCCAAATTGTTGGATTCAGTGCATCTCTTAAGAAGCGCACTATCTAGGATAAACAACTCCAACTTGATCTCCACTTGACAAGAAAACTAAATCCGATGTAAGAGTAGATCTATGAGAAGCTTGTCAATGATTTATAAATGCATAGTTGCCCAACCAATTGGTGTACGAAAGGAGTAGATTTTTGGAGGTTTTTCGAGAATTAGAAAACGAAAACTCCTTTTTTATTTGGTGTTATCTACAAACATACCGCTAACGGACCTTCCACCGTCACTGGAGTAAATCCTTATTTATATGAGCAAATTGTCACCTTCATGGATTTTTTCTTGGTAACGATGGCATGGAGGGTTCTTGAAACTTTTCAATTTGTGCAGTATAGTCCTAGACTTTTTTTTTTTTAGTGCAATCGGATCATTGAACTTCGTATTTGTTTGTTCGTGCTCGTCTTCAATTATATACTTGGACGGAAATGCTGAAATAACATCCATATCCGCGTTACATGCCGTTTCAAATAATTGCCGACGGAGAATTAAAGAAAATAGATAAGAGCAGACCAAAAATAAGAATAAAAAGGAACTAACAGAGAGTCAAAATAGAGTGAGGGAATGCGGCCGTTGGGCTATGGGGGCCAACAACGGCAGTGCCAAGCCATCAGCAAGGGTCCAACAATCCTTGTATGGAAAAATACCAAAAAAGTTCTAAATCTATTGCATTAGTGTCAATTCAGTTCTAAACCTTTTAATTATGTCAATTTAGTCCTAAACCTTTTTGTATTTGCGCCAATTCAGTCCATCTGGCCAATTTTGACCGGAAATCGTTGACGTGGATGCCGTCCGTCCTACGTAGCGTGACCGGCACTGACATGGACATTTTTAAATAATTTTTAATTATTTTTTTCTTTTATTTTGGCCAGCAAGGGCATTTGGGCCCTCGCTAGCCGGCCCTCGCCAGTGGCTGATGAGGGTCTCTGGCCAAAAAAAAAGAAAGAACAAAATAAAAATAATTAAAATTAAAGAATGATTAAAATAATGTTCACATCAGCACCGGTCAGGCCACGTAGGATGGATGGTGTCCACATCAGCGATTTTCGGCTAAAATTGGCCGGATGGACTCAATTCGCACAAATGTAAAAAGGTTTAGGACTAAATTGGCACAATTGAAAGGTTTATGACTGAATTGGTACAAATGCAATGGATTTATGACTTGTTTTGGACTTTTCCCACCCTTGTCGGTGGCTGGGCATCGTCACCGCCTCTAATCACCCCAAATGCACATATTGGGATTGAGAGAGCATTTAATAGAGATACTGAGGCAGGTTTGAATTGACCTAGCTTATCTTTGTCCTTGTAGGTGGGTGGCTGAACCTCGTGGCCCTTCACGCCATTTCTACCATCCTCCTCCGCCATGTCCGCTCATACCAATAACAACTCGGATGGGTCCGAGCAACCAATCGTGAAAATTTTGTACGAGCTCAAGTATGTGAGACCCATTTCATCTTATTAATTGAATAGTGTGAGCCTTATGCGAGACCCAAATGATCTGATGGGTTAGAAAGTTGGCTGGCATATATCAAATACATGCAATTCTCCCAAGGAACCACTCTACCGGGTCGGTCACGATGTAATGCACCCTTTGTCTGAGAGAGAGAGAGAGAGAGAGAGAGAGAGAGAGAGAGAGAGAGAGAGAGAGTTTATATGTACAATTGCACTATCTTTCTGGATGATGGTCATCAATGTTTTCAAAGTCGGTTGGCGGCGAAACGTCTGAACCACAATACACGGCTGATCGTCAAATCCATTGAGTCGACATACTGACATCTGTATAGCACTCTCGCTGATTCTTTACATGTACACACGATTCTGTAGAATCAAACATTCCAAGAGACAGAATGATGCTTCCCAAGGCCTCTCTCATCTTCCTTCTTTTCCTTATCCTTTCATCTAACACGATCATCTCTTCAAGGGTCGCCGACGCCCTCTCGATAAGGAATGGTGAGCACTATCTCTATACATGCATGCAAAATGAGAAAATACAAAACTGGGGTTGACCGGATAAACCGTCGACGTAACGATTGAGAACAATCGCTTTTGAGAGAAGCAATTGCAAGGGATACAGAAGAAATCAATTTTACATTTTGCAAGTGATGTTCTTTTGGAATTCGAAGTTTCAATATATCTAAATTGGAGAATAACTAAGTAAATGCACATTTTCAGGCGAAAGCAATATCGAAAAGATGGCGGTCGTGAGCAAGATTGGTGTTGGTGGAAGTTCACCTCGCCAGGACGGAAGCCATAATCAGGGCAAAGGAATCTATCAAGTGATTCTCGATTATTAGTTTTTCTCTTCGATTGCTCCTAACATATGTTGGTGTTATTAATAAATGAATATTTCGCTTTGTATACTCTCCATGGTGAACTAGTGTTTTCCACGTACTTTTGTTCTCAAATGATTATTTTTAATAGCCTGCGAATGAAAAAATGTAAATTGATTTTTTTTTTTAATAACACCCAATGCTTATCTATCTAGCATTTCTCATTCAGCTAACTTCATTGACTTTGGTTTCTCCCCCGTCAAGTGGAGTTTCCTTTGGTATAGGTAATCCTCAATCTACATCTTCCAAAAATCAAAATCCTTCCCATCAAATCTCTTGTCAATTCCCATTCAGCTTGCTGACTCTGGTTTCTAACCAGACGGGGGTAAGTGCAGTTTCTTATACCATTTGCTGGGACTGCGTAGCAGAAATCCGATACCTTCATCTAGGGAGATCGCCAAGAGGGAGCTCAAGTCCGAGCCCGTCATCATATCCAGTTGGATCCACATTCACTCAAAATCTTAAACCAATGAGTTATGAGCCAACTAGATATATTAACTCTTCAAGACCACATCAATTCTCCGATGTATGACTTCTCTAACTCAACTCACACGTGTATCTCAACACTCTCCATGGTTAATTAGAGTTTTCCACATACTTCTTTTCATGGAGCTCAAATTATTTCTTTGGATACACTGCGAATGTGAAAAAATTATGTATTGTTCATTGAATTGATATCCGTATACCTTCTCGACAAATCTCGATGTATTTATTTCATGATGCCGAAGTACCCCATCATCCACCGTGCAATCCAATCACCGCATTCCAAGTCTTAGCTAGTCAAGTACAAATATGTTAATTAAAGCATTTTGTATATTTGATTTTGCTTGCGAGGATAGGAATGGCATATTTCGAAAGTACTTAAAAAAATTTCAGCGTAAGCGTGAGATCTCAAATTTGATCTTGTTTAGGGTGACCTCTTGCCATTATCGTGAAGTTAGATAACAAGAAAGTGAATATATATATATATATTAACAAACCCATTAAGCCATAGTATAGGTTTACGACTCCATTATCGCGGTCCTATCGGCGTGTGAGAAGCCAAGAATTTTCTCCACATAACTAACAAATGCCCAAGGCACAAGTTGGTTAGAGATCCGCTCACAACATAATTTGGATTTGTGATCTCACGAAAAGCAACACGACTCATTTACCACTGGATTACCAAGCTCTATAATTCCAATTTGTTCGATTCATAGCATCTCTTAAGAAGCACATTGTCTAGGATAAACAACTCCAACTTGATCTCCACTTAACAAGAGAACTAAATCCGATGTAAGAGTAGACCTATGAGAAGCTTGTTGGTGATTTATAAATGCGTAGTTGCCCAACCAATTGGTGCACGAATTCCCTTATCCACAAACATGCCGCTAACGGACCTTCTACTGTCACCAGTGTATGAGATTAAGGCTCCGTTTATATAGAGCGAGGGGGATGCGGACAATATGTGGCTGCCACGTAAGCACTTAACGGTCATCTCAATGCACATCAGCATTTTCGTCCAAGCATATGACGGAAGGACAACAATCAAATATGTTCAAAAACCCGATTGTCAAAAATAAAAAAATAAAATGCAGATATGATATTGCATAAATAAAGTATGTTGTGAAAAACCAATGCCATAACTAGAGGTGTCAAATATGATCCGACCCATATTGATTCATTTAACCTGTTTTGACCCATTTTCATGCATCAGTACAAATCTAACGACCCGTTGACCCTTCCTCGACTCAATCCATACCCAACAGATATCCAACCTGACCTGCATTACTTAAACATTTATATACTTTACCAAATCATAGAATATTTATTTCTTATAATTTGTTAAGAAAAATGATATTGCTGAAACACTTTCATGCAATACAAATCTAGTGAAATTTATTTAATTTTTTTTAAAATTATTCTTAAATTTTTTTTAAAATTTTTTTATTTATTTTTTCTTTTCCTTTTTTCCCTTCGATATCCGGCCATCAGCGACAAATAGCAGTGGGCAGTGGCCCTTCCCCTCCACCTGCTCAACCGCCCACGTAGAGGCCCGTGGGTGCCCGCTGTCGCGGATCTGCCGAACGGGCTCGCCTTCGCCGGTGCCAGGGACGAGGTACTTGTCAAGGTGGTTCCGGAGCTTGACCGCTGTCGTTTTGGTGAAGAAATCCATGAGAAGCGATCGATGATTGCTCTGGGTTTTTTTCCTGATGTGGGGGTAAAAGAGAGTATGCGTCGTACATATATGGGACTGCTTGCTTGTTGTTTCTTATGCGTAGGAACTAGGGTGGAAAAATCGGATTTTGTCTGGTCGTTCTTGTTGGAGGAACGATATTGGGAAGTAAGAGGAGAAGAAGATGAGGAGGAAGCATCCATGGAAGACTTTTGGATGAAGGTCTCTCGGCGTGAAGCTTCTTCTGGGGTTGAATGGTTTGCGAGGGAGGAACGACGACGACGCGTTTTATGAATTCTCTGTGTGCGTGTGAGAGAGAGAGAATTTGACCGAGTATTTTATTTTATTTTTTGTAATTTTGTGTGAACTCGAGACTTCTTGTGGGCCTTATGCGAGACGCAAATGATCTCATGATTAGGATGAAGTTGGATTGCACACGTAGGATACATGCAATTCTCGCTGGCGACCGATCTACCGGGTCCGTCACGACGCAACGCACCTTTAGTCAGGGAGAGAGAGAGAGAGACTTATATGTACAATTGCACTATCTTTCTAGATGATGGCCATCAATGTTTTCAAAGTCGGTTGGCGGCGAAATGTCTGAACCACAATACACGGCTGATCGTCATATCCATTGAGTCGACATACTGACATCTATATAGCAGTCTCGCTGATTCTTTACATGTACACACGGTCACTGTAGAATCAAACATTCCAAGAGACAGAATGATGCTTCCCAAGGCCTCTCTCATCTTCCTTCTTTTCCTAGTCCTTTCATCTAACACGATCATCTCTTCAAGGGTCGCCGACGCCCGCCCGATGAGCACCGGTGAGCACTATCTTTATACATGCATGCGAAACGAGAAAACACAATACATGGGTTGCCGAATAAATCGCAGACGCAACGATCAAGACCAATCACTTTTTGAGAGAAGCGATGGCGGGGGATACGAAATGAATCGATTTCACATTTTTGCAAGTGATGTTCTTTTAGAATTCCAAGTTTGGATATATCTAAATTGGAGACAAACTAACTAAATGCACGTTTTCAGGAGGAAGCAATATCGAAAAGATGGCGGTCGTGAGCAAGATTGGTGTTGGTGGAAGTCAATCTAGGCAGGCCGCCCATGCATATACGCCCGGGCAAGGGCACTAGGGAATCTATCAAGTGATTCTCGATTATTAGTTTTTTTCTGTTCGATTGCTCCTAATACTTGTTGGTGTCATGAAATCATATGCTTTCTATACTGTCCATGGTTAATTAAGGTTTTCCACGTACTTCTGTTCATGGAGCTCAAATGATTTCTTTGGATACACAGCGAATGGGAAACAATTATGTCTTGTATTGTTTCGAAAAATCTCGCCGAAAGTACCCCCATCATCCACCGTGCAACCCAATCACCGCATTCCAAGTCCAATCTATTCAAGTACAAATATGAAAAATACAATATTTTGTATATTTTGATTTCGTTTGCGAGGATAGGAACGGCATATTCCGGAAGAACTTAAAAGGCTTTTTTTAGAGGAAGCGTGAGATCTCAAAAGTGATCTTATTTAGCGTGACCTCTTGTAATTCTCTTGAAATTAGAGAATAAGAAAGTGAAAAGCAAAATTATTAACAAACCCTCTCACTCATGGTATAGGCCGGAATTCCATGTGGACTTTCACGTAGGATTAAACTAAAAAATTTAAAAAAATAAATTGAAATTAAGAAAAATATGCTGAAATTTTTTTTTTTTAAAAAAAGAGGGGTGGTCGTTTCGTTCAGCCCTCGCCGCTTGAATGAAACCTCACAAGCCTTTTTTTTTTATTTTAAGATTTCAGCTAATATTTTTATTTAATTTTTTATTTTAAAAGTCTACGTGGCTAGAATTTTATAAAAAAATATGCCACGTCAGATAATAAATTTAATTATTAAAGCCACATATTTTATTTGACACTTAAGTGATCGTTTTTCTCCGATTTTGGAACTTAAGTGATCGTTTTGAAAATTTTGGCGCTCACACAACTTATGACAATTGTAGTGTACTTAAGTGGTCTTTTTTCATATTTTGTCTATTCAAAAAGTTTAACTTCATATATCTTTTAATTTTCTAAATTTGTAAAAGCCACGTAAGCACTTAACCGCCATTTCACTCCACATCAACGTTTTCGTCCAAGCATCCGACGGAAGGACAACAATCAAACGTGTTCAAGGACCTGATCGTAAAAAATACATGTATATCACGGACGAAATGTCAAAAATAAAGTTTGTTTTGGGACGCCAACGCCATGACCACCTTTTGTTTTAATGTATAAGGAAGCGAGCTTTAATATAGAACATTGGTAAATTAATCTTGATATATGAACGTTATCCTATGATTAAGTTGATTTTTCTGTCTATGCCTCATTAATAAATTAAGTTGATTTATTCACCATCTACCTTGACTTCCACCTCCTCCTTTCTTTTCTAAATTCGTTCTTGCTAGACCAAGTCAACTCATACTAATAACAACTCGGATCGGTCAGAGCACCCAATTCAAAAAAAGTTTGTATGCCCTCGGAGTATGTGAGGCCCATTTAATATTAACCATGAAATAGTGTGTGCATTACCGAAGACCCAAATGATCTAATGATTATAAAATTAGCTCTCGTACATCAGGATACATGCAATTCTCGCTCGCAACCACTCTACCGGGTCCGTCACGATGTAATGCACCCTTTAGTGAAAAAAGAGAGAGACTTTATATGTACAATTGCACTATCTTTCGAAATGATGGTCATCCATGTTTTCAAAGTCTCCGAACCCCACTCTACACGGCTGATTGTCAACTCCATTGGGTCCACACACACACACACATATTCTTTCCTTGTACACACGGTTACCGTAGAATAAAGCATTCCAAGAGAGAGAATGGTGCTTCCCGTTTTCATTCTTTTCCTACTCCTTTCATCTAACGTGATCATCTGTTCAAGGGTTGCCGACGCCGCCAGATGAGCAACGGTGAGCACTATCTGTATACATGCATGCGAAACGAGAGAACAGGAAACGTGGGTTGACCGGATAAACCGCCGATGTTACGGTTGTGAACAATCGCTTTGAGAGAAACGATTGTAGGGGATACAAGAGAAATTGATTTCACGTTTTGCAAGTGATGTTATTTTATAATTCGAAGTTTGATAACCATGGAGAGTATAGAAAGCGAATTACTCATTTCTTAAGAAGATAAATTGATTGTTTATCGAATTGATATCCCTATGCCTTTTCGCTGAATCTCAGTGTCTTTATTTCGTGCTCCCGTTCACCGTATGCGGAATCTTATCTATTTAAGTGAAACATCCGAGTATTCTTATTTGGCTTGAATTGATAGGAACAGTTAGTTTCAAAAGTGCTTAAAAGTTATTCAAAGAAAGCGTGAGATTCTAATTTGATATAATCTAGCATGACCTCTCGCAACTGTAGAGAAATAAGATTAAAAAAAAGTGACAAAGTACTATCGAACACACTAACCCATGTTATAGGTGCATGAAACCATTACCGCAGTCCTATTGGCGTCTTAGAAGTGAAGAATTTTCTCCACCTAAACAATGAATGCACAAGGCACAAGCTGGCTAGAGTTCCGCTCGCAAAATAACTCGAATTTGTGATCTCATGAAAAACAATATGACTCCTTTATCACGGGAAAATTGTCCAAAAAGTCATAAGCATATTGCACTTATGTCAATTGAATCCTAAACATTGTTCCTTTTTCTCAATTGAGTCCATTCTTTTAATTTTTGGCCGGAAATCATTGATGTGGACAGCGGTCATCTTACATGGCACAGCCGGCGCTGACATAGGTTTAGACAATTTTAACTAATTTTTTAAACTATTTTAAAATACTTTACTTATTTTTTCTTCATTTTTTTTTTTACAACTGTGGCCGACCGACCATCGCCGGCCACAGGCGAGGCCTCACCCGGATCCAGGTGAGGGCCGAAACCCTCGCCTGTTGGCGGTCAAGGGCCGACGACTCGATGCCCTCAGAATTTATTCTTGCAAGACTAGTTCAACTCACACCAATAAGAACTCGAAATCGAAAAGATTTTGTGCGCGCTCTGAGTTTGTGAGTTTGTGAGCTCATTTCATCTTAATCATTAAATAGTTTGGGCCTTATGCAAGACCCAAATGATCTGTTGGTTAGGATGTAGTTAGCTCACATAGATTGAATACATGCAATTCCCGCTCACAATTAATATACCGGGTCCGTCACGATGTAATGCACCATTTAGTCAATGCAGTATCTTTCGAAATGACGGTAATCCATGTTTTCAAAGTCGGTTGGCGGCAAAACGTCTGAACCACAATACACGGCTGATCGTCAACTCCATTGGGTCTGCATATTGTCATATATATAGCACTCTCGCTGATTCTTACATGTAGACACGATTATCGTAGAATCATACAGTCCAAGAGTGAGAATGCTGCTTCACAAGGCCCCTCTCGTCTTCCTTCTTTTCCTAGCCCTTTCATCTCACTTGATCATCTCTTTGAAGGTCGCCACTGCCCGCCCAATGAGCAACAGTAAGCACTTCAATTTCTAGAGATGCATGCACTAACAAGAAAACGCAAACTGATAAACAGCCGACGTGATGATTAACAACAGCCGCTTTCGAGGAAAGCGATTATAGGGTGTCCAAAGAGATCGGTTCCACAGTTCGATAGTAATGTTCTTTTAGAATTCGAAGTTTGAAGACGATAATATCTGCGTAAACGTGCGTTTTCAGAAGGAAGCAGATCCGGAATCTTTCAAATGATCCTCGACCACTAAATTTTCTGTTCGATTGCTCCTAATTTTCCTCGGTGTTTTAGGGAAACAATACAAATAATTCACTTTCGATCCTCTCCATGGTTACGTAGGGTTTCCCATGTACTTCTGTTCAAGGAGCTCAAATGATTTCCTTGAATACACTGCCAACGGGATATGATTTAATTTCGTTGTTTAATGAATCGATATCGCTATGCCTTTTCGCCACATCTCCGAAATGTTCTCCCTATGAAAAGCTTGACCACATAGTTAAAAATGCATAATTTACCACGACTTTCTGAATAATTACCGATGAAGATCGATAAGCTACTGTGAACCTCGATATATTCATTTCACGCTCCCCAAGTACCGAATTATCCACCATGCGAGCCAACCACCGTGTGCCGAGTCTTATCTATTTCTTATAAGTATACTAGAAGTTCTAAAACTTGTCGTGAAAGTGAAATTGAGTCCTAAAACTTACAAAAAAATGCAATCAAGTCCTAAAACTTGTCAAGTTAATCGAGTCCTTCTGTTAACTCCGTTCATTTAGATCTTCGGAAAGTGATGACGTGACTTTTTTCAAATATTTTCTTTCTCCTATGTGGCGATGACGTGGTTAAAACATTAAACGTAAGGTAAAAATGACGTCGTTTTGGGCTAAATTCTAGTTTCTTAATCAAAATATTGACTAAATATAATTGAAACATCAAAAAAGGATTTTGTTAAATTAAAACACACACACACGCGCACACACAAAATACCATAAGGGCCAAAGGCAAGGGCGCTAGCCGCCCCCGCCCGATGAGCAACGGTGAGCACTATCTCTAAACATGCATGCGAAACAAGAAAACACAAAGCATGGGTTGACCGAATAAATCGCAGACGCAATGAACAAGACCAATCGCTTTTTGAAAGAAGCGATGGTAGGGAATACAAAATGAATCGATTTCACATTTTGCAAGTGATGTTCTTTTAGAATTCCAAGTTTGAATATATCTAAATCGGAGACTAACTAACTAAATACACGTTTTCAGGAGGAAGTAATATCGAAAAGATGACGGTCGTGAGCAAGATTGCTGCTGGTGGAAGCGTACCTTGGCGTGCCGGCCAGCACAACGCACCTTTGCCCCCATTTGTCCAGTGATTCTCGATTATTAGTTTTTCTGTTCGATTGCTCCTTATATATGTTGGTGTCATGAAATCATTTGCTTTCTATTCACTCCATGGCTAATTAAGGTTTTCCACATACTTCTGTTCACAGAGCTCAAATGATTTTTTTGGATACACAGCTAATGGAAAACAATTATGGCTTGTATTGTTTCGACAAATCTCGCCGAAAGTACCCCCATCATCCACCGTGCAACCCAATCACCGCATTCCAAGTCCTATCTATTCAAGTACAAATATGAGAATTGCAATATTTTGTATATTTTGATTTCATTTGCGAGGATAGGAACGGCATATTCCGAAAGAACTAAAAAAAATTTTAGAGGAAGCGTGAGATCTCAAAATTGATCTTATTTAGCGTGACCTCTTGTAATTCTCTTGAAATTAGAGAACAAGAAAGTGAAAAGCAAAATTATTAACAAACCCACTAACCCATGATATAGGTTTACAACTCCCTTACCGCGAGTGAGAAGCCAAGAATTTTCTCCACATAACTAACAAATGCCCAAGGCACAAGTTGGCTAGAGATCCACTCACAACTTAACTCGAATTTGTTCAATTCATCGCATCTCTTAAGAAGCGCATTGTCTAGGATAAACAACTCCAACTTGATCTCCACTTAACAAGAAAACTAAATCCGATGTAAGAGTAGACCTATGAGCAACTTGTCAGTGATTCATAAATGCATAGTTGTCCAACCAATTGGTGCATGACTTCCCTTTTCGACAAACATGCCGCAAACAGACCTTCCACTGTCGCCGGAGTAAATCCTAATTTTTATTAGCAAATTGTCACACTTCATAGATTTTCCCTTTGAAATGATGGCATGGAGGTTTCTTGAATTTTTCAATTTGCGCCAGTGTGGTCCTTAGACTTTTTTTTCTCTATGATTTGGTTACATAAGTGTTATCGTTTCAAATTATTGCCGATGAAGAATTAAAGAAAATAGAAAAAAGAAGACCCAAAATAAGAATAAAAAGGAACCTACAGAGAGTCAAAATAGAGCGAGGGATTGGGCTATGGGGGCGGTGAGGGTAGCGACTACGGCAGCGCCAAGCCATCCACAAGGGTCCAGCAACCCTTGTCGATGGTTCGACATCGCCGCCGCCTCTAATCACCTCAAAATGCACATATTCGGATTGAGAGAGGATTGGACAGAGATAGGCAGGTTTATATTGACCAAGATTATCTTCGTCCTTGTAGGCGGGTGACTGAACCTCGTGGCCCTCCGCGCCATTTCTTCCATCCTCCTCCGCCATGTCCACCATCATCGGTTGTTGAAGGTTTTTTTTTTTCAATTTTTTTTCTATTCAGAAAAATTAACTTCATATGTCTTTTAATTTTCTAAATTTGTAAAAGCCACGTTGACAATATGTGGCTGCCACATAAGCACTTAACGGTCATCTCACTGCACATCAGCATTTTCGTCCAACCATATGACGGAAGGACAACAAACAAATATGTTCAAAGACCCGACTGTCAAAATTAAAAAATATAATACAGATATGATATTGCATAAATAAAGTATGTTGTGAAAAACCAATGCCATAACTAGAGATATCACACGGGTGTGTCCGGTCGAATATAATCCGATCCATATTAACTCATTTAATCCGTTTTGATACAAATCTAACAACTCGTACCCGATCCAATCCATAGTCTAACACATATCCGACCCAACATGTATTACCTAAACACTTATATATTTAACCAAATCATAGGATATTTATTTCTTATAATTTATTAAGAAAAATGATATTGCTAAAACACTTTCATGCAATACAAATCTAGTGAATTTTTTTTAAAAATTTTCCTTAAAAAAATTAAAGTATTTTTTAGTTTATTTTTATTATTTCTTTTCTTTTTCTTCCTCTGAAATCTGGCAACCGGTGGCAAACCGCGACTCGCGGAGGAGGTGGCTCTTCCCCTCCACCCACTCGACCGCCCACGTCGAGGCCCACGAGTGCCCGCTGCAGTGGATCTGCCGAACAGGCTCGCGTTCGCCGGCGCCGGGGACGAGGTACTTGTCAAGGTGGTCCCGGAGCTTGACCGCTATCATTTTGGTGAAGAAATACATGAGAAACGATCGATGATTGCTCTGGGTTTTTTTCCTTATGTGGGGGTAAAAGAGAGTAAGCGTCGTACATATATGGGACTGCTTGGTTGTTGTTTCTTATGCGTAGGAACTAGGATGGAAAAATCGGATTTTGTCTGGTCGTTCTTGTTGGAGGAACGATATTGGGACGTAAGAGGAGAAGAAGATGAGGAGGAAGCATCCATGGAAGACTTTTGGGTGAAGGTCTCTCAGCGCGAAGCTTCTTCTGGGGTTGAATGGTTTGCGAGGGCAGGAACGACCACGCGTTTTATGAATTCTCTGAGTGTGTGAGTGTGTGTGTGAGAGAGAGAGAGAGAGAGAGAGAGAGAGAGTTTGACTGAGATTTTTTTTTTTGGCCGATGGACTGAAGGAGAAGAAGAGGTGGTACGAATCCGTAACGCCGTGGAAAGTCTCAGTTCTATATGGTGGGTTCTATATGGTGGGCGCGAACTCGAGACTTTTTTGTGAGTTAGTGTGTACTATCAACGAGGGGTCTTCTTCTGGACTGCGGCGGTCGACGGCGGCAGTGGGCGGCGACCTTCTACTTCTTTGAATAGTTTTTATAGTTTTTAATTTTTTTTAATTTTTCTTTCTTTCTTTACTTGTAAAAATAAAAATTAAAACAAAAATTAAAACTCAAAAAAAATATAAACTAATAAATTTGATAAGCTAAGTGAATTGTAATTGAGTTGGGTTTGTCTAGCTAAATGGATTGTAAAAATGGGTTCAAAGGCAAACCCATTTACAACTCATATACAATTAAGCTTAAAATTCATATCTATTAACAATCCATTTATTAGAACTTTTTTTTTTTGTCGAACCATTTGTTAGAACTTGACTAATCAGTATTTGACCCATATTATTAAATATGGGTTAAAATATGAGTTTACAACCTATTAAAGTAAAACATCCGAGTATTCTTATTTGGCTTGAATTGATAGGAACAGTTAGTTTCAAAAGTACTTAAAAGCTATTCAAAGAAAGCGTGAGATTCTAATTTGATATAATCTAGCATGACCTCTCGCAACTGTAGAGAAATCAGATATAAAAAAAGTGACAAAGTACTATCAAACACACTGACCCATGTTATAGGTGTATGAAACCATTACCCCAGTCCTATTGGCGTCTTAGAAGTGAAGAATTTTCTCCACATAAACAATGAATGCGCAACGCACAAGCTCGCTAGAGTTCCGCTCGCAAAATAACTCGAATTTGTGATCTCATGAAAGCCAATATGACTCCTTTATCACGGTAAAATTGTCCTAAAAGTCATAAGCATATTGCACTTATGTCAATTGAATCCTAAACATTGTTCTTTTTTCTCAATTGAGTCCATTCGTCCAATTTTTGGCCGGAAATTGTTCATGTGGACAGCGACCATCTTACTTGGCACAGCCGGCGCTGACGTAGGCGTAGACAATTTTAAATAATTTTTTAAACTATTTTAAAATACTTTACTTATTTTTTCTTCATTCTTTTTTTTTTTTACAACTGTGGCCGACCGACCATCACCGGCAACAGGCGGGGCCTCACCCGGATCCAGGTGAGGACCGAAACCCTCGCCTGTTGGCGGTCAAGGGCCGACGACTCGATGCCCTCAAAATTTATTCTTGCAAGACCGGTTCAATTCACACCAATAAGAACTCAAAATCGAAAAGATTTTGTGCGCGCTCTGAGTTTGTGAGCTCATTTCATCTTAATCATTAAATAGTTTGGGCCTTATGCGAGACCCAATTGATCTGTTGGTTAGGATGTAGTTAGCTCACATAGATTGAATACATGCAATTCCCGCTCACAATTAATATACCAGGTCCGTCACAATGTAATGCACCCTTTAGTCAATGCAATTCCCGCTCACAACTAATCTACCGGGTCCGTCACGATGTAATGCCTTTAGTCAATGCAATTCCCGCTCACAATTAATCTACCGGGTCCGTCACGATGTAATGCCTTTACTCAATGCAATTCCCGCTCACAACTAATCTACCGGGTCCGTCACCATGTAATGCCTTTAGTCAATGCGATTCCCGCTCACAATTAATCTACCGGGTCCGTCACGATGTAATGCCTTTAGTCAATGCAATTCCCGCTCACAATTAACTAACGGGTCCGTCACGATGTAATGCACCCTTTAGTCAATGCACTATCTTTCGAAATGACGGTTATCCATGTTTTCAAAGTCGGTTGGCGGGGGAAATGTTTGAACCACAATACACAGCTGATCGTCAACTCCATTGGGTCTGCATATTGTCATATATATAGCACTCTCGCTGATTCTTTACGTGTACACACGATCATCGTAGAATCATACAGTCCAAGAGTGAGAATGCTGCTTCACAAGGCCTCTCTCGTCTTCATTCTTTTCCTAGCCCTTTCATCTCACGTGATCATCTCTTTGAAGGTCGCCGCCGCCCGCCCGATGAGCAACGGTAAGCACTTCAATTTCTAGAGATGCATGCACAAATGAGAAAATGCAAACTGATAAACAGCCGACGTGATGATTAACAACAGCTGCTTTCGAGGAAAGCGATTACACGGTGTACAAAAGAGATCGGTTCCACAGTTCGATAGTAATGTTCTTTTAGAACTCGAAGTTTGAAGACGATAATATCTGAGTTGGAGACCAGCTAAACGCACGTTTTCAGAAGGAAGCAGATCCGGAATCTTTCAAATGATCCTCGACCACTAAATTTTCTGTTCGATTGCTCCTAATTTTGGTCGGTGTTTTAACGAAACAATACAAATAATTCACTTTCGATCCTCTCCATGGTTACGTAGGGTTTCCCATGTACTTCTGTTCATGGAGCTCAAATGATTTCCTTGAATACACTGCCAACGGGATATGATTTAATTTCATTGTTTATTGAATCGATATCGCTATGCCTTTTCGCCACATCTCCGAAAAGCTGTCCCTATGAAAAGCTTGACCACATAGTTAAAAATGCATAATTTACCATGACTTTCTGAATAATAACCAATGAAGATCGATAAGCTACCGCGAACCTCGATATATTCATTTCACGCTCCCCAAGTACCGAATTATCCACCATGCGAGCCAACCACCGTGTGCCGAGTCTTATCTATTTCTTATAAGTATACTAGAAGTTCTAAAACTTGTCATGAAAGTGGAATTGAATCCTAAAACTTACAAAAAATGCAATCAAGTCTTAAAACTTGTCAAGTTAATTGAGTCCTTCTGTTAATTCCGTTCATTTAGATTTTTGGAAAGTGATGACGTGGCTTTTTTCTAATATTTTCTTTCTCCTATGTGGCGATGACGTGGCTAAAACATTAAACGTAAGGTGAAAACGACGTCGTTTTGGGCTAAATTCTAGTTTTTTAATCAAAATATTGACTAAATATAATTGAAACATCAAAAAAGGATTTTTTAAATTAACACACACACACACACACACAAAATTCCATAAGGGCCAAAGGCAAGGACGCTAGCCGCCCCCGCCCGATGAGCAACGGTGAGCACTATCTCTAAACATGCATGCGAAACGAGAAAACACAAAACATGGGTTGACCGGATAAATCGCAGACGCAATGATCAAGACCAATCGCTTTTTGAAAGAAGCGATGGTAGGGAATACAAAATGAATCGATTTCACATTTTGCAAGTGATGTTCTTTTAGAATTCCAAGTTTGAATATATCTAAATCGGAGACTAACTAACTAAATACACGTTTTCAGGAGGAAGTAATATCGAAAAGATGACGGTCGTGAGCAAGATTGCTGCTGGTGGAAGCGTACCTTGGCGTGCCGGCCAGCACAACGCACCTTTGCCCCCATTTGTCTAGTGATTCTCGATTATTAGTTTTTCTGTTCGATTGCTCCTTATATATGTTGGTGTCATGAAATCATTTGCTTTTTATTCAGTCCATGGCTAATTAAGGTTTTCCACATACTTCTGTTCACAGAGCTCAAATGATTTCTTTGGATACACAGCGAATGGAAAACAATTATGGCTTGTATTGTTTCGACAAATCTCGCCGAAAGTACCCCATCATCCACCGTGCAACCCAATCACCGCATTCCAAGTCCTATCTATTCAAGTACAAATACGATAATTACAATATTTTGTATATTTTGATTTCGTTTGCGAGGATAGGAACGGCATATTCCGAAAGAACTTAAAAGTCTTTTTTTAGAGGAAGCGTGAGATCTCAAAATTGATCTTATTTAGCGTGACCTCTTGTAATTCTCTTGAAATTAGAGAACAAGAAAGTGAAAAGCAAAATTATTAACAAAATCCACTAACCCATGGTATAGGTTTAAGACTCCCTTACCGCGTGTGAGAAGCCAAGAATTTTCTCCACATAACTAACAAATGCCCAAGGCACAAGTTGGCTAGAGATCCACTCACAACTTAACTCGAATTTGTGCAATTCATCGCATCTCTTAAGAAGCGCATCATCTAGGATAAACAACCCCAACTTGATCTCCAGTTAACAATAAAACTGAATCCCATGTAAGAGTAGACCTATGAGAAGCTTGTCGGTGATTTATAAATGCATAGTTGCCCAACCAATTGGTGCATGAATTCCATTTTCGACAAACATGCCGCAAACGGACCTTCTACTGTCACCAGTGTAAATCCTTATTTATTTGAGCAAATTGTCACACTTCATGGATTTTTTACTTTGAAATGATGGCATGGAAATTAAGGCTCCGTTTATATAGAGCGAGGGGGATGCGGACATTGGGCTATGGGGGCCGCGAGGGTGGTGAAAAGGCAGCGCCAAGCCATCGGCAAGGGTCCGGCAGCCCTTGTAAACGGCTGGGCATCGCCATTGCCTCTAATCACCCCCAAATGCACATACTCGAACTGAGATAATCAGACAGGTTCGAATTGACCAAGCTTATCTTTGTCCTTGTAGGTGGGTGGCTGAACCTTGTGGCCCTCCGTACCATTTCTACCATCCTCCGCCATGTCCACCATCATTGATTGTTGAAGGTGTTCAAGGACCTGATCTTAAAAAATACATGTATATCACGGACGAAATTTCAAAAATAAAGTATGTTTTGGGACGCCAACGCCATGACCACCTTTTCTTTTAATGTATAACTATAAGGAAGCGAGCTTTAATATAGGACATTGGTAAATTAATCTTGATATATGAACGTTATCCTATGATTAAGTTGATTTTTCTGTCTATGCCACATTAATAAATTAAGTTGATTTATTCACTGTCTACCTTGACTTCCACCTCCTCCTTTCTTTTCTAAATTCGTTCTTGCTAGACCAAGTCAACTCATTCTAATAGTTGTTAACACCTAAATTTTGATTTTCTTTTTTTATTATATATTGCACAAAATTGAAAATTAATTCTCACAAAAAATATTTCCTTATGCATTGCATTTTTATTTTTCTCATGCATCACATTTTTTGCATCAGTGGCAAGGAATTGAGATTAATTCAACAGGCAGTCTGGACTGAGCTTCATAATTTTTTGCTAAGGTAGGCTGACATGACTGAAAATTGTCAAAGTCCCTCAAGCATATTTTTGAGCTTAATTGAGCTGGTTAAATGATTATTCTTTGAAAATGCTTAATTAAATGCATATTTTGATTAGTAAAGCCTAATTTGAGCTCGGAAATTTGCCTGAATGAGCCTGAAAAATAAAACAATTTTCAGCTGAGATTAACCATGGGTGTACCGAAATTTTTATGTGGGTTTGGACCTAATTTCAAATGTAATTCAGCCCATATTTAGCCCAATTAATTGAAAAGGCTTTTGATTAATTACCCGTTAATTAATTAGAGCACGATTCGAGCTCGAAAATGAGCGATAAGCCCGTGAGAATGCAATTTTTGGCTGGCCCATCATCATCACTCTTCTGGCCGAAAATTCACAGGGTGTTTTGACGGATCTGGACTTCCAGGATTAAATAAATTCAGAAAATTATCTAGAAAATTAGAGTCCTGAAAAATTGAAACTCTATCTCTATCAAGCTGCAAATAACAGAGAGTTTCGCCGGATTCGGACACTTCCGAGATCACAATTTCTAATCCAACGGCTTGAAGTGAATCCTACTTTAGCTAGGATTGCTAATCCGACGGTCCGTATCGACTCCTACTCCTACTAGGATTCATACGTCTGAGTTCTATATAAACGCTCTTACTTCACATGCAAACGAGGTTGGCGGCATTCAGAAAAATTAGAACACAATAGAGAGAGAGGAAGAGAGAATCTCGATGAGCACATACACGGCCAAGACCCCTTAGCCGTCCGCGCGCCTGCCCCTCCGCCGTCCTGTCTCCACCGTCTAGCCGTGCCGCCGCTCAGCTAAACCCCGCCATCCAGCAGCCCCGCCGGCGTCCCTACTCATCCACTGTCCACGCCAGCTCGGCCCCGGTGTCCCGAAGTGACCCGAGTAGCCCCTCGGCTCCCTGATCAGTCGAATTAGGAGCTGCTGTCCAGCCACTGTTCACGAGCAAATCAGTGTCGATCCTGTGGTAAAACAGCTTCATTTTCACTTTTATTTGAGGTCTGACACATTTACCATTCCGTGTTAGATTTCCTTGTGATTTCGAGCTCAATTAGACGCAAATTTGGCTCAAACGGGACTGTGTTGGGCAGATCATCAAGCTAGCACGTGTGCTGGAATTTTTGGCTTGGAAAAGGTAAATTCTCAACTTTTTTATTGCAATTCGTGCTTGTTTACTTGGAAACTTGCATTGATGTTCTTGTACTATCTTGAGTATACTTAATTTGCAATAAAAGTTGGGAAAATTAAACCTTTTCTATTAATTCTATGGCTAAACCGAAAATGGTGCCCTCTTGCTAGAAGCTCTTATTTTTTCGGATTAATTTGGTTTGATCATGAGAATTTCATGTGTAATTTGAGAATTGATTAATTTGGATTGAAAAATATCTTTTCTCAATGTCCGGCATATTTTCAAGATCAAATTAGGTTGATTGAAAAATCCAAGAATTTTTTAGGAAGAAGGATATATTTTCGGCACACACATGTCCCTTGGCCGAATTGCTCTATGGTGGTTGTGGATGATCATTGCTTTGAATTGTAATCCATGATTGGTTGATTTATCTTATCTTTGGTTATTCGACCTTATCTCATGTTGAGGATAAGATTTGGTCAAATTGGACTTTATCTGATTACTAAAATTTTCTTGAATTGGATAATGTTTGGTTTGTCATGGATAAACTTCTGATCTCAATAATTATCTCTAATATGTGATTTGGTTGAATTTCTTTAACTAGTGGTCGAGTTATCTTATCTCTTGTGGGTTTGTGATGATCTTTGATTTATGGATAAGATTCGAATTCAACTAGATAATGTCCAAATTTTTTAGAATTGTCTAGAATTAATGTGCAAATCCTTAAGGATAATTTTCTCAAAAATTAAATCGAACTTTGGATGAGGAAAGGTGGACCTCACATGGACATTTCGGCCATCCTTAGTATTTTTTAGAAATTCATTTTTTATTTTTTATTTTATTTGGTCATGTTTGTTTAGTCATTTTATTTTATAATAAATTTTGCACATTTATAAACAAACATGCCCATAATATATGCTCCCTTGTGCCATGTCCCTTCGGAAAAAATAAATTATTTTTCCCTACCTATGATCTTATGGAATGGGATTATAATTTGTATAGAATTCCGTGGTCCGCCCTTTGTATTAAGGGATAATGTTATTCTATACTCAATTCGCTTATTGACTCGAATCTAAGAGTACGTTGCGAATAAAATTCCTTCCGACCCTAATTTTTGGGTACGAGCAAATTAATCGGAATAATTGGAATCAAAGGTATATTATGGGCATTTTTATTTATTTATTTTCATCTTCACATTTCATCTTTTGTTTAATTAAATAAAAAATCTCAAAAAATAACTCCCATTTTTCTCTAGTTAATCAAGTCAAAAGTTTTTTTTATGTCATAAATAACATCTAATATAAGTTAAGACTTTGAGAAATCATTTTCTTAAGTTAAATTGGATGTTATCACATTTTAATGCATGTTTTCATAATGGTAGTCATTTAATCTGAAAATACAAAAAAAAAATCATTTTTGCATATCATATGGTCATTCACGTCACATTTTCCTAAAAAAAATCATTTAATTCATGTCATCAATCGAAAGGGATTTTTCATGAAATTTGGTACCGAAAGGGCATTAATTTTTTTTTCAAATTAAAGTAACCAAGTCTCCGGACTCATTTTCTCTGGTTCGTAGGAATAAAATAGTTTTCCCGCTATTTTATTTAGGTTTTTAGGCAACCTACCATAAATGATTAGTGGCGGCTCTAAATTGAATAATTTTTGTGAAAAAATCAAACCTAAGTTGCGATTCGGTAGGACTTGGGAGGGTCCGAATTAGATTAGTTAATTTAATTAACCTGATAATCTGTTAGCCTAATTTTAGGTCGCGACAATAACAACTCGGATCGGTCAGAGCACCCAATCGGAAAAAAAATTGTACACCCTCAAAGTATGTGAGGCCCATTTCATCTTCACCATTGAATAGTGTGTGCCTTACTGGAGACCCAAATGATCTAATAGATATAAAATTAGCTCTCATACATCAGGATACATGCAATTCTCGCTCGCAACCACTCTACCGGGTCCGTCATGATGTAATGCACCCTTTTGGGCAAAAGGACACCTGGAGTGCCAATATTTGTGTAGGGCGCTCACTTTGGTGCCAATATTTTTTTTGGATCACTTAAGTGCCAAATCGGAGATAAAAATGATCATTTAAGTGTCAATTCTGGCCAAATCGTACACGTGGCATTTTTTATTAATTACGTGGCATTTAAAAAAAAAATCAAGCCACGTGGACTTTTAAACTTAAAAATAAGTTAATTTTTTTTTAAAAAAATTAAAATTACATAGAAAAATAACCTAAAAAATCAAAAAAATCAAAAAAAGTTGCAGTTGTAGCAGCGAGAAAACACAAAACTTGGGTTGACCGGATAAACCGCCGACGTAACGATTGAGAACAACTGCTTTTGAGAGAAGTGATTGCAGGGGATACAAAATTTCCCAATTTGCAAGTGATGTTCTTTTAGAATTCGAAGTCTGAAGATATCTAATTTGGAGACTAACTAACTAAATGCACGTTTTCAGGAGGAAGCTATATCGAAAAGATGGCGGTGGTGAGCAACATTGGTAATTTTGGAAGTTCACCTCACCAGAACGGAAGACATGATCCGCACTATTGAATCTATCAAGTGATTAACTTTTCTATTCGATTGCTCCTAATACTTGTTGGTGTTCTTAACAAATAAATACTTTGCTTTCTATACTCTCCATGGTCGATTGGGGTTTTCCACATACTTTTGTTCATGGAGCTCAAATGATTTTTTTTTTTTTAATTGCCTGCGAATGGAAAGAAGGTAAATTGATTGTTTATCGAATTGATATCCCTATGCCTTTTCGCTGAATCTCAATGTCTTTATTTCATGCTCCCGTTCACCGTATGCGAAATCTTATCTATTTAAGTAAAACATCCGAGTATTCTTATTTGGCTTGAATTGATAGGAACAGTTAGTCATAAGCATATTGCACTTATGTCAATTGAATCCTAAACATTGTTCCTTTTTCTCAATTGAGTCCATTCGTCCAATTTTTGGCCAGAAATCGTTGACATGGATAGCGGCCATCTTACGTGGCACAGCCGGCGCTGACATAAGCGTAGACAATTTTGAATAATTTTTAAACTATTTTAAAATACTTTGCTTATTTTTTCTTCATTCTTTTTTTTTTTTAAACAACTGTGGCCGACCGACCATCGCCGGCCATAGGCGGGGCCTCACCCAGATCCAGGTGAGGGCCGAAACCCTTGCCTGTTGGCGATCAAGGGCCGACGACTCGATGCCCTCAGAATTTATTCTTGCAAGACCGGTTCAACTCACACCAATAAGAACTCGAAATCAAAAAGATTTTGTGTGCACTATGAGTTTGTGAGCTCATTTCGTCTTAATCATTAAATAGTTTGGGCCTTATGCGAGACCCAAATGATATGTTGGTTAGGAAGTAGTTAGCTCACATAGATTGAATACATGCAATTCCCGCTCACAATTAATAAACCGGGGCCATCACAATGTAATGCACCCTTTAGTCAATGCAGTATCTTTCGAAAGGACGGTCATCCGTGTTTTCAAAGTCGGTTGACGGGGAAACGTCTGAACCACAATACACGGCTGATCGTCAACTCCATTGGGTCTGCATATTGTCATATATATAGCACTCTCGCTGATTCTTTATATGTACACACGATTATCGTAGAATCATATGGTCCAAGAGTGAGAATGCTGCGTCACAAGGCCTCTCTCGTCTTCCTTCTTTTCCTAGCCCTTTCATCTCACGTGATCATCTCTTTGAAGGTCGCCGCCGCCCACCCGATGAGCAATGGTAAGCACTTCAATTTCTAGAGATGCATGCACAAACGAGACAACGCAAACTGTGGGCTGAACGGATAAACAGCCGACGTGATGATTAACAACAGCCGCTTTCGAGGAAAGTGATTATAGGGTGTACAAAAGAGATCGGTTCCACAGTTCGATAGTAATGTTCTTTTAGAATTCAAAGTTTCAAGACGATAATATCTGAGTTGGAGACTAGCTAAACGCACGTTTTCAGAAGGAAGCAGATCCGGAATCTTTCAAATGATCCTCGACCACTAAATTTTCTGTTCGATTGCTCCTAAGTTTCGTCGGTGTTTTAGGGAAACAATACAAATATTTCACTTTCGATCCTCTCCATGGTTACGTAGGGCTTCCCATGTACTTCTGTTCAAGGAGTTCAAATGATTTCCCTGAATACACTGCCAACGGGACATGATTTAATTTCGTTGTTAAATGAATCGATATCGCTATGCCTTTTCGCCACATCTCCGAAAAGTTCTCCCTATGAAAAGCTTGACCACATAGTTAAAAATGCATAATTTACCATGACTTTCTCAATAATAACCGATGAAGATCGATAAGCTACCGGGAACCTCGATATATTCATTTCACGCTCCCCAAGTACCGAATTATCCACCATGCGAGCCAACCACCGTGTGCCGAGTCTTATCTATTTCTTATAAGTATACTGTCATGAAAGTGGAATTGAGTCCTAAAACTTAAAAAAAAAACTGCAATCAACTCCTAAAACTTATCAAAAAAGTGGAATTGAGTCCTAAAACTTAAAAAAAAAACTGCAATCAACTCCTAAAACTTATCAAGTTAGTCGAGTCCTTCTGTTAACTCCATTCATTTAGATTAACAGAAAGTGATGATGTGGCTTTTTTCAAATATTTTCTTTCTCCTATGTGACGATGACGTGGTTAAAACATTAAACGTAAGGTAAAAACGACGTCGTTTTGGGCTAAATTCTAATTTTTTAATCAAAATATTGAGTAAATATAATTGAAACATCAAAAAAGGATTTTTTTAAATTAAAAGAAAAAAAACACACACACACACGTACAAAATACCATAAGGGCCAAAGGCAAGGGCGCTAGACCCTTGCCCCCGCCGCCCCCGTCTGATGAGCAACGGTGAGCACTATCTCTATACATGCATGCGAAATGAGAAAACACAAAACATGGGTTGACCGGATAAATCGCAGACGCAATTATCAAGACCAATCGCTTTTTGAAAGAAGTGATTGTAGGGGATACAAAAGAAAGCGGTTTCACATTTTGCAAGTGATTTTCTTTTAGAATTCCAAGTTTGAAGATGATAATGTCTAAATTGGAGACTGACTAAACGCACATTTTCAGGAGGAAGCCGTTCCGGAGAGATGGCGGTGAGCAAGATTCAAACTCCTGGGAGTATACCCGGGCGTGGCCCTAGTTGCTATAGTGATTGCTCCTCTCCGCCTTGACATCTCCTTTCGAAGCTCCTTCCTTAGAGGCCATGCTTGCCATCGGGAATGATATTAGTTTTTCTGTTCGATTGCTCCTAATATTTGTTGATCTTATTAAGAAATGAATAATTCGCTTTCTGTACTCTCCATTGTTAATTAGGGTTTTCCTCGTACTTTTGTTCATGGAGGTCAAATGATTTCTTTGAATACCCTGCCAATGGAAAGAATATAAATTGATTGTTTATCGAATTGATATCCCTATGCCTTTTCACAGTATTTCAACATCTTAATTTCATAGTCCCGATCACCGCATGCTGAGTCTTATCTATTTAACAAGACACGAGCTTAGTGCTTTGTGATTTGAAGTGGACGGCAACTCATACCAACAAAACACGAGCTTCGCAGAGATGGAGCAAGAGAGGATCGTCAAAATGTCACATAATGAAACGAGAGACTTCATATGTATAATGCATTGTTTTCAAAGTCGGTTGGCGGGGAATCATATGATCCGTGTGGTCGACCTTGTTATATATAGCGCTCTAATTCCTTCTATATCAACCACAAAACGGTTAAGAGAACGCATGATGTTTCCCAAGGCCTCCCTCGTCTTCCTTCTTTTTCTAGTCCTCTCATCTGGCACGATCATCGCTTCAAGGGTCGCCGATGCTTGACCGATGAGCAACGGTGAACACTATCTCTATACATCCATGCAAAACGAGAAAACACAAAACGTGGGTTGACCGGACAAACCGCTGACGTAATGATCAAGAGCAATCACTTTTGGGATAAGCGATTGTAGGGGATAGAAAAAAAAAAAGTGGTTTCGCATTTTGCAAGTTTTTCTTTTAGGATTCCAAGTTTGAAGATAATAATGTCTAAAACTAACTAAACGCACATTTTCAGGAGGAAGCCGTTCTGGAGAGATGGTGGTGAGCAAGATTCAAACTTTTGGGAGTATACCCGGGCATTGCCCTAGACACCGTAGTGATTGCTCCTATCCGCCTAGACATCTCCTTTCGAAGCTCCTTCCTTAGAGGCCATGCCTGCCATCGAAAATTGTTGGGAGCGTGCAGTAGAAGCCCGATACCTTCAACCGGGGAGATCGCCAAGAGAGAGGCCAAGTCCGAATCCATCAACATATCCAGTTGGACCCACCTTCACTTAAAAGCTTAAGCCAATGAGTTATGGGCCAACTTGGATATATTAACTACTCCAAATCACATCAATTCTCCGATGTGAGACTTCATCACCCATGGTCTCTACCTTGCGTCACTAGACCAACTGTCCATGGTCTCTTCTCGCTAGGCCCGCTTTACCAAACCAACTGTCCATAGTCTCTTCTCGCGCAGACCAACCGTGATAACAATTTCCACATTAAACAAGCGTCGATCATGAGATTTCTTCCTTGAGATATTCACCAAACACCGGAACAGATTGGAGGTCCACCAATCAACATCGGCTCTGATACCATTTGTTGGGAGCATGAAGCAGAAGCCCGATACTTTCAACCGGGGAGATCGCCAAGAGGGAGCTCAAGTCTCAGCCCGTCAATATATCCAGTTAGACACACATTCACTCAAAAGCTTAAGCCAATGAGTTATGGGCCAACTTGGATATATTAACTGCTCCAGACCACATCAATTCTCCGATGTGGGACTTTTCTAACACAACTCACACGTGCATCCTAACAGGAATGATTCCTGATGATTAGTTTTTCTGTTCGATTGCTCCTAATATTTGTTGATCTTATTAAGAAATGAATAATTCGCTTTCTGTACTCTCCATGGTTAATTAGGGTTTTCCTCGTACTTTTGTTCATGGAGGTCAAATGATTTCTTTGAATACCCTGCCAATGGAAAGAATATAAATTGATTGTTTATCGAATTGATATCCCTATGCCTTTTCGCAGAATTTCAACATCTTAATTTCATGCTCCCGATCACCGCATGCCGAGTCTTATCTATTTAAGTAAAATCATGATATTCACAACATTTTTTTGTATATTCTTATTTGGCTTGAACTTATAGGAACGGTTTATTTTGAAAGCAATTAAAAGTTTTTCAGAGAAAAGCGCGACTCGTAACTCTCCCGAAATCAGATAAACAAGAAAGGGACAAAATACTAACAAATCCACCAACCCATGGTATAGGTGTATGAACCCATTACCGCAGTCCTATTGGCGTAAAGTTTCTCCACATAAATAATAAACGCCCAAAGCACAATCTGATTGATTCGCTCGCAACAGAACGCAAAATTGTGATCTCTTGAAAAGCAATGTGACTCCTTTATCACAGGGCTACCACAGGCAATGGTTCCAATATGCTAGATTTATCGCATCTCTTAAGTGTTGGAGTTGGCAAATACTTCGGGGACCCTTGTTTCTCACATCGGGTACGCCCACGTGAGCTTAGGGAAATTGAAGTGTTATCCAACGACATGTGACCTCTACGCGCGGAATGCGGGGGTTCGGGGGCAGCGCCCCCGACACGGGTGCCCCGCTGCCTGGTCAGCGGGCGGGGGTTCGGGGGCAGCGCCCCCGAAACCTCTACGGGTTTGGGCTTTTATTTAAGCTGGCCCGTATGGTATGGAATTAAGGGGTTTCATATAGGTTTAGGTTTGGGGCATATATATATTTTCTCGTTTTTCATCATTGTAATGAGTTGAGTGGCTGTAAACCGAAACTATAGTGAAATCTCTTTGCAGGACGTAGCCCTATTCTGGGGTGAACCTGGGTAATCTCGTGTGTCGTCCTTTTCTCTTTGATTTCTGTGTGATCGTTCTGATTCGTGTGCGATAAATCCCTTCATTAAGTAGCCCATAGATTCCGTTTATTTCACGGAAATGAATGATTTGGAAAACATTAATAATCGCTTGTATCGTTTATCGTCTACGAAAATAATTAGACATAAATTATTGTCAATGATGAAAACATTTCTTTTTTTTCATTGGTTAATTATCTCAGGCCATAAGTTATTCATTTTTCGAGAAACAAACGGAGCATTAACTGCCAATTAACAAGTAATCTAAATTCGAAGTATGAGTAGACCTATGAGAAGCTTGTCCGCGATTTCAAAATGAATAGATGCCCAAACAGTTGGCGCATGAATTCCCTTCTCTGTCGTGAGTAAATTCTTCTTAATATCAGCAAAGTGTCACACTTAAAAGTTTTTTTTTTTTTTTTTTTTGGATAATGGTGTGGAGGAATTTTGAACTTTTTAAATTAGTGCAGTGTCGTCCTTAGAATTTT
Source organism: Lenwebbia sp. NSW1173648 (assembly GCA_029784005.1). NCBI lineage: Eukaryota > Viridiplantae > Streptophyta > Magnoliopsida > Myrtales > Myrtaceae > Lenwebbia > Lenwebbia sp. NSW1173648. Next base: position 43,557,622 of record JARCGZ010000001.1, read on the forward strand.
TTATGAATCGGGTCATCGAACTTCATATTTGTTTGTTCATGCTTGTCCTTCCATCAAATACTTGCGAGGAGATGCTGAGATAACATCCATGTCTTCGTTACACAAGTGCTATCGCTTCAAATAGTTGCTGATATGGAATAAAAAAACTAGAAAAACGAACACCATAAATGAGAACAAAAAAGAAACTACATAGAGTCAAAAAAGAGTGAGGGACAGGTGGACCTTGGGCAGTGGAGGCCGATGGTGGTGGCTGCGGCGGCGACAAGCCCGGCAACCGTTGTTCGTGGTCGAGCATAGTCACCACCTCTAATCACCCAAAAAAGCACGTACTCAGACTAAAAGAGGGTTGGATAGAGATACTTAAATTCTATTTATTTCGCAGAAAATAAATGGTTATGAAAATATTTTATAAAAAAAATGATCGTCTGTGTTACTTTGTAAATTGTTGTCCATAACAAAAGCATTCTTCGTTGACTGACACATCATTCTAGGAAGATATTTACACATTATTCATTTTTCGCAAAAAAAAAAAGTCTTTAGGTGAGTTGGAATTGACTTCGCCACCTTGTTTGTTTTCGTCTCCGAATTGATCCCGCTCATCTGTGGCCTTCTGCGCCATTTTCGCCATCATCCTCTGCCAGCATCCTCTTTCGCAAGTTCTTTTTTTTTTTTTTTTTTTCCCTGATTTGAAATTTAAAAAAAAAATCAATTTCATATATCTTTCATTTTTTAAATTTATGTAAGCCGCGTAGGGACCGCGTCGGCAACACGTGGCTGCCACATAGGCACTTAACAGCTATGCCATATCAGGACTAAAATTGCAACAATCAGTGAAAAAAAAGTTCATCAATGATATTCCATAAATCGTATAGTTCAAACAAATTACCAATGCCATAATCACGTTTTCTTGAGGAAGCGAGCTTTAACCTATGACTTTTGTAAATTAATATCAATGTATCAACTTTATCCTAAAATAAGTTAGACTCATTTACTGTGACGTCTCAATCCGCCACACCTTAAGGCTTACTAACCATGCGTTCTTGCTTAACTCTTAGTGTCCATAAAAATATTATCGGCCCAATAATAACTTCTCTAAACTTGTCTAATAATCTAAACCCGTTAATACTAATTCACCTTTTACTTAAGTAGGTGAAAGTTCGGGTCATCACAATTACATATACCGCAATTAAATTAAGTTGATTTATTTGCCATCGATCTTGACTTCCTCCCCGTCCTTTCTTTTCATTCAAAAAAATTACCAAAAAAGTCCAAACCTATTGCAATTGTGTCAATTCAGTCCTAAACTTTTTTTGCCAATTCAGTCCTAAACGTTTTGCAATTATCCCAATTCAATCCATCCGCCAATTTTGGCAGGAAACTACTGACGTTGCGCCGTTGGCGCTAACGTGACAATTTTTAATAATATTTTAATACTTTTTCAAAAAAATTAATTTTAATTTTTTTATTTTATTTTTTTCTTCCCTAGCACAATTGCAAAAGGTTTAGGACTGTATTGGCAAAAAAAATTATGACTGAATTGATGCAATTACAATAAATTTAAGACTTTTTTAATAATTTTTTCTTTTTCATTCTCTCTTCTAAACCTGGCCTTGAAAGACCGGGTTCAGCTCACGCGGAAACAACTCGGATGGGTTGAAGGGAGAAGAAGTGCAACGCGAGCCACGGAGCAAGTGGGTTCACGCTGACTGGGGTTGATACAATTCTTTCTCGTGACCAATCTACCAGGTCCGCCACGTGTAGTGCATCCTTTGGTCCAAGAGGGGCTCGTCAAAAACTCACCCAAGAAAGCGATTCTTTCAAGAAAGATGATCATCCATGTTGAAGACAACGAGTACTAAATGTTCTTTATATTTATATGATCTATCTTCACTTATGAGCTTAAGTTTTTTGGTTGGACTTTTTAATATGGTATCAGAATCAGTGTTATCCCTTTTGCGAATGTACGTGATCAAAATTCCACGTGCCGCTTATACTTGTTAGAAAATCCAACCCAAAAGCTTAAGTTATTAGGTGGAGGGAGACCACATGAATATAAAGAGCATATAAGACTCGTTATCAAGCGATGTGGGACAATAATAACTTCAACATCCCCTCTCACGTGCAAGCCGGATTATGAGCGGCACGTGGAATTTGACTAAAGGGAGGTGGGCCCACATACGCGGACAACACTGGCTCTGATACCATGTTAGAAAGTCCAACCCAAAAGTTTAAGCTATTAGGTGGAGGGAAACCACATGAATATAAAAAGCATATAAGACTCGTTCTCAAGCGATGTGGGACAACAACTTCAACAATACTCCAGCTTGCACGTGAGAGGGGGTGTTGATGTATTATCCAACGCCGCTTGACAATAGGTCATAAATACTCCTTATATTCATGGAGTCTCTCTCAACCTATTAGCTTAAGCTTTTGGGTTGGACTTTCTCACAGTGTGTGCTTTGGAGTCGGTCCACGATAAAAATTTTGAAGCGCAATACACAGCATATCTTCAACTACATGTGGTCGACATTGTTATATTTTGCACTCTCATTCCTTCTATGTATGATCATATGGTCAAAGAGTACACATGGTTCGACCACACATTGATTAGAGAAAGAATGAAGGCGCCTCTCATCTTTCTTCTTTTCGTAGTCCTTTCATCTCACATGATCATCTCTTCGCAAGTCGCCGTAGCCCGCCCGATGAGTAACGGCAATCACTTCAATCTCGGTGGATGCATGCAAAATGAGACAACACAAATCATGAGTTGGCCGAATAAGCCGCCGACAGATAGTCGCTTTCGAGGAAAGTGATAATAGGAGATACGAAAGAAATCGATTTAGCATTTCAAAAGTAATGTACTTCAACAATTCGAAGTTTGAAGACAATATTGTCAATGTCAATGTTGGAGACTGACTAAGGGTCTGTTTGGTAACAATTCCGTTCCCGAAAACAATTTCTGAGTATAAGTGATTTTTTTTTTGTTCTGTTCCTGCGAATAGTTTTTAAGTAAGAGAACACGTTTGTTAACTGCACAAAATTTCTATTCCCGGATTAGAACAAGAACAAAAATGCGTTTGACAAAAATTTCTATTCTAGATTTTTTTTATTTAATTATAAAAAAGTGAGTGGAGGCAGCGGGAACACCCTAGCGTGACCGTTCATTCTACACTAGTTGCTTCTCATATATGTTGAATTTTGTATAATCCCTTAACAATCTGGTGCACTTGGTGAATTAAGAAGCTGAAGAAGCCATCGAAGGTTGGTAGATCAACGCTTTTCCTTTTTGTCACTAGAACTCTTCCAATCTTGACTTGCAATGAACCAAAAAATTGGTCAAGGAATGGAGATTCTTCAACCAAAGCGTGTCGATGGTTTGGTGGGACATTGAAGAAGTAGGTAACTGTGATGTCTGTGATTTATCAATCGCAACCTCGAAAGAGGCAAGCCAAGCTTTCTCTCCTATTGGAGCTTCTGCATCTAGTTTTCACTATATAAGCATGGCCATGTAGTTTGTTCATCAACCCATATTGCTAAACCCGAGCTATACTTCGCGTGTTCGTCTTCCTCGCGCTATATCCGGTGTCTCGCTGGTCGAAGCAGATTAATGGCATTGCCGATACCCTCTCTCACACTATGTCTACTCATTGTATCACTAAATTTTGGACTGATACAGTCGCTGCGATGTTTGTCGCAGAAATTTAGCAGAAACCGATACTACGAGCATTGCATTGACCTCCCGCATTTAAGTTCTTACTTACATTGGAACTACAACCCTTCTGAATCTTCTGTCGACATCGCGTTCTTGGCTCCACCCGCAAGACCCGACGGATGGATCGCGTGGGCCATAAACCCTAATGGAAGCGGAATGGTTGGCGCCCAAGCTTTGATTGCTCTGAAGGAAGCCAATGGGTCTATGGCTGTGAGGACTTTCAAGTTGGTTTCGTACAAGAAGGTCGAGGAAGGTGAGATTGCATACAAGGTCTCGAAGGCGGAAGCCGAGTATGAAAATGGGGTGGTCACAATGTTTGCGACGGTCGGTCTTCTGAAGGAGACGGAGGTCTTGAATCAGGCTTGGCAGGTCGGGAGCTCGGTGGTTGACGGAGTGCCGGCAATGCACGAGCTCCGGGCTGCGAACTTGAACTCTAGGGGCAAGCTTAATTTGCCGCACGGGCAGAGCAGTAGCAACAGTGGACAGAACTCTAATCTTCAACGTAAAAGGGTATGAATCTCTCTAAAGTTTAAGTCTTATTCTTGTGTTTTATAATTCACATTGTTGGTGAATAAATTAGGCACAAACATCATGGCATGACCTTGAAATTAGTATCTATGGTGATTGATAAGCAGATCCACGGACTCCTGAACGCGATCAGCTGGGGAATTCTGTTCCCGGTAGGCGCAATAGTCGCGAGATACTTGAGATCTTTGAGATTCGCCGAGCCATTCTGGTTCTATCTTCACGTCAGCTGTCAACTTTCTTCATACATCATCGGGGTGACCGGCTGGGCAATAGGCCTCAATCTCGGGACCGAGTCTAAGGGTGTCGAGTACACTTCTCACCGGATAATCGGGATACTACTTTTCTGTCTCGCAACGTTGCAGGTACCACTTCGAATTTTGCTCTTGATACATAGAGCCAACAATGCCAGTTGGAGGTAATTGTGTCCTTTGTCAAAATGATAATGTGGTAATAAGTTTTTCTTGGCAATGTCTGGGAGGCAGATGTTCGCCTTCTTCGTGAGGCCGAGCAAGGATCACAAGTTCAGGGTCTACTGGAACGTATACCACCACGGGATCGGGTATGCAATCGTCATTCTCGGCATCATTAATGTGTTCAAAGGGCTGGACATATTAGGCCCCGCCAAGGCATGGAAACTCGGCTACGTTTTCTTTCTCTCCGCTCTAGGCGCAATCACCTTGTGCTCAGAAACCATCACTTGGGCGTCGGTCCTGAAGGAAAAATTCCGTAAATCCAAGAAACCTCACGACGGATTCGATCGCAGCAAGAAGGAGCAGCCTCTGGCCTCCTAGTATGATGACTTCCGAATTGGATCTGATCTTTGCTAGTTGTCGCCTCGGCAGATTCATATGAAGGGTCCCTTAGAAAAAATCGCTGATTCTCGCATAAATTCGAGGTAGATAAAAGTACAAATGGATCCAAAAATAGATGCTACATATTGCATACTTCTATCTGTTACAACTGAAAAGATATATGAATTCAAAGAGTATATACTAATAAAAAAAATGCTTAAGCAGTGAGGGCTGATGTTGCTGTTGAGTGATTTCAATCATCTGCAAGTTCTAAGTTGATGTACACGAGGTTTCTCGAATAAATGAGATTATTACTTCATTGACTGAGTTCCTTCAGGGCTGAAACTTTTCCTCTTTCCAAGATTTTTTCTGCTAAAATGTCTTATACAAGAAGAAGGAAATGATTTTCTCTGCGTGTTAGACATGATCTATCTGTTACACACTTCCTAATTAGCACACGAAACACGGGATGCGGATAATAAACACGTCATTTGACGACAGAAGACGGGAACGCGTGAATAGGAAACGACAAACAGACAGTACCGCGATAAGAAGTGTTCGGACTTAGAACTCTTTGATTCATATTGTAACTTTCCAGGAGCTTAAACCATTAAGAAATGGACCGGCGATGCATACATTTCGCACTTCTTTTGTGTTCCAAGTCGCGGCACCCCGAGCAGAGTTAGGAAGTTATCAAACTCTCAAGAATGCCTCGACGGAAAGAATTGTTGGAAGATGAAGTGGATACCAAGCAAAAGAGAAGGAATCCTGGACATAATGAGAGTTTCGGACATCATTCAGCAAATCTTACCACACTAATGAAGACAATTTTTTGCTGTTGGTGAAGATGACAACTGCACAACTTGCGTTTGCGTCTATGTTAACTTTGCTTATTCCTTTGTTAAGGACGTGAAGTAAATAGGTTTAAGGACAGAAACAGCAACTTTTTAAGCAATGCTTAGCTTGTTGGGTTAAACGACATCTCATCTAAAATTTACCATAGGACTCGAGCAATAATTGTCCTAGGATGTGTCTTTTGCATTCGGAAAATGACTCGACACTTGACGCTTGAATTGACACTAGACGGAGTGAAATTAGCATTCAAAACAATGAAATTAGGTTGTTCAAATTACTCGTGGATAATCCAGTTTTACCGTCCGAATTTCTTCTAATACGTCTCAAGGCGCGTCACATGTACAATTTCAGGAAAATTATCAAAAAAAAGTTCTAAACTTACTATACTTGCGCCACCTTTCAATTTGGCCAATTAAAAACGTTTTGACGAATTATGAATTTAATCCTACATATTTTAACAATTCAATAATTTAATCATTCCAATCAATTTTAATCGGAAAGAGCTGACATGGCGGTCTAGCCAGCACCGCCTGTCCCATGTGGCACGGCGGGCGCTGACGTGGATAATTTTTATAATGTTATAATCTAAATTTCTTATTTTTTATTCTTCTCTTCTTTTCTTTTTTCTTTTCTTTTTTCAACTTTGGGCGGGAGACCCTCGCCTGTGGCCGGAGAGAGCCTGGAAGAGGGCCGGGACGCCCGCCTGGTCTAGGCCTGTGGCCGGCAAGGGTCAGTCAGCGACCTCGCCGACCCAAGGTTGGGAAAAATACAAGATAAGAAAAAAGAAAAGAAGAAAAAAAGAAATAGTAATAATTAAAAATTAGAAAATTAAAATGATATCACAAAAATTGTTCATATCAGCAGTTTCCGATCAAAATTAGCCAAAAATGCTAAGTTGGCACTCGTCAAAAGGTTTAGGACTAAATTGTCCAAATTGAAAGATTTAAGGTTGAATTAACATAAGTACAATAAATTTGGGGCTTTTTTAGTAATTTTCCGATACAATTTTTCTGTCCCTCAATCCTTCATCATAGTTAAATCCTCTAGAATCTTGAATTTAATTCTTGATTAATTTCCCTATTAAAAACAATTTCGGATTTTTCAGTCCTCTTTCCCCCCAAGCATTGTGGCCTTAGAACCTGTGCTCAACGAGAATTAATTAGAATGGATAGTTGTTTTGATGGTCTTCACAATTGCCGATCCCCAATCACTTTAGACGCTGCTATTAGGCTTCAACCTGATCTCTTGAATTGGCGACCCTTTGAACTAAGCCCTCCCTCACATCCCGAGTTCTACCCAACGGTGGACCGGACCAGGCTAGCCAAAGCCTCACGATTGGGTTCAGCCCCGTGTCCAAATTTCTTCTATTCCTTCAATCATTGACTAAGAAAAGATGTCGAGTTAGGTCCGACGACCCAGAGCAGACGGCCACCTATCCGCGGTAGAATACGGTGCATGGTACCGCTCACGAGACATCAACGTACCAGAGTTCCAAATGTGGATGCAAGCCAACAACAAAGCAATATCTCATATTACATAGCACAGCGAGGGAATACATGAATGAATTACCAACAGCTTGTAGTGTCATCCATAAGTAAACAAACAGGACAAGATCGATGCACCACCATTTCCAGCAAACGAATGTGTTGCGGCAACGTCTCGATCAGAGGAGTTCTGAAGTTTCTCGGGTTTTTGCATTCCTCGAGCGGGGCAAGTCTTGTGCGAGATGATGAAAACACAGGAAAGGTCTAACATCACGGTCCAAAGCAGAGTGAGTAGTTAGAACAATGTGACCTTGTGCGATCCTCTAATGTCACCAAGTATACAAAGTTGATTAAAAGATTACAACACGCCAGTGGATATGAAAACTGTAGTCCTTCATCGTAGCTTAAAACAGGAAGGTGAAAAAATCAGCAATAGCACGAGAGGGAGACCAACAAGAAAAGAGATAAAAACTGACTTCACTGCCCAACTTTCTACATCGCTTTCCTTCCATTTCCCTGTTTTTTCAGAACTATTTATCTACATCTCAGTCTCAAACAAGGAGAAAGGTAACTGTACCTATGTCCAACAGAAGAAGACCAAAAGACGTATGCTTTGCTTGAATCAGTATAGGAGAAAATTTGGTAACGATAGTATAGAATCACTTTAACACAAACTCACCGGCTTGATGTTGAGAGGGTAAGTGCGAGGTATTTAGTCATACCAATGCCTTTAAATAGTGGGACAAAGTCTAGACTGAACAGCATGAGTACTTGCTCCATGCTTTCCTCGAGCCGTTCCCATTGACAAGGCTTACCCCGTTCGACTCCAAATCGACTTTGTAAGAATCGGAGCTCAACACTTTTCTGCTGACATTATCGTAGATTTCCCGGATAACGATCTCGAAAGCTTTGTGAACATTTGTGGAATCAAAAGCAGACGTCTCGATGAAAAAGAGACCTTGTGCCTCTGCCAAGTTCTTGCCTTCTTCCACACTCACGTCCCTGATGTCCTCCAAATCGCGTTTGTTCCCCACCAACATCTTGGCCACAGTTGTATCCGAATGAGCTGCAAATTTGTGCAGGAGCGTCAATATCTTAACCCAGCAATCTTATGGAGAGAACAAATGTCGATTAAGCAGCACGACCTACAATCCTATTCCAACAACCAGCATGCGTTTAGAAGGAAGGCAATCAATTTCGTTCTAAACATCAAGCAAAATGTGTTGCGACTATAGAGGAATTTTATACTAAAGGTGTATCATGTGATCAAGATTCAAGATGGGAGTCCCCTGGAAATTCCCAATTTACCAATTAGGATTAAAAATGCTACTTCTTGTCAAAATGGATATCTACGACTACGTTGGTGATGGCCAGATAAGCAGTCACGATGCCCTATTCTCTCGAGCAGCGTTCAACCTCATTCGTACCATTTGACAATGTCCCACCATAAAAAGGGAGAAAGAGGTCAAGAATAACGGAATAATACCCTGTTTTGGCTCCCATTAAATCACATAATTCTGCGCGTTTGATGATGTCCCCAGTATCTGGTAACTAATTCGGTATTGGAAGCACAAATGAGACCACAAGCCAAGTTCAAGTAATACAAAACAATGCAACTTAACAGGAAAATTCGATTCAGGAACCAGACGTGATCCTTCAAATTCCTAGCATCCGCGCAACCAGATTCAAAACCATCAATCATTGATTCTGTGAATCCGACAACTTGGGAATGACTACACAGTTCTAAAAGCAGAACGCATGAACATTGATGCTCTTTAGCTTTTACCCTGCGATGAGACTAAGGGGAACATTTTTGCTTTTCCTTCTAATCTTTGGCGGACAAAAAGAGAGCACCTTTGTCATAAGCAAAGAGAAAGGAACTCCTACAGGAACGATGCATCTGTATCCATTCGAAGCAATTTACGCACTTTTGCTCTCACACCCATAGTAGTTCAATTCAATTTCCCTCCAATTTCTGTTCACTAATCGAAGCATCCAAGAAAGTCAATCCGTTCCTCCCAAATTCCTCCGCGAGCTAAAGTGATCATTCTCATTCATAACCACAAACGCCAAACGCATAAACCGGAAAAAGAGAGCAAAAAAACCAACAATTCGAAGAAAAGAAAGAAAGAACAGAGACAGAGAGATTACAATTGAGCTCGTCGAGCCATCGAGAGACGCTGTCGAAGGTGCTCCGGCGGCTGATGTCGTACACGATGAGGGCGCCGAACGCGCCGCGGTAGTAGGCGGAGGTGACGGCGCGGAACCGCTCCTGCCCGGCGGTGTCCCAAATCTGGGCCTTGACCTCCTTGCCGTCGATCTCGAGGCACTGTGTCTGAAACTCGACCCCGACGGTGGCCTTGGAGTGGAGGTCGAACTCGCCCCTCGCGTACCGCGAGAGCAGGTTCGATTTGCCCACCGCCGAGTCGCCGACGATCACTATCTTGAACAGGTACTCCTGCGAATCCCTCCCTCCGTCGCCCCTCATCTTCGATTCCGGCGGAGGGCTGGGAATCGGAGCTCTGGAATTATTGCGGGAGCTCCGAGAAGAAGAACGTGAAGAAGAAGAAGAAGAAGAAGAGAGAGAGAGAGTGCTGTGAAGGACATCGGTCGGGACCATTCTTAACGGCTGGACTTCGATTGATTGGCGTGCGACTTTTTGCGCCGACGCGCGACTTCTCTACGCGCCAAGCCCAACTTCTCTCTCTAAATTAAATTTGCATATATGGAAAAGGAAAAAAAAAGACTAATTTTACTTAATAATTAATTCTGTTATTATTATTATTGAGAACTCTTTGCATAAGTTACTTGTAAAATTCAGATTATAAATTCATATCTAATAATGTCATAAATTCGCGTCACTTTCGATTTTTTACTATTTGATTTCACAAACGTATCAAACATATTAAAACAAATCGATACATTTGCATTTGAAGTTTACGATGGAACCCGCGTAGCCACAAGGTGAGCGGACCGGGGGTGGAGGTTCTATGATATAAAAAACATTTCACATTTTTGTTTCGGGAAAAATGAGTGATTTAAAAAATAATTTTCGAAAGAATGATCACTTATACCGTTTGAAATAATTTGTTAAAAGATGTTTTCATTACCCACATCAAATTATGTCTAAATATTCGTTAATCATTTTTGTAAGCGATTTAAGTGATTATTTTTTGAAAAATAGTTTTCAAATCACTCATTTTTCGCGAAACAAACGGATGGTGTGTTTGTTTTGCGAAAAATTAATTATTTAGGAAATAATTTCATAAAAATGATCGCTTGTATCACTTACAAAAAAAAATGAACGATAAATATTATTCATCGTTCACAAAAATATTTAGACGTAAATTGCTATCGATAATAAAAATATTTTCCATGTCTAATTATTTCAAGTGATATAAACTAAAATTAATTCATTCATTTTTCGCAGACACAAACGGAGTTTTAAGTAGAGAATATGGAATCTGGACGGTGTCCAATTAGTATTTTCTTATTCCATTTAGATTAAGGTAGGTAATTTATGGTTTTGAGTATAAAAAAAGGGGAAAATTCCAAAAAAAAAAGTTTGAAGTGCCCTCAATTTATCAAACAATGGCTCGAAGTGGATCTTGTTTCAAATAAGGGACTGAAGTGCCCTCTTTGTTTCAAAGAATGGCCTAATCAGGGTTAATTTTGTCTTTTTACATTTTCTATTTTTTTTCATTTTTTTGTCCTTTTGTCTTTCCTTTTTTTCTCTTCCACCTCGCCGGTGGCCGGGAGCTGGCCCTCACCTGGAGCCAACGTCGTTCTGACGTCGCCAGCTATTGCCGTCAATCACCACGGACCGTCGACCCCACCAACAAGCGGAGCTCAGTCCCAGATGGGATCAAGTTCATTGTCGTGGCCGAGCTTGCCCAAATTTATAACATGACCGAGCAATGCCAAATCGAGCAAATGACGAAGAAGCTTCGAGAACTACCGGAACTTCTCTCTAGCTTAACAATTGGGCTTGCCTTTGGTTGTTCTCTTCCTTTGCTAGTTCTCTTCCTCTTTCACATCTACAATCAAGCTCTCCTCTGGTAGGTTTCTTCCTTTTTCACATCTGCAATCATCTCTCGCTTGGAGCTCTCCCCTAGGCAGGGCGAGGCGAGCCCTCGCCCGATCTGGCGGGGGCACCGTCGCCGACGACCGTGAGGCTGACCCTCACCTGGGTTGGGCGAGGCGAGCCCTCGCGGCCGCCGGTGAAGCCTCCCAGCCCATGACCATCGGCAAGGAGGAAGAGGAAAAAGGAAAAATGAAAGAAAAAAAGAAAAAAATCAAAAAGTGTAAAAAAAACGAAAATACTCATGGTCAGGCCCTTTTTTGAAATAAAGATGGCACTTCAGGTCCTTATTTGAAATAAGGTTCATTTCGGGCCTTTATTTGAGAAATTGAGAGCACTTCGGGCCCATTTTTTGGAATTTTCCCTAAAAAAAAAAATATGTATTTTATTATTTGTCGTGGAATCTATAGAAAATCCACGCATGCTTTTTATAAATAGGGTTAATATCACGAAAAACCCCAAACTGGTACACCTGTGACAAATTTACTCCAAACTATTTTTTTGACCACGAAAAATCCCGAACTGGTACACCTGTGATAAATTTACCCTGAACTATTTTTTTGACCACCAAAAACCCTAAACTGGTACATCTGTGACAAATTTACCCTAAACTAAATTTTTTTACCATGAAAAACCCCAAACTGATACACTTGTGACAAATTTACCATCCGTTAAATTGGGTTAATATCACAAAAAATCCCAAACTGATACACCCGTGACAAACAGAGGGTAAAAACGCCAAACTAGTACACCTGTCAACTGCTACATGTCATCAAACTCAGCAATTTTACGGTTAGATTTAACGAAAACTAATGAAGGGTAAATTTGTCACAAGTGTACCAGTTTGGGGTAAATTTGTCATAAGTGTACCAGTTTGGGGTTTTTCGTGGTCAAAAAAATAGTTTGGGGTAAAATTGTCACATGTGTACCAGTTTGGGGTTTTCCATGGTATTAACCCTTATAAATATTCTCCGGAAAGAGAGGGGCCCACAAAGTTCGCAGAGCCGTTCGATTGATTGGAGCGTGTGATGTCGACGGTGAGGTTGAGCAGGAGTCGGTCCCAGGTGGGGAAAGGGCAGAAAATGATGGGGGACGTGGGAACGGCACAAGCACGCGAACGCATTTACATGCACGCCTTGGGGAAAGTTGCATAATTGCATGGTTTTCAACCTGAACAGTGATTAGGCAAGTTTTTTTGTAACTAGCCCGTCTTATGTACCAGCATAATTAAGGATTTCATTAATGTAATGGTGAAGTCGTGCCAATTTATCAACGCGTTCGAAAGGTTGCCATCGAAAATTTTTACCATTTATGAACGCTTTACTCGTGATTCGAACGATCGACCAGTAAAGTTTCCGTTGCGTGGCGAGAACAGTCTTGATCCATGTTGGCGTCCCTAATTTGTGTTATAGGGAGAGCCTTATTAATAAAAGATCATCTTTACTTTTGGTATGCTCCGCTTACAGATCTGGTTACCGTAAAAATAGCAGCGGACACGACTTCTTTTTTATGCCGAGAGATGTGAGATATTAAAAGATTTCATGAAAGTATAGCGCGGCGAAGTGAGAGTAGGAAATCCAACAATAAATTTCATGGACTATAGTTTGTAATGTATGAGATAGCCTTTGATCATTCTTTTACGCTACTGTGGCCATTTAGCTCGTATCGGTAGCCGAGGTTAACCTCCCCGAACTCCAAGCACGTCTCGGGATGTCAAACGGGCCGTTAATCCATTTTTTTTTTCAATTTGTATGTATAATCATGCTTTGTATTAGGTTTGGAACATCTCTATCTCTATGATGAAAAATACATTACCGATATCAAATTAAAACTTGAAGACTTGGTAAATCATCTCCATGGGATGAATCTCTATGATGTCCGAGCTCTCCGCCGTTGAGAGGGGGGACTCGACAGACATCATTCGCCAACTACAATCTCCTTAGGACCAATCCGCACAATCTCCTTTTGCAACCACGTGAAAGCCGGTCGGCAACTTTAAATGCTACGGTTTGGTAGATGCACGCCGTCGGTGGATTCAAGAAGAGAAGTACACAAAGTCATGACCCAAGGAGGACACAGACATGATCCCCCATAAATGGTTTGGCGAAGGGGAAGGTTTTTGTTGGTTGCAGGAGCTGAAATGTTGCGTGGCTAGAATGAAATCTAGTCTACACATGCAAATAAAAATATCGTATAGACACATTTTATGAACTATATCTCATACCTAATGCGTTTCGTAACAAGTTACGGTAAGAGAGATTCAGATTTTAGTAGAACAAAAGTGCCATCTCCGTATATTTTGTAGTTTACGGATGCGACTATACCCTGTTGGGGATATCCCAGATCGGTTATGGAAGGGGCTGGTGGTCGGTTTAAATGTGTGAGGGAAAGCCTCATCCTTTGAACTAACTTTTGGGGTAAGAGAGACCCAATACCACCCAACACTAATATCAGACTCGGGGCCCGATGTGTGAGGGGGAGATTGTTGGCGTTATCCTACATCGGTTGTGGGTCGATTTATAGGTGTGAGGAAAATCATCCTCCTTTGAGCTAGTACTAGCACAAGCTACAGAAAAGTAGGGTAAACTTGAGAGCATGAATTACAACATGCTCTTCTCCATCTTGGTCCCTAAAGAACAACCCTTCATTGGCCATCTGAACATTTGGAATGGTGCATCATTTTCTTGATACCCAAATTATGATTATGAGTATGAAGATTAGGGCTCGAACATTGCGTCTTAGAGACATATTTTCTAAATGGGCGAGCGTAAATTTCTGAATTACCAATCCATTCAAGAAGATCATTGTCTCTAGAATAATAATACCCTAATTGGCTTCGGTTTACCTTGAATTTTTGGAACAATTTGAAGACAACTCATACTCGGGATTAGAATTAATGGGAAGCGCCTCTTCATAAGTGGTTGAATTTACAAGGAGAAAGACAGGTAGAGAAAAAGAAAAAAAAACACTTGGGTTGTTGCGGAGCAACGCATGGCTAATTGACCGCGGGAGTGAATTCAACGGGGAGCGAGGAGAAAAATGACATAGCTAAGGTTCGCGGTAAGCCTATTTGGTGCAATTCTTTATTGTAGCAAATACAACCGTGAAAAGAAGTGCTGCAACTTTGAAAAGATGTAACTCATCGCAGCTGCAACTTTTAGGTTTCGGAAGCTGTGTTGTCTAACTTTGAGGTTGTACAGTCTTACAACAGATATCGCGAAACACACAAGTTATAACACTTCAACAGTATGGTTACATCGCAGCAAAATTGCAGCTATATCAAACAAACATATTATCAAAGTTCGAGAAAATTGTCAAAAGACAACGCCATAGCTAGGCGAGGCTCAGCCTCGCCTAGCCATGGGATGGCTGGGCCGAGCCAGATCTGGGCTAGGCCAAGCTCGCCCAACGGCGGCGCCAATGGCTAGCAAGGTTTGACCTAGCCGGCCCTTGCCTTCGGCCGGCTAGAGGTAGTGGCTGACGTCATGGCTGTTCATCAGGAAGAAGATGAAAATACAAAAAAAAAGAAAAAAGAAAATAATATAAAGTTTAAAAAAATATTAAAATATCATTAAAAATTGCCAGGTCAGTGCTGGTTGGGTCCACGACAGCGACGGCAGGCCAAAATTGACCGAATGAACTGAATTGGCACAAATGCAAGAGGTTTAGGACTAAATTGGCACAAATGCAAAAGCTTTAGGATTGAATTGGCAAAATTAAAATGTTTAAGACTGAATTGGCAAAAGTGCAATAGATTTAGAATTTTTTCGACCATTTTCCCATCAAAGTTAAGGACACCTATCACTTTCGATCACATCAAATAGATGATCCAATGGAGTTCGACTCGTCCACATTTGACCTCACACCTCACATAGGGCGCGCATGGCAACACTTCTGCTTTAAAAATCAATTTCTGCTTCTGAGCAAAAGCAAGTTAATTTTTCTACTTCTGCGGAGAAGTTATTTATTTTTATTTTTTTACTCCAAGTGGCTCTAAAACTTAGACCATAAAAGAAAATGACTCCAAAACTATTTTTGAAGCAAAAAAAAAAAAAAGCTCCATAAGTAAATAATAAAAAATTACGTAGCCAAACGAATTTCTACTCTAGAAGTTACATTACCACAAGGATTTCTGCTCCAGAAGTGTTGTCTTGCACACAACTTCATTTGTTTTTCTACCATATGAGGCTACTTCTCCATTGCTCTCTATGCATCTGTTTTTCCTCTCTTTTAAATTCGTTTCCATTCTTTCTCAAACTAATTGAATTGAAAAAGCCTTTTGATTTTCTATCATAATTGTTACTACCCTACTTGAAATAAAAAATAAAATACTAAGTTGAAGCGTTTTTCCTCTTATTAATACTAAAGGCCGCGCATGCCAGACTTAGGTGTGTTAAAGATTAGACTTAATCACACAAATTATATAAATTAGAGAATTTGATTGTACAAAATAAAAGATCCAATTGCAAACATGCAGGATAAAAATACAATAATCCCCTATCAAATTCTAATGCCGGGTGCCCTAAGCCTGGTCAGTTGACCATGCTGGTTATTGTTCTTACAGATAGACATTCCTGCAAAACAGCCATCAGATGAACCTATCTCATTACAAAGGAACAGATAGGTCTTAGGTTGGCAGGCAAAAAATCTCAGTAGGCAGGCAAAAAATCTCAGTAGGCCCTGTTGTGTTGGTGTTGGTGATAAGGTGCCGGGAAGGAAGTGTGGAAGACTACCTGATTGAGGTAAAGTCCAAAAGAGATCAGATTTGCACCCCCAAAACCACAGTCTAGAGAGAGAGAGAGAGAGGGGGGTAAGAAGAAACCCTATTGACTTGCAGACTTGCATTTTCAGACACGAGTCAATCAAGATTGAATTCCTCCCATGTCCACTTTCACTGTTCACCACCAACCCCATGACCCACCACCACAAAACCCAAAAGCTCACATTTTCTATCTCTACCCTCCACTTGATTAGTAAATTAAAGAAAAAGGCATTTGCTAAGCAAACCCTAAACACCCACTATCACTAGTTACACAAACCAAATCACTAACAGAAACCAAAAGGAGCTAATCATCTACTCGAAATGACACTAGATATGGTCAAAGACCAAATCAATAGTCACCCCGACTAAAGTACCCACTACTTAGTACTTTTTGCTTGTCACTGTCTGAAGGCCTGTGGCTATATTGGCTATGGCCGAGTGAAATGAAACCAAACTATCAATCCCCATTGCTGTCAGCAACTGCTGGTGCATTTGCATTGATCTGGGTGTGCTTTCTGGAAGAGCCCTTGGAAAGGTGGACTGGGTACTTGAGGGCATTGAGCTGCAGCTTCCTCAGTGCAGCCTCACCAAGATCAACGCCACACACGTCAGAGAGCCTGACCAGGTATAGCAAGACATCTGAGAGCTCCTCACCAAGGTGTTGTCGCTCTTCCTCTTTCCAACCAGGCAGTCCCCTTGCTACTTCGCCTCTCCATTGGAATATCTCAGACAACTCCCCAACTTCCCCAACCTTAAAAAACCATTCAATCAATTGTTTATGACATTAAGAATTACCCTGTACCCTAACATCGCACAACTAAACTCGCAAAAGAAGTAAGACGATTTACGATGATCAACAGCTCTACGCACATTATAAAAAAAAAAGAACCTTTTTTTGGTTTAATTTAAAACAAGTAGAGATACAATGCTTGATAGGGAAGAACCCACAAGTTTTGTTTTTCTCCCTTGTACCTTTGGGTTGATGAAATCAAGTGGGGCCTTGGGTCTCAATTCACAAGGGACCGACAGGTACATTCTTTGCTATCAGAATCTGCTATGTTTTTCTGTGAATGAAATGCTGCATGATTTCAAGCACTGTGAGGGCTACCAGTACCTGTCCCAAATGCACTTGCTACAGTGGCAAAAAGGTGAAAACTCGTACAGCCAAGGGCCACATTCATGAACTTAACCTAAGCTCCCTCCATGGGAGTCTCCTAGAAAGCCAACTTTTGCCCCCACCATTTGGTCCTATCCTTTCATCACTCAATAGGTTATTTTCGATTGTCTATCTCTATGCATTCAAATCAATCATATTAAATAAATCAGTTCTTACTTGACAATTGTCTTAGATAAATGGAAACACTATTCCATACATGCTTCGAACGCATCTAAAAATCCTTTCTGTCACTTGCCACCAAATTACTCTTCCTTCCTACCATCAGCTCAAAAGGGTTTGCAATGCTAGTCTCCTTTCACCTAACCTCAAAGGCACATAAAAAGGGTCTAGATGTCACAAACAGACGCTAATCAAGATCTACTCTGCTTCAGTTCTATGCAGGTGTGTCAATAAGCCAAAAAAAAAAAAGGAGAGACTCAGCATAAAAAGACGGTCTAAAAGCTTCTATTCCGAATAACACGAGCTAAAAAATATAATCTTCAGAAACCCACCTTTCCAAAAGCCATCAGACGAAAAAGAAAGTGGCAAAAGCACACGCTCTAAAACGAAGAGAAGCATGAAATCACTCCAATCAAAGACAGAAGATGAGATTAGTGTTCCATCCGGAGAAAAGCACGAGTCTTTATGATTGACTAAACGATGAAATTCAAGGAAAGAAGGGTTCTTTTTTCCCTTCGTTTACCAAGGCCAAGAGGAGGTTTCTAGGGCTGTGAAACTGATCCCAGTCTCTCTCGCTCGCGAACTCCGCCATTCTCTTCTTCAGCTCTTCAAGAGTGACCCCGTTTTCTCCCATAATCTCTCTCTCTCTCTCACTCTCTCTCTCTCTCTCCAACAAAGAAGAAACCTTGGCACTGAGGCGATATGAGAGAGAGAGAACGACAACCTGGCCTGCAACTTCTTTCTCTCTCCAGTACAGGGTAAAGAATATTATTGCATAGGGTGGGCGACCGGTAACCGGGAATACACGGTTGCTAGTGGGACGTGGACGTCCACATGGCTGACACGTGTGGGAAGGGGGTCTGCAGGCGACGACCATGGTTGGCTTGGGGATTTGGAGGGACCATCCGCCACCTGTTCGTTTTTTTTTTTGGTCGAATAAAAAAAAAACAGCCCGCCATTAAATATCCGAATTTTGCCTTTTCGGAAAATCTCTAACATAACGATGGAGGAAGGAAAAACAGCTGGACATTAAGGGAGTGAATGAAAATCAGGGAAAATTTCGTTTAAGGGCTCGTAGTGCCCTCGATTTCTTAAATAAGGGTATGAAGTGGACTTTATTTCAAATAAGGGCATAAAGTGCCTTTTTTATTTCAAAAAAGGGCTTGAGAATGGGTAGTTTAGTCATTTCCCTTTTTTTGAACTTTTTTCCTTTTCTCTTTTTTTCTTTTCTTTTTTCCTTTTTATTTCTACCCTAGCTCACCGGTGGTCGGCCATCGGCGAGGGCGGCAGCGGCCTCGCCCGGGTGAATCGAGGGTGGCCCTCGCCGGGGCGAGTAAAGGGCGGCCCTCACCGACCTCCCCAGGCGAGTCGAGGGCAGCACTCGCCGGCCAGATCTAGCAAGGGCAGCCATCCCCTCGCCCAGGAGAGGCCGGCTAGGGCCGCCCTCAGCTCGCCTGGGCTAGGCCGTCAAGGCTAGCCCTAGGCTCACTCAGGTGCCGGTAGCCTCGCCCAGCCCTGCCCTCGAGGCTGGCGAGGGCCTCGCCCGGGCGAGCCTAGGGCGGCCCTCGCTGAGGCGAGCAGAGGGCGGCCCTCGTCGGCCTCCTTGGGCAAGTCAAGGGCTACCCTCGCCGGCCAGATCTGGCAAGGACAGTTGTCGCCTCGCCAAGGCGAGCCCGCTGCTGCCCTCATCGATGGCCGGCCACTAGTGAGCTAGGGCAGAAATAAAAAGGAAAAAAAAAAGAGAAAAGGAAAAAAGTTCAAAAAAAGGAAATGACTAAAATACCCATCCTCATGCCATTCTTTGAAACAAAAAAGGCACTTCAGGCCCTTATTTGAAACAAAGTTCACTTCGAGCCATTATTTGAGAAATCGATGGAACTTCGGGCCCTTAAACGAAATTTTCCCCTGAAAACCATTTTGTTCCAGAAATAAGTTTCTAGAACAGAAATAGATTTTTCTATTTCTAGTTCTGGATGAGTTTTTGAGCAAAAAAAAAATGCGTTTGATAACAACAGTTGAAAATTTTGACTTCTAGAATAGAAGTAAGCCGCGGCAGCGACCAGCGGCTGCGGCTGGCGGCGGCGACAGGGGGCCAACGACTGACGGCTTGGAACAGAAATTCTATTTTTATTTCTCCAAGAAACTAAAATTTTTGTTTCTCAAAGTTGTTCCAAATCTATTTCCGGAACAACTTTTTGTTTCAAAAATAGAAAAATAAAATTACGTTACCGAACCAGTTTATGTTCCAAACCTATTCCAGAAATAGGTTTGGAACAGAAATTCTATTTCTGAAACGTTACCATGCACCCCATAACTATTAGTTTGTTTCGCGAAAAATAAGATGATTAGAAAAATACCGTGTATTGTTTTGTATGAAATTTTAAATTTGATTTCTTTTTAGAAAAATTACCAAAAAATTGAAATTTTGAATTATTTTGAATTTTCTTGTTTTTTTCTTCTTCCTCAACAGATCGTTGGCCACAGGCGAGGGAGGAGCTCGCCTAAGGCCGGTCACCAGAGAGGACAGCAACGGAGGCCAGGGCCAAGTTGTTATCCTTGAGGAGATTCAAACGACGGTCGACGAGAGACGTCGTCTCGAGGGTAGAGAGGCTCTTCTTGGAGGCCTCGAGGAGTTAGTAGAGCTAGTGGTGGCCACGGGCAGGTTTGGGCAAAAAACTGGCCCGGGTCAAACTCGGAACGGGCCTGTTGACCAGGCCCGCCAGTTCGGGGTTACGTTTTTTGTGAACAGGCCCGGAACCGGTGGTTCCGAGCCGGTTCCGAACCGTGTGGAGAAATTTCCGATTCGGCTGGTTCGGAAGTGGCTTATAGCCTTTGCCTTGCAACGGCATTTGGCCAATTTTTTTTTTTAAAAAAAATCTATCCTAAATTTTATAAATATCCATTTTCATGTTTCATTTTTTCTCACAAATTCTCTCAAATCTGCGACTCTGTCAATTTTTTGAATTCGCTTTCCGCTCAATTCTCTCAAAAAAATAGCAAGTGGAAGCAGAGGTAGTGGCAGAGGAAAGACCCCGATGAGGGAATTCGATTATCCTCATGATCCTCGTGATTTTACATATTGAGGAGACGATGTTGATGATATCAACATTATTTCCAACGTCGAGCACGTCCCAATGCAAGAAAGTCTGCATCCTCCTCTTACCAGTGTCGAAGAAATATCAACAACAAAGGAGTTGGAACGGGAGGGTACATCCGACATACGGGAACACTTCACGAAGGAACATTTAGGTGGAAATAAGTATGAGGTAAAATGTAAATATTGTGGGGCAACATACAAATTTACAGGTGGAGGCGGCTATGGAACATTTAAATGGCATTTGAGATCGAAACATCCAACGCAAGTAGGGATCGACACCAGCCAACAAAAAATTTTCGGGTATGCCAATTCTAACGCTTCTCTTTTATTTTATTACAATGAAAAATATTATAAAGAAGAATTAGCTAGATTTGCTGCCGTTGAACGTTTATCGTTTAATTTTGGTGAAAAAGTTGGTTTTAATCATTTTACACAAACTGCATGTACTCCACAAGCAAAACCTGTTTCGAGAAATACGCTTAAACGTCAACTTTTTGATATTTATAAAAGAGAAAAAAAAGATTTGAATTTTTTTTTTATGAATTTCAATGGATGTATGCATATAGGTAGCGACATTTGGAGCGATCCTTGAAAAACTCATTCTTATATGGGTATTACATGTCATTGGATATACGATGATTGGAACATTCAAAAAAGAGTTATTGCATTTCGAGTTTTTGATGATAGGCATACGGCAATTAATATTTATAGAATAACTATGCAAGTTTTAAGTTTTAAGTTTTAGAAGAATATTTTTTGGTTAATAAAATTTTTTCAGTTGATTTTGATAATGCCGCGGCAAATACCCCTTCCATTCTCGAGTTAGAAAAGATTTGTAAACCCTCTTTTGGTGGACAATTTTTTTCACGTTAGATGTGCTTGCCATGTTTTAAATTTATGTGTACAAGATGGTTTACAAACTATTGATGTTTTTCTCAACCCAATAAAGACAGCAATTCAATTTTTATGGAGACATCCTCAAATTATGAAAGAATGGGGAAAATTTTGTAAAGCAAATAGAAGAAGACCAAAAAGATTTCTAAGAGATATTCCAACTCGTTGGAATTCTACGTACGAGTTGCTTAATCAATCTTTTGCATATAAAAATTTATTATGTACGTTTATTTCAAATAATATTTCTCAAATTAATTTATTCCCACAAGAGTGAGATATTTGCAAAAAAAATAATAATTAGATCTTTTAAAAGTTTTTAATGATGCAACTTATACTTTATTCGGTGTTTATTATTCTACTACGCATTTATTTTTAATAGAGTGTGTTAATATTGCTGGTATTTTTGAAGAAAATGAAAAATATTATCAATTAGGTCCGACTATTATGGCAATGCGAACAAAATGACTGCATTATTATAGCGAAATTCGTCTTATTTATTTGGTTGCTTGTGTTTTCGATCCACGTACCAAATTAGATGATTTATGTGATGATTTGAATACATATTATGACTGTTTACATTTGATTGAATTTATAGATATTAGAACTATACAAACAGTAGTTAAAAATGCAATAGTTGAAATGTATAATGAATTTTCTAATATATATAATATAGGTGATAGTGGATCTTCCTAACCTAGTGACGTACAAAGCGGGAACCTAGGTGGAATTAGTAGATGGTACAAAATGATGATGAATAGGCAAAAAAGACAAAATGGAGCAATAGAAAATATTTCCGAAGTAGAGACTTATTTAACTACTTTTTTGAGTTTAGTGAATCCGAAGGCAGCACAGATTTCAAAATTCTAGAATGGTGGAAGATGCATTCAACCCAATTCCCAATTCTCGCTCTCATCCCAAGACAGGTTTTAGCAACCTCTTGTTCAACAGTTGCGGTTGAACAAGCATTTAGCGTTGGAAGCAACATTTTGGACGATCGACGTTTAAGATTAGCTTCAAAATCGGTGGAGGCTCAAGCTTGTGTCAATGATTGGACAAAGGCTCAACATCGACAGCAAGAGATGGATCGCAGCAATGAAGCCGAATTCTTCGATGATGGAGATACCACCGCCACGGGTACTGTTTTCGGAACCGACGAAACGAATAGCGACGATTGACGATGAGATAAGTATGGGATTATCAAAGGCAAAAGAACTATATGGGTTTTGATTTTTCGATCTCAAGAAGATATTTAGGCGCTTAATGATAATTCATTAAGTTCAAGCCCATTCCTCTTCCCTTTTCCCCCCTAAAATATGATTACAATTTACAATTTGTATTTGATAATTTATTATTTCATAATTTCATAATTTTTTTATTTCATAATTAATTATTTAAAAATTAAATTTGAAAATCGGAACCGGAACCGGCCGGTTCCATTCCGATTTTGAACCAGAACCGGGCCTTGAATCGGCCCGGAACCGTCGGTTCAAAACCGGAACCGGAACTGGCCCTTAAGGTTCCGGTTCCAGTTCATAGTGGCCACAAACCGGAACAGGCCGGTTCCGAACTGAAATCGGTCGGTTCCAAACCGTGGCCACCACTAAGTAGAGTCGCTCCACGGCAGCCAAGCGCTCCTTCGTGTCCTTGGCGCACGTGAGCTCCAAGGCCTGCACTTTCGATGGAGAAGACGGTGGGGATCCGTACGACAAGGAGAGAGAAAGCAGATCGATAGGAGGTTGTTGGCTCAGAGTTTTGTGATGTCGAGAGAGGAGGGGTGCTTTGAAATAATGGCGAGTATTACGGTGCATGGACCTAGTTTTGAAGATGTTTTTTATTTCCATTGACCGAAAATGGTTTCATCGACTAAAATCCTGTAAACTTTTTCTTGGAAGTTATTTTCCATGAATCTGTTTATTTAGCAGAAAATGAATAATTTGAAAAGTATTTTTCCTAAAAATGATGACTTATATCTTTCACAAAAAATGAATGGACTTCACCAAAATTTGGATCCTGATTATTGACGATAATGAAGATATTTTCTATTGACTAATTATTTTAAGTGAGACGAGCCATCATTTTTAGGATAGTATTTTCTAAATCATTTATTTTTCTAAAAGTGGTGTATGAACGAAAATATTTTCATCTTTCACAAAAATGTTTCAATATAAGTTGTTGTCGCTAGTCATTATTTTGAGCGATACAGACGGTAAAGCAAAATATTTTTCAAATCATTTATTTTTTACAAAATAAACGAACCTTAATTTTCTTTATCTCTCTCTATATCATACACACAAGTGTATATATATATACTTGTGTGTATGAAAGTCTTTAAATTGTGTGCTTACGATTTTCTATAGGAATTATGGAAGAAAGCAAGAAATTACGATAAGTCACAATTACATGATTAGTTTTACACAGGTGCATTCTCTTCCACTCACGTTTCGTTAAAAGATTTTCGTGAAATTATACGCTTGTTATACAATCAGTACACAAGGAGACAGTAATTTAGAGTATGTTCAAGATGTTTATTAATCACATGTCTCGGCCGACCTCCTATTAGCGATATGGCTTTATAACGAATATTAGGTTCTCTTATAATGGATGATTTTCATATCGATCTACTTATCTTGATAAATCTTATGTGCTCTTCAAAGTTCGATACGAGCAAAAAATCCCATGTCTACGAATACCCTTTTTATATGGTAGCTAGCAAAGCTAGGTTTGATTCAAACTTAGGCTCCATGGGAATCCCATGTCTACGAATACCTTTTTTATATGGTAGCAAAGGAGGACCGAGCCTATAGCACACCGGTCGCCTTCTCCATAGACCCGGACCACCCGTATATGATTTTACTAACCGGTCTTCTTCTGATTAGTGGATTACAGACACATCGCTCGTATTTAATTTTAGTTAAATTTGCATGAGGGTGATATAACTTGTAGCCCATCAACGAGAGGTGTGATTTATGATCTACTGACATGAAAAGCAGGGGATAAACTGAATGTATAACTCTTCTAACACATGATCTACCGGCGTAAATAGCTCAAGCGTAGGTCATGTGGAATCAGGATATCTGACACCCGATGTTCCACCCTTGCTTTGATACCACCTGTAATTGATCCGCGCCGTTTTCATTTGAATAAAGTACTCGGATAATGTTGATACCTTTGGCTTTATTAGAAGAAATGGTCTAAAATGAAAAAGGACAAGTTGATCATTTGTAGAACAAAGGTGTTCATATACACAAAAATGTATAGTTCTCATTTTAACTCAACTTTTCCATGGTTTCGTGATTGGAGAGCGAAATCACGAAAAAAAAGAAAGAAAGCAATTGACAAAACATTGTGAGAAAATTAGAGAAAATTGTCCATAGAGTTTTCAATCTATTGCACTTTTGTCAATTCAGTTCTAAACCTTTAAATTTTATTAATTGAGTCTTAAACCTTTTCACATTTTACCAATTGAGTCTATCCGTCCAATTTTGGCTGGAAATTGTTGACGAGGACCCCGGCGGTCCTACGTGGCACGGCCGGCACTACCTGGACAATTGCTAGCATTATTTTAATATTTTAATACTTTTTGTGTTCTTTTTCTTTTCTTTTCTTTATCTTGTTTTTTTTTTCCCTTTTTAGTTCAAAGGGTCGGCAGGGCCGCCCGCCACTGGTTGAGGGCCGCTGACCCCCGCCGTTCCCTCGGCAAGGGCCTCGAAGCCCTCGCTGGTCGCGGGTGAGGGGTCACGAGCCCTCACAGGCCATAGCGAGGGTGTGGCAGCCCTCACCCAGGCCCTCGCTGGCCATGGTGAGGGTGGGCGAGGGACACGACGCCCTCACCCACCTTAGTGAAGGGCCACAGCGAGGGCGGCGGAGTCGTCGGCCCCACCGGTCCTTTGAACAGAAAAAGAATAAAAATAGAAAAAAGAATAAAATACATAAATAAAATAAACATAAAATTCGAAAAAATATTAAATATTATTAAAATTTATCCACGTCAGTACCGGCCGTGCCACGTAGGACGGCCGGCATCCACGTAGGCGATTTTCGGCCAAAATTAGACCGATGGACTCAATTGGTAAAACATGAAAAGGTTTTTAAGACTTAATTGACAAAATTAAAAGGTTTATAGCAGAATTGGCAAAGTTCAATAGGTTTATGACTTTTTGGACAATTTCTCAAGGAAAATTATCTTAAAAATTTTAGGACTCAATTGATACAAGTGTAATAGATTGAGAACTTATTTAATGAGTTTGCCAAACATCCTTGAAATGACCAACTTGCCGTTGGATAGATACTGAGCAAGTAGGAGGTGCAGTTGCAGTGCTGGTGTATGCTTCGCTTTAATAACAGTGGCCCATGTTAGAGAGAGGGAACGAGCGAAAGCACATCCACCGGAGAAAGAGAGAGAGAGAGGGAGAGGGAGAGGAACCTGCAGTAGAGCGGGGGAATGAGCGAAGTGAATGAGCAATCGAGCGACTGAGCAGTCGAGGTCGAGCGAGAAAAGAGGGGCAAAGCGTGGAGAATAGGGTCTTATTTTTTGAAAGGGGAAAAAATGGACTTCCAAAATTCTTTTGAGGGTGAAAAAGGCAACATACTAAACTTCATTAAGAAGTGCTGAAAGCTCCTAAAGTCCCTTGGGAAAACTTGCCAAACACCTCAAATTTTCCCATCTTAGGAAAGCTGAACCAAACACAGCCATCATTAGTGGTCCGATCACGACAGAGACCAATTGCTCCATAGGGATGGTTTTGCTAATTGTGAATCACTAACAGAAGAAGAAGAAGAAGAAACTCAATACTCATATTTTTTGGCTGGTTGGGTATATTGATTTTGGGGTGGCTGAGTATACGACTTAAGTATATATATTATTGATAAATTTATATTTTGATCTCTCATTTAATTTATCTTTTTTTTTAATTTGATAAATTTACATTTTGATCTCTCATTCATTAAGCAGGATAATATTCGAGAGATACATAGAATGCTTTCAAGCTCTCAAATAACTGCATAAAAAGTAAATAACAGAAAGCAAATAACAAAGCATATTCCGCAACTAGAAGCACACTCTCATCCTCCAAGAATAGATTTGTTACCATAAAATTTCGGCGGCCGATCACCAAATTCAGTGATGAGCACATACCGAGAACTCCCACATCAAATGCAATGGCTTGCGGTGTGCGTCTAGGTTCGACGTCTCCATCACCATCGCCGAGCAGTAACACCAACATCAGTATGTTGAAAGAGCACAAATCAAATACTTGTAAGAAACTCCTAGATCTATATCTAGATCTAGTTCGGAAGAGTAAAATCCCTTGATCTAGACCTAAATCTAAACTGGGAGAGGAGAGCGGCATAATCTTGGAGAATTTATGGAGTCACGTCGAGAACATCCTCATCGGTGGCTGTCGACTGGATGAATGACCGAACTGATCTCCACATTTACCTAAGAGTAACTGCAGAAAATTATTCACACTCGCAAACTCCCAAAACATAGTAGGAGAAAAAAGGAAAAGGAAAAGCAGTAGAAAGGTAGAAACGGTGGGGGAGGGGGAGAGGGAGAGAGAGAGAGAGAGAGAGGGGGGGAGGGAGAGAGAAAAAAGTCCCTCTCTCTCCCTCAGAATTTGCAGCAGTGGTGACGAAAACCCTAGGTGGGGGAGGGGAGGGGGAGGGGAAGAGGGAAAGAGAAAAATCCGTGCTCGTCTAGATCCCTAATTTATTAAAAATGCTTAAAATTGACCCCGTGCGTATCGAAATAGCATGTTGAAATGCTGGACTCGCGTGTCGCTGACATCTCTGAAGCATTGATCACGTGTCAGTAGCATGTCAGAGAGTATTGAACACGACACGGAGGCTCTCGGAGAATGTCGGTGCTTCCTAAACTGTTCCTATATTCCCCCAAGCATTAACATAACATTAAACTCATGCGGCTGGATTGGCTGGATGGATTTGCCATTGCTCGTAAGCTTTTAGGTGCTCGATAGATACGCACTGTCCCTTAGTACATGATTCAATATCGTAATAAGAAGGAAAAAACATACCTTCCTCATCGTAAAAGCAATGAATTCTCAGCTCATGCTGTGAAAGCATTTTCCTATCTTTGCTGTTTTTCTTCCCACAGTAGTACTTGGATTTATATACTATCATAGGCAATTCTAGTATGTGATGCCCATATAAACAATTGAGGCTCAAATTAGACATTTGGGTAATGTGCGTAAGTGAAGCTCTCATCCTAATGCTGATGGATCAACATTGCTGGTCCTCATTTCCCACCCTTGTCATTTATAGGAAATTTTTTCGTAGGGGTTTGATCCACACGACGAATGCCTTTCACCAAGGGTGGATCTTTGATTTTCATTGAATCGGGTTCCGTGGCAATTTGGACAGAAAGTAAATCGCATAACAAGAACTGTAACTAATTACTCTAAATGAAAATAGATGTAAGAATTGGAAAGATAAATTGATGATCCGAAAGATACATAGTTAGTGTTGACGATTGCAGATCCCTTTTCGAATGATTCAACTCAGCTTTGTATAGCCTATTATAAATTGTAACCACTCACAAGCGGTTAATAATAAAATTGACAGTAACAATCACATCCTCATAACTTTAGGCTCCATGATAGCATGCTACCCTTATCTGTAAGCAGCTACAACTCCTCATTTGCCACTGAATTCAACCATCAATCCACATCTTCTCCTTGGCATCTTCACTTTGTCTTTAGTTTCGTATCCATCACTTGTCTAGATTTTGTTTAAGTATCAATCGTCGACAAATTGATATCGTATGTCGAGAGCTGTATCATGATCGTCTTTGATTATGGTCATCAACAAGCTTTTCATCCACTGATAACTCATCGATAATATTATTGCTTAACACCAAGCTATGTATCAGCATCACATCGACTGAAAAGATAGTCAATTTTTTGTGTCGACATAGCTCGGTGTTAAGTATGATTGGATTATCGACGAGTTACCAATAGCGAAAAGACTTGTCGATGATTGTGATTATCGATGACCATAATACAACCGCCGACATAAGATGGTGATTGGTCGAGAATACTTAGGAAATTTGACTAACTGTTGAATATAGAGAAACTGAAGAAAGAAGAGAAAGTGAAGATGCCGATGAAAGAAAATGACACGGATTGATGGTTAAGTCCAATGGCAACTGAGGAGTTATAACCGCTTGTGGATAAGGCGACGTACAATTGTGGAGCCTAAACTTATGGAAATGCGGTTGTAACCATCATTTTAATATTAAAAGTGATTGCATGTTGTATTAGATTATATAAAGCCGTATTGAATTGTTGCTAGGGACCATCATCAACACAAACACTTATGTGTGTTTTAAGTGTCAAATTATCAATTTCCAGCAGTTGCATTTACCTCTCCTTTAGATTCAGTTGTTCATCCTGGTTGCGCAACTTTCTTCCTGTCCAAGTTGCCACGGAACCACCCGATTCAGTAAAAACCAAATATCAACCTTTGACGAAAGGTATTTCGCCGTTTGGACCAATTCCAGGCGAAACACAAGCTTCGGCTGCAATTCGCACGCTAAATTAATAGTTGCCATTTCTATACGAACAGCTAGATGAATCTTCCTGAATCAGTTGTTTTGTTTGCTCGAATGAATCCATATATGAAGCAACTGCAACTGTTCACTTTACACTAATTAACCCACGAAAAAAATGAAGTGGATGAGCTCAAAGCAGCAGTACAAACTTTTGCCTGGGTCATATATGCATCGCTAGAGACTTTAGAACAAAAGGGTCTATGATCATCTCCGATTTGACCCGCAACTGTCTTCTTCTTCTGTACAGATTGGAGGCAGATGGGCGTCAAAGGTCTTACGTTGGGCGTCATTAAGTATTGGCTTCAGAGTTGGATTATTCGGACCAAGCTCCTCCTGTCTCTGCATCATCTTTTACAAGATTCGAAGCATATGCAATTGTCTCTACTATTTTTTTTTTTTGGCACTTTCTGATGCATAACATGCTTTCACTTTCATAAAGGATTTGATTCTTTTCAATGTCTCTTTCGATGGTGAAGCCAAGCCCCTTTGTTCCACACCAAGAAGTTTCCAAATTCTACATCTTGGGCAAGCTTGGTCATTTGCTTGCAAGGCCATCTCCTGTCTAGCTAGGCCCCTACTTAATCTGATCATTCGGGTCGGAAATTTCAATGGTTGAATGCGAGCTCGTCTAGATCTCCCCCGAAAAAGGGGAATTGAAAATTAGACCGGACTGACCGACTCAATAGGGTGTCTGTTTGATTTTCTGACCAATTTTTCTAATCCGATATGAGTTTTAGCAAAAGTTTGAAAATGCTGACAACGGAGACTGAGTTGAAATACTTTTTGTTTAGGGATGATGAATAGTACAAATAATCCATGAACTTTAGTCTCTTGTGCAATGTCATCTTTGAACTTTGTCTCAATGTACAATGTCGTCCATAAATTTATCATTTTTTCAATATGGTCCATGAACTATTGGTAAATGTTCAATGTAATCCCTTAATTATATGAAAATGCTTAAAAGTTGAGTGACCACATTGAACAAATTAAAAGTTTAAGAACGACATTGCACATTGGACCAAAGTTCAATACCACATTGAATAAATTAAAAGTTTGGAGATGGTATTGCACATTGAACCAGTGTCAGGGACCATTTGTGCCATTTTTATTTTATGGATTTTGCCGATAATGTTGTGTTTGGGGAGCAAGGAAAAAGGCGTGAATGAAAGTTTGACTGAAAAATTGAAGAAAAACTGGAAGTTAATGAGACATCTAAAGGAAAAAATGCGACTTCCAATCTCATTATTTTCTCGTAATATCTCTAATTAATCTTAGTAAATCGAGATATTTTTCAAGGTGGCCGGACACTTGGCTCGTTAGTCGTTAGCAGTTTGGTCCTTGAAAAAGACAGAAAATGGTGGGTGGGTTGTTCTTTTTTGCAGCACTGGCTCCCCGTTGACTTCGGCTCCTCCCAGTCAACTTTCTCCGCCATGCCTGCTTTATCTAACGCGCTTCCTCCTCCATGAGAAACTTCAACTCTCTCTCTCTCTCTCTCTCTCTCTGCTTGTGAACGCAAAGTCGCAAATGGCAGTCCCTAGTTTCCTCCCGAAACATTATTAAACTACCCATTGCCCACCAAACCTCAAATAATTCGGAGCCGTGTAAAGGCACAACCTTTGACTGAACGCACAGGCAACTTCGGCAGTTTTCAGACTTTCAAACCCATGGACCCTTTTCGATCCTCGATCCATCCCACGACTGACCCGTCGCTTTCGCACGCCTCTCTTAAGTGTATCTCCCCTCCGTTCTTCCCCAAATCTTTCTCTGGAGTCTGAACGTGCCCGAGTTGTTGTTTTTTTATCTTGGTTCTTCTCAGTGATGGAGGTGGCTGCTTCTTCTGCTTACGCTGAGAAGGCCTTTGAATCGAGGGCTTTGGAGGCTCTAGGGAAAGGGTTCGATCTGACGAGCGATTTTCGGCTCAAGTTCGCCAAAGGGTGTGGTGGTGAGAGGTTGGTGGTGCTCGATGAGGGCCATAAAAGGGACATTTTGATTCCCGGTGGAGGGACCATCAGGGGTGTTTCCGAGGATATTCGGTGCGATAAGGGGGATAGAATCAGGTTCAGGTCAGATGTTCTTGAGTTCAATCAGGTAGATATTTCTGTGAACTTTACTTGACTTGTTCAATCAGGTAGATTTTTCCTGTGGATAGTGATTGCAATTCTTGAGAACAATTTGAGCGACGGCCTTGGATGTACTGAGAGAAATCCGAACTCGACATGGTTGGCTTGATACAAAGTTGAGTTGAGACTTTTTCACCAACTTTTTAAGTGGCGACACGAGCTGAAGAGAATAACCGAGGCGATTATGATGACACTGCACGAATTGGCAGCCCTGCCTGTGAAAAATAAAGAATTTGGAGAAATGGATCGTTTTCTGCAAGTTGCGGTTAAGCTAATCATATGCAGGTCGTTAGATTCTTGAATCAATACACGTGTGAAGTGAACATGGATCGAACTTTGCCTTTTCGTGTTGTATCATGTGATGCACATTAAGTTCTGTGGAAAAGGAAAACACAATTCTGTGAGTATTCAATAGCTTCTTTTGCTGAGATAAGTTCATGATTGAAAAGGTTCTCTCTATGTCCCCGGTGTGAGCTATAATGTCCAGTCTGTATTATACCTATTAGAAAGGCTTCCGAGTATGAAAATAGTACTAGAACTCACAAGCTCTCTTCTTGGTCTTACTGACTGTTGAGTTGAGCGTTCTTCACAATGAGGATGGGCCTACTACTTGTGTTGCTAATTTTCTTGGGCCTCTCTTGTTCAATTTTGTCCTTCTCCACTGCTGTGTGACCTCTACTTTCAGTCTTATCATAATCCATTACTGGAAATCGACTGTCTAAGCTAACTTCAATTGTGTAGAATCCTTAACTGATGGGGACCGAATCATGATATCTAGGTCTCTTCCTTAGGTTTTTCTATGATGTGTTTTGTTTCACATTCCAGATGTGCAACTTGTGGTGGCAATTCCTCCCTGCAGCCGATGTTTGATCCATAGGTGACTTAGAGTATGATTGAGTGGATAAGAGTGCAGAAACAGTGTACAAGAGATTGAATATGTGCAGAAAAATAAAGCTAAGAGACTTCGCTTATTTTTAAGAAAGCTGAAGTCTCAATAATTGAAATCATTGGAATACTTGCGTTGGCGCAATATTTTGAGTATGTCCTAAGGCCATGAGTTGAAAGCACAATTGCAAGAGTGCAAACCAGTCAACAAATGACATAGAAGGAGAATCCTCTGGTGCTTTATCTCCATTGGAATACTTGCTTTCGTGCAATATTTTGAGTATGTCCTAAGGCCATGAGTTGAAAGCACAATTGCTAGAGTGCAAACCAGTCAACAAATGACATAGAAGGAGAATCCTCTGGTGCTTTATCTACCACTATGCAATAACTGGTCTAGACTAGACTTATATTGAACAAGCGCTTGCTGTCACCTAGTCACCATGGAAGATGATGCTACATTAGCTGGCGATATAGAAAAGCTCTACCGCATTATTTAAGGCAATTGGCGCTTCTGCTTGCAGCTATACTTGGACAAAGTTTTGGGTCAAAACCGTTAAATTTATGCCAATTAAGAAGATTTAAAAGATAGTCCTGCAAATGTTTTCATCTGAATGGAAAACAATTGATTTATCTTAAAAAAGGGAATGAACAGATAAAGCCTGAAAGTTATGTGTTGGATTTAAATGCTGAGGATGTTTTGTCGCGTCACATCAAGGAACAAGGAGAGAAAACCGGGGACACTTGGAACACTGTTGCTGTCTCTTGTAGAGAAAAAAGATGAACACCTCCAAATATACAGATGAGCTCCTCCAATAGTTTCAAATCCCAAATGATTAGGGACTGCCATACTAGGAGATCTGCTGGTGCATAGTCCAGAATTGGGTTGGTTTCGTTTTGGACTAGAGTTACTTGAACAATTTCTCCCTCTTCATTTTCACTTATAGATGTTGATGGACATTACCTACTGAGTTCAGTGTCATTCCCGCTCTTCAATTTCGTTAATTAATACCATTAACTTACTATCTCTTGTTAGCCTCTCTGTTTTTCTTTTCTCGGTGGAGGGGCAGGGGGGAGAATTTAATCTCTCTGTTGACTCTCAAGTTTCGTAGTGAATACACAGACTAATGTAAATTTTGGAAATTTGCAAATGGACTATATTTTTACCGAATTAACTATGATTTATAGGTTTCAATTGGTACATTTCATCATTATGTCATTGTTTTCGTGGCTTTCGGGTATACAATTACAATTCCACAAGACAAATTCTTTGGAGTGTCCTTTTCCTTTAACATCTAAGACACCGGTATATATACAAAATAGGTCTCACTAATCACTATCCTATTGGATATTGTTCCTTTAATGGCACAAATGTTCTTGCTCTTCTTCTCTAGAGAGAGGGAATGAAAATATACAACAGCATGTTCCTGCGTATTTCCATTGCACTTACTATCTAATCCAAATGTCTTTGGGTTTTGGTGTACAATGGTATGGTGGCATCATGACTTGCAGCTGTTTTTTTTTTCAATCAATAGCAATGTTAATTCTCAATATATATTCATATGCCTCTGTCCCAGCGGCTTTACATATTAGCACCCTTGCAAGTTGCGACTTGAGTTTTTCTTATTGGTTCTGCCATGTTCTTTCATTGTAGATGTCGGAATTACTTAACCAGAAATCTTCTCTACAAGGGAAAGTACCTTCCGGCTACCTTAATGCCATTTTCGAGATGAGTGGCGATTGGCTTCTCGATACTGCAGATACCAAATATCTTGCTCTTGATGGCTATTTCATTTCTTTGTATTATTTGCACCTAACCTCGTCCCCCCTGGTGTTGCAAGAAAAAGTAAAGAAGTCAGTTCCACCACGATGGGATCCAGCCTCATTAGCCAGGTAGCTGTCACTTGCTCAAGAGGCAAAAGAAATTTACTTACTAGATGTTTCCCATGAAAAATAAGTTCCCGGCAGCATTTTCTGCTTTTGTTTTGTATTTTCTGTCGGTGGGCATGATTATAGTTTGCATGCAGGTTCATCCAGACATATGGGACACACATTATAATTGGGATGGCTGTTGGAGGTCAAGATTTAGTGTGTGTAAGACAGAGACATGCATCACCAATATCTCCTGCTGATCTTAGAAGGAATCTGCAGGATCTTGGAGATATTCTGTTTTCAGATGGAAATAGTTCATCCCTGTTACAGAGGACAACTAGAGATGGCAAGCATAAAGTATCTATTTTTGTCCCAAAAGTAGATTTATGCTGTGTTTATGTGAAGTTCTGATGGAAGCAACTGATCTTTTACAGGTGCCAGAGATTTTTAATCGCATTTTGCAGTCAAACACCTTGCAGTTAAGCAGCATTACAGAAACATCAAGCAAAGATGTAAGTGAGGATATTGCTGGCTATGTCCCTCTTCTACATAAGTCTCCATCCAAACCTACAGTTTTTTCATACTCTTTATTGATGTTAATTAGGGCCTCACCATAATTTGTTCAAAAAGAGGTGGAGATGCGTTCTTGCATAGTCATTCAAAGTGGCTTCAAACGGTGCCTGCCAAGCCAGAGGCGATCCTCTTCAAGTTTGTACCTATCACTTCTCTTCTGGCTGGAATTCCGGGCAGTGGCTATCTGAGTCATGCAATCAACCTGTATTTGCGATGTGAGTGCTCTTATTTTGGGCCTACATGGGCAAGTGATACTTTCGACTTTTGGGTTGATGGACAAATGAATATGGTGCAGTCATCAGCATATATTGTATGTAACTGTGAATTAAGTTATTGCTCTGCTTCAACAGCTACGTGCATTGGTCATTTCTGAAAATTGAGTGCCTGAAGAATTACTAACTAATCCGCCTGAGATCCTGAATCTATGAGACTGATCTCAGCTATTAACTAGAAGCATATGCCAATACCAATCTAGATTATGTACTCTAGGATCAGCCCTTGTCCCAATGCGGATCTGTACTTTGTTTTTCAACATGGTTGTGACAATTCACTTACCTTTCGATCAGACAAGCCTACTCCTCAAGATCTACAATACTTTCTGGAGTTTCAAGTGCCAAGGCAGTGGGCTCCAACATTCTGTGAACTGCCTCTCAGGCACCAGAGGAGAAAGACATCTTGTCCTTCACTGCAATTTAGCTTCATGGGTCCAAAGATAAATGTCAGCTCCACTCAGGTAAGCCTTCCAAGAGCTCTTACCTCAGATTAGAGCTTTGTTCTCAAAATGCTTGTCGTATGGGCATAACTACTGATTCGTAGAATTACACTATGCATCGTTGATCAATCATGATAGATTTCATTATTAGCTGGTCCATGTCTTTATTTTCTTGAGAATCTCTACCCTTTTGGCAAGGCCTAATGTTATTTGATAGCTTTTGTATTTCCCCGTGCTTCTTCATTCTGCTATCATGACTCATTCCATTGTGTTCAGCGCTCTCTCTTATTTCCTGGGAACTTATTTGGCCAGTCTTCAACAGACCCAGAGATAGCATCCCGTTTATGCTCAGCATACCCTTCCTTAGCCAATCTATATTTTTCTACCCATATTCCTTATTATTGCATCAAATATTTCTTCTTGAAAAGATATCACAATTTCACTTCTTATGTCAGTAAGATTTTCTGGCCTATTGTAACCCAAGTTAATGAAATTTAGTGGTCTATAAAACGAGACTGTTCATTATGAATTTTTTCGGGACAGGTAACTAGCAATCTGAAGCCGGTGGTCGGCCTACGCTTATACTTGGAGGGAAAGAAATGCAACCGTTTGGCCTTGCATTTGCAGCATCTGTCGAGCCCTCCTCACGTGATGACCTCTGCACCAGCGAATATCGCCATTGACAGGCCCCCTCGGTGGCGAGGCTCTGATGAATTCGACTCCAGTGGCCAATTTATGGAACCAATAAGGTGGAAGTCATACTCAAAAGTGTGCACATTGGCCGTTAAGTATGACCCTAACTGGATGGAAGGCGAATTGAGCGGCGTCTTTGTTGTGACTGGAGCCCAGCTTCTTAGCAGAGGGAGCTGGCCAAAGACCGTGCTTCACCTCCACCTGCTCTTCTCCTACATACCCAACTGCACCATCCGGAAGACGGCGTGGGCCATAGCACCGCAGACCGCTCACAAGTCCGGGTTCCTCGCAAATATCAGCACAACATTTACCTTCACTCAAAAGAGTTTTGCCGGTGCAGATAAAAGGGCGCCAGCTCAGCTCAACTCCGGCGTGTACCCGGACGGACCGCCTGTGCCAGTTAGAAATGGGAAGCTTCTCAAGTATGTGGAGACGGCTGAGGTGGTGAAGGGCCCGGAAGATGCTCCAGGGCACTGGTTGGTAATAGGGGGCAAGCTAGTGACGGACGGCGGTAAGATAGGTTTAAATGTAAAGTTTGCATTGTTAGACTATCCCTAGGTTACTACCATTCTTAATGTACATATTTGATTCAGATGAATGGCTTTGGTTGTTGTCTTTTGAAATATCCCTAATGTACACGACATGATTGAGTTGAATACACAGAACGAGATTGCTATACACGATTGCCTTGTATTGACATAAATAACAGGACACTGCAATTTACTCCTTATCCAAAATTCATCTAGGACTTTTTCTGTTATCGTCCAGTGCTTGTGGTTAGAGACTCAGAAAGGTGGGTAATTCTGGCCATTCTCTTGGCATGCCATTTAAATCAATACAAGTTAGAATGAATAGGTGAAGGGATAATTGTCTAAAAAGTCTTAAATCTATACGACAGCCAATTCAATCATAAAACCTTTAATTGTGCCAATTTAGCCCTAAACTTTTTAACAATATGTCAATTTAATCTTAAATCTTTTAATTGTAAAATTTTTGAAAATTTGCCAATTCAGTCCTTAAACCTATTACTTGGATAATTGGTCGGAAAGACTACATTGACAAATCATCAAAAGATTTAGGATTAAATTGGCAAATCGTCAAAAAGTTTAGGACTAATTTGGCATAATTGAAAGGTTTAGGTCTAAATTGATAAATTGTCAAAACGTTTAGAACTGAATTGACACAGTTAAAAAGTTTTAGACGGAACTGGTCATTGTATAACAGGTTTAGGATTTTTTCGATAATTTTTCCAATAAGCGAATCATGCCCTGTACCTCCATGTTTTTTTTTTTTTTTTTGTTGTAAAAAAAAGTGAAATTTTGTAGGAGACACAATAATGTGGTTTGACCAGCCAGGAGCTGTGTTTGAAATTACTCGACGTGCTGTGAACAATTATTTCTTCTTGCTTGGTCAAAGGCAAGAAAAAGTAGAATGCAAGATGGTGAGAGACGGGAAGTTTATTCTGGATCAGTACTAATTGCTCGTGCTAAAATTCATGCATCATTACATACAATATGTGTGAAATTAACACCCGTGACTTTGTGTAGTCTCGCATAATGATCCATAATCAGTCTTTACTCATATCAGACCAGGCTATGCGTATCGACTTGAAACCTATTGCAATTTTGCAAATTCAGTTCTCAACTTTTTGATTTTTTGTCAATTGAGTCATAAACCTTTTCACGGTTTTTCAATTGAATCCATCCGGCCAATTTTGTCTGGAAATCGCCGATGTGGACGCCGGCCGTTCTACGCGGCACGAAATGCCCAAGAACTTCTGTTATTCATGTGTCCAAAATGAAGCTTTATGCTTAAACCTTCCTCCCAATTTTTTTCCTTTTCGTTTAATCTGCAGAGTAGTTTATATAAGCAGATGGTGCTGACTGGAAAGTTTCTCATAATTAGATGAATCTTGCTAGATCGAAGTTGCGAAATTGGCTCTAAATGACCAAGCATCGTTCAGTAATGCGCTGCATCTTCCTGTAACAGAGGCTTGATACAAGCATGTGTATGCGAACCGTTGTTGATTTCATTTCTCTTGTGATCATGCATTTATGGCTTTCAAATCCGTCTCCTCTGTCTTTAATCAGAACGAATCGCTTAACGTCGAATAACCATATGAATTGGAGTTTGGACTACCGGTTTTTTGTAATCGGATGGAGACAGTTCTGTGAAGAGTGTTAAAAGGCAGAGCCCAGAAATTCCCTTACATCAGATACTCTCCATACTAGAGGTTTTATTACCTCTTTTCGAATACTTCGGCGCCTCGACAGGAGTCGACAAAGTCCAATCACAGGAAGAGAAAACAATTTCAGCGGCTTTTACCGGCTGTTTCACATGTCTGTTCATTGAAGAGGAGGCGTACACGAGCACACGAGACGGTCATTGCCAATTCTTTCTGATTTCGAAGTAGTAGCTGAAGTCCATGTAGCACTTCCCTTCATCATCCACGAACTGCGGAAAACCACATGAATCAACAATGGATGAACACAAGGTAAACCCAAGAAGGAAGAGAGAGAGAGAGAGAGAGAGAGAGAGAGAGAGATCTGAATCAGTGGAATCCATTTTCCTGGAAACCATTGTCTTGATGATTGAACTTTAAGGAAGTTACCTTAGTTCTGACAAAATAAGAGCCCCTGGCAAATAGACCACAAGGGATGGTCTCTTCCTCCAACTCATGTGTGTAAGGTTCTTGCCT
This sequence comes from Lenwebbia sp. NSW1173648, assembly GCA_029784005.1. Taxonomy (NCBI): domain Eukaryota; kingdom Viridiplantae; phylum Streptophyta; class Magnoliopsida; order Myrtales; family Myrtaceae; genus Lenwebbia; species Lenwebbia sp. NSW1173648. Next base: position 43,596,279 of record JARCGZ010000001.1, read on the forward strand.
GGGACTGAAAGTCCCAATCATTATTTTGGTGTTCTCCACTGTCATCATCATTCGGAAGAAAATAAACGCGATTTCAGAACATCAGAAGCGAAATAGGTTTCGTGACGACGAATTGAGCTGTTGTTTCTACCTCTTATGCCGGTCTTCCAGACAGTGTATGCATACTTGAGGCCGGACACGGCGCTATTGAAGACGTTGAATGAGAACTTCGTGTGGTACCGTGATCCTTCCTTGAGCGTAAAGAGACTGCGCTTTGGGTTGTTTGAGGCAGCAAATGGCAAGTTAACATCCGGTCTTCCCGGGGATAGGATCGAAAGGGTCAGTATCTTCACTTCTGGCGCTTTTTTCCCGACTTCACCAAAACGAACAGATAATCAGGTGAGAACAGTTCAATTTAAATTGAAGGACCTCGCTCTGTCGGAGTATGTTCTCACTGTCAATGAAGTGTCTAATAGTTCCGCAAAAGGCAAGGTTCTAAGGAAATAGAGTCTATACACTGTACATCGACGACATTGGATTGACGATGAATGCGCTAGTAACCATTTAAACGTACTCGAATGAACAGATTTCACGACACAACAGGGATTACATTGATCTTGTACATAAATTATTTTCCTCATGGTTTCTTAGGTCGAACCCCGTTTAAGTATAAATGTGTCCAGCTTAATGTATTGGGGAAAATTGAATTACCCCCAAAATCAATGGCAGAGACATCCACTCTTCCAAAGAGATGTTCTTTCCATCTCCTCAGTCTTCCCTCATCCTAACAAAGAACATAAACAAGAAAGTCCATACATGTTGGTTGTAAGGCAAATGAAAATAGACAAGTAAAGTGACAGAAATCATGTAAAAAACAATAACCTTGTCCTTCTCAATCTGTTCCTTCAAAGAGAACTTCAGACCGCAGTCTTGCTCTTCCACAGACCTCAACTTCCCATCATCATCTTCTTCCACGCGATCGCTTCCTGCATGAACAGCCCCATTCTCGACCTTCGCATCTTCGGTTTCGCCTGAACTCTTGAAAGCGGCGTCCTTAGGAGTTGGCAAGGCCAAAGTTCCCGCAGCAACCGTAGACATCTCCACTTCAAGTCTCGACTCGAACCCTTATGGCCTTGATTCTCGCTTTGAAGAACAAGAATCTGTTTGAGGGTTTTCAGCTCAGCCCCTACTTAAGTGAGTGTGTGGGCATATATATAATGTTCTTGGAGGGAATCAAATGGAGGGTATAAAGCTGGACTGTGATGATTTGAAGCAGGGTTTTAAAACACAAGAACAGAGGGGGAAAAAGGGTAGTTCTGAATAGAAGAAAGATGACTAAAGTTTGAAGGAAACTAAAGTTTGCAGGCTAAAAAAGTGAGCTTTCCATCATTATCTGTTACTTTCTTTTTTCCAACTATGCCAGCAGTTCATGGCATGCCATTTCTCTCTGAGCAATCATGATTTGATGCGTTTCGCGGGAATAAAGTTTCGAAATGGCAATGATTGTGAGGGAAAACATACAGAGCAGAGATAAAGGAGAGAATGAAAAGTTGTTCATTCTTGCTGCAGAGTTCGGTGATGGAGAAAAGAAACAGTAACAATTTTTGTCCAGGCCTTGCTGTAAACTTGACCGACAGTCAAAAGAGCAGGAACGGATGATTAGCTCACAATGCAGTTGGTAATTGATACTTGATAGAAGGCATTGATGAGAGAGTTCTGTTAGGGTTTCTAAGATTGATTCATGATATAAGTTTACCACGGCGATCAATCGAACCGACCGTTCCGGACCAAATCGGATCCAAGTTCCAGCCTTAGAGCTAGGGTCTCCCTCTCCTGCGCCAAGGTCAATTTCTAGGTTGAACAAGTCCTGAACAGATTTAACGAAGAAACAGAAAATCAAATCGGTTACCCATTTTCAGGGAAAAAAATCCTAAGAAATTAAAAAGCATAGTTGAAAAACGGAAAACGGAGGCCGGGCCGTGGGACGTCTAGATCTGTCAAAATGGGTCATAAGTCCATTTCTTAATTCATATATGATGGGCCGAGTTGTTACGTGGATTAATTATATTTCATAAATAGGCTTAAACATAATATGAGTGTTGAATGGATCGTAAATGGGATTACAACTTAGTTAGACCCAACCCATCTCTATTACTCTTTATTTATTCTCTCTCGCCCTCATTGCGATAATTGGGTCATAAACTGTTAAATGAGTCTATTTGGGTCGGACCATTTGTGACCCGACCCGACCCACCCGTTTGACAGGTCTAAGCCACGCCATAGCCCGGCCACGGTCGAGCTTCGGCGAGTGCATAACGAGGGTTACATGACCCTGGCTCACCATCGGCGGTGGCGAGACCCTCGCCTTTTACATGTTACCTTCAATTTAACTATTTATTTGTTGTTTTGATTGAACTTTTTCTCTCCCTTTTAACTTTGGCAACGACTATGCATTGGCCTCAGCATTTTTACTCTCATAATTAGTAGTTTATTCTAGATAACATTGAGAAGAATCGAACCGGTTCCTCCCCATCATACATAAATCTAAAGAGAGACTTGCCACTGAAGACAGTAGGAATCAAAATCCGCTGAACAATGATTTCCTTAACCCTCAATGATTCGTGGCATGCGACATCTCGATCAGGCGGACGTAGGAATTCCCAAGAACCGACCATGTAACATCATGAAATCGAATGAACACAACTGCTTGCCTTTTTTCCAATTGGAGTGTGAATTACGCTTCCAAATCTCACGTCCACTTTGGCTTTTTGAGAGGATGAAAATTGGTCTTCAATTGCCACCGATGGTTTTTTAGGGCCTAAACTTACATCTCTAATCTATCTTCCATTGAGTAGACGCTTCAGCAACCATATTGAGGAAGTAGATCGAGCTGTATCATCAAGAATGTTGTGGAAAACCGTATACATGCCGGCCGAGATGCTACGTTCATTCTCTCTCTCTCTGACCACCCGACGCCCATTGGACTACTGTGGATTGCCGTCCTGCTGTGCAAGCTGTTGCTGGCCATTGAAACGACCACCACCACCACCGCGGTTGCTTGCGATAGGGAGGTGGCGCCATGAAATTTGGCTGAACAAAGCCTAAAGTTCGATTCCTCCTCTCCGTGGAAAAGTCTATTTTACAATAATGAAATCGACTCTCCTTACCTTTGAACCTCCGTTTTTTCGTACTTCAATTATTCATTTCTTTCTAGCCGTTGCTTGCTTTACTAGTCTTCCCGTAAATATAGGCCTTTTCTTTTCTATTTCACACACCAAAAGCGAACAATACGACACACGCGCTCTTCTGCCCTTCTTGCTCTTTCTTTTGTAGCTAGACCTATCAAAATGGGTCTTATATATGTTAGTTATATTTAATAAATGAGTTTAGACATAATATGAGTGTTAAATGGATCGTAAATGGGTCATTAATGTTATTATAACTTACTTAGATCCAACCCATCTCTATTACTCTCTCTTTATTCACATTCGCCCTCACTTGATCACTCGCTCACTCACTCCGCACTTCACCTTAGTTTGGGTATGGATTTTCATAATTGGATTAAATATGAAAGTATTTTAGGAATATGGGTTTGGGTCGGTATGGGTTGGGTATAGGTCGGGTTAAGTAGGAGTCATTGGATTTGCATTACAATAAATGTGTCATAAACGGGTTAAATGAGTCTATTTGAGTCGGACCATTTATGACCCGACCAAATCCGCCCATTGACAGGACTACTTGTAGCTGGTTTCATATTTCTTGCCGTTCTTGCCCGAATAGCGCGGTGAAACATTAATTAACTGGGTCCGTTGTACCCTGGAGGATCCTCGCGTCTCACCTTCGACACTTATCGAAAGCCGGAAATTGTCATCGAGACAAGTGCTTGCACGCCTCAGACATTTATCGATTTCGTGTTTCCTTCCGGCGATTCTCGCACACACTGTACAAAAAGTTTAGCTTTTTCTTTTACCCCTCTGAACATTGTCTAGTTCCTAATTGGACATCACGTGCACCAACCAATAACCATCAAAGTGTCGATGATGGGTCAACTTCATTCAGGCCAAAAGAATGACAATCCGTTTCCTTCTTACCATTCCTAGCATTGCCCACTATGTTTTGGTGAATCTGTCTTCTCGTAGATGCCCAAAACCTGATTATGATTAAAAAAATTAGTAAACTTATTAAAAGGTTTCACTGATTTGCCATAGTGAATTTGGCGACTAGAAGTACATGAAGCAGTTATATGAGATGGGTTGCAATTGCAACTACCTATATTTCTTCCTATATTTGCCAAACATAACATATGGTATTTATATCTCCTTTACCGTGAAGAATGTAACATTTACTCGCATGCTATCCGAGTCGGACATGTTCAAGGTTGCGGTCAAATCGCTTCGCCTGTCAAGTGGGAAAAGTACAAAAAAAAAAGGTTTTAAATCTATTACATTGGTACCAATTCAGCCATAAACCTTTAATTTGACCAATTTAGTCCTAAGTCGTTTTGTATTTGTACCAATTCAATCCACCTATGTGGTATAGCCAGTACTGACGTAAACATTTTTTTTTATAATTTTTTTAATCTTTTATTTATTTATTTATTTTTTTCCCTTATCTTTTTGCAGGTGGTCGACTGGTCACCCAGCCATGGGCCATAGCCGGTGAGGGTCGACCTCGCTGGGCCATGCCTAGGCGAGAGCGAGTGCCGACAGGGCCCCCTCGCCAATCTAGCGAGGCCAACCTTCGCTCAGGCCTAAGCGGCCTTCCGGGGGGGGGGGGGAGGAATCGCCAGATGTAAAATCTCCGGTTTGAGAGGAGGAAAGCACCTTTACTAGGAGAGAATCTTGGAATAGCCTTTTTGTGGCGTTCATGATTGCTTCACATGCTTCTCATCATTGCGAGGTCATATAATACGATGAGGATGGTAGATTGAATATTTGCAATGTCTTGAAGGCCATCATTGCACGACGGTCAATCAAAGAACTTTTGTTTAACAATATCAAGAGAGAGAAAACGAAGCATCAGCGCAAGTGCGCAGTAGTAATCATGATTAAGAAATGTTGGTGATGGGTTGTTCAGTAGTTTAATCCCACCAACTTGGCTCCAACCTCACCAGTCTCAAACGTTATCGCTTCACTTTATCGTGACTATGTAAGCAAGACATTATGTTACAAACACAAAGCGGAATAGAATTGCCTGACCATACTTGTCCTAGAGTAAGCCTAAAATGGAGAAAGGAAGATATTATCTTTAGGTTTAGATATTTTGTTTCAATCGAAGGCATTCGTGAACGAATGCACGATGCGCTCTACCTGATATATTTTATGGTATTTTGGTGTCTTCTATTCTATATCTCATGAGAACTTCGCAAAAAGTCTTAAATTGATGGTGTTGAAATAATTTGTTTATCATGAAAAGAAGTGATTGTTGGATACAGACATAAGTGATTGTCATATATGAGAAGAAGTGATTATTGACACGAAGAGAAGTGGTGGTTGATCATGAAAAGTGACAATGGTTCCGATAAAGTACCTATTTCCCAACATATGTGTTGTTTGGTTGTCTATGAATAGGCCAAATCACACATTTTTCAATAACAACAACTTTCTATTCTTTATAACCCTCTCGTCTTCACAACATTCTCTCTTCTTCTCCTTTCACACACAAGTTTGATAACACATTCAAGGTGAAATTCCAAGAGAGAAATTGAGTAATTGTTGAACTCGTTCTTTTGTGGCCTTGGTGTATATCATGAAGGTATGTTTGTTTTCAACCCCATATCGACAATAATGGGGCAAATAATACCTTAAGGACAGTGATCATCGGCACGCATCAAAGCGTTAAAGAACTATAAACTACTGCTTATATCTTCATCGATAATCAAATTTTCTCAATAATCTTAGGCGGCGTTTGGTGGAACGGATATAACTCTGGATATGATAATTTTTATCTTATCTGGTATTTGGGAGAACACTGGATTCGAATAAGTTCGGATGTAAACTGGATATAACCCGGATATGAAAATCCCACCTAGGGGTGGGATAAAGCCGGATAGAATATCTAACACGAAAAACTTAGGAAAAAAAGACAAAAAGAGAAAAACACGATGGACTTGCTTCGATGCTCATAGCTTGAGTCGTCCACGCTAGGTTTGCACATCTCAGTCGATCTCTCTTCTAGCGGTCGACTTGCCACCATCGCCCTTGACCCAAATGCCATCGTCTTAAATTGCTGCTTCTAGCCCCGTCACGCGTAGCCATCCAAAGTGTTGACTTCCTCCAACAAGTTTTAGTTTTCTTTTCTCCTGCAGAAGGCCCCGTAATATTTGTGCAAATTTTCAGCGCCTGTCGTCGAGAGTTTCGATGAAAACTACTTTTCTTTTTCCATCATGCTCTGCTTTTGCTTCGATTTGAATAAAAGGATGGTGGTCATGGGTTAAATTGATGGGCTCACCAAGGAGGTTCGTCCTTTTTGTGTCTACTCTCCTCCCCATTCTGCGTTGTCAACAAGTTTTTGAGGTAACAGACTCGTGAGTTTTATATTTTTCCTTTGATTTTCAATTTTGGGTGATAGCCTGTTTAACTCCACTTCAAAACGATCCACGTATTTCAAACTCTGATTTTGGATAATATTTATTTGAATCTATATTATATCCGGCCATTACTAAACACTGCATAGGATATTTCAAATCCTATCATATCCGACTTTATCATATCCAGTAAAAATGTTCGGACGACCAAACGCAGCCTTAAGGTATTATTATCATGGAGATGGAGACAATGCCAGATCAAGTGCTCGCAATCTTGATAGATAAGTTTTAATGAAACTTTTGTTTAAGTATATATATGCTTCAGTCATCTTTCTTGTGGCATAATAGATTATCTCATGTCTCTACAGTACTTTAAAATTGATTAATAAAAGTGGTATGATATAATGTGATAATCTGGATAGGAAGGATTGTGAAATTTATTTACTAGAAAAGATGACTAAGAAATCAATCTCAAAGGTAGAAAGATCTACTAAAGTACTTGAATTAGTGCATTTTGATATTTGTTTGTTAAATGGTGTAGTAACTAGAGGTGGAAATCGTTAATTTATTGAATATATTGAGGATTACTCTAGCTATACTCATGTTTACCTTATGAAATTAAAAGATCAAGATTTTTTGATATGTTTAAGGTATATAAGGCCATAGTTGATAATCAAAATGATGCAAAAATCAAAGTTTTGAGAAGTGATCGGGGAGGATAATGCTTCTCATTTGATATTCCTGCATTTTGTGAAGAAAATGTTATTGTGCATCAAGCAAGTGCAATCACAATTTTGATAAGTGATAGGGGAAGATAATACTTCTCATTAGACTTTTCCTACATTTTGTGATGAAAAAAAAAAAAAGGTATTGTGCATCAAGAAAGTGCACCTTATGCACTACAATAAAATGGATTGGCAGAAAGAAAGACTTAAATATTGGTAGATATGGTTAATTCCATGATCTTACAAGCAAAATTGCCAATCAATTTGTGGGGAGAATCACTTCTTGCTGCATGTTATGTTCACAATAAAATTCCTTCAAAGAAATTTAAGATATCTCCATATGGATTATGGGAAGGAAAGATAAAAATCTGGGGATGCCTTGCGTATTATAAAAGTCCCGATCCTAAGCGAATCAAATTTGGACTAAGGGCATTAAAAAGTGTGTTTGCTGAATATGCTGAAACTTCTAAAGCTTATCAATCCTAAATATTGAATCTAATATTATTGTGGAATCAAAAGATGTTGAGTTCCTTGAATACAAATTTCTTATAGATTCAAGTGATACCTCAGCATATTCACAAATACCAATTGACACAATCAATCTTTCGTCAAGTAAAACAAAATGTTTGATTCTCCAAGTGAGCCGAGGAGAAGTCCAAGAGTGAAGAAAACAAAATAATTCTATTCTGATCTTATAAACTTCTAGTGGAAGTGGATAGGGAAAGTGTTTTAAATAAATTACCCATGTTATTTTATTTGGATGAAGATCCAAGAATGTTCAGTGAGGCAATGACATTTAGAGATGCATCATTTTAGAAAGAAGCAATTAATGACGAAAGGTGGTGCCGAGGAAGAATTCTTAATGTTCTATCAGATCGTCTCTATGAAAATTTCGATCTTACACAAATCCTAGAGACATTTGAAATACCTTGGAGACCAAATACAATACTGACAAACAAGATAGTGATAGATTTACTGATTTGCAAAATTGTAATCCATATGCATCGGTTACTCGAATAACACCCGTGTTATTCAAGCAACTAGTGTATGATTCTCTTTTTATCATTAAATACAATATTATGATTTTGATTATAGTCAAGTATAGTGGAAACTCAACTTTACAATATTTAACGAATTTGTCAAAGTTCAATGGGTAACAACAAGCTATTGTATCTTGACAGTGATCAAGTACGGAGGCACAAGGTTTGTACACATGGTAAGTTAGGAGGATGAGTGTAAGAAATACTCTTAATAAAGTTAAGGTTTTATCAAAGCTAACGTGAGTGTAAGAAAACACTCTTCACCTATATGAATATAAGATGTGGTGCTGCTTCTAACAAAAGTTGAATGGAATCTTATATATGTTCATGAAAGCAGGAGGAAGCACATTGCCACAAAATTGCTAAAGCATGGGAAATTTCTAATCGAGTGTCCCTTCATTTAAATGTGCGATAATTTTGATTAACAAATGGAATAATGGTTCAAAACTTCATCTACCATTGATTTTGTTAAGGGAGTTATTTACACTAATTGAAGGGTCAAATCTTAATAATACTTGTAGTATCAATCTATGTAATTAATACATATAACAAATTAAGTATCGTAACAAGAAGTAATTGTTGGATACTAAAAGAAAAAGATGATTGTTGTATATGAGAAATGATTGTTGACATGAAAAGAAGTGATGGTTCCGTTGAGGTATCTATTCCCAAGAGATGTTTTGTTTAATTGTCTATGAATATGATCAAATCACATTGTTCAATAATAACGACAACTCTCGTCTTAATAACTCTCTCTTGTTTGTACACATGGTAAGTTAGGAGGATGAGTGTAAGAAAATACTCTTAATAAAGTCCAGGTTTTATCACAGCTAACGTGAGTGTAAGAATACACTCTTCACCTATATGAATATAAGATGTGGTGCCGCTTCTAACAAAAGTTGAATGGACTCTTATATATGTTCATGAAAGCAGGGGCAAGCACATTGCCATAAAAGTGCTAAAGCATAGGAAATTTCTAATCGAGTGTCCATTCATTTACATGTGCGATAATTTTGATTAACAAATGGAATAATGGTTCAAAACTTCATCTACCATTGATTTTGTTAAGGGAGTTATTTACACTAATTGAAGGGTCAAATCTTAATAATACCTTCTTGTTGTATCAATCTATGTAAATTAATACATATAACAAATTAAGTATCGTAACAAGAAGTAATTGTTGGATACTAAAAAAAAAAAAGATGATTGTTGTACATGAGAAATGATTGTTGACATGAAAAGAAGTTATGGTTCCGATGAGGTACCTATTCCCAAGAGATGTTTTGTTTAATTGTCTATGAATATGATCAAATCACATTGTTCAATAATAACAACTTTCTCTTCTTAATAACTCTCTCTTCTTTACAATATTTTATCTTTTTATCTTTTCTCACACAAGTTTGACAACACGTTTAAGGTGAAATTCCAACATCCATAGTGGAGTAATTGCTGAACTCATTTACTTGTGGCTTTGGTGTATATCTGGAGGTATATTTCTTTTGGTGTATATCACTTGAGTAATTATTGAACTCGTTAAACCCGATAGTGATCATCGTAAACAATAGTGGGGGGTAAATAATAGCTTAACGATATTGATCGTCGTCATGCATCAAAATGTCAAAGAACTATAAACTACTGCACATATCCTTATGTGCAATCAAATTTTCCCAACAAATGGAGAATCATAAACATGTTTTAAATGATAAATGAGGGACTCCAATGACCTTGTTTCACGTGAAATTGGTTAGTTCTTCTTCCAGGGAACATTACCAAAAAAGTCCTAAACCTATTGCAACTGTGCCAATTCAATCATGAAGTTTTTTTTTTTTCAATTGAGTCTTAAACCTTTTGCATTTGTGTCAATTCAGTCCACCCGGCCAACTTTATTTAGCCAACCTGACGTGAAAATTTTTAATAAGAATTTAATATTTTTTCAAATTTTTATTTTTCTATTCACGGAACGTGAGAAGGAGATGAAGAATCATCTGCTTCCGAAAGAAATCGAAGAATTTCTTGGGAATCCTACAAGATCCATTCTTTCTTTTTTCTCTGACAGATGGTCAGTCTTTTTTTCTCCTCCTTCCTCTAGCCAGTTGCCGAGAGCCGGCGAGGCCGATCGTCACCATGCCTGGGTGAGGCTTGACCTTGCTGGCCCTCGCCTCTGGCCGGTCACCGATCCGACGGCTGGAGAAAGAACGAGAAGAAAAGAAAGAAAGAAAAGAAAAGAATAAAGAATAACTCAAATCATATTAAGATATTATTAAAAATTGTCCACGTCAGCGTCGGCCGGCCAAAGTTGACTGGATGGACTGAATTGGCACAAATGCAAAAATTTTAGGGTTAATATCACGAAAAACCCCAAACTGGTACACTTGTGATAAATTTACTCCAAACTATTTTTTTGACCACGTAAAATCCCAAACCGGTACATCTGTGACAAATTTACCTCAAACTATTTTTTTGACCACAAAAAATCCTAAACTGATACACCTGTGACAAATTTACCCCAAACTAGTACATTTGTGGCAAATTTATCATTCGTTAGTTTTCATTAAATTAATTTAACAACCCCCCCCCCCCCAAATTGATACATCTGTGAGAAACAAAGGGTAAAAATCCCAAATGGGTACATCCGTCAACTGCCACGTGTCATCTAACTCAGCAATTTGACGGTACAATTTAACGACAACTATTAGAGGGTAAATTTGTCACAAATGTACCAGTTTGGGTTAAATTTGTCACAAGTGTACAAGTTTACGATTTTTGGTGGTCAAAAAAATAATTTGGGGTAAATTTGTCACAGATGTACCAGTTTGAGGTTTTTTGTGGTTAAAAAAATAGTTTGGGGTAAATTTGTCACAAGTGTATCAATTTGGGATTTTCCGTTGTATTAACCCAAAAGTTTATGCCTCAATTAGCCCAAAAAAAAAAAATTAAGACTGAATTGACACAATTGCAATAGACTTAGGACTTCTTTTAATAATTTTCCCGTTTCTTCCATTATGAGCATTGTCTAAGAGGACATATGTGACTTCTTGGAAGAATGAATTTGACCCATTGATTAATTATCACATGGTACAGCATCACTTTATATATATATATATAGATGTTGCGACAAGTCGAACACATTTAGTATCTCTAGAAGATATACCTCCAACGTCCTCCCACTTAATCCACGTACTAAGTGATGATACCTTTACATGATCAACAAATAATCTGGTTATTTTGATTATCGCTCGCTCATGTGAAGGATGTGACATATGAATCATAGCTGTGGTGCCCAAGTGTTTTGATCGACAGTTCGATCGATAGAAGTCGGTTGACAATTGATAGCAAAAGCAAAGGATTTACAACTATCGGAGAAGGACAAACGGTAAAGTGAAATCGGTCGACATGACCAAATTTTTGTCGACAATGAAAGGGTTAAGTGCTAAAGCAGGGCCCCGATGAACGAAATGTATCACCTTGGACAACTGGAATGAGTCCAGGATATAACCATTAGATAGTGGAGTCGATGGTCAGAAATTGTAACTGTTTGTATATAAATGTTGCTAAAAAAAGGAGCCACGTAGATCAGGTTTTGATTCTTAGTTACTGTTTATATAACTATACATTGTGTATTATAAATACTCGAAACGCATTCTTTGGAAAGGATCGCCCAATCAATTCGACAACACATGTTGTTCATCATTATTTTCAATATTTTTTACATTTCCATCAAAATTTACATTGCTGGCGATGATTATTTACAATATTTGTACCTTCAAATTTCTTGCCATTTACATTTTCTGTCCAAGAATCAACAAAAAAAATTCCTTCAAACCTTTGTCGACCGTACTAGAATGTCAAACTCATACATTCCACAGTACCCGTGTACTTCATGGCGGATGATCCTTTGGTCATGCACTCTCATGACAATGAATCCTTAGTCTTGCAATAGAAACGACAGCCGATAAAGAAAGTACAAGTACTGCAAAATATCTGCATTCTCAATGCACCAAAACAGGGAAATTTTATTCTGCCAGGGGAAGAGGAGCAACATAGCAGTTCTTTGTTCTCTCGGGGCGGATCGACCGAAAACTATACCGTTATTACACTACTTGTCTCGCTATAGTTTACATTGGACATGATATATCGACTTAAAGCAACATAGCCTGACGTTTAAGACTCAAGCAAAAGCACCTAGAGAACCAAATGACTTTCACCATCCCGTATGTAAAAAGCAGTTCTGCGTTATATGTATGCAGCTGCTTTTCCGCCTCGACAAACAAGCAGCTCTATACATCCTCTAGTTACATTGACATGGATGAGAGAGAGAGAGAGAGAGAGAGAGTCCTTCAGAAAGGCTGTGGGCGTGTTTGGACTATAAAAATGTCATTCCCCACAACACAACCCTCTACGTCCTGTGGACAGCCAAACTTCCGCTCAAGGAAAAAACCGACTGTGCCAAGCCGCTGACCAAGTTGTCTCCGGAAGCTTGGGTCAGTCGTCAATGGTTTCTGACTGTAATCCACTGTTAATCTAATCACCTCCCCATCAGCAGGACCTGATCCAAGGACCAATAGCTCCTCGCTAAAGTTGCCAAACGCCAATGTCTTAACGACCCCATCAAACTTACCGCAAGACAGACGCCACGGTGTTCCCCGGGTGCCCGAGGCCAGGGTTTCACCAAGTCCTGGAGCTATCTCGGCCTCCACAGAATTGCTATCATGGTCCGTCGGGCTTAGTGTGTGGAGGACAAATGACAAATCCGGTGAAAGCATTTCTTGCACTAAAATTGCCATTGTAGCTTCTTTTTGAGGAACTTTAGCAGCTTGCCGGCTCAGAACCGCTCTCCTTGTGTACAAAGAAGCCCACACTTTGGAGATAGCATTACCAAAGATAGCTGGATTAGAAGGACTCACATTCGGAATTGAATCATATAGCCCAGCCGCGGACATTCCAGCTAAATCCTCAACATTGGCACTTGAACGGACGATCAAACGAGAGCTCCCTGGAAATATTTTCCCGATGCTCTCAATGATGTCCTTTGGGGGCTGCAGGGCACTTATCAGTTCCTGGAGCCGTTGGCATACCTGGTCGAGTTCCCCATCCTCCAGTTTAGCCCTTTCCAATTCTTCAAGAAGAGAATTGAATGTGCCCTTGGAGTCGCACTGTTGTAAAGCCAATTCCATTGAACCAAAAGGTATTACTGCCCCGAATGGGACTTTGAAAGATGCCGGTACTCCTTCGTCATTGTAAACTGCCATGAGGAACAGCATGATGTTTAGTAAGACAATAAAAAATTACTGTTAAATAACGTACTTTGAGAAATTTCATGCTAACACTGTAAACTGATCCATAGTTTTCAGAGTTTTAAGACAGAGAAAGAGGCTATTTCCATGAGTTGGAACTTGATGCCGCAGAGCCGTCTCAGATGTGCAGATTAGGGACTCATGGTCCTTGCAAAACCATAAGTTATTAACTTCGCTCATCCAGCAGTATCTCCCTTCTCTCCCTTTTCTTTGGAAATATATTAAGAGGCAAGAAAATGGTTCACACTAAAGAAACAAGAGAATGTTGTTGAATGAGCTCAAAGAACTAAGGAAAAGATAATCAGGAGGTTATAGTTCTCATGCAAGAGTGAATTATTCAGAGACAAAAGCGTGACAAAGATGAATCTATGCCATGCCTACTTGATCAACATCCAAAACTAGAACTTCAAGTCTTAGTATCCAGGACTGGCAGATTTCACCGTGATTACATCACTTGGCACCTGAGCAAGAACTAACTAGAATGAACCATCCGCATGACAATAATCCAAATGTACCAGGGTATAGAGCTTTCGCGATTTAGTGAGAAACTATGCAGTGCAATGCAATGCAGAAGAAATGTCACCGACCCTTGTGGGAAGCTGCCGCAAGAGAAGCTAACAGACCACAAGCAGAAGCCTTTGCACCCGATGTCTCCACCTCTGCATTGGCAAGTGGTAAAACTCCACGGGAAACATCCTGATTGCAAGATTCTTCAATGAGTTTGACATAAGCACTTCCCAATCAAACTTTACTTTCTAGAGATAAAAACAATATATTCATCCAGTTTCATTTTCACTCGAAAGGAAGAGCATATAAATGTATTTACCAAATAAAGATCAACAAAAGTTCTAACCTCTCTTAGAGAGAGGGGGAATGAATAATATTGGTTTCCCATTTATGGGTTGTTGGAGGTATAAAAGGGTAAAGTGGTCTTTAGGGTTTTAGGGTTGCCGATTACTTAATGTATATATGTTTGTTTTTATAGAATAATATGACAAAAGTTTTCCTTTACATGGTATCAGAGCCAATAAAAAACCCTAGTCGGCAGAGCAGCCACTCCCCACCGTCGACTAGTCGCCGAAAGTCACTCGCTGCCGCCGAAGTCAACGGATCTCGTCGGAATCTCCTCGTCATACTTGATCTATCGTTGCGAGTCCAGATCCGACACTGGCGAGTGTCGTGCGGCCCACATCCAGCGTCGTCCAGCGTCACCTAGCCCCGTTCAGCCCAGATTTGGCGTCGTCTGGTGTCGCGCAGTCTTGTTCGTCCCATTTCCAGCGTCAACTAGCCAAGAGCTCCTCGGTCTTCTAGGAAAACTTTGAGACAGCAAAGGATGTTGTCCGCTACTCTGTTCCTATGTCTGGACTGTTGGTTCAATTGGTTGCTAGTATTGTGACAACGTTATTAGGTTATTAGAACGAAGTGATTTATTGATGTGATATTTTTCAATTGTGTTGGATTATTGAATTATTGAGGTTCGGTTGCTTGAAGGAAAATATTGTGGTAGTTTTCTTATTATTATTGGAGGGTAGTGCTAACTTTCAGCAATGGAAGAAAATTGCAAAGCTAACTTTGACAGGCAAAAAACAGCATATACGCTTGACTGGGCCTAAACCTAGGGATGATGCAACTTGGGATGTTGTTGATACACATATTCTTGGTCAAATGATGAACTCTATGGAGAGTAATATAATTGATCTAGTAACTCACATTGACACAGTCGAACTATTTGAGTATTTGGGTGTATCGTATTCTGGCAAAACTAACCTTTCACGGATTTGTGAGCTATTGAAGGAGTTTTACCGATCTCAGAAAAAGGAAAGTTCCATTACACAATACTTTGCTGATTTTAAGAGGATGTATGAGGAGTTGAATGCTCTTCTCCCTATTTCAGAGATGTCCAATAAATGCAACTTCAGAGAGAACATTGGATGTAATGGGATTCCTAGGAGGTCTCGGTCCAAACTATGAAACTGTTAGGTCTCAGATTCTTGAAGGAGAGACTATTGCATCACAATATACATTTGCTCGAGTTCTTCGGGTATCTCGTGAGTCGTCTTAGGACACCACGTTTGTGGTAGATAGTTCAGCTCTTGCGTCCCAATCTCGAACTGGTGATAGTTATAGGAGCGATGGAGGAAACCCTTGAGGACATAATGGCCGTGGTGGCCAAGGCATAGGAACAGGGAGAGGCCAAGGCCAACAACAGCTTTATGGACAGTCCCACATTTCTACTGATAGCTCAAGGACTGTTCGGACTTGTCATTACTGAGGCAAATCTAGTCATATTCAGAAATTTTGCTATAAAGTTACATGATAGACCAGGGAAGCAACCACAGTTCGTAAATGCTGCATCTGGTATTGTCTCTGTCTATGCCACAATCTCTTGTAGGCAAGGTAGTGGTTATGTCTGATGAGGAATTTGCTCGGTACAACCAATTTCAGATTTCACAACCTGCTTCTTCCACTGCTACTCTGGTACAGACAGGTAATGCTACTGCATGCCTTTCAACTGCTTCTCGCCCTTAGATCATTGATTCAGGGGCAGTCGATCAAGTCAGGTCTTTCAGGTATATTTTCCTTTCTTACTCTATCATCATCCACTGTTACCCTAGCTAATGGTTCATCTACACAGGTTAAGGGGGTTGGTACAGTTCATCCAACTCCTTCATTGCCATTGTCCTCGGTGCTTTATCTTCCACAATTTCCGTTCAACCTAATGTTTGTTAGTAAATTAACCAAAAAACTTTCAACGTTCAGTGACATTCTACCCTGATTCTTGTATTTTCCAGGTTCTGGCTACCAAAAGGACGATTGGTAGAAGACGTAAGGCAAGGGGGCTGCATGTGCTGGAAGATGCTCCATCCATTGCATGCTCTAGTGTTGCTTCCGTACATCAGATCCATTTTTGTCTTGGTCATCCTTCATTACAGAGTCTTCAGAACTTGGATTCTAGTTTTCAGTCTTTAACTAGTTTAGAGTGAGTCATGTCAACTTGGCAAATTGCATCGTGTCATTTACCCGCCTCGAGTCATTAAACGACCGGTCTCCTTTTCTTTAGTTCATTAAGATATTTGGGGTCCTTGTCATGTGGTTTGTATTTTGGGTTTTAAATACTTAGTTACATTTGTTGATGACTATTCCAGAGTCACTTGGCTATTTCCAATAGAAATTCGTTCAGAATTGTTTTCCATATTTTGTGCCTTCATTTCTAAAATTCATAATCATTTGGTATGCATATTAAATTTTTGCGTTCTGATAACGCTAAGGAATACTTTTCTGCACCTTTTTCTGACATTATGACTGAACATGGTATGATCCATGAATCTTCCTATTTTAATACACCACAACAAAATGGTATAGCTGAAAGGAAGAATAGGCATTTATTGGAAGTTTCCAGGTCTATGTTGTTTGAGATGAAGGTCCCCAAAAAATTTTGGTCTGTCTTGACTGCATGCTATCTCATTAGTCGCATGCTTTCTTCTGTTTTGTGAGGTGGTATTTCCATTTTGTACCTTGTTTCCCAATCAGTCATTGTTTGTCTTCCGACCTCGTATTTTTGGTTGTCTGTTTTGTTTATGATCATCGACCTAAAGTATCAAAACTTTATCCTAGGGCTATCAAGTGTATGTTTCTGGGTTATTCTCGTACTCAAAAGGGACACCGTTGTTATTCTCCATTAATGAGAAAGTACTTTATAACTGCTGATGTTTATTTTTAAATCTACTCTTTATGATGATGTTCAAGTCACTGTTTCTGAGGTCGATGAAGACTTACATGTGACCACCATTCGGTCAAATTGCTCCAGCTGTTTCACCGGTATCTGCACAAGAACCACCTCCTCTCAAGGTTTATACTCGGCCTCCTTGAGTAGCTACTGCTCCCCCTTCCTCCTGTCACTACTACGTCATCTTCAGCTCTAGATCCGCCATTAGTTGACCCTCTTCTTGTGTCTGATCTTAATACTCCTATTACTCATCGCAAAGGTACACGTGCTTGCACTCTTCTATGTCTCCTTCCTTTCGGTCTTTTCTATCCACAGTTGACCAATATCCTCTCCCCAACTCTGTAGCTGAGGCATTACAAAGTCCTGGCTGGAGGACAGCTATGGAAGAAGAATTAAAGGTTATATAGGTTAATCAAACTTGGGACTTGGTACCTCTTCCTTTAGGCAAAACTACTATTAGTTGTCGATGAGTGTATGCTATGAAAGTCAAACCCGATGGTTCTTTTGGTCACTTAAAAGCAAGACTTGTTACGAAAGGGTATGCTTCAGGTGTATGGGGTTGACTATCTGGACACTTTTTCTCTTGTCGCCGAGCTTACATCTATTCATATCTTGATCTCTTTATTGCCACATATAACTAGCTCTTGTTTTAGCTTGATGTCCATAATGCTTCCTTGCATGGTACTGTTCATGAGGAAGTGTATATGGAGCAACCTCTGGGGTTTGTTGCTCAGGAGGGTCTGGAGGACTGGTTTGCAAGTTAAAAAAGTCTCTGTATAGATTGAAGCAGTCCCTGCGGGCATTGTTTGGAAGATTTCTGAGGTTGTACTCTCTTTTGGACTGTCTAGATGTGGAATTGATCACTCTTTCTTTTATAAACAGTCAGGGGGAAGCAAGCCGTTCTTGATTGTGTATGTTGATGATGACTTGCTTGGTGTGGCTGAACTAAATCTCTATCTTCAGCAACTGTTTCAAACTAAGGACTTAGGAAAATTGAAGGATTTCCTAGGAATTGAGGTGGCACAGTCACAGAAAGGTATTGTTCTGTCACAACGAAAGTATGTCCTGGATTTGCTTACTGAGACAGTCATGTTGGGATCAAAGCCTCTTGATTCACCTATGGAACAAGGAGTTAAACATTGCTGAGGGAGGAGAGATTCTTCATAATCCTGAGAGATATAGAAGACTGGTAGGTAAGCTGAATTATCTCATAGTTACTCAACCAGACATTGCCTTTCCGATTAGTGTCGTAAGCTAGTTTGTCTTCCCCTCGTACATCTCACCGGGATGCAATTATTCGGATTTTGAGGTACTTGAAGAAGCCTTCAGGGAAAGGAATTGTTTACCAAAACCATGATTATAGCAGAGTTGAAGGATTCTCTGATTCTGATTAGGTAGGGTGTCCAAATGATGAAGATCAACCGCTGGTTACTGTACCTTGGTTGGAGGAAATATGGTGTCATGGAAAAGTAAGAAACAGAGTGTTGTTGCCCACTCCAATGCTGAGTCAGAATATAGAGCCATGACACAAGTGACATGTGAATTAGTGTTCGATTCAACAGCGATTGACTGAGTAGGGTTTACATTAAAGCATCAGTTCCTATGTCTCTATGGTGTGATAATAAGGCAGCAGTACATATAGCTTCCAACCCAGTGTTTCATGAGAGAACAAAACACATTGAGGTTAACTGTCATTTTACTCGAGAGAAGCTGCAGAGTAGAGTGATTCTTCCCAGTCATATTAGGACCGTTGAACAACTTGCAGACATCTTTATTAAACCTCTGGGTAATGGAAGGATAAAATATATTTGTAAGAAGCCAGCTTGAGGGGGAGTGTTAGAGGTATAAAAAGGTAAAGTAGTCGTTAGGGTTTTAGGGTTGCTGATTACTTAATGTGTGCATGTATATATATATTGATGTTTATTGAATAATATAACACAATCCCTTTACAAGGGTATTCAGAAGAAAGAAAATAGCTGCTTCCCAAATTTCTGGATAGAGGAAACAAGAATAAACCTTTTTGTAGTGAGCGGCTGTGGCAATAGGTGAAGAATGAGGTTCAGATAGTCCAACTTCAGATGAAATTCTTTGTGGTTTCCCATTCTCGCTGGTCTCAGATGTTGATTGCAATATAACACCACCTGCTGAAGATGCCTCCAACCTGAAATCATCCAAAAGCATGTTCTGAGGATAGGAAATGAAGAAAAGGAAAGGAGAAATCCTAGGATGAAACAAAGAGATGATGTGCATCATTTAAAGCAGTGGATCATCCATCACATCTACATTTATCTAGAAACAGACCTCACAAACTTTCCAGCAAGTTTCTGCAAATCAGAAATTGTATCATCAGCTTCACACGTCACAAAGACAATCTTTTCCTGCACATGGTAAGTTGTCTTATCAGTATCTTTGAATTTGATTAAGCCTTATGCACAGTCAACTGCTAGAAGAAAAACTTAACCTGCCGGGCCCTGACACCAAGATGAGATAAGTGAGGCAGCTCCTGCAGAAGTATAACTCCTCCTATGTTACCTCCCAAAGCTGTCACCTGGAATTTAATCTATCACGTTAAGCCTTCCCCTTACAAATGTCAGGTACCTTCATGATCAAATAACAAGTGCCGGCAGCACGAGTAGTTTGATAGAAGGAAAAAAGTACCTCTTCATCTCCATCAGCTCTCTTGACCATAAGAATTACTGGTCCACTTACAGATGATGGCAGTGACCCAGGGTTGATTCTATCAACCTGGACAAGAAATCCATGAACAGGCAAATAACAATTTGTAACAAGAAAAATTCAGGTTTCCTCTCCCACCATTGACATACCTGAACTAATGTTCCAACAGCAGCTCCAGAAACAAGAACATCCCAACCTTGAGAACCAATTACACTCCTAATAGCCTTCAAGAGCAGAGTACAAAGTTTTGAAACCTGAAAAATCACACTAAGAAAGATTTCCCAAAGGTCAAGAAGCTGCCGTAACTTTAAATGAGATGTATGTGAACTCAGAATATGGGCAGCAGAAAGCACAAATGCACTATGCAAAATCAAGGAATTTAAACAGGACATTAACTTCAATGATGAAACAAAGTAACGTAATATACCCAGCACGGATTTCGGCTTCTGCGTATGTCTTCACACTATTCTCGGGAATTCCAAAAGCTCTTCCAAGCATCTTCAAAGCAGAAAGGTATTTTCAAGTCTCTGTGTTCAATAAATTTACCAAGTACACAAACACACACTCTGATGCCCATGTGCACATAGACGGTGCCCATGCGCACGCATATTTTTCCATCAGAAATGTTGCTATATACCTCAACTTTAGCAGGAAATATCTGAAGAAGCGCTTCAGAATATTCTTCTGTTAACCTCTTCGACCTATCAAGAGTTGCTTTGAGCCTCAACGCCCAAATCATTTTGCCATCTTCACTTCCTTATGAAGACAAAATGAACACATGATAGTAACTACAAGTTGGCAAGTACATACTAAGCCCTGAATTTGCAAGGTCAGATATCAAATGACTACCTTCCTTTTCGGAAAAGCCTCTGTTCTTCCAAGCAAGAAGTTCATTCTGCAGAGCAGTACATTCTTCCACTTGCCAACTTGATTGCCCCAGTTGGCGAATGCCAACAATGAGTGCATCAAGGAGAGTATCCCAAATACTCATGTTCCGTGCCACATTCTCAGCCAACCGAGAAGTCCCTCCTCTAGCTTCAACCACATTGAGGAATCTATGCAGATATGCATCATAAAAATCAGTACAGCTCCAAGTATGTGGAAGAACAGTAACAAGAAAACAAAATTAAGTTTGGAACTAATCCATCGAATATCTTAACATATTATGGCTGGAAAGAAATGCTCACTTGCACATCGTAATATTTTATGCTATCAAAGTATAGATAGTGAACCACGACTTCATCTAATATAGCTTGAGCTTCTAGAATAGTTGATAGCGGTCCTACAAAATTACATGGTACCAAAGTATGAGCTCCCGAATTCAAATCTTTCTAGGCGTATAATTTGCCTCGCCAATGATATCCACTCTCCAATCTTAAGCCAAACCTCAATCTATGCATGAAGGGGAGTGCCAAACTACTTAGAAATTAAACCAAACCTTCATCTACTATTTTTTTTTAATAAATAATCCAGGGGCAAAGATGTGGAGACCTGGCTTACTAGAGGCCCATGCAACACCTTGCAAGCCCAATAAATTGATTAAGTTAGGATTTTTTGGCTTGTGCAGGTGGCTCTGATCCAGAACAGTTTGCATGCAGTTGGTTAGCTAAATCTTTTAGAATAGTTGGTTGTAGTTCACAAAATTTTACACGTCATTCTGAATACAGTATTACTTAGGCCTCTGAAACAGCTAATTTAAGAAGGCATCATGATTCTGACCATAGTTTCACCAAACACTGGCATCATGTTTTTTATTGATACTCATCAATGCTTTAAAGTTTAAACTATGACACTACCGACAAAGATGGATTGTGTTAGATACTAACATCTGAATATTTCAAGGTCTGGGAATCAAATCTAGTAGCTAGTAGCTTATGGTCCGACATGGTATTTTAGAGTCTTCCCAAAAGAATTATCTCTCATGCGAAATATTTTAGTGGGTCCCTAGTGTCCCTAGTAGATACATACCCATAAGACAGCCACATGCTGTATAATCAGTAGATACCTGAATTTCTTTTGTCATTGATACAAACATTTAATTTCACACGGTTCACATGTGAAAACTTTAATCTTTCTGATCAAAGTCATATTAGCAGAAATGTTTCTATATTCCAACATCCAGAAAAACAAACTAGAAAAAGGTAAGACAGACTTCAATATTTAACAGCAGAACAATGGCAGAAATGTCGTTTTGAGGAAAATGGGTCCAAAATCACAAATAGTTGCTTAATTCTATTGTGAATTATCCGGGACGGATGTGGACAAGTGATAAAGTACCACAAAATTGCAGCTTCAAGGAATTAGATCGAGTAAGTTTAATAAGCTTAAGCTAGATATGTGACAAGTCTTTTGATATCAGCGCAACACAAGCACAAAGCAAAAAATAAGGCTCTTACAATAAACAGGTCAATTTAAATGACTCTCCCCCTACTTGCTTTTGAATCCCTACAGTTAAGATAACAAAAGAAAAACAGGGAGCTATGTACTGAAAGTATTTATACAGTCATGGAGATGGAGGGAGCTCAGGACTATCTGTCTCAAGCTGCTCCACTGATAGTACTAGAAACGACAAAATAGTTAACAAAAAAATCTAAAATACTGGGCAGAAATAAAAAGAGAAATCGTCGAAGCAGAAACATTTTTCTATGACAGTAAATCCTAAGTCATCCCTAGGCAACCAGTAAAGTCACACATCCACACAGAAGTTCTGACTTGTTCAAACGTTCAGTTACTGTCTGAGTATGAAGAAAAAAAGCATTTTGGAAATATTGCATGTTGATGGAGACCATTATATTTTGTGTCTATGCAGAAACATTGTATTGTGTGGCTGGATAACAGCTTCTTTCATGTTTCCCAACAAACCCCACAATACAACGAAGTGATTATCTCTACTTTCTGTGAAGCTTCATTCACGTTTAAGGGGCAAAAACTTCTGATATGAATATTAAACATGATGTATCATTCTGAGAGAAGCATTCTGGCATCAAGCTGAACAGTCTTTTCTACTTTTGCTTTGTCAAATCCAATTAGAAAATGGCATCGATGCTGCATGAGGGGTTTGCCAAAACCTCATGCCATCAGTAAGCTATGAACAGAACACACCTGCTTAAGAGCACAAAAGAATAGTCCTCAAGGCCAATCTCACAAAGCCGCCACTGTACCAGAGAGGAGAATGAGGGCATATAAGATGCTGATCCATCACAACTTTAGACTATGATGTGTCTGGATAGGCTGCTCAGAAAAGAGTAGGAATGATTTCACCTTTTGACGCGTTGCTATTGCAGCATCAGGGGCATCATTTCGAATACCACTTTCAAGACCTTTCACAATCAACTCCCTTGTTGCAGTCAAAGATTGCATGGTTTGCATCAACAGATCAAGGGATTCACTGGAAGTATCCAATCTCTAAATGAACAAAACAGAGACAACTACATAAACAGTGAGAAATATTGTATACTTTGATATACAGAACAAAATTGACATAAAATTTGCATCAGTGAGGTCTTCTTTGGGGGGAACGAAAGGCCGATTCAATCTCAAAATTACTCATCTTCTATGAAGAAAAAGAACTTTATATTTGCTTACAAAAAGGTACACGCATCCTCTATGTACAAATTGCTACTTTATCCTCAATTTATTTGTAATCGAACAAGAAGTCAGTGAATCAGGTAAGTCAACTGTTATGGATGCAAGGAAAGAGCTTCATAATGGCAAGATTCTTGTGGTCGTGCCCTTGGTCAACATAACAAGTGCACTGCCAGCCTAAACTAATGTTTTGGAGGTGTCTTTGTCCAAGACCCAAACAAGACCCCACTCAGCCAACTTTAAGGGGCAAATATAACAATGATACAGGACTTAACATTCTCCGCTTGACACCAGCATATGATATAGAGAACAAGTCATCATTAACTTGCAGTAACAGCTACCAAGTGGCGCTCTCATTTATAATGCTGTACAGTAGAATTATCAGAAGACCAACAATCAAATGTTATATTATACGCCAAGTGGAGATTCTAGTGCACATGCTAGTTCGTCCCACCACAGTGACTGAACAATCTAATGGCATAACAGAAGTGGCAGGCAGATAGTCAAGTGATGAAGTTGATAGTGCAAGGCAAGGAATCTATTCAACAGAAAATAACAAAAAGTGTTCTGCATGAGCTCCATACAAACATAACATGCCAATTTTAAGTGCAAAAATTACAAAAAGATTTCACAAATGAAATTCTCACATAAAAGTAGATTTCTATTACCTGTTTACATTCAAGAAAGAGCTTAAGAGTTGACAATGCCCGTTCATCCAACGATTCTCTGATAGACTCAAGTTGTTCCCCAAGGCTGCGATGGAAAAAGTATAGTCAATAAATAATCAATAATCAATTGCAGTTGATCAACTATTGCTGTCATAATACAAATATAATGAGGCACTATTGGTCCCTTTAGTTGGTCTTTTCCTTTCCTTTGTTTGTCTATAAACTTATTTTAGTTATCTGTATATTAGGTTCTTTTTCTTTTTTGTGCTGTGAGGGGTTTGACTGGGAAGATTTCTATCAATTGCTGGTCTGGCCATATTAATAGCCCACCATTGTTCGATAGAGTCGCCACTAACATAGTTAAGACTTCAATTTCAGATTGTCAAAATTCTGAAATCTTATATGACAGACCTTGCAGCATTAAAAAAATCCTTCAGCTCATGATGAAATTTTTTGAATTGCTCCACAAATGCTTCACTAAATTCTCCTGGGTTCTTGGTGATTCTGGCAAGCATTGCTTCAGTAGCAACTAAATCCTCAGGGCCAGCATTCCGGTGAAGCTTGTTCTGTATTGTATGCTTTATTTCTTGCTGCATTTCAGGAACATAAACAAAGAAACAAGTTAAAGTGAAGTTCACAGACTACCTTAAATCTGTAATTCAGAGATTCACACACCAAGTCCTTCATGAAGCACAACCTTGAGGTCATGGGGAATGTCATTTCGATGTGCTATATCTCTTATTCGAGTCAGAGGAACAGATGCAGTAAATTCAGCCTTGAAAGATGGTAGACATGGATGGATTTTGCGAACCACCAGCACTTCCTGAATAAGATGTCAATACAAGCAGTGACTATCGTAGGGGAAGGCTACATAACAATTGCACAACGAATACGCAGATATATAAATGTATGTACATGCTTAACAGAAGCCAAAAAAAAAAAAAAGGCACCATACTCCTACATCAAGTGCTTCACAGTCGCACTTAACTGAGAATAGGGGTTTTAACCTTTTCTCAGAAGTTACACGAAACCCAAATGGATGATATCTGAGGAAAGCAGTATGTTAAACACCCCCCCCTTCTTTTCCAAATAATAATAACAATAGTTAACAGTAATAGTAGCATGTACCTGGCAATTCTATGCCAAAGATATGCCCTCTATTATTGCATGAAAAACCACTTCCAAATCCGTCAGTGCGGAACATTTATTGCAAAAGTGTTTTACCAACAAGTTGCCCTTTGCCGGAAGCAGGACATTTTAACTTACAGAAAAAATGCTCTCATCTTTATGCTGTTTGACACCAAAATAAGCAAACCATGTATGATATTTTCCACACTGAAATTGAGAAGAATTAACAAAATATACATGGGAGAACATTTGCGAGGAACTGGCCACTAGATGAAGCATCCTTAAACTTATAATGTAGTGTAGTACAGGTAATAGGACAAAGTGATTTCTCCAGAGATAGTATGAAACATATCAGCAAAATTAAGCAGGATTTTCTATTAAAAAAGTCAATTTTAGTATAAAAAGGAGACAAAGGGAAAAAGAACAACGAGGACTGAACGCACATGAGCTATGGTATGACAGAAAGACAAAAGCATGACACACACAAGTCTTATCCCACTAAGCAGGGTAAATAGGACATTCACGTCACCTTAGGAGAAGCATCTTTCCTGCAGCCAATCCTCTCCAATTCCCGGAATATGAGTCTAGATATCTCTGCATGCCTATTTGGCCGATGATGACCTCCATCTTCAAAGCAGGGAATTTGTCCTATGTTTATCCACTGCATAAGAAGAAGATCTAAGAAGACCACAAAGAATCAACTCAAAAGTGTGGTTCGGAACTTAGTCAGCTAACTATACCTTCAAATAGATGGCAGAGTTTACAAGAGCCTCCAATCGGTTTCCACCTTGAAGGCTTTCAACTATAAGCTCACGAACGACTTCAAGCTTCAGTAACACAAGTTAAAAGACATGACAATGTCAATTGCATGATATAAGCTGCACCTTTACATTCATCCATTTCTTCAAATTCAGGAGCAAGCAAACCAGAATTATCAACCAAAAAAGGTCATTTTCTAATCTAACAATCATCTCAGATAACCTTGGAAAAACAAATGCGAAACCAATTGTGAACCTTCAGAATCAAACCAAAGACATGGGATGTTTATCTGCTAATGTAAGACATGCTACATATAGTATATTTGCATATTAGATTTGAAGCCAATCCATTGTCTGGGGAAAGAAAGAGAGAAACATTAATGGACATAAATCGGTTGAGCTTCAGTGTCTGCATATGTCATTACCTTACGCCACCAGTTCCTTGCATTTCGGTCACCTTCAACCAGCTTTAAGGCCAATCCTTCAATACCCGAAGTATCCCATCGCATTTCTGTCTCTCTATTCCTGTGCTCATTGGAGCGCATAAAACTCACAGCCTTCCCTTGCCATTGCTCCACAAAAGGGCTCGCCCCCACCTCAGCAAGAGCAGCTGTATCACTAACTGCAGCACCATTATCTCCATCGTCATTGAACAGCTCCTCACCAGTCTCATCAGAATCCATAGGCATCAATTCCACAGCCTCCTTAGTCGCATTCCACTTGCAAGCCATTCCATACCTCCCTCCTTTGGGTAGCTTGAGGACTCGATTATCCCCAGATTCCCATGCCACACTCTTGTCTTTCCCAACAATGACGAATTTATATTCGACAGATTCGCCTCCTTTTAGTTCTAACTCACATACCCATCCGCTCTTGGTCCAGTCCATTGTCACTTTCTTCTTCCACGATCCCAATTCTGTTGTGGATCCTACAATTGCCACGCTCTCCCCAAATTCAACTTGGTGATCCAACTGAACACCCAGGTGCACCTTCTCCCGTCCTGGCTTTGATCTAATCTTCTTCGCTTTCTTCTCCTCTTCTCTGCGATAAGCACACTATGTTATAGCTTCTACCAATAGCCTCCTACCTTGTCTAAACAACTTAAACAGCAATTTTCACACGAACTACCTATTCTTTCTTTGTTATTTAACACCGCCTTTGAAGAGGAACCTCATATCAAGCCGGTGTCAGATAATCAATGTCGCTAGCCTTTATTGCAAGAATAACTAGAAAGAAAAACAGAAAAACACTTTTTCTCGCACCGATTCTCGCTCAAGAAATAGACCACACATAAACTCCATCCACACTACAGACTCAGACAAACCTTTGATCAAGAATTGCAGAAAACAACTAAAATACTTCACTCCAGACCCCAGTACTTGATCAGACAACATAAGTGTACTAGAACAAATCCACCGAGAGAGAGAGAGACCTGGTTTCAGTTGTGGACACGCCGCGAACAACCGTGGAGGAGCGACTCCGAGCGGCGTGAGCTCCATGCGTCCACCTGAGAGAATCTCGAAGAGATAAAGTAATGCTGCTCTTCAAGAACGAACTGGTTGCAGAGTTCCCGGACACTGGATGCAGAGATTTAGCTCTCCTTCCACTACCATTTTGGACGAAACTCGCAGAGCAATGCAATCCACGCAAAGAATCCATCTCTCACTCCAAAAAAGACAGCAACTTGAACTGAAGAACAGGATGCCGGAGTCAACCAGACATTACCTCGAACGCTAAAACCCTGGAATCAGAAATCAAGAGAGCGATGGGGTTGAAGAGAGAGACGCTCCCACATGATCGTATCTCGAAATCTTGATGGGTACCCACGTGGACAAGACTGAACGTGCCCCAAACAGCGAGCTTCAACTACGGCAACTTTAATGGGGCTCTGTCCGATGAATTTTGGGAGATACTTACGATCAGCCGTTATTATAAATGTCAGATCGCCATTTCTTCATTCATTAAAAAAAAAGATAAGCTCCTTCCTGAATTCTTTCACAGAGTGGCTATGTGGCTTTCTTTCAGCCGTACAACGACGGTTCGCTTTTCCCTACCTCTACCATCCAGATATTTTCCCTTCACGTGATCCACGTTTTGGTTTTAAAGGGAAATTGACGCGAATGATCCTTAAACTTTGGTCTCATGTGTAATATAGTCCCTGAACTTTTAATTTGATTAATAATATAATCTTGAACTTTAGCCCAATATACAATATGACTCATGAACTTTCAATTTATTCAATGTGGTCCCGAACTTTTGGAATATGTTTAACTTAGTCCCTGAACTATAAAAAAAAATAATACCCAATGTCGTTCCTGAACTTGAATTAACGGAAGGATTACATTGAACATCTTTCTATAGTTCATGGATCATATTAGTCAAATTAAAAATTCAGGGACTACATTACACATTAGACTAAGTTTAGGGACCATATTGATTAAATTAAAAGTTCAGGGATTACATTACACATTGAGTCAAAGTTCATGGATCATTTGTGTCATTATTCCTTATTTAAAAGGAGATGTCGGGCATCGACTAGTAAGGATGAGCATGGTTTCAGGGTAAAATCGAGAATCGAAGAATCGAATTAGTGGAAACCGATCTGGTTTCGATGTACGCATGGTAAGTTCTAGCTTCTAAAAATTGAAAAACCAGTTTCGACAGGTTCCCACTTGAACCTCACATTTGGAATATGTTTTTGTGTTTTTCTTAAGTTATGTCTTCACGCGAACCTGCGGTATTCTATGACATCCGATGATTTGTGTGTTATTCAGAACCACTAATTTTAGCTTTCATTTTCGGCGGTATTAATGAATGAGACTTTTATTTTGTTAATGTTTCATATTCCCCGTATATCTAAATATGAGTTATGGTCAGTGGATTATACAAGTAAATGATAGTCATTAGAGGTGATGATTTACTACAATCGTTCAATTAAGAATACATGTGAAACCTGTGTAGACCCTGTAACTGATCTGGAACCCGTGACAGGATAGATTTCAGGTTTTAGGGCATGCATGGCAAGTTTCATGTTCTAAAAATTAGAGAATCGATTTGATAGGTAGGTTTCAGGTTCTAGGTGAAACATATATCGACCTTGAAACCACTCATCCCTATTGACCATCGATAACGACTGGCGCAAGAAATGGCGAAATCGTGTTCCAGCTACTTGGACTATCATTGACCTCTCTTATTCCAAAACCAAATGGCACCTCGATTCCGATCTCTCTTGTTTTAGGGCGTGAATGTTAACTATTTTATTTATCTATTTTCTATTTTTCTGTTCTAGGGAATATGTTTGGAACAGAAATCCCTTTGGCAAAATAATTTCGTTTTTCTATTTTCAAGATATATTTTTAGATCAGAAATAGGTTTGGAACAGAAATGAGAAATAGAAATAAGAATTCTTCCCATCACTCAGTTCTTCTCTCTCGTATGCAATCTCCCTCTCTCTTGCATCCCTATCGCCGACCGTCGTCCGCAGTTCGCCGGTCCTCAGTCGCCAGCCAACAACAGTAGAAATTTTATGCTATCATCAACCAAATTTATGTTTCGAGAACAGAAATTTTGTGTTGTTATCAAACGTGTTTCTCTACTCAGAAACTCATCTAGGGAATAGAAATAGAAAAATCTATTTTTGGCCAAAAATAATTTTCAAAAATAGAATGGTTATCATTCGCGACCAAATTTTCTAACAAGCTACAACTTGTTCTGTGACTTTTGGCCTTGTATAATGAATTCCAATTAACGTGTGACTTAGTTTCTTTTGTGTTCTCACTCACTCTCCCGTAGGTAATTAGTTGTAGATTTTTTCGTATAATTCCAACGGATTAGGGTTAAGGTTTGCTTCTTGGTCCTAACTTAGCCCCAATTTGTCAATTTGGGACAAGAACAAAGGGCCAGCATCGTTTCTTATGATTTCTCCAGCAAGTCAAGTCGATCGATTTGCAACAAATTAATATCACGTCAGATTTTTTGACAAGGAGAATCACGGACGACCCACAAGAGAACGATTCTTAATCAATATGACACTCAAGTAATTGGTAAAAGAAAAAAGTTAATACTCAAGAGAGTGTCGTACAAAAGTTGTGATACTTGCGTTATAATTTTTTTTTTTATTTCTCTCTCAATGCACGCCGAATTACTTGATAAGATTTCATGATGCAAATTGTCGGCTCTATTGTCTAGTGGACAATCAAGACGTGCAATCCTGATGTGCTATTCTAGTTTTAAGCTTCATCCATATGTAGCTTCTATCAAGTAAGGAACCTGATTCTTCCACGAGCTATTGCACCAAAAGGTGATTTGATTTCTTAAGCGTAATACTCTAAAAAATTCCAACTCTAGGTCTAGTCTTAATTCTACCTTAATTTTTTTTTGTCCCATAAAAAGCTTACAACCTTAGGTCTAGTTTCAATTCTGCCCTAAACTTTTTCTGGTCTCATAAAATACCACCGACTTTTACTTGAGTCTCAAATTTGCCCACGGTAACCTTCCGTCCACAATTTCTCTTGACAACCAGAGAGATGGAAAACTCCCAAGCACGAGCTTTTTGAGCATTCCGAGCCAAATGTCTCAAGTGCGAGCCCTCCGACCGCGAGGGATGGAAGACTCCCTAGCATGAGAGATTAAAGATTGAGTGTAAAATTGAAGATTCCCGAGCAAAATGGAAGGAAGACTCTCTTAAGAATAAAAGTAATTGAAGAAAGCCAACCATATGTGCTCTAGTTTTTACCCAAATTTCAAATCCAATAAGATGTCATTTGAGATGACATGAAAATTCATCTCTAAAAGACATCTTCTTAAATATAAAATTTGGGAAAAAAAACTAGAACAATGACGTGGAAATGCCACATCACTAAGGGCCATTTTGGACGGAGAGTAAATGGAGCCAGATATGGGACTCAATTAAAGTTGGTGGTTCTTTATAAGACAAAAAAAAAGTTTGGGGTGAATTGAGACTGAACCTAAACTTGGTGAATTTTTATAGAACAAAAAAAAAAGGTTTAGGGTAAAATTGGGGCTGGGCCAAAAGTTGTGGAGTTTTTTTTTTCTGAGATTGTCTTCATTAAAGAAAATTTCAAGGACCAGTCATGTCTTTGTCTTCATCTTTAATGAAGTAATAGGAATGTCGTTGTAGGCGTCGAAAAATTCTCTTGGGGGAAATCTTCGATATAGGGAATTGCTAGCTACGTATAGCTTGGGGAAATTTTCTCTAGTAGCCACTGAACTTTAGTAAAATTTCCAATCGGGTCACTGAATTTTGTTCTCTTTCATCCAAGTGACTAAACTTTTTCCCTTGTATTCAATTGATGCACTCAGAATCCGATCAATTTTCCTTTGAATTGATGACGGGATAGACACACGGCGATGGCGTGGCCTACAAAAAATTGCCACATGTCCACCAAGTCAGCACTTCGCTGAAAAATTGGTAAAGTTCCGATCGAAATGCATTGATGGGAAAAAAGGGTAAGTCTAATGCATCGAGTAAAGGAAATGAAAGTCCAGTGTCCCGATTTGGGAAAATAAATGAAGTTCAGTGACCACGAACGAAATTTATCCATCTTGTTAATAATATCCCAACTTATAAAAAAAAGCACATCCTCTGTGAAAGCAAACTCTTACTATTGATTATAATATCTCGTAAACACGTAACACGATGTTATCTTTGCCTAATATGTTATAGGGACAATTACCAAAAAAGTCATAAATCTATTGCAATTGTGCCGATTTAGTCTAAACCTCTTTTTTTTTTTTTTGCTAATTCAGTCCTAAACATTTTATAATTGTGTCAATTCAGTCCATCTAGAAAAGTTTGGCCGGCCGGCGTTGACATGGATACCAGCCGGCCGGGCAGCGTTGACGTGAATACTGGCCGGCTGATCGAATATTTTAATATTATTTTTGAATTTTTATTTTTTTTCTCTTTTTTCTTCCTTTTTCTTTTTTCCTTCACCTTCCTCCTTCCTCTTCTTCTTCATAGGATCACCGGTCTTCACAGGGGAGCCGATCGCCGGTCTTCACAGGGGAGCAAGTCGCCGAACCTCGGCAACCAGCGTCCCTAGGAAGACCGGTGTCCCTGTGAAGATTGGCGTGCAGAAGAACAAGGAAGGGAAAGGAAAAAATAAAAATAAAAAATAAAAAATTCAAAAATAATATTAAAATATTCGATCGGCCAAACTTCGCCGGATGGACTGAATTGACACAATTGTAAAAGGTTTAGGACTGAATCGGTAAAATTGCAATAGAACTCAATTGGGTTTTATCACATATAAATGAATAGACGAATTTTTATTTTTTTCCCCTTTTGTTTTTGTTTAACAGTCTCATCGTTGATAAGTGAACGACCTTTGCTGGTGAGAGACGTTCCCTTTTCCTGGCGCAAGCAATCCATGGAGTGCATGTGACTGTTTGTGCCTGTGGAGACCGAGAGAGAGAGAGAGAGAGAGAGAGAGAGAGAGAGAGAGCATAAGGAAACCATTTGAGCAGAAAAATCGAGTGTTGATCATATCTGCATGCAAGAAAGGCAGGAATCTAGGAGAAGAGGAAGAATAAGGAAACAATTTGACAGACGAAGTACTAATTCTTCGCTGGAACTGTGGACCAATGTGACGCAGATCTCAAAAGTCAACTCTTATGGCAAGTCTAATTTTTTTTATTTGGGGTCAAATTATGGCAAGTCTAACTTGAACTTTGGGAAATGTAACGAAGAGTAAGGACACTATTTTGTCAAGGGGCTTTGAGCTCCAAAGTACTTTGGAAAGATGTAATTGCATTTTCAAAAATCTCTCAAGGTCTTTAGCTCAAAGCAGGTCCCGAGCTGCTTTGAGCTTTGAGCATTTATCGTAATGCAAATATATATTTATATATATGGACATTTTCAGGATTATAAAGTATAGAGAGAGCAAACTCGAAAGAAAATATTCTTTCGAGTTTGCTCTCTCTATACTTTATAATCCTGAAAATGTCCCTATCTCACGCGATGTTACCGGCGAGAATTCAAGCCACTAGTGGCTAGTCGCCGCTGGCTCTAGTCCTTTAAAGGTTTTGAGTTTTTTGTCTTTAAAAAGAAAAAAGAAAAAGTGCTTTGCAAAGTGTGATTTTTCCTAACACCATTTAAACCGAAGTTGTTTTTCAATGCACTTTCAAATTACAATTTACGAAACACTACTTGCATTTTGGAAAACTCCTTTAACCTAAAGGCCTTTGCATTTTCCCAAAAACTTTCCTCAACAGCCGAACCAAATGCACCCAAGATTTGGCGAGGGTTCCAAGCGAGGGCGTCCCATTCGTCATTGGCCATCGCCACGGCCTTGGCAACCAGCGAATGGAAACAAACAAACAAAAAGGAAAAAAGAAAAGAAAAGAAAAGAAAAGATTTTTTTTTTAACATTTTACAAAATTGCAAAAATTACTCACTTCAATGTCGGTCGTGCCACGTAAGACCGCCGTCATCCACGTTTTGGTCGGAAGAACTACATTGGCGAATCGTTAAAATGTTTAAGACTAAATCAGCTAAATTAAAAAGTTTATGACAGAATTGACATCCACATAACAGGTTTACGACTTTTTTTGGTAATTTTCTCATTCATCTTATTACCTCATCTTGAGTATCAAATAAGCATTGAAAACATGATGGCATGAGAGTATAATACAAGGCAACTGCAAAAAGGTCTAATGAAAGCTTATTAGGCCAAATTGTGCTGCTTCCAAAATTGGAAAAGCTAATGAGGTTATTATACTGTGTAGCGGTCGCCAATGGAAGGCTACACATGTATCTAGGCAAAAGTTGATGTCTCTTTAGGAAAATAAAATCAAAATCTTCTTGTCAAACGATAGAAAATACTTTCCAATTCATTTTCAAATTTCAGCCAAACAATGTAAAATATTACCGGTTTACTAGAAAATAACTTCCTAAAAAATATTTTTTAAAAATATAATATTTTTCTCGAAACAAACGGAACCTTGCATCGTAAAATTACCTTTCGTCGCTGCTCTCAATGCGTGGCGCTACCAAGCAGGCTAAGAGTCAATGGTCTAATACAAAAAAAAAAACAATAACTTTAGCATTTGTGATAATTATATCCAAAACTTTTTTTTGTCTCATAAAAAACCCTAAACTTTTACTTTTGTCCCAATTCCACAAGTTTAGTACCCAAAAAAATCCTCAACTTTAGCATCTATCCTAATTATATCTGAAACTTTTTTTTGTCTTATAAAAAACCTCAAACTTTTACTTTTATCCCAATTCTACCAACGTTAGCCTTCTGTCCATAATCACCGTTAGTTAATTTTACGTGGCTTGAATTTTCTCGCCGAACTTTACCAATGAATCTTCAAAATTTAGAAACAGTAGGTTTCAAGGACGATGAGATTTTAGATTGTTCATCCAAATATCTTCATGTCTAGTTGTTCTTTGGGCTGTTGAGTGCCGAAAAGAATACGAAACGCACTGTCTTGAGTGACTCCATATCTCTCGGCAATATATAGGGGAAGCAAACAACAGAAGAGAAGTTCGGGGGGTTTTTTCATGTCAGCTTTGCTAAGGTGTAATTCATTAACGACGTGGAAATGCCACGTATGATTAACTAATGATGCTTATGGACGGAAAGCTAACAGTGGTAGAATTGAGACAAAAGTAAAAGTTGAAGATTTTTTATGTGACATAAAAAATGGATATAATTGGGACATATACTAAAGTTGAGGGTTTTTTCGGTATTAGGCCGGTAGAATTAGGACAAAAGTAAAAGTTTGGGCTAAAATTGGGGCAAAAGTAAAGGTTGGAGGTTTTTTATGAGATAATTTTTTTTTTTGGATATAATTGTCATAAATGCTAAAGTTAAAAGGTATTTTTGGTATTGGACCAATAGTCATTTGGGGGATTCCCCAAGTAAGTAAATATGTATTGCATGATATACATGGAAGGTTCCTCAAAAGGACCAGAAACCTTTCCTTCTTTGCTTTAATGCCTTTGTTTTAATTCACTCTTCCAAGTCAAGGCTTGAATCTCTCTCTCTCTCTCTCTCTCTCTCTCTCTCTCTCTCTCTCTCTCTCTGTCGTCGAGTTCTTTTGCTGAAAATCCAGCCCAAGATTATCGGATGGAGAAATCAGTGTGCAGGAGTTGCTACAACCCGTGCAAGGTTACGTCCCTTGTCGCCCTGTTGTGCTTCACGTTTCTCTACTTGGACTACTTGACCTTCAATGGTGAGAGCGATGGCTTCTCCTTCATAATCAACTACCATGGCCATGCAGAGTCCGCCGACAGGAAGCCAAACGGAACGCAGAGCCCCGATTCTCTCCAACACTCGGTGAACAACGATGATCACCCGACTAGTGCTAAGAGCGACGTCGGCAGTGCGAGCACCTCGGGTTCGGATAAGCCTGATGAGCTCGAAAAGAGCCTGAACGGTATGAATGAATCAGACGCAGAGTCCGCGTCGAGGGGTGATCAAAAACCTGCGGTGGATGTCACTCTCCAGGTCCTAGACAAAAGTAATCGAGATACAGAGCACCCGAATAAGGAGAGCGCAGACTTGTGCTCGGGCCGGTACATCTACGTTTACGACCTCCCGAGTAGATTCAATGACGAGATACTGAAGAACTGCACGTCCCTCATCAAGTGGTTCGACATGTGCCCGGCAGTGGTCAATGAAGGTCTAGGCCCTCGAATCGATGATTCTCGCGGCGTCCTTTCTCATGGAAACTGGTTTGCAACCAATCAGTTCTTATTAGAAGTGATATTTCGTAACAGGATGAGGCAGTACAAGTGCTTAACCAACGACTCCTCGCTGGCTTCTGCAGTTTTCGTCCCCTTTTATTCCGGGCTCGATGTGGGCCGCCACCTATGGAATTTCAGCACGTCGGTTAGGGACTCTCTCGGGCAAGATCTCGCTAATTGGCTCGCAGATAGACCGGAGTGGAAGAAAATGTGGGGGAGGGATCATTTCCTAATCGGAGGAAGGATCTCTTGGGATTTCAGGAGACAAACGAACAACGGTTCTGACTGGGGAAACAATCTTATGTTTCAGCCCGAATCCAAGAACATGACAATGCTATCTCTCGAGTCAAGTTCTTGGAACAATGACTTAGCCATACCATATCCCACATATTTTCATCCCTCGAGCGAGACTGAGGTCCTTGAATGGCAAAACAAAGTGAGAAAACAAGAAAGGCCGTACCTGTTTTCATTCGCCGGGGCCCCACGACCGAGCCTGGAAGATTCTATCCGAAGCGAGCTCATTAACCAATGCCAAGCATCTAATGGGACGTGCGCATTGCTAAACTGTAGCTATGTCAGGAACAAGTGCAATGATCCGGTTGAAGTGATGAATGTCTTCGAGAGTTCAGTTTTCTGCTTGCAGCCGCCAGGGGATTCCTACACTAGGAGGTCAACTTTTGACTCGATACTGGCGGGGTGCATTCCTGTTTTCTTCCACCCTGGATCGGCATACGTGCAGTACATTTGGCATTTACCAAAGAATTATTCCAAGTATTCGGTTTTCATCCGCGAAGATGAGGTGAAACACGGACACATCAGCATCAAACAAGTATTGAGTAGGATTTCCAGTGATGCAGTACTCAGTATGAGAGACGAGGTTGTAAAGCTGATTCCTAGGATTGTATATGCAGATCCAAGGTCCAGAGATCATAAGTTCCAGGATGCCTTCGATACTGCCGTAAAAGGAGTTTTGGAAAGAATAGAGAGCATCAGGAGAAGAGTTTCTGACGGCATGGATCCTAGTCATGGTTTTTCAGATCAGAACAGTACAAAGTTTGACATGCCCGTGACAGCCTAGGAAAAACAACAGGGTTTTGCGGATTTTGAAAAACCAATAAACATTATAGACGGACAGAAATTGAATTTGAGATTTTTTTGTCAGTTTTAAGCTTGTGCAGATGTTTTGTTCAAGAGCATCTTCTCTCTTCGTCCAGGATTAAATTTCTTTGATCTTTACCAACTGCATTAAGGATGAAATATTTGTAACGCACAAGAGATTCTGCAAATCGAGAATGTACTCAAATCTGTTAAGCTTGAATCAGATGTTGATTAGTTCAGGCAAAGTTTTGTTTGCATCTCGAAATGTTTTTGTTTTGTTCACGTGTTGATTCAGCAGGGTAAAAAAAGACCACATTTTGCTAGTCACATTGATTACCTTAATTCTCGATTCTCACAAGAGGAGAGGCTCATTTCACAGTTTTGCAGTCAATTGGACACTCAGTAAATCATACAGTAGTGCAGTTAACTGGACACTCAGTAAATCATAGTTCCCTCACAATGAATCTAGATTTGAATATGACTGGTAAAGCATGTTATAGTATGACAATTACTATCTCAATGCACACAATTATAACAGTCACACAGTAGAGCCTTAAATTATTTATATAAAAGAAATAGACTGTTTCTAAGCAGCATTCCAAGAAGAAAGGGGTGGAGTGTCGGAGTTCTCCCATGTAATCATGGTACTTTTGTACCTGCTGCCCTTGACATTGCCCACGGAAGCAATTGATTCGAGCTCAGCCATATCGTTCGGTGTGAGTTTCACAGAGACAGCTCCAATATTCTGGTCAAAATTCTCAATCTTGGTCGTCCCGGGTAATGGGCAGACGTCATTGCCCTGGTGGTGGACCCAGGCGAGTGCTAACTGTGAAGGGGTGCATCCTTTTCTCTTTGCAACTTCATGTAATCGGTCAAATAACTTGGCATTATGAACCAAGTTCTCCGGCTGGAACCTGGGCAGGTACTGCATAAAACAAAGCCATTCTCAGCATGGCATTGAAAACAAATATGGTTATGAAGCTTTCGGGTCAACAATTGCTTTCTAGCCTCTCTGAATGCTACAAAAAACTGGTAAACCAACAGCAAATATCAAAATTAGCAGATGATTTTCCAGCACTTTGATGCGAATGATAGTCACTGTGAGCTGATCGGTACACACAGACCTGTCGGAAGTCATCCTTGGAGAGATTCTCGAACAATTTGGAACCTACAGAAAAGAATCCTCGTCCTAAAGGACTGTAGGAAACAATTCCGATGCCGAGCTCCCTAGTAACCGTTTCGAGGAAGATTAGAGTCAGAAGAAGACCATCTCCACTTCATAAAGAAACTAATCGATTCTCGTCATTTCTTACCGGCATGTGGGAATGACATCTGCCTCCACGTCTCTCGACCACAGTGACCACTCCAGTTGCACTGCTGTTATGGGATGAACAGCATGGGCTCTTCTGATTGTCGAAGCGGAAGCCTCCGATAAACCAATGTACTTGACTTTACCCTCCTCAACTAGCTTCTTTAGCTCACCAATCTTTGAAGATTCACATGACCCAATAACAACAGTAAAGACCTTAAGAGTCGGAGATCCAGAAATATGTGCACATTGTTAGCTTTATTTTGTATGTCTGAATGCGCGTTCTCCAATTCTTAAGCCATTTCATTTCTGACACAGCCACTATCAACAAGATCAATCGATATTGATACATCTCAGTGCAAGAACATTTTACTAGGCATTAAATAAACTTAAGTAGTGTTTTAGCTCGCATAGAAGATGATCCAGGAACTTATCTCAGTCCCACACAAGACAAATCTATTGCATCATCGCAACAGGAAAGTTATTCTCATTATATAGTTTCTATCATATTAAGCGTCACGAGATACACAGTGAAACCATCCCGGTGCTTCAACCTACTTAAGCAATTTAAAGAATGGACAAGGACATACAGTGACTTCAATGGGCACACGAGTGTCTACGCGGTGTTGGTAGTAGAGGTCGATGCAATCAATGTCGAGCCGCTTCAAGCTGGCCTCGCATGAGGCCCTCACGTAAGCAGGGTCGCCTCGAACCTGCCTGTTCCCCTTCCCATCTGCGGAGCTGATCCCGAACTTGGTCGCCACTTGTACTCTCTCTCTCAGCCCTCCCTTCAGTGCCTGCTCAAGTTTCACACCGAATCAACATCAAAGTAAACTCAAAATTTGCCCCACAATCAGAAAGCCTAGACGTCCCAAATAGAGTTTCGTGATCACAGCCTTAATAACTGGAACCCACTTGGGGAAACTTGCTTGATGCTTCCAAATTTCACCAATTTGCCCCCAAAATATGGACATGAATAGAGATCGAGTTTTGGGAAATCCGTATACTAGGTGTGCTTCTGCATTTCAAAATTCGCATATTTCATAAGGTTTCATACATGTTGAGTTCCTGACATTTAGCCTAAGACTAAAGCGTGAGAATAGATTACACTGGGAAGTTCAAGAGAAAGAGATTTGGAAGCAAGTACACTCGAAACCTTGTGCGATTCAGCTAGCTGACGCGAAAAAGCCAAACCTTTAAATGAAGGCGAGGTTCAAAACCTAAAAACACCGGACCTTTCCGATGAGGATTTCATTGGTGTGGGGGCCGTAGATGTCGGAGGTGTCGAGGAAGGTGACGCCGGAAGCGACGGCGTGGCGGAGGAGGGCGATCATGTCGGACTCGGACTTGGGAGGCCCGTAGAAGGCGGACATGCCCATACAGCCCAGCCCCTGAGCCGACACCTCCAGCCCCTGCGACCCCAATTGGACCCTCCTCACCGTCGACGCCATTGCCGTCGTCTTTGTTCTCGCCCTCGAGCACGGTGCAAGAAGAGGGTCAACTCGAGAAGAAAGAGTTCGAGTTTCAAGAGCTCAACTCACCCTTCCACCGACACAACCACGAACAAAACTGTCTTGTGGACACTGTGGATTACTGTGTATATGATTTTTCAAAATAAGAGAGATTTATTTATTATTTCCATTAAATCAGATTATCATTTTCTTATTACGATTTTGAATAATTTTGAATAGCTCAAGGAGACAATGACACAAATGGTCCCTAAACTTTGATCAAATTTGACATTTGATCCCCAAACTCTTAATTTTTTTAATGCGATTTATGAAATTTTTGATTTGTTCAACGTAATCCATAAACTTTTGGTACATGTTCAATTTATTACTTAAGAACTATATGAATATGTTCAATGAAATGACAACATCGAACATTTTTATATGATTCATGGACTATATTGAACATGTACCAAAAGTTCAGGGATCACATTGAACAAAATAAAAGTTTAGAGACCACGTTGGAATAATTAAAAGTCCAGGGACCACATTACACATTGGACCAAAGTTCATGATCATTTGTGTCATTTTCTCTCGCCTAAATACCATTCTTCCATTTCTCCAATATTATCAACAGAATAAATTATTTTAAGAATTTTCTCATAATGCTTTTATTTATACCCAAGAAGCTCATCACACATCCATAATCTTCTCATAGTGAATGTCACTTGTACAAAATGAGAACAGTTACTCTCTGAAGTTCAGATTTTATTACAGGACAATAAGTAGTCTCTTCGTACACATGCTTATGACAGCCACACCACATAGCCTGAAAATACTTCAGCAGCAAATGCTCCAACTCTGCATATCAAAGATGCAGCGGCGACAGAAGCAGACATGTTTTCTAAGTAGCTTTCCACGAAGAAAGCGGTGGAGTGTCGGAGTTTTCCCACGTAGAGATGCTGCCGTCGTACCTGCCGCCCTTGACATTGTCTGCGGTAGCAATAAATTCGAGCTCGGCCATCTCTTCCGGCGTAAGCTTCACGGACAGAGCTCCAATGTTCTGGTTGAAATTCTCGATCTTGGTCGTGCCGGGAATCGGGCAGACGTCGTTGCCCTGGTGGTGTACCCAGGCGAGGGCTAACTGCGATGAGGTGCATCCCTTTGTTTGCGCAATTTCACTCACTCGATCGAACAACTTGGCATTGTGAGCCAAGTTCTCTGGTTGGAACCTTGGTAGGTACTGCATAACACAGAAAACTGTCTCAGCGGAGAGCATTTGAGCTACTGTCATTTTCTTTTTAAGACAAAATTCTACCGCAACAAGGGCAAACAATACTAGAAGTGGTTGCATTGCATGCCATCAGATTGTCTCGTTACTTGATATGACAAGCATTTGGAAGTTCACAAGCACTGTGCGGAGATTGTCTCGAAAGGATTCGAATTTCTAGTTCAGAATCATAAAGCATTCAAAAAATGTGGTGCAAAGTGCTCTAGAAACTACTGCGACGGCTGACGGTTTTGATGTAAGATGTGACAACAGAAACAAAATCTACAATCTAAGTTTCCTACAATCACAAATTATGTTGTTCAGCAGAAACAGACCTGTCTGAAGTCATCCTTGGAGATGTTCTCCAACAACTTGGAGCCAACAGAAAAGAATCCTCGTCCTAACGGACTGTACGCAACGATTCCAATGCCAAGTTCCCTAGTCACAATGTCGCGGAAGACCAGAGTAAGAAGAAAGCTGTTGTTACTGCTGCATAAACAAATTGACAGAGTGATATATTACCTGCATGTGGGAACGATCTCTGCCTCCACATCTCTTGACCATAGCGACCACTCCAATTGCACAGCTGTGATGGGATGAACAGCATGTGCTCTTCGGATGGTTGACGCAGAGGCCTCCGATAAACCGATGTACTTGATTTTACCCTCTTCGACAAGTTTCTTGAGCTCTCCAATCTTTGAATATTCACATGCCATAACGACAAAAGTCAAGACCTTACATTGTTAAGATCCCGAAAGGAAGATTGCGAATAATCTTCATGCTTGTTGACCATTAACTTGGGAAAGATCCCATAAGACAAAAACTCAGCCACCAAACACTATAAATTTCATGACATCTTTAACAACGTTGTGCCGCATCTCGACCTCAACTATTACTTAACTCTCAGTTAACAATTTCTTACGAGTCAAAAGGCAAGGAAATGGTCAAATTTCTGCCACAAAATCCAACAAACTATTAACAACATGACAGATGCATAAGCAACACCAATCTAGTTGAGCAACTGATCATATGGCTCAGAGAAAGTCTCAAGAGAGGCAAAGGTTTAATGAGGATCCATACAGTGATTTCGATGGGGACCCGAGTGTCGATACGGTGTTGGTAGTAGAGGTCGATGCAATCGACGTCGAGCCGCTTCAAGCTGGCCTCACAAGCCGCCCTCACGTACGCTGGATCGCCCTGTGCCACCCACTTGCCGTCCGCAAAGCTGATTCCAAACTTGGTCGCCAGTTCCACCTTCTGTCTCACCCCTCCCTTCAGTGCCTGCTCAAAATCGACACCAAGTCACCATAACAGAACCCCAAGAAAACCAAGATGCAGGAGGGTCTTAGAATTCTGCACGATCAAGCCGATACTACAACACTACAGCATATCTACTTCATGCGGAAGCTGAGACTAAGCTTAACACAGAATGATGAACATCCCGGTAATTGTGCGAGTACTGTCAGCTAGTTGATCTAAAAAGCCGCGAAATTTTAGAACGGAACATCTAAAAAGCAGACCTTTCCGAGGAGGATCTCGTTGGTGTGAGGGCCGTAGATGTCGGAGGTGTCGAGGAAGGTGATGCCGGAGCCGACGGCATGGTGGATGAGCGCGACCATGTCGGACTCGGACTTGGGAGCGCCGTAGAAGGCGGACATGCCCATGCAGCCCAGCCCCTGGGCGGAGACCTCGAGACCCTGCGACCCCAGCTTGACCCTCCTCACCGTCGACGTCATTGCCGTCGTCTCGCTCGAGGTCGATGCAAAGAAGAGAATGGAGAGGAAACAAAATTTGAGAGCTCGCTCACTAGCTTGGATCACTCCCTGCGCGGAGGCGAGCTTTATAGGAGTGAAGAGCTGCAGAAGACGCACGTGCTTACGTAAGGATCTCGTCACCCACTGCTCCGGCGGCTCATTGAGCAACTGCTGACCTCTTAATTATGATTGAATAAAATAGTCGTAATTAGGACTTTCCCGTGTGCGCGATAATCGGTAAACCAGAGGTTTCGAAATTTTAGACTTTCGAGAATTGATGACATTATATTTAAAAAGCGAACCTCCAATATAAATTCTTTCGAAAATGTTTATAAACGGTGTACAATATTATTTCCATTCACAAAATTTCTAATGTAAATTAAAGGCACTTCTAAGTTGAGTAGTTGTCGACCATAGTTATGCACGACTCTGAAGTTATGCAAAGCGAAAAATTGAGCGATGGGCGAAAGCCGCTATCCTTAGCCATCAGCTGTTCATTTTTTGCATTATGACGTTGTTGACAATGGATAGTTGATAGAAAAGAAAGGTGTTCTATGCCGGTTTTGTGGGAAAATATAAATGGGAGATGCTGAATATGGTATCTTATTTTAAATTCGATGAAAGTATCGGGGACAAGCGCTATCAGGGAGCAAACCAGGATTGGCATCGACAACAACAACCGCTTATGGATTAGATAGTTTGGTAACTTGAAAGTGGAGAAAACCTAGAAATAGGGGGCCATGTTTATGGGTAGGATAATGCAGGTACTTGAAAGTGGAGAAAGCCTAGAAAATAAGGGGCCATGAGTGAAGGTAACCACTTGTCATGATTGACTTGTTGTAGGCCTATAAAAAGCAGGAGCCATAACGTTGTAAGGGATCCGCAAATCATCAAATAAAACAGTTATTTCTGTACTTTATTATCATTCTTTTCAGCACTTCATTTTCTTGCATTTTATCCTTTTCGCAATTTTACATTGACGTAACTTTCAATTGCCACACTTTAGTCGTAGTTTCGGATACTTTGTCTTCGATTAAATTCCGGCGTCGTATCTATCTATCATTTCAATTTGTCTTCGATTAAATTCCAGCAAAGTGTTTTGTTCCTTGTCGTCGATTAAATTCTGACAAAACATATCCATTCCTTGTGATCCATTAAACCTTTTATCCGGAATTGCCACAGAGCCCGTCTCTTGTTAATAAAAATCGAAGAATCGATGTTTGATGAAAGGTATTTCGTCGAAGACCATTTTTGGCGAAATATCTTTTAGCACGCCCGATGAGACCATTTGTGGTTCGATTTGAGGAAATTCAATGCCGTGAGCAAGGAATCATCCAAAGTTTGATAATGCCGCGGGTAACGATCCCAATGGCAGTGACAAGTCAGGGGACTTCGGATCTTCAGCCGTTAATCGAATGGTAGAAGAAGGCCAATGCGAGGGGCAGATTTTTCTTGATATCTCACTGAAGATCAATCAAGAGAAGTTGCACCAAAATCAAATCCTCATATGTTGGCCACTATGAAGAGATTTTTTTACGAGTATCAGAATGACTTGACCAAACATATGGTGAATCACATTGCGGAAGTGATCAAACCTATGATCACTAATGTGGTGACCAAAATCACGTCGAGATCACGACCGTCGAGTTAGCCACTTTCTATCCCGAGGAGTCAAGTGGCTACATGGTATGTTCCTTCGATCCTTTCTACTCAATTAAATATTTGCTGGAATTCGAGCCAAATGGCACTACAAACGGCTATAACAATACTTTAGAGGCCAAAGACTGTTGATGGGTAGAATCAAAGCAATAGTGACTTAATTGGCCTTGCCAGCACTGTCAATAAAATTGGTTAAGCCCAAAATGATACC
The DNA here is from genome assembly GCA_029784005.1 of Lenwebbia sp. NSW1173648. Taxonomy (NCBI): domain Eukaryota; kingdom Viridiplantae; phylum Streptophyta; class Magnoliopsida; order Myrtales; family Myrtaceae; genus Lenwebbia; species Lenwebbia sp. NSW1173648. Next base: position 43,640,852 of record JARCGZ010000001.1, read on the forward strand.
AATGGAAATAACATTGGAGCGGCGGATCGGTATATACTGTTGCCAAATGGTGTGAACCCGGGGCTACTAATATCGCCACCGAACGGTGACAATGTAATGCGAGACCCGTCGGGAACGTTGTGTCGCCTCCAGGGGGTAGTGAGCCCGATGAATCCAATAAATATCGGTATGCCAGCCCCACTAAATCAAGGATACGTGCCTTACCATCCGCAGATAGCGATGGATAACTTACCGAGGCCGCAATCCCCGCCTAGGGGGCAGGTGTTGGAAAATATGATCGAAAGGGATGAACAATAGAATTAGACTTTGAGGCGTGATAACACTCTCTTTAAGGATTTATTTTCCCTACAACGTTGCTAATGATTTCGGCAAATATCCTCCATGATACACCAAAGTTTCAATGAGAATAGTAGATAGCAATTCTGATATTTCTCCAAGATCTCTTAAGGGAAACAATGCCTATGTATCTTTTGAGAAAAACGAAAAAGGAAGTTAAGTTTCTGAAAATGAACAGAGTCGCTCAATATATAAAACTAGAAAGAAGACAACTTTTCATGTCTGAAAAGTGTCATTCGATCACAACTATTAGTGTCCAAAGAACAATTAATTTCGGACACACCACTTCGTGTCTAAAGAGTAGCTAATTTGGACACAACTCTTTGTTGTCCGAAAACACAGTTTATTCGGACACAACTCTTCATTGTCCGAAAACTGCCTTGTCTGAATGATTGCAACTCTTGGACATAAACAGTTAATTAAAGTTCGAAAAATAAATTTAATAAAAAAAACTACAACTCCTACGAGAACAGTCGCACTATTTCATTAGGAATCAACAATTTATTTTTTTAATTATAATTTCGAAAAAAATAAATAAATAAAAATAAATTGATCGTTGATTAGTGCCAATAATTATCCGCGACCGTGCAAGCGTGCAAAGTGCGCCTAAATAGCGCACCCGCATGCGGGTATGGTGGGGACTAGCCCACTTGCTCATTTATCTTTTTTTAGAACACTATAATAGTATTCTAATTTATAAATTGACTTGCACTTTTTCATCTCTCCTATGTGGGACACAACAAAAAGCACTTATGTTTATTTTTTTCAAACAAACTTCATCAGCAGGCTAGTTAAGGCTTCCTTGTGCAAGACCCCCGGAAGGACCAATGTATAGTAGAGCAAACGGCGGGATTGGTAATGCAACAGATGGATCTAGAAGGGGGAACTCCTACGCTCGTATATCGTATACCTTACCTCGATTGGGTAGATACGATCCGATATCCAAGAGACCTTGAAATACTTCAATTTACAATTTGTACTAGCAAAGATGAATAATCGATTATTGAACATATTTGTCGATTTATAGCCCAATGCGGAGAAGCAGAGACCAATGAGTTTTTATGACTTAGGTTATTTCCTTTGTCTTTGTCGAAAACTGCTTTTGCCTGGTACACCGACTTACCACCTAATTCGGTGTGTAATAGGGCAGAGATGGAGAAACAATTCCATTCTCAATTTTATCGAACTTGCCTGAAGTATCAATTTCTGATATGGCTACACTCTATCAATACGATAACGAGTCGGCCGATCAGTTTGTTGCTCGTTTCAAAAAGGCTAGAAATAAATTCTTTACTTCATTCTCGGATAAAGAATCCACAAATTTGGTTTTCCATGGATTCAAATTCAATGTAAAAGAAAAATTCGAAGGCCAAAACTTTGCTGATTTATTTGAATTGGCAACGGGAGTGTCCAACAACGAGAAACTACTTAAAAGTAGAGATACAAAGCCACATGAAGATTTTACACAAAACTTGGCTTTCATGAAAAAAACCCGTCAGATAATGAATCTGACAAAGGCAACATTCGGCAAAAGAAAATTGAATTTATCGATGATAAGGGGTACATGTTGACGCCCGGTTATTTAATTTAATTGAAAAGAATCGAATGATCCATAAATAATTCACTTCTTTTAAGGGGGCATTTGTTGACACCCAAAATTAACCCATGCCGGAACATTAGAATATGGCGTGACACCGATGGGTAGTTGACAGAAAAGAAAGGTGTTCTCTTTCAATTATGTGGGAAAATATAAATGGGAGATGCCTGTCGCGACCCGAAAGAAGATCCCTTTAAGGATCGAATCGGGCTAAGGGATTGCCGGGCCCTACTTTTGGATGGGGGCTTCGGCGCGGGCGCTCACAGGCCTATACCAAATCGCGGCGGGAATTTATCGGCTTCGACCTTGGTGTGGTCGGGTGATATGTGCTATGTGTGCATGCAATTGGAGTCGCCACCGGTCTTTCTTGAGAGGTAGACCGGATACCTCACCGAGCGATTGGGAGAGATCGCTCGGTCCTACGCAACCAGAGATTCTAAGGCCGGGGGTTTGGTTACCCTAGCTTAAGCTAGAGTCCTTTCGGTTACCGTCCGGAATTGACTGTTACCTAACTTGTGAGCACGCGAGGTTTTATCAATTTGACTCCTAATCATGCTCTTATCAGTCGCTAAGTGTTCATGCAAATTTTCTTGTAGATGGGTACTTTTCATGGCATTTTCTATGTTTGAATGTATTCTATAAAAAAGGTGTAAAATCATCCAAAGCAAACAAAGGGTTAAAGAGAGGGCATATAAATTAAAACTACCCTAAGCACGATGAAAAGAAAACCCGCAACTCGTCGGGTGAATAATTACAAATCAATTGAATAAAACCCGAGACATGATCGGGGGGTGCAACAGAAGGAAGACTGGATGGGACATCGGTCGTAAATCTTCATTCTTCAAGGTGTCGGACCGAAAGCTAGGCAATAATGGACTACTCAATCAAACATGGATAATCACACTCGCAAACACATTAAGGATCACAAATCAACGAGATAAACCATACCGCTCAAGAATGGGCCTCGGGATCGACCTTTTGTATGCATACGTCGCGATTACCCGTTTGGCCTCGTTGATTTGCTTAAGAAATGGTTGGTTTTAACGGTCCCGCGAGATTACCCACATGTCATGCATCGACCCTAACATTCATCTAAAAAATCGCATGCAAGAGATCCTAATTGAGCAATGCGCTTAGGCCTTTTGAGCCTTAGACATCAAACAATCACAACAAGACTAGTGAGCCCACCAAAGGATCACTTATGGAATAGAATTGACCACATGTAGGCACAATTATCAATGAATATGAGGTCCGATTAAGCCAATTCAAGCGCTCAAAGAAGGTTTAAGACATGTTGATCAAACTTCATTAAGACCATTTTTTACATTTTCCAATGCATTAACATGCAAAAGGCAAGTTTAACCCTACTGTCCAGGAACATGTTCAGGGAAAAATCGGTAATCACAAAATACGTAAAAAATAGTAAAATAGATGAAAAAATTCTGATATTTTTTATACAAATGGGAAAATGTTTCATTGACGACTTTCATGTTTTGAACTTTTACTGAAAAGACCCTCATTTTCTTGTAGAAAATGGTTTTTCACGAGAGCTCAGCAGCAAATAAGCAAATCTCACAGAACAGACACACTTTAGGGTTATGCCCCAATGCACACTTAAAACATCAAATTAATGCACCAAAATTTTCAGTCTACTAAATAAGACCCTAATGAACAACTTTCATTTTTTGTGATTTTGGAAACGAAGACTCTAAGCAAGTCATTATTGCAACTTAAGATAGACAAGCATTGAACAAGACACCAACTCCAGAATAGTCACAAAATGGCACGATTTTGTTAAATGCACTAAAAATATGAAACATGCACGAATATTTTTGGATTTTTTATATGTTATGCAAAAGGATGTTATGAATGACTTTCATGAATATATTTTTATGAAAAAGAGTCTATAAAAAACCCATGGAAAATCATGAATCACCAACGGTCGAGTCAGAAAACTCAACTCAGATTCAACCCCAGACATTCACAAATTCGTATCCCATACTACGAGACCCTTTTGGCATAGTAAACAGCGTCCATTTTCATGTCATAATATATCAAATCGAAGCTCGAGACACTCTCTACGAATATCTAGAGCACCAATCCACGAAATAACCACGTTTTGACCCTCAAATGTATGTTACAGGAAGATTGCACAGTTTGACCAGAGAGCAAAACATGTCAAAACACACCATAACATCATCCAATACCCTTAGGCACGCATAAGCAACATAGCAACGTCACGTTCACTAAGGCTGCGTATGGTAACCATTCTATCACGGAAAACTGATTCTGATTAAAATGACTTTTTCTGATTCTGTTCCTAGATAAGTTTTAGAGAATCAGAACGCGTTTGATAACTGCCCAAAAGTTCTATTCCTAAAATAGAAACGCGTTTGATAACTGCACAAAATTTCTGTTTCGAAAAACTGTTTCTCTTCCTAATTTTTTTCATTTAAGTCAAATAATTATGTAGTTACTTTGTAAAATTTCATCCTAAATTGAAGACTAATTTTCAATGCACACTAAAATAATTTAAAATATATTATTTTTTTTAGCATGTCATAAATGAAACACAAATTTTAATACATGATGTTTGAAGTTCGATTGAATCATGCGATAGTTCCCATATTAAGAACTCATTTTTTTCTTTAAATGTTGCTTTGTCCAAAATAGATACAAACATAGCAAGCTGAATAACCAAATTATCCACTGAAAAAAAAAAAAAACCAAATTATCCTCCTTGATACGAAGTACAAGTCCTTCACTATCATTTTGCAGCTTCTGTCCTAAATCCAAGTGGGTGTTTAGCTCCAGCTCTACATGCAGATGGTCACATTTTGTGACGCACGGCTACGACTATATATGTTATCATCCGCATGTTGGATGCCCTCATCTTCTGCAACATTTTTTTTTGCAGAAGAGTGAAATCTATGAAATCTAAGAAATTTAGGCCCAAATTTATGAAAATGAGGTCAAACTAGCCTAATCTAAGCTTCTTCTATTTTTAGGGATTTTTTAAATTTTTTGTGATTTTTTTTAAAAATTCCAAATTTTTTATTTTATTTTGTTTTTATTAGGTTGAGAGAAAAGTGATGAGAGAACTGAAAGGAAAAAGTGAGAGATGTGAGACTTCATTCTGTTTTGTGATTCTCAAAAGCGATTCGTTTTTTCAGAACCAACTTTTTTTTTGTTCTGGATTTTGCTCTAAAACTGTTTCTGATTTTCTAAAACTGATTCTGGGAACAGAATCAGAATTAGAATTATTTGCGTTACCAAACATGATTCTCATTCTTTACTGTTCCGGAGAACAGAATTAGAGAATGAGAATGGTTACCATACAGGTCCTAACTAATCAGTCATCTCAACCAACCAAAGCCTCCGGTTCACCTCATGTTTAAGCTAATAATCCATCCTCCACATGCTAGTTCATAAGCTAAGATACGGAATCAAACCCCTTTACTGTTTAACGCAAACCTTTATGGACGAAATGGTTGCACTAGGACGACAAAAGGTCGTCGTTGGACGTCGGGGTCGAGGCGCAGTCACCGGTAGGGATTGGAAACGGGCTCAGCACGGTCGGGAAAGCACCATCGGCGTGGGCGCCGGTGATGGAGCCGAGAGGCTCTCGGCCTCCTATTGGGAGCTACGGGCGGTAGTTTGGGGCGAGAGCGGTGCGAGGGTGACGGTTGGAGAGAGAGGAGTGTCGTGGTGGTGGTGGTCGGCCGAGATAAGCCGCCGGTTGGCCGGAGGGGCGGCGCAAAGGTGAAAGAAAGATGGCCGCGAAAGAGAGCTAAGGAGATTGGGGGAGTGAGAGAATTAGAGAGAAAATTTTTTTGGCAGATGAGGCCCCCCCTCTCCTCCTAACGTCCTGCTTCCTTTTTAAAAGCCAAATGAAACTCTCCCCTCCAGCTGTGATTTTGTCTCTTCTATAGCTCAGAAAATCAACGGGAGCAGACGGAGATCCTTGATGCAGCTCCTAGGGAGGAAAACATCTAGGCTTGACTGAGCTGCCTTGATCTTTTTGTCCTCTTGGGTTCTTGCGTGCGCGAGAAAGGAGAGAAGAGATATGCTATTTTTGGCTTCTGCTTCTGCGTGGGAGGCTGTGAATTGACTGGGTTGACCGGGTCGAGTCGGTTTGACCCATTCGATCCGACTAAAAAAAACGTCCCTATTCGATGCCAATTTAGCCCGTTTTTGAGAATTTGATTCGACCAGAATGTAGTCACAAGTATCTAGATCAAATGTCATAATTGGTAAAAGGTGAAAAGAAATCTAAAAAGGACTTAATTTGTGATTTTTGCTCAAGTGAGGACCTAAATGCAAAATTTTGAAAATTGAGGTTCCTGATCGACATTTCGAGGTTTAAAGTGACCAAAATGCAATTCAAATTAAAAAAAAAAAAGCCAATGACTATTGTTTCATATTTTTCTGGTCACAAATGCTATTTTTTTTTCGATGTATTTTTTAATTAAAAATAATATTAAAATGCTGAAAAACCCAAAAATTATTTTATGTTCAAAATTGGTTCCTTAAGCTTAGCCAAGGCTTCCAAAGCTGATATTGCAAATTTTTTTTTTTACTTTTTTATGGATTTTCTATTAATTTCTAAGCAAAAGGTGACCAAAATTCAGGTTTCAACAATACCGAACGTAGTATCTTTGGTTAAATTCGATGAAAGCATCGGGGACAGGCGCTATTGGGGAACAAACTTGGATTGGCGTTGGCAACAACAACCGCTTATGGATAAGATAGTTCGGCTACTTGAAAGTAAAGAAAACCTAGAAAATAAGGGGCCATGTTTACGGATAGGATAATGCGATTACTTGAAAGTGGAGAAAGCCTAGAAAATAGGGGGCCATGAGTGAAGGTAACCGCTTGTGATTATTGACTTGTTGTATGCCTATAAAAGGTAGGAGCCACAACGTTGTAAGGGATCCACAAATCATCAATAAAACAGTTATTTCTTTACTTAGACTCCATTTGTTTCACGGAAAATAACTTCCCTTCAAATTGTTCGGCGTTTGGTTCCTAGAAAATAAGCTAGTCTAGGAAAATATGTTCCACCCATAGAAAAAAAAAACCCCTTCGAAAGTGGGGACAATGTTTTCCTCATTTTGAGAAGAGGAAAACATTTTCCTCATCTTTTCTTCCTCCTTTCTTTCGTACTTCTTTTCTTTATAATTATTATTTGTTCATTATTTAATTATTTTTTAAAAAAATTATTTTTATTTTTATTTTTTAATATTTTTATTTTCTTTTTCTTTTTTCTTTTTTCTTTTCTCCTGCCGCTACTCCTTCCTCCGCCTTGCTTCCTCTGCCGATGGAGGACCTTGGCAATGGCAACTGCCTGGCGAGGTGAGCTCGAGGCTCGGTGACGCAAGCCTTGGCGTCGCCGGCCTCAAGGGAGGCCGAGCTCGCCAAATCTGGTTTGGCCGGGTTCAGTCTCGCTTGAGGCCTACGAGGCGAGCCTCGGCGTTTCCGGGCTCGACCTTGAGTGAGTGAGGCTCGCTTCGCCAGATTCGGCGAAGCGCGGTCTTGCTCGAGGCCGGCGAAGTCGGGCCTAGGCCGAGCCTGGCCTGTGGCCGACGACCGGCTAAGAAGAAATTACATAAGGAAGACGGAAAAAAAAGAGAAAAAAATAAAGAAAGTAATTAAAAAATAAAATAATTAAAAATAAAAATAATTTTTATTCTAAAAAATAAATAATAATTTAAAAAATCAAATTGGTTAATAATTTTTTTAGGAAAATCAATTCCTTGACAAATAATGGAAATCTTTTTCCAATTCATTTTTAAGTATTAGCCAAACACCGAAAAATATCGTCATTTTCCTGGAAAATGACTTTCTGAAAAACATTTTCCGAAACACATATTACGTGAATTAAACGGAGCCTTAGATATCATTCTTTTCAGCACTTTATTCTCCTGCATTTTATCCTTTCCGCAATTTTACATTCACATATCTTTCAATTGCTACACTTTAGTCATAGTTTCGGATACCTCGTCGTCGATTGAATTCCGGCATCATATCTATCTATCATTTCACTTTGTCATTGATTAAATTCCGCCAAAGTGTTTTGTGCCTCGTTGTCGATTAAATTCCGACGAAGCATATCCGTTCTTTGTGATCCATTGAACCTCCTATCCGGAATCGCCACAGAACCCGTTTCTTCTTGATAAAAACCGAAGAAACGAGGTTCGGTGAAAAGTATTACGTCGAAGATCATTTTTGGCGAAACAGACGTTATTAGGTATTTGAAGTTATGTAAAGGGAAAGATTAAAGGATGGGGGAAGGCCGCTATCCTTCGTCACCAGCTGTTCGTTTTTTTCACTATGAAATTTTTACGTACTTTATAAATTAAATGGGAAAAGCCACCAAAAATCTCAAATTAGATCATTGTGGCATGTTTGTCTTAATTTTTTTTGTAACACAAAAAAAATCAAACTTGTACCTCTGTGACACATTTACTCTCCTTTTAGATTCCGTCAATGAGTATCGTTGAAAATTTGCCTACCCGAATGACGACCACGGAAGGAAAACGGTATTGATATGGCGCCCATGTGACTTAAATGAAATAATAAGGACATCGTTTTGGTTAAAAATAAAAATCATCCATTGAAATCTTAATGGACAATAAATGTGTCACGCATGTAAAAGTTTGGGGCTTATAACGTCACAAGAAATTTTTTAGGATAAATGTGCCACTATGGGCATAGTTTGGGGCTTTTGATATTTAAAAAAGCAGAAGATATTTCATGGTAAATGTGTTATGGTGGACATAGTCTAAGATTTTGGGTAGCTTTTTCTCTTAATTTTTTTTCTATTATCAACTTATAGGATTTCTTTTCAGGGTTATTATCACGAAAAACCCTAATTGATACACCTATGATAAATTTACCCCAAACTATTTTTTTGACCACGAAAAATCTCAAACTGGTACTCTTGTGACAAATTTACCCCAAACTATTTTTTTGACAACAAAAATCCTAAATGGTACTCTTATGACAAATTTACCCCAAACTAATTTTTTTACCACGAAAAATCCCAAACTAGTACAACTGTGAAAAATTTACCTTAAAATAATTTTTTTACCACCAAAAAACCCCCCAAGCTGGTACACTAGTGAGAAATTTACCATCCGTTAATTTTCGTTCAATTAGATTAATATCACGAAAAATCCCAAACTGATACACATGTGACAAACATAGGGTAAAAATCACAAATCAGTACATCTGTCAACTGCCACGTGTCATCCAACTTAATAATTTGATGGTAAAATTTAACGGAAAACGGAGGGTAAATTTTTCACAAATATACCAGTTTTGGGTAAATTTGTCACAAGTGTATCAGTTTAGGGTTTTTCGTAGTAAAAAACATAGTTTATGGTAAATATGTCACATGTGCCAGTTTGGAGTTTTTGGTGGTCAAAAAATTAGTTTGGGGTAAATTTGTCATATATATATTCATTTGAGATTTTTTGTGGTATTAATCCTTCTTTTAATCATGTTAGATGTTCTACTTTTGCTATGTGTGTTTTATACTTCTAGAGGAATAGTTCATTGATGTATAGGTTTACAATGTGTAGATTGGCAAATAATTGAATCATGTCTTGTCTACAAACACAACGTTATTGGATTAATTTTTTTTTTTTTTATAAAAAGAACACACCCACAAACACACACAACATCAGTGGAGCTGCCGATTCCTTAATTAGAGGTCAAGAATATAACATGACACCACTGTTGTTGAAAAGACCTAATAACTCTAACCTCCAAAATAAACTAAAAAAGGTGTCACTTCACAATTTTAACCTAACTATCTTATTATAATCTAAAGCGCCGTAAAAGTGAAATACTTGAAGGTTTATGGAACATCTGCATGCTTATAAACAAGTCAAGTCCATGATTTTTATCCAAAACAGATTGCATGTAAGTAGTGATAATGGAACATGTGACGTCTAGTTTAGGAGTTGGAAATCTCCTGACACTCCAACTAACTACGCGGCTACGCCAACTCTGCTAAGGTTATTATATCATACTATTTACAAATCAAATCATTTGCGTTATATTTTTTACAAGTATTTTTTTACAATTTCACATTCTACTATAAATTCGTAACTATGAACTTGATGCTTTGATTATGAGGGTCTATACTATAAACTAATAATTATTTAAGACAATTATGGTATCTCACAGCACGCAGCGCTTCTTTGGCCTTTCAAAGAGATTGCCTTTTCGTCTCCTTAAATCGTTGGTGTATACTATAAGGCTCTCAAGCCTCAAAAGTTTTCTGATCCATAGAATCCACAGAGTGGAGCCTACTTACGAAAACAACCCATTGTAATTGAACTAACAGCATAACTCTAAGCTCTTAATAACATTAAGGATCAGACCACTAGACATAAAGGATCACAGTGCATCTTGTAAGATGCTTTTTCACACGAAAGGACAATACTAAAAGCACTTTAGCCAAAAGTTATTACACACATTACAATAATATGAGTGACATGTTAGAAATCTAAAGTGACTGAAGATTCCGACTATTCATGGATAGACAAAACTCATGTTTATACATAATCGCATGCAGAAATGGGAAGAATTTTGTACTTACCTCCGGCCATTGATGAAGTTGATTGACAAACCGGATATGTAGAGACTTGAACGATCGACGAATGGGCACTTCTAACCAATTGCCCTCTCAAACGTCGATGGTGTTATTTCTCATAATGAGGGGGTTTGGCTTAGACCTATTTATATTTGTACTCCCATTCGCACCCCTTCATAGAATGTCTTCTATCAAGGCAGTTATCGTGACTATTGGATGGCTGCCACATAACTCATCTCAATGTGGGTTAATGGACAGTTACCACGCAAGTTAATGTGGACAATAAAACGTCAGCGAAATTATAATGTGGGAAACAATAAATTGAATGTTGGGTCATATTATCGGTATGACAACATTCTCCCACTTGATCTCGATATTTCATCAAATGAAATATTGAACCAAATCGACAAAACCTTCATGCTGAAGACAAAGAATATGAATCATGGCGATAAGTCCTCTTGGAATGAGTATTATCTTCCACGTATCACAATGCACATTATCTCTTTAAACTCAGCCCATAGTGATAACATAGCTTAATTAATAAACCTTATATTTATTCTATGTCAATAATGATTGTTATTCTTAGAATAAATGAATGTGTACACCAGAATTGAGAAAAACATCACTTTATTTCACAAATTTGACCATACAAAGAAAGTTTACATGATAGGACCAATTCTCATTCTAACCACATGATCCTTGTAACTCATTGGTGGCATGCCTTCAGTTGAAGGATCAGCTAACATCAATTAAGTGTTAACGTTTTCTATGACCACTTTGTTTTCCTTAACACACTCCCTTATCGCTAAATACTTGAAGTCAATGTGCTTGCTTCGACTACCACTTTTGTTGTTTTTAGCCATGTGAATTGCAGCTGAATTGTCGTAAAACATCCTTAATGGCCTAGCAATGTAATCCACAACTCTACGCCTTAATATGAAACTCTTCAACCACACACCATGCGAGGTGGCCTCAAAATAGGAAATGAACTCAGCCTCCATAGTGGAAGCAGCAATCAAATTCTACCACGCACTCCTCCAGGACACAAGTCCACCAGCAAAAATAAAACTGTATCCAGATATTGATTTTCGAGAATCAACGCAGCCATCGAAGTTCGAATCCGAATAACCAACTACCTCTAGGTTGTCAGTCTGCCTATAGATAAGCATGTAACTTTCTGTAACTTGAAGGTACCTCATTACCTTTTTCGCAGCTCTCTATTGGTTAATACCTAGATTACTCTGATATCTTCCAACAATTTCCACAACAAAGGCAATGTTAGGTCGAGTGCAAACCTGAGCATACATCAGGCTTCCAACAGCAGAAGCATATGTGATTGTCGCGACCCAACCTCGATCTTCAAGATATGGATTGAGGGGTGGGCTAATGGATTGCCAAATGCCTCGAGGACGGGCTTTGGCTCGGGCTCTCCCAAGCCCATACCAAATCGCGATGTGAGAAAATGAATTTGATCTTAGTGTGATCGGGTGGCATGTGCAAGTGTACATGCGAAAGGGAGTCACCACCGGTTTTTGAGGACGGTAGACCGAAAACCTTATCGAACGGTCGAGAGAAACCACTCGATTCTACGCAACCAAAGATTTTTTGGTTCGGGGATTTGATTACCCTAGTATTTTTACTAGAATCCTTTCGTTTCTCGCAAGATTGTTTGTTACCTAATGTGGTCACGCAAGGTTCAATTGATTTTAACTCCTAAAATGAGTTCTTTCGACCGCGCTAGGTGTTCATGCAAAATATTTTTGTAGGGCTTCATTTCATGGCATTTTCTAGGTTTGGATTCTACCTTAAAAAAAATAAAAATCAGCCACATCATTCAAAGGAATAAAAGAGGGGTAAAAATAAAAAAAAAAGAAGCTACTCTAAAGCGATAAACGAAAACCCGCGGCCATCGGGTATTTAATTACAAAGCCGAAACAAGGAACCTGAGACATGATCGGGTGTACAACAAAATAGGACCGGAATGGACATCGGTCATCCTCCAATACGAAATAAGGGTCTAAAGATGTGGCGACCCAAGCCCGACATTGACCAGTCTGCTCGTAAATCCATTTGTGGAAAAATCAGGCAGTCACAAAAGATGCTAATTAGGCCAAATAAGCAATAGGAAGTCATTTTTGAATTTTGTTTTCAAACTTTTCCCAATTTACTGGAATTTTTATGATTTTTCGAATTTTTTTTAGAAAAACGGGAAATGGCGAAACGGTACCGTTTCGCTTGTCCTCCCACGCCAAAATGACATTGTTTGGTGTCTTCTTCAACCTCTCTTTAGGGAATTTTGACAAACACTTGGTGGGCGGCTTGGTACATGAAATTAGACTCCGGAGGCACCACCGTGGTCATTTATCTCCGTCCTCGAGTACGAGAAATAATGAAAGTATACATAGATACAAACTACTACACGCGGGGAACAAGATTGATCAAGAAACGACGACTAAAATGCACGAAATCATGGAGAAAAACAACCTCAAAGTCGGGGGTTCGTTTTTTTTTTTAAATCTAGGTTTGGAGCACAAGCGAGCGAACAAACCACCTGCCCATATTCGAGCCTCGATATCTCTCACGTGCGTGCCATACAGGAAACGTCGCTTGACTCAAATGAAAGTACGTAGCGTAAGGAATCAAACGCATCGAATAGATTACGAAAAGGTTAAACACACACGCCACAAAAGCATCGCGAAGTAGCCCACTCGCATAGGACCAAAAACTTAGAAAAATTCAGCAACCAACGCTTTAGTTCACGGAGGTATTTTCGAGGCGATTATCGAGACTCTCACAAATAATCAATAGCAAAATCACATATGGACATAAACTACTACACACTAGGAATGATATGAAGAAAGAAAAAGCAATTAAACCGTCCAAAAACATAACAAAAATTAGTTCCGAAGCCACAGGTTTAGTTTAGTTTTTCCACAAAAAAAAATTAACTCAGAAAGAAGCAACCAACAGAGCATTTTCTCGGGCGATTATCTCGGCCATCATGCACAACCAAGAGAAATTGTTCATACCACGTGAAACTAGGTAGAACCAGGTCTCCAAAACATTCGACAGTTTGAAAAATGATCGACTATGCACATCACGAGAATGTTATGAAAAGGCCCATCCGCAAGCCAATACTTGGAAAAATTTCCAACATCTAGCTTTTCAGCTCACCAAGGCGTTTTCTCAGGCGATTATCTAAACCCTCGGGCATAACCTACAAAAGAACCGTACGCCGACACGAAGTACCACATGCAATGAACGACGTAGACCGAGAAGGGCTCTTAAAAACACTAAAGATTGCAAAGAAAACCGACCCCGAAGTCGGGGGTTTGAACCGCACTAGGAACCAACACTTAGAAAAAATTTCAACCTCTAACTTTTCAGCTCACCAAGGCGTTTTCTTGAGCGATTATCTCGAGCTCCTATCACAACCGATGGCAAATCCATACATCGACACAAAGTACTCCATACAAGAACGATATGAACCAAGAAACAGTGAACGAATCGCATGAAAACCCAACGAAAGATCCATTCAAAGACATGGGTTTGAACTGTTCTTGCAAAAACTGGGTTTACAAACAACCAGCAGGACACATTCTTGGCTTTAAATCTCGACCATGATCATGACCAACAATGAAACCACGCATCGACACAAAGTACTACACGCATAGAATAAGGCTAAAAGAGACATGGCCATTAAAACACATAAAATCGTAACGAAAACCGGCCCCGAAGTCGGGGGGTTCGAACCACTCGAGGCAGTTCAACAAACACGTGATGAGCAGTAACGAAAAAGCTAAATCAAGGCTCTACGATCGAAACCGAGGCACATGAGCACTCAAACAAGACTATATGGACATAGAACAACACATAGAACTAACTGGTTTGGCTCTGTTTGACCCGAAAATCAAACGGAGCTAAACTCAGCAAAAACCAAGCACAAAAACATGAGAGCTCGGGTCAGACCTATTCGGCCTGGAGAACGGTGACAGCGGCGGACGTCAAGGCTCGAGTGATAATCTGAGGACCACTATGGGCGGTGGTAGTGCTTTACCGAAGCTTTGGGCCGCTCAAAACCCCACTCATCCACCCACTGCTTTTTCTCTCTAAACCCTCTCTCTCACCCTGGTTTCTCTCTCGCTTTCTCTCTGTTTAAATTCGAAAAATCGCCTTCCTCTCTCTCTCTCTCTCTCTCTCTTCTCTATATAGTCGTGACCTAGGATGGATGAGTCATCGTCCTTGCCCCCGTACGTCCTTTTTTCTCTCTCCTATGCGCCCTCTGAGCAATATTCCTCCGCAGAGGAAGCAAAATCGTTATTCCCCTTGGCCAGATAGCTATTTGGTACTATGCCAGCGCCCACAAGATGCCAAAGCCGAGGGGGAATGTTCTGGAATCATGTTGAGGGAAAGACGTGGCATGGGTGTTCGGATTGGATCCTGATTTTGGTTGAAACTCCCCTGGTTCACGTCGGGTGCTCGCCACGGCAGAAAAGGAGCTGGTCGTCCCAGCTCCAGCGACCCCAAACCGTGAAAAAAGGTTCATCGGAACCGGAATCCTATGGTCTATAAAGCCCATCCATTGGCGTTGCTAATTAGGCCCGATTTGGTGGTCCATTTTGACCATCTTTGTTCGGCTTTGAACCTACGTGTGAAGACGAAATTTCTGGAAGAAAGTGAACAGTGCCCGGGTTGTCGGGTCGAATCCGCCCGACCTGACTGACTCGGTTGCCCTATTTTCGTCAAATTAGCCCTCAAATTGGCCATATTTCATGAAATTGAAGTGAAAAACGGGTTTCACAACATGCATTTCATATAGAAATTATTTTTTCGTGATTAAATGGTTTAATTTGGTGCAAAAACCATAAACCCAAAGTTTGACCCGAATAGAAAAATTGACCAATTGAGGCGTTTAACGAGCACATTGAGCCAAAACGATTGTACCAATGAGTTCAAAATGTCGAAAAACCTTTGGGTGAGGGTTTAAACTCAAATGAAATTACCCAAAAGGTGATCGATTGACCACGATTTGAAAACGGAGGACTAAATTGAAAATTCAATTAGGTCCAACATTCGGACATGTGCAATTTGAGAAATGATTGAGTCAAAATGAAATTAAAAGGTGTAAGGACCAAATGTCATAACTGGATCAAAGTGAAATGAATGCTAAAAAGGACTCAATTTGAGAATTTTGGGTCGACTAGGGACCTAAATGCAAATTTTTTCGAATTCAGGGCTCCCGATCCAATTTTTGGGATTTAAAAAGGCCAAAATGTAATTAAAATAAAAATAAAACTAATGACTATTTTTTCAGTTTTTTCTGGTCACAAATGATATTTTTTCTATTTTTTTAATATTTTCGAATTAAATAAATATTAAAAATTCCAAAAATTTTGGAAAAATATTTTTTGTTCAAAATTGGTTCCCGAAGCTTGGCTAAGGCTTCCAAAGTTGATTTTTCAATTTTGTGAATTTTTATGGTATTTTAATTAATTTTCTAAAAAAAATAAAAGAATAAAAAATCAGGTGTCAATAGTAATGTAGTTCATTTGTTCCCTTTCTTTATCATTCTTTGGGCACTGGCTCAAATTGAACATGTCACCCTTCAAAATAGGTGTTATACTCTTTAAACAATCTGTCATCCGTAATCTCTTTTTCTTGAGACAGTCCTAAAATGCCTTGAGGTCTATTCCCGTTAATCTTAATGCCTTTGACATAAGATGCCTCACCTATATCTTTCATGTCAAAACTCTTAGAGAGAAATTGTTTCACATCATGTAGCAACCCCTTATCATTGGTTGCAAGTAAAATGTCATCCATTCCATGTACAAGATAAGGAAACAGATTTTGCTCCCACTGACATATATATATATATATATATTGATCCATGACATTCTCTACAAAGCCGAATGAAGAGATGACATCATGGAACCTTAAGTACCATTGACGGGACGCTTGTTTCAAGCCATATATAGATTTCTTAAGCTTGCACACCAAATGCTCACCATTACTAGAGGAGAATCATTCTTGTTGTTTCATGTAAACCTTCTACTCTAGTTCTCCATTGAGGAACGCCGTTTTCACATTCATTTGATGCAATTCCATGTCAAAGTGGGCAACTAATACCAAAAGGATACGAAGAGAATCTTTCTTAAATACAAGAGGAAAGGTCTCCGTGTAATTGATTCCGTTCTTTTGAGTGAATCCTTTGGCAATGAGTTTAGTTTTATATGTCTCAACGTTGCCGAATGAGTCCTTCTTAGTTTTGAAGACCCATCTACAACCAATGGCCTTCGCGCCATTGGGCAACTCAACCAAATCCTAGACTTCGTTAGATGCCATAGAACTCATCTCTTCCTTCATGAAATTTTACCACAAATTGGTTTCATCACCACTCATGGCTGGTAAAAACGTTTCAAGATCATTCTCAACTCCAACATTATAGTCAGATTCTTGTCAATACACAGTGTAATCACTAGGAATTGCTGATTTCTCCATTCTAGCAGATCTGCTTAATATTGTATCAAGATTCTCCTAAGGAGCGTGTTGTTCAACTGGTTGTTCAATAGTTTTTGGTAATTGTTGAACAATTGGATCTATTGGATCAATATCAGCAGGTTGTGGAGCTTCAATGATTGGTTGTTCAACAACCGGTTAAACTGGAGCGGCGTTATGAACAACCACCCATCTAGTACTTGAGGTGGAAGGTTGAGTATTTGAATACGAGGTCCTGTAATTGATTGCTCCCACTAATCAAGTCATTTTCAAGAAACTTAGCATTTCTTGATTCCACAATCCTAGTGGTATGAGATGGACAATAGAATCTGCACCTCTTGGGCTTTTCGGTATATCTAATGAAATACCCACTTATAGTTCTTGGATCTAACTTCTTTTCCAGTGGTGTATACTCTCACTTCAAATGAGCATCCCCAAATGCGTACATTTCCAACATTTGGATAACTCAAAAAAGGCGACAATGGTCGAAACTCGGTTCATATGTACACTGCCATCTTAAGAGTTTCAGTTCATAAGGATTTAGGAAGTTTGGAGCTGCTAAGCATACTCTGCACCATGACCAATAAAGTTCAATGTCTTCTTTATGCTACACCATTTTGGTTCGGAGAACCAGGCATAGTGTATTGAGTCATTATCCCATGTTCTTCAAGAAACTTTGCAAATGGACTAGGTACTTATCCATCTCCAGTGTATCTACCATAGTATTCCCCACCTATATCTAATCTCACGATCTTAATTTGCTAACCATATTGTTTCTCTACTTCGATTTTAAATACCTTAAAGGAATTTAATGCTTCGTGCTTATTATGAATCAAGTAAAGATACATGAAACGTGAGTAATCATCTATGAAAGGGATGGAGTACTTCTGACCATACGAGTCTGTATCCGGAATACAAATATCCATAAGTATGATTGCTAATATTTTCGTACTCCTCCTGGCACCTTTCTTTGTCTTGTTGGTTTGTTTTTCCTTTATGCAGTCCAACACAAGGGTCATAATCATTATAATTCAAAGTATTGAGTACTCCATCATTTACTAATCGCTTAATTCTATATGTGGAGATATGTCCTAACCTCCGGTGCCACAACATAGAGGTAATTTTCGTTCACAACACATTTATCATGAATGCATCGCATCATCTTGTACATTAATAATAATTAAAAAAACCATTAGACAAAATACCACTCCCAATAATTTCATAATTAAATGATAAACTGTAGGTTGAATCTGAAAAGGTAAAGGAATAACCAATGGTAATAGTCCTGAAACTGAAATCAAATTTATGGAAAAACTAGTAACATATAAGGTCCTTTCCAAATTCAAAACAAAGCCACTATGGAGAACTAATCTACATGTTTCAATAGCTTCCACATGCGAATGCATCTTGTTTCATGAATAGATACATTGCTTACTTCCCACCGGTTTCCTGTAATTTTGAAAACCCTACAAAGAATTCAAAATATGGATTGTAGATCTAGAGACAATCCACCAAGTGTTGTGACTCACATCAACCATATTAGATTCATAACAAACACATGAGATTAGATTACCTTTCTTCTCAAGCCATACCTTAAATTTTACACAATCTTTCCTTATATGTGCCTTCTTTTTACAAAAGAAGGATTTGGATTCCTTCTTAATGTCAGCTTGGGGAGGTATTTTACCTTTTCCCTTCTGCTTGCCTTGCCCTTTATACTTTCCCTGCATTGCTAAATGAACAGTTTCTCTCGATTTCATGAGCAGCCTTTCTTCCTCTTGAATACAAATGGTCATGAGTTCATTAATTGACCATTTATTCTTATGTGTGTTATAAGAGATATTGAAAGGTTACCTTAGAGTTCTTCGGCTGAGCCACAATGTCCCTCATCTTCATGATGTGCTCAAGCACACCTCTAACACTAGTGAGCTTAAACGATGAAAACTTCATAATTAGGGTCATGGCATGCGCCTTTTCTCAAGTCTCAAACTATGCACCAATAACCTCTAGCAATGCTTTGGCATTGTCATATTGAGTGACTGAATCACGAATACTAGCAAAATTTTTGGCTCTTATGAACATTACACTAAGGCGGTTGGACCGCTCACATTGTTCATAAAGAGCAACTTCAGCTGGAGTGCTCGCATCGGTAGGCGCAGGTGGTTCATCTTTCTGAATAACATAATCAATGTCCATGCACCCCAATTGAAGAATGATTAATTCCTTCCAAATTTTATAGTTGCCACCATTTAATTCAGGAATATTGAAATAAAAAATATTCACAAGAGGTGAAACTGCATATTAACAAATCCTGTGGAAATTTTTTATTATTTTGATACGATTAACTACAATCAATGTCCTTTACTATATGTGATCCAAAGCTCTTAATATACATAATTAAAGATAATTAAACATGATGTGGCAAATATCTAATTAAACAAAGATTATATATGGATCATCAGACATTTAATTTCATGCATAAAATATTCACAAACTGCACGCGAGGGCAAAACGGGGAATTCATGCGGCCAAGGACAAAACAGGAAGTTCATACGGCCAAGGGTAAAATAGGAATTTTATACGGACAAGGGCAAAATAGGAAATTGGTCGCGCGGGCACGCTTGACCTCCACACGGGCGGGTAGATCACATACGCTTGTAAACGCCGCACGTGGAGCGTGGATTCCACGCGCCCGTAACCACAGTATTTCCACGCACCTTCTTGATCGCAACGATCCGCCCTTTTCTGTCTTTGCCGTGCCTTCCACCGCCTAGGTCTCCTTCGACAGGCCACTTTAGACCAAATTAAGTTATGGGTTTTGGAGACCACGCCGGCGCGACCTCATAGGTCCAAGGATCAACAAAAACGGCCAAGAAACTGGCCGTAATCAAGCAAAATTCTATCGAACGCAAACCCTAACCACGATAACTTTCGCCACTCAATTAGCCTCCGGCGATCATCTTAATGCCGAACTGACTTAGGGCCTTTCTTGCCCATGCTGGTCGATCGTGCTGGTCCGAAGCTGGGTAGTGGGTCGCTTGAATATTGGCCAGAATCGAAACTTTCTCTCTCTGCTAGAAATTGCCCGATTTACAATTCCGACAATTTCTCTCTTGGCCAGAAATTGCCCCATTTACAATTCATTGAAAACCCCTCAAAAATCATCAAGGCAGAGATAAAAACATGCTATGATACCAAATGTTAGAAATTTAAAGAGACTGAAGATTCCGATTATTCATGGATAAACAAAACTCATGCCACAATCAGAATTGAACGTGAAAACGTGAAGAATTATGTTGTTACCTCCGGCCATTGATGAAGTTGATTGACAAACGAATTTGTAGAGACTCGAACGATTGATGAATGAGCACTTCTAATCAATTGCCCTCTCAAATGTCGATGGTGTGTTTTCTCATAATGAGAGGGTTTGGCTTAGACCTATTTATACTCTCATTTGTACCCCTTCATATAACGTCTTCCATCAAGATAGTTATCGTGATTATTGGGCGAGTATCACATAACTCAACTAAATGTGGATTAATGGACAATTATCACGCAAGTTAACATGGACAATAAAACGTCAACAAAATTATAAAGTGGACAATAATAAAGGTAATTTCATCCCTTGTCCGTATTTGACGTATTATTTGACCGTGGGATCATATTACCGGTACGACAGCATGGCAAGCTTCTTTAAAGATTCTTTTTTAGAAGTTCGTGATGAGGGCGAAGATTGGGGACCCGATCTTTATCAGATGATCTTGCCGCAATAGGATATTTTGGACTTTTCGAGCTAGTGCATCTCAACTGTAGCAAAAGTTCTAGGTCTTCGAGACTGAGCCTGCTTGGACTCGTCCTAGGGATGGATGCCACCTGGGATTGCTGGTACTAGCATCTGGGGTGCAAATCCATAATAGGCACATAAAAATTATCACTGTCTCCATTCCAAGAAATGGAACCACTTCCTGCAAATTTCATGGTACAACCACATTCAGATGAAGAAGATATGAGATCCACAACCTCGGAACCAGGAGCAACAGGAAGACATAAGAGGCAAACTGTTAGTTCTACTACATCAACAGGAGTGTCTTTCACACTTGATGAACCTGGTTAACTACCAAGCCCTTAACACGAGAAGTTGGCCATAATGATATGCACGCTGAATTTGTCAGCAGATTCACAAGAAGTATCCAAGATTGGTGGACGTCTCTTTTCGAACAGGCTTGGTCATGTAAAAATTCAACCAAGTAATCCGAAATCTACAGCAGTTATTCATTGGTAATCTGGAAGACCTCAAGGAGCTCAAGAGGACAGAGTTCATTGAAAGGAAATGCTGTTCTTACAAAAGAATTACGTGCTCTTTCTATAGATAATTTTAAGAGGGCTTATCAAGATCCTTTCGTTTGTAAGAAATCCATGGCAGTAAATCACGTTCGGAGGCGCTGGAACGAAGAAAATCGTCTCGAGATCGACGAAACAATCCACGACAAACGATCTTCGAGACTCGAGGAAGACCAATCCCCAATCGTCAGAGAAAACTGCAATTATGATACCTGAGGATGATCGTCGTGAGAGAGAATTTTTGTGAATCGAGAAGACCCGAGAGAGACCAGATTTTTATCTTTGAATTCCCACGTGGCCTTTCTTTTTCTCATAAAAATCCACTAGACAAAAATAGCTTGTTAATAAAGCACTTAGGACTTTTGGTCGGACTTTGTGGCCGGATGCACTTAAGTGATTGCCTTCTCTCCGATTTGGCACTAAAGTGATCTGGCAAAAAAATTTGGTGCTAAAGTGAGTGTCGTACCAAACTTTTGGCACTTTAGTGTGCTTATTGCCTAATTTAATTCATTAGCGTTGTGTTTGTGGACAAGACAACATGGAATTATTTGCCAATCTCACATAGTAAACCTATATATCAACGTACTATTCCTCTAGAAAGTATAAAACACACATGGCAAAGGTAGAACATCTGACAATATTAAATGAAATCCTAAGAGTGAATAATAGAAAACAAAAATTAAGGAAAACAGCCACCAAAAATCTCAAACTATGTCAACTGTGACACATTTACCCTGAACCAACTTTATTAGATATCAAAAACCCCAAGCTATGCCCCAGTAATACATTTAACCTAAAAATTTTCTCGTGACATAAAAAAACCTAAAATTTTACTTTTGTGACACATTACCATCCGTTAAGGTTCCGTTGGATGATTTTTTTTTAAAACCAAAATGATGTCCTTTTTATTTCACTTAAGTCATATGGGCGCTATGTTAACACCATTTTCCTTACATCGTTATCGACCATGTAGGCATATTTTTGACAATGCTCGTTGACGGAACCTAAAAGGAGGATAAAATGTCATATATGTACAAATTTGAGAATTTGATGTTACAAAAACAAAGTATAGAATTAGTGTGTGATAATGTTATATTGTGAGATTTTTGGTAATTTTTAATTTATAAAGTACCTAATAACTTGATAATGCAAAAAAGCAAAAGAGGTGGTGGCTAAGGATAGCGGCTTCCCCCCATCCCTTAATCTATTTCTTTACATAACTTGATAATACGGAAAAACGTACAGCTGGTGGGCTAAGGTCGGCAGCTACTCAATTTGGAAGTGCCTTTAATTTACATGACTAATTTTCAAACGATTACAAACATCTTCGGAAGAATTTATGTTAGAGGTAAATGTGGTAATTACGAGACCCTTACGTAAGCACGTGCGTCTTTTGCAGCTCTTCACTCTCCTATATAAAGCTGGTCTCAGCGCAGGGAGTGATCCAAGCTAGTGAGCGAGCTCTCAAATCTGTTTCTTCTCCATTCTCTTCTTTGCATCGACCTTGAGCGAGACACGGCAATGGCGTCGTCGACGGTGAGGAGGATCAAGTTGGGGTCGCAGGGTCTCGAGGTCTCCGCGCAGGGGCTGGGCTGCATGGGCATGTCCGCCTTCTATGGCGCTCCCAAGTCCGAGTCCGACATGGTGGCGCTCATCCACCATGCCGTGGGCTCCGGCGTCACCTTGCTCGACACCTCCGATGTCTACGGCCCCCACACCAACGAAATCCTCCTCGGAAAGGTCTGCTTTTTAGATACTCCTCGGCGTCATCTTGGTTTTCTTGGGGTTTTGTTATAGTGATTTAGCGTCGATTTTTGAGCAGGCAATGAAGGAAGGGGTGAGACAGAAGGTGGAATTGGCGACCAAGTTTGGATTCAGCTTTGCAGACGGCAAGTGGGGGGCACAGGGCGATCCGGCATACGTGAGGGCAGCTTGCGAGGCCAGCCTGAAGCGGCTCGACATCGATTGCATCGACCTCTACTACCAGCACCGTATCGACACTCGGGTCCCCATTGAAATCACTGTACGGATCCTCATTAAACCTTTCCCTCTGTTGAGACTTTCTCTGTGCCATATGATCAGTTGCTTATGACTTGTGAATATTCAAAGATTGGAGAGCTCAAGAAACTCGTTGAAGAGGGTAAAATCAAGTACATCGGTTTATCGGAGGCCTCTGCATCAACCATCCGAAGAGCACATGCTGTTCATCCCATCACAGCGGTGCAATTGGAGTGGTCGCTGTGGTCGAGAGATGTGGAGGCGGAGATCATTCCCACATGCAGGTAACAAATCACTCTGTCAATTTGTTTATGCAGGAACGACAGCTTTCTCTAACTCTGCTCTTCCGCGACATTGTGACTAGGGAGCTCGGCATTGGAATCGTTGCGTACAGTCCGTTAGGACGAGGATTCTTTTCTGTTGGTTCCAAGTTGTTGGAGAATCTCTCCAAGGATGATTACAGACAGGTCTCTTTCTGCTAAACAACAGAAATCTTTCGAATGCTTATGATTTTGAATTCCAAATGCTTTACATATCAAGTAACAAGACAATCTGATGGCATTCAATGCAACCACTTCTAGCATTGTTTGCACTTGTTGCACGTAGGATCTTGTTTAAAAAACAGAAAATGATAGTTGCTCAATTGCTCTCCGCTGAGACAGTTCTCTGGGTTATGCAGTCCCTACCAAGGTTCCAGCCAGAGAACTTGGCTCACAATGCGAAGTTGTTCGATCGAGTGAATGAAATTGCACAAAGAAAGGGATGCACCCCATCGCAGTTAGCCCTCGCCTGGGTAGTACACCAGGGCGACGACGTCTGCCCGATTCCTGGCACAACCAAGATCGAGAATTTCAACCAGAACATTGGAGCTCTGTCTGTGAAGCTCACACCAGAAGAGATGGCCGAGCTCGAATCAGTTGCTTCTGCAGACAATGTCAAGGGTGGCAGGTACGACGGCAGCAGCTCCACATGGGAAAACTCCGACACTCCACCCCTTTCTTCATGGAAGGCTGCTTAGAAAACATGTCTGCTTTTTTCGCTGCATCTTTGATATGCAGAGTTCGAGCATTTGCTGCTGAATAATTTTCAGGCAATTGTCCTGTAATAAAATCTGAACTTCAGAGAGTAACGTTATCGTTTTGTTTAAGTGACATTCGCTATGAGAAGATTATGGATGGTGACCCGATGATGCTCTTGCGGTCCTAAATCTACTTTGATCACCATTCTGACGCGTCTCGCTCCGTATTGCTTCTATTGAAAGAACGTCGATCACAATTGGATCGATCATCATACTTATTGACATGTGTGGACTTTCTTGCTAGTTAATAGGGGTGAGAAAAAAATCGGGATCCACCCGAACCGGATCGGACTGGAGCGAACCGGCTAGTTTTGGGTGGTTCTCACAGGGTACCGGTCCGACTCTCTATTCCAGTTTGCTGGAACCAGCGGGTATCAGTCCAGTTCCCGGTTCTAGGTGGGAATCACCCACCAGGACCAATCGGATCGGACCTATTTCTATGTATAAGACGCGGTAGTAAAAGACCAAATGTCATATAAGACTTCTTTTCTTTTAGTAAAAGATATGAAATAACAAGTGATCCTTGGAACACCATTCATACAATTAATTCAACATTTTGCTGTTACAAATGAAGGAATTGAAACACAAGCTTTAAACAAAAAAGTTGTTTTCAAACTCATCTCAAAACCACAAACAAGGAATTTAAATCTTTTGCAAGAACATTCGATTGCAGAAATTAATTGTCTTATCAAGGATAAAGAAAATTAACTCAAATATCTGAAAGAAGATTTAGAATTCAAAAGAATAGAACAAAATCTTCTTGAACCTAAACTCAAAAGTAAGATCACCTCTCTTCAAAAATACATAGAACAAACTGTATGCTCTACTCTACCCAATGCTTTCTGGGAAAGAAAGAAACATATTGTTAGCTTACCCTATGAAACAGATTTTTCAGAAAAACAAATCCCTACAAAATCTAGACCGACACAAATGAATCAAGACGTTTTGCCATCTTGCCAAAAAGAAATTCAGGATCTTTTAGATAAGAGACTTATTAGGAAAAGTCAGTCACTATGGAGTTGTTCTGCCTTTTATGTCAACAAAAGTGCTGAATTAGATAGAGGGGTACCTAGGTTAGTTATCAATTACAACCCTTATAAAGCCCTCAAATGGATAAGATATCCAATTCCTAATAAAAAAGACTTCTTAAATAGACTCCATAGTTCAAGAATTTTTTCAAAATTTGACATGAAATTGGGATTTTGGCAAATTCAAATCGCAGAAGAAGATAAATATAAAACAGCATCTACAGTCCCGTAATATGAATGGATTGTTTTACCTTTTGGACTAAAAAATGCTCCTTTTGAATTTCAAAGAATAATAAATGATATTTTTAACCCATATCCAAAATATATCATAGTATATATTGATGATGTCATATTTTCTTCTAATATTGATCAACATTTTAAAAATATATATGTGCTTATAAGTGTTATAAGGAAAAATGGTTTAGTTGTTTCTCCTACTAAAATATCACTTTTCCAAACAAGAATTAGTTTTTTAGGGCACTATTACTCAGGAACAATCATTCCAATTGAAAGGTCAATCTTATTTTGTGGGCCCCAGTTCACCACCTGCCTACTAACTACGTGCTCTGCTTTAATCTTTTGTTATTTAGATACAATGGCGCATACGGAAGACTAACTGAAAATCAAACAGTCGGCCATACAAACACAAGTGCATGACAACACAATCGGCAGGCACGCCTAATAGGGTATGGCATTTCATGGGTTGTTCTATCCATACTCATTACCAAGCACATTAGCAGCAATCCAGCTTCTTTTTCATAAAAGTTCTAGCAACTCGTTTCATTCAGACATATATACAAGGATGGCCATTACTTTCTTTTTACATGGGTTTAAAACACTAGGAGAGCGGGATCAAAACACACCATCCTTATTCAAACCATCACAAAACCCCTTCCAAAACTATCTTACATTGGCTAACCAAAAAGATACATGGCCGTACTCCCAACCTACTCGCCCAGCTTGCTACATCTCAATGCCATTCTATTCTCGACCACTCCTAGCGCCACTATTGCCATCCTCAAGAGGTAACGGAAGAGGACCCAACAGCTCACCATCTTGGCCAACTATGTACATGGCCACGAAGCGAAACAACACCGGGGTGAAGGACAAACCCACGTCGACCGTCAAAATACTAACTAACTTTTTAAAGTGAACTTTCAGAAACTCGTGGTCTACATGATCTTCCCACGAACTGATACAATCTCTAGGAACACCATAACATGCAGTAGGAGTTGCGGAGTGTATATATGGCATTTTCACTTATCTGAAACCACAATTATTCGACAGTGAGCCTAAGCCCCGCGAATGAAAGTTTAACACCATAACTTTAAGGCATTGAAATCAGAACATATCATCATGCTTTTAAAATTCGATATCATGAGATGATTTTGCAGCTTCCATATTCGCGATTCTCATGTATGAGATATATGCATGCAACTCTCTCAATCTCACATTTCCACATACAGTTCGGCACATCAAGCCGTTTTTCGTGGAAAACTCACGCGGCTTCTCGCCCCCGAGGCATCCCAGATCACACAGCAGGGGCATCTCCACTCGTTGAAAGCATCCCGAATTCCATACCGGCTCCCACGGGGCATCATCCGGACATCATCGGCGGTATCATTCTCTCATCTCACCATGAAATGCAATGACGTGCATATGCAATGCAAGCTTACCTTTATCGGCATTTTCATCGAAAATGCAGTCATTACTCAATTCAACCATGAATTCATAAATATGAACACATATCCTTTCAAGCATTCATATGATTTTAACGTCAATCCCTAAAGGCTATACGAGTTAGAATTTCACTCGCTTGAGATGATAACCTATCAACTGCTCCGATCACAACCTCGATCGGTACTCAAGGGTTGTGGCGACGACAAAGGCATCCTTGGAGGCCTATCCGCGGTGGTGCACAGTGCACGGCGGTAGAGTGAGGACGGTGTGGCGATGGCGGGCGGTCGGCAGAGAGGGTCGGGGGTGCGAGATGATTTGTTCTGGCAATCGAATGGAGAAATGAATTGATGACTAGGGATATATATAGGGGAGAGGGGTCGGTCGGCGGTGCCACATGGCACATCGCCGCTGCCACGTCATGCCACGTGACCTGCCATGTGTCAGCTCGTGGCCGACACGTAGGGCCAGTAGTGCCATCGAGTGCCCACGTGGCACTCCGGTCGTACCACTTGGCGTACTCCCCGCCACGTGTCAAGGAGACACATGGCATTGTCCGATGCCGTCTGCCACGTGTCGCCGTCGCCCTCGTTTGGTCCCATTTCTCATGTACTCAGCTCAATGGGGACCAAGTTCTAGCACGATATATTTTCTGTCATCTCGTTGTTAATTTCTAATGCCGTTAATCAAAGCTCATCAATATTTATTGTGACGGCATGTTGAGACAAGCTGACTGAAATTTTGGGATCATTATATATTTGTAGAAAAGTTTCCAGATGAAATTAGAGATAAAACCCAATTATAAAAGTTTCTAGGAAGTCTCAATTACATCACATATTTCTTCTCAAATATCAATCTACTTTGTAAACCTTTGCATCAGAGATTGCAGTAAAATCCCCCACCATGGACAACAACCCACACTAGTATTGTTAGACAAATCAAGATGCATGTTAAAGAAATACCCTGTTTACATTTAGCAGACTCGAATGCTTTTTAAATTGTAGAAACAGATGCTTCAAAAATAGGATATGGAGGAATATTGAAACAAGCTAAAAATAATAAAGAACAAATTGTCCAATTCATCTCTAAACATTGGAACCCAACTCAGCAAAATTATTCTACTATAAAAAAAGAGTTATTAGCAATTGTATTATGTATATATAATTTAAGGAGATTTATTAAATCAAAATTTTATTTTACGCATTGACTGCAAATCAGCAAAAGAAGTTTTACAAAAGGATGTATTAAATATTGCATCAAAACAAATTTTTGCCAGATGGCAAGCATTCTTTCAGTTTTTGATTTCGATATTGATTTTATAAATGGTTCTTCAAATTCATTACCTAATTTTCTTACAAGAGAATTCTTACAAGGAACGCAATCATGCCTCCCAAATTATCCAGAAAAGAAAAGGGAAAAGGCATTCCTGAATCACCAGAACCAAAGCCTAAATCACAAAGCCTATCTCCATTAATGGACCAGCTTCAAGAATGGTCGGAAATAATCAAAAACGAAACACCCGAATCACCTGCAGATGTACTATCATACCTCCACCAAATTTTCCCTGAAGAAATAGCCAAAATGATTAAACCAATTCATAACCCAAAAAATAAACCTTATCATTGTCATCATCCCAAAAGCCAAAAACCAGATCACAGACCCTATCATTACCAGCACCCAAAACCCGGGCTGACATAGATGCTGAAGAGTGATGATTCTTATTCTTCTCGGTCTTCATCATCTTCTGACAAGTTGATGCCATAGCAATCATCTTCATTGGTGTCTCCACTGTGATGGCTTTCTGTAGAGTCATTTTGTGATTTTATCTCCAAAATGATTTGTTCAAGTGCCGAGACAAACTGTTGTGGTGATTGTATTACTGCAAGTTGGGATGTCACAATAGATTTTTGTTGAAGGAATTGGGCAATTCTCCGATCAATTGGTAATGGAGTGTTATTTCGTTTGTTAAGCTAGTTTAATACTGGCTGTTCAAAGACTTGATCCACAAAATTTGAAATTGTCCCATCATTTAGTTTTGTATCATCTGACTAGATGTGGGACATGACCATGTTGATTGTAATCAAATTCTCAGGCTGAAACCCAGGAAACTCTGAAGTAGATGAAGAAGTGCATGAGAGTTGAGAATTTTGATTCATGTCTTCTTCATTGTTGGAACAAAATGATTGTGAAAATTTTCAAGATGTTTTTTTTTTATTGATGGAGGTAATATTTCAATAGATGGCCCAAAATGTTGCCACCAATGAACAAACCAGTAGGGTAATTATTCAACGGGAAAATCTGTTTTGAAATAGAAAAGCCATGAGTGATAATTATCTTTATTTTGGCAGTAGAAAGCAATCCACCATGCCTATTGGTAATCCCAGTATGTGAAGTTGGGAAGATACGGTAATCTTGTGGTTAAGCGGGATTGAATTTTAAAGGAGAGTGAGGGGTTGGTTTCCATTGGGATGGAGATATGACTCGAAGGATTTTGGCTGTAGAGTGGGTGATGTCATTGGGATTATCGGGCTTGGTAAAGTGTTTAAAATTGACTGATTTTGTTTCTAACAAAAATTGCTCATAATAAGCATGGGGTTTGCTCAGATCATGTGGCTTGTAAAGCCATCCTTCTGAGAAAATATTTTTTGCAAAGATTTTTGGATCTTCACTGAAGAATCCTTCTTCTATTGCCATCAAAGTCTAGTATTGATATGAATTGTTGAGAAGAAAATGATGGTCAAATACCTTATCACCTATTATAATATGGAGAACTAATTTCTTATGTGTATAAACAAGGAACACAGATGTGTAATTCAATTACAGAGATAACTTAGAAAAGAATAATCACTTGGTAATAAGGATCTAGGTGATTTTTGTGCACAATATGATCCCTCTTATACCGAAACAACTAAATCAAAATGTAAAGGAGAATGTCCCCCACATCCCCAGATCTCTTCTTATTTCTTTTATTATTATGGGGATCATCCTTGAGCACGGATTACCGCCCTTGAAAAGGGTCACATTATATTGATTTATCTTCACGTTACTCATACCCCACTTGAGTGTAGTTTACTACGCTTGGGGATGGTTTTACTTTAAATGGCAATTTATTTATCAGCTTACATCACAATTTATTTACTTATCAGTTTATACCATACTTGAAAGAGGTTTACCTCGATTAAGGGAGGTTCACCCTTCTAGTGGATGGTGCTTTTCTTCTGTGTTATTTTATTGATGTTTTATATATTACTTTTGCTGTTTTTATTATTCTTAATTCACGTGATTTTATTTAATCTTGAAATAATAATTTCTAAAAGATATATATATCTTGTGTTCAGCTATTCCCCTTTGCATTCTTTTTATCTTTTGTAGTTTCATCGTCCCTCGTAATTTGGGAGGCGTGGTTTGATGGAAACTGCTGGGGGGTTTCTTTTTTGGGTTTTTGGGCAATTGTAAAGGGAAGTCTTTTTTACAAACAATATGAAATTCTTTTTACACCCTCGCGTACAGTTTTTTTTTTAATTGATGTTAATGCTCGATACTTAGTAGAGCCGATTCCGTGGACCCACCGGGGAACCGAACCGGACCGGTGGGGCGGTTCTTGGGTTGGCCCATGGAACGAGCGGGTGGTTCATGGTTCCCATTTTGCGGAACCAGTCCCTAGCGGGTGGTTCTCGGTTCAAGGGTGGAAACCACCCAACCTCGAACCGATCACCCCTACTAGTTGATATACATACATATGGAGTTTCAACTCCCATTTATTCCCTTTTTGTTGTCGAATAGAAAAAAAAATTAACAAGTAAGGTTACATTTGGAAAATTATGTGAAAATCGAATATTATTTCTCATATGATTGATATATGAAAGTATAATTTTAGAGAGGGACCGTCACCCTCTCAAAAACTCTCCCTGTAGTCATCTTTTTCTTCCTTTTCATTCCTTTTCAATTTTCCTTTATCCTCTATTTTCATTTGCTCTAATTTTTTTCTTTTCTATATTACCTGTACTTATATAATTTCTCAGATATTTTCAAGATCATAAGGTCACATAAAGTATAATATGGTCGATAAGTTTGACATGCTGAAACCCATGTCTAAAGTTGGTAAGAAAATTGATTATTTATAATATGATAACTGCAGTTTCGTTTAATATAAAATGGAAAAGCTATAAATGATTATGGACTTGCTATCACTATCAAAATTGTTAGTTATAGTTTTGATAGGAAAAATAAAAAAGAGGTGGTCCACATATCTTTCGCGGGGTTGACTCTAAAGTAAAAGTAAGCAGATATGATTTTTTAAAACAAAAATACTTAATTAATAAGAATTTTTTAAATTATTTATCACTGTCGCCAAGGATAAATAAAAGCATTATGAGAAAATTCGTAAAATAGTTTTATTCTGTTGATGCTATTGGAGAAATGGTAGAATGGTATTTAGGCTATGCAAAATTAGTCATATTAACAATAATAGTAATAATGGTAATCTGATTTAATGAAACCATAAATAAAAGGGATAATGACAGAAATGATCCTTTAATTTTGGTCTAATGTGTAATGTGGTCTCTGAACTTTTAATTTGTTCTAGTCCTTGAACTTTAACCCAATATACAATGTGGTCCCTGAACTTTTAATTTGTTCAATATGGTCGCTGAACTTTTGAAATATGTCCAACTTAATCTGTAAATTATCAAAATTTTCAATGTTACTTTTCCATTAATTCAAGTTTAGGGACAACATTGAACATTTTCTTATATTTCAGGGACTAAATCGAACACGTAGTAAAAGTCCAGGTACAACATTGAATAAATTAAAAGTTCATGAACCACATTGTACATTGAGCTACAGTTCATGGACTACATTAAACAAACTATAAGTTTAGGGTGTTACGAAAATCCCTTATGATATTTTGAAAATGGCAAAATAATCAAATGCTACTAATGTATTTAATTGGTTAAGCAGAACATGGTGAAAGATGCATGAGCCGTTATGTGGATGATATTCTTTGGAGGATGTGTAAATATTATGAGTCCTCTATCAATGGTGAATAATAGATTGAGCGTAAAGGAGTTTACAAGCTGAAGATAGAAAGTGTAGAAGTTTAGGATGGAAAGTTCGGTAAAACTTAGAGGGACTTTAAATAGGTGAACAAAAAAATAGAGTCAGTGATTGTCAATATTCTTGAAAGGAGCTGAACATAGAAACTTTGATATTAGTAACGCTCGTAAGCTTAAAGTGGTTGTTTAATGAAATTTGTCGGAAGTGGTTCCTTTTTTAGGAATGGAAACAGTTAATTGTGAGGAGGTGTCAGAATCATCTTCTGACAGCTTTGCAGATGGCTCGTCATCTGACCTTTTTCGCAGAACTTTGTTTAGAAGTTGCTGGGTTTACTGCAACAATGACCGGTAAAATCTGACAATGATGATCCCTCATACATGACCCGATAGGATTTGAAATCACCCATGAGCCCAGTCCTGCCAGTAATTTCCTTTCAACAATCTCTTCTTTTTTCTTCATATCTTGGATTTTGTTGTGCTTTCTTCTCCTAAAGCGGAGAAGATAGACAGTGTCCTTGGAGGAAAGTTGTTGCCTCTTGGCCCTTCCATGAAAGGAAGGATGCTGCTTCGCAAGAGGGAGGTGAAACAGATTGTTTCTCCTGAAGAGAGTTGATTGCCTCTCTTTAAGTTTTTCAATTTCAAGAGATGAATTATAATGGCCCCACTTTCTGTCTTCTTAAGTCTATCTTGAAAAGTTTGAAGTAGTTTATTGATAGCCGCTACTGTGTCTGATCAACCTTGTGGCCTATACGGTCAAGTCGAAGTTGCACATCTGATAGCTTTCTAGACATTGACTAAACTGTGAGCGGCTTGGAGTCAATGGACTTGAGCACATTATTTTGAGTAAGAGCATTCTCTGTTTACCAGTTAAAGAATAGCTTCTGTAGGGTCTACTTTCTCTGATTCTTCCATGCTCATCTACCCCGGTGGGTTTTGGCACGTTTGGCATGTGCTGATATCAGATGATCCAGTAAATTCCTTTAAAGCAGAAAAATCTGAAGACCGGAACATATAAACATTTTAAGGGCTTGAGGAGGGGAATGTTGAGTACAATGGGACTGTGGAAGTTCCCCAAAAGGAAGAACTGGAGTTGGCGGCCTTCACAATTGTGCAAACTGCTTTTGACGATATGGATGTTTCTTTACCCATTTGAGATATGGGTTTTCAAAGACGGACAGATTGGTTTGGAAGAAGGTGGCTTTGCCTCCGGAAGAGTGGGTTTGTGTTTCGGTGATGGCGGTGGAAAAGGCAGTGGAGGAAGATAGTATCTGGCTGCTTAGTAAGATATAGATATTGGTACTTACCACCATCTTCTCCAAGGGGACCAATAGTAGTGTCACCATCTTCCCACCTTTGGAAGAACTCATGCGCAGATGAATAGGATTTTTTCTTCTTCTTTGAAGGCCTGTCTTATTATTCTTCTAGAGGAGCTAGACGAAGTTCACATCGGCAATCTAAATCCCAAAAGCAATGACCCCTATGAGAATCTTTAAATAGACAAGATGATGTCCTTCAGAGTTGAAAGCTTCTATTTCAAGTCTTTCTTCTATACATCCATCTTCTGAAATGTATGGATGCATCATCAAAATGGTAGAAAAGACAGGAGGAAGAAAGGTTTTCTTCATTTTCAGTGAATGATCTAATTTAAAAACCACACTGACGTCCTTCCTTTTGGTGAATTTGGACTCTGAAGACCGGATGAGCCTAACATTGTGGTGGAGCCTTCTTTGACCTTTCAAATGGACTGCCTTTTAGTCTCCAGAAACCATTGATATATACCATATGGCTATGTTTGGTCGTCCGAATAAAATTCAGGATAAAATATGTTTTATCATATCCCGTGTTTGGTAGCTATCCAGGACAGGATAAAAGGGATATAGATGGGATATATGAGGGATATAATAATCCTAAGGGAGAGGTGAGATAGAGCCGGATAGGATTTCTCTTGTCCATTGCGCTATGCCTCATTCGCCTCTCCGCCACGCCTAGCTGCCTCTTCGGTTGCGGCGGCCGCCTCTCCGGCGGCGGCGGGCAACTTCTCCGGCATGTAATTTTTCGATTTTCTTTGGTAGAGTAATAAAGGAGGGACTTCATTTCATTAGAATGATGTTCGGCCTCAAATGAGACCGAACATTTTCTTTGTGTCTGCATCGACTTTTACCGCTCCGGTCGTCGGATCAGGTTATGTTGGCTTGCAACTACAGCAATTTAAGCTGTTCCCGGTAAAAGATTCCAGAGAACTGTCTCGAATGGTTCTAAAACTTGCGGCATGAAGGTAATGTTTTCACAGATAACCAAATGATCCAAAGTTGTTCTGGACTTGCACAGAAGTTCATATCACTTAACCATCAGTTTCCTTTTTCTTTTTTTTGCGATTCAATTGCCTCTGTTCCATTCCATAGACATGGAATCCGATCAACAACAAGAAGTTCGAGACCCTTTCTTACCTCCCTCCTCTATCGGACGATTCAGCTGCCAAGGAGATCGACTATATGCTCAAGAAAGGATGGATCCCGTGCCTCGAATTCGATGAGATACTTGATTAACTAAGATCGCGAATCCTATAATCTGTTTGCTCTCATAAACAATAACTACATTCATTAACTGTTTGAAATGTAGGAATGTTTATGATGTTTGATGTTCCCCTCTAGCTCCGACACGATGAGCGGCCGCAGATCCGCTGCGTCGACTCTAGAGAAGAGCCTTCGGATAGTACAAGTCAAGAATCATTATATTGATATCCAGCTTCTACCAAACAATGGATAGGATAGGATATAAAGATATCCGACTTTAAATCCGCAGTTTACCAAACGGGAAATAGGATATGATCAAATCTCTAGATTTCTTATCCTATCATATCCAGTCCTATCATGACTAGAAATTCGGACTTATGTAAGATCAACAGAGTGACAAGTGGAGAGTGTACTTGCGGAAACAACTCGTCGTATCGAACTCTAAGCTCTTAATAACATGAGACTTTGAGGAAGAGAATATAGTTTGTAGACCTAGAGTGTATATGAATGAACTCGGGATATTTTCAAACTCTATTCTTCCTCAACTACGTCGAGAAGTTACCCTTGCATCTGCGTCGTGGTCAGGAGGAGGAGGAATTTGCATAGGGGTAGGCGAACTATACACTATGATTCGTTTAGACAAACTTCACATGTTCTCATCGTTCCTATTGTACTCGAAATAGCTGAGGAGAAATCTTCTGATGAAACATCTGAATCTTCGAATGAATCTTCTGAATCTTCTTCTGAATCTTTAGATGAATCTTCTGTTGCTAGGGTTGTAATCAGTACACTCTTTAAACATAGTGGAATCTTGTTGTGCCTCGCCCGTGGACGTAGATCACCTTGATTGAGGAGGAATCTTCTGATGAAACATCTGAATCTTCTGATGAATCTTCTGATGCTAGGGTTGTAATCAGTACACTCTTTAAACATAGTGGAATCTTATTTTGCCTCGCCCATGGACGTAGATCACCATGATCGAACTAGGTAAATCCTTGTGTTATGTGTTTGTTTTTCCGCATTTGTTACAATAGAATCTTCTAATGAATCATCTGAATCTTCTTCTGAATCACCTGAATCTTCTTCTGAATCATTTAAATCTTCTGATGAATCATCTGAATCTTCTTCTGAATCGTCTGAATCTTCTTCTGAATCGTCTGAATCTTCTTCTGAATCTTCTGAATTTTCTGACGAATCTTCTGATAAATCTTCTAGACGATGAATCTTCTGAATCTTCTTCTGAATCATCTAAATCTTCTGAATCTTCTTCTGAATCATCTGAATCTTCTGATGAATCTTCTGAATCTTCTTCTTCTGATTCTTTTGATGAATCTTTTTTAGGGTGCTCTTTTTATACGGTTGCTAGGGTTGTAATCAGTACACTCTTTAAATATAATGGAATCTTGTTTTGCCTCACCCGTGGATGTAGATCACCTTGATCGAACCAGATAAATCCTTGTGTTCTGTGTTTATTTTTCGCGTTTGTTACAACAGAATCTTCTGATGAATCGTTTGATGAATTTTTTGAATCTTCTTCTGAATCGTTTGAATCTTCTGATGAATCGTCTGAATCTTCTAATGAATCATCTGAATCTTCTGATGAATCGTTTGAATCTTCTTCTGAATCATCTGAATCTTCTAAATCTTCTGATGAATCTTCCGAATCTTCTTTTGAATCATCTGAATCTTTTGATGAATCTTCTGAATCTTCTTCTTCTGATTCTTCTGATGAATCTTTTTTTGGGGGCTCTTTTTATACTGTTGCAAGGGTTGTAATCAGTACACTCTTTAAACATAGTGGAATCTTCTTTTGCCACGCCCGTGGACGTAGATTGCCTTGATCGAACCAGGTAAAACCTTGTGTTCCGTGTTTGTTTTTCCGCGTTTGTTACAACAGAATCTTCTGATGAATCTTCTGAATCTTCTAATGAATAATCAGAATCTTCTTCTGAATTGTCTGAATCTTCTGATGAATTTTCTAAACGATGAATCTTCTGAATCTTCTTCTGAATCTTCTGATGAACCATCTGAATCTTCTGATGAATCATCTGAATCTTCTGATGAATCTTCTGAATCTTCTGATGAATCGTCTGAATCGTCTGAATCTTCTGAATCTTCTTCTGAATCTTTTGAATCTTCTTCTGAATCTTCTGATGAGTCTTTTGAATCTTCTTCTGAATTGTCTAAATCTTATCATGAATCTTCTGAGTCTTCTTATTCTGATTCTTCTGATGAATCTTTTTTTGGGGGCTATTTTTATACTGTTGCTAGGGTTGTAATCAGTACACTCTTTAAACATAGTGGAATCTTGTTTTATCTCGCCCGTGGACGGAGATTACCTTGATCGAACTAGGTAAATCCTTGTGTTCTGTGTTTATTTTTTCGCGTTTGTTACAACAGAATCTTATGATGAATCTTCTGAATCTTCATCTGAATCGTCTCAATCTTCTGATGAATCTTCAGATAAATCATTTGAATCTTCTTTTGAATCGTCGGAATCTTCTGAATCTTCTTCTGAATCTTCTAGCCGATGAATCTTCTGAATCGTCTGAATCTTCTTATGAATCTTCTGAATCTTCGTTTGAATCGTTTGAATCTTCTTTTGAATCTTTTGAATCTTCTTCTTCTAATGAATCTTTTTTTGGGGGCTTTGTTTTTACAATTGCTAAGGTTGTAATTAGTACACCCTTTAAACATAGTGGAATCTTATTTTGCCTCTCCCGTGGACATAGATCACCTTGATCGAACTAGGTAAATCCTTGTGTTCTGTGTTTATTTTTTCGCGTTTGTTACAATAGAATCTTCTGATGAATCTTCTGAATCTTCTCATGAATCTTCTTTTGAATAGTTTGAATCTTCTAAATCTTCTTCTGAATCGTCTGAATCTTCTGATGAATCTTCTAGACGATGAATCATTTGAATCTTCTTCTGAATTGTCTGAATCATCTTCTGAATCTTTTGAATTTTCTTCTGAATCGTCTGAATCTTCTAAATCTTCTTCTAAATATTTTGATGAATCTTCTAGACGATGAATCTTCTGAATCTTCTTCTGAATCGTATGAATCTTCTTCTGAATCTTCTGAATCTTCTTCTAAATCATCTGAATCTTTTGACGAATCTTCTGAATCTTATTCTTCTGATGAATCTTTTTTTGGGGGCTCTTTTTTTACTGTTGCTAGGGTTGTAATCAGTACACTCTTTAAACATAGTGGAATCTTATTTTACCTCACCCGTGGACGTAAATCACGTTGATCGAACTAGGTAAACCCTTGTGTTCTGTGTTTGTTTTTTTGCATTTGTTACAATAGAATCTTCTGATGAATCATCTGAATCTTCTTCTGAATCGTCTGAATCTTCTGAATCCTCTTCTGAATCTTCTGACGAATCTTTTAGACGATGAATCTTCTGAATCTTCTTCTGAATTGTCTGAATCTTCTGATGAATTTTCTGAATCTTTTAAATTTTCTTCAGAATCGTCTGAATTTTCTTATCTGATTCTTCTAATGAATCATTTTTTGGGGGCTCTTTTTATACTATTGCTAGGGTTGTAATCAGTACACTCTTTAAACATAGTGGAATCTTGTTTTGCTTCGCCCGTGGACGTAGATCACCGTGATCTACCCAGGTAAATCCTTGTGTTATGTCTTTGTTTTTCTGCGTTTGTTACAACAGAATCTTATGATGAATCTTCTGAATCGTTTGAATCTTCTGATGAATCATCTGAATCTTCATCTTAATCGTCTGAATCATCTGATGAATCTTCTAGACAATGAATCTTCTGATGAATCGTCTAGACGATGAATCTTCTGAATCTTCTTGTCAATCGTCTGAATTTTCGGATGAATCTTCTAAATCTTCTGATGAATCTTCTAGACGATGAATCTTCTGAATCTTCTTCTGAATTGTTTGAATCTTTTTCTGAATCTTTTGATGAATCTTCTGAATCTTCTAATGAGACTTCTGAATCTTCTTATGAATCTTATGAATCTTCTTCTCAATCGTCTGAATCTTCTTTTGAATTTTCTGATGAATCTTCCAAATT
Organism: Lenwebbia sp. NSW1173648; assembly: GCA_029784005.1. Classification (NCBI taxonomy): domain Eukaryota; kingdom Viridiplantae; phylum Streptophyta; class Magnoliopsida; order Myrtales; family Myrtaceae; genus Lenwebbia; species Lenwebbia sp. NSW1173648. The sequence goes on from JARCGZ010000001.1 coordinate 43,679,616, forward strand.
TTCTTCTGAATCGTCTGAATCTTCTGAATCTTCTTCTGAATCGTCTGAATCTTCAAATTCTTCAGACGAATCTTTTTTTGGGGGCTCTTTTTATGCTGTTGCTATAGTTGTAATCAGTACACTCTTTAAACATAGTGGAATCTTGTTTTACCTCACCCGTGGACGTAGATCACCTTGATCGTACCAGGTAAATCCTTGTGTTCTGTGTTTATTTTTCCGAGTTTGTTACAACAGAATCTTCTGAATGTTTTTCTGAATTAGCTGAATCTTCTGATGAATCATCTGAATCTTCTTCTAAATTGTCTAAATCTTTTTCTGAATCTTCTAGACGAAGATTCTTCTGAATTTTCTGATGAATCATCTGAATCTTCTAGACGATGAATCTTCCGAATCTTCTGATGAAGATTATGAATCTACTTCTTCTTCTTCTGAATCGTCTAAATCTTCTGAATCTTCTTCGGAATCGTCCGAATCTTCTGAATCTTCTTCTTCTGATTCTTCTGATGAATCCTTTTTTGAGGTCTCTTTTTATACTGTTGCTAGAGTTGTAATTAGTACACTCATTAAACATAGTGGAATCTTGTTTTGCCTCGCCCGTGGACGTAGATCACCTTGATCGAATCAGGTAAATCCGTGTGTTTTCTGTTTATTTTTCCATGTTTGTTAGAACAGAATCTTCTGATGAATCTTCTGAATCTTCTGATGAATTGTTTGAATCTTATTCTGAATCTTCTGATGAATCTTTTGAATCTTCTTCTGAATCTTCTGAATCTTCTTCTGAATTGTCTGAATCTTCTGATGAATTACCTGAATCTTCTTCTGAATCATCAGAATCTTCTTTTGAATCTTTTGAATCTTCTGATGAGTCTTCTGAATCTTCTTCTGAATCGTTTGAATCTTGGGATGAATCTTCTGAATCTTCTTATTCTGATTCTTCAGATGAATCTTTTTTTGGGGGCTATTTTTCTACTGTTGCTAGGGTTGTAATCAGTACACTCTTTAAACATAGTGGAATCTTGTTTTATCTCGCCCGTGGATGGCGATTACCTTGATCGAACTAGGTAAATCCTTGTGTTCTGTGTTTATTTTTTCGCGTTTGTTACAACAGAATCTTATGATGAATCTTCTGAATCTTCATCTGAATCGTCTCAATCTTCTGATGAATCTTCAGATAAATCATTTGAATCTTCTTTTGAATCGTCGGAATCTTCTGAATCGTCCGAATCTTCTGAATCTTCTGAATCTTCCGATGAATCTTCTAGCCGATGAATCTTCTGAATCTTCTTCTGAATCTTCTGAATCTTCTTTTGAATCGTCTGAATCTTCTTTTGAATCTTTTGAACCTTCATCTTCTAATGAATCTTTTTTTGGGGGCTCTGTTTTTACAATTGCTAAGGTTGTAATCAGTACACCCTTTAAACACAGTGGAATCATGTTTTGCCTCTCCCGTGGACATAGATCACCTTGATCGAACTAGGTAAATCCTTGTGTTCTGTGTTTATTTTTCCGCGTTTGTTACAACAGAATCTTCTGATGAATCTTCCGAATCTTCTCATGAATCTTGTTCTGAATAGTTTGAATCTTCTAAATCTTCTTCTGAATCGTCTGAATCTTCTGATGAATCTTCTAGACGATGACTCATTTTAATTTTCTTCTAAATTGTCTGAATCGTCTTCTGAATCTTTTGATGAATCTTCTGAATCTTCTGATAAATCTTCTGAATTTTCTTCTGAATCGTCTGAATCTTCTTCTGAATCGTATGAATCTTCTTCTGAATCTTCTGAATCTTCTTCTAAATCATCTGAATCTTTTGACGAATCTTCTGAATCTTATTCTTTTGATGAATCTTTTTTTGGGGGCTCTTTTTTTACTGTTGCTAGCGTTGTAATCAATACACTCTTTAAACATAGTGGAATCTTGTTTTGCCTCGATCATGGACGTAGATCACCTTGATCGAACTAGGTAAATCCTTGTGTTCTATGTTTGTTTTTTCGCGTTTGTTTCAACAGAATCTTTTGAATTTTCTTCCGAATCGTTTGAATCTTCTGATGAATCATCTGAATCTTCTGATGAATAGTTTGAATCTTCTGATGAATCTTTTAGACGATGAATCTTCTGAATCTTCTTCTGAATCATCTGAATCTTCTTCTGAATCTTCTAAATCCTCTCCTTCTGATTCTTCTGATGAATCTTTTTTTGGGGGCTCTTTATATACTGTTACTAGGGTTGTAATCAGTACACTTTTTAAACATTGTAGAATCTTATTTTGCCTCGCCCGTGGACGTAGATGACCTTGATCGAACTAGGTAAATCCTTGTGTTCTGTGTTTGTTTTTCCACGTTTGTTACAATAGAATCTTCTGATGAATTTTCTGAATCTTCTTCTGAATAGTCTGAATCTTCTTCTGAATAGTCTGAATCTTCTTCTGAATCTTCTGAATCCTCTGATGAATCTTCTGAATCTTCTGACGAATCTTCTAGAAGATGAATCTTGTGAATCGTCTTCTGAATCTTCTTCTGAATCGTCTGAATCTTCTGATGAATTTTTTGAATCTTCTAAATCTTCTTCAGAATCTTCAGAATCTTCAGAATCTTCTTGTTCTGATTTTTCTAATGAATCTTTTTTTGGGGGCTCTTTTTATATTGTTGCTAGGATTGTAATCAGTACACTCTTTAAACATAGTGAAATCTTATTTTCCCTCGCCCGTGGACGTAGATCACCTTGATCTACCTAGGTAAATCCTTCTGTTATGTGTTTGTTTTTCCGCGTTTGTTACAATAGAATCTTCTGATGAATCTTCTGAATCATCTTTTTCTTGTTCTTCTGATGAATCTTTTTTTGGGGGCTCTTTTTTTACTGTTCCTAGGGTTCTAATCAGTACACTCAGTAAACATAGTGGAATCTTGTTTGGCCTCGACTGTGGACGTAGATCAGCTTGATCGAACCAGGTAAATCCTTGTGTTCTGTGTTTGTTTTTTCGCGTTTATTACAACCGAATCTTCTGAATCTTCTTCTGAATCGTCTGAATCTTCTAATGAATCATCTGAATCTTCTAATGAATCATCTGAATCTTCTGATGAATCTTCCTATGAATCTTCTAGACGATGAACCTTCTAAATGTTCTTCTGAATCGTCTGAATCTTCTAAATCATCTTCATCTGATTCTTCTGATGAATCTTTTTTTTTGGCTCTTTATATACTGTTGCTAGGCTTGTAATCAGTACACTCTTTAAACATAGTGGAATCTTATTTTACCTCACCCGTGGACGTAAATCACGTTGATCGAACTAGGTAAACCCTTGTGTTCTGTGTTTGTTTTTTCGCATTTGTTAGAATAGAATCTTCTGATGAATCATCTGAATCTTCTTCTGAATCGTCTGAATCTTCTGAATCCTCTTTTGAATCTTCTGACGAATCTTTTAGACGATGAATCTTCTGAATCGTCTTCTGAATTGTCTGAATCTTCTGATGAATTTTCTGAATCTTCTAAATTTTCTTCAGAATCGTCTGAATTTGCTTATCTGATTCTTCTAATAAATCTTTTTTTGGGGGCTCTTTTTATACTGCTGTTAGGGTTGTAATCAGTACACTGTTTAAACATAGTGGAATCTTGTTTTGCTTCGCCCGTGGACGTAGATCACCGTGATCTACCCAGGTAAATCCTTGTGTTATGTCTTTATTTTTTCGCGTTTGTTACAACAGAATCTTATGATGAATCTTCTGAATCGTTTGAATCTTCTGATGAATCATCTGAATCTTCATCTTAATCGTCTAAATCATCTGATGAATCTTCTAGACGATGAATCTTCTGAATCTTCTTCTCAATCGTCTGAATCTTTTGATGAATCTTCTAAATCTTCTAATGAGTCTTCTGAATCTTCTGATGAATCTTCTGAATCTTCTTCTCAATCGTCTGAATCTTCTTCTGAATTTTCTGATGAATCTTCCAAATTTTCTTCTGAATCGTCTAAATCTTCTGAATCTTCTTCTGAATTGTCTGAATCTTCAAATTCTTCAGACGAATCTTTTTTTGGGGGCTCTTTTTATGCTGTTGCTATAGTTGTAATCAGTACTCTTTAAACATAGTGGAATCTTGTTTTACCTCACCCGTGGACGTAGATCACCTTGATCGTACCAGGTAAATCCTTGTGTTCTGTGTTTATTTTTCCGAGTTTGTTACAACAGAATCTTCTGAATGTTTTTCTGAATTAGCTGAATCTTCTGATGAATCATCTGAATCTTCTTCTAAATTGTCTAAATCTTTTTCTGAATCTTCTAGACGAAGATTCTTCTGAATTTTCTGATGAATCATCTGAATCTTCTAGACGATGAATCTTCCGAATCTTCTGATGAAGATTATGAATCTACTTCTTCTTCTTCTGAATCGTCTAAATCTTCTGAATCTTCTTCTGAATCGTCCGAATCTTCTGAATGTTCTTCTTCTGATTCTTCTGATGAATCCTTTTTTGAGGGCTCTTTTTATACTATTGCTAGAGTTGTAATTAGTACACTCATTAAACATAGTGGAATCTTGTTTTGCCTCGCCCGTGGACGTAGATCACCTTGATCGAATCAGGTAAATCCGTGTGTTTTCTGTTTATTTTTCCATGTTTGTTAGAACAGAATCTTCTGATGAATCTTCTGAATCTTCTGATGAATTGTCTGAATCTTATTCTGAATCTTCTGATGAATCTTTTGAATCTTCTTCTGAATCGTCAGAATCTTCTTCTGAATCTTCTGATGAATCTTTTGTATCTTCTGATGAGTCTTCTGAATCGTCTTCTGAATCGTCTGAATCTTCGGATGAATCTTCTGAATCTTCTTTTTCTGATTCTTCTGATGAATCTTTTTTGGGGGGTTCTTTTTATACTGTTGCTCGGATTGTAATTAGTAGACTCTTTAAACATAGTGGAATCTCGTTTTGTCTCGCCAGTGGACATTGATTACCTTGATCGAACTAGGTAAATCCTTGTGTTCTGTGTTTATTTTTTCCCGTTTCTTACAATAGAATCTTCTGATGAATCTTCTGAATCTTCTGATCAATCATCTGAATCTTCTTTTGAATCGTCGGAATCTTCTTCTGAATCGTCCGAATCTTCTGAATAATCTTCTAAATCTTCTGATGAATCTTCTGAATCGTCTGAATCTTCTGAATCTTCTTCTTATGAATCTTTTTTTGGGGGCTCCTTTTTTACTGTTGTTAGGGTTGTAATCAGTACACTCTTTAAACATAGTGGAATCTTGTTTTGCCTCTCCCGTGGATGTAGATCACCTTGATCGAATAGGTAAATCCTTGTGTTTTGTGTTTATTTTTTCGCGTTTGTTACAACAGAATCTTTTGATGAATCTTCTGAATCTTCTTCTGAAACGCCTGAATCTTTCTAGAAATCATCTGAATCTTCTTCTGAATCGTCTGAATATTCTTTTGAATCTTCTTCTGAATATTCCGATGAATCTTCTAGACGATGAATCGTCTGAATCTTCTTCTGAATTTTCTGATGAATCTTCTGAATTTTCTTCTGAATCGTCTTCTGAATCTTCTTTTGAATCATCTGAATCTTCTGATGAATCATCTGAATCTTTTTCTGAATCTTCTGAATCTTCTAGACGCTGAATCTTCCGAATCTTCTGATGAATCTTCTTCTTCTTCTTCTTCTTCTTCTTCTGAATCGTCTAAATCTTCTGAATCTTCTTTTGAATCGTCTGAATCTTCTGATGAATCTTTTGATTCTTTTGATTAATCTTTTTTTGGGGGCTCTTTTTATACTGTTGCAAGGGTAGTAATCAGTAAACTCTTTAAAGATAATGGAATCTTATTTGCCCTCGCCCGTGGACGTAGATCACCTTGATCGAACCAGGTAAATCTTTGTGTTCTGTGTTTGTTTTTTCACGTTTGTTAGAATAGAATCCTCTGATGAATCTTCTGAATCTTCTGATGAATCTTTTGAATCTTCTGATGAATTATCTGAATCTTCTTCTGAATCGTCAGAATCTTCTTTCGAATCTTCTGAATCTTTTGATGAATCTTCTAGACGATGAATCTTCTAAATCTTTTTATGAATCGTTTGAATCTTCTTCTGAATGTTCTGATGACTCTTCTAAATCTTCTTCAGAATCGTCTGAATCTTCTTCTTCTGATTTTTCTGATGAATCTTTTTTTTTGGGGCTCTTTTTATACTGTTGCTAGGTTTGTAATCAGTACACTCTTTAAACATTGTGGAATCTTGTTTTGCCTCGTCCGTGGACGTAGATTACCTTGATCGAACCAGATAAATTCTTGGGTTCTGTGTTGGTTTTTTCACGTTTGTTAGAACAGAATCTTCTGATGAATCTTGTGAATCTTCTTCTGAATTGTCTGATGAATATTTTGAATCTTCTTCTGAATCTTCTTATGAATCTTATGAATCGTCTGAATCTTCTGATGAATCATCAGAATCTTCTTCCGAATCGTCAGAATCTTCTTCTCAATCTTCTAGACGATAAATCTTCTTAATCTTGTTCTAAATCGTCTGAATCTTCTGATGACTCTTCTGAATCGTCTTCTGAATCTTCTGAATCTTCTTCTGAATCGTATCAATCTTCTTCTTCTGATTCTTCTTATGAATCTTTTTTTGGGGGCTCTTTTTATGCTGTTGCTATGGTTATAATCAGTACACCCTTTAAACATAGAGGAATCTTATTTTGCCTCGCTCGTGGACGTAGATCACCTTGATCAAATCAGGTAAATCCTTGTGTTGTGTTTATTTTTCCACGTTTGTTACAACAGCAACTTCTGAATCTTCTTCTGAATCGTCTGAATCTTCTGATGAATCATCTGAATCTTCTTGTGAATCGGCTTTATCTTCTTTTCAATCTTCGGAATCTTCTTCTGAATCGTCTGAATGTTCTGAATCTTCTGATGAATCATCTGAATCTTCTAGACGATGAATCTTTCGAATCTTCTCATGAAGATTCTGAATCTACTTCTTCTTCTTCTGAATCATCCGAATCATCTGATGAATCTTCTGAATCTTCTTATTCTGATTCTTCTGAAGAATCTTTTTTTTTAGGTCTCTTTTTATACTATTGCTAGGGTTGTAATTAGTACACTCATTAAACATAGTGAAATCTTATTTTGCCTCGCCCGTAGATGTAGATCACTTTGATCGAATGGGGTAAATCCTTGTGTTTTCTGTTTATTTTTCCACGTTTGTTAGAACAGAATCTTCTGAATCTTCTGTTGAATTGTCTGAATCTTATTCTGAATCTTCTGATGAATCTTTTGAATCTTCTTCGGAATCTTTTGAATCTTCTTCTGAATTGTCTGAATCTTCTGATGAATTACCTGAATCTTCTTCTGAATCTTCTGATGAATCTTTTGAATCTTCTCATGAGTCTTCTGAATCTTCTTCTGAATCGTCTGAATCTTCGGATGAATCTTCTGAATCTTCTTTTTCTGATTCTTTTGATGAATCTTTTTTTGGGGGCTCTTTTTATACTGTTGCTAGGATTGTAATCAGTACACTCTTTAAACATAGTGGAATCTTATTTTGTCCCGCCCTTGGAGGTTGATTACCTTGATCGAACCAGGTAAATCCTTATGTTCTGTGTTTATTTTTTCGCGTTTGTTACAACAGAATCTTCTGATGAACCTTTTAGCTGATGAATCTTCTGAATCTTCTTCTGAATCGTCTGAATCTTCTGAATCTTCTTCTTCTTATGAATCTTTTTTTGGGGCTCTTTTTTTACTGTTGCTAGGGTTATAATCAGTGCACTGTTTAAACATAGTGGAATCTTATTTTGCCTCACCCGTGGACGTAGATCACCTTGATCGAACAGGTAAATCCTTGTGTTTTGTGCTTATTTTTTCGTGTTTGTTACAACAGAATCTTTTAATGAATCTTCTGAATCTTCTTCTGAATCACCTGAATCTTCCGATAAATCATCTGAATCTTCTTCTGAATCGTCTGAATATTCTTTTGAATATTCTTCTGAATATTCTGATGAATCTTCTAGACGATGAATCGTCTGAATCTTCTTCTGAATTTTCTGATGAATCTTCGGAATTTTCTTCTGAATCGTCCCCTGAATCTTCTTCTGAATCGTCTAAATCTTTTGGTGAATCATCTGAATCTTTTGAATCTTTTGAATTTTCTGAATCGTCTGAATCTTCTATATCTTCTAGACGATTAATCTTTCGAATCTTTGGATGAATCTTCTGAATCTTCTTCTGAATAATCTTAATCTTCTGATGAATCTTTTGATTCGTCTGATGAATCTTTTTTTGGGGGCTCTTTTTATACTGTTGCTAGGGTTGTAATCAGTAAACTCTTTAAACATAATGGAATCTTGTTTTTCCTCGCCTGTGGACATAGATCACCTTGATCGAACCAGCTAAATCCTTGAGTTTTATGTTTGTTTTTTCACGTTAGAACAGAATCCTTTGATGAATCTTCTGATGAATCTTTTGAATCTTCTTCTGAATCTTCTGAATCTTCTTCTAAATCGTCTGAATCTTCTTCTGAATCGACTAAATCTTCTTCTGAATCGTCAAAATCTTCTTCTGAATCTTTTGATGAATCTTCTGGACGATGAATCTTCTAAATCTTTATCTGAATCTTGTTCTGAATCTTCTGATGACTCTTCTGAATCTTCTTCTGAATCGTCTGAATCTTCTGAGGAATCTTTTGAATCTTCTTCTGCATCGTCTGAATCGTCTGAATCTTCTGAGGAATCTTCTGAATCTTCTTCAGCATCGTCTGAATCGTCTTCTTCTGATGAATCTATGTTTTAGGGCTCTTTTTATACTGTTGCAAGGTTTGTAATCAATACACTCTTTAAACATTGTCGTATCTTGTTTTGCCTCGCCCATGGCCGTAGATCACCTTGATCGAACCAGGTAAATCCTTGTGTTCTGTGTTGGTTTTTCCACGTTTCTTAGAACAGAATCTTCTGATGAATCTTGTGAATCTTCTTCTGAATCTTCTGATGAATCATTTGAATCTTCTTTTGAATTGTGTGATGAGTATTTTGAATCTTCTTCTGAATCTTCTTATGAATCTAATGAATCGTCTTCTGAACCGTCTGATGAATCTTCTGAATCTTCTAGACGATAAATTTTCTTAATCTTGTTCCAAATCGTCTGAATCTTCTGATGACTCTTCTGAATCTTCTTCTGAATTGTCTTTTGAATCTTCTGAATCTTCTTCTGAATCATCTGAATCTTTTGAATTGTATGAATCTTCTTCGTCTGAATCTTCTGATGAATCTTTTTTTAGGGGCTCTTTTTATACTGTTGCTAGGGTTATAATCAGTATACTCTTTAAACGTAGAGGAATCTTGTTTTGCCTCGCCCATGGACGTAGATCACCTTGATCAAACCAGGTAAATCCTTGTGTTCTGTGTTTATTTTTGTGTTTGTTACAACAGCATCTTCTGAATCTTCTTCTAAATAGTCTGAATCTTCTGATGAATCATCTGAATCTTCTTGTGATTCGGCTGAATCTTCTTCTGAATCGTCTGAATGTTCTGAAGAATCTTCTGAATCTTCTTCTGAATCGTCTGAATGTTCTGATGAATGTTCTGAAATTTCTTCGGAATCTGATGAATCTTCTAGATCTTCTAATGAATCTTCTAGACGATCAATCTTCTGAATTTTCTTCTGAATCTTCTAACTCTTCATCTGAATCTTCAGATGAATCTTCTGAATCTTCTTTTAAATCGTCTGAATCTTCTTCTGAATCGTCTGAATCTTTTGAAACTTATTCTTCTGATTCTTCTGATGAATCTTTTTTTGGTTACTATTTTTATACTGTTGCTAGGGTTGTAATCAGTACACTCTTTAAACACAGTGGAATCTTGTTTTGCCTCGCCCATGGATGTAGATCACCTTGATGGAACCAGGTAAATCCTTGTGTTCTGTGTTTGTTTTTCCACGTTTGTTAAAACTGAATCTTCTGAATCTTCTGATGAACCTTTTCATGAATCATCTGAGTCTTCTTCTGAATTGTCTGAGTCTTCTTTTGAATGTTCTTATGAATCTTTCGAATCTTCCTCTGAATCGTCTAAATCTTCTGATGAATCATCTGAATCTTCTTATGAATCTTTTGAATCTTCCTCTGAATCGTCTGAATCTTCTGATGAATCATCTGAATCTTCTTCTGAATTGTCAGAATCTTCTTCTGAATCTTCTGAATCGTCAGAATCTTCTTCTGAATTTTCTGAATCGTCTGAATCTTCTGATGAATTGTCTGAATCTTCTAATGAATCATCTGAATCTTCTCCTGAATCGTCAGAATGTTCTTCTGAATCTTCTGAATCTTTTTCTGAAACGTCTGAATGTTCTTCTGAATCTTTTGATGAATCTTCTAAATCTTCTTCTGAGTCGTTTGAATCTTCTGATGAATTTTCTTCTGAATCTTTTGAATCTTTTTCTGAATCGTCTAGACGATGAATCGTCTGAATCTTCTTTTGAATCGTCTGAATGTTCTTCTGAATCTTCTGTTGAATCTCTGTCTGAATCGTCTGAATCTTCTTTTTCTTATTCTTCTGATGAATCTTTTTTTTGGGGCACTTTTTATACTGTTGCTAGGATTGTAATCAGTACACTGTCTAAACATAGTGGAATCTTGTTTTGCCTCGACCGTGGACGTAGATCACATTGATCGAACCGGGTAAATCCTTGCGTTCTGTGTCTATTTTTTCGCATTTGTTACAACAGAATCTTCTGAATCTTCTTCCGAATCTTCTAGTTGATGAATCTTCTGAATGTTCTTCTGAATCGTCTAAATCTTCAGCTGAATCTTTTGATGAATCTTTTGAATCTTCTTTTTCTAATTCTTCTGTTGAATCTTTTTTTGGGGGCTCTTTATATACTGTTTCTAGGGTTGTAATCAGTACACTCTTCAAATATAGTGGAATCTTATTTTGCCTCCCCCGTAGACGTAGATCACCTTGATCAAACCAGGTAAATCCTGGTGCTATGTGTTTGTTTTTCCGCGTTTGTTACAACAGAATCTTCTGATGAATCTTCCGAATCTTCTGATGAATCTGCTAAATTTTCTGATGAATCATCTGAATCTTCTTGTGAATCGGCTGAATCTTCTGATGAATCTTCTTAATCTTATGAATGTTCTGATAAATCTTCTGAATCATCTGAATGTTCTGATGAATGTTCTGAATTTTCTTCTGAATCTTCTGACTCTTCTTCTGAATCTTCAGATGAATATTCTGAATCTTCTGTTGAATCTTCTGATTCTTCTTCTGAATCGTCTGAATCTTTTGAAACTTCTTCTTCTGATTCTTCTGATGAATCTCTTTTTGGGGGCTATTTTTATACTGTTGCTAGGGTTGTAATGAGTACACTCTTTAAACATAGTTGAATCTTGTTTTGCCTCGCCCATGGACGTAGATCACCTTGATGGAACCAGGTAAATCCTTATGTTCTGTGTTTTTTTTTCCACGTTTGTTAGCACAGAATCTTTTGATGAATCTTCTGAATTGTCTGAATCTTCTGATGAATCTTTCGATGAATCATCTGAATCTTCTTCTGAATTGTCCGAATCTTCTTATGAATCTTATGAATCTTCCTCTGAATCTTCTGAGGAATCATCTGAATCTTCTTCTGAATCTTCGAAATCTTCTGAATCGTCTGAATCTTCTGATGAATCCTCTGAATCTTCTCCTGAATCGTCAGAATGTTCTTCTGAATCGTCTGAATCTTCTGAATATTTTGATGAATCTTGTAAATCTTCTTCTGAATCTTCTGATGAATTTTCTTCTGAATCTTCTGACTTTTCTTCTGAATCGTCTAAATCTTCTGAATCGTCTGAATCTTCTTCTTCTGATTCTTCTGATGAATCTTTTTTTGGGGCTCTTTTTATAGTGTTGCTAGGTTTGTAATTAGTACACTCTTTAAACATTGTGGAATCTTATTTTGCCTCGCCCATGGACGTAGATCACCTTGATCGAACTAGGTAAATCCTTGTGTTCGGTGTTTGTTTTTCCACGTTTGTTAGAATAGAATCATCTGATGAATCTTGTGAATCTTGTTCTGAATCTTCTGATGAATCAATTGAATCTTCTTCTGAATTGTCTGATGAATATTTTGAATCTTCTTATGAATCTTTTATGAATCTTCTTCTGAATCGTCTGAATCTTCTGATGAATCATCTGAATCTTCTTCTGAATCGTCAGAATCTTCTGATGAATCTTTTAGACGATAAATCTTCTTAATCTTGTTATAAATCATCTGAATCTTCTTCTGAATCTTCTGATGACTCTTCTGAATCTTCTGAATCTTCTTCTGACTCGTCTGAATCTTCTGATGAATCTTCTGAATCGTATGAATCTTCTTCTTCTGATTCTTCTGATGAATCTTTTTTTGGGAGCTCTTGTTATACTGTTGCTAGGGTTATAATCAGTACACTCTTTAAACAAAGAGGAATCTTGTTTGGCCTCGCCTGTGGACGTAGATCACCTTGATCGAACCAGGTAATCCTTGTGTTCGGTGTTTATTTTTTCGCGTTTGTTACAATAGCATCTTCTGAATCTTCTTCTGAATCGTCTGAATCTTCTGATGAATCATCGGAATCTTCTTGTGAATCGGCTGAACCTTCTTCTGAATCTTCTGAATCTTTGGAATCTTCTTCTGAATCGTCTGAATCTTCTTCTGAATTGTTTGAATGTTTTGATGAATGTTCTGAATTTTCTTCTGAATCTTCTGAATATTCTTAATCTTCTGATGAATCTTCTGGATCTTCTGATGAAACTTCTAGACGATGAATCTTCTGAATCTTCATCTGAATCTTCTTTTGAATCATCTAAATCTTCTGAATCTTCTTCTAAATCGTTTGAATGTTCTAAAACTTCTTCTTCTGATTCTTCCGATGAATATTTTTTTGGGGGCTATTTTTATAATGTTGCTAGGGTTGTAATCAGTACCCTCTTTAGACATAGTGGAATCTTGTTTTGCCTCGCCCATGGACGTAGATCACCTTGATAGAACCAGGTAAATCCTTGTGTTCTGTGTTTATTTTTTCACGTTTGTCAGAACAGAATCTTCTGAATCGTCTGAATCTGCTGATGAATCTTTTGATGAATCATATGAATCTTCTTCTGAATTGTCTGAATCTTCTTATGAATCTTCTGAATCTTCCTCTGAATCATCTGAATCTTCTTCTGAATCTTCTAAATCGTCTGAATATTTTGATGAATCATCTGAATCTTCTCCTGAATCGTCAGAATATTCTTCTGAATCTTCTGAATCGTTTGAAACTTTTGATGAATCTTCTAAATCTTCTTCTGAATCTTCTGATGAATTTTCTTCTAAATCTTCTGAATTTTCTTCTGAATCTTCTAGACGATGAATCTTCTGAATCGTCTGAATCTTCTTCTGAATGTTCTTCAGAATCGTCTGAATCTTCTGAATCTTCTTTTGAATCGTTTGAATTTTCTTCTTTTGATTCTTATGATGACTCTTTTTTTTGGGCTCTTTTTATACTATTGCTAGGTTTGTAATCAGTACACTCTTTAAACATTATGGAATCTTATTTTGTCTCGCCCGTGGACGTAGATCACCTTGATCGAACCAGGTAACTCCTTGTGTTCTGTGTTTGTTTTTCCAAGTTTGTTAGAACAGAATTTTCTGATGCATCTTGTGAATCTTCTTCTGAATTGTCTGATGAATATTTTGAATCTTATTATGAATCTTCTTCTGAATCGTCTAAATCTTTCGAACAATCAACTGAATCTTCTTCTGAATCTTCTAGACGATAAATCTTCTTAATCTTGGTCTAAATCGTCTGAATCTTCTGAATCTTCTTCTGAATCGTCTTCTGAATCTTCTGAATCGTATGAATCTTCTTCTTCTGATTCTTCTGATGCATCTTTTTTTGGGAGCACTTTTTATACTGTTGCTAGGGTTATAATCAGTACACTCTTTAAACATAGAGGAATCTTGTTTTGCCTCGCCCGTGGACGTAGATTGTCTTGATCGAACCAGGTAAATCCATGTGTTCGGTGTTTATTTTTCCGCGTTTGTTACAACAGCATCTTCTGAATCTTCTTCTGAATCGTCTGAATCTTCTGATGAATCGTCTGAATCTTCTTGTGAATCGGCAGAAACCTTTTTCTGAATCTTCGGAATCTTCTTCTGAATCGTCTGAATCTTCTGATGAATCTTTTGAATCTTCTTCTGAATCGTCTAAATGTTTTGATGAATGTTATGAATTTTGTTCTTAATCTTCTGAATATTCTAAATCTTCTGATGAATCTTCTGGATCTTCTGATGAATCTTTTAGACGATGAATCTTCCGAATCTTCTTCTGAATCTTCAGATGAATCTTCTGAATCTTCTTTTGAATGATCTGAATCTTCTTCTGAATCGTCTGAATCTTCTGAAACTTCCTCTTCTGATTCTTCTGATGAATATTTTTTTGGGGGCTATTTTTCTACTGTTGCTAGGGTTGTAATCAGTACACTCTTTAGACATAGTGGAATCTTGTTTTCCCTCGCCCATGGACGTAGATCACCATGATAGAACTAGGTAAATCCTTGTGTTCTGTGTTTGTTTTTCCACGTTTGTTAGAACAGAATCTTCTGATGAATCTTTTGATGAATCATCTGAATCTTCTTCTGAATTGTCTGTATCTTCTTCTGAATCTTCTTATGAATCTTCTGAATCTTCCTCTTAATCGTCTGAATCTTTTGAGGAATCATCAGAATCTTCTTCTGAATCTTTTGAATTGTCTGAATCTTCTGATGAATCATCTGAATCTTCTCCTGAATCGTCAGAATTTTCTTCTGAATCATCTGAATCTTCTTCTGAATCTTTTGATGAATCTTCTAAATCTTCTTCTGAATCATCTGAATCTTCTGATGAATTTTCTTCTGAATCTTTTTCTGAATCTTTTAGACGATGACTCTTCTGAATCTTCTGATGAATCTTCTTTCAAATCTTCTGAATCATCTGAATCTTCTTCTTCTGATTCTTCTAATGATTCTTTTTTTTTTGGGATCTTTTTATACTGTTGCTAGGTTTGCAATCCGTATACTCTTTAAACATTGTGGAATCTTATTTTGCCTCACCCGTGGACGTAGATCACCTTGATCGAACAAGGTAAATCCTTATGTTCTGTGTTTGTTTTTCCACATTTGTCAGAACAGAATCTTCTGATGAATCTTGTGAATCTTCTTCTAAATCTTCTGATGATTCATTTGAATCTTCTTCTAAATTGTCTGATGAATATTTTGAATCTTCTTATGAATCTTCTTCTAAATCGTCTGAATCTTCTGATGAATCATCTGAATCTTCTTCTGAATCGTCAGAACCTTCTTCTGAATCTTCTGATAAATCATCTAAATTTTCTTCTGAATCGTCAGAACCTTCTTCTGAATCTTCTTAATCTTGTTCTAAATCGTCTAAATCTTCTGATGACTCTTCTGAATCTTCATCTGAATCGTCTTCTGAATATTCTGAATCTTCTTCTTCTGATTCTTCTGATGAATCATTTTTTGGGGGCTCTTTTTATACTGGTTCTAGTGTTATAATCAGTATGCTCTTTAAACATAGAGGAATCTTGTTTTGCCTCGCCCGTGGACGTAGATCACCTTGATCGAACCAGGTAAATCCTTGTGTTCTCTATTTATTTTTTCGCGTTTCTTACAACAGAATCTTCTGAATCTTCTTCTGAATCGTCTGAATCTTCTGATGAATCGTCTGAATCTTCTAATGAATCATCTGAACCTTCTTCTAAATCTTCTGAATCTTCGGAATCTTCTTCTGAATCGTCTGAATCTTCTGATGAATCTTCTGAACCGTCTGAATGTTTTGATGAATATTCTGAACTTTCTTCTGAATCTTCTGAATATTCTAAATCTTCTGATGAATCTTCTGGATCTTCTGATGAATCTGCTAGACGATTCATTTTTCGAATCTTCTTCTGAATCTTCTGAATCTTCTTTTGAATCATCTGACTATTCTTCTTAATCGTCTGAATCTTCTGAATCTTCTTCTTCTGATTCTTCTGATGAATATTTTTTTGGGGGCTATTTTTATACTGCTACTAGGGTTGTAATTAGTACACTCTTTAAACATAGTGGAATCTTATTTTGCCTCGCCCATGGACGTAGATCACCATGATGAAATCAGGTAAATCCTTGTGTTCTGTGTTTGTTTTTCCACGTTTGTTAGTATAGAATTTTCTGATGAATCATCTGAATCTTCTTCTGAATCGTCAGAATCTTCTGAATCTTCTAGACGATAAATCTTCTTAATCTTGTTCTAAATCGTCTGAATCTTCTGATGACTCTTCTGACTCTTCTTCTGAATCGTCTTCTTAATCTTTTGAATCTTCTTCTGAATCGTGCGAATCTTCTGAATCTTATTCTTCTGATTCTTCTGATGAATCATTTTTTAGGGGCTCTTTTTATAATGGTTCTAGCGTAATAATCAGTACACTCTTTAACCATAGAGGAATCTTGTTTTGCCTCGCTGGTGGACGTAGATCACCTTGATCGAACAGGTAAATCCTTGTGCTCTATGTTTGTTTTTCCACGTTTGTTAGAACAGAATCTTCTGAATCTTTTTCAAAATCTTCTGATGAATCATTTGAATCTTCTTCTAAATTGTCTGATGAATATTTTGAATCTTCTTATGAATCGTCTAAATCTTCTAATGAATCATCTGAATCTTCTTCTAAATCGTTAGAACCTTCTTCTGAATCTTCTAATGAATCATCTAAATCTTCTTCTGAATCGTCAGAACCTTCTTCTGAATCTTCTAGACGATAAATCTTCTTAATCTTGTTCTAAATCGTCTAAATCTTCTGATGACTCTTCTGAATCTTTATCTGAATCGTCTTCTGAATATTCTGAATCTTCTTCTGAATCGTCTGAATCTTCTGATGAATCTTCTTCTTCTGATTCTTCTGATGAATCATTTTTTGGGGGCTCTTTTTATACTGGTTCTAGTGTTATAATCAGTACACTCTTTAAACATAGAGGAATCTTATTTTGCCTCGCTCGTGGATGTAGATCACCTTGATCGAACCAGGTAAATCCTTGTGTTCTCTGTTTATTTTTCTGCGTTTCTTACAACAGCATCTTCTGAATCTTCTTATGAATCGTCTGAATCTTCTGATGAATCATCTGAATCTTCTTGTGAATCGGCTGAACCTTCTTCTAAATCTTCTGAATCTTCAGAATCTTCTTCTGAATCGTCTGAATCTTCTGATGAATCTTCTTCTGAATCGTCTGAATGTTTTGATGAATGTTCTGAATTTTCTTCTGAATCTTCTGAATATTCTAAATCATCTGATGAATCTTCTAGACGATGCATCTTCCGAATCTTCTTCTGAATCTTCTGACTCTTCTTTCGAATCTTCAGATGAATCTTCTGAATCTTCTTTTGAATCATATGAATATTCTTCTGAATCTTCTTCTTCTGATTCTTCTGATGAATTTTTTTGGGGGCTATTTTTGTACTGTTGCTAGGGTTGTAATCAGTACACTCTTTAAACATAGTAGAATCTTATTTTGCCTCGCCCATGGACGTAGATCACCATGATAAAACTAGGTAAATCCTCGTGTTCGGTGTTTATTTTTCCGCGATTGTTACAACAGCATCTTCTGAATCTTCTGATGAATCATCTGAATCTTCTTGTGAATCGGCTGAACCTTCTTCTGAATCTTCTGAATCATCGGAATCTTCTTCTGAATCGTCTGAATCTTCTGATGAATCTTCTGAATCTTCTTCTGAATCGCCTGAATGTTGTGATGAATGTTCTGAATTTTCTTCTGAATCTTCTAGACGATGAATCTTCCGAATCTTCTTCTGAATCTTCTGACTCTTCTTCCGAATCTTCAGATGAATCTTCTGAAACTTCTTCTGATGAATCTTTTTTTGGGGGCTATTTTTATACTGTTGCGAGGGTTGTAATCAGTACACTCTTTAAACATAATGAAATCTTGTTTTGCCTAGCCCATGGACGTAGATCACCATGATGGAACCAGGTAAATCCTTATGTTCTGTGTTTGTTTTTCCACGTTTGTTAGAACAGAATCTTCTGATGAATCTTCTGAATCTTCTTCTGATTTGTCGGAATCTTCTTCTGAATCTTCTTATGAATCTTTTGAATCTTCCTCTTAATCGTATGAATCTTTTGAGGAATCATCTGAATCTTCTACTGAATTGTCAGAATTTTCTTCTGAATCTTTTGAATCGTCTGAAGTTTCTTATGAATCATCTGAATCTTCTCCTGAATAGTCTGAATCTTCTTCTGAATCTTTTGATGAATCTTCTAAATCTTCTTCTGAATCGTCTGAATCTTCTGATGAATTTTCTTCTGAATCTTTTTTTGAATCTTCTAGACGATGAATCTTTTGAATCGTTTGAATCTTCTTTTGAATCTTCTGAATCTTCTGATGAATCTTTTTTTTTGGATCTTTTTATACTATTGCTAGGTTTGTAATCAGTACACTCTTTAAACATTGTGGAATCTTATTTTGCCTCGCCCGTGGACGTAGATTACCTTGATCGAACAAGGTAAATCCTTGTGTTCTGTGTTTGTTTTTCCACGTTTGATAGAACAGAATCTTTTGATGAATCTTGTGAATCTTCTTCTGAATCTTCTGGTGAATCATTTGAATCTTCTTCTGAATTGTCTGATGAATATTTTGAATCTTCTAATGAATATTCTTATGAATCGTCTGAATCTTCTGATGAATCATTTGAATCTTCTTCTGAATCGTTAGAAACTTCTTCTAAATCTTCTGATGAATCATCTGAATCTTCTTCTGAATCGTCAGAATCTTCTGAATCTTCTAGACGATAAATCTTCTTAATCTTGTTCTAAATCGTCTGAATCTTCTGATGACTCTTCTGAATCTTCTTCTGAATCATCTTCTGAATCGTCTGAATCTTCTGAATCTTCTTCTTCTGATTCTTCTGATGAATCATTTTTTGGGGGCTCTTTTTATACTGGTTCTAGTGTTATAATCAGTACACTCTTTAAACATAGAGGAATCTTGTTTTGCCTCGCCTGTGGATGTAGATCACCTTGATCGAACCAGGTAAATCCTTGTGTTCTCTATTTATTTTTCCACGTTTGTTACAACAGTATCTTCTGAATCTTCAGAGGAATCATCTGAATCTTCTTGTGAATCGGCTAAACCTTCTTTTGAATCTTCTGATGAATCTTCTAGACGATGATTCTTTCGAATCTTCTTCTGAATCTTCTGACTCTTCTTCTGAATCTTCAGATGAATCTTCTACATCTTCTTTTGAATCGTCTAAATCGTCTGAATCGTCTGACTCTTCTGAAACTTCTTCTTCTGATTCTTCTGATGAATCTTTTTTTGGGGGCTATTTGTATACTGTTGCTAGGGTTGTAATTAGTACACTCTTTAAATATAGTGGAATCTTGTTTTGCCTAGCCCAATGGACGTAGATCACCTTGATGGAACCAGGTAAATCCTTGTGTTTTGTGTTTGTTTTTCCACGTTTGTTAGAACAGAATCTTCTGATGAATCTTCTGAATTGTCTAAATCTTCTGATGAATCTTTTCATGAATCATCTGAATCTTCTTCTAAATCTTCTTATGAATCTTCTAAATCTTCCTCTGAATCGTCTGAATCTTCTGATGAATCATCTGAATCTTCTTCTGAATCATCAGAATCTTCTTCTGAATCTTTTGAACCGTCTGAATCATCTGAATCTTCTCCTGAATCGTCTGAATGTTCTTCTGAATCTTCTGAATCTTCTTTCGAATCGTGTGAATCTTCTGAAACTTCTTCTTATTCTTCTGATGAATCTTTTTTTGGGGGCTATTTTTATACTGTTGCTTGGGTTGTAATCAGTACACTCTTTAAACATAGTGGAATCTTGTTTTGCCTCGCCCATGGACGTAGATCACCTTGATGGAACCAGGTAAATCCTTGTGTTTTTTGTTTGTTTTTCCACGTTTGTTAGAACAAAATCCTCTGACGAATCTTCTGAACCGTCTGCATCTTCTTCTGAATTGTCTAGATCTTCCTCTGAATCGTCTGAATCTTTTGAGGAATCATCTGAATCTTCTTCTGAATCGTCTGAATCATCTGAATCTTCTCCTGAATCGTCTGAATGTTCTTCTGAATCATCTGAATCTTCTCCTGAATCGTCTGAATGTTCTTCTGTATCTTCTTCCGAATTGTGTGAATCTTCTGAAACTTCTTCTTATTCTTCTGATGAATCTTTTTTTTGGGGCTATTTTTATACTGTTGCTAGGGTTGTAATCAGTACACTCTTTAAATATAGTGGAATCTTGTTTTGCCTCGCCCATGGACGTAGATCACCTTGATGGAACCAAGTAAATCCTTGTGTTCTGTGTTTGTTTTTCCACGTTTGTTAGAACAGAATCTTCTGATGAATCTTCTGAATTGTCTAAATCTTCTGATGAATCTTTTGATGAATCATCTGAATCTTCTTCTGAATTGTCTGAATCTTCTTCTAAATCTTCTTATGAATCTTCTAAATCTTCCTATGAATGGTCTGAATCGTCTGATGAATCATCTGAATCTTCTTCTAAATCGTCAGAATCTTCTTCTGAATCTTTTGAATCGTCTGAATCATCTGAATCTTCTCCTGAATCGTCTAAATATTCTTCTGAATCTTCTGAATCTTCTTCCGAAT
The DNA here is from genome assembly GCA_029784005.1 of Lenwebbia sp. NSW1173648. Lineage (NCBI taxonomy): Eukaryota > Viridiplantae > Streptophyta > Magnoliopsida > Myrtales > Myrtaceae > Lenwebbia > Lenwebbia sp. NSW1173648. The sequence goes on from JARCGZ010000001.1 coordinate 43,700,263, forward strand.
TGTGTGAATCTTCTGAAACTTCTTCTTATTCTTTTGATGAATCTTTTTTTGGGGGCTATTTTTATACTGTTGCTAGGGTTGTAATCAGTACACTCTTTAAACATAGTGGAATCTTGTTTTGCTTCGCCCATGGACGTAGATCACCTTGATGGAACCAGGTAAATTCTTGTGTTCTGTGTTTGTTTTTCCACGTTTGTTGGAACAAAATCCTCTGATGAATCTTCTGAATCGTCTTAATCCTCTTATGAATATTTTGATGAATCATATGAATCTTCTTCTGAATTGTCTAGATGTTCCTCTGAATCGTCTGAATCTTTTGAGGAATCATCTGAATCTTCTTCTGAATCTTCTGAATTCCTCTGAATCTTCTGATGAATCATCTGAATCTTCTCTTGAATCGTCAGAATGTTCTTCTGAATCTTCTGAATCTTTTTCTAAATCGTCTAAATCTTCTTCTGAATCTTTTGATGAATCTTCTAAATCTTCTTCTGAATTGTCTAAATCTTCTGATGAATTTTCTTCTGAATCTTCGAAATCTTTTTCTGAATCTTCTAGACGATGAATCTTCTGAATGTTCTTCTGAATAGTGTGAATCTTCTTTAGAATCTTCTAAATCTTCTGATGAATCTTCTTCTGAATCGTCTGAATCGACTTCTGAATCTTCTTTTTCTTATTTTTCCGATGAATTTTTTTTGGGGGCGCTTTTTATACTGTTGCTAGGGTTGTAATCAGTACACTCTCTAAACATAGTGGAATCTTGTTTTGCCTCGACCGTGGACGTAGATCACCTTGATCGAACCAGGTAAATCCTTGCGTTCTACGTTTATTTTTTCGCGTTTGTTACAACGGAATCTTCTGAATCTTCTTCCGAATCGTCTAAATCTTCGGATGAATCATATGAATCTTCTGATGAATCTTGTTCTGAATCTTCTAGACGATGAATCTTTTGAATCGTCTTCGGAATCGTCTGAATTTTCAGCTGAATCTTCTGATGAATCTTCTGATGAATCTTCTGAATCTTCTTTTTCTAATTCTTCTGATGAATCTTTTTTTGGGGGCTCTTTATATACTGTTTCTAGGGTTGTAATCAGTACACTCTTTAAACATAGTGGAATCTTATTTTGCCTCGCCCGTGGACGTAGATCACCTTGGTGAAACCAGGTAAATCCTTGTGCTAAGTGTTTGTTTTTCCGCGTTTGTTACAACAGAATCTTCTGATGAATCTTCCGAATCTTCTATGAATCATCTAAATCTTCTTATGAATCGGCTGAATCTTCTTCTGAAACTTCTGAATCTTCGGAATGTTCTTCTGAATCGTCTGAATCATCTGATGAATCTTCTGAATCTTCTTCTGAATCGTCTGAATGTTCTAATGAATGTTATGAATCTTCTTCTAAATCTTCTGACTCTTCTTCTGAATCGTCTGACTCTTCTTCTGAATCTTCAGAAGAATCTTTTGAATCTTCTTTTGAATCGTCTAAATCTTTTGAATCGTCTGAATCTTCTGAAACTTCTTCTTCTGATTCTTCTGATGAATCTTTTTTTGGGGACTATTTTTATACTGTTGCTAGGGTTGTAATTAGTACACTCTTTAAACATAGTGGAATCTTGTTTTGCCTCGCCCATGGACGTAGATCAACTTGATGGAACCAGGTAAATCCTTGTGTTTTGTGTTTGTTTTTCCACGTTTGTTAGAACAGAATCTTCTGATGAATCTTCTGAATCGTCTGAATCTTCTGATGAATCTTTTGATGAATCATCTAAATCTTCTTCTGAATTTTCTGAATCATCTTCTGAATCTTCTTATGAATCTTCTGAATCTTCCTCTGAATCGTCTGAGGAATCTTCTGAATCGTCAAAATCTTCTGATGAATCATCTGAATCTTCTCCTGAATCGTCAGAATGTTCTTCTGAATCTTCTAAATCTTCTTCTGAGTCGTCTGAATCTTCTTCTGAATCTTCTTTTGAATCTGTTGATGAATATTTTAAATCTTCTTCTAAATCTTCTAGACGATGAATCGTCTGAATCTTCTTCTGAATCGTCTGAATCTTCTGAATCTTCTTTTTCTTATTCTTCTGATGAATCTTTTTTTGGGGGCTCTTTTTGTACTGTTGCTAAGGTTGTAATAAGTATACTCTCTAACCATAGTGGAATCTTATTTTGCCTCGACCATGGACGTAGATCACCTTGATCGAACAAGGTAAATCCTTGCGTTCTGTGTTTGTTTTTTCACACTTGTTCCAACAGAATCTTCTGAATCGTCTTCCAAATCGTCTGAATCTTCTTATGAATCTTCTAGACAATCAATCTTCTGAATCTTCTTCTAAATCGTCTGAATCTTCAACTGAATCTTTTGATGAATCTTCCGAATCATCTTTTTCTAATTCTTCTGATGAATCTTTTTTTTGGGGGCTCTTTATTTACTGTTTCTAGGGTTGTAATCAATACACTCTTTAAATATAGTTGAATCTTGTTTTGCCTCGTCCGTGAACATAGATCACCTTGATCAAACAAGGTAAATCCTTGTGCTATGTGTTTGTTTTTTCGCGTTTGTTACAACAGAATCTTCTGATGAATCTTCCGAATCTTCTTATGAATCATCTGAATTTTCTTCTATATCGTCTGAATCTTCGGATGAATCTTCTAGACGATGATTCTTCTGAATCTTCTAGACGTTGATTCTTCTGAATCTTATTCTGAATTGTCAGATGAATCTTCTAAATCGTCTGAATCTTCTGATGAATCTTCTAATGAATCATCTGAATCTTCTTCTGAATCTTCTGAATCTTATTCTGAATTGTCTGAATCTTCTTCTGAATCATTTCATGAATCTTCTGAACCTTCTGATGAATCTTCATAATGTTCTTCTGAATCTTCTGATGAATCTTTTAGAGGATAAATCTTCTGAATTTTCTTCTGAATCTTCTTCCTCTGATTCCTCTGACGAATCTTTTTTTTTGGGCTCTTTTTATACTGTTGCTATGGTTGTAATCAGTACACTATTTAAACATAGTGGAATCTAATTTTATGTCGCTCGTGGACGTAGATCACCTTGATCGAACCAGGTAAATCCTTGTGTTCTGTGATTATTTGTACACGTTTGTTAGAATAAAATCTTCTGATGGATCTTCTGAATGTTTTGAATCTTCTTATGAATCTTCTAATGAATCTTCTAAATCTTCTGATAAATCTTTTGAATCTTCTAATGAATCTTCTTCAGAATCGTCTGAATCTTCTAATGAATCCTCTGCTTCTGATTCTTCTGATGAATCTTTTTTTGGGGACGCTTTTTATACTGTTGCTAGGATTATAATCAGGATACTCTTTAAACATAGTGGAATCTTGTTTTGTCTCGCCCGTGGACGTAGATTACCTTGATCAAACCAGGTACATCCTTGTGTTCTGTGTTTGTTTTTTCGCGTTTGTTACAACAGAATCTTCTGAATCTTCTTCTTCTGATTCTTCTGATGAATCTTTTTTTGGGGGCTCTTTTTATACTGTTGCTAGAGTTGTAATCAGTACACTCTTTAAACATAGTGGAATCTTGTTTTACCTCGCTCGTGGACGTTGATAACCTTGATCGAACCAGGTAAATCCTTGTGTTCAGTGTCTGTTTTTCCACGTTTGTTACAACAGAATCTTCTGATGAATCTTCTGATGAATCTTCTGAATCTTCTGATGAATCTTTTCAATCTACTTCTGAATCTTCTTATGAATCTTCTGGTGAATCTTCTGAATCTTTCGAATCTTCTTTTCCTTATTCTTCTGATGAATCTTTTTTTGGGGGCTCTTTTTATACTGTTGCTACGGTTGTAATCAGTACACTCTCTAAACATAGTGAAATCATGTTTTGCCTCGACCATGGACGTAGATCACCTTGATCGAACAAGGTAAATCCTTGCATTCTATGTTCATTTTTTCGCGCTTGTTACAATAGAATCTTCTGAATCTTCTTCCAAATCGTCTGAATCTTCTGATGAATCAATTGAATCTTCTTATGAATCTTCTAGACGATCAATCTTCTGAATCTTCTTCTGAATCGTCTGAATCTTCAGCTGAATCTTCTGATGAATCTTCTGAATCTTCTTTTTCTAATTCTTCTGATGAATCTCTTTTTGGGGGCTCTTTATATACTGTTTCTAGGGTTATAATCGGTACACTCTTTAAACATAGTGAAATCTTATTTTGCCTCGCCCGTGGACATAGATCACCTTGATCAAACAAGGTATATCCTTGTGTATGTGTTTGTTTTTCCGCGTTTGTTACAACTGACTCTTCTGATGAATCTTCCGAATCTTCTGATGAATCTTCTGAATCATGTGAATTTTCTTCTGAATCGTCAGAATCTTCAAATGAATCTTCTAGACGATGATTCTTCTGAATCTTCTAGACGTTGATTCTTCCGAATCTTCTTCTGAATCGTCAGATGAATCTTCTGATGAGTCTTCTAATGAATCATCTGAATCATCTACTGAATTGTCTGAATCTTCTTCTGAATCTTCTGAATTGTCTAAATTTTCTTCTGAATCTTTTGAAGAATCTTCTGAATCTTCTGATAAATCTTCATAATGTTCTTCTGAATCTTCTGATATGACTTCTGAATCCTCTGATGAATCTTTTAGAGGATGAATCTTCTGAATGTTCGTCTGAATCTTCTGAATGTTCTGATGAATCTTCTGAATCGACTTCTGAATCGTCTGCATCTTCTGATGAATCTTCTGAATCGTCTGAATATTCTTCCTCTAATTCTTCTGACGAATCTTTTTTTTGGGTTATTTTTGTACTGTTCCTATGGTTGTAATCAGTACACTCTTTAAACATAGTGGAATCTTATTTTACCTCGCTCGTGGACGTAGATCACCTTGATCGAACTAGGTAAATCCTTGTGTTTTGTGATTATTTATACACGTTTGTTAGAATAAAATCTTCTGATGGATCTTCTGAATCTTTTGAATCTTCTTCTGAATCTTCTTATGAATATTCTAATGAATCTTCTGAATCTTCTTCTCAATCGTCTGAATCTTCTGATGAATTATTTGAATTTTCTTCTGAATCGTCAAAATCTTCTTTTGAATCTTCTGATGAATCGTCTGAATCTTCTAATGAATCTTCTGCTTCTGATTCTTCTGATGAATCTTTTTTTGGGGAAGCTTTTTATACTGTTGCTAGGATTGTAATCAGTACACTCTTTAAACATAGTGGAATCTTATTCTGCGTCGCCCGTTGATATAGATCACCTTGATCAAACAAGGTAAATCCTTGTGCTATGTGTTTGTTTTTCTGCGTTTGTTACAACAGAATCTTCTGATGAATCTTCAGAATCATCTGAATTTTCTTCTGAATCGTCAGAATCTTCGGAATCTTCTAGACGTTGATTCTTCTGAATCTACTTCTGAATCGTCAGATGAATCTTCTGAATCTTCTGATGAATCTTCAAATGAATCATCTGAATCTTCTACTGAATCGTCTGAATCTTCTGAATCTTATTCTGAATTGTCTAAATTTTCTTCTGAGTCATTTGATGAATCTTCTGAATCTTTTGAAGAATCTTCTGAATGTTCTTCTGAATCTTCTGATATGACTTCTGAATCTTCTGATGAATCTTTTAGAGGATGAATCTTCTGAATTTTCTTCTGAATCTTCTGAATGTTCTGATGAATCTTCTGAATCGACTTTTGAATCTTCTGCATCTTCTGATGAATCTTCTGAATCGTCTGAATCTTCTTCCTCTGATTCTTCTGACGAATCTTTTTTTTGGCTCTTTTTATACTGTTGCTATGGTTATAATCAGTACACTCTTTAAACGTAGTGGAATCTTGTTTTACCTCGCTCGTGGACGTAGATCACCTTGATGGAACCAGGTAAATCCTTGTGTTCTGTGATTAATTATACACCTTTGTTAGAATAAAATCTTCTGATGGATCTTCTGAATCTTTTGAATCTTCTTCTGAATCTTCTTATGAATCTTCTAATGAATCTTCTGATGAATGATTTGAATTTTCTTTTGAATCGTCACAATCTTCTTTTGAATCTTCTGATAAATCTTTTGAATCTTCTGATGAATCTTCTTCAGAATCGTCTGAATCTTCTAATGAATCTTTTGCTTCTGATTCTTCTGATGAATCTTTTTTTGGGACGTTTTTTATACTGTTGCTAGATTGTAATCAGGACACTCTTTAAACATAGTGGAATCTTGTTTTGTCTCGCCCGTGGACGTAGATTACCTTGATCAAACCAGGTACATCCTTGAGTTCTGTGTTTGTTTTTTCGCGTTTGTTACAACAGAATCTTCTGATGAATCTTCTGAATCTTCTTCTAAATCGTCTGAATCTTCTGATGAATCTGAATCTTCTTCTTCTGATTCTTCTAACGAATCTTTTTTTGGGGGCTCTTTTTATACTGTTGCTAGAGTTGTAATCAGTACACTCTTTAAACATAGTGGAATCTTGTTTTACCTCGCTCGTGGACGTTGATAACCTTGATCGAACCAGGTAAACCCTTGTGTTCTGTGTTTGTTTTTCCACGTTTGTTACAACAGAATCTTCTGATGAATCTTCTGATGAATCTTTTGAATCTTCTTCTGAATCTTCTTATGAATCTTCTGAATCTTCTTTTTCTTATTCTTCTGATGAATCTTTTTTTGGGGGCTCTTTTTATACTGTTGCTAGGGTTGTAATCAGTACACTATCTAAACATAGTGGAATCTTGTTTTGCCTTGACCGTGGACGTAGATCACCCTGATCGAACAAGGTAAATTCTTGCGTTCTGTGTTTGTTTTTTCGCGCTTGTCACAACAGAATCTTCTGAATCTTCTTCCAAATCGTCTGAATCTTCTGATGAATCATCTGAATCTTCTTATGAAACTTCTAGACGATCAATCTTATGAATCTTCTTTTGAATCGTCTGAATCTTCAGCTGAATCTTCTGATGAATCTTCTGAATCTTCTTTTTCTAATTCTTCTGATGAATCTCTTTTTGGGGGCTCTTTATATACTGTTTCTAGGGTTATAATCAGTACACTCTTTAAACATAGTGAAATCTTATTTTGCCTCGTCCGTGGACATAGATCACCTTGATCAAACAAGGTAAATCCTTGTGCTATGTGTTTGTTTTTCTGCGTTTGTTACAACAAAATCTTCTGATGAATCTTCCGAATCTTCTGATGAATCTTCTAAATCATCTGAATTTTCTTCTGAATCGTCAAAATCTTCGGATGAATCTTCTAGACGATGATTCTTCTGAATCTTCTAGACGTTGATTCTTCTGAATCTTCTTCTGAATCGTCAGATGAATCTTCTGAATCGTCTGAATCTTCTGATGAATCTTCTAATGAATCATCTGAATCTTCTACTGAATCGTTTGAATCTTCTTCTGAATCTTATTCTGAATTGTCTGAATCTTCTTCTGAATCATTTGATGAATCTTCTGAATCTTTTGAAGAATCTTCTGAATCTTCTGATGAATCTTCATAATGTTCTTCTGAATCTTCTGATGAATCTTTTAGAGGATGAATCTTCTGAATTTTCTTCTGAATCTTCTAAATGTTCTGATGAATCTTCTGAATCGACTTCTGAATCTTCTTCCTCTGATTCTTCTGACGAATCTTTTTTTTTTGGCTCTTTTTATACTGTTGCTATGGTTGTAATCAGTACACTCTTTAAACATAGTGGAATCATGTTTTACCTCGCTCGTGGACGTAGATCTCCTTGATCGAACCAGGTAAATCCTTGTGTTCTGTGATTATTTATACACGTTTGTTAGAATAAAATCTTCTGATGGATCTTCTGAATCTTCTTATGAATCTTCTAATGAATTATTTGAATTTTCTTCTGAATCGTCAGAATCTTCTTTTGAATCTTCTGATGAATCTTCCTCAGAATCGTCTGAATCTTCTAATGAATCTTCTACTTCTGATTCTTCTGATGAATCTTTTTTTGGGGACGCATTTTATACTGTTGCTAGGATTGTAATCAGGACACTCTTTAAACATAGTGGAATCTTGTTTTGTCTCGCCCGTGGACGTAGATTACCCTGATCAAACTAGGTACATCCTTGTGTTTTGTGTTTGTTTTTTCGCGTTTGTTACAACAGAATCTTCTGAAGAATCTTCTGAATCGTCTGAATCTTCTTCTTCTGATTCTTCTGACTAATCTTTTTTTGGGGGCTCTTTTTATACTGTTGCTAGAGTTGTAATCAGTACACTCTTTAAACATAGTGGAATCTTGTTTTACCTCGCTCGTGGACGTTGATAACCTTGATCGAACTAGGTAAATGCTTGTGTTCTGTGTTTGTTTTTCCACGTTTGTTACAACAGATCTTCTGATGAATCTTCTGAATCTTCTGATGAATCTTTTGAATCTTCTTCTGAATCTTCTTATGAATCTTCTGGTGAATCTTTTGAATCGTCTGAATCTTCTGATGAATTATTTGAATCTTCTGATAAATCTTTTGAATCTTCTGATGAATCTTCTTCAGAATCGTCTAAATCTTCTGATGAATCTTCTGAATCTTCTGAATCTTCTTCTTCTGATGAATCTTTTTTTGGGGGCTTTTTTTATACTGTTGCTAGGGTTGTAATCAGGACACTCTTTAAACATAGTGGAATCTTGTTTTGTCTCTCCCATGGGCGTAGATTACCTTGATCAAACCAGGTAAATCCTTGCGTTCTGTGTTTTTTTTTCGCGTTTGTTACAACAAAATCTTCTGATGAATCTTCGGAATCTTCTTCCGAATGGTCTGAATCTTCTGATGAATCATCTAAATCTTCTTATGAATCTTCTAGACAATGAATCTTCTGCATCTTCTTCTGAATCGGCTGAATCTTTTGATGAATCATTTGAATCTTATTCTGAATAGTCTGAATCTTCTTCTGAATCGTCTGAATCTTCTTCGGAATCTTCTGAATCCTCTTCTGAATCTTCTGATGAATCTTATAGATGATGAATCTTCTGAATCGTCTGAATCGTTTGAATCTTCTAATGAATTTCTGAATCTTTTGAATCTTCTTCTGAATATTCTTCTGATGAATTTTTTTTTGGGTGCCCTTTTTATACTGTTTCTAGGGTTGTAATCAGTACACTCTTTAAACATAGTGGAATCTTATTTTGCCTCGCCCGTGGACGTAGATCACCTTGATCGAACCAGGTAAATCGTTGTGTTGTGTTTGTTTTTCTGCGTTTGTTACAACAGAATCTTCTGAATCTTCTTCTGAATTGTCTGAATCTTATGATGAATCTTCTGAATCGTCTGAATCTTCTTCTGGATCATCTAAATCTTCTTCTGAATCTTCTGAATCCTCTTCTAAATCGTCGTCTGAATCTTCTGATCAATCATCTGAATCATCTTTTGAATCTGCTGAATCTTCATTTGGATCGTTCGAATCTTCTGAATCATTTTCTAAATCTTCTGATGAATCTTCTGATGAATCTTCTAGCCGATGAATTTTCTGAATCTTCTTCTGAATCGTCTGAATCTTCTGATGAATCTTCTTAATGTTCTTCTTCTAATGAATCTTTTTTTGGGGGCTCTTTTTTTACTATTGCTAGGGTTGTAATCAGTACACTCTTTAAACATAGTGGAACCTGTTTGGGAGGATTTTCAACTATTACAAATAGTAATCTTAAGTTTGGAAATGAACAAAGTATAAATAGCCATAAAATTCAAAATATGTGTGAGGGGTTTTGATATCGTAACGTATTATCACCGTACCTGAATGTATCGAATGCAATTGATCTGTTTCCTCTTCTCCTCTCATCAAATATTCTTTTACTTCTTGAAGAATCTGCAATATAGCCTCTTCAATCAGAGAATCGACAACGGTTTTTTTATTCGAAATATACATCGAATTTTTATTTCCTTTTGTCAAAGCAATATTGGTTTGCATAAATGTTACACGTACGTAGTTTCGCTCCACCTAATACTGAAAGTTTTGATTGGACATTTAGATTTAAGTCTCATTCAAGATAACGAGGACTCTGACTTACTAATGAATAACCAATGCATTGAGTAAGGCAAAGAAAAGACAAATGCCTCCAGAAATATACAGTAAACGATAATCATCCAAAATTATCTTGAACTCCATCATTTGTAGTTGACGCCTTCCTCTCACTAGAACCAGATTAGTCATGGTTTAAATCCAGTAAAAATAAAAGTGATTAAAAATTCAGTAAAAAATTTCACACTAGTCATGGTTAAACTAATTAGATTTCTTATCACTTTCTTATGTGGGAATTGTTTTCCCACGTACTTAATAGGAAAAATTACAAAAAAAAAATAGTAAATTTCATTATACAAGTACCAATTCAGTCTTAAACTTTTTAATTTTGCCAATTGAGTCCTAAATCTTTGACGATTTGCCAGTGTAGTCATTTCGGATAATTTTGGCCAAAAATTGCTAGCGTGTACGACGGTCGTCTTATGTGGCACTGCCAACGCTGACATGGACAATTTTTACATTTTCTTGAATTTTTTTCATTTTCTTTTGTTTCTTTATTTTCCCTTTTTTCCCCTACTAAGATTGGCAAGGGCTCAGTTGGAAAGAAGAGGGAAAAGAAAGAAAAAAAGAAAAGAAAAAAGTCAACAAATTTATAAAAAGAAATCAGAATTTTTAAAAAGAAATCTTTAAAACATTGTAAAAGTCGTGCCACGTGAAACGGTCAGCAACTTTTGACTAAAATTGTCTGGAATGACTATATTAACAAATCATCAAAAAATTTAGGGCTCAATTGATAAAATTGAAAGATTGAAGACTGAATTGACATCTATACAATATGTTGAGGACTTCTTGATCCAAGTAGTTGAAGCCCTCAAGTGGATTCGGAGCTCAAGCAACCTCATATCCAGGTCGATTTAGAGAGATTGTGTTTGTATGTATGCGCGGTTGCGTTGAGTGTTCGATGAACATGTTACGGACAGTTAAATAGGTGGAGAAAGTATATAGCTACATGTTGTGACAGTACCCTAGAGGTAGCAAAATGGGTCTACAACTCACATTTAACCCATATTTACTAGTGGTGGGTCATAAATGAGATGCCTTCAATTTTAAAAAGAAATTAAGTCGGCCATAAATGGGTTTTTTAGAAATTTAATGGGTCCTCAATGAATTTTAAATGGGTTATAAATGGGTTAGCTAATATAACTATCTTAAGTGAGTCATAAATAGATTTTCTGAATATTTTAAAATTTTTATTATTCATTTATTTCATTATTTTATTATTTTATTATTTTATTATTTTATTATTTTCCTTTTTCTTTTCTTTTTTCTTTTTCATCCTACCTTCGCTGGCCTGCGACGGCCACCAGTTAGCCTCGAGCCGCCGGCCTTGGGCGAGCCTCGAGCTTGCCTAGATTGGGCGAGAATCGAACTCGCCTGGTTCTTACCGAGAATCGAGTTCGCCGAGGCCGGCGAGCACGTGCTCACCTGATTTTTGCCAAGAATCGAGCTCGCCGGCCTTAGTGAGCTCATCCTTGCCTGGATCTTGCCGAGAATCGAGGTCGCCGGGATCAGCTGCATTGGTAGCTAGTTGTCGAGGCCCATCGATGGCGGAGGAAGGAGGTAGAAGGAAGAGAAAGAAAAAAAATAAAAAAAAGAAGAAAAAAATTGAGATAAAAAATAATCAAAACTTTTAAAAGAGATAAACATAAAAACGAAAATTTTTAAAAAAAATAACAAAAAATTTAGATTTTTTTTATATTATAAAAGTTGTCCACAATTAGTAATATATTTTTTTCAAAAAAATTATAAGAAACAAATAATTTTAGATTGGATTAAATATAGAAGTGTTTTAGTAATATGGATCGGGTCTGGTATGGGTCAAGAAATTTACACTACGCATAAATGGGTCATAAACGGGTTAATGGGTCAATTTGGATCGGACCATTTATGACCCGACCCAAACCGACCCGACCCATCCGTTGGACAGGTCTATTAGTACCCTCATCCAATATTCAACACTAACACAGGAATTATAATGCAAGTTTTAAAACTTGTCAATATCGTGCATTAAGCCTTAAAACTTTTAGTTTGTGTATTTAAGTCTTAAAATTTTTAGTTTGTGTATTTAATTCTTAAAACTTATCAATTTCGAGGTCTTCAATTCTTCTGTCTAATCCGTCGGTTTTAAATGGACGGAATGCATATGTTGATTATTTTCTTGTTTTTTCCCAATCTTATGCGGCTTTTGAACATAAAACCACGTCTTATGCGCCGCATCTAAAACCTTAACAATATTGAAATTGGAAAGAAAAGAAGCTAGAAAATAAGTAAAGACAAGGGTGGACCAATGGGCCACCCCTTTGTCACCGGCAAGGGCTGGCAACCCTTGTCCGACCACTGGTGAGGGCCACGCCTGTTGGTGACGACAGCGACCTCGTTTTGTGGCGACGGCCTACGGTGTCTTGTATTTTCTTTTTCTTTTCTTTTTCAATTTATTGATTCAATATTTCTTTATCCGTTTATCATTTTTTATTATTATTTTCAGTGTTTTCTTATTATTATTATTTTTGGTCGGAAAAAACAAGCTTGCATTACTATTGATGTCACATTAACTAGAAATAGATACAATTATGAAGAAAAAAAGTAATCACAAAACAGCGTCTTTTTGTGTTCTACTATCAATTTAAAAAAACATGTATGATTAAAAATAAGAGAGTTAATACCACAAAAAATCCTGAACTGATACACCTGTGATAAATTTACCATAAACTATTTTTTTTTACCACTGAAGTGGTACATCTGTGATAAATTTACCACAAACTATTTTTTTGACCACAAAAAACTCCAAACTGATACACCTATGATAAATTTACCCTAAACTAATTTTTTGACCACTAAAAATCCTAAACTGGTACACATGTGACAAATTTACCTTCTGCTAGTTTTCGTTAAATTGGATTAATACCACGAAAAATCTCAAACTGATGCACCTGTGGGAAACAGAGCCTAAAAACCCCAACCTGATACAACCATAGTGTCATCCAATTGACGGTAAAATTTACGAAAATTAACGAAGGGTAAATTTATCACAGGTGTACAAGTTTGGGGTTTTTTGTAGTAAAAAAATTAGTTTGAGGTAAATTTATTACACGTGTACCAGTTTATGATTTTTCGTGGTCAAAAAAATAATTTGAGGTAAAATTATCATAGGTGTACCAGTTTGGAGTTTTTGGTGGTAAAAAAAATAGTTTTGGTAAATTTGTCACAGGTGTATCAGCTTGAGATTTTTGGTGGTATTAACCCTAAAAAAAAAAAGGTAAAGAAAGTCATATGTGCATTTTGTCCAATTGACACTAGCAAATTTCACAGAAGGACTGAAGTGGGTGGAAGTTTCGAGTTTTAACATTTACATACAAATCCTAATAACTTTAAAACTGCATGGCACGAAATTGATAATTGTTAAGACTTGTGTTGAGATTATCCTCATTGTCTCATTTGCACGTCACGTATCCATCACCTCCAGATTGATATCAAAAGAATAGACCATAATTAGTAAAAAAAAATACATTGCTAGCATAATAATTTTTAAGTGACCGTGAAAATGATATTATCTACTCACGACGGTAGGGAGGATAAGATCCAACACGGACACTGGCTTCTGCAAATATGTTTTGATTGGTTGGGTCTAATGACCGCCGACGTCCTACAGTAAATCTGAATCCGAAGGTCGAATTCAGTCCTTCACATACGTCAAGGCTTGTCACAGATATGTATTGTGCAATGTCCATCTGACCGTGGCTAATCTCCTCCCCGATAGATGATGATGATGAGACATCAAAAGGAAAAGGGAGACACACGTCGTCGTCGTCGTCCTTATTTCCCACTGTCACGACCTTCTCGCAACCATAATCCCCTGATGAGGACACCGATTCGTTCCGACATCCGGGGACATAAGAGCTGTGGTGGTGCTTGAACTTGAAGATGCTCCCGGTGCCAGCAGCAGGACCAGGAATTGTATCGATGCGAAGCTCCTTCGAAACGCACGAGGTCGTAGCGACTAGATACGATATGGATGCGAGCAGGACAGAAACATGTGCTCGCGAAATCATTTCCTCCTAGTGAATTGTGAAGCCTGTCTTCAGTGGTTTCTCTCCTAACAAGTACAAGGAGTGTGCATTTGTAAGATGGTTTTGCGATGTTGGATTGACGCGGAAATGATCACCGACCGAGAGGTCTATTTTATCTAGTTGGAAGAGACCACTAGCCAGTAATATTCTTTGCCCTCACCATAAATTTAGAGCCCGAGTGGTTGGGATCCTGACCGTACGCACTGGATTAGCATGGTTATCTTCCTCTTAAATAAAAACTAGTTGTCCTAGAGGTTTCGTTAGCATAATAATTTTGGGTGATTGTATGAGTAACAACAAATTATTAGTCATAATTTCTTAAAATAGTGTACCACACAATCATTTCTAATTTTTTTGTTATTTGTCTTTTTATGGCCCAGGATCGGCTGATAATCTCACAGTAGATTAAGAACATTATTCAAGTAAGAATAACCCTCACACAATTGGATATATTAACTGCTCCGTACCATACCAATTATTCACCCGAAACTGCATTATTCAACATATTCCTTCCTTGAGATATTCACCAAATACCGAAATAGATTGGGGCCCACCAATCTTGGCTGTGATACTATTTGTTAGGAAGGCATAGCAGAAATTCGATACCTTCACCCGAGAAGATCACCAAGAGGGAGCCTAAGTCCGAGCTAGTCAACACATCCAGTCGGATCCACCTTCACTCAAAAGCTTAAACAAATGAGTTATATGCCAACTTGGATATATTAATTTCTCCACACCACACCACATCAATTATTCGATGTGGAACTTCTCTAACACAAACTCACATGTGTATCTCAACAGTCTCAGTATTATCATCACAGCAGATTCCCTCCAATAGAAATGTGTGCATCAAGGATGGAATTAACCCAAGGCAACCCGATGAGAACAAGGAGTGCCCGCCGAGACGAGAGGGCTTCGAAAAGATATAACTCTTAGACTTCCAAAGTGACGAAGGGCGAGAGAAGCCTATCACACATTGAATGAGGGAGCATTGTCGACCCATATGAGCCGACGATGACGCGGACTTCGATACTTCACAAGTAGGAGAGTGCGTGATTTTTAAGTTTCACATCCGATGGTAGAGATTTTGAATCTTTCATAACTAACACTCATACTGAATGGTCAATATCTTGTATAATGAGTCTTCGAGTAATTTATTTAGGGACTTGGCACGCGGTTTGGATCAGATCGTTACACTTTGACTGCAAAAGAAATCACATATGACGTAGCTGGTGACTCTAGAGAACAGGTTTTATTGGGACTACGCACTCAAGAAGGAGAAGAATACCTGCTCCCATGAATAAACTAGGGACTTTATTATTGTAGGAGTCACTGTTAATGATGTTTTATTAAATTTTAAGGTCGATAAAAGTGACTTGAAACGGGGTGCCCTCCTGTTGTAGGCTATCATGAGATTAGTTCAGTTCATTGTAAGTAACTACTAACTACTATTTCCATGTAGAAGTTTTCTAACACACGACTTTCTACATACATCTACGATGAAATTGAAATGGTCACGTTGATGATACCGATTACAAATAAAGTATAATTCTTAATTTATGAGACTAGAAATGGTGTATGAATAAATCCAACTAATTTACATTTGTCGACCACATCAGGGCACGTGTCCTCATTCCCGGGGACATCATACACAGACCCAAGTTAAAAGAGCCCACCAATATGTCTATATTAAGGATGTGCGACCAGACTGATTCAATCTAGGAAATCAATCGGCCGGGCCTTATCCGGTCAGTCCAGATCAATTCACACGGGGATCGGTTCGGTTTTCGGGTAAAAGAATTGAGAACCCACCTTGATCGCTTTGATTCCCGATTTGTCCCCTTGTACCAGTTTGAACAGGTCATTTTGATGCAATGTAAAATTGTGGGCTTATTCTGATCATGATGTTTGTAAGCAGAGAATAATTTTGGCTTACAAATTTTCGGCAAAAGTCAATTAATTCTCCTGACAAGTGGAAAAGCTTGTGGAACGTTTCCTTCCAGAATATATAGATCAGGATGTGTCTTGGGTTTAACTTTTAGGCATTTGTGATAGGAATTTACAATATGTGCGAAGAAATTTAATCATCGACAAAATGTGAGGCCAATTTTGAAGCAGCTAAGTTTTGGATTGTACCCATTTATAAGATGCACAGGAAAAACAAATGAGACAAGTAAAGTGGAAAAAAAGAAGAAGGTAGGCCAGTTCTGGAATGACTCTAGAATCGGCCTAGAATCAGCCGGCTCCAAAGGCCGACCGTTTCGGTTTCCGATTTGAAAAATTGTGAACCGACATGATAAGGTAGCACTCATGTTCTAAGCCTGAAATCTACTCACTCTGAAATTGATCATCACTAATCACTGCGATTAGTAGGGGTGTCAATGGTTCGGTTCGGTTATTCAAATAACCGAACTGAACCATTAGGGAATATGCTTGAACTGAACAAAACCCGTCTCGAACTGAACCGAACCGAACTGAAGAACTCAGTTCAGTTCAGTTTTCGGTTCAATTTTCGAATTTCGATATATTTTTTTTTTTTTGCTCTTGCTCCATATCTCACCCTTCACAGTCTATTTGCTATTGAAATCCAAGTGAATAATCCAGTGTTATTGATTGATTACTGAGTATTAACATATTCTATTAAGGATTTCAGAGTGACCAAACTCATTGGTGATGGAACTCCGTGTTCCTACTTCAAATCAACCCGTGCTCAGATTCAACAAGATCATCAACTCAGAAACATATTCTGCAACTTTTTTCTGTCAATGTTGGATCTCACAAAAGGAAATGCGATCTTAGTATGTAAGTTAAGTGGGCCAAGATTATTCTCCATACCTGACGCTAGCAAGAAGAAAAGCATGAAGTAGACCCATATATAGTAAGACAAAACGTCCAAAAGTCATCTAAAATAATGTCAGTTTGAAGCCACAGCACCTCTGATACTGCGGAGAGATAGGTGAGGATCGCAGTAGCTCGGCTGGATGGACAGACAACAAAAGAGGTAATTCACATACAAAGTTCTACATCACAAATTTGCTCCAAGAACAACTCATAACAAGCTTGCCTCAAGGTGTTTCTTGAGGGGATTAAAAACTTCGGTTGGATTCCCCTCACAAATTTCCGAAATGCCTCATTTTCTACAAACTTGAGAGGCAATTCAGCAATAATGAACATGGCCGCTAGGTCTTTTCGACTAGCATCTTGGTCGAATTTCCATGGACAAGATGAACTACCGACCCCAACAAGTTGACCCGAGGCATCTTTTTGCCTTTTCTCCACGTTCCCATAAGGATATTGCTTACATCTGTTTAAATGGGTACCCATCACAATTGTCCCATGCTTAAAACCAATAAGAGTCACAATATACACATTTGGCTTTACCTTGGCTATCATCTGTCTCTTGAAAGTGATCCCACACATCAGATCTTGTCACCCTCCTTTTATCTATGCCAGTAGTTTGACTCATTGAATCCATCTATCAATAAAACAAGTAAAAAATCACATAAAAATCGTGTAAATGACAAAACAAATGCTAACAAGAATCGCATAAGTCCCACTAGAACAAACAAGATTGAGCACTCATACAAGATAAGAATATGACATAGTGAGATAAATCCCTTTAGCAAATAGAAGCATTGACGAAGTTTCAGATTTTTTCCATTTAACAAGTGAAATTTAATGGGTATTTATGAATATTCATTGTTTATGTGTCTCTGTTCTTTCTGTTTATGTGCAGTGGAAACACTATCTGTGACAGTTATAAGGAAATTCTCATTACATTGAGCTTTTAATTCTCAGAAATTTTAATGAGCGGAAGTTCTCTTGCTAGAGAATTGTATGCATTCAAGTTCATCTTTCTGTGGCACTCGCAGAGTCAAATTTGGCTGATTCCAATATAGTCAAATCAATACACTACCTTAGAAGAATCAGGCAACTTCGTTATACTTAAATACTCCCTATACTCCTCTGTTCCCACCCTGTCACGAGTAGTAGGGACGCAGCATTAACAAATCTTTAATCTCAGTGAGGTTTTACTGGAGCTTGTTCTATCCAAACATGTACTCGGAAAACAAATTAAGGACAAATTCTCAGTTCATACGAGACAAGAAAGAAGCGTTTGCATATAATCACGTAGAAACTATTTCCCAAAAGATAAAAGAAAATGGCAAACTCGATGCACTTATTTACTCTCGACAGCATCCAATTATCAACAGAACAAGAAATCAAAATTCAGAACACCAAAAGCAACGACAAGCAACTTGTCTCATGATCCGAAGAGCAATAACTACAACTACAAGTACATTTTCTCGGTTGAGATAAGTCCAATCTGTTGTGAGGACCTTATCTACCTGCCTCCTAAGCTGCAATGAGTTTGGGAAATTTTCATCTCATTGCGAGGACTTCTAGCATAGTGTTCAACCAAGGACTTAATGCCATAGTTTGGCTACATTTCACTGAAAATTTTCCATGCTACATCTACAAGTCCACTGTGGGAACAAGTAAAATAAAACTGCTGTAATTGTTACTGTATGTCGTTGGATCCCATGAGTCTGCATGGTATTGAACAGGCTGAGAGCCCGTTGTAGCATCTCCATGAGCTGCACAGGCCAATATTATAGCTGTCCACACAATCAAGCTCCTACCTTTTAGATGATCAAACACTAGTTGTGCCCCAGCAAGGAACCCCGACTTTGCATAGGTGTCAATAATGGCAGTACTAACATAAGTGATCTGTTCATAACTTCTCTTAAATGAATAAGCATGTATTTCTTTTGCTCCTTTCAAGTATGAAAAATGAAAAAACAAACAAACAAACAAACGAACAAGTACGGAGGATGCCCGAAAGTGTCATAGCATTGAGATACATGTGCCTATGAACATCACATTTTACTGAATTACATGATGAACAAATAACAGGAACCAAAAAAATTCCCATCGGCAGCAAAAGTTTAGGTCACTGTGCAGGGTTGCCATAGCAAAGACGACATTTCAAGAAACTCATCGCCCTATGGCAGCACTTAGAGCATTCAAGTCAACGAAAAGATTGAGAACGTGTAATTGAGAAACATGGACCACAAATGACATGTAGGGACCACGACGACGACAAATACAATCAGAAAATACGTAATAAAAATAACTTATCCTTAGAAAATGAAACTCACTCCGGTTGCTGCTGCCATCGATGTCGTATTCCACCACAAACCCACGCCTTATTGATATGTTACGTCAACAAGTGTAATCGCCTTGTCTTGGACAAACAAAATACCCGTCGAACCAACTTAGGAAACTAAACCCCATGGAAACAAAAGAAATTAGAGGATATACCAAAATTTAGCTGAATGAATATGAGAAAATTAAACTAATCAATGGAGTACCGACCAGGTGGTTGGTGGTTGGAGATTACTGCCGTCCACACTTTGCAAGTCGCACAGCTCTCCACCTTCGAATCGGCCATGGTTGTGTTGGTGGTTGGAACTTTCTTCCCAGTTGCAACGGTGGCAGGTCGCCACCGCCACCGGACCTCAGCCGAATCACGGAGGTAACACGGAAGACAATTGAAACCATTCTTGAATTGGGGACAAAGGCTTTGCGTGAACTCTAGGAGGAGGGATCTTTTAATTTCTTTCGAAATCCCTCGCCTTCGAAGGTCGCCACCGTAGCCTGGTCGCATGCCCTAAGTGTCGCCTCTGCCGCCGTTCGATTGCACGTCGTCGCTCAATCACACAAGGTGAGCTCCTTTTCCTTGACGAACGTGGGTTGTAGAAGCAAAAAGGAGAACGTAGGGTTTTGGTTGTTAATTTTCGAGTTTTGGTTTTTTTTTAATTGAATTTTTTGACAAATATTCCTTTATTTAATTGCCGGAAATATTATATGCTCATCGGACCGCGAACATTTGACGGGCCAGCAACCTTAGGCCATTTTTGGAAATAAAGTTAAGCACTTTAGGCCCTTCTTAGAACAAGGAGCCTTTTTTTTTTTTTACAAAATCAAGGCACTCGGCTCGTATATTGAATTTTTGCCCTACTTTTAACCTATATAACGCGCGAAACGTACACCTGCTGCTCACCCATCAGCTTCGTTCGTGTCTCAGTGCAGGGAGCGAGCGAATTGTTTCTTCTCGTCTCTTCTTGCATCGACCTCGAGCGAGGACAATGGCGATGGCGTCGATGGTGAGGAGGATCAAGTTGGGGTCGCAGGGTCTCGAGGTCTCCGCGCAGGGGCTGGTCTGCAAGGGAATGTCTGCCGCCTACGGCACTCCCAAGTCCGAGTCCGACATGATTGCGCTCATCCACCACGCCGTCGGTTCCGGCGTCACCTTCCTCGACACCTCCGACATCTACGGCCCTCACACCAACGAAATACTCCTCGGAAAGGTCGGTTTTTGAGATTCTGAGCCTCGCATCCATTTTAAAGGTTTGTCTTTTTTAGATCAACTAGCTGACACTCCTCGCACAAAAACGTGTATGTTAATCAGGCTTTGTTAGACTCCATTACTTGATCGATTTTCCCGCTTGAGTATGTTAAGCTCAGTCTCAGCTTCCGCATGAAGTAGATATACTATAGTGTTGTAGTATTTTTGGATGAGCATGGTCCGGGTTGGCCAGTTCAGTACCTAACTCAGGGACAAATCTGCACAGCATTGGTAACCAATTTTTGGGACCGGGAACCGATCCTATTGAGCCAAGGACCGAGGACTGGACCGACCCTATAGGTTCGGTCAGGTTCCAGGGTCAACTCGGGACTAACCGATTCTTTTTTGTTTCACTTTTTGTATTCCTTGAAGAGACAAACACAAACGTACTCTTTGAAGAGGGGAGGGGATGAGCACTTTAGGTTATATACCTACAGCGAGAGTGAGAAATAGATCGAGCCGCTGAGATGACAAGAAGAATCTGAGATTGAGGGAGAGTTAGAGTGAGACTCTGAGAGAGGTAGAGGAAAATGGCAAAGAAGAGAGGAGCGGCTGAGCATTTTAGGTCTGGGTTGGACCAACTCCAAAGTCTCAGGACCAAGAGCCAACCCGCAAAGTACAGGTTCCAACGGCCCCAGGACCAAGGACCGGCCCAGGACTGGCCAGGTTGGGCCGGTCCAGGGTTGGTCCCTGGACCCGATGCTCACCCCTAGTAGTATTAGCTTGATCGTGCCGGATTCTACAATCCTACATCTTGGTTTTCTGCTTTGGGTGCAATTTGGGTTTTCTTGTGTTGATTTGGTGTCTGAGTTTGAGCAGGCACTAAAGGGGGGAGGGGTGAGACAGAAGGTGGAATTGGCGACCAAGTTTGGAAGCATCTTCTCGGAGGGGAAGCGGGACTGCCGGGGCGATCCGGAGTACGTTAGGGGGGCTTGCGAGGCCAGCTTGAAGCGGCTGGACGTCGATTGCATCGACCTCTACTACCAACACCGTATCGATACTCGTGTCCCCATCGAAGTCACTGTATGAAACCACATTAAACCTTTCCCTCTCTTAAAGACTTTCTCTGAGCCATATGATCATTTGCTAAACTAGATTGGTGTTGTTGATGCATCATCACGTTGCAAAAAGTATGCTGGATTTCTTGGAAGAGATTAACTATTTCCTTGCCTTTGACTAGTAAGATATTTACAAATGGAACTTAAGTTCAGATGATAGTCGAGGTCGAGATGCGGCACGATGTTTGCCGAAGTGGTCGTGGAATTTAGTATTTTAGTGGCCGAGTTCAAAGTGCTACAGGGTTCTTCCTGATTTAAATACGAGAATCACATTGAAAGTTGTTCCTGGACTTTCTGTGGAGACATTTGATTCTTGACATGCCATTATGAAATATGACAAATACTTGAATACTTAATTTATCTGCCCTCTTCTGTGATGAATTAGAGAAATCTGCCTCAGTTAACTTAATACTTGACTGTTGTTTTATCATGTGAATATTCAAAGATTGGAGAGCTGAAGAAACTCGTTGAAGAGGGTAAAATCAAGTACGTCGGTTTAAGAGACGCCTCTGCGTCAACAATCAGAAGAGCTCACGCTGTTCATCCCGTCACAGCGGTGCAATTGGACTGGACCCTGGCGACTAGAGATGTTGAGTCAGAGATCGTTCCGACATGCCGGTAGGAAACCACTCCGTTAATTTGTTTATGCAGTAACCACAGCTTTATTCTGACTTTGTTCTTCCTTAAAATGGTTTCCTAGGGAGCTTGGAATTGGAATTGTTGCCTACAAGTGTTTCGAGGATTTCTCTAAGGATATCAGATGGGTCTGTTTCTGCTGATCAACACAATCAAATGCTCACAGTGACTGTCATTCTCATTGAATTGCTGGAAAATTACCAGTTCTTCAATCCAGCAGTCACCATATGTCCCATCTGTCTGATTCTAGATTAGTGAAAATCATAGTACATGCTTAATCAGCCTGAAAGAGGCCACGTCTTCTAGTATTGTTTGCACTTGTTGCAGTAGAATTTGGTGTCAAGAAAGAAAATTAATGTTGCTTATCTGCTCTCCACTGAGACAGTGCTCTATGTTATGCAGTAGCATCGGTGGTTCCTGCGAGATATCTTGGCTCACGACTCGAAGTTACTGAATGAAATCTCTCAAAGAAAGGGATGCACCCGGTCGCAGTTAGCCCTCGCCTGGGTACACCACAAGGGCGACGACGTCTGCCCAATTTCCCGTACGACCGAGATCGAAAATTTCAACCAGAACATTGCATCTCTGTCCGTGAAGCTTACACCGGAAGAGATGGCCGAGCTCGAATCGATTGCTTCTCTGCACGTTGTGAAGTCTTGGGATCATGTGTTATCTATGTTATAAAGCCAATTGTGGACTACTCCCCGCGATTAGTGTTTGACTAGTGATTGTGCCTTTCAAGTGAAGTAGCTATTGGTTTTTCGCTAAAAAGAGCTTTACTTCCGATAATATTCTTCTACACATCGCATAGATATGGGATTTCTCTCTTTTGAGTGTGATAAATGGGTTCCACCGCATGTAGATAGATTGCCGCTTTTGTTTCTGCTGTCACATCTTACATCAAAACCATCAGCCTTGCGTGGTAATTGCTAGAGCACTTCTCTCCACATTTCGAATGCTTATGATTTTGAACTACATATTCCAATCCTTTCGAGACGATCTCCACACAGTGCTCGTGAACTTCCAAATGCTTATAATATGAAGGAACAAGACAATCTGAGGGCATGCAATGCAACCACTTCTAGTATTGTTTGCACTTGTTGCCGTAAAATTTGGTGCTAAAAGGAAAATGATACTTGCTCATTGTCTCTCCACTGACATAGTGCTCTATGTTATGCAGTCCATACCAAGGTTCCAGCCAGAGAACATGGCTCACAATGCGAAGTTATTTCGACCGAGTGAATGAAATTGCGCAAAGAATGGGATGCCCCCCGTCACAGTTAGCCCGCGCCAGGGTACACTACCAGGGCGACGACGTCTGCCCAATTCCCGGCACGACCAAGATCGAGAATTTCAACCAGAACATCGGAGCTCTGTCCGTGAAGCTTACACCAGAAGAAATGGCCGAGCTGGAATCGATTGCTTCTGCGAGCAATGTCAAGGGTGACAGCCTGACAGGTACGCAAGCAGCATGAGTACGTGGGAAAACTCCGATACTCCACCCCTTTCCTCATAGAAAGCTGCTTAGAAACATGTCTGCTTCTGTTGCCGCATAAACAGAGTTTGAGCATTTGCTGCTGAAGTATTTTGAGGCTATGTTGTGTGTCTGTTATTATCATAAGTTTTGTACAACGCTCATTTTGATGCCAAATTTTTTTCCGGATCACCTAAGTGTCAAATCAGAGATAAAATGATCACTACTTCGAGCGAAAAATTTCGGCCAAAAGTCATTAGTGGCCTTTTTTTCTATTAAAAAACAAGTCCAACGTGGACTATGAGGTGGCTGGACTCTCCAGAAATGACGATGTCCGGTCCTTCACTTTCGTTCATTCTTCTTCACTTTCTCGTTCAACGGCGATAGAGGAGAGCCTTTCCCAGTTCACCGCAGTTGAGGTTTTCTCCATGGAGTTCAATAAATTCTCAATATGACTTCGATTCCTTCCTTATTTGTCTTCTACTTTCTGTTTCCTTTTGTTTTTTCCTGCTCTCTTGCTGTCCGTCAAATTCCATTACCATTGGTTGCGCTGTGGGTAAGGATGTGCAAAAGAAACGGGAACCGCGCGGACTATCCAGAACAAAACCGAACCGGCGGTTCTCATGGGAACCGGTCCGGTTCCCAATTCCACACTTGGAGCCACCCACTCGGACCGGACTGGTATGAAGATATATATATATAATTACATCTCTCTCAACAGTCTCTCTCTCACGACTTTTACTTCTTCTTTCTAATCTCACAACTCACGCCTTTTACCATGTTGAAATTCTAAACATCTGTTATAGATCCTACATACCAATGGGTCCTTGTCTAGTCAAAAGCATCAAGCTCATAGTCCTCCTCATGTACAGAAAATGAGTTTGCGACTAAATGTGAAAATCGAAGAAAAAGTACTTGTAACCAAAAATAAGGAAAATGATTTGATCCGTTCATACTATGAGATAATAAACATAGCATAGTTAGTGCAGCCGATCGGAAGTCGGGATTTTCATTCAGAAGCCGGAGGACACCTGTTGCACAACCCACGTGTAAAAAGGGAAAATTACCAAAAAGTCGTAAGCCTATTGCAATCGTGCCAATTTAGTCATAAGCGTTCTTTTTGTACCAATTCAAAAATAAACCTTTCGCAATTGTTTCAATTCAGTCATACCGGCCAATTTTGGCAGACTGGCGCTGACGTGGACCTCGTTCGGCCCTTTTTTTTTTGTCAAACCGATCGGCGTTGACATGGATAATTTTTAATAAAATTTTAATATTTTTTAATTATTTTTATATTTATTTTTTTTCCTATTTTCTCCTTCCTTTTTTTTTTCCTTTCTTCTTCCTCCAACCAATTGCTAGTGGCGACCGACCAAAGGCTAGGGCCAATGATCTGGGGGAGGCCAACCTCGCCCTCGCCAGCTTTGGCCTTTAGCTAGTCGCCGGAGGTAGAAGGAGAAGAAAAAAAAAAGGAAAAAGAAAAATTGAAAAAATATCAAAATATTATCGAAATTTGTCCACATAAGCGCCAGCCGGTGTCCACATCAGTGCAGGCCGGCCAAAGTTGGCCGGAAGGATTGAATTGACACAAATACAAAAGGTTTAGGACTGAATTGGCATAAGAAAATGTAAATACAGACTTAACCTATTCAAGAGATTGTCAAATGTTTCACGGGTCTCTAGCCAACTCAATTTTCACGTTTGCGCCTCTAGATTATAATAAAATAAAATCGGATATAATGGGCAAGTTCACTAAAATTGCAAATGACACATCTTTTCTTGATATTTGGGGTTAAGAGTTGGTGCAATATTGACCCATTTTCATTGTTTTCACTTTCTAAGTGGTGCCATGTTGTTGGGTGATTTCACCGAGAGCTGTGTCCTGTCGTTTTCCCGACCAATGAGTGAGGAATCGGCACGGAACAATTTGCTAAGCTATACATTGTGCGACACAAGTGGCACAGGCAGAACATTTAAAGTTCGTACATTCAAGGAAAAATCCTAAATAAGGATCTCAAATGCCCTTCAAGACCTATAATGGAATTTGTTTCAAAGAAGGGCTTGAAGTACCCAGCCTTATTTTAAAGAAGGGTTTGAGCTTGCCGGCCGGTGAGCATGTAATATTTCCAGCGATTAAATAAGGGTGTTTTTGTCAAGAAAAATTGAATTAAAAAAAAAAGAGAGCCAAAACTCTAGAATTAAAATAAAAAATCCCTCAATCTCTTTTTTCCTTCTCCAACCTACATTCGTCAAGGAAAAGGAGCTGGCCTTGTGTGACCAAGTGACGATGGGCGATCGGGCAGTGGCGGCGACTGTGCTGGGGGCGTGCGACCAGGCTATGGAGAAGACGGCGGCGGGGGGCGGCGATGGCGACCTTCAAAGGTGAGGGATGTTGAAAGAAATTTAAAAGATCCCTCCTCCTAGGGTTCACGCTTCGCCCCCAATTCAAGAATGGTTGCAATTGTGTCTTCCGCGTTACCTCCATGATTCGGCCGAGGTTCGGTGGTGCTAGCAACCTGCGATCGGACGACGGCTTTGCAACCGGGAAGAAAGCTCCGACCACCAACCCAACCATGGCCGATTCAAAGGTGGAGACGCTGTGCGACTTGCTCATTGGAGGATCGATAGCTTCGGATCCTCTTCTTAAAAAAATCGAGCTTTTCAAACTGAACATAGGGAAATGGATGTGTTAGAATACATATTATGTGGGCTCTATTAATTATTATTGCAATTATTAATTGATCTAATAAAGAAAGAGATATACAGTTTCCTAATTAGTCTAATATGGAACTGGATAGTGTGGGCCGAGTCAAACCTTATCCATAATGAGGGGATAGGTTAAAGACTCTATAAAAAGAGCTCAAGTCCCTCTTGTAAACCCTAATGTCCACATAACCTCACATAAAGAGTCGTCGGAAAACGATAGATCCGAAACAAGGTGCGTCAATTCTACTACTTTATGAAACTGTGATTCGTATATCTAAACGTGACAATCTTGGGTCGCTGCATAAGGTTGATAATTGCAGCTTACATGTGGTATCAGAGCCTACGCGTTTTAAATCTCGAAATCACAATTTTGGTTAATTTTCGGAATTTTTTGTTCGGATTGTACTCCGTACGGCTGTAAACGAGAATTGCCTTCAACGTATTACTCTGAGACGAATTTTTTTTTTTTTTTTGCTTCGTGCGAAACAACTCTTTGTAAAGCTAATGTGCACTTGTCAGAGAAAAGTGAAAAGAAAGATACTGTGGAATTTTCTGCACATTAGCTTGTGCAGTTGACCGAAGACCCCATAAAGTGAAAGTCTGACTTGTGCAGACTTGTTAAGAAAGGGGAAAGAATCGTAAAAAAAACAAATTGCGGCCACGCGCGAGTGATTTCCCCACGCATGCTAGACCTGGGCCCGCACGTGCTCGACACGTGCAGGCTGACGTCACATGACATCACTTCAGTCCGGGTAGACCCGACCCGACGGGATGACCCAACCCGACCTGTGACCCCGATCCGAATCGGTTGACTGTTGACTCGGGCCTTCCGGTAGAATCGGTCGTTGACCGGTCCTACCGGATCGCATGACCTAGTTCGCCGATTCGGTCAAGGGATAGCGGTTGGATAGGAAAAATCGGTCGGATCGGTTTTCAGGACCGGTTGAGGATCGAACACATGCTTCGCATGTGTCAGCGCGTGAGGGGGCGTGATAGCTCCGATTGGTGAGTTCCAGGTATCGGTGTGCTCGTATCATTATGCTCTACCATGTGATATATATATTTATTTATTTTACATGTTTGATGCTTTTATGGACGAAAAGTACTTATGGAACCCCAAATACGTATATTGCTTGGGGTATTTTTGTATTTCTCGTATGTGTTTTTCTATGATTTGTGAAATATAGGTACAAGCTCACATGTATGTACCACATACAGATATGTGGAGCATAATTTATCAATTACATGTATATTGTTTAACATGTATTATTGAGTGTATCAATATAAATTAGCACGGCATGTAACTTTTGTGGATAATTGCCCCTAATCTTAAGTCTGAAATTACATGCATACGATAAATGTGAAATATAAGGTTCATATCCCATTTTCAGTAAATTCAATTGGGTAGTGATCGCCAAAGTGGCACACTTGATTGGATTTAATAAATAAAGGCTTATAAAGTTTTGGGATGTCTCCTGTTTTAATACGTGGTTATACTCCCAAAGGAGGTAATTGCGTATTGTTCAATGGAGGGATACATGTATAGCATATGGTTGAGAATTGTTTAATCTAAGTATTTTTATACACCCAAAGGTGGTGATTTAACGAAGATTAAAATAAATTCTCATGACTGCTGTAATGTAGAGAGTATACAACTGCATATCATGTTTTCTGCCCAAAGGTGATTATATGATGATGTATGTAACTCTCAAGGTAAATTTCACATTATGCTAATTATAAACATTGATTATTTTTTCAGTCACCTTTTCTATGAACGGCAACTCCATAGCTATTGAGATTCTTACTGGTTCTAATTTTAAGAAGTGGAGAGGGGATTTTCTGTTTGGTATGGAACTAGCAGATGTTCATGTTGCTCTTAATGAGGATAAACCGACAGCTCTCACTGAGGCTAGTACAGAAGCCCAGAAAGCACACTTTGCTGCTTGGGAAAAGAGCAATAGGATTTGTTTACTGTTTATGAAGCGATCTATACAGGAACATCTAAGAAGTGATTTCGCAGCTGACATCACTGCTAGGCAGATGATGGAGGCCTTGGTCGCAAGAAATCGCGACTCTCCTAATGCTGAAATTGGGACACATTTATCACGGTTATTCAGCTTGAAGTATGATGGTTCTGCTGGTGTTAGGGATTATGTCCTAAGGATGGTGGATCTGGAAGCAAAGCTCAAGGCGCTTGATGTTAATATTCCTGATGCTTGTATTGTGCATCTTGCACTTAACTCTCTTCCATCTGAATTTGGTATTATTCAAACACAGTATAATACCGCTGATCAGACATGGTCAATCAATGACTTGATTGCAAGGGTGGTGTCAGAGGAGATAAAGCTGACGAAAGGTCAAGTGCACATTGCTATGTATGCTGCTTCTAGTTCTGGTGTTAAGAAGAGTAAGGAGCACAAAAATCGTACTCATAAAGGAACTCATTCATTCCCCGGTCCTTCTGACAAATTGGGTCCAAAGAAACCGACCTTTAAAAAGGACGGTAATAATGGTAAGGATGGTCTCTGTTTCTTCTGTAAGAAGGGACGACACATAAAGAAAGACTGCGTTAAATATAAAAATTGGTTGTCTAAGCGTGAGCCTAAAGGTAATGATTCTTTGGCATTGGTTTATGAATCTAATCTATTAAAAGCTCCATCTTGTTCGTGGTGGCTAGATAGCGGTGCAACTAATCATGTTGCGTTTACCATACAGGATTCATAAACCAGAGGAAGCCAAATAAGGAAGAATCAAAGCTCACCGTAGGAAACAACAATAAAGCTGACGTCGAGTTCGAGGGAGATGTTATTTTAATTTTAGACTCTAGTTTTAATTTGATGTTGAGGAATACATTTTATGTACCTTCTTTTAGATGGAATTTAATTTTCATTTCAAGTTTGGACATGTGTGGTTACTCTTTTGAGATTTCAAACAATGCAATTTCTATTTCTTTTAATTCAAATAAAGTTGGTTATTGCACTATGTCCAATGGATTGTACAGATTATGTTTGTCTCCTAACGAAATATACGTCGCTTATACAGTTGAAAAAGTTGTTTCCAAAAGACCTCTACCTAAGGAACAGTCTTACGCATTATGGCATAAACGTCTAGGTCACATCTCTAAGGAAAAGAGTGGAAAGACTGATAAAGGCAGACATTCTACCCACTCTTAAAAGTAACCTAGACACATGCGTAGACTGCTGTAGAGGTAAGATGACTAAAATAAAGAAGAAAACTACAGTCCGTAGTTCTCACTTGTTAGAGATCATTCATACAGATATAAGTGGACCCTATACAGCAACGTTGTGTAGAAATTTTTATTTCATCACATTTATTGATGATTATTCCCATTATGGTTATCTGTACTTGATTAAGGAAAAGTCTGAATCTCTTGACAAGTTCAAGATTTTTCGGACTGAAGTCGAGAAACAACTGGGAAAAATCATAAAAATTATCAGATCTGACCGCGGTGGTGAGTATTATGGTCGACATGGAGATGCTAGACAGCTCAAAGGGCCATTCGCCAAATACTTAGAGGATTCTGGGATTGTAGCTCAGTTTACTATGCCCGGTAGTCCTGAACAGAACGGTGTAGCTGAAAGGCGGAATCGCACCCTTATGGATATGGTGAGGAGTATGATTAGCAGAACTAATTTACCTGAATTTCTGTGGGGTGAAGCATTGAAAACGGGGCTTTATATTTTAAATCGCGTTCTTACAAAATCTGCACCACTTACTCCTTTTGAATTATGGACTGGACGTAAACCTAGCTTAAGTCATCTTAAGGTTTGGGGATGCCCTGCAGTAGTAAGATTGTATAATCCAACTTTAAGTAAGTTGGACTCCAGAACCACTCGGTGTTATTTCATGTCTTATCCAGATCATTCGAAGGGATATCGATTTTATAATCTCAATGGAGGAACAAGAATTGTGGAATCACAGACGGCAAAATTTCTAGAGCTAGATGTGGCCGAAAAAGGTGATTGCTCACAGACTATTGAGGATAACAGTACGGTAGGTACTTCTATGTCGCTTTCTCTACCTATACAGACAATTGTAGAGGTCCCTACACCACATATTGAGCCTATTGAGATTCAGGAACCTGTTATTGAAGGAGTTCCTGATGAAGTTCCTCAAGCCTCTCAGGAACAGAATGAGGTTGAAGATGCTCCTTTAAGGAGATCTGTTAGGCAGAGACGATCAGCTATACCACTAGATTATATAGTTTATCTAGGAGAGCAGGATTATGATATCGGCTTTGTTGTTGATCCGGTAACTTATGCAGAAGCTGTTTCTTGTTCTCAATCTGATTTATGGTTAGATGCGATGAAAGATGAGATGCAGTCTATGAAACATAATGATGTTTGGGAGCTAGTTGAATTGCCTGAAGGTATAAGCCCATTGGCTGTAAATGGGTATATAAGACTAAGAGGGACTCCAAAGGCAAGATTGAGAAATTTAAAGGTAGACTGGTAGCCAAGGGATTCACTCAGAGAGAAGGAGTAGACTATGAGGCAACCTTTTCTCCAGTCTCTTCTAAAGACTCTTTTAGAGTAATAATGGCTTTAATAGCTCATTTTGATACGGAGCTTCATCAGATGGATGTTAAAACTGCTTTTCTAAATGGAGACTTGGATGAAGAAGTCTATATGGTACAACCCAAAGGTTTTGCAGCAGATGATACAGGTAATCTGGTTTGTAGTTTGAAAAAGTCTATATATGGTTTGAAACAAGCTTCTAGACAGTGGTACTTAAAGTTTCATAGTGTTGTTACTCCTTTTGGGTTTATTGAGAACAAACTGGACCAGTGTATATATTACAAGGTCAGTGGGAGGAAATTTATTTTTCTCGTTCTTTATGTTAACGACATTTTGCTTGCTAGTAGTGATATTGAATTACTGCATGAGACAAAGCGAATGTTGGCACAGAACTTTGATATGAAGGACCTTGGAGAGGCGTCTTTTGTCCTTGGCATTGAGATCCATAGAGATCGTTCTCGCCGCATTTTGGGCTTATCTCAGAGGGCATATATTGATTGTATTTTGGAAAGATTCAATATGCAACAATGTAAACCAGGAATTGCTCCTGTCTGCAAAGGTGATAAATTGAGTCTTTCACAATGTCCTCATTCAAATATTGAGAAAGCACAGATGAAGAATGTACCTTATGCTAGTGCACTTGGTAGTATCATGTATGCTCAAGTTTGTACTAGGCCAGACATTGCTTTTGCAACAGGACTTCTAGGCAGATATCAGTCAAATCCAAGACACGATCACTGGGTTGCTACCAAAGAAGGTTTTGAGGTACTTAAAAAGGACTAGAGACTATATGCTGATTTATAGATATGTTCAAGACCTGCAACTAGTAGGGTATTCAGATTCAGACTATGCTGGTTGTCAGGATGACAAGAAGTCAACAACAGGGTACATCTTTATACTAGCAGGTGGTGCAGTATCATGGAAAAGTGAGAAACAGAAAACGATATCATCCTCTACCATGCAAGCAGAGTTTATAGCATGCTTTTCAGCTGCTACTCAGGCTATTTAGCTCCGAAATCTCATTAGGGAGTTGACCATATTTAATTTTGTTGATGGGCCCAAACAGTTGTATTGTGATAATAACACTGCAGTGTTGTTCATTAACAACAACAGAGGTCTCAAAGGGTCTAAGCTTATGGAGCTCAAGTTTTTTACCATAAAGGAATCCGTACAGAATGGTGACGTTACAGTAGAGCATATTTCTACAGATGATATGATTGCTGATCCACTGACTAAAGGTCTACGCCCTTGTGTATTTGAATGACATGTCATTAACATGGGCTTAGAAGCATCGTGGGATGCTATTGTTTAGTGGGAGCTCTTTAGTTTTGCTCTAATAAAGTTTACATCTGTATTATGTTACTTTTAGTAACAGTTTTGATATGTATTGACTCTTTTATATTCAATAAAGTGTTTATGAATGTGATATTTTTATGTTGAATACATATTTATTGAAAAATCTCAAGGATTGTGTAAACATTGAGTGATGGCTGGGGCATTTATTTTTAGCCATATACATATGTCTTGTTACACATAAAGTATAGTTAACTATAAAGTAAGACATATATAGGTTCATTGGAACCATAAGGATATTCTCTTGTGACACATCAGATTTTGTGACACTTAAAGTAAGAGAATGGTGACTGACAAGGACGATAATACATAAAGTTTTCTCTGTTATTTGAGGTGTTATCCATTTGCCACACTACCATATTAAATCCATATCAGTAAAGTTGAGAGCACTTGTGACCATGGATGGCTCTGTGTCTTTTGATGTAGTTACTGGCATGATTCGGTGTTTGAGACTTTATGGGATCAGATTGACTATTAAGGATTATCTCTAGACCAATATAAAGATGCGCATTTACAGTGCAATTGTAATTAATATAGCCCAAGTGGGAGAATGTTAGAATATATATTATGTGGGCTCTATTAATTATTATTGCAATTATTAATTGGTCTAATAAAGAAAGAGATATACAGTTTCTTAATTAGTCTAATATGGAACTGGATAGTGTGGGCCGAGTCAAACCTTATCCATAATGAGGGGATATGTTAAAGACTCTATAAAAAGAGCTCAAGTCCCTCTTGTAAACCCTAATGTCCACATAACCTCACATAAAGAGTAGTCAGAAAACGATACGTGAGGGGCCGTCTCATTGAAGCCAGTGTCTAAAGGGGGTTGTACAAGAGAAGCTTTTGAGTATCGGGTCGTCGCTATTCCGCATCAAGAACGATTGATCCGAAACAAGGTGCGTCAATTCTACTACTTTATGAAACTGTGATTCGCATATCTAAACGTGACAATATTGGGTCGCTGCATAAGGTTGATAATCGCAGCTTACAGGATGGTATTCCATTGATCAGTTGAATTTTGCTTGTACTCTTTCAGCTAAATTTTGCCTACGTCACTCCAAGAGAGTTAAGGCGAGGCTAAGAGTTTAGAAGGAGGTTCTAAATGGTGTGTCGCTGGGTATGTTCAGCAAGAGCACATGTGTGAGTCCTGTTCCAGGTTTCAGGCTAACCCTTAGTGGGTTGCTGCTGCTCATGCCACAAAATTCAAGCAGACAAGAAATGACTTTTCTTTTCCAATCACAGCCATGGTGTGAAGTTTGTCGAATTTATTAGTAGTTGCTCCGGTGAGGAGTCGCAACGACAAGCAACTTGTCTCATGATCCGAAGAGCAATAACTACAACTATAAGTACACTTTCTCGGTTGAGATAAGTCCGATCTGTCGTGAGGACCTTATCTGCCTGTCTCCTAAGCTGCAATGAGCATGGGAAATGTTCATCTCATTGCGAGGACTTCTAGCATAGTGTTCAACCAAGGGCTTAATGCCATAGTTTGGCCACATTTCACTGAAAATTTTCCACGCTACATCTACAAGTCCACTGTGGGAACTAGCCGATAAAACTGCTGTAATTGTTACTAGATGTCGTTGCATCCCATGAGTCTGCATGGTATTGAACAGGCTGAGAGCCCATTGTAGCATCTCCATGAGCTGCATAGGTCGATATTATAGCTGTCCACACAATTAAACACTAGTTGGGCCACTTTGCATAGGCGTCAATAATGGCAGTATTAACATAAGTGATCTGATCATAACTTCTCTTAAATGAATAAGCATGTATTTCTTTTGCTCCTTTCAAGTATGAAAAATGAAAAAAAAAAAAAAAAACAAGTAGGAAGGATGCCCAAAAGTGTCACAGTATTGAGATACATGTGCCTATGAATATCACATTTTACTGAATTACATGATGAACAAATAACAGGAACAAAAAAAATTCCCATCGGCAGCACAAGTTTAGGTCACTGTGCAGGGTAGCCATAGCAAAGACGACATTTCAAGAAACTCATCGCCCTGTGGCAGCACTTAGAGCATTCAAGTCAACGTAAAGATTGAGAACGTGTAATTGAGAAACATGGACCTCAAATGACATGTAGGGACCACGACGACAACAAATACAATCAGAAAATACGTAATAAAAATAACTTATCCTTAGAAAATGAAACCCATGGTAGCATTCCACCACAAGCCCACGCCTTATCGATATGTTACGTCAACAAGTGTAATCGCCTTGTCTTGGACAAACGAAATACCCGTCGGACCAACTTAGGAAACTAAACTCCATGGAAACAAAAGAAATTAGAGGATATACCAAAATTTAGCTAAATGAGTATGAGAAAAATTAAACTAATCAATGGAGTGCCAACCAGGTGGGGTAGGTGGTCGGAGATTACTGCCCTCCACAATTTGCAAGTCGCACAGCTCTCCACCTTCAAATCGGCCATGGTTGTGTTGATGGTCGGAACTTTCTTCCTTGTCGCAAAGCCGCCGTACGGTCGTAGGTCGCCAGCGCCATCGGACCTCGGCCGAATCACGGAGGTAACACGGAAGACAATTGAAACCATTCTTGAATTGGGGACAAAGGCTTTGCGTGAACTCTAGGAGGAGGGATCTTTTAATTTCTTTCGGAATCCTCGCCTTTGAAGGTCGCCGCTGTCGCCGTAGCCTGGTTGCATACCCTTAGTGCCGTCGCCGCTGCCGCCCGATCGCACGTCATCGCTCAGTCATACAAGGCGAGCTCTTTTTCCTTGACGAACATGGGTTGTAGAAGCCAAAAGGAGAACGTGGGGTTTTGGTTGTTAATTTTCGAGTTTTGGTTTTCTTTAATTTAATTTTTTTTTTGACAAAAATGCCTTTATTCAATTGCCGGAAATATTATATGCTCATCGGACTGCAAACATTTGACGGGCCAGTGAGCTTAGGCCCTTTTTTGAAATAAAGTTGAGCACTTTAGGCCCGTCTTGGAACAAGGAGCCTTTTTTTTTTTTTTTAAGATCAAGGCACTCGGCTCGTATATGGAATTTTTGCCCTACTTTTAACCTATATAACGCGCGAAACGTACACCTGCTGCTCACCCATCAGCTTCGTTCGCGTCTCAGTGCGGGGAGCGAGCGAATTGTTTCTTCTCATCTCTTCTTGCATCGACCTCGAGCGACGACGACGGTGATGGCGTCAATGGTGAGGAGGATCAAATTGGGGTCGCAGGGTCTCCGCGCAGGGGCTGGGCTGCATGGGAATATCTGCCACCTACGGCACTCCCAAGTCTGAGTCCGACATGATTGCGCTCATCCACCACGCCGTCGGCTCCGGCGTCACCTTCCTCGACACCTCCGACATGTACGGCCCTCATACCAACGAAATACTCCTGGGAAAGGTCGGTTTTTGAGATTCTGAGCCTCGCATCCATTTTAAAGGTTCGGCTATTTTAGATCGACTAGCTGACACTCCTCGCACAAAAACGTGTATGTTAATCAGGCTTTGTTAGACTCCGTTACTTAATCAATTTTCATGCTTGAGTATGTTAAGCTCAGTCTCAACTTCCGCATGAAGTAGATATACTATATTGTTGTGTATTTTTGGGTGAGTAGGGACCGCGTTGGCCCGGTTCAGTACGTAACTTAGGGACCAATCCGCACAGCATTGGTCCCTAATTTTTGGGACCGGGAACCGATCCTGTTGAGCCTGGGACTGAGGACTGGACCGACCCTATGGGTCCGGTCAGGTTCCAGGGTCAACTCGGGATGAACCGATTCTTTTTTGTTTCACTTTTTTTATTCCTTGAAGAGACAAACACAAACGTACTCTTTGAAGAGGGGAGGGGGATGAGCACTTTAGGTTATATACCTACAGCGAGAGTGAGAAAGAGATCGAGCCAATGAGATGACGAGAAGAATCTGAGATTGAGGGTGAGTTAGAGTAAGACTCTGAGAGAGGGAGAGGAAAATGGCAAAGAAGAGTGGAGTGGCTGAGCATTTTAGGTCTGGGTTGGACCAACACCAAAGTCTCAGGACCAAGAGCCAACACGCAAAGTACAGGTTCCAACGGTCCCAGGACCAAGGACCGGCCTAGGACTGGCCAGGTTGGGCCGGTCCAGGGTTGGTCCCTAGACCCGATGCTCACCCCTAGTACTAGTATTAGCTTGATCGCACCGGATTCTACGATCCTACATCTTGGTTTTTTGTTTTGGGTGCAATATGGGGTTTGCTTGTGTTGATTTGGTGTCTGAGTTTGAGCAGGCACTGAAGGGAGGGGTGAGACAGAAGGTGGGATTGGCGACCAAGTTTGGATTCAGCTTCACGGAGGGGAAGTGGGACATTCGGGGCGATCCGGGGTACGTGAGGGTGGCTTATGAGGGTAGTTTGAAGCGGCTCAACGTCGGTTGTATCGACCTCTACTACCAAGACCATATCGATACTCGTGTCCCCATTGAAGTCACTGTATGAATCCACATTAAACCTTTCCCTCTCTTAAAGACTTTCTCTGAGCCATATGATCATTTGCTAAACTAGATTGGTGTTGTTGATGCATCATCACGTTGTAAAGAGTATGCTGGATTTCTTGGAAGAGATTAACTATTTCCTTGCCTTTGACTAGTAAGATATTTTCAAATGGAACTTAAGTTCAGATGATAGTCGAGGTCGAGATGCGTCACGATGTTGCCAAAGAGGTCGTGGAATTTAGTATTTTAGTGGCTGAGTTGAAAGTGCTACAGGGTTCTTCCTGATTTAAATATGAGAGTCACATTGAAAGTTGTTCCTGGACTTTCTGTGGAGACGTTTGATTCTTGACATAACATTATGAAATATGACAAATACTTGAATACTTAATTTATCTGCCCTCTCCTATGATGAATTAGAGAAATCTGCCTCAGTTAACTTAATACTTGACTGTTGTTTTATCATGTGAATATTCAAAGAATGGAGAGCTGAAGAAACTCGTTGAAGAGGGTAAAATCAAGTACGTCGGTTTAAGAGACCCATCTGCATCAACAATCAGAAGAGCTCACGCTGTTCATCCCGTCACAGCTGTGCAATTGGACTGGACCCTGGCAACAATAGATGTGGAGGCAGAGATCGTTCCGACATGCCGGTAGGAAATCACTCCGTTAATTTGTTTATGCAGTAACCACAGCTTTCTTCTGACTTTGTTCTTCCTTAAAATGGTTTCCTAGGGAGCTTGGAATTGGAATTGTTGATATATAATCTTAATTAAATCACCTCGAATATATCTCATGATATTCTGGTTGTTGCATGTGAAATACTCCCTCAGAGTTTGAGCTACGTAACAACGTCTGAGCTCTCCACTCAATGTCTGAGCTCCTCGCACAACCTCTGAGCTCTTTCAACAGCGTCTGAGACCTTCAGATGCAATATCCAGAATTTCAGTTGAGCTTCCATCTTTTGGTCCCTCCAAGCATATTGGCAATCATGGCTCTACCTCACTGTTCACCTATTCAAGGTCATTCCAACCTTTACCAAACTTCCCATTCTAAGCTTGTTTACCTTCTACTCAGGTACCTCCAGCTTGTAGATACCTCTACGCCCAATCCCTTGTTTACCATTGATATAGAACTCATAATCTTCAGATGTTCTGTTAAGACAACATCTGCATAATGGTTTGTGCATCTTCACATGGTTCTACTCAACCAATTAAACACATTAGTAGCCTTGATTTATTTTGTCATCTTCAAAACATCATAAGGGATTTTCCCTAACAAGCTTCCCCTACACATTGCCGGGAGATACAGAACCACTCAAGACCGTGCGTTTCGAATTCTCCTCGGCACTCGATAGCCCAAAGAACGGCTAGACGTGAAGATCTGATTATTTGGACAAACGATATCAAATCTCGTCGTCCCTGAAACCTGCTGTTATTCATTGGTAAGTTCGGCGAGAAAATTTCGGTGATTATGGTCGGAAGGTTGACGGTGGTAGAATTGAGACAAAAGTAAAAGTTGGGGGTTCTTTATAAGATAATTTTTTTTTGGTATAATTGGGAAATATGCTAAAGTTGGAGGTTTTTTAAGTATCAAACCGGTAGAATTGTGACAAAAGTAAAATTTGAGTATTTTTTATGAGACAAAAAAAAAAGTTTTGGATATAATTGGGACAAAGGCTAAAGTTGGGATTTTTTATGGGACAAAAAATAGTTTTGGATATAATTAGAACATAGGTTAAAGTTGGAGGTTTTTTGGGGTATTAGGCCTTTAAAAAAAAGCCAAACTCTAAAATAAAATACCAAAACCCCATGTTCTCTTTTTTGCTTCTCCAACCCACGCTCGTCAAGGAAAAGGAGCTGGCCTTATGCGACTGGGCGGCGACGCGCTGAGGGCGCGCGACCAAGCTATAGTGGAGGCAGGGGTGGGGGGTGGCGACCTTCCAAGGTGAGGGGTTTTGAAAGAAATTAAAAGATCCCTCCTCCTAGGGTTCACGCAAAGCCTTCGCCCCCAATTCAAGAATGGTTTGTGTCTTCCATGTTACCCCCATGATTCGGCCGAGGTCCGGTGGCGCTAGCGACCTGCAACCAAACGACGGCTCTGCAACCGGGAAGAAAGCTCCAACCACCAACCCAACCATGGCATTGGAGCATTGATAGCTTCGGATCCTCTTCTTACAAAAATTTCTAGCTTTTCAAAATGAGCATGGGGAAATGGCTGGTACTCCATTGATCAGTTGAATTTTGCTTGTACTCGTTCAGCTAAATTTTTCCCACGTCACTCTAAGAGAGTTAAGGTGAGGCTAAGAGTTCAGAAGGAGGTTCTAAATGGTGTGTCACTAGGTATGTTTAGCAAGAGCACATGTGTGAGTCCTGTTCTAGGTTACAGGCTAACCCTCATGGGTTGCTTCTGTTCATGCCACAAAAATCAAGCAGACAAGGAATTGGCTTTTTCTTTGCCAATCGCAGCCATGGTGTGAAGTTTGTTGAATTTATTAGTAGTTGCTCCAGTAAGGAGTTGCAACGACAAGCAACTTGTCTCATGATCCAAAGAGCAATAACTGCAACTACAAATACACTTTCTCGGTTGAGATAAGTCAGATTTGTCGTGAGGACCTTATTTGCATTCATCCTAAGCTTCAGTGAGTACGGAAAATTTTGGTCCTCTTGTTATGTGCTCAAAAGTCACCAACGGCATTGCTTTACTCGATCCATTAACTCTGAGGCAAAGTTTCTTAGATGCTGACCAATATTGGTGGATATCATTTAAGTCCCTGCTTAATAGTCGACAGCTTGTTGACTATATTGTGTTAGATGTGGAGTTGGTTTCATTTGAGTTTAATATTGGTAGCTCAAGGTATGCCTTAGCGGATGCGCAGGTGGCTCGTGTACCAGATTCTGGGGAGAATGATTTGATTTTCTCCTGTTGACTATGCCCTCGATTTACTCCATCTGTTCCCCTGGAAGAGTTGTTGGATAGTCCCTCATTGTCTCTTTGTTTTATTTGGGGAAGATGTGTTACCTTTTTTCCAACAGAAAAATGAATGTTACAAATTTTGTGTTTCACTGAATCAAATATGAGATTTGGTAGACATTTCTACCATCATTTTTGCCTGATGACTTCTAGCATAGTGTTCACCCAAGGGCTTAATGCCATAGTTTGGCAACATTTCACTGAAAATTTTTCATGCTACATCTACAAGTCCGTTATGGGAACAAGCCGATAAAACTGCTGTAATTGTTACTGGATGTGGTTGGATCCCTATGAGTCTACATGGATATGCTACATCTGTTGGATCTAGCAATATCACCTAAAGGGGGGGTGAATAGGTGATTCTGAACACTTTTGGTATTTAATGCGGAAATTAATAGGTTCAGAGCATAAACTGAATAAGATCAGTAAAGAGACGTGCAGATAAATTAAATAAAATAAGATGAGTTTAGGGAAAGAGAAATTGCACGCAGTGTTTATAGTGGTTCAGCTTTAGCAAGCCTACGTCCACTCTCCCACGATGACAGCCGATCGGCTAGATTCCACTATGAGTCGATGAAAGGTTACAAGAGATGTCACTTTAATTACTCTTACAAAGGAACCTCTCAAGACTGAGAATTTTAATCTCACAAGAACAAGAGAATGTGAATCTGAACAACTCAGAACTTTGGAATTTTAAGTTCTTGAACCCCCTCATAAGAGTTACCATTGATCTTCTTTTATACTCCTTCGACCTTGAACTAGCCGTTAACAAGGTCCTTCAAAGGATCGCTCCTCAATCTCTGATTGGTACCATCAATCTTGATTGACCGAGACTGTATATAGGAAGATCCAGTAGCCGTTGGAGT
Source organism: Lenwebbia sp. NSW1173648 (assembly GCA_029784005.1). Classification (NCBI taxonomy): domain Eukaryota; kingdom Viridiplantae; phylum Streptophyta; class Magnoliopsida; order Myrtales; family Myrtaceae; genus Lenwebbia; species Lenwebbia sp. NSW1173648. The sequence goes on from JARCGZ010000001.1 coordinate 43,740,772, forward strand.
AGAGTTTGAACCCTTCAGATTCAGTCGCCCATACAACCAAATCTTCAGTTTCCATAAATAGAGTTCATCCAAATCTCCAAGATATCTTGTCCATGGAAGGTAATATCCAATCGAGGATATTCTCCTGATTTGATTGGAAAATAATCCTGTCAATCAAATCTTACAGACTTCCATAAAAAGACGCGGCCAAACCGGAAACCTGCCAAACGTGGGTCTTCAGAATTTGGTAGCGAGATAATGCAGAATCTGAACGTTGTTCAGAAGCAGTCTTCTGAACCAAAGAGACTCTCTGAATTTGAACAGATTAGAACAGTGATTCTGAGCTTTTGCAAAGTCCTTGCTGACGTGTCACATAAATCTTCTCGAGATAAGTCCTCAGAGGCAACATAAACCTCCTTCTGAAGTCTTCAAAGGCAACGCAGACTTCCTTCTGAAGTCTTCAGAGGCAGCACAGACTTTCTTCTGAATACTGGACTTCGACTATCTCTGAAGCAGGTGTGCGACGACTACTCCTTGAGTCTGAACACCAGTTTTGGAACATTATAAAGCTTTTGTTCACATGCTCATCGCCTGCAATAATAAATTATTTGTATTAACTAGATTCTCTTACAAGAAGGATAGTTTTGTCAGAATCAAAATATTCAGAGGGAAGGTTTTCTCAACAATCTCCCCCTTTTTGATGATGACAAAACTTTCTTAATAAAAGTTGATATAAAAAAATTTGTATCAAAGTTAAGCTCGGAAAAGATTTCAGTAATAATATGAATATAACTCAATTGAATCTTTTCAGAAGAATGTGCATCTGAATATATAAGATATGCACTCTAAGTGATAGTAGAATATCACCATATGTTGTATATGACGTTGAATTTGTTTGAGCGCAAAGGTATAATTTGCGTATGCGTATCTTGCAATATGAACGTGATGAGGTATTTTCTCCCCCTTTTTGTCATCAGCAAGATAATATGGCAATCTACACATACGTTATCGGAGATTCACACATATATTAAAAAAAACATAACATCCAGGGTGCACATAAATGGAATATCCGACAGAGATAAAATAAAAAAAAATACGGATAGATTGAAAATGGTTTCAAGATGACGGAGGTGGGTTTTGTTTTGAAGAGGAGGAGGGAACATCAACAAGCTCTTCATCATCTTTCTGAGCAGCTTCAACAGATTTGCCCATATCAGCAATGTAGGTGGCAAATTCCTTGAGTTCCTGCATCTCTGGAACCTCTTTGCTGATCCTTTCATCTTTGATCAAAGTATAAGTACCAATGCTGGCCATCTCAGAGGAGAAAAGGCTACAGTATTTATGAAGCATTTCCTCAAATCTGTTCATCTTCTTTTCAAATTTCATTTCCATCCTGTCCATCCTCTGCATAACTTCAACCCGAAGTTTTTCAACTTCCATCTGAACAAGACTTGGTGAAGCATTCAGTGTCCCTGCAGAAATCTGTTGGTGTTCTTCTTCCACCATCTGAGCTTTACCCTTTGAGGCTGAATCCAGAATTCTCTGCGATTTTATCTCCCCCTGAATCTGATCAGGTGTTGAATCTAGAATGGTTATGATAGGTTCAGCGGTAGTAGATGCAATCTCTGTGGGTTGCTCTTCAGGTATTTCCACTAGAAGTTGTTCCTTCTGAACAGCACTTTCCTCAACAGCTTTTTCCTTCTGAACAGCAGGTTCGACATCAGCTTTCTCCTTCTGAACAGCAGTCAGAACCTCTTCAGTCTGAACAACATTTGATTCTATAGGTTGTTCTTTTCTGCTAGACTCCTCCTTTTCAGTATCAGCCTTGTCCTTCTTAATAACTTCAGTCTGAACAGCAGATTCTATAGGTTGTTCCCCCTGAATCTGAGCTGTTACAACAGGAGAGACTTCTGTTGATCCTCTAACTGTGACAACAAAGTCATCAGATTTATCAACCTCCATGTCCTCAGGTGGTGATGAGGACCTCTTCTTTTGTTCTCGAGCAACCAGAACATCAATAGTCGTTCTGTCATCTAGTTGCTCTTCCATTATCTCCACATATGCACTTGTAGCAAGCTGAGCTTCTTTTTCTGCTTTTTCACCAGTGGTTTCAGCAGCTTCTACATTTTCACTCTCATGAGTCTTATGGGGATCCTCTTCTTTGTCCATAGGATCCTCCAGCTCATTTGCTGTTTCAGCAATCTCTTCAGCTTCTAACTCGATGTTTCCTGCTGATAGGACAGTAGGGGTCCTCTCATCATCTCTTGATGATACACTTTCCTCTTCTTCTGCTTCCTCTTCTTCTGAAGACTCACTCTAAACAGTGGTCTATTTTCCTTTTGTGGCCTCTGTCTTCCTTCTTTTTGCAGATCTCTCACTCTACATTCTGCTCTTCAAACTCAACCAGGACAGCCTCTTTGTTCTTGTTGATCCAACCACCAGCAGACTGTCTAAAACCCATCTTCTGAATCATAAACTCCCCAGCTACCATTAACTGAGTTTCATCTTGAATGAGCTTTTCAGGAATCTTGACATTTTGGAAGGACATGATCTGATAGATCAACCCTGCATATGGTAATTGTCCTTTGGTCTTTCGGACAGTCCTGTGCATGTGGAGGAGAACAGTATGTGCTAGAGAGATCTTGCAGCCATTCAACAGACCCCACATCAGCTTGGCTTCATATTTTGAAATGTCAGTTTTTGAAGCAGCCTTGGGTCTTAAGCTTTCAATGACAACCTTATGCATTACAATGTGCTTTAGGGGAAAGTCATTGTAAGCAATGTGTGCCTTGGAATCTCTAGAGTAGTTCCCTTTTCCAATTAGAGAACTATAGGCATCATCAGGTTGCACATTAATGGGCATAAAATCCATTTCATCAACTCCCATTAATCTTGCTAGCTCCCTGACATGCAGATGATACTAGACTCCTTCAACCGTATAAAACAAGGAATCAAAATTGCTGAAACATAAGCTAGAATAAAAGTAAGCTGCCAAATCAGGAAAAGTTGGCCTCCTTGCAGTTTCAAAGTCCCTCAACTTCATCTGCTCTAGATGCTTCCTTATAGGGATACCAACCCTATCAAAATACTTAAGATCAAATACCCTGTGGGGTATAACTCCTCTTTGCTTCAGCATCTCGAATTTGTCACAATGCAACTGACTTGAAAACAGCTTGCTTTCAAAGTTCTTGTCCTTGATAACTCCTCTAATTTTCTTAAAGTCTTTAAACAGTACATCGTCGTCATCATCAGGCCTTTCCTTGGTTTCACTTTCTTCAGTTACAGCCTCACTGATAACAATGCTCGTAAATGGAGACTTTTTAGGTTTAGAGACTCCAGTTTCTACAACCTTTTCCTTGCCCTTCCGAGATACATTCTCAGGAACCACAGAGGCAATGGGTGTCACAGTTTGCAGATGAAGTTCTAATATAGCAAGATAATCTTTCTCGCTTGCAAACTTGTGAATACTCAGCAACAACTTGACGTTTTCGTCACTAGAGCCAGTGTTCTTGAAAGAATCATATAGTGGTTTTCACTATGTTTAAAGAGTGTACTGATTACAACCCTAGCAACAGTATAAAAATAGCCCCCAAAAAGAGATTCATCAGAAGAATCAGAAGAAGAAGTTTCAGAAGATTCAGACGATTCAGAAGAAGAATCAGAAGATTCAATAGAAGATTCAGAAGAAGAGTCAGAAGATTCAGAAGAAAATTCAGAACATTCATCAGAACATTCAGATGATTCAGAAGATTCATCAGAAGATTCAGCCGATTCACAAGAAGATTCAGATGATTCATCAGAAAATTTAGAAGCTTCATCAGAAGATTCGGAAGATTCATCAGAAGATTCTGTTGTAAAAAAACGCGGAAAAACAAACACATAGCACCAGGATTTACCTGGTTTGATCAAGGTGATCTACGTCCACGGGGGAGGCAAAATAAGATTCCACTATATTTGAAGAGTGTACTGATTACAACCCTAGAAACAGTATATAAAGAGCCCCCAAAAAAAGATTCAACAGAAGAATTAGAAAAAGAAGATTCATCAAAAGATTCAGCTGAAGATTTAGACGATTCAGAAGAACAATCAGAAGATTCATCAACTAGAAGATTCATCAGAAAATTCAGAAGATTCGGAAGAAGATTCAGAAGATTCTGTTGTAACAAACGCGAAAAAATAAATGCAGAACACAAGGATTTACCCGGTTCGATCAATGTGATCTACGTCCACGGTCGAGGCAAAACAAGATTCCACTATGTTTAGACAGTGTACTGATTACAATCCTAGCAACAGTATAAAAAGTGCCCCAAAAAAAAGATTCATCAGAAGAATAAGAAAAAGAAGATTCAGACGATTCAGACGGAGATTCAACAAAAGATTCAGAAGAAGATTCAGAAGATTCATCGTCTAGACGATTCAGAAAAAGATTCAAAAGATTCAGAAGAAAATTCATCAGAAGATTCAAACGATTCAGAAGAAGATTTAGAAGATTCATCAAAAGATTCAGAAGAACATTCAGACGTTTCAGAAGAAGATTCAGAAGATTCAGAAGAACATTCTGACGATTCAGGAGAAGATTCAGATGATTCATTAGAAGATTCAGACAATTCATCAGAAGATTCAGACGATTCAGAAGAAGATTCTGACGATTCAGAAGATTCAGAAGAAGATTCTGACTATTCAGAAGAAGATTCAGATGATTCATCAGAAGATTCAGACGATTTAGAGGAAGATTCAAAAGATTCATAAGAAGATTCAAATGATTCATCAGACGATTCAAAGGAAGATTCAAAAGATTCATAAGAAGATTCAGAAGAAGATTCAGACAATTCAGAAGAAGATTCAGATGATTCATCAAAAGGTTCATCAGAAGATTCAGAAGATTCAGTTTTAACAAACGTGGAAAAACAAACACAGAACACAAGGATTTACCTGGTTCCATCAAGGTGATCTACGTCCATGGGCGAGGCAAAACAAGATTCCACTGTGTTTAAAGAGTGTACTGATTACAACCCTAGCAACAGTATAAAAATAGTCCCCAAAAAAAGATTCATTAGAAGAATCAGAAGAATAAGTTTCAAAAGATTCAGACGATTCAGAAGAAGATTCAGACGATTTAAAAGAAGATTCAGAAGATTCATCTAAAGATTCAGAAGAGGAGTTAGAAGATTCAGAAGAAGATTCAGAAGAAAATTCGGAAGATTGATCGTCTAGAAGATTCATCAGAAGATCTAGAAGATTCATCAGAAGATTCATCAGATTCCGAAGAAATTTCAGAACATTCAGACGATTCAGAAGAAGATTCAGAAGATTCCTCAGAACATTCAGACGATTCAGAAGAAGATTCCGAAGATTCAGAAGATTCAGAAGAAGATTTAGCCGAATCATAAGAAGATGCAGATGATTCATCAGAAGATTCAGACTATTTAGAAGAAGATTCAGAAGATGCTGTTGTAACAAACGCGGAAAAATAAACACAGAACACAAGGATTTACCTGGTTTGATCAAGGTGATCTACGTCCATGGGCGAGGCAAAACAAGATTCCTCTATGTTTAAAGAGTGTACTGATTATAACCCTAGCAACAGTATAAAAAGAGCCCCCAAAAAAAGATTCATCAGAAGATCCATACGATTCAGAAGAAGATTCAGAAGATTCAAAAGACAATTCAGAAGAAGATTCAGAAGAGTCATCAGAAGATTCAGACGATTTGGAACAATATTAAGAAAATTTATCGTCTAGAAGATTCAGATGATTCATCAGACGATTCAGAAGACGATTCATTAGATTCATAAGAAGATTCAGAAGAAGATTCAAAATATTCATCAGATAATTCAGAAGAGGATTCAAATGATTCATCAGAAGATTCAGAAGAAGATTCACAAGATTCATCAGAAGATTCTGTTCTAACAAATGTGGAAAAACCAACACAGAATACAAGGATTTACTTGGTTCGATCAAGCTGATCTACAGCCACGGGCGAGGCAAAACAAGATACCACAATGTTTAAAAAGTGTACTGATTACAAACCTAGCAACAGTATAAAAAGAGCCCTAAAACAAAGATTCATCAGAAGAATCAGAAGAAGATGATTCAGACGATGCAGAAGAAGATTCAGAAGATTCCTCAGAAGATTCAGACGATTCAGAAGAAGATTCAGAAGAGTCATCAGAAGATTTAGAAGAAGATTCAGACGATTCAGATAAAGATTTAGAAGATTCATCGTCCGGAAGATTCATCAAAAGATTCATAAGATTCAGAAGAAGATTTTGACGATTCAGAAGAAGATTCAGACGATTCAGAAGAAGATTCATACGATTTAGAAGAAGATTCAAAAGATTCATCAAAGGATTATGTTCTAACAAACGTGAAAAAACAAACATAGGACACAAGGACTTACCTGGTTCGATCAAGGTGATCTACGTCCACGGGCGAGGAAAAACAAGATTCCACTATATTTAAAGAGTTTACTGATTACAACCCTAGCAACAGTACAAAAAGAGCCCCCAAAAAAAGATTCATCAGACGAATCAAAAGATTCATCAGAAGATTCAGATTATTCAGAAGAAGATTCAGAAGATTTAGACGACTCAGAAGAAGAAGAAGAAGATTCAGAAGATTCATCCGAAGATTCGGAAGATTCATCGTCTAGAAGATATAGAAGATTCAGACGATTCAAAAGATTCAAAAGATTCAGAAGAAGATTCAGATGATTCACCAGAAGATTTAGACGATTCAGAAGTAGATTCACGGGACGATTCAGAAGAAAATTCTGAAGATTCATCAGAAAATTTAGAAGAAGATTCAGACGATTCATCGTCTAGAAGATTCATCAGAATATTCAGAAGAAGATTCAAAAGAATATTCAGACGATTCAGAAGAAGATTCAGATGATTTATCGGAAGATTCAGGCGATTCAGAAGAAGATTCAGAAGATTCATTAAAAGATTCTGTTGTAACAAACACGAAAAAATAAGCATAGAACACAAGGATTTACCTGTTCGATCAAGGTGATCTACGTCCACGGGTGAGGCAAAACAAGATTCCACTATGTTTAAATAGTGTACTGATTACAACCCTAGCAACAGTAAAAAAGGAGCCCAAAAAAAAAGATTCATAAGAAGAAGAAGATTCAGAAGATTCAGACGATTCAGAAGAAGATTCAGAAGATTCATCGGCTAGAAGGTTCATCAGAAGATTTAGAAAATGATTCAGAAGATTCGGACGATTCAGAAGAAGATTCCGACGATTCAAAAGAAGATTCAGATGATTGATCAGAAGATTCATCAGAAGATTCTGTTGTAACAAACGCGAAAAAACAAACACAGAACATAAGGATTTACCTGGTTCGATCAAGGTAATCAACCTCCAAGGGCGGGACAAAATAAGATTCCACTATATTTAAAGAGTGTACTCATTACAATCCTAGCAACAGTATAAAAAGAGCCCCCAAAAAATGATTCACCAGAAGAATCAGAAAAAGAAGATTCAGAAGATTCATCCGAAGATTCAGATGATTCAGAAGACTCATCAGAAGATTCAAAAGATTCATCAGAAGATTCAGAAGAAGATTCAGGTAATTCATCAGAAGATTCAGACAATTCAGAAGAAGATTTAGAAGATTCTGAAGAAGATTCAAAAGATTCAGAATAAGATTCAGACAATTCATCAGAAGATTCAGAAGATTCATCAGAAGATTCTATTCTAACAAACGTGGAAAAATAAATAGAAAACACAAGGATTTACCTGATTTGATCAAGGTGATGTACGTCCACGGGCGAGGCAAAATAAGATTTCACTATGTTTAATGAGTGTACTAATTACAACCCTGGCAATAGTATAAACAGAGACCTTAAAAAATGATTCATCAGAAGAATCAGAATAAGAAGATACAGAAGATTCATCATACGATTCGGATGATTCAGAAGAAGAAGAAGTAGATTCAGAATCTTCATCAGAAGATTCGAAAGATTCATCGTCTAGAAGATTCAGAAGAAGATTCACAAGATTCATCAGAAGATTCTGTTCTAACAAACGTGGAAAAACCAACACAGAACCCAAGAATTTATCTGGTTCGATCAAGGTGATCTACGTCCACGGGCGAGGTAAAATAAGATTCCACAATGTTTAAAGAGTGTACTGATTACAAACCTAGCAACAGTATAAAAAGAGCCCAAAAAAAAGATTCATCAGAAAAATCAGAAGAAGAAGATTCAGACGATTCAGAAGAAGATTTAGAAGAGTCATCAGAACATTCAGATGATTCAGAAAAAGATTTAGAAGATTCATCGTCCAGAAGATTCATCAAAAGATTCAGAAGATTCAGAAGAAGATTCGGAAGAAGATTCTGACGATTCAGAAGAAGATTCAGATAATTCATCAAAAGATTCAGAAGAAGATTCAAAAGATTCATCAAAAGATTCAGAAGATTCATCAGAGGATTCTATTCTAACAAACATGAAAAAACAAACACAGAACACAAGGATTTACCTGGTTCGATCAAGGTGATCTACATCCACGGGCGAGGGCAAACAAGATTCCACTATCTTTAAAGAGTTTACTGATTACTACCCTTGCAACAGTATAAAAAGAGCCCCCAAAAAAAGATTCATCAGAAGAATCAAAAGATTCATCAAAAGATTCAGACGATTCAGAAGAAGATTTAGAAGATTTAGACGATTCAGAAGAAGAAGAAGAAGATTCATCAGAAGATTCGGAAGATTCATCGTCTAGAAGATTCAGAAGATTTAGAAAAAGATTCAGATGATTTATCAGAAGATTCAGATGATTCAAAAGAAGATTCAGAAGACGATTCAGAAGAAAATTCAGAAAATTCATCAGAAAATTCAGAAGAAGATTCAGACGATTCATCGTCTAGAAGATTCATCAGAATATTCAGAAGAATATTCAAAAGAATATTCAGACGATTCAGAAGAAGATTCAGATGATTTCTCGGAAGATTCAGGCGATTCAAAAGAAGATTCAGAAGATTCATCAAAAGATTCTGTTGTAACAAACACGAAAAAATAAACACCGAACACAAGGATTTACCTATTCGATCAAGGTGATCTACGTCCACGGGTGAGGCAAAATAAGATTCCACTATGTTTAAAGAGTGTACTGTTTACAACCCTAACAACAGTAAAAAAGGAGCCCAAAAAAAGATTCATAAGAAGAAGATTCAGAAGATTCAGACGATTCATCGGCTAGAAGATTCATCAGAAGATTCAGAGAATTCATCAGAAGATTTAGAAGATTATTCAGAAGAAGATTCCGACGATTCAAAAGAAGATTCAGATGATTGATCAGAAGATTTAGAAGATTCATCAGAAGATTCTATTGTAAGAAACGGGAAAAAACAAACACAGAACACAAGGATTTACCTAGTTCGATCAAGGGAATCAATGTCCACTGGCGAGACAAAACGAGATTCCACTATGTTTAAAGAGTCTACTGATTACAATCCTAGCAACAGTATAAAAAGAACCCCCAAAAAAAGATTCATCAGAAGAATCAGAAAAAGAAGATTCAGAAGATTCATCCGAAGATTCAGACGATTCAGAAGAAGATTCAGAAGATTCAAAAGATTCAGAAGAAGATTCAGGTAATTCATCAGAAGATTCAGACCATTCAGAAGAAGATTCAGAAGATTCAGAAGAAGATTCAAAAGATTCGTCAGAAGATTCAGAGTAAGATTCAGACAATTCATCAGAAGATTCAGAAGATTCATCAGAAGATTCTGTTCTAACAAACATGGAAAAATAAACAGAAAACACACGGATTTACCTGATTCGATCAAGGTGATCTACGTTCACGGGCGAGGCAAAACAAGATTCCACTATATTTAATGAGTGTACTAATTACAACTCTAGCAACAGTATAAAAAGAGCCCTCAAAAAAGGATTCATCAGAAGAATCAGAAGAAGAAGATTCAGAAGATTCGGACGATTCAGAAGAAGATTCAGAAGATTAGACGATTCAGAAGAAGAAGAAGAAGATTCAGAATCTTCATCAGAAGATTCGGAAGATTCATCATCTAGAAGATTCAGATGATTCATCAGAAAATTCAGAAGAATCTTCGTCTAGAAGATTCAAAAAAAGATTCAGACGATTCAGAAGAAGATTCAGATGATTCATCAGAAGATTCAGCTAATTGAGAAAAACATTCAGAAGATTCATCAGAAGATTCTGTTGTAACAAACTCGGAAAAATAAACACAGAACACAAGGATTTACCTGGTACGATCAAGGTGATCTACGTTCACGGGTGAGGTAAAACAAGATTCCACTATGTTTAAAGAGTGTACTGATTACAACTATAGCAACAGCATAAAAAGAGCCCCCAAAAAAAGATTCGTCTGAAGAATTTGAAGATTCAGACGATTCAGAAGAAGATTCAGAAGATTCAGAAGACGATTCAGAAGAAAATTTGGAAGATTCATCAGAAAATTCAGAAGAAGATTCAGACAATTGAGAAGAAGATTCAGAAGACTCATTAGAAGATTCAGAAGATTCATCAAAAGATTCAGAAAAAGATTCAAACAATTCAGAAGAAGATTCAGAAGATTCATCGTCTAGAAGATTCATCAGAAGATTTAGAAGATTCATCCGAAGATTCAGACGATTGAGAAGAAGATTCAGAAGATTCATTGTCCAGAAGATTCATCGTCCAGAAGATTCATCAGATGATTCAGACGATTAAGATGAAGATTCAGATGATTCATCAGAAGATTCAAACGATTCAGAAGATTTATCATAAGATTCTGTTGTAACAAACGCGGAAAAATAAAGACATAACACAAGGATTTACCTAGGTAGATCACGGTGATCTACATCCACGGGCGAAGCAAAACAAGATTCCACTATGTTTAAAGAGTGTACTGATTACAACCCTAGCAACAGCATAAAAAGATCGCAAAAAAAAAAAGATTCATTAGAAGAATCAGATAAGAAGATTCAGACGATTCTGAAGAAAATTTAGAAGATTCAGACGATTCAGAAGAAGATTCAGAAAACGATTCAGAAGATTCATCGTCTAGAAGATTCAGAAGAGGATTCAGAAGATTCAGAAGAAGATTCAGACGACTCATCAGAAGATTCTATTTGTCGCGACCTAAAAATTCCGGGGAGTTTCCAGGTTAATGGATTACTAGATTAATTAAATGAATTAACCAACCTAGTCCGAGCTCTCCCAAGCTCTACCAATTCGCAACTTAGGTTTATGTTCAAATGATTTAAATTTTGGAGCCGCCACTAATCTTTTCTTGGTAGGTAGATTAGATACCTAAATAAAGTATCGGGAGAATACTTTATTTTCTGCTAACCAGAGATTCAAGTTCGGGGACTTGATTATGTTAATTTTCCAATTAACACCCTTTCGGTACCATTCTTGTGAAGATTTCTTGAACTGGCAAATTCAATGGATTCAAATTATAGAGCAAGGTGCAATTATGTTTTTTTGGGATTTTCTTGATTTAATGGATGCTATGCAAATGCATGAATGCAACTATGATGTTGAACTATATGACAAGGAAATAATCATGCATGATGACTTTAGAAAAAGAAAATCAAATTTTAATGCAAGAAAAATATGAATTCGAACCTAAATGACATGCGACATGATTTCTTAGCCTATATGACATGCAAATGATGATATTGAGAAAATGGATTTTGATGCACAAAAACGTGAATTCTAATTACATGACATGCAATATGAAATCCATCCTATATGACATGCGACATGATTTAATTAAACTACATGACGAGCAAGAGTATTCTACCATGACATGCGAAATTTGAGGGTTTTATTCTAGCTTAAATGACATGCAAATTAAAATAGCAAAGCTAAAACTGTGTTCTAAATGACATGAAAATGCATGGATGATGAGACACAATGCATGACATGGAAATATGTATGAACTATACTATATGAAATGCACATGAATGACATTTTTTGGTATTTTTTATGTTATTTATGAAAAAAGGGGAATCAAATACTAATATAATGAACCTTGAGCATAGTACACCTTAATATCCGAAATTTTCGATGAATTCGCTTCGTACCCAAAGTTTAGGGTCGGAAGGGAATTTATTCACGTCGTACCCCGGGGGTGGGGTCGGATGGTGAATTTAAATATTATGAAATTGGTCGGTCCGGTCCCAAAGTTATGGGATGAGACGGACAATTTCATCATGCAGATGACGTCGTACTTCGAGGGTGAAGTCGGATGGCCATGCACAAATTCCGAGGGACAAAGGCACAAGGAAGCATGTACTATACTCAAGGTCGATTACAAAAAATATTTGACTTTAGACTATAGTATAAAAAAGGAAAATGAATTTTCGGCCAACTAGAGGGAATTGCCGAATTATAAAGGGCAAGATTGCCCTATCCACAAAGGATCACATCTTGTTCAAGATTCAAACAATTCAAATTAAGTAACGAATATCGCAAAATATTCTAAAGATAGAATCCGTTACCAAATTCGCGGATAAGCTTCCTAAATTCGAACCGACGATGGATGACGATCGGCTCTTGGATCGTGGATCGGCAAGGGACTTGTGTGCGCACGGCTTCGAAGAGAACTCTTGAAGCACGCATTAGTGGTTACTGGATGTGCTTGAGTTGTTGACTTTTGGGGCCTCCATGTATTGCGCACCACTTCTTCGGCTCCATGGAAGATCAGCAAAGGCTTAGTGGATGATTGGCTGAATTGTGCACTACGCAATTGTGCATGGAGCACATTCTTTTACTTTCTCATCATGGGCTCTCTCCTTCTTCTTTAGTGGTGGCTTGCTATGGAGGCTCGACAAACCTTGTTCTTCGAGATTGAGCTTTCCTAATTTGGATTGCACACTACGGATCAACGACTAAGGTTGCTCGGCTAGGGCTCCTACGGTTCTCGAGCACGGATGGGATGAGCGAAACTTCGAGACCAGGCGAAGGACTTCAGGACCGGCTTTGGGATAATCGACGATGAAGGGACTACTCTGCAAAATAAAGAAAGTCAAGGCAAGGGGTCATCACGATGAACCTCACACTATGGTGTCTTCGTGCTATATGAGGTTATATTCTCTAAAGCATAAAACTCTCAATGTGCATTGGTGGGTGCTCCTTCCTTGTCAGATCCACGCCTAATGAATATCATTGATCCTGCAAGAAGAAACAAAAATGGACGGGACGGATACAAGACATGCTGAACATGGAGATAACCGAGAATTCATGGGAACTTCACTTCAGAGACACCATTGGGGACTGTTTGCAGCAATCGAATTGCAGGAAGCCCACCGTCGAGGCCGCTTGATTCTCCGAGAACGAACTATGGAATACGGACGAGACGCGACACAAACCGTTTAGAGAGAAACGGCATCAAGAACGTTGATCGTTGGTCGGCGATTGGTCTCGGCTGAACAAGGACTGATGGTAGAAGCGAAACCAGAGGCGCCCTATTTGGTGGTCGACTACCTCCCGGTTAGGCTGTCATGCTCGAAAAAACCTTTCGACCTCTGTCCTTTGAATCATCCCCCGTTCCATTTTCCTTTTTCCTGCATAGCTTATAGAAGAGTGATCATCAAATGGTACCTACCATTGGAGCACGACCTCCTCCACTCAACCCCATCAATCGTGAGATCCCACTAGAGAGTTAGTGGAGAAGGTTTTTGTGAGAGAGAATTTGTGGAGAGCTCCTTTGCTTTTCCTATTGCGAACGATCAGAGGGAGGATGAGTGGAGAGTGAATAAAAAATTGAGAGCCTGTGAGTGTTTTTTCTTCTTTTTCCTTGTCCTCCTCTTCTTTCTTTTGTTCTTTTGTTCCTCTAGTGGATGGTTCTCACGTATATTCAACTTGCAATTGATGATGGTGTTCCCCGTTCGCTTGCCTTTTGTGATTGTCTTTTATAATTGTTGGCCTCCCTTTCGTCTGGTGGAACTCCTCTTTTTCCAAACAAATTCCAGCGCCTATGCAACCTGTGGATCCGCCCAAAGTAGTAGAGATATTGCGCAAGAACGGCGAGTAGTTGGCTCAAACAATGAATAAAAACCTGCACGAAAACAACGGATTAGACTGCCCGAAAAAGATGCTGTTTTGACTCTGATCAGCAATAAGAGAGACCCCGAACAGCAGCTGGTTTACTCCCTAAACAGCCCTGAACTCGGTCTTTGAACGGCGAGAACTTGAGGCGCCAAACAACGAGGATAATCTGCACAAACCGTGGCTGTTCCAAGCACTGAACAGCGGGTATTTCGGTCCTCGAACAGCGGCTCGTGGTTTCCAATCGAAGGCTTCGGCTGAAGATTTTTTTTTCTCTTTATTCTCCCAAATGCCGAAAACGTTTTGGCAATTTAAGTCCAAATCGCCTGATAGATTAAGCTCAAATCCTCCGCCGCCGGCCCAATTTAGTATGCAAAATGCAATGCAATGCAGAGAAAATAAAATATGCAATGCATGAGAAAACATTTTTGGCGAGAATTAATTCTCATTTTATAAATGATTTAAAGAAAAATCAAAATTTAGGTGTCAACAGCTGCCCCTCTTTGAGTGAAGGCTCGCAGAGGTTTTGCTCAAAGACAATATTGAACCTAAATTTTGACAATGCAAATAATGAATGATAATTTTTTTGGTGGGGTTTTTTTTTTTTTTTTTTAATCCCATTTTCTATGCAGATAAACATGATGTATGAAATGCAAGACTGTAATTAAACATGTGTTAAGACTTCTTTCTTCCATGAAATAGAATAGGAAGACCTACACATGGATCGCATATGAAATACCTGTTTTACCAGACATTTCGTAATGCTGGTGATTCCCCTGATTTCCAAGCTTCTTGCAGATGCAAGGATCTCAAGGTGCTAGGCCCATCTGTTATCAGAACTCTCATTCTGACGCGAGACGGCGCAAGATCTGTAGAGTTGAAATAATGTTTTTTTTTTTTTTTTCGAAATCACAAGAGCGCATACATTGTGAATCGGAAAAAGGGATCAAGATTGCAAGAGCGCATCATTGCAATTTGATAAAAGTACCAAAACCATAAGAGCGCATCATTATGATTTGGGTAAAGGTATCACGAGAGCAGGTCGATCGTGAACCGGGTAAAAACCTCATGAGAGCAGGTCGATCATGAGTTGGATAAAGATAAGATCAAGACCACAAGAGCATGTCGATTGTGACTTGGGTAAAGGTATCACGAGAGCAGGTCGATCGTGAACCGGGTAAAAACCTCATGAGAGCAGGTCGATCATGAGTTGGATAAAGATAAGACCAAGACCACAAGAGCGTGTCGATTGTGACTTGGGTAAAGGTATCACGAGAGCAGGTCGATCGTGAACCGGGTAAAAACCTCATGAGAGCAGGTCGATCATGAGTTGGATAAAGGTAAGACCAAGACCACAAGAGCATGTCGATTGTGACTTGGGTAAAATCCTCATGAGAGCAGGTCGATCATGAGTTGGATAAAGATAAGACCAAGACCACAAGAGCATGTCGATTGTGACTTGGGTAAAGGTATCACGAGAGCAGGTCGATCGTGAACCGGGTAAAAACCTCATGAGAGCAAGTCGATCATGAGTTGGATAAAGATAAGACCAAGACCACAAGAGCATGTCGATTGTGACTTGGGTAAAGGTATCACGAGAGCAGGTCGATCGTGAACCGGGTAAAAACCTCATGAGAGCAGGTCGATCATGAGTTGGATAAAGATAAGACCAAGACCACAAGAGCATGTCGATTGTGACTTGGGTAAAGGTATCACGAGAGCAGGTCGATCGTGAACCGGGTAAAAACCTCATGAGAGCAAGTCGATCATGAGTTGGATAAAGATAAGACCAAGACCACAAGAGCAGGTCGATCGTGAACCGGGTAAAAACCTCATGAGAGCATGTCGATCATGAGTTGGATAAAGATAAGACCAAGACCACAAGAGCATGTCGATTGTGACTTGGGTAAAGGTATCACGAGAGCAGGTCGATCGTGAACCGGGTAAAAACCTCATGAGAGCAGGTCGATCATGAGTTGGATAAAGATAAGACCAAGACCACAAGAGCGTGTCGATTGTGACTTGGGTAAAGGTATCACGAGAGCAGGTCGATCGTGAACCGGGTAAAAACCTCATGAGAGCAGGTCGATCATGAGTTGGATAAAGGTAAGACCAAGACCACAAGAGCATGTCGATTGTGACTTGGGTAAAGGTATCACGAGAGTAGGTCGATCGTGAACCGGGTAAAAACCTCATGAGAGCAGGTCGATCATGAGTTGGATAAAGATAAGACCAAGACCACAAGAGCATGTCGATTGTGACTTGGGTAAAGGTATCACGAGAGCAGGTCGATCGTGAACCGGGTAAAAACCTCATGAGAGCATGTCGATCATGAGTTGGATAAAGATAAGACCAAGACCACAAGAGCATGTCGATTGTGACTTGGGTAAAGGTATCACGAGAGCAGGTCGATCGTGAACCGGGTAAAAACCTCATGAGAGCAGGTCGATCATGAGTTGGATAAAGGTATGACCAAGACCACAAGAGCATGTCGATTGTGACTTGGGTAAAGGTATCACGAGAGCAGGTCGATCGTGAACCGGGTAAAGATCAAGAGCACGAGAGCAGGTCGATCGTGAATTGGGTAAAAATAAAGATCAAGAACACGAGAGCAGGTCGATCGTGAACTGAAAGGATCAAAATGACAACTAAAGTTAGCAGAGCTGTCAATTTGAAAAGGATTTAGAAAACTTACTTGGATTCTTTGAGCAAACGGCTAAGGGAAGGACAAGCTGACTGGGCCATACCTGTCTTTTCACTCGAAGAAGAGATTGAAATGATCGTGTGCATAAAATCAAAGTAAATGCAACATCATATGCCAGTAAAAACTCGTTTGCTTGCTTGCATTACAAGGCTTCACTAGGGAATTTCATCAATAAGGAAATCTGTTTGATCCTTTTGATAAAACCAATCAACATTGAATGAGGAACCTTCAGTCAGAAAGGACTTTCACTCACTCTCATTAAAAGGCTTTTGAAAACCCGACCATTGATGCGGGTATGAGAATCACTCACAACTGTCACCGTTATGCTTGATAAGGGTCTGGATATTCTCGCAATTGGTACGACCGAGCCGATCTGGAGGTCTTGATTAGGACCGTAATGAGGGCTAGGTCAAAGGTTCACAAAAGGGGACTCTCCGTGGAGTCAAGGCTTTTTGAAAGAGAATTTCATCGTCTGCTCAGAGTTTACAAGTCAAGAACCCTGCAAAAATGAGAGAGAAATAATCTTGCTCGAATTTCTTCGAGCGATGCTTAAAATCATTCAACTCTACGTTAACTCAAATGCCCTAATCAAAAGAGACTTCCAAGGGTTGTAACGTATGTTGGGATTTGGGACTGAGAAACGAAAAGGCTCGTTTTAGCTCAGAAAGTATATGAGAAGGGCTTGATGTTGATGATCATTGTTGCCTTATCACCAATCTTGGCCTTCCAGATTTGATTCCGCTGATTCCATCATTGTTTGAAGATGGCATAAATTCAGTCGAGGATTACATTTTACAATTTGGATCCTCTAGGATTTTTCTTTATGAGTCGACCCATTGGGGATTTACAAAAATGCAAACATGTACATAGAAAATTTGGAAGTACTTTACAAGGGAACAAGGGTTTGAATGGACATTTGCCTTGCTTTTGATAGGCACTTTGCTTTTTAATGCCCGAGATTTTCTGTGAGATCAGCTTTCGCTTTTCTTACTCCCGGCTCTCGTTTTTTCTTTTTGTCTCGACGTCTTGAATTTTTGTCCCTTTTTTCTTCTTTTTTTTTTTTTTGACGTCTCGATTATTTTTTTCGGGAGCGGGCCCTTTTCTTTTAGGCTACACTTGCGTCTTCTTCTTTTTGACAATCCCGTGATTGGAATTCTTTTTTTTTATTTAAGGAATTACAACAATAAGACAATTTACAAGAATTATGCCAGACATTACATGAAAAATCTAGCACATGAGATGAGTTCATTCGGGAATTCTCTGTTGACCCGATTCTCTTCAATTCTGCCCCTTGGGGATGGCACCATCTTCACGTTGGAATGAGCAATGATCATCAACGAGGGTTTAAGAAATGAATTTGTAGGCTCAAGTGGGCTATGCAAAGGGTAGAGTGTATAGGATAGAGAAATGAATGCTCTTCATCATCTTAAGACACTTGAATTAAAGTTTGAGTATAATGCAAAGCAAAACTCGAAATATTGATGTTAGTCTGAGCAAGAGAATTTCTAACCATTTACCTCATGTTCTGCCAGAATTGCCTCGTCTAGATCCCGATGTAGGGTGGTTCTTGACAGGGGTAAAGAAATGAAACCGTCGCTCAAGGGGTTTGCAATGGATAACCTGTAGTGTTTGGATAGAGAACTGAATGCCTCCGTCACTTCGGCTATCGTACCTTTCGCGAGAAAACCCTTTACCTTGAGAATGCAGAATCTAGCTACCTCTCAGCTCACTGGGGATTAAAAATGCAGGACGTGTGTGGAAATGGCTTGCCTTTCGTCATCCTGACGTTTCTCATTCAATAGATGGCCTGATGAAAAATTCTTTCTTAACATCATGTACAAAATTTTGCCAAATGTGAGCTCCTTTCAAGCATGCTAAGCATGTTCAAATTCATTTTTTGTGGAAACACCTCTCTTCACTTTGAGCTCACTACATGAGTGGTTTGCAATTTCCCCTTACCAGCTTCGCCGCTTGGCGGCAAACGAGTGAATGAATTTGCAACCATCGAGGTTTTAGAATTGCCTAAGGTCTTTGGTCTTGTTCGGTCGGGCATTCTCGTCTTCTTCTGCAAAAAAAAAGAAAAGTGCAAAAAGCTTTTTATTATTGATTTACAATATCTACATCATTCACTAACCTCGGGGATCGAACCCGGGTCGTTTCGGACCACTGTCACTCCCTCATGCCACCAAACTGCGGTGTAGTTGGCATTCGTGGGGTGCAGCACTTTTAGTTAAGTGTTGGCCTGGAAACGGCATGTCCTTCCACATCATATCAAATGATTCCACTTTTCACTAATCTCGTGGCGGTTGACAACCCCCTGTCGAGAATGGCATGAACTCGCGTTAGAATCGAAATGATTAAGGGTAAATCGAAAACGATACAGGGTTACCCTTTTCAAGCTTGCTCGCGCTTTTCACTGATCTCGTGGCGGTTGACAACCCCTGTCGAGAATGGTATGAACTCGCGTTAGAGTCGAAATGATTAAGGGTAAATCGAAAACGATACAGGGTTACCCTTTTCAAGCTTGCTCGCGCTTTTCACTGATCTCGTGGCGGTTGACAACCCATGTCGAGAATGGTATGAACTCGCGTTAGAGTCGAAATGATCAAGGGTAAATCGAAAACGATACAGGGTTACCCTTTTCAAGCTTGCTCGTGCTTTTCACTCGCAATTTCCCTTCTTGAGGTTATACAACATTTTCCTTTACGGCATTTAGAGGCATCGTCCGTAAATTGATTTGCGCCAAATCTGATAAACCATGCATTTGAACATAGAAAAAGGGAACACTGCCCCTTCCCCTAATTCCAGACTCCTAGAAAGTAGGAAAAATATCCCACGCAGGGGATTGCATGAAATGAAATTTCACTAATTTGGGCCTACACCCGCTTCTTCTGAAAGTTCTCCGGCGATCAGCTAGCCAGGTACAGATGGGTGGTATTTGAGGACCTAAAATCACCGGCTTTGGATCACAAGTTACGGCTTTGGGGGTTCATCAACGCTGAACTGGTTGACCATGACAGCAAGGTCATCGCCGAGGCAACTCGACCCGTGGGGATGTATGTTCCTTCCCTCAGCAGGCATTGATACTGACCTCGTAAGATTGATCCTCCCATGCTTTTCTCCAACGGAACTTGATTGTGCCGGGAATTGATCTGGAGGACAGGACGACGAGTGAGGAGGGAGATGAGGGTAGTTAGAAACCAACAGCTTCCAAACATACTTCGAGGCAATGGCGGATATCCTTTTTATCTCCTCTTTCAAACGAGCATTTTCGATCCTCAGATGATGCTCATCAAGGGACGTTCCACCGGGGGCGGTGGGGTCGCCGCAGTTAGGGCAGGTGGCAGTGCTGAGAGCTTCTCCATACCTCTTGTGCTCTGCTTGGAGCTTTTCAATTTCAGCCTTCAGAATCACATTATCGCGGCGTTCATGTCGAACCTTCGATAGGGTTCGCTTATTTTGAAACCAAAATTTGATTTGCAAAGGCTCCAACCCAAGCTTTTGGCTCAGTTCCTGTCTTTGTGTATCATCTGGGTAACGGCACTCCTCGAAGACGGCTTCCATCTCTTGAACTTGACGTTGAGTGAAGCGCCTCTTTTTTCGAGGTCGACCATTGATGTTGTCGTCGTCGTTGTCAGGATCTTGAACGCCGTTGCCGGAAGGATCGTGTTCTATGGTTTCGGTGCCAGATTTGGTCCCGAGATCTTCAAAATCTCTCACCTTTAACACTTCGCTCGTGGAGCTCCATTCGCTGGTCATGTCCAGAAAGTGATGGTGGCTCTCGAACATGCTCATGAAATTCGCATCATTGGTCATGTCCAGTAAGTCATGGTGGTTCTCAAACATGTTGGGTTGAGACATCTTTGACTGATTTTTGTTCTTTCAAGGCTCTCTACTCTCTCCTGTATTTTCTGAGTGGCCTTGTATGGTCTGAAGCTTTCTTTTGAACATGGATGACAAACACCAAGAGGACGTCTCTCTCAAGATTTCACGTCTTCTGCATGAAAAGGTGTGTTTTTCCTAAAGATCTGCCGTGTTTCTCGCTCAGTTTGTCTTCTACTTTTCCTCTTTAATGTGGTGGGACCTCCAAATCTTTTCGCGAAATTTTCGGATTCGTTGGGCTCGAGATTGGAGACCAACGATGGGTCCACGACCGACGGGCGAAATAGGGAACATGGACCAATGGATGGAAAGGGAAATTGGACCAACGGACGAAATAGGGAAAAGGCACTGACGAAAAGGATGAACAGAGGATAGCACCGACGAAAAGGACGAATAGGCTTTTGTCGTACAATTCAGACGGTGTAGCACAAGCAGCTAATTCGTAGAAGCCGTAAGCTTGCTGGGTTGGCCTTGAATGCTTCTTTTACGTAATGGCAGACATTGACGTTATTCGGTGCGGGAGCAAATGATGGCTTCTTCCTTTCCTCACTTTCCTCTTGCTATAAGAATCAGAACTTGACGCAGAGCAGATTAACATCTTTGCATCCTCAGTTTCAATCATCTAATCATTCCTCTGCCTTCAATCTCTTCTCTTCCGTCTTCAATAACAATGGCCTCTAACCACGTCCTCTCAACCGAAGCTTTAGCCAAATGGGAGAGACTTTATAATCTTCTTGGCCGAGGCTACGTTCAAATTGCCCATCATCCAGATACTGAAGCTGAGATCTTCAGTCTATTTAGTGGCATGGACACAGCTTCCATTGAAAACACCAATTTAGAGAGGGAGTATAGGACATTCCGGACCCTTTTCATCAACTTTCTAGAAGCTTATCGGCGCGTTGATCAGGAGGTTATCCTGGCTCGTGTTGTGAGAGCTCGTTACCAGGATCAGTCTGAGTTTCTGGCGTTGGCCCGTTACCTGGTTGACAAGCATGAGAAGGCTGCCGAGCTTGTCAACGAACGAGTCTCATTGTTGGTTCGTGAGAGGGAGAGGCTGGTGGAGCGTTTAGCCCTGACCCAGACCTACTACGAGCACGACTCGAGTGACATCGTGATGAAGTTCCAATGTGAATGGCTGGAAGAGAGGCTTGAATGCATGACTGTGGATATAGCCCTCGAGAGAGCCTTGATCCCGAATCTGGAGTCCGCCTCTGAATATCACGGAGCCAGCGCAACCAGGCTCAAGGAGAAATGCGATCGCCTCTTTCTCAAGCTTGCGGACCTCGATTCCCGGAGTGCTCAGCGCGTGCAGAGCATTAACTGTGTAGAGAGTCAGTTGAGCTCCTTTGTGGCGCTTATTAAGGCTCAGTTTGGTTTTACTTTTCCCCCTCGATGACTCGTTGTAAGGCTTGGTGTATGGAATGAAAGGATGGTTCTCATATGTTTGTGTTTTGTTTCATCCCATATATGGCTTAATGCATTTTCCTTGAGAAGTTTAAAGGAAGGTTTAGCTGTCTCAGATAGCTGGAAAATAAATCGAGCTATATAGTTCAGCCTGCCCATCAGGCTTCGAACTTCCTTCACTGAAGTGAGAGATTTTATTTCACAAATGGCCTTCACCTTTGACGAGTCGATCTCGATTCCTTTATTACTGACAATGAAACCAAATAGTTTGCTAGATGCTGCCCCGAACACACATTTTGTCAGATTGAGGCACCATTTGAATTTCCGAAGCCTATCAAACAGTTTTGTCAAGGTCTCCACATGATCTTGGTCACGCCGGGTCTTTGTTATCATGTCATCAACATAAACCTCGATCTCTTTGTGCATCTTGTCATGGAAGAGGGTAACCATTGCTCGTTGATATATTGCCTCGGCATTTTAGACCGAAAGGCATCACTCTGTAATGGAGTGTGCCCCACGGGGTTGTGAATGCCATCTTGATCTTGTCATTCTCATTCATTAGAATCTGGTTGTAACCAGAGAAACCATCCATGAATGAGAACAACTCGAATCATGCCGTACTATCTATGAGCATGTCAATGTGAGGGAGTGGAAAATCATCCTTCGGGCTAGCCTTGTTCAGATCCCGATAGTCTACACAAACTCACACCCGAACTCGGCCATCCTTTTTCATCACCGGGACTACGTTGGCGACCCAATCAGAGTACTGGGTAGCCTCGATAAATCATACATCAAGGAGCTTCATGACTTCTTCTTTGATTTTCCCTGCCAGCTCGGGTTTCGCCCTACGTTGTCTCTATTTCATCGGCTCCACCAAAGGGTCAGTGGGTAAACAGTATTCAACGATCGATCGATCGAGCCCTGGCATGTCTGCATATGACCATGCGAAAATATCCCGGTAGTCTCTCAGGAGCTTTGTTAGGCGTATAGCCAAATTGTCAGGAAGGTTTGCCCCAATTTTTAACTCTCTGGGGTTTTCTGTGTCGCCTAGATTGATCACCACAGTTTCTTCCCCGGTCAAAGATTTAGACTTCTCATGACGCTCCAAGTTCTGGCGTATTTCTTCATCATCATAATCAGGCCCGTCTGACTTATGGATATCATATGGATCTGCTGGCTCTCCCTCCTCGTCTTTGCCCCTAAAAGATGGAGTAGAGGGAATCAAAAGGACAAACAGGGTTCAAACCAGATGCATTTCACAAGCATCGAATTTTCGTGTTTTTGAAGGTTTCTTTGATTTTTGAAGGCCGGGGGACGAGAATTCTTGAAGAAGCCCAATCCTCAGTGCTTACCGTAGATGACAAATTTTCAATCGTTGGCTATCGTCATCGGATTGGTTTGGTATACTTCGACAAGATTCCAAAAATGATGACAAAACTTCTGTAATTTTATTGATTACGAATCAAAGAATTACATCTTATTGAAAGGGAAATCCTAGTAATTGAAAATGCAGCCTAGACATTTAGAAAGCAGGAAATGTCCCATGGAAGGGATGTGCATGAAATTAAAGGTTCAATCATTCGGGCCTGTGCCCGTCTCCATTGATGGTTCTCAAGTGTTCTGTGATCAGAAGATAGTCAAATGGAGTGGAAAATGCTTTTGTCAATCCGGTGTCAAATCTTGAGGTGATGGCACAAGGGTATCCGGAGCTCCTGCTTCACATGTGAAGCCATGTACAGGCCATCATGGACGTTCGCAAGCGTGGTGCGCTTGGCATAGACGTCATGATTGATACTCGACCTCTCAAAGGCACTGGGGGATGCGACTCGAATGTGAGGCAAAACCACTTCAGGTGTAATGGGCACAATAGCATGATTCCTCTGGAAGGACTCAATTTGCAATGGTAGCCATTTCGTTCGTTCTTTCATGCTAGCAAAATGTCTCAGTGTCTAATTGACTGGCTAGCTTTGTGGGGTGATCTTTGACGCATCATGGTTACCTGAATAAAGAAACAGGAATGCAATGAGTTTGAGATTGACAAAGGTCAGTCCATGACGAGTGCCTAGACTCTTTCCATCTGAGTGCAACTTATGGACAAAAGTGATAGTGCACATGTGGCATCAAAATTTCATTTCAGAAAATTTCAGTCTCGTTCACCTTTGGAAAACAATTCACGGAAATTCATGATATTCTTAAAATGATGCCGAAATTTACGGACATATGACTGAGAGGATCATGAACAACTTTCATGTTTTGAGCTTGGGCAAAAAACACATGGATCGATACAGTTTAATTCATCTTTCCAGAAAATTCTGATCAGAAAATGGATTCATCCGATTTTCACTTGGGAGCCAAGTGGTCCATCAAAACCTCGAATTAAGATCCCAAAATTTTTAGGCCTCTAGTTCAAAACCCATTTAACCACTTTTATGCTTTGAATCCTTGCAAAAGAGTCCATTAACTTGTGGTAAATGTCAAAATAATGTTGAGGCCCGAAAGATTCTGAAATCCAGACTGATTTGTTCTCATCTTAAATTCTGAAATAATTGGAAAACGTCTTGGATTGATCCGAAATTTTTATCTCTGATAGATTAGGATCTTCCAAACGTTTCTTGTGAAAAGGTGATGTTCCAATTATGGGCCAAAAATGGTGGAACAAATCATTGAACCAGTGAAGGTCGATCAGTCAGAATGCTTTGCAGTTTTCACGTATTCAGAAAAACGTGAGTTTGGCCCAACTTCGTCCCAAGCAAATGAAGTCCGTTGCTTCTGATTATTTTTACATGTTGAAAACCATTATGTTATCTACGACTTTTGTTAAGGGTGTTTGCCCAAAATTCGATCGCAGAATTTTACAAAAATCATGCAACACAACAAGGTAAATCAGAACATGGGGAGAAGTTCATTCGATTGTATTTCCTTGAAAAATTCGACCAACCTAAATGTCAATGGACCGACCCAAAATAACGACGTGAAATGAGTAAATTGGAAGAGAAGGTTAAGAAGCTTACCCATGGAAGACCACAATCACAAACACATGCGCATGAATGCAAATTCATTGATTAATGATCTTTTCAAAGTGAAATTCCAAAAACGGACCGTACCAATGGGGCTTGGTCGGGTCTGGTTTCCAGAATTCCGGCTATGGTCGAGATTCTGCCCGTGCCATTAGGGTATGGCCAGGGGAGAGATCTCCAACGCGAAGGAAAGTTCGGGATCGGGGACAGGAATCGACCGTACCTCGGGGGTGAGGTCGGGTGGATTCCCGCGCAATACCATCCTATTTACTAGCGACCCAGGTTTGGTCGCAGTGAAAGTGCGATGCAATAAACATGCGGGCACATGGCATATTATTCAGATCAGAAATAAAATCAAACTATATTACCCTGTAAAACAAAGGTTAATAGTTTAAATTTATCCTGCAAGAACATATAACACCTAAATAATTAGGGGTCAATCAAATAATGCCAACCAAAAATTATCACAAGAGATCGGCCTAAGCCCTCTTGAAATACATGAAACTTTCGAAAATTGTAAGGTCCACATTAGATCCAATTTTTCCGAAAATTCAAGTACAGTTCCCCAGTGGAGTCGCCAAGCTGTCGCGACCTAAAAATTCCGGGGAGTTTCCAGGTTAATGGATTACTAGATTAATTAAATGAATTAACCAACCTAGTCCGAGCTCTCCCAAGCTCTACCAATTCGCAACTTAGGTTTATGTTCAAATGATTTAAATTTTGGAGCCGCCACTAATCTTTTCTTGGTAGGTAGATTAGATACCTAAATAAAGTATCGGGAGAATACTTTATTTTCTGCTAACCAGAGATTCAAGTTCGGGGACTTGATTATGTTAATTTTCCAATTAACACCCTTTCGGTACCATTCTTGTGAAGATTTCTTGAACTGGCAAATTCAATGGATTCAAATTATAGAGCAAGGTGCAATTATGTTTTTTTGGGGTTTTCTTGATTTAATGGATGCTATGCAAATGCATGAATGCAACTATGATGTTGAACTATATGACAAGGAAATAATCATGCATGATGACTTTAGAAAAAGAAAATCAAATTTTAATGCAAGAAAAATATGAATTCGAACCTAAATGACATGCGACATGATTTCTTAGCCTATATGACATGCAAATGATGATATTGAGAAAATGGATTTTGATGCACAAAAACGTGAATTCTAATTACATGACATGCAATATGAAATCCATCCTATATGACATGCGACATGATTTAATTAAACTACATGACGAGCAAGAGTATTCTACCATGACATGCGAAATTTGAGGGTTTTATTCTAGCTTAAATGACATGCAAATTAAAATAGCAAAGCTAAAACTGTGTTCTAAATGACATGAAAATGCATGGATGATGAGACACAATGCATGACATGGAAATATGTATGAACTATACTATATGAAATGCACATGAATGACATTTTTTGGTATTTTTTATGTTATTTATGAAAAAAGGGGAATCAAATACTAATATAATGAACCTTGAGCATAGTACACCTTAATATCCGAAATTTTCGATGAATTCGCTTCGTACCCAAAGTTTAGGGTCGGAAGGGAATTTATTCACGTCGTACCCCGGGGGTGGGGTCGGATGGTGAATTTAAATATTATGAAATTGGTCGGTCCGGTCCCAAAGTTATGGGATGAGACGGACAATTTCATCGTGCAGATGACGTCGTACTTCGAGGGTGAAGTCGGATGGCCATGCACAAATTCCGAGGGACAAAGGCACAAGGAAGCATGTACTATACTCAAGGTCGATTACAAAAAATATTTGACTTTAGACTATAGTATAAAAAAGGAAAATGAATTTTCGGCCAACTAGAGGGAATTGCCGAATTATAAAGGGCAAGATTGCCCTATCCACAAAGGATCACATCTTGTTCAAGATTCAAACAATTCAAATTAAGTAACGAATATCGCAAAATATTCTAAAGATAGAATCCGTTACCAAATTCGCGGATAAGCTTCCTAAATTCGAACCGACGATGGATGACGATCGGCTCTTGGATCGTGGATCGGCAAGGGACTTGTGTGCGCACGGCTTCGAAGAGAACTCTTGAAGCACGCATTAGTGGTTACTGGATGTGCTTGAGTTGTTGACTTTTGGGGCCTCCATGTATTGCGCACCACTTCTTCGGCTCCATGGAAGATCAGCAAAGGCTTAGTGGATGATTGGCTGAATTGTGCACTACGCAATTGTGCATGGAGCACATTCTTTTACTTTCTCATCATGGGCTCTCTCCTTCTTCTTTAGTGGTGGCTTGCTATGGAGGCTCGACAAACCTTGTTCTTCGAGATTGAGCTTTCCTAATTTGGATTGCACACTACGGATCAACGACTAAGGTTGCTCGGCTAGGGCTCCTACGGTTCTCGAGCACGGATGGGATGAGCGAAACTTCGAGACCAGGCGAAGGACTTCAGGACCGGCTTTGGGATAATCGACGATGAAGGGACTACTCTGCAAAATAAAGAAAGTCAAGGCAAGGGGTCATCACGATGAACCTCACACTATGGTGTCTTCGTGCTATATGAGGTTATATTCTCTAAAGCATAAAACTCTCAATGTGCATTGGTGGGTGCTCCTTCCTTGTCAGATCCACGCCTAATGAATATCATTGATCCTGCAAGAAGAAACAAAAATGGACGGGACGGATACAAGACATGCTGAACATGGAGATAACCGAGAATTCATGGGAACTTCACTTCAGAGACACCATTGGGGACTGTTTGCAGCAATCGAATTGCAGGAAGCCCACCGTCGAGGCCGCTTGATTCTCCGAGAACGAACTATGGAATACGGACGAGACGCGACACAAACCGTTTAGAGAGAAACGGCATCAAGAACGTTGATCGTTGGTCGGCGATTGGTCTCGGCTGAACAAGGACTGACGGTAGAAGCGAAACCAGAGGCGCCCTATTTGGTGGTCGACTACCTCCCGGTTAGGCTGTCATGCTCGAAAAAACCTTTCGACCTCTGTCCTTTGAATCATCCCCCGTTCCATTTTCCTTTTTCCTGCATAGCTTATAGAAGAGTGATCATCAAATGGTACCTACCATTGGAGCACGACCTCCTCCACTCAACCCCATCAATCGTGAGATCCCACTAGAGAGTTAGTGGAGAAGGTTTTTGTGAGAGAGAATTTGTGGAGAGCTCCTTTGCTTTTCCTATTGCGAACGATCAGAGGGAGGATGAGTGGAGAGTGAATAAAAAATTGAGAGCCTGTGAGTGTTTTTTCTTCTTTTTCCTTGTCCTCCTCTTCTTTCTTTTGTTCTTTTGTTCCTCTAGTGGATGGTTCTCACGTATATTCAACTTGCAATTGATGATGGTGTTCCCCGTTCGCTTGCCTTTTGTGATTGTCTTTTATAATTGTTGGCCTCCCTTTCGTCTGGTGGAACTCCTCTTTTTCCAAACAAATTCCAGCGCCTATGCAACCTGTGGATCCGCCCAAAGTAGTAGAGATATTGCGCAAGAACGGCGAGTAGTTGGCTCAAACAATGAATAAAAACCTGCACGAAAACAACGGATTAGACTGCCCGAAAAAGATGCTGTTTTGACTCTGATCAGCAATAAGAGAGACCCCGAACAGCAGCTGGTTTACTCCCTAAACAGCCCTGAACTCGGTCTTTGAACGGCGAGAACTTGAGGCGCCAAACAACGAGGATAATCTGCACAAACCGTGGCTGTTCCAAGCACTGAACAGCGGGTATTTCGGTCCTCGAACAGCGGCTCGTGGTTTCCAATCGAAGGCTTCGGCTGAAGATTTTTTTTTCTCTTTATTCTCCCAAATGCCGAAAACGTTTTGGCAATTTAAGTCCAAATCGCCTGATAGATTAAGCTCAAATCCTCCGCCGCCGGCCCAATTTAGTATGCAAAATGCAATGCAATGCAGAGAAAATAAAATATGCAATGCATGAGAAAACATTTTTGGCGAGAATTAATTCTCATTTTATAAATGATTTAAAGAAAAATCAAAATTTAGGTGTCAACACTATTGTAACAAATGCGAAAAAACAAACACAGAACACAAGGGTTTACCTAGTTCGATCAACGTGATTTACGTCCACGGGCGAGGTAAAATAAGATTCCACTATGTTTAAAAAGTGTACTGATTACAAGCCTAGCAACAGTATATAAAGAGCCCCAAAAAAAGATTCATCAGAAGAATCAGATGAAGATGATTTAGAAGATTCAGACGATTCAGAAGATTCATCGTCTAGAAGATTCATCGAAAGATTCAAACGATTCATCAGAAGATTCAGATGATTCATCAGAAGATTCAGACGATTCAGAAGAAGATTTAGAAGATTCATCAGAAGATTCGGTTGTAATAAACGCGAAAAAATAAACACAGAACACAAGGATTTACCTGGTTCGATCAAGCTGATCTACGTCCACGGTCGAGGCCAAACAAGATTCCACTATGTTTACAGAGTGTACTGATTAGAACCCTAGGAATAGTAAAGAAAGAGCCCCCAAAAAAAGATTCATCAGAAGAATAAGAAAAAGTTGATTAAGAAGATTCATTAGAAGATTCTGTTGTAACAAACGCGGAAAAACAAACACATAACACAAGGATTTACCTAGGTAGATCAAGGTGATCTACATCCACGGGCGAGACAAAATAAGATTTCACTATGTTTAAAGAGTGTACTGATGACAACCCTAGCAACAATATAAAAAGAGCCCCCAAAAAAAGATTCATTAGAAAAATCAAAACAAGAAGATTCAGAAGATTTAGACGATTCTGAAGAAGATTCTGAAGAAGATTTAGAAGATTCAGAAAATTCATCAGAAGATTCAGACGATTCAGAAGACGATTCACAAGATTCATTGTCTAGAAGATTCAGAAGATTCATCAGAGGATTCAGAAGATTCAGAAGAAGATTCAGACTATTCAGAAGAAGATTCAGACGATTCAGAAGAAGATTCAGATGATTCATCAGAAGATTCTAATATAACAAACGTGGAAAAATAAACACAAAACACAAGGATTTACCTAGTTCGATCAAGGTGATCTACGTCCACGAGCGAGGCAAAATAAGATTCTACAATGTTTAAAAAGTGTACTGATTACAACCCTAGCAACAGTATATAAAGAGCCCCCAAAAAAAGATTCATCAGAAGAATCAGAAGGAGAGGATTTAGAAGATTCAGAAGAAGATTTAGACGATTCAGAAGAAGATTCAGAAGATTCATCGTCTAGAAGATTCATCAGAAGATTCAAACGATTCGGAAGAAGATTCAGAAGATTCTGTTGTAACAAACGCGAAAAAACAAACACAGAACACAAGGATTTACCTAGTTCGATCAAGGTGATCTACGTCCACGATCGAGGCAAAATAAGATTCCACTATGTTTAAAGAGTGTACTGATTACAACCCTAGCAACAGTAAAAAAAGAGCCCCCAAAAAAAGATTCATCAGAAGAATAAGATTCAGAAGATTCAGATGATTTAGAAGAAGATTGAGAAGATTCAGAAGAAGATTCATACGATTCAGAAGAAGATTCATCAGAAGATTCAGAATATTTAGAAGAAGATTAAGAAGATTCAGACGATTCAGAAGAAAATTCAAAAGATTCATCAGAAGATTCATCAAAAGATTCAGAAGACGATTCAGACAATTCAGAAGACGATTCAGACAATTCAGAAGAAGATTCAAATGATTCATCGTCTAGAAGATTCATCAGAAGATTCAGACGATTCAGAAGATTCAGACTATTCAGAAGAAGATTCATGAGAAGATTCAGAAGATTCATCAGAAGATTCTGTTGTAACAAATGCGGAAAAATAAACACAGAATACAAGGATTTACCTAGTTCGATCAAGGTGATTTATGTCCACGGGAGAGGCAAAACAAGATTCCACTATGTTTAAAGGGTGTACTGATTACAACCTAAGCAATTGTAAAAACAGAGCCCCCAAAAAAAGATTCATCAGAAGAAGAAGATTCAAAAGATTCAAAAGAAAATTCAGACGATTCAAAAGAAGATTCAGAAGATTCAGAAGAAGATTCAGACGATTCAGAAGAAGATTCAAAAGATTCATTGGCTAGAAGATTCATCGGAAGATTCAGAAGATTCAGAAGATTCGGACGATTCAGAAGAAGATTCAGAAGATTCCGACGATTCAAAAGAAGATTCAAATGATTTATCTGAAGATTCATTAGAAGATTGAGACGATTCAGATGAAGATTCAGAAGATTCATCATAAGATTCTGTTGTAACAAACGCGAAAAAATAAACACAGAACACAAGGATTTACCTAGTTCGATCAAGATAATCTCCGTCCACGGGCGAGACAAAATAAGATTCCACTATGTTTAAAGAGTGTACTGATTACAACCCTAGCAACAGTATAAAAATAGCCCCCAAAAAAAGATTCATCGGAAGAATCAGAATAAGAAGATTCAGAAGATTCATGATAAGATTCAGACAATTCAGAAGAAGATTCAGAAGACTCATCAGAAGATTCAAAAGAAGATTCAAAAAATTCAGAAGAAGATTCAGACGATTCAGAAGAAGATTCAGAAGATTCGTTGTCTAGAAGATTCAGAAGATTCAGACGATTCAAACGATTCATCAGAAGATTCAGATGATTCATCAGAAGATTCAGATGGTTCATCAGAAGATTCAGAAGATTCATCATTTAGAAGATTCATTAGAAGATTCAGACAATTCAGAAGAAGATTCTAATTATTCATTAGAAGATTCAGAACATTCATCAGAAGATTCTGTTGTAACAAACGCGGAAAAACAAACACAGAACACAAGGTTTTACCTGGTTCGATCAAGGTGATCTACGTCCACGGGCGTGGCAAAAGAAGATTCCACTATGTTTAAAGAGTGTACTGATTACAACCCTTGTAACAGTATAAAAAGAGCCCCCAAAAAAAGATTCATCAGAAGAATCAGAAGAAGAAGATTCAGAAGATTCATCAAAAGATTCAGATGATTCAGAAGAAGTTTCAGAAGATTCATCAGAAGATTTAGAAGATTCAGATGATTCAGAAGATTCAGAAGAAGATTCAAACGATTCATCAGAAGATTCAGATGATTCATTAGAAGATTCAAATGATTCATCAGAAGATTCAGACGATTCAGAAGAAGATTCAAAAAATTCATCAAACGATTCATCAGAAGATTCTGTTGTAACAAACGCGAAAAAATAAACACAGAACACAAGGATTTATCTGGTTCGATCAAGGTGATCTACATCCACGGGTGAGGCAAAACAAGATTCCACTATATTTAAAGAGTATACTGATTACAACCCTAGCAACAGTATAAAAAGAGCACCCTAAAAAAGATTCATCAAAAGAATCAGAAGAAGAAGATTTCGAAGATTCATCAGAAGATTCAGAAGATTCAGAAGATTCATCGTCAAGAAGATTCAGAAGATTCATCGTCTAGAAGATTTATCGTCTAGAAGATTTATCAGAAGATTCGTCAGAAAATTCAGAAGAAGATTCAGACGATTCAGAAGAAGATTCAGATGATTCATCAGAAGATTTAAATGATTCAGAGGAAGATTCAGGTGATTCAGAAGAAGATTCAGATGATTCATTAGAAGATTCTATTGTAACAAATGCGGAAAAACAAACACATAACACAAGGATTTACCTAGTTCGATCATGGTGATCTACGTCCACGGGCGAGGCAAAACAAGATTCCACTATGTTTAAAGAGTGTACTGATTACAACCCTAGCATTAGAAGATTCATCAGAAGATTCAGATGTTTCATCAGAAGATTCCTCCTCAATCAAGGTGATCTACGTCCACGGGCGAGGCACAACAAGATTCCACTATGTTGAAAGAGTGTACTGATTATAACCCTAGCAACAGAAGATTCATCTAAAGATTCAGAAGAAGATTCAGAAGATTCATTCGAAGATTCAAATGTTTCATCAGAAGATTTCTCCTCAGCTATTTCGAGTACAATAGGAACGATGAGAACATGTGAAGTTTGTCTAAACGAATCATAGTGTATAGTTCGCCTACCCCTATGCAAATTCCTCCTCCTCCTAACCACGACGCAGATGCAAGGGTAACTTCTCGACGTAGTTGAGGAAGAACAGAGTTTGAAAATATCCCGAGTTCATTCATATACACTCTAGGTCTACAAACTATATTCTCTTCCTCAAAGTCTCATGTTATTAAGAGCTTAGAGTTCGATACAACGAGTTGTTTCCGCAAGTATACTCTCCACTTGTCACTCTATTGATCTTACATAAGTCCGAATTTCTAGTCAGGATAGGACTGGATATGATAGGATAAGAAATCTAGAGATTTGATCATATCCTATTTCCCGTTTGGTAAACTGCGGATTTAAAGTCGGATATCTTTATATCCTATCCTATCCATTGTTTGGTAGAAGCTGGATATCAATATAATGATTCTTGACTTGTACTATCCGAAGGCTCTTCTCTAGAGTCGACGCAGCGGATCTGCGGCCGCTCGTCGTGTCGGAGCTAGAGGGGAACATCAAACATCATAAACATTCCTACATTTCAAACAGTTAATGAATGTAGTTATTGTTTATGAGAGCAAACAGATTATAGGATTCGCGATCTTAGTTAATCAAGTATCTCATCGAATTCGAGGCACGGGATCCCTCCTTTCTTGAGCATATAGTCGATCTCCTTGGCAGCTGAATCGTCCGATAGAGGAGGGAGGTAAGAAAGGGTCTCGAACTTCTTCTTGTTGATCGGATTCCATGTCTATGGAATGGAACAGAGGCAATTGAATCGCAAAAAAAGAAAAAAGAAAAAGGAAACTGATGGTTAAGTGATATGAACTTCTGTGCAAGTCCAGAACAACTTTGGATCATTTGGTTATCTGTGCAAACATTACCTTCATGCCGCAAGTTTTAGAACCATTCGAGACAGTTCTCTGGAATCTTTTACCGGGAACAGCTTAAATTGCTGTAGTTGCAAGCCAACATAACCTGATCCGACGACCGGAGCGGTAAAAGTCGATGCAGACACAAAGAAAATGTTCGGTCTCATTTGAGGCCGAACATCATTCTAATGAAATGAAGTCCCTCCTTTATTACTCTACCAAAGAAAATCGAAAAATTACATGCCGGAGAAGTTGCCCGCCGCCGTCGGAGAGGCGGCCGCCGCAACCGAAGAGGCAGCTGGGCGTGGCGGAGAGGCGAATGAGGCATAGCGCAATGGACAAGAGAAATCCTATCCGGCTCTATCTCACCTCTCCCTTAGGATTATTATATCCCTCCTATATCCCATCTATATCCCTTTTATCCTGTCCTGGATAGCTACCAAACACGGGATATGATAAAACATATTTTATCCTGAGTTTTATTCGGACGACCAAACGTAGCCATATGGTATATATCAATGGTTTCTGGAGACTAAAAGGCAGTCCATTTGAAAGGTCAAAGAAGGCTCCACCACAATGTTAGGCTCATCCGGTCTTCAGAGTCCAAATTCACCAAAAGGAAGGACGTCAGTGTGGTTTTTAAATTAGATCATTCACTGAAAATGAAGAAAACCTTTCTTCCTCCTGTCTTTTCTACCATTTTGATGATGCATCCATACATTTCAGAAGATGGATGTATAGAAGAAAGACTTGAAATAGAAGCTTTCAACTCTAAAGGACATCATCTTGTCCATTTAAAGATTCTCATAGGGGTCATTGCTTTTGGGATTTAGATTGCCGATGTGAACTTCGTCTAGCTCCTCTAGAAGAATAATAAGACAGGCCGTCAAAGAAGAAGAAAAAATCCTATTCATCTGCGCATGAGTTCTTCCAAAGGTGGGAAGATGGTGACGCTACTATTGGTCCCCTTGGAGAAGATGGTGGTAAGTACCAATATCTATATCTTACTAAGCAGCCAGATACTATCTTCCTCCACTGCCTTTTCCACCGCCATCACCGAAACACAAACCCACTCTTCCGGAGGCAAAGCCACCTTCTTCCAAACCAATCTGTCCGTCTTTGAAAACCCATATCTCAAATGGGTAAAGAAACATCCATATCGTCAAAAGCAGTTTGCACAATTGTGAAGGCCGCCAACTCCAGTTCTTCCTTTTGGGGAACTTCCACAGTCCCATTGTACTCAACATTCCCCTCCTCAAGCCCTTAAAATGTTTATATGTTCCGGTCTTCAGATTTTTCTGCTTTAAAGGAATTTACTGGATCATCTGATATCAGCACATGCCAAACGTGCCAAAACCCACCGGGGTAGATGAGCATGGAAGAATCAGAGAAAGTAGACCCTACAGAAGCTATTCTTTAACTGGTAAACAGAGAATGCTCTTACTCAAAATAATGTGCTCAAGTCCATTGACTCCAAGCCGCTCACAGTTTAGTCAATGTTTAGAAAGCTATCAGATGTGCAACTTCGACTTGACCGTATAGGCCACAAGGTTGATCAGACACAGTAGCGGCTATCAATAAACTACTTCAAACTTTTCAAGATAGACTTAAGAAGACAGAAAGTGAGGCCATTATAATTCATCTCTTGAAATTGAAAAACTTAAAGAGAGGCAATCAACTCTCTTCAGGAGAAACAATCTGTTTCACCTCCCTCTTGCGAAGCAGCATCCTTCCTTTCATGGAAGGGCCAAGAGGCAACAACTTTCCTCCAAGGACATTGTCTATCTTCTCCGCTTTAGGAGAAGAAAGCACAACAAAATCCAAGATATGAAGAAAAAAGAAGAGATTGTTGAAAGGAAATTACTGGCAGGACTGGGCTCATGGGTGATTTCAAATCCTATCGGGTCATATATGAGGGATCATCATTGTCAGATTTTACCGGTCATTGTTGCAGTAAACCCAGCAACTTCTAAACAAAGTTCTGCGAAAAAGGTCAGATGACGAGCCATCTGCAAAGCTGTCAGAAGATGATTCTGACACCTCCTCACAATTAACTGTTTCCATTCCTAAAAAAGGAACCACTTCCGACAAATTTCATTAAACAACCACTTTAAGCTTACGAGCCTTACTAATATCAAAGTTTCTATGTGCAGCTGCTTTCAAGAATATTGACAATCACTGACTCTATTTTTTTGTTCACCTATTTAAAGTCCCTCCAAGTTTTACCGAACTTTCCATCCTAAACTTCTACACTTTCTACTCAAGTGCCTCCAACTTGTAGACTCCTTTACGCTCAATCCCTTATTCACCATTGATAGAGGACTCATAATATTTACACATCCTCTAAAGAATATCATCCACATAACGGCTTATGCATCTTTCACCATGTTCTGCTTAACCAATTAAATACATTAGTAGCATTTGATTATTTTGCCATTTTCAAAATATCATAAGGGATTTTTGTAACGCCCTAAACTTATAATTTGTTCAATGTAGTCCATGAACTGTAGCTCAATGTGCAATGTGGTCCATGAACTTTTAATTTGTTCAATATTGTACTTGGACTTTTACTACGTGATCCATTTAGTTCCTGAACTATAAGAAAATGTTCAATGTTGTCCCTAAACTTGAATTAATAGAAGAGCAACATTGAAAATTTTGATAATTTATGGACTAAGTTGGACATATTTCAAAAGTTCGGTGACCATATTGAACAAATTAAAATTTTAGGGACCACATTGTATATTGGGCTAAAGTTCAGGGACTAGAACAAATTAAAAGTTTAGAGACCACATTGCACATTGGACCAAAATTTAAGGATCATTTCTGTCATTATCCCTTCTATTTATGGTTTCATTAAATCAGCTTACCATTATTACTATCATTGTTATTATGACTAATTTTGCATAGCCTAAATACCATTCTACCATTTCTCCAATAGCATCAACAGAATAAAACTATTTTAAGAATTTCTCATAATGCTTTTATTTATCCTTGGCGACAGTGATAAATAATTTCAAAAATTCTTATTAATTAAGTATTTTTGTTTAAAAAATCATATCTGCTTACTTTTACTTTAGAGTCAACCCACGCGAAAGATATGTGGACCACCTCTTTTTTATATTTCCTATCAAAACTATAACTAACAATTTTGATAGTGATAGCAAGTCCATAATCATTTATAGCTTTTCCATTTTATACTAAACGAAACTGCAGTTATCATATTATAAATAATCAATTTTCTTACCAACTTTAGACATGGGTTTCAGCAAGTCAAACTTATCGACCATATTATACTTTATGTGACCTTATGATCTTGAAAATATCTGAGAAATTATATAAGTACAGGTAATATAGAAAAGAAAAAAATTAGAGCAAATGAAAATAGAGGATAAAGGAAAATTGAAAAGGAATGAAAAGGAAGAAAAAGATGACTACAGGGAGAGTTTTTGAGAGGGTGACGGTCCCTCTCTAAAATTATACTTTCATATATCAATCATATGAGAAATAGTATTCGATTTTCACATAATTTTCCAAATGTAATCTTACTTGTTATTTTTTTTTTCTATTCGACAACAAAAAGGGAATAAATGGGAGTTGAAACTCCATATGTATGTATAGCAACTAGTAGGGGTGATCGGTTCGAGGTTGGGTGGTTTCCACCCTTGAACCGAGAACCACCCGCTAGGGACTGGTTCCACAAAATGGGAACCATGAACCACCCGCTCGTTCCATGGGCCAACTCGAGAACCACCCCACCGGTCCGGTTCGGTTCCCCGGTGGGTCCACGGAACCGGCTCTACTAAGTACCGAGCATTAACATCAATTAAAAAAAAAATGTACGCGAGGGTGTAAAAAGAATTTCATATTGTTTGTAAAAAAGACTTCCCTTTACAATTGCCCAAAAACCCAGAAAAGAAACCCCCTAGCAGTTTCCATCAAACCACGCCTCCCAAATTACGAGGGACGATGAAACTACAAAAGATAAAAAGAATGCAAAGGGGAATAGCTGAACACAAGATATATATATCTTTTAGAAATTATTATTTCAAGATTAAATAAAATCACGTGAATTAAGAATAATAAAAACAGCAAAAGTAATATATAAAACATCAATAAAATAACACAGAAGAAAAGCACCATCCACTAGAAGGGTGAACCTCCCTTAATCGAGGTAAACCTCTTTCAAGTATGGTATAAACTGATAAGTAAATAAATTGTGATGTAAGCTGATAAATAAATTGCTATTTAAAGTAAAACCATCCCCAAGCGTAGTAAACTACACTCAAGTGGGGTATGAGTAACGTGAAGATAAATCAATATAATGTGACCCTTTTCAAGGGCGGTAATCTGCGCTCAAGGATGATCCCCATAATAATAAAAGAAATAAGAAGAGATCTGGGGATGTGGGGGACATTCTCCTTTACATTTTGATTTAGTTGTTTCGGTATAAGAGGGATCATATTGTGCACAAAAATCACCTAGATCCTTATTACCAAGTGATTATTCTTTTCTAAGTTATCTCTGTAATTGAATTACACATCTGTGTTCCTTGTTTATACACATAAGAAATTAGTTCTCCATATTATAATAGGTGATAAGGTATTTGACCATCATTTTCTTCTCAACAATTCATATCAATACTAGACTTTGATGGCAATAGAAGAAGGATTCTTCAGTGAAGATCCAAAAATCTTTGCAAAAAATATTTTCTCAGAAGGATGGCTTTACAAGCCACATGATCTGAGCAAACCCCATGCTTATTATGAGCAATTTTTGTTAGAAACAAAATCAGTCAATTTTAAACACTTTACCAAGCCCGATAATCCCAATGACATCACCCACTCTATAGCCAAAATCCTTCAAGTCATATCTCCATCCCAATGGAAACCAACCCCTCACTCTCCTTTAAAATTTCAATCCCGCTTAAGCACAAGATTACCGTATCTTCCCAACTTCACATACTGGGATTACCAACAGGCATGGTGGATTGCTTTCTACTGCCAAAATAAAGATAATTATCACTCATGGCTTTTCTATTTCAAAACAGATTTTCCCGTTGAATAATTACCCTACTGGTTTGTTCATTGGTGGCAACATTTTGGGCCATCTATTGAAATATTACCTCCATCAATAAAAAAAAAAACATCTTGAAAATTTTCACAATCATTTTTTTCCAACAATGAACAAGCCATGAATCAAAATTCTCAACTCTCATGCACTTCTTCATCTACTTCAGAGTTTCTTGGGTTTCAGCCTGAGAATTTGATTACAATCAACATGGTCATGTCCCACATCTAGTCAGATGATACAAAACTAAATGGTGGGATAATTTCAAATTTTGTGGATCAAGTCTTTGAACAGCCAGTATTAAACTAGCTTAACAAAAGAAATAACACTCCATTACCAATTGATTGGAGAATTGCCCAATTCCTTCAACAAAAATCTATTGTGACATCCCAACTTGCAGTAATACAATCACCACAACAGTTTGTCTCGGCACTTGAACAAATCATTTTGGAGATAAAATCACAAAATGACTCTACAGAAAGCCATCACAGTGGAGACACCAATGAAGATGATTGCTATGGCATCAACTTGTCAGAAGATGATGAAGACCGAGAAGAATAAGAATCATCACTCTTCAGCATCTATGTCAGCCTGGGTTTTGGGTGCTGGTAATGATAGGGTCTGTGATCTGGTTTTTGGCTTTTGGGATGATGACGATGATAAGGTTTATTTTTTGGGTTATGAATTGGTTTAATCATTTTGGCTATTTCTTCAGGGAAAATTTGGTGGAGGTATGATAGTACATCTGCAGGTGATTCGGGTGTTTCGTTTTTGATTATTTCCGACCATTCTTGAAGCTGGTCCATTAATGGAGATAGGTTCTGTGATTTAGGCTTTGGTTCTGGTGATTCAGGAATGCCTTTTCCCTTTTCTTTTCTGGATAATTTGGGAGGCATGATTGCGTTCCTTGTAAGAATTCTCTTGTAAGAAAATCAGGTAATGAATTTGAAGAACCATTTATAAAATCAATATCGAAATCAAAAACTGAAAGAATGCTTGCCATCTGGCAAAAATTTGTTTTGATGCAATATTTAATACATCCTTTTGTAAAACTTATTTTGCTGATTTGCAGTCAATGCGTAAAATAAAATTTTGATTTAATAAATCTCCTTAAATTATATATACATAATACAATTGCTAATAACTCTTTTTTGATAGTAGAATAATTTTGCTGAGTTGGGTTCCAATGTTTAGAGATGAATTGGACAATTTGTTCTTTATTATTTTTAGCTTGTTTCAATATTCCTCCATATCCTATTTTTGAAGCATCTGTTTCTACAATTTAAAAAGCATTCAAGTCTGCTAAATGTAAACAGGGTATTTCTTTAACATGCATCTTGATTTGTCTAACAATACTAGTGTGGGTTGTTGTCCATGGTGGGGGATTTTACTGCAATCTCTGATGCAAAGGTTTACAAAGTAGATTGATATTTGAGAAGAAATATGTGATGTAATTGAGACTTCCTAGAAACTTTTATAATTGGGTTTTATCTCTAGTTTCATCTGGAAACTTTTCTACAAATATATAATGATCCCAAAATTTCAGTCAGCTTGTCTCAACATGCCGTCACAATAAATACTGATGAGCTTTGATTAACGGCATTAGAAATTAACAACGAGATGACGGAAAATATATTGTGCTAGAACTTGGTCCCCATTGAGCTGAGTACATGAGAAATGGGACCAAACGAGGGCGACGGCGACACGTGGCAGACGGCATCGGACGGTGCCATGTGTCTCCTTGACACGTGGCGGGGAGTACGCCAAGTGGTACGACCGGAGTGCCACGTGGGCACTCGATGGCACTACTGGCCCTACGTGTCAGCCACGAGCTAACACATGGCAGGCCACGTGGCAGTGGTGATGTGCCATGTGGCACCGCCGACCGACCCCTCTCCCCTATATATATCCCTAGTCATCAATTCATTTCTCCATTCGATTGCCAGAACGAATCATCTCGCACCCCCGACCCTCTCTGCCGACCGCCCGCCATCGCCACACCGTCCTCACTCTACCGCCGCGAATAGGCCTCCAAGGATGCCTTTGTCGTCGCCACAACCCTTGAGTACCAATCGAGGTTGTGATCGGAGCAGTTG
This sequence comes from Lenwebbia sp. NSW1173648, assembly GCA_029784005.1. NCBI lineage: Eukaryota > Viridiplantae > Streptophyta > Magnoliopsida > Myrtales > Myrtaceae > Lenwebbia > Lenwebbia sp. NSW1173648. Next base: position 43,781,802 of record JARCGZ010000001.1, read on the forward strand.
ATAGGTTATCATCTCAAGCGATTGAAATTCTAACTCTTATAGCCTTTAGGGATTGACGTTAAAATCATATGAATGCTTGAAAGGATATGTGTTCATATTTATGAATTCATGGCTGAATTGAGTAATGAATGCGTTTTTGATGAAAATGCCGATAAAGGTAAGCTTGCATTGCATATGCACGTCATTGCATTTCATGGTGAGATGAGAGAATGATACCATCGATGATGTCCGGATGATGCCCCGTGGGAGCCGGTATGGAATTCGGGATGCTTTCAACGAGTGGAGATGCCCCTGCTGTGTGATCTGGGATGCCTCGGGGGCGAGAAGCCGCGTGAGTGTTCCACGAAAAACGGCTTGATGTGCTGAATTGTATGTGGAAATGTGAGATTGAGAGAGTTGCATGCATATATCTCATACATGAGAATCGCGAATATGGAAGCTGCAAAATCATCTCATGATATCGAATTTTAAAAGCATGATGATATGTTCTGATTTCAATGCCTTAAAGTTATGGTGTTAGACTTTCATTCGCGGGGCTTAGGCTCACTGTCGAATAATTGTGGTTTCAGATAAGTGAAAATGCCATATATACACTCCGCAACTCCTACTGCATTGTATGGTGTTCCTAGAGATTGTATCAGTTCGTGGGAAGATCATGTAGACCACGAGTTTCCGAAAGTTCACTTTAAAAAGTTAGTTAGTATTTTGACGGTCGACGTGGGTTTGTCCTTCACCCGGTGTTGTTTCGCTTCGTGGCCATGTACATAGTTGGCCAAGATGGTGAGCTGTTGGGTCCTCTTCCGTTACCTCTTCAGGATGGCAATAGTGGCGCCGGGAGTGGTCGAGAATAGAATGGCATTGAGATGTAGCAAGCTGGGCGAGTAGGTTGGGAGTACGGCCATGTATCTTTTTGGTTGGCCAATGTAAGATAGTTTTGGAAGGGGTTTTGTGATGGTTTGAATAAGGATGGTGTGTTTTGATCCCGCTCTCCTAGTGTTTTAAACCCATGTAAAAAGAAAGTAATGGCCATCCTTGTATATATGTCTGAATGAAACGAGTTGCTAGAACTTTTATGAAAAAGAAGCTGGATTGCTGCTAATGTGCTTGGTAATGAGTATGGATAGAACAACCCATGAAATGCCATACCCTATTAGGCGTGCCTGCCGATTGTGTTGTCATGCACTTGTGTTTGTATGGCCGACTGTTTGATTTTCAGTTAGTCTTCCGTATGCACCATTGTATCTAAATAACAAAAGATTAAAGCAGAGCGCGTAGTTAGTAGGCAGGTGGCGAACTGGGGCGCCACAAAATAAGATTGACCTTTCAATTGGAATGATTGTTCCTGAGTAATAGTGCCCTAAAAAACTAATTCTTGTTTGGAAAAGTGATATTTTAGTAGGAGAAACAACTAAACCAGTTTTCCTTATAACACTTATAAGCACATATATATTTTTAAAATGTTGATCAATATTAGAAGAAAATATGACATCATCAATATATACTATGATATATTTTGGATATGGGTTAAAAATATCATTTATTATTCTTTGAAATTCAAAAGGAGCATTTTTTAGTCCAAAAGGCAAAACAATCCATTTATATTACGGGACTGTAGATGCTGTTTTATATTTATCTTCTTCTGCGATTTGAATTTGCCAAAATCCCAATTTCACGTCAAATTTTGAAAAAATTCTTGAACTATGGAGTCTATTTAATAAGTCTTTTTTATTACGAATTGGATGTCTTATCCATTTGAGGGCTTTATAAGGGTTGTAATTGATAACTAACCTGGGTACCCCTCTATCTAATTCAGCACTTTTGTTGACATAAAAGGCAGAACAACTCCATAGTGACTGACTTTTCCTAATAAGTCTCTTATCTAAAAGATCCTGAATTTCTTTTTGGCAAGATGGCAAAACGTCTTGATTCATTTGTGTCGGTCTAGATTTTGTAGGGATTTGTTTTTCTGAAAAATCTGTTTCACAGGGTAAGCTAACAATATGTTTCTTTCTTTCCCAGAAAGCATTGGGTAGAGTAGAGCATACAGTTTGTTCTATGTATTTTTGAAGAGAGGTGATCTTACTTTTGAGTTTAGGTTCAAGAAGATTTTGTTCTATTCTATTGAATTCTAAATCTTCTTTCAGATATTTGAGTTAATTTTCTTTATCCTTGATAAGACAATTAATTTCTGCAATCGAATGTTCTTGCAAAAGATTTAAATTCCTTGTTTGTGGTTTTGAGATGAGTTTGAAAACAACTTTTTTGTTTAAAGCTTGTGTTTCAATTCCTTCATTTGTAACAGCAAAATGTTGAATTAATTGTATGAATGGTGTTCCAAGGATCACTTGTTATTTCATATCTTTTACTAAAAGAAAAGAAGTCTTATATGACATTTGGTCTTTTACTACCGCGTCTTATACATAGAAATAGGTCCGATCCGATTGGTCCTGGTGGGTGATTCCCACCTAGAACCGGGAATTGGACTGATACCCGCTGGTTCCAGCAAACTGGAATAGAGAGTCGGACCGGTACCTGGTGAGAACCACCCAAAACTAGCCGGTTCGCTCCAGTCCGGTCCGGTTCGGGTGGATCCCGATTTTTTTCTCACCCCTATTAACTAGCAAGAAAGTCCACACATGTCAATAAGTATGATGATCGATCCAATTGTGATCGACGTTCTTTCAATAGAAGCAATACGGAGTGAGACGCGTCAGAATGGTGATCAAAGTAGATTTAGGACCGCAAGAGCATCATCGGGTCACCATCCATAATCTTCTCATAGCGAATGTCACTTAAACAAAACGATAACGTTACTCTCTGAAGTTCAGATTTTATTGCAGGACAATTGCCTGAAAATTATTCAGCAGCAAATGCTCGAACTCTGCATATCAAAGATGCAGCGAAAAAAGCAGACATGTTTTCTAAGCAGCTTTCCATGAAGAAAGGGGTGGAGTGTCGGAGTTTTCCCATGTGGAGCTGCTGCCGTCGTACCTGCCACCCTTGACATTGTCTGCAGAAGCAACTGATTCGAGCTCGGCCATCTCTTCTGGTGTGAGCTTCACAGACAGAGCTCCAATGTTCTGGTTGAAATTCTCGATCTTGGTTGTGCCAGGAATCGGGCAGACGTCGTCGCCCTGGTGGTGTACCCAGGCGAGGGCTAACTGCGATGGGGTGCATCCCTTTCTTTGTGCAATTTCATTCACTCGATCGAACAACTTCGCATTGTGAGCCAAGTTCTCTGGCTGGAACCTTGGTAGGGACTGCATAACCCAGAGAACTGTCTCAGCGGAGAGCAATTGAGCAACTATCATTTTCTGTTTTTTAAACAAGATCCTACGTGCAACAAGTGCAAACAATGCTAGAAGTGGTTGCATTGAATGCCATCAGATTGTCTTGTTACTTGATATGTAAAGCATTTGGAATTCAAAATCATAAGCATTCGAAAGATTTCTGTTGTTTAGCAGAAAGAGACCTGTCTGTAATCATCCTTGGAGAGATTCTCCAACAACTTGGAACCAACAGAAAAGAATCCTCGTCCTAACGGACTGTACGCAACGATTCCAATGCCAAGCTCCCTAGTCACAATGTCGCGGAAGAGCAGAGTTAGAGAAAGCTGTCGTTCCTGCATAAACAAATTGACAGAGTGATTTGTTACCTGCATGTGGGAATGATCTCCGCCTCCACATCTCTCGACCACAGCGACCACTCCAATTGCACCGCTGTGATGGGATGAACAGCATGTGCTCTTCGGATGGTTGATGCAGAGGCCTCCGATAAACCGATGTACTTGATTTTACCCTCTTCAACGAGTTTCTTGAGCTCTCCAATCTTTGAATATTCACAAGTCATAAGCAACTGATCATATGGCACAGAGAAAGTCTCAACAGAGGGAAAGGTTTAATGAGGATCCGTACAGTGATTTCAATGGGGACCCGAGTGTCGATACGGTGCTGGTAGTAGAGGTCGATGCAATCGATGTCGAGCCGCTTCAGGCTGGCCTCGCAAGCCGCCCTCACGTATGCCGGATCGCCCTGTGCCCCCCACTTGCCGTCTGCAAAGCTGAATCCAAACTTGGTCGCCAATTCCACCTTCTGTCTCACCCCTTCCTTCATTGCCTGCTCAAAAATCGACGCTAAATCACTATAACAAAACCCCAAGAAAACCAAGATGACGCCGAGGAGTATCTAAAAAGCAGACCTTTCCTAGGAGGATTTCGTTGGTGTGGGGGCCGTAGACATCGGAGGTGTCGAGCAAGGTGACGCCGGAGCCCACGGCATGGTGGATGAGCGCCACCATGTCGGACTCGGACTTGGGAGCGCCATAGAAGGCGGACATGCCCATGCAGCCCAGCCCCTGCGCGGAGACCTCGAGACCCTGCGACCCCAACTTGATCCTCCTCACCGTCGACGACGCCATTGCCGTGTCTCGCTCAAGGTCGATGCAAAGAAGAGAATGGAGAAGAAACAGATTTGAGAGCTCGCTCACTAGCTTGGATCACTCCCTGCGCTGAGACCAGCTTTATATAGGAGAGTGAAGAGCTGCAAAAGACGCACGTGCTTACGTAAGGGTCTCGTAATTACCACATTTACCTCTAACATAAATTCTTCCGAAGATGTTTGTAATCGTTTGAAAATTAGTCATGTAAATTAAAGGCACTTCCAAATTGAGTAGCTGCCGACCTTAGCCCACCAGCTGTACGTTTTTCCGTATTATCAAGTTATGTAAAGAAATAGATTAAGGGATGGGGGGAAGCCGCTATCCTTAGCCACCACCTCTTTTGCTTTTTTGCATTATCAAGTTATTAGGTACTTTATAAATTAAAAATTACCAAAAATCTCACAATATAACATTATCACACACTAATTCTATACTTTATTTTTGTAACATTTGTTTTTGTAACATCAAATTCTCAAATTTGTACATATATGACATTTTATCCTACTTTTAGGTTCCGTCAACGAGCATTGTCAAAAATATGCCTACATGGTCGATAACGATGTAAGGAAAATGGTGTTGACATAGCGCCCATATGACTTAAGTGAAATAAAAAGGACATCATTTTGGTTTAAAAAAAAAATCATCCAACGGAACCTTAACGGATGGTAATGTGTCACAAAAGTAAATTTTAGGTTTTTTTATGTCACCAGAAATCTTTTAGGTTAAATGTATTACTGGGGCATAGCTTGGGGTTTTTGATATCTAATAAAGTTGGTTCAAGGTAAATGTGTCACAGTTGACATAATTTAGGATTTTTGGTGGCTGTTTTCCTTAATTTTTGTTTTCTATTATTCACTCTTAGGATTTCATTTAATATTGTCAGATGTTCTACCTTTGCCATGTGTGTTTTATACTTTCTAGAGGAATAGTACGTTGATATATAGGTTTACTATGTGAGATTGGCAAATAATTCCATGTTGTCTTGTCCACAAACACAACGCTAATGAATTAAATTAGGCAATAAGCACACTAAAGTGCCAAAAGTTTGGTACGACACTCACTTTAGCATGAAATTTTTTTGCTAGATCACTTCAGTGCCAAATCGGAGAGAAGGCAATCACTTAAGTGCATCCGGCCACAAAGTCCGACCAAAAGTCCTAAGTGCTTTATTAACAAGCTTTTTTTGTCTAGTGGATTTTTATGAGAAAAAGAAAGGCCACGTGGGAATGCAAAGATAAAAATCTGGTCTGTCTCGGGTCTTCTCGATTCACAGAAATTCTCTCTCACGACGATCATCCTCAGGTATCATAGTTGCAGTTTTCTCTGACGATTGGGGATTGGTCTTCCTCGAGTCTCGAAGATCGTTCGTCGTGGATTGTTTTCGTCGATCTCGGGACGATTTTCTTCGTTCCAGCGCCTCCGAACGTGATTTACTGCCATGGATTTCTTACAAAAGAAAGGATCTTGATAAGCCCTCTTAAAATTATCTATAGAAAGAGCACGTAATTCTTTTGTAAGAACAGCACTTCCTTTCAAAGAACTCTGTCCTCTTGAGCTCCTTGAGGTCTTCCAGATTACCAATGAATAACTGCCGTAGAATTCGGATTACTTGGTTGAATTTTTGCACGACCAAGCCTGTTTGAAAAGAGACGTCCACCAATCTTGGCTACTTCTTGTGAATCTGCTGACAAATTCAGTGTGCATATAATTATGCCCAACTTCTCGTGTTAAGGGCTTGGTAGTTAACCAGTTCATCAAGTGTGAAAGACACTCCTGATGATGTAGTAGAACTAACAGTTTGCCTCTTATGTCTTCCTGTTGCTCCTGGTTCCGAGGTTGTGGATCTCATATCTTCTTCATCTGAACTAACAGTTATTTCGACCGAGAGAATGAAATTGCGGAAAGAAAGGGATGCACCCCGTCACAGTTAGCCCTCGTCTGGGTACACAACCAGGGCGATGACGTCTGCCCGATTCCCGGCACGACCAAGATCGAGAATTTCAACCAGAACGTCGGAGCTCTGTCCGTGAAGCTTACACCAGAAGAAATGGCTGAGATGGAATCGATTGCTTCTGCGGGCAATGTCAAGGGTGACAGCCTGACATGTACGCAAGCAGCATGCCTACGTGGGAAAACTCCGACACTCCACCCCTTTCCTCATAGAAAGCTGCTTAGAAACGTGTCTGCTTCTGTTGCCGCTTAAACAGAGTTTGAGCATTTGCTGCTTAAGTATTTTGAGGCTATGTTGTGTGTCTGTTATTATCCTGTAATAAAATCTGTGTTGAGAAAACCTTCCCTCTGAATATTTTGATTCTGACAAAACTATCCTTCTTGTAAGAGAATCTGGTCAATACAAATAATTTATTATTGCAGGTATGAGCATGTGAACAAAAGCTTATAATGTTCCATGACTGGCGTTCAGACTCAAGGAGTAGTCATCGCACACTTGCTTTTGAGATAGTCGAAGTCCTACATTCAGATGGAGAATCGTGGTGCCTCAGTAGACTTCAGAAGGAAGTCTGTGCTGCCTCAGTAGACTTCAGAAGGGGGTCTATGTTGCATCTGAAGATTTCAGAAGGAGGTCTATGTTGCATCTAAAGACTTCAGAATGAGGTCTATGCTGCATCTGAAGACTCATCTCTAGAAGATTTATGTGACACGTCAGCAAGGATCTTATAGAAGCTCAGAGTCACTGTTCTAATCTGTTCAGATTTAGAGAGTCTCTCTGGTTCAGAAGACTGCTTCTGAACAACGTTCAGATTCTGCAATATTTCGCTACTAGATTCTGAAGACCCACGTTTGGCAGGTTTTCGATTTGGCCGCGCCTTGTTATGGAAGTTTGTAAGATTTGATTGACAGGATTATTTTCCAATCAAATCAGGAGAATATCCTCGATTGGATATTACCTTCCGTGGACAAGATATCTTGGAGATTTGGATGAATTCTATTTATGGAAACTGAAGATTTGGTTGTATGGGCGACTGAATCTGAAGGGTTCAGATTCTCTTTCAACGGCCACTGGATCTTCCCATATACAGTCTCCGTCAATCAGGATTGATGACGTCCAATTAGAGATTGAGGAGCGATCCTTTGAAGGACCTTGGTAACGGCTAGTTCAAGGTTGAAGGAGTATAAAGAAGATCAATGGTGACTGTTTTTAAGAGAGATTACGAACTTAAAATTCCATAGTGCTGAGTTGTTCAGATTCACATTCTCTTGTTCTTGTGAGCTTAAAATTCATTGTCTCGAGAGGTTCATTTGTAAGAGCGATTAGAGTGACAACGCCTGTAACCTTTCAACGACTCATAGTGGAATCCAGCCGATCGGCTGTCATCGTGGGAGAGTGGACGTAGGCTTGCTAAAGCCGAACCACTATAATCATTGCGTGCAATTTCTCTTTCCCTAAACTCATCTTGCTGTGTTTAGTTTATCCGCACGTCCTCTTACTGATCATATTCAGTTTACGTTCTGAATCCTTTATTAATTTCCGCATTAAATCTAAAAAGAGTTCAGAATCACCTATTCACCCTCCTATAGGTGATATTGCTAGATCCAACAATTAGTATCAGAGCCTAGTTGCTCATTATTTTGAAGTGTTTTACTTCAGAGCTAACGATCTATCATGTCTAGCAATAATTTCACAGGAACCAGTGATGCACATTTCAGCAACAAACCACCTTATTTTGACGGGAAAGACTACAATATGTGGTGTAACAAAATGAAGTGGTTCTTCAAGGGATCAGATGATCTGATGTGGGATATTGTCGTAAATGGAGTAGTTCCTAATGTAACAGCAACCCCTTCCACTAGAAATGAAGGAAACAACAATACAAATGCTACTGCGACACTGTCAGATTCTAAAAGAGTAAAAAGACAAGGACTCGATTCTAAAGCTGTGCATGCACTTTTCTGCGCATTATCCATTCCTCTATATAATCAAGTTGCAGAAGAAGATTCAGCCAAAGCTATATGGGACAGACTTCATGTCACATATCAGGGAACTGACAGAGTGAAAAAAACAAAACTCAGCATTCTGCTGAGTGATTACGAAGCTTTCCAAATGAAGCATGATGAATCAATTGCTGAAATGATTGACAGGTTTCAAATCCTAGCAAGTGGTCTTGCAAGACAAGGTGCTCCTGTAGCAGAACCGATGCAAGTCAGAAAGATCCTTCGAGGACTTACAGATGACTGGAATTACATCAAGCCATCAATACAGGAATGTCAAACAATTAGACCTCTATCTATTGATGAGCTAGTCGGAACCTTGCAGTCATATGAGACTGAGCGTACCAACAAAACAAGAGATTCAAAAGGTAAGAAGTCTATTGCTTTAAAATCTGAAATTGATTTTGAAATGCCAGATTCAGATGATGAAGATGAAGACGACGAAGAACTTGCTCTTATGGTGAAGAAGTTCAGAAGAATGGCTCGTAGAGGAAGAAACTTCAAAGGGAAGAAATTATTCAAAAAGAATGATCAGAGACAATCAAGCAATGACAAACAGGAAGACAATGATGTAATCTGTTTCCATTGTAAGAAGGCAGGACACATCAAACCCAATTGTCCGCTTCTAAAAAAAGACAAGTTCAAGTATGAGAAATACAAAAAGGCATTGAAAGCAGAAACTCTAAGTGATTCTGAAGATAGCGAGGATGACTATGCTAACATATGTCTTATGGCAAAGTCAGATTCAGATTCAGACTCAGATGTTGAGGTACCAAGGAAGAGAAAAGACAAATGGTTTCTGGATAGTGGTTGCTCAAGTCACATGACTGGTGATCCAGAAAACTTCATACAATTTTCAGATTACAATGGTAGAAGTGTGTCATTTGGTGGAAAGAATAAAGGCAAAGTGGTCGGACAAGGCACCGTAAAAATCGGAAATCTCATGATCAACAATGTCTCTCTTGTCAAAGGATTAAAATACAATTTGATTTCAGTTAGTCAACTATGTGACTCTGGTTATCAAATTTTTTTTCAAGACTCAGAATGCTCAGGTGTTAGCAAAGACAAGAAGCAAACCTTCACTGGTCGACGTCATGGAAATATCTACCTTCTGAATGTTGATTCTGAAGACATCAAGTGTCTTATCTCTATCAAGGATGAATCTGAACTATGGCACAGAAAGCTAGGACACATCAGTATCAAACATATCTCGAAGCTATCATCCAAGAAACTAGTTCGAGGCTTACCACAATCAAAGTTTGAGAAATCAGAGCTTTGCTCAGCCTGCACACTTGGGAAACAGGTAAAAAGCTCTTTTAAATCTATTAATCATGAATCATCTGAACGTGTTCTGCAGCTGCTTCATATGGATATCTTTGGTCCTAACAGAACACTAAGTCTTGGAGGTAAGAAATACTGCCTTGTCATAGTTGATGATTACTCAAGATTTACATGGGTTTTATTTCTTGCGCACAAAAATGATGCTTTCTCATCCTTCTCAAAATTTTCTAAAAAGATTCAGAATGAGAAAGGTTACTCTATTTCCTACATTAAAACTGATCATGGGGGAGAATTTGAAAACCAAAGCTTTTCTAATTTTTGTGATGAATTTGGAATTCAGCATAATTTTTCATCTCCTTACACACCTCAACAAAATGGGGTTGTGGAGAGGAAAAATCGCTCTCTACAAGAAATGGCGAGAACTCTTTTGATCGAAAGTAAAATTGCATCTCATTTCTGGGCAGAGGCTGTATCAATAGCAAGTTACATTTTAAACCGTGTCTCCTTAAGATTAATCATTGAGAAAACTCCCTATGAACTTTTTAAAGAGAGAAAACCAAATTTAGCATACTTCCGTGTGTTTGGTTGTAAATGCTTCATTCTGAAAAATGCAAATGATCGAGCTGGTAAGTTTGATGAGAAGTCAGATGAAGGATTATTTCTGGGATATTCTACAACGAGCAAAGCATACAGAGTCTACAACAAAAACTCTCGATGTGTTGAAGAATCAATGAATGTCAAGTTTTATGAAAATATTCAGACTCAGAATGATCAATCTGAATATGTTCAAGTTTCGTCTCTACATCAAGGTTCAGAACCAGAAGAAAATTCAGAAGAGAATCATGCTTCTGAAGAAGTTCATAATCAAGAAACAAGCCAACAAACCGCAGAAGAATCAGAGGTGATACCATCTGAATCTAATGATCCAAGTGATGCTCAAGACGAAAAATTCAACAGAAACTGGAAACATAAATCCAGTCACCCCAAGGAACTAATAATGGGGAGCTTGGATGAAGGAATCAAAACCAGATCGAAATTCAAGGAAGCAATGAGCAATATAGCATTAGTTTATGAAATCGAGCCTAAAGGGATTGAAGAAGCTCTTACTGATGAAAATTGGATCAATGCCATGCAAGAAGAACTTCATCAATTCAAGATAAATAATGTTTGGGAGCTTGTTTCAAGACCCAAAAATCGTCCTGTAATAGGAACAAAATGGGTATTCAGAAACAAAATGGACGACAGAGGAAAGGTGGTTAGAAATAAAGCAAGACTTGTGGCAAAGGGATATTCTCAAGAAGAAGGAATAGATTACGATGAAACCTACGCATCAGTTGCCAGGTTAGAGGCCATAAGGCTACTTCTTGCTTATGCTTGTTACAATGACTTTAAACTTTTTTAGATGGATGTGAAAAGTGCATTCCTAAGCGGTTACATCAAAGAAGAAGTCTATGTAAAGCAACCTCCTGGCTTCGAGGAACCAAGAGGAAAGGATCTCGTATATTCCCTGAAGAAAGCCTTATATGGATTAAAGCAAGCACCTCGTGCTTGGTATGAAAGGTTAAGCAATTTTCTATCTGAACAAAAGTTCACTAAAGGTAATGTTGACACTACTCTCTTTATTCAGAAGCAGGGCAAGGATATTCTTATTGTTCAGATTTATGTTGATGATATTATTTTTGGCTCCTCTAATGAATATCTATGCAAGAATTTCTCTACTGCAATGCAGGATGAATTCGAAATGAGCATGATGGGAGAATTAAGATTCTTTCTTGGACTTCAGATTCAACAAACCAAGAAAGGAATATTCATTCATCAAGAGAAATATGCTCTTGAAATTATCAAGAAATTCGGCTTAGAAAGTTGCAAGAAAACGGAAACACCAATGTCTCATTCGTCTAAGCTTGATAAAGATAAACAAGGAAAAGATGTTGATCAGAAGCTTTATCGCAGTATGATTGGATCGCTTCTATATCTCACTACATCAAGGCCAGATATTCTTTATAGCGTCTGCCTATGTGCAAGATTTCAGTCATGTCCAAAAGAATCACATCTTACGGCAATCAAAAGAATTATCAAATATATTGGAACATATCCAGCTTATGGTCTTTGGTATTCAAAGGATTCTGATTTCATTCTGAAGGGATATTCAGATGCAGATCTCGCCGGATGTAAAGTTGACAGGAAAAGCACTTCAGGAACTTGTCAACTTATGGGAAATATGCTTATCTCCTGGTATTCCAAAAAGCAAAGCACAGTTGCTCTCAGTACAGCAGAAGCAGAATACGTCTCTCTTGGAAGTTGCTGTGCTCAGATTCTATGGTTAAAACAACAGCTAAGAGATTATGGAGTTAAGGATTCAAATGTGGAGATCAGATGCGACAATACAAGCGCCATTAATCTAACCAAGAATCCTATTCTTCACTCAAGAGCGAAGCACATCGAGATCAAACATCACTTTATTCGTGATCATGTTCAGAATGAAAATGTTCACATTCAGTATGTTGATACAAAGAATCAACTCGCAGATATATTTACTAAACCTCTTGAGAAAGAGTCTTTCAATTTTATCCGAAACGAATTAGCTATTACTAATCCTTTTTCTTAAGATATATTGAGTACAGGTCAATTGACAGAGCTCAGAAGCAAAACTGCTCAGAAGCAGAGCTCAGAAGTAAAATTGCTCAGAAGCAGAACTCAGAAGCAGAGCTCAGAAGCAAAACTGCTCAGAAGCATAGCTCAAAAACAAAACTGCTCAGAAGCAAAACTCAGAAGCAAAAGCAGAGCTCAGAAGCAAAACAGCTCAGAAGCATAGCTCAGAACCAAAACTGCTCAGAAGCAAATTTGCATAACCTTTGTTCAGAAGCATATTTTTAGTACTTCAGAAGCAAGGTTAGTTCATCTTACACCTCTTCATATTTAGAAATTCTCGATAAGGCAAGAATCCAAGGTACGTTCTCTAAATCTTACGTTCTCAAATTTCTATACATATGCCTCTTTGATTGATTGGAATAATTCTGTTTCTTTGGATTGATCATTGGATTTTATTTTAAATTGATTTTAATTTCCAAAAATAACCGCTTTACGATTTTTCAAAACCTTCATAAGGCTCTGAACCGGCACCTCCATCAAATATCGCAATTTTCTCTCAAACCCTAAAAAACTGATTTTTCTCTCTCTGTTTACACTCCTTCTCGCTCACTCCAAATCTTTCTTTCTAAAAACTCCAACCTTCTCATCCATGGCTCCGAAATCATCATCTACCATGAAGAAAGCAGCAAAAGAAGGTGCAAGTCTGAGAAGAAAATCGTCAAGGCTGACGAAGGGCAGAAAAGCTCGTCTCTCCGAATCCATTGATATCTCTGGGTCTGATCATGAAGAAGAAAGACACATTGCCCAAAAGGAATCAGGTTTGTCTCAGTCTGAGTTCGATGAAAGAGTCGCTCTGGCTCTTTCCATAAAACCACTATATGATTCTTTCAAGAACATTGGCTCCAGTGACGAAAACGTCAAGTTGTTGCTGAATATTCACAAGTTTGCAAGCGAGAAAGACTGTCTTGCCATATTAGAACTTCCTTTGCAAACTGTGACACCTATTGCCACTATTGTTCCTGAGAATGTATCTCGGAAGGGCAAGGAAAAGGTTGTAAAAACTGAAGTCTCTAAACCTAAAAAGTCTCCATCTAAGAGCATTGTTATCAGGGAGGCTGTAACTAAAGAAAGTGAAACCAAGGGAAGGCCTGACGACGATGATGTGCTGGTTAAAGAGTTTAAGAAAATCAGAGGGGTTATCAAGGACAAGAACTTTGAAAGCAAACTGTTTTCAAGTCAGTTGCACTCTGACAAATTCGAGATGTTGAAGCAAAGAGGAGTTATACCCCACAGGGTATTCGATCTTAAGTATTTTGATAGGGTTGGTATCCCTATTAGGAAGCATCTAGAGCAGATGAAGTTGAGGGACTTTGCAACTGCAAGGAGGCCAACTTTTCCTGATTTGGCAGCTTACTTTTATTCTAGCTTATGTTTCAGCAATTTTGATTCCTTGTTTTATACGGTTGAAGGAGTCGTGTATCATCTGCATGTCAAGGAGCTGGCAAAATTAATGGGAGTTGATGAAATGGATTTTATGCCCATTAATGTGCAACCTGATGATGCCTACAGTTCTCTGATTGGAAAAGAGAATTACTCTAGAGATTTCAAGGCACACATTGCTTACAATGACTTTCCCCTGAAGAACATTGTAATGCACAAGGTTGTCATTGAAAGCTTAAGACCCAAGGCTGCTTCAAAAACTGACATTTCGAAATATGAAGCCAAGCTGATGTGGGGTCTGTTGAATGGCTGCAAGATCTCTCTAGCACATACTGTTCTCCTCCACATGTACAGAATTGTCCAAAAGACCAAAGGACAATTACCCTATGCAGGGTTGATCTATCGGATCATGTCCTTCCAAAATATCAAGATTCCTGGAAAGCTTCTTCAAGATGAAATTCAGTTAATGGTAGCTGGGGAGACTATGATTCAGAAGATGGGTTTTAGACAGTCTGCTGGTGGTTGGATCAACAAGAACAAAGAGGCTGTCCTGGTTGAGTTTGAGGAGCAGAATGCAGAGAGTGAGAGATCTGCAAAAAGAAGGAAGACAGAGGCCACAAAAGGAAAACAGACCACTGTTCAGAGTGAGTCTTCAGAAGAAGAGGAAGCAGAAGAAGAAGAAAGTGTATCATCGAGAGATGATGAGAGGACTCCTACTGTGCTATCAGAAGGAAACATCGAGTCAGAAGCTGAGGAGATTGCTGAAACAGCAAATGAGCTAGAGGATCCTATGGACAAAGAAGAGGATCCCCATAAGACTCATGAGAGTGAAAATGTAGAAGCTGCTGAAACTACTGGTGAAAAAGCAGAAAAAGAAGCTCAGCTTGCTACAAGTGCATATGTGGAGATAATGGAAGAGCAACTAGATGACAGAATGACTATTGATGTTCTGGTTGCTCGAGAACAAAAGAAGAGGTCCTCATCACCACCTGAGGACATGGAGGTTGATAAATCTGATGACTTTGTTGTCACAGCTGTAGGATCAACAGAAGTCACTCCTGTTGTAACAGCTCAGATTCAGGGGGAGCAACCTATAGAATCTGCTGCTCAGACTGAAGTTGTTCAGAAGGACAAGGCTGATACTGAAAAGGAGGAGTCCAGCAGAAAAGAACAACATGAGGAAACGTGTTCACCTCTTGCGGTCCCTGATGTACTTGCATTGTGATGTGAATGGTATGGGAAAAGGTTTTCTTATTCAGTTCAAGTACATTCCTGCGACTAACTTGCCGATTGGCACCAACACTTCAGGGTAGATTGGCAGGGGGAAAGGAAATAGAGGTCAAGAGGCTGTCGAAAACTTCAAGTCAAGGCATTGTCGAACTGGCGAATGAAGTTGCCTTGATTGCTAAACTACAACACAGGAACATTGTGACACTCTTAGGATGCTGCTTAGAGCAAAATGTGAATCTTCTAGTATATGAGTACATGCCCAACAAGAGCTTAGATGTGCTTCTCTTTGGTTTGCCCCTATAAACCTTTAGCTGCTCCTTTATGTTTGGAAAGAATGAGACATTCAGTTTGGGGTTTGATTACTTGTTTTCATAGATTCAAGCAAGAGTGGGCAACTCGATTGTGAGACACGCCTAAAGATTGTCCATGGAGTCGCTCGAGGACTTCTGTATCTACATGAGGATTCTCGTCTCAAAATCATCCACAGGGACCTCAAGGCTAGCAACATCTTGCTGGATGATAACATGAACCCAAAGATATCGGACTTTGGGATGGCGAGGATTTTCGGAGATAACCAAATCAACGCAAACACCAACAGGGTTGCAGGAACATAGTATGTTGCTACTATGTCCTTCTTCCATGTTGATAAACTCTAAATAGATTTTGCGCTAATCACCGTCCAACATTACAAAACTCATGATTTTATATTTCACTACTACAGTCAAACTACTCAGGCAAGTTCTACCATGTCTTTCCTTGTGTTTATGTGTGGAAACAGTGGATACAAGGATCCAGAGTATGCGATGGAAGGAATTTTTTCAATGAAGTCGGACGTTTATAGCTTCGGGGTTCTTGTGCTAGAGATAATTAGTGGAACAAAGAATAGCCGCTGGCATGTGACAAAACCTGGTTGGACGATGCTTGCGTCGATACGTCCCTAATACCGAATATGTTCTCAGTCCCTTCTTGTCAAACAAGTCATAGCTGTACTTTCCCTCGTATACTTACAAGATGCTTCAATACAACAGGCATGGAAACTGTGGCCTCAGGGCCGAGCGCTGGAACTGATGGACGCTTCGCTTACACAGTCGTACGATGCAGATCGAGTGCTGAAGTGCATCCACATTGGGCTGTTGTGTGTGCAAGAAGACGCGGAGAACCGACGGTCCATGTCCTCTGTTGTTGTCATGCTGTCTGGGAACAATATAAAACTTCCTGGGCCGACAGAACCGACGAGCTCAGCTGGACGAGCACTTTCACTTCCGGCATCAGATGAGCCGCTTCTTTAGGCGTTCCTTAGTTTGATGTGTTGCCCATTACTAGTGTTATCATAAAGGAGACTTGTCCATCGGACACGATCAAAGTTCTCGGGAAGAAAGATGAGACATTATGGATTATTTATTCTGAATTGTCCCATTTGGAGGATCGAGTTCTTCAAGTCAGGAGTATTGTTCTAATTATCATTTGAATCATCAATCGTGATACATAAGTTTAAGCACATAATGTGGGATCACATTAAAATAAGTACTATATTGTAGTGATTATCGAGATTCGAGATATTGCAATTTAATAAAAATGTTTTTATCTATTTTTTATAATTAGATTGTGAATATGGTTTTTATTTAATTGCATAGCATGTGATTATCTTCACATAAATATCATTTATTGCATAACTAATAATATGGCGTACATAATAATTATACACACTAAATGAACGTGAAAGATGCACGTGGATCGCACGAAAGATGCACAGGCAGAAGAAACAATTAGAGGAGAATTTGTGACACTCTTGGAGATGTGGAAGCACGAATCCGAAATGACACAAAAGATGCCCATGAGATGCATGAACCAAGCCTTCCCATGCCCAAAACTTTGTACCTATTCACAAAAAAAATAAATAAATAAATAAAATCTGAGCCAACTAGTGACATTGCTCTTGTACCCAATTGCCAAGATTGTGGAATCAAACTCCTCCTCTTGCCCATCCTAAAACTTAGCCACATTCTTGGTTATCTTCTTCACTCCTTCCACCACCTAAGAAAGAAACAACAAACCTAAACTAAATTAGCACTCTACTCATGGTATTAGTGCAACTAGTACATGGGAAGGCTTGGTTAATGACTTTGTGCGCTTAATTACCTTGAGTTTGCATCTTAATTTAAGGAAAGAACAAAGATTTGAGAATGCGAAGTTTCGAAGTGTGTTAACAAGTATACTTTAGACACTAAACGAATGTGAAAGATGCATGTGGATCGCACGAAAGATGCACGAGCAAAAGAACCCATCAGAGGAACATTGTGACACTCTCGGTGATGTAGAAGCACGAATCTGAAATGACACAAAAGATGCACATGAGATGCGTGAACCAAGCCTTCCCATACACAAAACTTTGTAACTATTCACAAACAAATAAATAAATAAATAAAATCTGAGCCAATTAGTGACATTGCTCTTGTACCCAGTTGCCAAGATTATGGAATCAAACTCCTCCTCTTGCCTATCCAAAAACTTAGCCCCGTTCTTGGTTATCTTCTTCACTCCTTCCACCACCTAAGAAAGAAACAATAAAACCAAACTAAATTAGCACTCCACTCCCGCTATTAGTGTAACTAGTACATTGGAAGGCTTGGTTAATGACTTTGTGCGCTTAATTACCTTGAGTTTGCATCTTAATTTAAGGAAAGAACAAAGATTTGAGAATGCTAAGATTCGAAGTGTGTTAACAAGTATACTTTAGACACTAAACGAATGTGAAAGATGCATGTGGATCGCACGAAAGAGCAAAAGAACCCATCAGAGGAACATTGTCACACTCTCGAAGATGTAGAAGCGCGAATCTGAAATGACACAAAAGATGCACATGAGATGCATGAACCAAGCCTTCCCATGCACAAAACTTTGTAACTATTCACAAACAAATAAATAAATAAATAAAATCTGAGCCAATTAGTGACATTGCTCTTGTACCCAGTTGCCAAGGTTATGGAATCAAACTCCTCCTCTTGCCCATCCAAAAACTTAGCCCCATTCTTGGTTATCTTCTTCACTCCTTCCACCACCTAAGAAAGAAACAAAACTAAACTAAATTAGCACTCCACTCCTGCTATTCGTGTAACTAGTACATGGGAAGGCTTGGTTAATGACTTTGTGCGCTTAATTACCTTGATTTTGCATCTTAATTTAAGGAAAGAACAAAGATTTGAGAATGCTATGATTCGAAGTGTGTTAACAAGTATACTTTAGACACTAAACAAATGTGAAAGATGTCGCACGAAAGATGCACGAGCAGAAGAACACATCAGAGGAACATTGTGACACTCTCGGAGATGTAGAAGCACGAATTTGAAATGACACAAAAGATGCACATGAGATGCGTGAACCAAGCCTTCCCATGCACAAAACTTTGTAACTATTCACAAATAAATAAATAAAATCTGAGCCAATTAGTGACATTGCTCTTGTACCCAGTTGCCAAGATTATGGAATCAAACTCCTCCTCTTGCCCATCCAAAAACTTAGCCCCATTCTTGGTTATCTTCTTCACTCCTTCCACCACCTAAGAAAGAAACAATAAAACTAAACTAAATTAGCACCCCACTCATGCTATTCGTGTAACTAGTACATGGGAAGGCTTGGTTAATGACTTTGTGCGCTTAATTACCTTGATTTTGCATCTTAATTTAGGGAAATAACAAATTTTTGAGAATGCTATGATTCAAAGTGTTAACAAGTGTACTTTAGATATTAAATGAATGTGATTTGATAAATGTCAAATGGCAAATTTGGTGCATTTTCATCGCACGTAATGCGAAATCTTTACTTGATTCCAACAACCGATGATATTGGTATGCAAGTCAAAACTAGCATACAATTAGATAAATGTACTATTCAATTAGATACCGTTGATAATATTGTCGTAACTGATAGTATTGGGATGTAGGTCAAGACTAGCCTACAAAATTGATTTACAAAATAACTCGATAGGCTCTTTCTAGGCATCAAACATGATTCACTTATTTAAGTTATCATTTATGATTTATCTACTTTTTTTTTTGTTAGAATGATTTATCTTACTTTATGAATTAGTGATATGGACCGAGATTAATTTAGCCAACAATACTATGCAAGATTTATGCAATCAAGAGCGTTCTTTGTTGGGTGCAATTTACTCTTTCTAGCGAGCTGACAGCTAAATTTGCCGACTTGGCATGCCGGAATCCGATGTGGGATATTTTTAATCTTATTCTGCATAAGCCGATGTTGACTTGCATTCTGAAATTCAACGTGGCGTACTTTTAATTTCATTCTGCATAAGGGATGCTAATTTGGAAACAACTTAGAAAAAAGTAATAAATTAAGTCTCTATTTATTTCGCAAAAAATGTGGCATTTCTGAAAAATATTTCTAACAAGTTATTTTTCAGGAAAATGACGATACTTTTCTATGTTTAGCTAAAATCTAAAAAGGAATTAGAAAATATTGTTCGCCGTTTGGTATGGAAAATCCGATTTGATTTTTCTCCGTGAACTCATTTTAATAATTTATTTTTATTTTATCTTTTCTTTTTAAAATTTTGAATTTTGAATTACTTTTTTCTGTTTTTTTTTATTTTTTTTTTCTCCTTTTTTTTTCTTTTTCTTATTCCTTTTTCTTCGGCCGGTAGCTGGCGAGGTGGAGCCTCGGGCCTCGCCGATTGGGCTAGGCCTCGTGTGTCGCCGCTCTCTGGCAAGGCTCAAGCTCGACCTCTTGGCCCATGGCTAGGCACCGGCCGAAGAAGAAAGAATAAAAAAAGAAAAAATAATTTTTTTATTTAAAAAAAATCAAGAATAATAAGAAAAAGAAAGAAAATAACAAATTAAAAATTAAAAATTAATTAAGAAGAAAAGAATGTGAAGGAGTGGAGAGAGTAAAGATGAAGGAAAATGTTTTCTTCTTCTTGAAAAGGGGAAATCACTTCCCCACTTTTGAATTTATTTTTTCCATGGATGGAAAATGTTTTCTTTGACTAGTTTATTTTCCGCGAAACAAGCATCGGAAAATCAAGATAACGTTTTCTTGAAAGAAAAATGCTTTCAAGAAATCATTTTCTTGGAAAATGGTTATTTTTCCTGTGTTTGTTGATATGTGATCGAAAATGTTTTTCAGTGTTAGGATCTCATTTGAAAAATTATTTCAATTTCATGACTTTATCTGGGACAATTTTTATTTGAATTTTTTACATACTTTTTTTTATATTTTTTTTCCTTCTTTCTCGGTCGAAGGCCGGCCACGACGACGGCTAGCGACCGGTCACAGGCAAGGACGAGCTCGCCCAAGGTCGGCGAGCTTTGAGTCGCCAACCTCTAGCGAGGCCGGCAAGTGCAGAGCTCAAGGCCTCGCCAAAGGTTGGCGAGTCACGGCGAGTTCGTCCTCGCCTATGGCCGGCCCCCGGCCGAGAAAGAAGGAAAAAAAATTCAAATCAAATAATTAAAATAACAAATTGAAAAAATAAAAATAAAATATTACTATGTCAATATAGAAAAATATTGAAAAATTCGAGAGTTGCAATTCCAGAAAGTAGTTTTACCTATTACAATTTAATTCTGTTTGTGAGGAAGAAAGACGGGTCATTGCGGTTGTGCATTGATTATCGGCAGTTGAACCAGGTGACCATCAAGAACAAGTACCCACTGCCAAGGATCGATGACTTGTTCGATCAACTGCAAGGGACAGCAGTGTTCTCCAAGATAGACCTGAGGACGGGCTATCATCAGTTAAGGATCAAGAAGGAGGACATACCAAAAACAACATTCGGTACTAGGTATGAGCATTACGAGTTTATCTCCTCTCTGCATCCATTCAGGTCCGTGTTCCGTTGATTTTGATCTGTGAGGAGCTTCCTTCCTCTTCGTTGAATTTCTGTCCATTTTCTCGAATTCGATTGGGGGTAATTTCTTCATCTATGTCTAATTCATTAATTCTTTTATTTAATCAGCAATATTTTATAGTGTGTCCCTTTTTCCCGCAATTTTAGCAAACGAAATCATTTTGATTTTGCCCAAATGCAAAGCTCAGAAGAATATCCAAATCCTGATGGTCTTAGAAGGAACAAACAAACATTGTCGCAGAAACGACGAAGCATGCTATTTTTGAAAATCTGCTAAGGTTGGACCGTGAAACCCAGATTCAAATTCAAAAATAATTTCAACAATGGCCATCTAACTGTTGAGAAAACTCGAATCTGCGAACTTTAATACCCGCAAGATCAATATGAAACTCATGTTTATTATCCTTATGCAGGACCTAAGATTGTCACGTTTAGATATGCGAATCACAATATCGGAGTAGAGGAATTTACGCACCTTGTTTCGAATCCATCGTTCTTGATGCGGAATTGCGATGAACCGATACTCAAGAGTTTCTCCTCTATGAACCCCCTTTAGACACTGGTTTCAATGAGACGGCCTCTCACGTATTGCTTCTGACGATGACGACTATTTATGAGAGGTTATGTGAGCATTAGGATTTAGAGGAGGGATTTGAGCTCTATTTATAGAGTTTTTAACCTATACCCTCATTATAGATAAGGTTTAACTCAACCCACACTATCCAGCCCATATCAATTAGAATTAGGAAACCTTATATCTTTCCTTTATTAGATCAATAATTAATTAAAATAACAATTAATAAAACCCAAATTAGAAATAACTTTTACAGGAACTTCGCAGAAATTACAAGCGACAACTAGTTTTAGTTAAGAGAAAGATTTCCAAATGCTAGTCAAGTCTCAATGGTTGGAAATTTCCACGGACTTGGGCTCTAAGTCAATGGTGACAGCAACGGCCAACTATTACTCGCCATCGATCCCTCTCAAGTGGTTTCCTCGACCTCGTCAACGTGAAGATGTAATGAAGATAAGAAAGAATGCAAAGCAGGCCTCACCACCACAAATTTCCCAAACAATCTTACAAATGCACACTCTTTGTACTTGTAAGGAGAGAAATCACTGAAGACAGCCTCCACAAATCACTTCAAAGAAAGAGATGATCTCAGGAGCACATGTCGATGTCCTGCTCGCATTTGCATCCATATTGTATCTGCTCGTGACGACCTCATGTGTTTCGAAGGAGCTTCGCATCGGTAGATTTCCTAGTCCTGATGCTGCTAGTAATGGGAACATCTTCGACTTCAAGCAGCACCGCAGCTGCTATTTCCCCGGACATCACAGCAATTCCACATCCGCATTTCAGGACAGTGGTCGCGAGAGGGTCGTGAAAGCGGGAAACGAGGATGACGACGTGTGTCTCCCTTTTCCTTTCAATGTCTCATCATCATCACCACCACCACCACCATCATCTTCTGTTGGTGAGGAGATTGGACACGATCAGGTGGAGTTTGCGCTACCGATTTTCGAAAATTATAGCGGATTCGTCACAAGCCTTGACGAATCTGAAGGAGAGCACGGGACAGACCGATTCTTTCCCAAAAGGCGTCAGCCGAGGGTACGGCCAGCCGATCAAAGAGCACATAAAAATACCCGTGTCCGTGATCGACGTAATCGTCGCAGATCATATTGTGACAGTGAGTACTTCTCTCTCTCACGCACTGGATAAACTTGTTGTAGGGATAATGTTGTGAATAGAACCAGCCATAGTGAAAGAAACGCTCTAAAACGGGCAAAGTACCCAAAAAAGTCATAAACCTGGAACTCATTTAGTCATAAAACTTTTAATTGGATCAATTTAGTTCTAAATCTTTTTGTATTGGTATCAATTGAGTCCATCATGCCAATTTTGATTAGGAATTGCTGATGTGGACACCGGCCGTCCTATGTTGGGGGGTGGGGGTGGGCCGGCAAGAGTCATCCACGTCCCCGCCTCCACCTTCGCAACCTAATAGGAGTCTCCCGGATTCAAGCTCAATTGTTCCTCGTCAATATGGTTAGTGTTGGTTTAAGATAATTACAATACAATATTAAATTATCAACTTCGTATACTTCAGTTTAATTTTTCCTTTCCCATATATAAATTCTAAAACTTGTATTTTTCATCCACTTTTGTCCTTATGTCGAATATGTTAGTTTCAAGCAGACAAAAATGTACGTGTGGCTTTCTTTTTCAATTTTTCATTCCTACGTGATTTTTTTTAGTAAAATTTTTCACAGTTGAATCCAAAAGGAGCTCGTTTTGTAACTTCATATTATAATATTCAAAGAAAATAATTACAAACCAATAAAAAGAAAATTACAATCAAATCTACAAATTGAAAAAATAAGCTGAAAAAACAAAAATAAAAAGAAGAAAGACCCCATGAGGTCGAGGATGGTGGTTTAAGGGGATGGTCGACAAGGCCCTTGCTCGTGGCAGCGGCTACCCTAGCCTGGCGGTGGCGAGGCTCGTCATCATCATCACTGCCTCCATTACTAGGCGAGGGCGTCAGTAGTTAGATGAGCGCCATCGGCCCTTGCCGATGACAAAGGAGACGGCCCACTGGTCCACCCTCAATTTTTTTTTTTTTTTTGTCATCATCTAGCTTTCTTTCTTCAATTTCAATTTGTTAAATTTTCTGATGGGGTGCAGAAGATTTGACCAGCCGGCGAGCTCAAACCCTTCTTTAAAACAAGAATGGGTACTTCGTGCCTTTTTTTGAAACAAAATCCATTATAGGTCTTGAAGGGCATTTGAGACCCATATTTAGGATTTTTCCTTGAACGTACGAACTTTAAATGTTTTGCATGTGCCATAGGTGTCGCACAATGTATAGCTCGACAAATGGTTCCGTGCCGACTCCTCACTCATTGGTCAGGACGACAGGACACAGCTCTCGGCGAAATCACCCAACAACATGGCACCACTTAGAAAGAGACAACAACGAAAACGGGTCAATATTACACCAACTCTTAACCCCAAATATCAAGAAAAGATGCATCATTTGCAATTTTAGTGAACTTGCCCATTATATCCGATTTTATTTTATTATAATCTAGAGGCGCAAACGTGAAAATTGAGTTGGCTAGAGACCCGTGACACATTTGACAATCTCATGAATCGGTTAAGTTTGTGTTTACATTTTTTTTTTTTGCCAATTCAGTCCTAAACCTTTGTATTTGAGTCAATTCAATCCTTCCGGCCAACTTTGGCCAACCTGCACTGATGTGGACACCGGCTGGCGCTTATATGGACAATTTTCAATAATATTTTGGTATCTTTTTCATTTTTATTTTTCCTTTTTTTATTTTTTTTAATTTTTCTTTCCTTTTGTTTTTGTTTTCTTCTCCTTCTACCTCCGGCGACTAGCTAAAGGCCAGAGCTGGAGAGGGCGAGGTTGGCCTTGCCCAAATCGTCGACCCTAGCCTCTGGCCGGTCGCCACTTGTGACTGGTTGGAGGAAGAAGAAAGGAAAAAAAAAAGGAAGGAGAAAAAAGGAAAATAAAAATAAAAATAAAAATAAAAATTATTCAAAAAATATTAAAATATTATTAAAAATTATCTATGTCAATGCCGACAGGGGTCCATGTCAGTGCCAGCCGACCAAAATTGGCTGCAATGACTGAATTGAAACAAATACAAAAGGTTTAGGACTGAATTAGTATAAATAAAAAAAAGCTTATGACTGAATTGACACAATTACAATAGGTTTAGAACTTTTTGGTAATTTTTCCCAGTTTACAAGTGGGTCGTGCAACAAGTGTCCTCGGGCTTATGAGCTGAAAATCCCCTGACTTTCGATCGGCTGCACTAACTATGCTAGGGCATTTATCTCATAGTATGAACGGACCAAATCATTTTCCTTATTGTTGGTTACAAGTACTTTTTCTCCGATTTTCACATTTAGTCGCAAACTCATTTTCTCTACGTGAGGAGGACTATGAGCTTGATGCTTTTGACTAGACAAGGACCAATTGGTATGTAGGATCTATAACTGATGTTTAGAATTTCAACATGGTAAAAGGCGTGAGTCGTGAGATTAGAAAGAAGAAGTAAAAGTCGTGAGAGAGACCGACTGCTGAGAGAGATGTAATTTTATATATATATTCATACCTGTCCGGTCCGAGTGGGCGGTTCCAAGTGTGGAATCGAGAACCGGATGGGTTCCCTCGAGAACCGGATGGGTTCCCATGAGAACCGTCTGTTCGGTTCTGTTCTAGATGGTCAGTGCGGTTCCCAGTTCTTTTGCACATCCTTACCCACAGCGCAACCAATGGTAATGGAATTTGACAGACAGCAAGAGAGCAGGAAAAAACAAAAGGAAACAGAGAGTAGAAGACAAATAAGGAAGGAATCGAAGTCATATTGAGAATTTGTTGAACTCCATGGAGAAAATCTCAACGACGGTGAACTGGGAAAGGCTCTCCTCTATCGTCGTTGAACGAGAAAGTAAAGAAGAATGAACAAAAGTGAAGGACCGGACATCGTCATTTATGGAGAGTCCAGCCACCTCATAGTCCACGTTGGACTTGTTTTTTAATAGAAAAAAAAGGCCACGTTTGACTTTTGGCCGGAATTTGTCGCTCGAAATAAATTTTATCTCCGATTTGACATTTAGGTGATCCGCAAAAAAAAATTGGCATCAAAATGAGCGTTGTACAAAACTCACGATATTTCTAGTGTCCTTTTCCCCATAATCTCCTACTGCTCTTCTTTTTTTCTATGATACATGTATAGCAACAAGCAAGAAAGTCCACACATGGGCACCTTCTTGATAAGTATGATTATCGATGGGGGCTGTCCCGACAGTGCACTAGGAGGCCTCGACGGTCTTTCAAGAAAGTTCCTCTTAGCATTGCTTCTATGTATTCTATCCTATCCTGAGAGAACGTTGTACACGGGCTAAGTATTGAACTCATGGTGCAGGTGAACCAAGTGTCACTCTAGTATGTATGGATGAGTTAAATTCCTCAAAATCCCGGTTCCGTGATTCTAAACGTCACCCTGATGATCTAGCATGACTGGCTCGGTTATTATTCAACTCGCTCTGTGTTTCTTGAGTGATCTTCCCCCGATAAGCTTACTACAAATCTATAATCTTCTCATAGTGAATGTCATTTATACAAAATGATAACAGTTAACCTCTGAAGTCCAGATTGTTGGATCTAGCAATATCACCTAGAGGGGGGTGAATAGGTGATTCTGAACTCTTTTTAGATTTAATGCGGAAATTAATAAAGGATTCAGAACGTAAACTGAATATGATCAGTAAGAGGACGTGCAGATAAACTAAACACAGCAAGATGAGTTTAGGGAAAGAGAAATTACACGCAATGATTATAGTGGTTCGGCTTTAGCAAGCCTACGTCCACTCTCCCACATGACAGCCGATCGGCTGGATTCCACTATGAGTCATTGAAAGGTTACAGGCGTTGTCACTCCAATCGCTCTTACAAATGAACCTCTCAAGACAATGAATTTTAAGCTCACAAGAACAAGAGAATGTGAATCTGAACAACTCAGCACTGTGGAATTTTAAGTTCGTAATCTCTCTTAAAAACAGTCACCATTGATCTTCTTTATACTCCTTCAACCTTGAACTAGCCGTTACCAAGGTCCTTCAAAGGATCGCTCCTCAATCTCTGATTGGACGTCATCAATCCTGATTGACGGAGACTGTATATGGGAAGATCCAGTGGCCGTTGAAAGAGAATCTGAACCCTTCAGATTCAGTCGCCCATACAACCAAATCTTCAGTTTCCATAAATAGAGTTCATCCAAATCTCCAAGATATCTTGTCCACGGAAGGTAATATCCAATCGAGGATATTCTCCTGATTTGATTGGAAAATAATCCTGTCAATCAAATCTTACAAACTTCCATAACAAGGCGCGGCCAAATCGAAAACCTGCCAAACGTGGGTCTTCAGAATCTAGTAGCGAGATATTGCAGAATCTGAACGTTGTTCAGAAGCAGTCTTCTGAACCAGAGAGACTCTCTGAATCTGAACAGATTGGAACAGTGACTCTGAGCTTCTATAAGATCCTTGCTGATGTGTCACATAAATCTTCTAGAGATGAGTCTTCAGATGCAGCATAGACCTCCTTCTGAAGTCTTCAGATGCAACATAGACCTCCTTCTGAAGTCTTCAGATGCAACATAGACCTCCTTCTGAAGTCTACTGAGGCAGCACAGACTTCCTTCTGAAGTCTACTGAGGCACCACAATTCTCCATCTGAATGTGGGACTTCGACTATCTCAGAAGCAAGTGTGCGATGACTACTCCTTGAGTCTGAACGCCAGTCATGGAACATTATAAGCTTTTGTTCACATGCTCATGCCTGCAATAATAAATTATTTGTATTGACCAGATTCTCTTACAAGAAGGATAGTTTTGTCAAAATCAAAATATTCAGAGGGAAGGTTTTCTCAACAATCTCCCCCTTTTTGATGATGACAAAACTTCCTTAATAAAAGTTGGTATATATAAAAAAGATTGTATGAAAGTTAAGCTTGGAAAATATTTCAATAATAATATGAATATAATTCAATTGAATCTTTTTCAAAAGAGTGTGCATCTGAATATATAAGATATGCATTCTGAGTGATAGAAGGATATCACCATATGTTGTATACGACGTTGAAATCGTTTGAGCGCATAGGTATAATTCGCGTGTACGCATCCTGCAATATGATAATGATGAGGTATTCTCTCCCCCTTTTTGTCATCAGCAAGATAAAATGGCAATTTACACATACATGAACGGAGATTCACACATATATTGTAAGAATAGCGTAACATTCAAAGTGCACATAAATAGAACATCTGACAGAGATAAAAACAAATACGGACAATTTAAAAAAAAAATTCAAGATGACGGAGGTGGGTTTTGTTTTGAAGAGGAGGGAACATCAACATGTTCTTCATCATCTTTCTTAGCAGCTTCAACAGATTTGCCCATATCAGCAATGTAGGTAGCAAATTCTTTGAGTTCCTGCATCTCTGGAACCTCTTTGCTGATCCTTTCATCTCTGATCAAAGTATAATTACCAATACTGGCCATCTCAGAGCAGAAAAGGCGACAGTATTTATGAAGTATTTCCTCAAATCTATGCATCTTCTTTTCAATGTTCATTTCCATCCTGTCCATCCTCTGCATAACTTCTACCCGAAGTTTTTCAACTTCCGTCTGAACAAGACTTTGCGAAGCATTCAGTGTCCCTGTAGAAGTCTGTTGGTTTTCTTCTTCCACCATCTGAGCTTTACCCTTTGAAGCTGAATCCAGAATTCTCTGCGATTTTACCTCCCCCTGAATCTGATCGGGTGTTGAATCTGGAATAATTATAACAGGTTCAGCGGTAGTTGATTCAATTTCTGTGGGTTGCTCTTCAGGTATTTTCTCTAGAATTTGTTCCTTCTGAACAGCACTTTCCTCAACAGCTTTTTCCTTCTGAACAGCAGGTTCGACACTAGCTTTCTCCTTCTGAACAGCAGTCAGAACCTCTTCAGTGTGAACAACATTTGATTCCTCATGTTGTTCTTTTCTGCTGGACTCCTCCTTTTCAGTATCAGCCTTGTCCTTCTGAACAACTTCAGTCTGAGCAGCAGATTCTATAGGTTGCTCCCCCTGAATCTGAGCTGTTACAACAGGAGTGACTTCTGTTGATCCTACAGCTGTGACAACAAAGTCATCAGATTTATCAACCTCCATATCCTCAGGTGGTGATGAGGACCTCTTCTTTTGTTCTCGAGCAACCAGAACATCAACAGTCGTTCTGTCATCTGTTGCTCTTCCATTATCTCCACATATGCACTTGTAGCAAGCTGAGCTTCTTTTTCTGCTTTTTCACCAGTAGTTTCAGCAACTTCTACATTTTCACTCTCATGAGTCTTATGGGGATCCTCTTCTTTGTCCATAGGATCCTCCAGCTCATTTGCTGTTTCAGCAATCTCCTCAGCTTCTGACTCGATGTTTCCTTCTGATAGCACAGTAGGAGTCCTCTCATCATCTCTCGATGATACACTTTCTTCTTCTTCTGCTTCCTCTTCTTCTGAAGACTCACTCTGAACAGTGGTCTGTTTTCCTTTTATGGCCTCTGTCTTCCTTCTTTTTGCAGATCTCTCACTCTCTGCATTCTGCTCCTCAAACTCAACCAGGATAGCCTCTTTGTTCTTGTTGATCCAACCACCAGCAGACTGTCTAAAACCCATCTTATGAATCATAGTCTCCCCAGCTACCATTAACTGAATTTCATCTTGAAGAAGCTTTCCAGGAATCTTGATATTTTGGAAGGACATGATCCGATAGATCAACCCTGCATATGGTAATTGTCCTTTGGTCTTTTGGACAGTTCTGTACATGTGGAGGAGAATAGTATGTGCTAGAGAGATCTTGCAGCCATTCAACAGACCCCACATCAGATTGGCTTCATATTTCGAAATGTCAGTTTTTGAAGCAGCATTGGGTCTTAAGCTTTCAATGACAACCTTGTGCATTACAATGTGATTCAGGGGAAAGTCATTGTAAGCAATGTGTGCCTTGGAATCTCTAGAGTAATTCTCTTTTCCAGTCAGAGAACTGTAGGCATCATCAGGTTGCACATTAATGGGCATAAAATCCATTTCATCAACTCCCATTAATTTTGCCAGCTCCTTGACATGCAGATGATACACGACTCCTTCAACCGTATAAAACAAGGAATCAAAATTGCTGAAACATAAGTTAGAATAAAAGTAAGCTGCCAAATCAGGAAAAGTTGGCCTCCTTGCAGTTGCAAAGTCCCTCAACTTCATCTGCTCTAGATGCTTCCTAATAGGGATACCAACCCTATCAAAATACTTAAGATCGAATACCCTGTGGGGTATAACTCCTCTTTGCTTCAACATCTCGAATTTGTCAGAGTGCAACTGACTTGAAAATAATTTGCTTTCAAAGTTCTTGTCCTTGATAACCCCTCTGATTTTCTTAAACTCTTTAACCAGCACATCATCGTCGTCATCAGGCCTTCCCTTGGTTTCACTTTCTTTAGTTACAGCCTCCCTGATAACAATGCTCTTAGATGGAGACTTTTTAGGTTTAGAGACTTCAGTTTCTACAACCTTTTCCTTGCCCTTTCGAGATACATTCTCAAGAAAAATAGTGGCAACAGGTGTCACAGTTTGCAAAGGAAGTTCTAATATGGCAAGAAAGTCTTTCTTGCTTGCAAACTTGTGAATATTCAGCAACAACTTGACGTTTTCGTCACTGGAGCCAGTGTTCTTGAAAGAATCATATAGTGGTTTTATGGAAAGAGCCAGAGCGACTCTTTCATCGAACTCAGACTGAAACAAACCTGATTCCTTTTGGGCAATGTGTCTTTCTTCTTCATGATCAGACCCAGAGATATCAATGGATTCGGAGAGACGAGCTTTTCTGCCCTTCGTCAGCCTTGACGATTTTCTTCTCAGACTTGCACCTTCTTTTGCTGCTTTCTTCATGGTAGATGATGATTTCGGAGCCATGGATGAGAAGGTTGGAGTTTTTAGAAAGAAAGATTTGGAGTGAGCGAGAAGGAGTGTAAACAGAGAGAGAGAAATCAGTTTTTTAGGGTTTGAGAGAAAATTGCGATATTTGATGAAGGTGCCGGTTCAGAGCCTTATGAAGGTTTTGAAAAACCGTAAAGCGGTTATTTTTGGAAATTAAAATCAATTTAAAATAAAATCCAATGATCAATCCAAAGAAACAGAATTATTCCAATCAATCAAAGAGGCATATGTATAGAAATTTGAGAACGTAAGATTTAGAGAACGTACCTTGGATTCTTGCCTTATCGAGAATTTCTAAATATGAAGAGGTGTAAGATGAACTAACCTTGCTTCTGAAGTACTAAAAATATGCTTCTGAACAAAGGTTATGCAAATTTGCTTCTGAGCAGTTTTGGTTCTGAGCTATGCTTCTGAGCTGTTTTGCTTTTGAGCTCTGCTTTTGCTTCTGAGTTCTGCTTCTGAGAAGTTTTGTTTCTGAGCTATGCTTCTGAGCAGTTTTGCTTCTGAGCTCTGCTTCTAAGTTCTGCTTCTGAGCAGTTTTACTTCTGAGCTCTGCTTCTGAGCAGTTTTGCTTCTGAGCTCTGTCAATTGACCTGTACTCAATATATCTTAAGAAAAAGGATTAGTAATAGCTAATTCGTTTCGGATAAAATTGAAAGACTCTTTCTCAAGAGGTTTAGTAAATATATCTGCGAGTTGATTCTTTGTATCAACATACTGAATGTGAACATTTTCATTCTGAACATGATCACGAATAAAGTGATGTTTGATCTCGATGTGCTTCGCTCTTGAGTGAAGAATAGGATTCTTGGTTAGATTAATGGCGCTTGTATTGTCGCATCTGATCTCCACATTTGAATCCTTAACTCCATAATCTCTTAGCTGTTGTTTTAACCATAGAATCTAAGCACAGCAACTTCCAAGAGAGACGTATTCTGCTTCTGCTGT
This sequence comes from Lenwebbia sp. NSW1173648, assembly GCA_029784005.1. Lineage (NCBI taxonomy): Eukaryota > Viridiplantae > Streptophyta > Magnoliopsida > Myrtales > Myrtaceae > Lenwebbia > Lenwebbia sp. NSW1173648. The sequence continues at coordinate 43,813,109 of JARCGZ010000001.1, forward strand.
ACTGAGAGCAACTGTGCTCTGCTTTTTGGAATACCAGGAGATAAGCATATTTCCCATAAGTTGACAGGTTCCTGAAGTGCTTTTCCTGTCAATTTTACATCCGGCGAGATCTGCATCTGAATATCCCTTCAGAATGAAATCAGAATCCTTTGAATACCAAAGACCATAAGCTGGATATGTTCCAATATATTTGATAATTCTTTTGATTGCTGTAAGATGTGATTCTTTTGGACATGACTGAAATCTTGCACATAGGCAGACGTTATAAAGAATATCTGGCCTTGATGCAGTGAGATATAGAAGCGATCCAATCATACTGCGATAAAGCTTCTGATCAACATCTTTTCCTTGTTCATCTTTATCAAGCTTAGACGAATGAGACATTGGTGTTTCCGTCTTCTTGCAACTTTCTAAGCCGAATTTCTTGATAATTTCAAGAGCATATTTCTCTTGATGAATGAATATTCCTTTCTTGGTTTGTTGAATCTGAAGTCCAAGAAAGAATCTTAATTCTCCCATCATGCTCATTTCAAATTCATCATGCATTGCTTTAGAGAAATTCTTGCATAGATATTCATTAGAGGAGCCAAAAATAATATCATCAACATAAATCTGAACAATAAGAATATCCTTGCCCTGCTTCTGAATAAAGAGAGTAGTGTCAACATTACCTTTAGTGAACTTTTGTTCAGATAGAAAATTGCTTAACCTTTCATACCAAGCACGAGGTGCTTGCTTTAATCCATATAAGGCTTTCTTCAGGGAATATACGAGATCCTTTCCTCTTGGTTCCTCGAAGCCATGAGGTTGCTCGACATAGACTTCTTCTTTGATGTAACCGCTTAGGAATGCACTTTTCACATCCATCTAAAAAAGTTTAAAGTCATTGTAACAAGCGTAAGCAAGAAGTAGCCTTATGGCCTCTAACCTGGCAACTGATGCGTAGGTTTCATCGTAATCTATTCCTTCTTCTTGAGAATATCCCTTTGCCACAAGTCTTGCTTTATTTCTAACCACCTTTCCTCTGTCGTCCATTTTGTTTCTGAATACCCATTTTGTTCCTATTACAGGACAATTTTTGGGTCTTGAAACGAGCTCCCAAACATTATTTATCTTGAATTGATGAAGTTCTTCTTGCATGGCATTGATCCAATTTTCATCAGTAAGAGCTTCTTCAATCCCTTTAGGCTCGATTTCAGAAACTAATGCTATATTGCTTATTGCTTCCTTGAATTTCGATCTGGTTTTGATTCCTTCATCCAAGCTCCCCATTATTAGTTCCTTGGGGTGACTAGATTTATGTTTCCAATTTCTGTTGAATTTTTCATCTTGAGCATCACTTGGATCATTAGATTCAGATGGTATCACCTCTTATTCTTCTGCGGTTTGTTGGCTTGTTTCTTGATTCTGAACTTCTTCAGAAGCATGATTCTCTTCTGAATTTTCTTCTGGTTCTGAACCTTGATGTAGAGATGAAACTTGAACATATTCAGATTGATCATTCTGAGTCTGAATATTTTCATCAAACTTGACATTCATTAATTCTTCAACACATCGAGAGTTTTTGTTGTAGACTCTGTATGCTTTGCTCGTTGTAGAATATCCCAGAAATATTCCTTCATCTGACTTCTCATCAAACTTACCAGCTCGATCATTTGCATTTTTCAGAATGAAGCATTTACAACCAAACACACGGAAATATGCTAAATTTGGTTTTCTCTCTTTAAAAAGTTCATAGGGAGTTTTCTCAATGATTGATCTTAAGGAGACACGGTTTAAAATGTAACTTGCTATTGACACAGCCTCTGCCCAGAAATGAGATGCAATTTTACTTTCGATCAAAAGAGTTCTCGCCATTTCTTGTAGAGAGCAATTTTTCCTCTCCACAACCCCATTTTGTTGAGGTATGTAAGGAAATGAAAAATTATGCTGAATTCCAAATTCATCACAAAAATTAGAAAAGCTTTGGTTTTCAAATTCTCCCCCATGATCAGTTTTAATGTAGGAAATAGAGTAACCTTTCTCATTCTGAATCTTTTTAGAAAATTTTGAGAAGGATGAGAAAGCATCATTTTTGTGCACAAGAAATAAAACCCATGTAAATCTTGAGTAATCATCAACTATGACAAGGCAGTATTTCTTACCTCCAAGACTTAGTGTTCTGTTAGGACCCAAGATATCCATATGAAGCAGCTGCAGAACACGTTCAGATGATACATGATTAATAGATTTAAAAGAGCTTTTTACCTGTTTCCCAAGTGTGCAGGCTGAGCAAAGCTCTGATTTCTCAAACTTTGATTGTGGTAAGCCTCGAACTAGTTTCTTGGATGATAGCTTCGAGATATGTTTGATACTGATGTGTCCTAGCTTTCTGTGCCATAGTTCAGATTCATCCTTGATAGAGATGAGACACTTGATGTCTTCAGACTCAACATTCAGAAGGTAGATATTTCCATGGCGTCGACCAGTGAAGGTTTGCTTCTTGTCTTTGCTAACACCTGAGCATTCTGAGTCTTGAAAACAAATTTGATAACCAGAGTCACATAGTTGACTAACTGAAATCAAATTGTATTTTAATCCTTTGACAAGAGAGACATTGTTGATCATGAGATTTCCTATTTTTACGGTGCCTTGTCCAACCACTTTGCCTTTATTCTTTCCACCAAACGACACACTTCTACCATTGTAATCTGAAAATTGTATGAAGTTTTCTGGATCACCAGTCATGTGACTTGAGCAACCACTATCCAGAAACCATTTGTCTTTTCTCTTCCTTGGTACATCAACATCTGAGTCTGAATCTGAATCTGACTTTGCCATAAGACATATGTTAGCATAGTCATCCTCGCTATCTTCAGAATCACTTAGAGTTTCTACTTTCAATGCCTTTTTGTATTTCTCATACTTGAACTTGTCTTTCTTCAGAAGCGGACAATTGGGTTTGATGTGTCCTGCCTTCTTACAATGGAAACAGATTACATCTTTGTCTTCCTGTTTGTCATTGCTTGATTGTCTCTGATCATTCTTTTTGAATAATTTCTTCCCTTTGAAGTTTCTTCCTCTACGAGCCATTCTTCTGAACTTCTTCACCATAAGAGCAAGTTCTTCGTCGTCTTCATCTTCATCATCTGAATCTGGCATTTCAAAATCAATTTCAGATTTTAAAGCAATAGACTTCTTACCTTTTGAATCTCTTGTTTTGTTGGTACGCTCAGTCTCATATGACTACAAGGTTCCGACTAGCTCATCAATAGATAGAGGTCTAATTGTTTGACATTCCTGTATTGATTGCTTGATGTAATTCCAGTCATCTGTAAGTCCTCGAAGGATCTTTCTGACTTGCATCGGTTCTGCTACAGGAGCACCTTGTCTTGCAAGACCACTTGCTAGGATTTGAAACCTGTCAATCATTTCAGCAATTGATTCATCATGCTTCATTTTGAAAGCTTCGCAATCACTCAGCAGAATGCTGAGTTTTGTTTCTTTCACTCTGTCAGTTCACTGATATATGACATGAAGTCTGTCCCATATAGCTTTGGCTGAATCTTCTTCTGCAACTCGATTATATAGAGGAATGGATAATGCGCAGAAAAGTATATGCACAGCTTTAGAATCGAGTCCTTGTCTTTTTACTCTTTTAGAATCTGACAGTGTCGCAGTAGCATTTGTATTGTTGTTTCCTTCATTTCCAGTGGAAGGGGTTGCTGTTACATTAGGAACTACTCCATTTACGACAACATCCCACATCAGATCATCTGATGCCTTGAAGAACCACTTCATTTTGTTGCACCACATATTGTAGTCTTTCCCGTCAAAATAAGGTGGTTTGTTGCTGAAATGTGCATCACTGGTTCCTGTGAAATTATTGCTAGACATGATAGATCGTTAGCTCTGAAGTAAAACACTTCAAATAATGAGCAACCAGGCTCTGATACCAATTGTTGGATCTAGCAATATCACCTAGAGGGGGGTGAATAGGTGATTCTGAACTCTTTTTAGATTTAATGCGAAAATTAATAAAGGATTCAGAACGTAAACTGAATATGATCAGTAAGAGGACGTGCAGATAAACTAAACACAGCAAGATGAGTTTAGGGAAAGAGAAATTGCACGCAATGATTATAGTGGTTCGGCTTTAGCAAGCCTAGGTCCACTCTCCCATGATGACAGCCGATCGGCTGGATTCCACTATGAGTCGTTGAAAGGTTACAGGCATTGTCACTCCAATCGCTCTTACAAATGAACCTCTCGAGACAATGAATTTTAAGCTCACAAGAACAAGAGAATGTGAATCTGAACAACTCAGCACTATGGAATTTTAAGTTCATAATCTCTCTTAAAAACAGTCACCATTGATCTTCTTTATACTCCTTCAACCTTGAATTAGCCGTTACCAAGGTCCTTCAAAGGATCGCTCCTCAATCTCTGATTGGACGTCATCAATCCTGATTGACGGAGACTGTATATGGGAAGATCCAGTGACCGTTGAAAGAGAATCTGAACCCTTCAGATTCAGTCGCCCATACAACCAAATCTTCAGTTTCCATAAATAGAGTTCATCCAAATCTCCAAGATATCTTGTCCACGGAAGGTAATATCCAATCGAGGATATTCTCCTGATTTGATTTGGAAAATAATCCTGTCAATCAAATCTTACAAACTTCCATAACAAGGCGCGGCCAAATCGAAAACCTGCCAAACGTGGGTCTTCAGAATCTAGTAGCGAGATATTGCAGAATCTGAACGTTGTTCAGAAGCAGTCTTCTGAATTAGAGAGACTCTCTGAATCTGAACAGATTGGAACAGTGACTCTGAGCTTCTATAAGATCCTTGCTGACGTGTCACATAAATCTTCTAGAGATGAGTCTTCAGATGCAGCATAGACCTCCTTCTGAAGTCTTCAGATGCAACATAGACCTCCTTCTGAAGTCTTCAGATGCAACATAGACCTCCTTCTGAAGTCTACTGAGGCAGCACAAACTTCCTTCTGAAGTCTACTGAGGCACCACGATTCTCCATCTGAATGTAAGACTTCGACTATCTCAAAAGCAAGTGTGCGATGACTACTCCTTGAGTCTGAACGCCAGTCATGGAACATTATAAGCTTTTGTTCACATGCTCATGCCTGCAATAATAAATTATTTGTATTGACCAGATTCTATTACAAGAAGGATAGTTTTGTCAGAATCAAAATATTCAGAGGGAAGGTTTTCTCAACACAGATTTTATTACAGGATAATAACAGACACACAACATAGCCTCAAAATACTTAAGCAGCAAATGCTCAAACTCTGTTTAAGCGGCAACAGAAGCAGACACGTTTCTAAGCAGCTTTCTATGAGGAAAGGGGTGGAGTGTCGGAGTTTTCCCACGTAGGCATGCTGCTTGCGTACATGTCAGGCTGTCACCCTTGACATTGCCCGCAGAAGCAATCGATTCCATCTCAGCCATTTCTTCTGGTGTAAGCTTCACGGACAGAGCTCCGACGTTCTGGTTGAAATTCTCGATCTTGGTCGTGCCGGGAATCGGGCAGACGTCATCGCCCTGGTTGTGTACCCAGACGAGGGCTAACTGTGACGGGGTGCATCCCTTTCTTTCCGCAATTTCATTCTCTCGGTCGAAATAACTGTTAGTTCAGATGAAGAAGATATGAGATCCACAACCTCGGAACCAGGAGCAACAGGAAGACATAAGAGGCAAACTGTTAGTTCTACTACATCATCAGGAGTGTCTTTCACACTTGATGAACTGGTTAACTACCAAGCCCTTAACACGAGAAGTTGGGCATAATTATATGCACACTGAATTTGTCAGCAGATTCACAAGAAGTAGCCAAGATTGGTGGACGTCTCTTTTCAAACAGGCTTGGTCGTGCAAAAATTCAACCAAGTAATCCGAATTCTACGGCAGTTATTCATTGGTAATCTGGAAGACCTCAAGGAGCTCAAGAGGACAGAGTTCTTTGAAAGGAAGTGCTGTTCTTACAAAAGAATTACGTGCTCTTTCTATAGATAATTTTAAGAGGGCTTATCACGATCCTTTCTTTTGTAAGAAATCCATGGCAGTAAATCACGTTCGGAGGCGCTGGAACGAAGAAAATCGTCCCGAGATCGACGAAAACAATCCACGACGAACGATCTTCGAGACTCGAGGAAGACCAATCCCCAATCGTCAGAGAAAACTGCAACTATGATACCTGAGGATGATCGTCGTGAGAGAGAATTTCTGTGAATCGAGAAGACCCGAGAGAGACCAGATTTTTATCTTTGCATTCCCACGTGGCCTTTCTTTTTCTCATAAAAATCCACTAGACAAAAAAAGCTTGTTAATAAAGCACTTAGGACTTTTGGTCGGACTTTGTGGCCGGATGCACTTAAGTGATTGCCTTCTCTCCGATTTGGCACTGAAGTGATCTAGCAAAAAAATTTGATGCTAAAGTGAGTGTCGTACCAAACTTTTGGCACTTTAGTGTGCTTATTGCCTAATTTAATTCATTAGCGTTGTGTTTGTGGACAAGACAACATGGAATTATTTGCCAATCTCAAATAGTAAACCTATATATCAACGTACTATTCCTCTAGAAAGTATAAAACACACATGGCAAAGGTAGAACATCTGACAATATTAAATGAAATCCTAAGAGTGAATAATAGAAAACAAAAATTAAGGAAAACAGCCACCAAAAATCCTAAACTATGTCAACTGTGACACATTTACCCTGAACCAACTTTATTAGATATCAAAAACCCCAAGCTATGCCCCAGTAATACATTTAACCTAAAAGATTTCTCGTGACATAAAAAAACCTAAACTTTTACTTTTGTGACACATTACCATCCGTTAAGGTTCCGTTGGATGATTTTTTTTTTTAAACCAAAATGATGTCCTTTTTATTTCACTTAAGTCATATGGGCGCTATGTCAACACCATTTTCCTTACATCGTTATCGACCATGTAGGCATATTTTTGACAATGCTCGTTGACGGAACCTAAAAGTAGGATAAAATTTCATATGTGTACAAATTTGAGAATTTGATGTTACAAAAATAAAGTATAGAATTAGTGTGTGATAATGTTATATTGTGAGATTTTTGGTAATTTTTAATTTATAAAGTACCTAATAACTTGATAATGCAAAAAAGCAAAAGAGGTGGTGGCTAAGGATAGCGGCTTCCCCCCATCCCCTAATCTATTTCTTTACATAACTTGATAATACGGAAAAACGTACAGCTGGTGGGCTAAGGTCGGCAGCTACTCAATTTGGAAGTGCCTTTAATTTACATGACTAATTTTCAAACGATTACAAACATCTTCGGAAGAATTTATGTTAGAGGTAAATGTGGTAATTACGAGACCCTTACGTAAGCACGTGCGTCTTTTGCAGCTCTTCACTCTCCTATATAAAGCTGGTCTCAGCGCAGGGAGTGATCCAAGCTAGTGAGCGAGCTCTCAAATCTGTTTCTTCTCCATTCTCTTCTTTGCATCGACCTTGAGCGAGACACGGCAATGGCGTTGTCGACGGTGAGGAGGATCAAGTTGGGGTCGCAGGGTCTCGAGGTCTCCGCGCAGGGGCTGGGCTGCATGGGCATGTCCGCCTTCTATGGCGCTCCCAAGTCCGAGTCCGACATGGTGGCGCTCATCCACCATGCCGTGGGCTCCGGCGTCACCTTGCTCGACACCTCCGATGTCTACGGCCCCCACACCAACGAAATCCTCCTCGGAAAGGTCTGCTTTTTAGATACTCCTCGGCGTCATCTTGGTTTTCTTGGGGTTTTGTTATAGTGATTTAGCGTCGATTTTTGAGCAGGCAATGAAGGAAGGGGTGAGACAGAAGGTGGAATTGGCGACCAAGTTTGGATTCAGCTTTGCAGACGGCAAGTGGGGGGCACAGGGCGATCCGGCATACGTGAGGGCGGCTTGCGAGGCCAGCCTGAAGCGGCTCGACATCGATTGCATCGACCTCTACTACCAGCACCGTATCGACACTCGGGTCCCCATTGAAATCACTGTACGGATCCTCATTAAACCTTTCCCTCTGTTGAGACTTTCTCTGTGCCATATGATCAGTTGCTTATGACTTGTGAATATTCAAAGATTGGAGAGCTCAAGAAACTCGTTGAAGAGGGTAAAATCAAGTACATCGGTTTATCGGAGGCCTCTGCATCAACCATCCGAAGAGCACATGCTGTTCATCCCATCACAGCGGTGCAATTGGAGTGGTCGCTGTGGTCGAGAGATGTGGAGGCGGAGATCATTCCCACATGCAGGTAACAAATCACTCTGTCAATTTGTTTATGCAGGAACGACAGCTTTCTCTAACTCTGCTCTTCCGCGACATTGTGACTAGGGAGCTTGGCATTGGAATCGTTGCGTACAGTCCGTTAGGACGAGGATTCTTTTCTGTTGGTTCCAAGTTGTTGGAGAATCTCTCCAAGGATGATTACAGACAGGTCTCTTTCTGCTAAACAACAGAAATCTTTCGAATGCTTATGATTTTGAATTCCAAATGCTTTACATATCAAGTAACAAGACAATCTGATGGCATTCAATGCAACCACTTCTAGCGTTGTTTGCACTTGTTGCACGTAGGATCTTGTTTAAAAAACAGAAAATGATAGTTGCTCAATTGCTCTCCGCTGAGACAGTTCTCTGGGTTATGCAGTCCCTACCAAGGTTCCAGCCAGAGAACTTGGCTCACAATGCGAAGTTGTTCGATCGAGTGAATGAAATTGCACAAAGAAAGGGATGCACCCCATCTCAGTTAGCCCTCGCCTGGGTACACCACCAGGGCGACGACGTCTGCCCGATTCCTGGCACAACCAAGATTGAGAATTTCAACCAGAACATTGGAGCTCTGTCTGTGAAGCTCACACCAGAAGAGATGGCCGAGCTCGAATCAGTTGCTTCTGCAGACAATGTCAAGGGTGGCAGGTACGACGGCAGCAGCTCCACATGGGAAAACTCCGACACTCCACCCCTTTCTTCATGGAAAGCTGCTTAGAAAACATGTCTGCTTTTTTCGCTGCATCTTTGATATGCAGAGTTCGAGCATTTGCTGCTGAATAATTTTCAGGCAATTGTCCTGCAATAAAATCTGAACTTCAGAGAGTAACGTTATCGTTTTGTTTAAGTGACATTCGCTATGAGAAGATTATGGATGGTGACCCGATGATGCTCTTGCGGTCCTAAATCTACTTTGATCACCATTCTGACGCGTCTCGCTCCGTATTGCTTCTATTGAAAGAACGTCGATCACAATTGGATCGATCATCATACTTATTGACATGTGTGGACTTTCTTGCTAGTTAATAGGGGTGAGAAAAAAATCGGGATCCACCCGAACCGGACCGGACTGGAGCGAACCGGCTAGTTTTGGGTGGTTCTCACCGGGTACCGGTCCGACTCTCTATTCCAGTTTGCTGGAACCAGCGGGTATCAGTCCAGTTCCCGGTTCTAGGTGGGAATCACCCACCAGGACCAATCGGATCGGACCTATTTCTATGTATAAGACGCGGTAGTAAAAGACCAAATGTCATATAAGACTTACTTTTCTTTTAGTAAAAGATATGAAATAACAAGTGATCCTTGGAACACCATTCATACAATTAATTCAACATTTTGCTGTTACAAATGAAGGAATTGAAACACAAGCTTTAAACAAAAAAGTTGTTTTCAAACTCATCTCAAAACCACAAACAAGGAATTTAAATCTTTTGCAAGAACATTCGATTGCAGAAATTAATTGTCTTATCAAGGATAAAGAAAATTAACTCAAATATCTGAAAGAAGATTTAGAATTCAAAAGAATAGAACAAAATCTTCTTGAACCTAAACTCAAAAGTAAGATCACCTCTCTTCAAAAATACATAGAACAAACTGTATGCTCTACTCTACCCAATGCTTTCTGGGAAAGAAAGAAACATATTGTTAGCTTACCCTGTGAAACAGATTTTTCAGAAAAACAAATCCCTACAAAATCTAGACCGACACAAATGAACCAAGACGTTTTGCCATCTTGCCAAAAAGAAATTCAGGATCTTTTAGATAAGAGACTATTAGGAAAAGTCAGTCACTATGGAGTTGTTCTGCCTTTTTTTGTCAACAAAAGTGCTGAATTAGATAGAGGGGTACCAGGTTAGTTATCAATTACAAACCCTTATAAAAAAGACTTATTAAATAGACTCCATAGTTCAAGAAATTTTTCAAAATTTGACATGAAATCGGGATTTTGGCAAATTCAAATGGCAGAAGAAGATAAATATAAAGCAGCATCTACAGTCCCGTTTGGCCAATATGAATGGATTGTTTTGCCTTTTGGACTAAAAAATGCTCCTTCTGAATTCAAAGAATAATAAATGATATTTTTAACCCATATCCAAAATATATCATAGTATATATTGATGATGTCATATTTTCTTCTAATATTGATCAACATTTTAAAAATATATATGTGCTTATATGTGTTATAAGGAAAAATGGTTTAGTTGTTTCTCCTACTAAAATATCACTTTTCCAAACAAGCATTAGATTTTTAGGGCACTATTACTCAGGAACAATCATTCCAATTGAAAGGTCAATCTTATTTTGTGGCATCCCAGTTCGCCACCTGCCTACTAACTACGAGCTCTGCTTTAATCTTTTGTTATTTAGATACAATGGCGCATGCGGAAGACTAACTGAAAATCAAACAGTCGGCCATACAAACACAAGTCCATGACAACACAATCGGCAGGCACGCCTAATAGGGTATGGCATTTCATGGGTTGTTCTATCCATACTCATTACCAAGCACATTAGCAGCAATCCAGGTTCTTTTTCATAAAATTTCTAGCAACTCGTTTCATTTAGACATATATACAAGGATGGCCCTTACTTTCTTTTTACATGGGTTTAAAACACTAGGAAAGTGCGATCAAAACACACCATCCTTATTCAAACCATCACAAAGCCCCTTCCAAAACTATCTTACATTGGCCAACCAAAAAGATACATGGCCATACTCCCAACCTACTCGCCCAGCTTGCTACATCTCCATGCCATTCTATTCTCGACCGCTCCTGGCACCACTATTGCCATCCTCAGGAGGTAACGGAAGAGGACCCAACAGCTCACCATCTTGGCCAGCTATGTACATGGCCACGAAGCGAAAGAACACCGGGGTGAAGGACAAACCCACGTCGACCGTCAAAATACTAAGTTTTTAAAGTGAACTTTCGGAAACTCGTGGTCTACATGATCTTCCCATGAACTGATACATTCTCTAGGAACACCATAACATGCAGTAGGAGTTGCGGAGTGTACATATGGCATTTTCACTTATCTGAAACCACAATTATTCGACAGTGAGCCTAAGCCCCGCGAATGAAAGTCTAACACCATAACTTTAAGGCATTGAAATCAGAACATATCATCATGCTTTTAAAATTCGATATCATGAGATGATTTTGTAGCTTCCATATTCGCGATTCTCATGTATGAGATATATGCATGCAACTCTCTCAATCTCACATTTCCACATACAGTTCGACACATCAAGCCGTTTTTCGTGGAACACTCACGCGGCTTCTCGCGCCCGAGGCATCCCAGATCACACGGCAGGGGCATCTCCACTCGTTGAAGGCATCCCAAATTAAATACCGGCTCCCATGGGGCATCATCGGCACATCATCGACGGTATCATTCTCTCATCTCACCATGAAATGCAATGACGTGCATATGCAATGCAAGCTTACCTTTATCGGCATTTTCATCAAAAACGCATTCATTACTCAATTCAGGCATGAATTCATAAATACGAACACATATCCTTTCAAGCATTCGTATTATTTTAACGTCAATCCCTAAAGGCTATAAGAGTTAGAATTTCACTCGCTTGAGATGATAACCTGTCAACCGCTCCGATCACAACCTCGATCAGTACTCAAGGGTTGTGGCAACGACAAAGGCATCCTTGGAGTCCTATCCACGGAGGTGCACAATGCATGGCGGTAGAGTGAGGACGGTGTGGCGATGGCGAGCAGGAGGGGAGAGGGTCGGGGGTGCGAGATGATTCGTTCTGGCAATCGAATGGCGAAATGAATTGATGACTAGGGATATATATATATATATGGGAGAGGGGTCGGTCGGCAGTGCCATGTGGTACATCGCCGCTGCCACGTCATGCCACGTGGCCTGCCATGTGTCAGTTCGTGGCTGACATGTGGGGCCAGTGGTGCCACCGAGTGCCCACGTGGCACTCCGGTCGTACCACTTGGCGTACTCCCCGCCACGTGTCAAGGAGACACATGGCACCGTCCGATGCCGTCTGCCACGTGTCGCCATCGCCCTCGTTTGGTCCCATTTCTCATGTACTCAGCTCAATGGGGACCAAGTTCTAGCACGATATATTTTCCGTCATCTCGTTGTTAATTTCGAATGCCGTTAATCAAAGCTCATCAATATTTATTGTGACGGCATGTTGAGACAAGCTGACTGAAATTTTGGGATCATTATATATTTGTAGAAAAGTTTCCAGATGAAATTAGAGATAAAACCCAATTATAAAAGTTTCTAGGAAGTCTCAATTACATCACATATTTCTTCTCAAATATCAATCTACTTTGTAAACCTTTGCATCAGAGATTGCAGTAAAATCCCCCACCATGGACAACAACCCACACTAGTATTGTTAGACAAATCAAGATGCATGCTAAAGAAATACCATGTTTACATTTAGCAGACTCGAATGCTTTTTAAATTGTAGAAACAGATGCTTCAAAAATAGGATATGGAGGAATATTGAAACAAGCTAAAAATAATAAAGAACAAATTGTCCAATTCATCTCTAAACATTGGAACCCAACTCAGCAAAATTATTCCACTATCAAAAAAGAGTTATTAGCAATTGTATTATGTATATATAATTTAAGGAGATTTATTAAATCAAAAGTTTATTTTACGCATTGACCGCAAATCAGCAAAAGAAGTTTTACAAAAGGATGTATTAAATATTGCATCAAAATAAATTTTTGCCAGATGGCAAGCATTCTTTTAGTTTTTGATTTCGATATTGATTTTATAAATGGTTCTTCAAATTCATTACCTGATTTTCTTACAAGAGAATTCTTACAAGGAGCAATCATGCCTCCCAAATTATCCAAAAAGAAAAGGGAAAAGGCATTCCTGAATCACCATAACCAAAGCCTAAATCACAGAACCTATCTCCATTAATGACCCCAGCTTCAAGAATGGTCGGAAATCGTAAAAAACGAAACACCCGAATCATCTGCAGATGTACTATCATACCTCCACCGAATTTTCCCTGAAGAAATAGCCAAAATGATTAAACCAATTCATAACCCAAAAAACAAACCTTATCATCGTCAGCATCCCAAAAGCCAAAAACAAGATCACAGACCCTATCATTACCAGCACCCAAAACCCGGGCTAACATAGATGCCGAAGAGTGATGATTCTTATTCTTCTCGGTCTTCATCATCTTCTGACAGGTTGATGCCATAGCAATCATCTTCATTGGTGTCTCCACTGTGATGGCTTTCTGTAGAGTCATTTTATGATTTTATCTCCAAAATGATTTGTTCAAGTGCCGAGACAAACTGTTGTGGTGATTGTATTACTGCAAGTTGGGATGTCACAATAGATTTTTGTTGAAGGAATTGGGCAATTCTCCGATCAATTGGTAATGGAGTGTTATTTCTTTTGTTAAGCTAATTTAAGACTGGCTATTCAAAGACTTGATCCACAAAATTTGAAATTATCCCACCATTTAGTTTTGTATCATCTGACTAGATGTGGGACATGACCATGTTGATTGTAATCAAATTCTTAGGCTGAAACCCAGGAAACTCTGAAGTAGATGAAGAAGTGCATGAGAGTTGAGAATTTTGATTCATGGCTTGTTCATTATTGGAACAAAATGATTGTGAAAATTTTCAAGCTGTTTTTTTTTTTTTATTGATGGAGGTAATATTTCAATAGATGGCCCAAAATGTTGCCACCAATGAACAAACCAGTAGGGTAATTATTCAACGGGAAAATCTGTTTTGAAATAGAAAAGCCATGAGTGATAATTATCTTTATTTTGGTAGTAGAAAGCAATCCACCATGCCTGTTGGTAATCCCAGTATGTGAAGTTGGGAAGATACGGTAATCTTGTGGTTAAGCAGGATTGAAATTCTAAAGGAGAGTGAGGGGTTGGTTTCCATTGGGATGGAGATATGACTCGAAGGATTTTGGCTATAGAGTGGGTGATGTCATTGGGATTATCGGGATTGGTAAAGTGTTTAAAATTGACTGATTTTGTTTCTGGCAAAAATTGCTCATAATAAGCATGGCGTTTGCTCAGATCATGTGGCTTGTAAAGCCATCCTTCTGAGAAAATATTTTTTGCAAAGATTTTTGGATCTTCACTGAAGAATCCTTCTTCTATTGCCATCAAAGTCTGGTATTGATATGAATTGTTGAGAAGAAAATGATGGTCAAAATACCTTATCACCTATTATCATATGGAGAACTAATTTCTTATGTGTATAAACAAGGAACACAGATGTGTAATTCAATTACAGAGATAACTTAGAAAAGAATAATCACTTGGTAATAAGGATCTAGGTGATTTTTGTGCACAATATGATCCCTCTTATACCGAAACGACTAAATCAAAATGTAAAGGAGAATGTCCCCACATCCCACAGATCTCTTCTTATTTCTTTTATTATTATGGGCATCATCCTTGAACGCGGATTACCGCTCTTGAAAAAGGTCACATTATATTGATTATCTTCACGTTACTCATACCCCACTTGAGTGTAGTTTACTACGCTTGGGGATGGTTTTACTTTAAATAGCAATTTATTTATCAGCTTACATCGCAATTTATTTACTTATCAGTTTATACCATACTTGAAAGAGGTTTACCCCGATTAAGGGAGGTTCACCCTTCTAGTAGATGGTGCTTTTCTTCCGTGTTATTTTATTGATCATTTTATATATTACTTTTGCTGTTTTTATTATTCTTAATTCACTTGATTTTATTTAATCTTGAAATAATAATTTCTAAAAGAAATATATATCTTGTGTTCAGCTATTCCCCTTTGCATTCTTTTTATCTTTTGTAGTTTCATCGTCCCTCGTAATTTGGGAGGCGTGGTTTGATGGAAACTGCTGGGGGGTTTCTTTTCTGGGTTTTTGGGCAATTGTAAAGGGAAATCTTTTTTACAAACAATATGAAATTCTTTTTACACCCTCGCGTACAGTTTTTTTTTTTTAATTGATGTTAATGCTCGGTACTTAGTAGAGCCGGTTCCGTGGACCCACCGGGGAACCGAACCGGACCGGTGGGGCGGTTCTCGAGTTGGCCCATGGAACGAGCGGGTGGTTCATGGTTCCCATTTTGCGGAACCAGTCCCTAGCGGGTGGTTCTCGGTTCAAAGGTGGAAACCACCCAACCTCGAACCGATCACCCCTACTAGTTGCTATACATACATATGGAGTTTCAACTCCCATTTATTCCCTTTTTGTTGTCGAATAGAAAAAAAAATAACAAGTAAGATTACATTTGGAAAATTATGTGAAAATCGAATACTATTTCTCATATGATTGATATATGAAAGTATAATTTTAGAGAGGGACCGTCACCCTCTCAAAAACTCTCCCTGTAGTCATCTTTTTCTTCCTTTTCATTCCTTTTCAATTTTCCTTTATCCTCTATTTTCATTTGCTCTAATTTTTTTCTTTTCTATATTACCTGTACTTATATAATTTCTCAGATATTTTCAAGATCATAAGGTCACATAAAGTATAATATGGTCGATAAGTTTGACTTGCTGAAACCCATGTCTAAAGTTGGTAAGAAAATTGATTATTTATAAAATGATAACTGCAGTTTCGTTTAGTATAAAATGGAAAAGCTATAAATGATTATGGACTTGCTATCACTATCAAAATTGTTAGTTATAGTTTTGATAGGAAATATAAAAAAGAGGTGGTCCACATATCTTTCGCGTGGGTTGACTCTAAAGTAAAAGTAAGCAGATATGATTTTTTTAAACAAAAATACTTAATTAATAAGAATTTTTGAAATTATTTATCACTGTCGCCAAGGATAAATAAAAGCATTATGAGAAATTCTTAAAATAGTTTTATTCTGTTGATGCTATTGGAGAAATGGTAGAATGGTATTTAGGCTATGCAAAATTAGCCATAATAACAATGATAGTGTCGCGACCTAAAATTAGGCTAACGGATTATCAGGTTAATTAACTAACCTAATTCGGACCCTCCCAAGTCCTACCGAATCGCAACTTAGGTATGATTTCATGCAAAATTAATTCAATTGGAGCCGCCACTAATCTTTGTTTGGTAGGTAGATTAGAACCTAAATAAATTAACGAGAGAATTAATTTATTTCTACGAACCAGAGAAAATGAGTCCGGAGACTTGATTACATTAATTTGAAAAAATTAATGCCCTTTCGGTACCAGATTTCATGAAAAATCCTTTTAATTGAATGACTGTGGATTTATTGACTTAGGAAAATGGATGGACTATGTGATACTCGAAAATGATTTTCCTTTTTCATTTTTTATTTTCGAAAAATTGAACAAAACAAAGCAAACAAAAAGGATGAACAAAAATAAACAAAAATGCCCATAATGTATCTTTAATTTCTGAATTTTTCGATTAATTCGCTCGTACCCAAAGTTTAGGGTCGGAGTAGAATTTTATTCGCAACGTACTCTTAGATTCGAGTTAGTAAGCGAATTGGGGGGTATGGAATAACATCACCTCTTTTGACAAAGGGCAGACCACGAAATTCCATACAAATCACCATCCCATTCCACAAGATTGTGGCTAAGGCAAGTGATTTATTTTACCGAAGGCACAAGACACAGGGGAGCATACATTATGGGCATGTTTGTTTATAAATGTGCAAACTATACAATAAAATAAAACAAACATGACCAAAGAATAGAGACCAATCAAACTTGTCTTGAATTTATTCAAATTTTCGAACACGTGAGAGGAGTGGCCAAAAATGCTCAAGTGAGGTCCACCTTTCCTCATCCAAAGTCCATTTTTAATTTGAGAAAATTATCTTTAAGATTTGAAAATTTAATTTCAGATAATTCTCAGAAAATAGATAAACATCCCAACTCAAACATACATTATCTCCAAATCAATGATTATTAGAAAATCCAACAAGATAAGTCCGATCAACCAATTCAATGAGTTTGAGATAATTATCGAGAGTGAAAAAATTATCCACAAGATAGATATCATCCCATCAAGATCACATGAATAAGCGAAAATTTTAGATGATCACATCTTATCCACCACGGTTCACATCCTTTCGAATTTAGAAAATTATCCTTAAATTTTTTCCAAAACAATCTCCAGGTAACTTTCAACTTAAGAAAGAATATTTCCGATTCAAAGCAATCTTATCCACAAACAAATCATGTTAGAGATGCAAATACCCAAAATGGGCAATGAATATTCTAGAATATGCTCGGATGAGGTTCGTTACCTAATTCGCGGATAAGCTTCCTAAATTCGAACCGACGATGGATGACGATCGGCTCTTGGATCGTGGATCGGCAAGGGACTCTCGGTGGCACACCATAGGCACGGTGGAACCCTCTCGGCTCTGGCTTGTGTTTGATGACTTGGTACCGAATTACCTGTGACAGAGAACAAGAAGGAGCAACGACAAAAGGAAGGGGGAAGGTTTTCTTAGCTTTCCACGTATAAATACATTCAAGAAGAAGACAAACTCGGCCACTTCCACACTCCACTCTCCAACTCCTTCACCACTTTGACTTTTGCCATTAACTAAAGTCTGCAAAAAAATAAAAATCAAAAACTTCATGAGCACGTAAGAACTAAGCAAAAAAAATTGATTGATCCAACGAATAGACTCGAAAGTGCTTTCTGATTGGGCTGGACTTAATGCGGTGGCATCGTCCAAATCAAAGTGATGAGCGACCGAAGCGTGGTGGACTACACCGAACTGATCTTAGTGCACCGGGACCATTAGAACTGCAGCAGAAAGTGTTGGGCTCGGTTCCTCAGATTGGCATCAGCTTCATGGAGACTCTCTGCTTTGCTCAGGACTGGAAAAAACGCCGGCTTTGCGGTGGTTCTCGATTCAGACTTGCGTTGAAAGCTCAGTAACAAATAATCTTCGGGTTTGCTGAACTAGGCGATCGGGTGTGACAATGGTGTCGCAAGGCCACGGGATGACAGTGCCGATGCAGAACTAGTGGTCCACCAAGGGACTCAAGGTTACTCTCGTCTCTCAGTCACGTGACGAAGCCTTGGATGTCCTGCAAAACGTAAATTCGCGAAAAATCTGGATGTCATGGTCATCCGTCGGGGTGCCTCGTTATGAGTCGGGCGCTGTGCTCGTCGATGCAGATAGGACAAAGCTAGACACACCTGCACGGATCAGAAATTTGGAAGAACAATTAATTGCACAAGGCGACACGACGTGCGTATAAGGGACAACAGTGAAGGAGAAGTCTCCTTTTTATGCTTTTTTCTTTGACTCTGGCCTCTCTCTCTCTTTTCCAATGTGATTCTTCTGAGCCTCCGTCGATGCAGTGGTCTTGATAGAAAACTCCAGCGGTCTTGGGCAGGGACTACATGTCCTTCAAGTTGAATCTCCCTTTTTGACCCAGAAAGCAAAATCGCCCTTCTCTCAAGATCTCTTTCCCTCTTTTCTTTTGCCGTCCGTCAGATCTTCTCAACTCAGGGGCCAGCCATGATTGTTTTCAAGACAATCTGGGGCAAAACCAATTGAAAACCTGCCATAAAAGAGAAGTGAGAAGTCCTCTGGTTTTTGAGTCAAGAAAAGAAACTATAGTAATAGGAATTTAATGGAGTGAAAGAGCCAGAGAAAAACTTCCTTTTGCTTTCTTCTATGGACCGACTCCCCTTCCATCTTTGTGCCACGACTCTTCTTTCGTCCATGTTCTCTGAGAATCAGAATTGCCGACTACTTTGGCCGTGTGTTCTCCACCGAGAATGAAGAGAAAGTTTCTCTCTGTTGCCGTGTCTTCAATGTATGTGGCCCCCGATGTGAACCCTAATGCACCTATTTATAATAGTGAGCTAGGGTTTCGCCTTATTTTCTTTATTTGCAAAATAGTCCCTCAACTTCTGATAGTCGCAATTTGATCCGGAGACAAAATATTCTATCCATAAAACCTTTTTCTTAATTAATGGGCATTTTTAATTAAAAGGTTTTTTTTCAAATTAAACATTAAATGAGCTGATTTAACCTCAAATTAGGCCTCAAGACCTTGGCACAAACTCCCCTCGATTGGCGAAAATTTTATTGTCAATTTAAGTTCAGTCGCCTGATAAATTAAGCTCAATTCCATTGCCGCCTTTCCAAATAATGCAAATGCAATGCATGAGTAAGAAAATATGCTATGCATGAAAACTTAATTAATTATTATTTTTTGGCGAGAACTAAAGCTAGTTCTCATTTTTTATGCAAAATGAATATTTTAAGAAAAAATCAAAATTTAGGTGTCAACAGATAGTAATAATGGTAAGCTGATTTAATGAAACCATAAATAGAATGGATAATGACAGAAATGATCCTTAAACTTTGGTCCAATGTGCAATGTGGTCTCTAAACTTTTAATTTGTTCTAGTCCCTGAACTTTAGCCCAATATACAATGTGGTCCCTAAAATTTTAATTTGTTCAATATGGTCACCGAACTTTTGAAATATGTCCAACTTAGTCCATAAATTATCAAAATTTTCAATGTTGCTCTTCTATTAATTCAAGTTTAGGGATAACATTGAACATTTTCTTATAGTTCAGGAACTAAATTGATCACGTAGTAAAAGTCCAAGTACAATATTGAACAAATTAAAAGTTCATGGACCACATTGCACATTGAGCTACAGTTCATGGACTACATTGAACAAATTATAAGTTTAGGGTGTTACGAAAATCCCTTATGATGTTTTGAAGATGATAAAATAATCAAATGCTACTATTGTATTTAATTGGTTAAGTAGAACGGGATGAAAGATGCATAAGCTATTATGTGGAAGATATTCTTAACAGGATGTGTAAATATTATGAGTCCTCTATCAATGGTGAACAATGGATTGAGCGTAAAGGTGTCTACAAACTGAAGGCACTTGAGTAGAAAGTGTACAAGCTTAGGACGGGGAGGTCGGTAAAGCTTATAGGGACGTTAGATAGGTGAACAAAAAGGTAGAGTTGTGATTATTAATATGCTTGGAATGACTAGAAACTTCAATATTAGTAAGGCTCGTAAGCTTCGAAAGTGGTTGTTTAATGAAATTTGTAAGAAGTGGTGCCCTTTTTAGGAATGGAAACAGTTAATTGTAAGGAGGTGTCAGAATCATCTTCTGGTAGCTTTGCAAATGGCTCGTCATTTGACCTTTGCGCAGAACTTTGTATAGAAGTTGCTGGGTTTACTGCAACAATGACCGGTAAAATCTGACAATGATGATCCCTCAGATATGACACGATAGGATTTGAAATCACCCCATGAGCCCAGTCCTGCCAGTAATTTCCTTTCAACAATCTCTTCTTTTTCTTCATATCTTGGATTTTGTTGTGCTTTCTTCTAGGGGTGTGCATGATCCGGATCGGTCCGATCCCGGCATGGAACCAGGGATCGGACCGTAGTCCCGATCCCCAAATTTTCGGGACCAGGGACCGGTCGGGTCCGGTCTCAGTGGGACCGCTAACACCAATTGCTTATAGAAATCTAACCCTTGGAATACATGCATGGCTAATGAGTCTGATGATCCACGACTAATTATGCTAATGAAAAACTCATATTTTGGACAAACTGTAACATCGGAGTACAAGGGGATACCTCCATTAAAATTCAGCCGTTTTAATGGTATTCAAGCTCAATAGGGATTTGGACCCAAAAAAAAAAGTCGAAAGGGATCATTGCTGCTATGAACCTAACTATATTCAATCACCAAATGAATAACATGGATATTTACCAACTTGTACAATTTTACTCCACTGAATATGCTCCCTCATATTTTGGCCAAACTGTAACACCATTGTACTGTTTTGTTTGCAGTCAAACATTTCTAATATATATATATAACTCTTTTTCCAGAACGCAGACCTCTGGATCATCATTTTCCATTTGAGAAGGAGTGGGTTCGGGAGATTCAGAACCTTGTCTTTCTTGACGATAAACAGGTCTGGAAATCCCTGAGCTAGTGTCAATTCCACTAAGATTGATAAGCGGAGGAGCACTAGGTTTTATAGAATGTCTTCACCTAGGCTTAACTCGTTAATTTTCTTATTTAATCTGCAAAATTTTTTGGTATGACCCTTTTTCCCACAATTATAGCAAGTAACATTGCTAAAATCCCTTTTGGTATTTGTTTGTTTAGGGACTGATTTCTTTAGAAAATTTTCTTTTTTAGGAAAATTGTTCTTTTTATGAAATTTTTTATTTTTGCGAGAAAAGTCTGGGGCGCATTTTCCAGAGCATTTTTTCGACTTGGAATGGTCGAAAGAAGGGTCAAACTATCGGCAGAAATCACCAAGAGAAGAATGAGTAAGTTTCTTTTCTTTTTTGAGTTTCTTTTGAAGTTTGATGTCATTGCAGAGTTGGGAACCAATTTTGTAAATGAAAGAATTGAGTTCACCATAAGATAATAGATCATATGGGATTGGATCACCACGCTGTTCTCTTATCTTATCACGAACCTTGTTTCCTATTAAAACAGGAAGACCAGCAAGAAATTTTTCTTTCCAGAAAGGTTGATTGCAATCTGGGCGAAGAAGGACTCTTTGAAGAAAAATGCCTTTGTATTCACGAAATTCGCCAAGAGATCTACAGTTCATGTTTGAAAGTAAATCTTGGTTATGATCGCGAATGATGGAAGGATCACCTATGAAATGTTGGGATATGGAATATATAAGAGTACTAACAGCATCTTGAACAGGATGGCCGTAATCACCAAAAATGGTTTGACCTTCATTGTCAACTTTTATGGCTTTTAAAATACCATCTCTTTGTTCTTCTGAGAGGTAATTACCCCACCAACCTTTTAACTGGCCAGTAAAACCAGCAATTAAAAGATAAGCAGTTTGTTCATCAGAAGTATCAGGAGTGGTTTTATAAGTCGTAGCAAGCATAATCATTTGATTTAAAATGTTGATTAAGTTTTGCTCAAAGGTACCATCTATGTTCCATTCATAAATAGCATCTGAGGAATACTTATTTTGAACACGTTGAAAAGATTCTTCTAAAATCATATCAGGAGGGGTTGCCCTCGAATAATATAATTTTTTAGGTTCTTTCCAAGTCAGCTTGTTTAATTCAGGTTCAGAATCTTCTTTTTCCAAAGCATGCAATTGGCTTTCAATTGTTAAAGGTTTTTGAATCATTGGGGTTTCCAAAACAAGGGGTTTCTGTTTCCCGAATTTCAGATTTCCCCTTTTATCAGCCAAGGCTATAGCAAATTCTTTGCTATAAGTCTTTCGCATTTCGAAAGTTTTAAAAAGTGGGACTTTTAAAGCAGGAGTTTTTTATGGAGTATCCTGCTGGATAACCTGAGTGGATGAAGAAGTCGCAGAAATTGAAGATTCAATTCTGTTAAGTTGGGTTCCGATAGAGTGAACAAATTGGTTTGTGAAATTGTTTTGTTCGATTATCTTTTGGATCCCTTTGTCTTCATTTTCAGAAGGAATTTTGAAAGGTGAAGCAATGACTTCAGAATCTCTGTGAGAAATTTTTAATTTTCTGAGAGGTGGATGGTTAGACTCAATAATGTTACCGTCGAGATGAAAAGCCATCAGCTTCTGCTCCTCCAAACGTCAGAAAAGATAACATTCTTTCTATAATCCCAAAGGAAACTTTAGAGCTTCTCCTCCAACAAGCCTTGGACAAGGAAAAGCAGCAGATCTCCGAGTATGAGGAGGTTCAATCCCCCTCACCTTTAAAAACAATTGACAGCAGGGTCGTTGTTTCTACAACACCAAAACCCAGCTCAATTCAAAAAACAAAATTCATTTTGAAAACAAATTTTTAAAACATTATAACTGTTGAAAAAGGATTTTATAATGACAATCCTAACATCTTCGCCAGAAACATGTTTGGGGAAAACTAGTTTTACACCCCACATGATCTCGGCAAACCCTTGGATTATTATGAATCTATTTTAGTTGAAACAGATTCCATAGAATTCAAGCATTTTAAAAGCGGCGATGAAGTCAATTACTCCATCGCCAGAATCAAAAGGATCATCCATCCTTCCCAATGGGTTCCAACACCCATTACCCAAAAAAGCTTCAAAATGAGATCTTTTCAACGTGTTCAAAATAAGTATTCCTCATATGCTATTTATGAATGGAACATAGATGGTTCTTTGACAAATTCAAAAATCAAGCTAAAGAAATTAAAGAAAAATACTATGAGTTCATGCTTCTGCTTGAAGACCATATATTCTTCTTTGACTGGCTTGAAGATTATTTTCTAAATGAAAAAGAAATTTTTGTTCTTGACAAACAGTATAAATGGAAATTAGATGACGGTAACATTATTGAGTCTAACCATCCACCTCTCAGAAAATTAAAAATTTCTCACAGAGATTCTGAAGTCATTGCTTCACCTTTCAAAATTCCTTCTGAAAATGAAGACAAAGGGATCCAAAAGATAATCGAACAAAACAATTTCACAAACCAATTTGTTCACTCTATTGGAACCCAACTTAACAGAATTGAATCTTCAATTTCTGCGGCTTCTTCATCCACTCAGGTTATCCAGCCGGATACTCCATAAAAAATTCCTGCTTTAAAAGTCCCACTTTTTAAAACTTTCGAAATGCCAAAGACTTATAGCAAAGAATTTGCTATAGCCTTGGCTGATAAAAGGAGAAATCTGAAATTCGGGAAACAGAAACCCCTTGTTTTGGAAACCCCAATGATTCAAAAACCTTTAACAATTGAAAGCCAATTGCATGTTTTGGAAAAAGAAGATTCTAAACCTGAATTAAACAAGCTGACTTGGAAAGAACCTCAAAAATTATATTATTCGAGGGCAACCCCTCCTAATATGATTTTAGAAGAATCTTTTCAACGTGTTCAAAATAAGTATTCCTCAGAGGCTATTTATGAATGGAACATCGATGGTACCTCTGAGCAAAACTTAATCAACATTTTAAATCAAATGATTATGCTTGCTACGACTTATAAAACCACTCCTGATACTTCTGATGAACAAACTGCTTATCTTTTAATTGCTGGTTTTACTGGCCAGTTAAAAGGTTGGTGGGATAATTACCTCTCAAAAGAACAAAGAGATGGTATTTTAGAAGCCATAAAAGTTGACAATGAAGGTCAAACCATTTTTTATGATTACGGCCATCCTGTTCACGATGCTGTTAGTACTCTTATATATTCCATATCCCAACATTTCATAGGTAATCCTTCCATCACTCGCGATCATAACCAAGATTTACATCTTTTACCAGTAAAAAAGAGGTTTTTATTGAAATTTTTTCTTTTATTATTAAAGCTTCGGGTAACTTATAATTAATTTTCAAATGTCGACCTTGTCCAGATTTTAAAGTTTCAGTAGTTTTCTCAAAATATTTGGTAGGGATTAAACCTTCTCGAATACAGTTTAAGTCTGCACCAGTATCAAAAAGGGCAATTGTTTCTAATACAAATTCACTGTTAATTTGTATTGAAATATCAATTAACCATTTTCTTGAGGTGACTTCAGAAAGGAGCATTAGAAAATTCTTATCAGGAGCGGGAGATTTTTCAGAATCTTCCTTTTCTTTTCCTTTTAAGATTTTTGATTTTATTTCTAAAATCTCTTTTTGCATTTCAATTTGAGAAAGCTTGAGATTACGAATCTCGGTTTTTTTTTTGTTTATCTCATATTGAATATGTTCGAATGGAATGTTATGCCTTTCGGTTTAAAAAATGCTCCGTCAGAATTCCAGAGAATTATGAATGACATATTCAATGCCTACTCTGATTTCATAATCACCTACATTGATGATGTCTTAGTATATTCTCCCAATATAAATTCCCGTTTTAAGCATTTGAATATCTTTTTCAAAACTGTCAAAAATAGTGGTCTAGCATTATCACCTTCAAAGATTGTCCTATGTCAAACCAAAATCGGATTTCTAGGACATCACATACATCTCGGAACCATCATCCCAATTGAAAGATCAATTCAATTCGCGGATAAATTCCCAGATGAATTAAGAGACAAAACCCAACTACAAAGGTTCTTGGGAAGCCTCAATTATGTAATCAACTTCATTCCTGAAATAAACAAAATTTCCAAAATGCTGCATCAGCGCCTGAAAAAGAACCGTCCTCCCTGGAGTTCTCTTCACACTGATACTATTAAAAGGATAAAAACTTTTGTAAAAGAAATCCCTTGTCTACATCTCGCCGACCCATCAACCTTCAAAATTGTGGAAACTGATGCCTCGAAAATCGGCTACGGTGGTATTCTAAAACAAAAGAAAAATGATGTAGAACAAGTCCAATTCATTTCAAAACATTGGAATGAAACACAACAAAACTATTCTACCATCAAAAAAGAAATTCTTGCTATTGTTCTTGCTATTTCAAAATTTCAAGGCGATCTCTTGAATCAAAAATTTCTGCTAAGAATTGATTGCAAATCTGCAAAAAATATTCTTCAAAAAGATATTTTGAATATTGCTTCTAATTAATTACTAACCTGGGGACTCCTCTTTCGAGTTCAGCATTTTTATTGACATAAAAAGCTGAGCAGCTCCAAGGAGACTTGCTCTTTCTTATTAAATTTTTGTCAAGAAGGTCTTGAATTTCTTTTTTGCAAATTCGAGGACCTCGTGATTCATTTGAGTTGGCCTAGCCTTGGTGGGGATGTTTTTCTCAGAAAAGTCGGGTTCATAAGGCAAGTCAACAATATAAGTCTTTCTTGACCAGAAAGCATTCGGGAAAGAAGAACAAATGTTTTCTTTGATGAATGATTCTGTAGAGCTTATTTTCTTGAGAGTATTAGGATTGGAGAGGTTTTGTTCGATCCTTTTATACTCCAAATCTTCTTTTAAAAAGGAAAGATGATTTTCTTTATCATGAATTAAACAATTTACTTTAGCAACAGAGTGCTCTTGTAAAATGTTTAGGTTTCTTGTTTGGGGTTTTTTAATGAAGTTGAAAACAATCCTTTTACCAAGGACCTTGGTTACAAACCTTTGAATACAACCCTGAAATGGATAAGATACCCCATTCCTAATAAAAAGGATCTTTTGAATAGATTGCATAATTCAAAAATATTTTCGAAGTTCGATCTGAAGTCAGGATTCTGGCAAATTCAGATTGATGAAAAAGACATGTATAAAACTGCATTCAATGTTCCCTTCGGACAGTACGAATGGAATGTTATGCCTTTCGATTTAAAAAATGCTCCGTCAGAATTCTAGAGAATTATGAATGACATATTCAATGCCTACTCTGATTTCATAATCACCTACATTGATGATGTCTTAGTATATTCTCCCAATATAAATTCCCATTTTAAGCATTTGAATATCTTTTTCAAAACTGTCAAAAACAGTGGTCTAGCATTATCACCTTCAAAGATTGTCCTATGTCAAACCAAAATCGGATTTCTAGGACATCACATACATCTCGGAACCATCATCCCAATTGAAAGATCAATTCAATTCGCAAATAAATTCCCAGATGAATTAAGAGACAAAACCCAACTACAAAGGTTCTTGGGAAGCCTCAATTATGTGATCGACTTCATTCCTGAAATAAACAAAATTTGCAAAACGCTGCATCAGCGCCTGAAAAGGAACCCTCCTCCCTGGAGTTCTCTTCACACTGATACTATTAAAAGGATAAAAACTTTTGTAAAAGAAATCCCTTGTCTACATCTCGCCGACCCATCAACCTTCAAAATTGTGGAAACTGATGCCTCGAAAATCGGCTACGGTGGTATTCTAAAACAAAAGAAAAATGATGTAGAACAAGTTGTCCAATTCATTTCAAAACATTGTAATGAAACACAACAAAACTATTCT
This sequence comes from Lenwebbia sp. NSW1173648, assembly GCA_029784005.1. Lineage (NCBI taxonomy): Eukaryota > Viridiplantae > Streptophyta > Magnoliopsida > Myrtales > Myrtaceae > Lenwebbia > Lenwebbia sp. NSW1173648. The sequence continues at coordinate 43,840,179 of JARCGZ010000001.1, forward strand.
ACCATCAAAAAAGAAATTCTTGCTATTGTTCTTGCTATTTCAAAATTTCAAGGCGATCTCTTGAATCAAATATTTCTGCTAAGAATTGATTGCAAATCTGCAAAAGATATTCTTCAAAAAGATATTTTGAATATTACTTCTAAACAGATTTTTGCCAGATGGCAAGCTATTCTTTGTCTTTGATTTTGATATTGAATTCATCAATGGCAACTTGAATTCTCTCCCATATTTTCTCACCCGAGAATTTTTACAGGGAAACCACTCTCAACCATGCCTCCCAAAAAAGACAAAGGAAAAACAAAGTCCGAGCCAACCGAAACCCGATTCGGAAAACTCACGCCAATAAAAAGTTGGCTTGAGGCCACCCAACAGCCTCCTCCTAGACCACATTTTCTAGGATCTTCATCGAAAAGATGAAAAGCCATCAGCTTCTACTCCTCCAGACGTCACAAAAGATAACATTCTTTCTATAATCCCAAAGAAAATTTTGGAGCTTCTCCTCCAACAAGCCTTGGACAAGGAAAAGCAGCAGATCTCTGAGTATGAGGAGGTTCAGTCCCCCTCACCTTTAAAAAGAATTGACAGCATGGTCGTTGTTTCTACAACACCAAAACAGCTCAATTCAAAAATCAAAATTCATTTTGAAAACAAATTTTCAAAACATTATAACCGTTGAAAAAGGATTTTATAATGACAATCCTAACATCTTCGCCAGAAACATGTTTGGGGAAAACTGGTTTTACACCCCCACATGATCTCGGCAAACCCTTGGATTATTGTGAATCTATTTTAGTTGAAACAGATTCCATAGAATTCAAGCATTTTAAAAGCGGCGATGAAGTCAATTACTCCACCGCTAGAATCAAAAGGATCATCCATCCTTCCCAATGGGTTCCAACACCCATTACCCAAAAAAGCTTCAAAATGATACTTACCCAGTCTCTCCCTTTCAGAACATGCTATTCTTATTTTGACTACCAGCAAGCTTGGTGGAATGCCTTCTTCCGACAAAACTATAATTTCTGCCACACCTGGCTCCTGTTTTTCAAAAAAGACATAGACACCAAAACCATTCCTCTCTAGTTCACCAGATGGTGGGACCACCTTGGTCCTATTCCTGACATACTCCCAGCTTCTGCCCAAAAGGGATACCAAAAATTTCGAATAAATTACAAACCCCAGAAACACGAAACTTCGTTTCTTGTTTCTCTCCTTTATTTTATATATTTTCGTGTCTCTTGGTTTTCTGCCTGGGAGTTTGGGTACACGAAGACATCTTTCTGCCCCACAACCCTAGTTCTTGTAAGAAAATACAAAACTAAATGGTGGGATGGTGCAAAGTTTTTAAATAAAATTTCTGAAGAATCTGTCACCGCATGGCTGAAAGAGCAACACGAAACAACTGCTTCCAGTGTTACTCCTTTCCTGCATAATAGATCGATGGCCATTTCTAAGCTAGCTTCAACTCAAAACGAAGAATAGTTCTATGAACTGATGAAGCAAGCAGTTGCCGATTATGAAGAATCAAAAGCTTCTGAAAGCTCCTCTCAATCACACCATAGCGGGAATACAAACGAAGATGACTGCTACGGGATTGACTTTGGAGACTCTCATCAGTGAAGACATCCTTCTACCAGTTCATAGCGAGGACTTCAAAGGATTTTTATGCTTATAGTTTAATATGTACATCGTACACGTCTGTAATCACTGTACACTATACACTATTCCAACTTTTACTGTTCACTATTCATTGTAGCGGCTTTTTCTAAAAAATCACTGTTGCTACAGGAAGTGACCATTTCTTTAAAAAAAAACCCTCACACTTCAGTCGAAGGGGGGTTCACACAGACACACTTCTGAATATCTCTCCTCACGAGGCTCTCTTCTATTCATCATCTTCCACATTACCCTTTCTGATACAGATCCACCTCCGAAAAACCAGAGTTCCTCTCGGAGAACCCATACACTGCAACCCCTTCTGAACTTTCTAAAGCTTCTGCCCTGGATCGTACGACTCCAGTAAGTTTCTAAACCCAAAAACTTTTCTACCCAGTTCTCCTTCTAAGCAAGAACCTCCCTGTTCTTCTTTGATTTTCCAGATCTGTTCATGGTCTGCGGATCTCAAAGCTTAAAAAAAAAAAAGTTTTCTGCACTTGTACTTTTACAAACTTTCCATCCTTATGGATAGTTTATGTTTCTGTATTCTTCTTCTTGTACTACCGTACATTTGGCTTGCAATGTATATAAGCTTGAATGCTCATTTTTTCATATAGATCTACTCCCCAGAATCGGAAGGCTTAGCCTCCTGTTGGTGGTACAGATCTTGTCTCTTCTGCCTTTATATTTCTGCATTTTAAATATCATACCCCGCATTCGGAAGGCCGTGCCTCCTACCGATGGTCTGCAATTTTTTTTATGCATCATCGCTTTCTATTTCCTTTAACATTCCTGAGTGTTGCTTTTATAATTAATGCTTTAGAATTCGTTGTTTACTTTATTGATTTCTGTGATTATTTTCTAGATATCCCTCTTGAAGAACTCTTTTCGTCTTACTTCAACAAAAGAAGACGTTTATGATTCTTGCTCTCTTTTTCACACTTTCCATAAGTATAAGAATTCTGTTCTTTATTTTAATAAATTTAACAGAACTTCTTGAATATTACTTCATTCTGCTTCCCACATATTCCAGATCTAAGAGAGATCAGTTTAAAAGAAAAAGATTTCCATAATTTCTAAATCAATTAACTCATCCTCCAACTCATTAGGAGTATTAAAACTTTCTATAAGTTGTTTCCTTTCTCTCTCACTAGCATCCCCAGATCTTGCGCTCCCTCCATGGTATCAGAGCCAAGGGGGAAGGATTTGTAATTCTTTTTAAGCAAGTTTTTGAAACCTGATCTTGTTGCGCTGTAATTTCCCCTTTTTTCGAGTGTGGTCCCGGTCGTAAGTCCTTGGAGGTAGTGAATCCGTTGGTCAGCACGTCGTCGGTAGGGAAATTAATCGAAATAAGATCAGCCTCTTGAAAATGAACTTTTTAAGAAAAACAAGTTCATCTTCCAACAGTTCGATGTCTGAAGTGTCTCAAGACCGAGGCCATATTTTGAGAGAAGAAATAACCATAGAAGATTTTAATAAATCTATTGACAATTGGAAGATCCCAAAAGTCAAGTATGACCAAATTTATGAGAAACAATCTTTCAAAATGTTTAAAAAATCTGATTACATAATTTCTACTGAAGAAAGAGATGTCCCACTTTCTTCTTCTTATTCTCAAATTCGTCTTTTAAATGAACAATCTATAAAAAAGCATAAACAAAAGTTTAATTACCTTCATATACGAATGGTCCAAGTCGGAATTAAACCCTTGATGAAAGAAGGATTAAACACTTCAATCCTCCTTGTCTTAAGAGATTCCCGCCTTACCATTTATGAAGAATCTATCCTCAGCACTGTCGAAACAAGTCTCTGCAGAGGTCCGATTCATTTTGATTGTTCCCCTAACCTCACAATTTCTTTAAATGATAAAAAAATTATGAATTCCCTGATTTTGTAAGTCAAAACCCATAACTACCATATAGATGAAGGCTATATTCCAATAGCCCTTGTTTATAAGGTTCACTATAAAGCTATGCTTTTTGCGTTCGATAGTAAGGTTTTCAAAATCAGTCCAAAAGGAGAAACCTTATTCTTGCAAACTGACATTTCAAAATCAAATACTATGATTCCCAAATCAATTCATTTGAATCAAGTATCCCTTCCTGAGCAATGGGAAATAGAACATCAAGAAGTTCTACAACCTGTTATTCAGAACAATGAACTCACAAATATCGTCCAGCATCCTGAGGGAAAAGTAACAATAAAATTCCCTAGAAGGTCCTTCGATATCGAGTCTCAAACCTCTTTCCATAGTTTCTCTTCTCAAAGGTCAGTCGATCTTCATCCTGAACTACCTCCGATTATTACTATTCCTAGTAGCAGTCAAGGTACCACTCAAAATCCTGTTTTTATAAGACCTAGTGCTCCTCCGCTAACCAATCTTAGTGGAATTGACACTAGCTCAGGGATTTCCAGACCTGTTTATCGTCAAGAAAGACAAGGTTCTGAATCTCCCGAACCCACTCCTTCTCAAATGGAAAATGATGATCCAGAGGTCTGCGTTCTGGAAAAAGAGTTTGAACCAGACAAAACTTTTCTTAATAAAGAATTTTATTCTGAAGAAAATTCTGCACAATTATATATATTCTGGCGGTCCGGTCCGACAAGTTCGGTCCGGAGGTCCGGTCCCATCCACCATGGAACCGGGGACCGGACTGCCCGGGAACCGATGACCGGACCATTTATTGGGATCGGGGACCGAACCATCCCCCTCAACGACCGGACCAACCCGGCCGGTCCGGTCCGATCCGAGCCGATCCGGTTCAATTTGCACACCCCTACTTTGTTCTCCTAAAGCGGAGAAGATAGACAATGTCCTTGGAGGAAAGTTGTTGGCTCTTGGCGCTTTTATGAAAGGAAGGATGCTGCTTCGCAAGAGGCAGGTGAAACAGATTGTTTCTCCTAAAGAGAGTTGATTGCCTCTTTAAGTTTTTCAATTTCAAGAGATGAATCATAATTGCCTCACTTTCTATCTTCTTAAGTCTATCTTGAAAAGTTTGAAGTAGTTTATTGATAACCGCCTTCAAGAGTTGATTGTTTCTCCTCTCTTCTCTCTCCTCTCCCTCCCCCTTTGGTTCGGCCAACCACCCCCTTCCCTCTCACTCTCCCCTATTCCATTTTTGGAACACCACCCCACCACATCCAAACCTCCATAACCACCACCCTCAAGCTTTGCCGCCGCCTCCGTCCACCTCCGCCATCGCCACCCGCCACCACCGCAGTTCACCGCCACCCCTCGTGCCGCCTAGCCGCTCTGCCATCGCCCCTCTAGCCGTCGTCGTCCCCCTCCGTCGAGCCCCGAGCCCCGGTGAGCCCCAAGCCACCGAGATCCGCGGCTTCCCCTTCGCAGTCGCTGGTTGCCGTTCCACCGTAGCCACCGCTGATGTCGAGCCCCGTCACCCCCGCGAGCCTCTCCTCCTCACCGTTCCCCCACCATCCTTTATCGTCCGTCGTCACCGACCACCGCGACCTGTGGAACGCCCTCCACCCGTCGTCGTCCTCGTCTTTACCGACCCCGTGCGCAGCCCCCGAGCTCGCCGTGCTGCCCTCGCCGCGCCGTGAGCCTCCCTTCCAAGCAGCCCGCAAGTCGCCGTCGTCCGTCATCGTTGTAGCCACGTCCGCGACCCGGAGCCAAGCCAAAGCCGCGCCCCGCCGTCGCTTACCGGCGCCACCGTCGTCGCCGGTCGTTGTTGTGAATTAACTCATAATCTCTGATTATGTCGTTAATTGCACTTAGGGTTTCATTAATTAGTTACTGTGGTTAGATTAACTAGTTACCGGTGGTTAGAACAGATTAAGTGTAGTTGCCTTGGGTGATCGTGATCGGTTAATTAGCTGAGGCCGGGTTAATTAGTTATCGACTGTTTAATTAGCTGTTGCGGCGATAAATAGTCAGATTCGAGATATTTATCTATTATTAGTCATCGATTACTTGGATGTTGATTGAATGGTTACCGATTGACTTGGGTGTTTAATTGCATGGATCTGCTGAGTGATCACCTATGTCAGAATATCATGTTTAATTGAAAACTGAATATTCGTGTGACCAACTACGTCTTTCGAGCATGAAAATGGCTATTAATGGCTATTAGTAGGGTTTTCAGCATGACTGTGAATGTGATTGCATTGGGCTAATGCGAAGATAAGAACTGGCTTGGTTGCCTGGCGTGTTTATGTGGTCACACAATGGTTAAGCGTCACCCTAATGTAATTGGGGACGTTGGCGGTACCCTTGATGGCTTGGGTTCGCCGCCTGGTATGTCCGTGCCAGCTGGGTCGAAATCACACGGCTTATCGGATGCCTAACAGTCCGTGTCGGCTGAGTTGGAACAACACGGCTGATCAGATGCCGGTTGCAGCTTATGAAGGACCGAAGTTCCTTACTAAAAAGCCTGGTATGTCCGCCTTGGGGGTCCTAAGGGGCTATCGATTGCCGTCGCTGGATGAAGCGAGACAACGCTCGGTCCTACCAGAAGAGCACTAGCAGTCGGGCTATGCTGTGGTCGAGAGTGGAGTATCTCTCGCGTTAACAACTGAAACACGCGTGTTGCATTATGCATGAGCTGTTGATGGGTGTTCTGGTTGTGTGCTTTGACCTGTATATGATTGAATGCCATGTGATTACCGTTGTGTGGGCCAAGATAGGGTAAGTTTGCATGTGATTGTCTATTGGCTGTTGAGCTGTGCCTATATATTTGGTAGCTAGAGCGTGCCGTGCATCGCACGCTATTGATCTACCATCGCTTTGTGTTGCATGTTTAGGTCGCTTGGGTGAATCAACGTCCTACTCGAACTTAGGCATTGACTCACGGAGATTTTATATCTCATTTGTCGTTGTTAACTGTTTTTAGGTCCGTAGTATGGAGGTCGGCCCGGTCAGGTTCAGGGTGCCACTTGACCAATCCTTCGATATCACATACCACCCGGTCCCAGATTCGGATCATGTCTGGGAGCGTCACGTGAGGACTCAGTAGATCGAGAAAGGGATGGGGCACCTGGTGCCTCATCACTTCAAGGCTTGGTTTGTCCGCCACGGCGATGCTCTCTACGGGCCTATTCGGGGGTTTGAGGGACCCCCGACTGCGACCCCGATGATCCGGATGTGGGATTCAATGGATATAGATACCCCAAATGGGGAAGCGGTGGACCCTGAACCCGACTCAGACGAGGAGGACCATGAGACTCCGCCTGGTTACCACGGCTGGTGAGCGAGCGTGGAAGCGGAGGCCCCTTTTTGGATGGAGCTTTTGGTAGTCATAGTTAACCCCTAGCCCTGACCCAGTATCTTTTTGGTGGTCTTAGAAAGCAGCCCTGAAGAGTGGGCTTGTAGATGTGCTTGCTTCCTTAGGTTAATAGTATATAAATAAAATGGTCTTTTGCTGCTGTTGGTTGTTGTTTTTACTGCCGACTGTCCCTATTGCTTATTTCTGTCTGGGGTTGTTATTCGTTCCGTGTGCGCTTAATTGCAAGATAAAATGAATGGATCAATGACGTACTTGGAATGTCGTCCTTTTGACCTGAGGCACTTGGTACTGTCGCGCGCTCGTGAGTCGGGGCGTGACATTCCATTCTCATCTACCCCGGTGGGTTTTGGCACTTTTGGCATGTGCTGATATCAGATGATCCAGTAAATTCCTTTAAAGCAGAAAAATATGAAGACCGGAACATATAAACACTTTAAGGGCTCGAGGAGGGAATGTTGAGCACAATGGGACTGTGGAAGTTCCACAAAAGGAAGAACTGGAGTTGGCGGACTTCACAATTGTGCAAACTCCTTTTGACGATATGGATGTTTCTTTTACCCATTTGAGATATGGGTTTTCGAAGAGGGACAGATTGGTTTGGAAGAAGGTGGCTTTGCCTTCGGAAGAGTGGGTTTGTGTTTCGGTGATGGCGGTGGAAAAGGCAGTGGAGGAAGGTAGTGTCTGGCTGCTTAGTAAGATATAGATATTGGTACTTACCACCATCTTCTCCAAGGGGACCAATAGTAGTGTCACCATCTTCCCACCTTTGGAAGAACTCATGCGCAGATGAATAGGAATTTTTTCCTCTTTGAAGGCCTATCGTATTATTCTTCTAGAGGAGCTAGACGAAGTTCACATCGGCAATCTAAATCCCAAAAGAAAACCCCCTATGAGAATCTTAAAATAGACAAGATGATGTCCTTTAGAGTTGAAAGACTCTATTTCAAGTCTTTCCTCTATACCTTCATCTTCTGAAATGTATGGATGCATCATCAAAATGGTAGAAAAGACAGAGGAGGAAGAAAGGTTTTCTTCATTTTCAGCGAATGATCAAATTTAAAAACCACACTGACGTCCTTCCTTTTGGTGAATTTGGACTCTGAAGACCGGATGAGCCTGAGATTGTGGTGGAGCTTCTCATAGTTAGCCACCCAAGTATTTAAAAGTAGTTTGACTAACTCTGAGAGAGGAATCCTTCTTGGCATAAACTAATGAGGAGTCTACGTATAAACCAACGATAAGCTTAGGCAATAATGTGAGCCCACAACATACGGCCTTCTTTGACCTTTCACATGGACTGCCTTTTAGTCTCAAGAAACCATTGATATATACCATATGGCTACGTTTGGTCTTCCGAATAAAACTCAGGATAAGATATGTTTTATCCTATATTGTGTTTGGTAGCTGTCCAGGACAGGATAAAAGGATATAGATGGGATATAGGAGGGATATAATAATCCTAGGGGGGAGGTAAGATAGAGCCGGATAGGATTTCTCTTATCCATTGCTTAAGCCACCCACTCTCCGCCATGCCCCATCCGCCTCTCCACCACGCCTAGCTGCCTCTCTAGTTGCGGCGGCTGCCTCTCCGGCGGCGGCGGGCAACTTCTCCAGCTAGTAATTTTTCCGATTTTCTTTGGTAGAGTAATAAAGGAGGGACTTCATTTCATTAGAATGATGTTCGGCCTCAAATGAGACCAAACATTTTCTTTGTGTTTGCATCGACTTTTACCGCTCCGGTCGTCGGATCAGGATATGTTGGCTTGCAACTACAGCAATTGAAGATGTTCTCGGTAAAAGATTCCAGAGAACTGTCTCGAATGGCTCTAAAACTTGCGACATGAAGGTAATGTTTGCACAGATAACCAAATGATCCAAAGCTGTTCTGGACTTGCACAGAAGTTCATATCACTTGACCATCAGTTTCCTTTTTCTTTTTTTTTGGCGATTCAATTGCCTCTGTTCCATTCCATAGACATGGAATCTGATCAACAACAAGAAGTTCGAGACCCTTTCCTACCTCCCTCCTCTATCGGATGATTCAGCTGCCAAAGAGATCGACTACATGCTCAAGAAAGGATGGATCCCATGCCTCGAATTCGATGAGGTACTTGATTAACTAAGATCGTGAATCCTATAATCTGTTTACTCCCATAAACAATAACTACATTCATGAACTGTTTGAAATGTAGGAATGTTTGTGATGTTTGATGTTCCCCTCTAGCTCCGACACGATGAGCGGCCGTAGATCCGCTGCGTCGACTCTGAAGAAGAGCCTTCGGATGGTACAAGTCAAGAATCATTATATTGATATTCAGCTTCTACCAAATAATAGATATGATAAAATATAAAGATATCCGACTTTAAATCTGCAGTTCACCAAATCGGAGATATGATATGATCAAATCTCTAGATTTCTTATCCCATCATAGCCAGTCCTATCCTGACTAGAAATCCGGACTTATGTAAGATCAATAGAGTGACAAGTAGAGAGTATACTTGCGGAAACAACTCATCGTATCGAACTCTAAGCTCTTAAGCTCTTTATGAGATGAGACTTTGAGGAAGAGAATATAGTGTGTAGACCTAGAGTGTATATGAACTCGGGATATTTTCGAACTCTGTCCTTCCTCAACTACGTCGAGAAGTTACCCTTATATAGGTAGAGCTGAGTATAACATATTAATAGTACAAGCACGTGTTTTTCGGACAACAAATACAAGCTATAGTTAGGACCACACGACACAAAGGACCACACATGCGTATTGCAATGACTTTCTCAAATGGAAGGACAATACTAAAAGCAATTTGGCCAAAAGTAACGGTTCTTGTTAGAAATAGTACAATTATATTGTTAGAAAGTCCAACCCAAAAGTTTAAGCTAATAGGTGGAGGGAGACCATATGAATATAAAGAGCATATAAGACTCGTTGTCGAGCGATGTAGGACAACAACAACTCCTACATATATAACTAACAAGCTTCTTTGCCACTTGTCCAGTGAAATTTGTCAATTCAACATTAACAGACAAAAAAAGTCCAAGTTCACAATATCCACACTTTTTGTTGGGAACTAATGATAGCTAAATCCCTTTTTTGTTGTGTGTGAAGTTCAAAATCACAGGAAAAGAACACTAGAAGTGCCAAACTTTTATACGGCGCTCACTTTGGTGCCAAAACTTTTCATTGGATCACTTAAGTGTCATTTTTCAATAATAAAAAAACGATTACTTAAGTGCCAACTCCAATTTGGGTTGTCGTAAATTTGACGTGGCAATATTTTATCAATTTCCTTGACCAACGTGGCTCGTCGACATGCTGAATCAGCAATAATAGCCCTAAACGACATCATCTACATTTTTGCCCCAAATATAGACTCTAATTTTTGTTTGCAGACAAAATTAGGCCAAATTAGGGGTTTTGTCCAAGTTAGAATTTTTTTTTTCCGCAGACAATCAAAGAAGAAGAAAAGGGTGGAAGATGATGAGGTGCTGATGAAGATGAGAAAAGTAATGAAGGTCGTCGCTTCAATTGCAGCCAGATTTGGGCTCGGCGACCTCTCGGATCGGGGCTCATCCCCAATTTCACACGATCGATTCTCGACCACACGGCGATGAAGAGCTCCATCTCCAGATCGAGAGGTACACGCTGCTAGTCCATCTCCATATATGTAGCCATGGCCATGGCGGTTCAGCCAGAACTTCCTTGCAAACTTAATTTCTCCCTCCACGTCATAGTCCACGTTGGACTTATTTTTTAACAAAAAAAGGCCACTTATGAATTATCACTTTATTAAAAAGGCAACATATGACTTTTGGTCAGAATTTATCACTTAAGGCACTTAAGTGATCGTCTTTTCTTCGATTTTGCACTTTAAGTGATCCGATTTTGGCACCAAAATGAGCCTTCTTTTTCTATTATACAAAAAGCAAAAAGTAAAATTGACAAAAAGGAGTCAAAACTCCATATGTAATAGCAACTAGCAAGAAAGTCCACACATGCGTACCTTCATGATAAGTAAGATGATCGATGGAGGCTCTCCCGACAGTGCCCTAGTAGGCCTCGATGGTCTTTCAAGAGAAGCAATCGTGCTGTTATAGAAAGAGTTCCTCTTAGCATTGCTTCTATGTATTGTATCCTATCCTGAGAGAACGTTGTACACGGTCTATGTATTGAACTGGTGGTTGAGGTAAACATAGTGTCACTCTAGTAGTATAGATGAGTTGAACTCCTTGAAATCCCGGTTTCATGATTCTAAAAGTCACCCTGATGTACTGGCATGACCTGCTCGGCGGGCTCAATTAGTATTCAACTTGCTCTATGTTTCTTGAGTGATCTTCCCCCGATAAGCTTAGGACACATCTATAAAAGTGAATGTCATTTATACAAAATGATAATAGTTATTCTCTGAAGTCCAGCTTTTATTACAGGATAATAAGTACTCCCTTCGTACACGAACTTATGACAGACACACAACATAGCCTCAAAATATTTAAAGCAGCAAATGCTCAAACTCTGCTTATAAAAGATGCGGCAACAGAAGCAGACATGTCTCTAAGCAGCTTTCCATGAGGAAAGGGGTGGAGTATCGGAGTTTTCCCACGTTGGCATGCTGCTTGCGTACCTGTCACCCTTGACATTGTCTGCAGAAGCAATTGATTCCAGCTCGGCCATTTCATCTGGTGTAAGCCTCACGGACAGAGCTCCAATGTTCTGGTTGAAATTCTCGATCTTGGTCGTGCCAGGAATCGGGCAGACGTCGTCGCCCTGGTGGTGTACCCAGGCGAGGGCTAACTGTGACGGGGTGCATCCCTTTCTTTGCGCAATTTCATTCACTCCGTTGAATAACTTTGCATTGTGAGCCAAGTTCTCTGGCTGGAACCTTGGTATGGACTGCATAACATAGAGCACTGTGTCAATGGAGAGCCTATGAGCAAGTATCATTTTCCTTTTAGCACCAAATTCTACGGCAACAAGTGCAAACAATACTAGAAGAGTTTGCATGGCATGCCCTCAGATTGTCTTGTTACTTGATATGATAAGCATTTGGAAGTTCGCAATCACTGTGTATCTGGAAATCATGATTGGAAGTATTAAATTATCTTGTTAAGAATCATAAGCACTCGAAATGTGAAGAGAAGTGCTCTAGCAATTACCATGATGGTTTTGATGTAAGATGTGACAACAGAAACAAAAGCGACAATCTATCTACATGCGGTGGAATCCATTTACCACACTCAAAGAAAGAAATCCCAAATCTACAAGATGTGTGGAAGAATATTATCGGAGGCAAAGCTCTTTTTAGCTAAAAAACCAATAGCTACTTCACTTGAAAGGCACAATCACTAGTCAAACACTAATCGCGGGGAGTAGTCCACAATTGGCTTTATGTCGGATAAAAGACTTGATCCCAAAGCTTCCAAAAAAGGGTGTTAGGGAGTCCTCAGTCAAGAACAGGTTCTGTCAAGACATCTTGTGAAGAAAGATGAGAGAAAACAAAAAGGGACGGAAGGCTGAGGCCAGACACCGGTGTCGCTTATATTGAGGAAATATCGCTAATCTTGCGAACAAAGATGAGAGAAAAAGGATGGGTGGAAAGGGAGGAAAGGGTAGCGAATTAGCAAATGGTGGGAAGGCTGGCAAACAGTAACTTACGAGTAAGTCTATATCTGTTTATTCCCAAAAGCATGAGAATCGAGAAACTGCATCTTTCAGGCTCATTAAGCCATTAAGTATGATTTTACACTAATGTAGAATCAGAGAGGTGGGTGAGGAGTCGGTGCTGTATTGAAAACATATAAGAGTATACACCATTTGGGTCACCAATTGCTATCCTAGCCATCCAGGTACTTTTTCTGTATACCACAAGAACTCATAGTTTCCAGCACTAAAATGAGAATGACAGTCACTGTGAGCATCTAGTTATGTTGATCAGCAGAAACAAACCCATCTAAAGTCATCCTCAGAGAAATTCTCCAATAACTTGGAACCAACAGAAAAGAATCCTCGTCCTAAAGGACTGTACGCAACAATTCCAATGCCAAGCTCCCTAGAAACAATTTGAAGGAAGAGCAGAGTCAGCAGAAAGCTGTTGTTACTGCATAAACAAATTAACAGAGTGATTTCCTACTGAAGAAACAATTCGCTCGCTCGCTCACTCCCTGCACTGAGACGATGACGAAGATGATGGGTGAGCAGAGCTTTAAAGGGAGAGTAATTCCATGCCGTCTTGTCCACAAGCACCGTGCAACGACCCAACCTCGGTGGAGCTCAATCATTGGTCGGGATGGGAATAACAGGACACAGCTCTCGGCGAAACCACCCAACAACACGGGACAACTTAGAAAGTGACAAACACAGAAACGATGTGTCAATTTGTAGTTTTAGTTAATTTTGCCCATTATATCCAAAGGGGGGAACCTGGAAAATCGAATTAGCTGGGCATGACATATTAAATTTATATTTTTATATATACATGATAAATTATCATGTGTATATAAATATCAGCGCTGAGAGTCCTCTTCTTCTTCTGTTAAGGATTCACGATTATTATTATTTTTTGCTAGCTGGGTATAATAAATTTGGAGTGATTGGATTTATGACCTAAGTATATATATTTTTGATAGATTTACATTTTGACCCCTAAATTATTGAAAATGCTTAGAATTGACTCCGTATGTGTTGAAATAGAATGTCAAGATGATGGACTCACAAGTCGTGGGCATGTTTGGAGCGCTGACCACGTGTCGATCGCATGTTGGAGAATGCTGAAGAGTGTCCGACACGACACGAAAGGCCTCGGAGAGTGTCCCTGCTTCCTAATCTGGAACAGATTATACATGGCTTGTCAGTATTCAACAGGTGGCATCCGGTTTCTAAACTGGAAATCTCATGATGTTTTTTTGTTGGATTTTTCACATTTCATCGCAAAAACTCATTTTCCTCGGAAGATGAGTACTACGAGCTTGATGCTTTTGTCTAGACAAGGCCCAATTGGAATGTAGGATCTAGAATTAACGTTGGAAATTACAAGAAATGTTGGTTGAATGAGTCCGTAACCACATATCGAATATGGGAGTTTGCCCACCAAATAATAAAAAAATGTCCAAGTTCACAATATTACCTTGAGTATGAAGCTGAAAATCTCCGGCCGCTCTTGCTTTGTTATTAGACAATCAATATGAAAAATTGAAAAATAGGATTCCAAACTCCATATATGTATAGCAACTGACAAGGAAGTCTGCACACGCATCACCTTCTCAACAGTAGTAGAATGATCGATCGTGGCTCTCCTAATTGTGCCTTAGGCGGCTTCAGCAGTCTTTCAAGAGAAGCAACATGGGGCGTCACGCGTTGAGTGGCGATCAAGGCAGTCGACGGACCCCGTGGTCTGTCGGCATCGTGTCGCATTCTACTTTTTTACAACTCCGACCCGACCCAAAGACAAAGACTTATGGGGAGCCATCAGTTCAGCAAATCCTGCTAGTATAGTACACGTCTATAATCTTCTTACCGTGAACATTGCTTACACAAAACGATAACAGGTACTCTCTGAAGTTCAGATTTTATTACGGGACAATAAGTACTCCGCAAATTGTTCAGCAGCAAATGCTCGAACTCTGCATATCAAAGATGCAGCGACAGAAGCAGACATGTTTTCTAAGCAGCTTTCCATGAAGAAAGGGGTGGAGTTTCGGAGTTAACCCATGCTGAGACGCTGCCCCAGCCACCCTTGACATTGACCGCAGAAGCAATCGATTCAAGCTCGGCCATCTCTTCTGGTGTAAGCTTCACAGACAGAGCTGCAATGTTCTGGTTGAAATTTTCGATCTTGGTCGTCTTGGGAATCAGGCAGACGTCATCGCCCTTGTGGTGTAGCCAGGCGAGGGCTAACTGCGACGGGGTGCATCCCTTTCTACGAGCGATTTCATTCACTAACTTCGAGTCGTGAGCCAAGATCTCTCGCTGGAACCTCGCTAGGTACAGCATAACATAGAGCACTGTCTCAGCAGAGAGCATATAAGCCACATTAATTTTCTTTCTTGACACCAAATTCTACTCCCACAAGTGCAAACAATACTAGAAGAGGTTGCATCGCATGCCATCAGATTGTCTTGCTACTTCCATAAAAAGGGTGCTAGGGAATCCTAGTTCAGGAACTGGTTCTGCCAAAACATAATTTATCTTGTGAAAAAAGACGAAAATGAAAAAGAACGGAAGGCTGAGGTCAGATACTGGTGTGGCATACATTTTGGAAATATCGCTAATCTTGTGACGGAAGATGAGAGAAAAAGGGCCGGTGGAAAGACGGGAGAGGATAGTGAATAGCAATGGTGGGAAGGCTGGAAATCAGAGGAACTCACAAAATTAATCTAAATCCGTTCATTCTTAAAAGCACGAGATTGCGGGAAACTGCCTCTTTCAGGCTGATTAAGCCATGTACTATGATTTTCACTAATCTAGCATCAGACAGATGGGACGTATGGAGAATGCTGGATTGAAGAATTGGTAATTTTCCAGCACTTCAATGAGAATGACAGTCACTGTGAGCCTTTGATTGTGTTGATCAGCAGAAACAGACCACTCTGTCGTCACCCACAGCAGAGAAATTCTCCTGCACTTGGTAGACAACAATTCCAATTCCAAGCTCCGTAGGAAACTATTTTAAGGAAGAACAAAGTCAGAAGAAAGCTATTGTTACTGCATAAACAAATTAATGGAGTGGTTTCCTACCGGCATGTCGGAACAATCTCTGCCTCCACATCTCTTGTCCCCAGGGTCCAGTCCAATTGCACCGCTGTGACGGGATGAACAGCGTGAGCTCTTCTGATTGTTGACGCAGAGGCGTCCCTTAAACCGACGTACTTGATTTTACCCTCTTCAACTAGTTTCTTCAGCTCTCCAATCTTTGAATATTCACAAGATAAAACAACAGGACTCAAGTATTAAGTTAACTGAGGCAGATTTCTCTAATTCATCGCAGAAGAGGGCAGATAAATTAAGTATTCAAGTATTTGTCATATTTCATGATGGTATGTCAAGAATCAAATGTCTCCACAGAAAGTCCAGGAACAACTTTCAATGTGATTCTCGTATATAAATCAGGAAGAACCCTGTAGCACTTTCAACTCAGCCACTGAAATACTAAATTCCACGACCTCTTCGACAACATCGTGCCGCATCTCAACCTCCACTATCATCTGAACTTAAGTTCCATTCGAAAATATCTTACTAGTCAAAGGCAAGGAAATAGTTAATCTCTTCCAAGAAATCCAACATACTTTTTACAACGTGATGATGCATCAACACCACCAATCTGGTTTAGCAAATGATCATATGGCTCAGAGATAGTCTTTAAGAGAGGAAAAGGTTTAATGTGGATTCATACAGTGACTTCAATGGGGACACGAGTATCGATATCTTCTTGGTAGTAGAGGTCGATACAATCAACGTCGAGTCTCTTCAAGCTGGCCTCACAAGCCGCCCTCATGTACTCCGGATCGCCCCGGCTGTCCCGCTTCCCCTCTGCGAAGATGCTTCCAAACTTGGTCGCCAATTCCACCTTCTGTCTCACCCCTTCCTTCGGTGCCTGCTCAAATTCAGACACCAGATCAACACAAGAAAACCCCAAATTGCATCCAAAACAGAAAACCAAGATGTAGGATCATAGAATCCGGCGCGATCAAGCTAATAGTACTAGGGGTGAGCATCGGTCCAGGGTGGCCCTGGACCAGCCCAACATGAGCCAACATGGTCAGTCCTGGGCTGGTCCTTGGTCCTGGGGCCGTTGGAACCCATACAGTGCGGGTTGGTTCTTGGTCCTGAGACTTTGGAATTGGTCCAACCCAAACCAACCCTGTAAATTTCTTTTTTCCAAAAATCCTAGGTATATAACCTAAAGTGCTCAGCCCCTCCTCTCTTCTTTGCCATTTTCCTCTCCCTCTCTCGTAGTCTCACTCTAACTCTCCCTCAATCCATATTCTTCTCGTCCTCTAGCAGCTCGATCTCTTTCTCACTCTCGCTGTAGGTATATAACCTAAAGTGCTCATCCCCTCCCCTCTTCAAAGAGTACGTTCGTGTTTGTCTCTTCAAGGAATACAAAAAGTGAAACAAAAAAAAATCGGTTCGTCCCAAGTTGACCCTGGAACCTGACCGGACCCATAGGGTTGGTCCAGTCCTCGTCCCACGCTCAACAGGATCGGTTCCCGGTCCCAAAAATTGGGGAACAACGCTGTGCGGATTGGTCCCTGAGTTAGGTACTGAACTGGGCCAACCCGAACCATGCTCACCCAAAAAAACTACAACACTATAGTATATCTACTTCATGCGGAAGCTGAGACTGAGCTTAACATACTCAAGCGTGAAAATCGATCAAGTAACGGAGTCTAACAAAGCCTGATTAACGTACAGGTTTTTGTGCGAGGAGTGTCAGCTAGTTAAGCCCAACCTTTAAAATGGATGCGAGACTCAGAATCTCAAAAACCGACCTTTCCGAGGAGTATTTCGTTGGTGTGAGGGCCGTCGATGTTGGAGGTGTCGAGGAAGGTGACGCCAGAGCCGACAGCGTGGTGGATGAGCTTGATCATGTCGGACTCGAACTTGGGAGAGCCCCAGAAGGGGGACATGTCCCTGCAGCCCAGCCCTTGAGCCGAGACCTCGAGGCCCTGCCATCCCAATTTGATCCTTCTCACCATCGACACCATCGCCGTCGTCCTCGCTCGAGGTCGATGCAAGAAGAGATAGAGAAGAAACAATTCGCTCGCTCCCTGCACTGAGAAGAGAACGAAGATGATGGGTGAGCCGAGCTTTAAAGGAGAGGGAGCAGCACGGGTTCGTTTGGCGCGTTATATAAGCCAAAAGTAGGGCAAATTTCAAATAAGGGTTAAGTGTCACGATTTAAAATAAAAAGGCCAATGGTGGATCTTATTTCAATAAAGGATCTGAAATGTCCAACCTATATTTCAAAGAACGGTTTGAGCTCCCCGGCCGGTCAAATATTCCTCGGCCAGCAACCATGTAATATCTCCAGCAATTGAATAAGGGCATCCTTGCCACACACAAAAAAAATGAATTAAAAAAAGGAAAAACTCTAAAATGAAAAATCAAAACCCTACGTTCTCTTTTTTGCTTCTACAACCCACTTTCGTCAAGGAAAAGGAGTTGGCCTTGTGTAACCGAGCGACCACATGTGATCGGGCGGCAACCTTCAAAGGCGAGGGATTCTGAAAGAAATTAAAAGATCCCTTCATCTAAGGTTCACGCAAAGCCTTCGCCCCCAATAAAACAAAATCCGGTACACGAGCCACCTGCGCATCATCTAAGGCATACCTTGAGCCACCAACATTTACCTCAGATGAAACCAACTCCACATCTAACACAATATAGTCAACAAGCTGTCGAATATTAAGCAGGGACTAAAATGATGTCCTCCAATAGTGGTCAGCATCTAAGAAACTTTGCCTCCGAGTAAATGGATCGAGTAAAGCAATGATGTTGGTAACTTTTGAGCATATTAACAAGAGGACCAAAATTTCCCATACTCATTGCAGCAGGAGGCAAACAGATAAGGTCCTCACGACAGATCAGACTTATCTCAACCGAGAAAGTGTACTTGTAGTTGTAGACATTGCTCTTCGGATCATGAGACACAAGTTGCTAGTCGTTGCGACTCCTTACCGGAGCAACTACTAATAAATTCAACAAACTTCACACTAAGGTTAGCCTAAAACCTGGAATAGGACTCACACATGTGCTCTTGCTGAACATACCTAGGGACAAACCATTTAGAACCTCCTTATGAACTCTTAGTCTCACCTTAACTCTCTTGGAGTGACGTAGGCAAAATTTAGCTGAATGAGTATGAGCAAAATTCAACTGATCAACGAAGTACTAGCCATTTCTCGATGCTTATTTTGAAAAGCTTCGAATTTTTTGTAAGAAGAGGATCCGATGTTAGAGTTTTCGTAATGTGAGCTTATATTAATTGAGATTGAAATCTACCGTTTTACAAGATTAATTTACCATTTATGGGGTTGGTCTAATAAGGTAAATATAATGATTCTTAACTAGTCTAATATGGGTCTAGCATAGTGTGGGCCGAGTTGAGCCTGACCTGTGATGAGAGGACCTGGCTGGAAACTCTATAAATAGCGCTCAAGTCTCTCCTCTAACTCTAACGAACTCATAACATCCTCACATAAAGAACATATACAGATTGGCGTCGTTGAGGGGCTATCTCATTAAGCTAGGGATACAGAGGGTCATAGAGGAGAAGATCTTGAGCTTTGGATCGTCGCTATTCCGCATCAAGAACAATGAATTCCAAATCAAGTGTACAAATTCCTTTAAACTATTACTGCGTTTCTAGATTCTAGCTATGCTGATCCTAAGATTGCCGTAATAAGGTTTTTAGCGGCTAACACATGGTATCAAAGCTTCCATAGTCTAGATCTGAAACTTTCGATTTATGCCCATTTTCGATAATTTTATCGGATGAGAACTGATTTTGATCACATATTCGGGTTCGTCTCGTCGAGACGAACGTTTCAGTGGGTGGCGCGCCTCCGTCGGAGATGGCACACCCTTGTACGCACGATCGAAAGACCCTAGGAGGCGACGTGTGTGGATCACGCGCCACACGTGTGACGTCCCAGGTTGTCACCGTACTAAGTACACGCTCTTTTAGCCTTTTTAACACTTATAAACACACACACACACACACACACACATCTATGACGCATGCGGAAGACCCAATAGAAATCATTCACAAGGCCATAACAATAACAACTGAGAACAGGCATGCGCACCTTACTGGTATGGCCTTTATAGGTTTTACTACATGTACTTGTCATGCAATAATATCATCCAGTTATATGTACATCAGAGTTTTTAAGAAAAACAACTGGAAAATAGAAAAAGGATAACCACCTCCTCCCAACTATGATCATGTCATCCTCCATCGCCACCCACCACCACCCGTAGTCTTATCTACACTACGGCCCCATCCAAAAAGTGTCTGCAGCAAGGCTCTCATCAAAAGCCTGCATGTACACGCTAGTCTCCCACCAGCAACACTACCCAACTACGCCTCGCCGTTGCCACCATCAGTGTCGTCATTAGGACTTAAGTACGGCAGGGGACCTGACAGCTATCTAGACGAACTCCTCACAAAGAGTGATACAAAACGAACAAGGACCATCTCCGTAGGCAATCCTACATCTACCTAAAGAACCGTAACCAACAACCTGAATTGCATCGATAGAAAAGTGGGGTCGTGGTAATCCTCCCAAGAGTGAGCAAAGTCGACGGGGGCACCTTAGCATAGGGCGGGGATAGCGGGAGGAATCGACATATCTAACTAATCTATAAAATAGTTTCTCAACCACGGGTGAGCTAAAAGCTCGGCAAGTGAAACAACTAACTTAACAGACAACTATCAATCCACCACTCAACCAAGCAGGACTCAACATCAATGACAAGCAAGCACGAGACCCAAAGATGACTCCATGTTTCAAACAATGTGACTCTTCTCTATATCATGAACCACACATGCATGAGCACACAAATAACTCGACGTTTACTTCCTAGTTTCCATTTTATGGTTGATCTTTCATGGGAAACAGGCCATGGTTACTTGAGTGACACAGGCCTCAATCTCCGAGGGACACAAGTCTCGATTCTGAGGGATAGACACCTCAGCTTTTCGTCCATAGGACACTGGCCATAGTTCTCTCTTACTCCAGGGCTTTTGAGGGACATAAGCCTCAGACTTCCATGGGACACAAGCCATGGACTTCCCGATTTCCCTCCGCCTCCCACGGGGTATCATCCGTACATAGGCAGATATCAAAACGTTCTCGTTGGGACACAGGCTGACAGTATATTCAGTTCATTCATTCTATTTTCATGCAGACCAACCATCAACCACACGATCCGTGCAAGCACAATTGACTCCAAACTCAATAAACAAGACAAATCAACCACACATACTTGGCCGCCCACTTTCTTAGGCCAGAAACACCACTCATGCTTTGATACTTACATGCAATGCAAACCAACACCACAGCTTGACGATCCGAAGCCCGAAATAACACATTCTCAGCCAATTCCAACAGATGAACCCAAACACCCTTCACGCACCACGCGACTACGTGGCCGAACACCCACACGCAAGACAACTTTGATTCTCGCTATTTCAACGACAAACAAGATGATCATCCCTTAAATTCAACTTACCCAAGACCAACAGACACTAATTCAACCAATATATCCAACAAGCAAACTAGAATCCCAAGCATGCGAGCCATTCTTCGCGTCAACATACCCAAAACCCAAACCGACACGTCGCACTCAATCAAGCGACCAATCGAAGAGCAAGCAGAGAAGTTAAAGGCTACTCTTGCCTCAAGTCCTCAGTGACGCTAAACCGAAGTCGAGTCACAGTCGAAAGAGCTCAAATCTTCCTCCTTGTCGCGTGCCACCGAGGGACAAATTGGGAAGCGGGGGATGTCGAGGTGAGATCGAGCGGGACAGAGGGTGAGACGAGTGAGATGAGGGACCCAAGGTAGTGGTGGTCGCCGCCGTCGCCATCGAGAGCTCGACAAGGCGCAGCGTCGGGCGTTGAGGTCGTGGGTGTCGCGGGGGGAGAAAACGAGAAAGGGAGAGAGCGCTCGGGGGGAGGGGGGTTCCACGAAGAGGAAAGGGTAAAATGAGGGGAGGAGAGAGAAAGAGGGTCTTATATAGGGGAGTGGGGGGTCGGTTAAGGGGTGGTGGTGCTCCGCTCGCATTAAAAATCAGGGACTAGCTCACCCATTATAATGATGTCATGCCCGTACTTTACTTAGCCCATGTAATTATCACGTCCCCAATCAAAATCTCACGTTATAAGTCGTCCCGCTTGATAAATAGATTAAACGGATAAGCAAAAATCAGTTCGTTGCAACACGCGCTGAGGGAGAGCCATCGCACGCGTGCCCACGTGCGGTGCACAGAATAGCCTTTAGCGCGTGCGAGGTACGCATCGCGTGCACCGCCTAGGGTGGTGGCCGCCGCACGCCAGCCTGCCACCTGGCAAGCATTGCCTTGCGCGAGCACGTCACGTAGCATGGGTGGCGTCATGATGACGTCACTCACAGCCTTTGTGGACGGACCAGCTCTACCCAGCCTAGGTCAACCCCGACCTGGGTCCTACCCGATCAACGGCCAGGCCTGTGGGCCGCCCGCACATGCATTTCACGCGTCTCAACTTCAGGTGGCGCGTACGGGCGCGTTTGTGCTCTGTTAGGGGCGTTCTTGGTACCCACGCTCTCATATGAAGATTCTATACATGGTGGTATATTTATTTTACATGTTTGAGAATTTTAAAGATAGAAAAATGTATAAAAACCCTATATATATATATATATGTACTATTTAGGGTATTTTTTGGCAGTTTTCCTGTATTTCCATATGGTTTCGGAGATGCAAATGCTAGCTCACATGTATATGACCACATACAGGATGTGTACTTATGCAATTTCAAGTTACACAATATTGGTTCACGATGGGTCACATGTACAGCATATGATTTGAGGAGTGACTAATTCTAGTGGTTCATATTCCCAAAGGTGGTGATATACGAAGGTTGGAATATATTCTCATGGTGGTTGTCATATATAAAGTGCATGTCATATATTCTTCCCAAAGGTGATTATATGATGATGCATCTAACCCTCAAGATGTGTACTTATAAGGTCCAAGTTACATAGTACTCACTTGATGCTAATTTTACACACTGCTTGTTAAATAAGTCACCTTCTCTGTAAACGGTAACTCCATTAAGATTGAGGTTCATGCTGGTTCAAACTTTGAGAAACGGGTAGAGGATTTTATGTTTGGGATGAAACTGGCAGAAGTTCATATTGCTCTTAATAAGGATAAGTTGGCAGATTTTACTGCCGATAGTACGAAACCTGAGAAGACACATTTTGTTGTTTGGGTCAAGAGCAATCGAATTGCTTATTATCTATGAAGCGATCCATTCATGACCACTTGAAAAGTGGTTTGCTAGCTGACTGCACAGCTATACAGATTATGGAAGCCTTGGAGGCTAGGAATTGTGTCTCGTCTAATGCTGAGATTGTGAAACATCTGTAAGGACTCTTCATTAGAAGGTTTGATGGTTCTGGTGAAATTAGATATTACGTCATAAGGATGGTGGATCGACAAAGTAAGAGGTTTAAAAATCATACTAAAAAAGGAACTCCTGAAACCACCAGTCATTCCGATAGTTTGGGTCTAGAGATAGCATCCTTAAAGAAGGATGGTGATCACAACTTCTTTTGTAAGAAGAAAGGTCACATAAAGGAAGACTGCAACAAATACAAAACTTGGTTGTCTAAGAGTGAGCATGCAGGAAATGATTCTTTGGCTTTGGTTTGTGAATCCAACCTATTAAAAGCCCCACCCAGTTTGTGGTAGCTAGATAGATGTGCAACCAATATTATTCTATTCACCATCTAGGAATTCATAAATCGTAGGAAGCCAAATCAAGGTGAATCAAAGCTCACCGTGGAAACAACAATAAAGTTGACGTTGAGTTCGTGGGAGATGTTATTTTAATTCCAGATTTTGGTTTTGATTTGATATTAAGGAACGTACTTATTGTACCTTCCTTTAGACGGAACTTAGTTTCTGTATCATGTTTGGACATGTGTGGTTACTCTTTTGAAATAAAGAACAACGGTATTTCCATGGTTTTTAAGTCAAATAAGGCTGGGTGCCACAATATGTCCAATGGATTGTACAAATTGTATTTAACTCTCAATGATATACACGTTGCTTATATAGCTAAAAATGTTGATTTCAAAAGACCTCTACTTGAAGAACAGTCGTATGCATTGTGGCATAAATGACTTGGCCACATATCTAGGGAGAGAGTTGAAAGGATGATAAAGGTTGACATCCTACATGCTCTTAAATGTGACCTAGAGACTCGAATAGACTGATGTAGGGGTAAGATGACTAAGATAAGGATGAAAAATGTAGTCGAAGTTCAGACATGTTAGAGGTCGTTCACACTAGTGTTAGTGGACCCTATATGGACACCTTATGTAGAAATTTTTATTTCAACACATTTTTTTACGGCTATTCCTGATATGGTAGTACTTGATTAAGGAAAAGTCTGAGTCTCTTGACAAGTTCAAAAAAAATTCGGACTAAGGTCGAGAAACAGTTGGGAAAAGTCATCAAGGTTGTTAAATTAAACCAAGGTGTCGAGTATTTTGGTAGGCATGGCGATGTTGGACAGCTTAAAAGGGCCATTTGCCGAATATTTGAAAGATTCTAGGATAGTAGCTTAGTTTACTCTTCCTAAGAGTCCTAAACAAAATGGTGTGGCCGAAAGGTGTAACCGCACTCTTAAGGATTTGATAAGGAGTATGATTAGAAGAACGAACCTATAGGGTTCTCTATGGGGTGAAGCTTTCAAAGCTGCCCTTTATCTTCTAAACCATGTTTCCACCAATGCTATTCCATTGACTCTTTTGAGTTATGGACTAGACGTAAATCTGGCCAATCCATCTAAAAGTTTGGGGTTGTCCTGCAGAAATGAAGTTTTATGATCCAACATTAAGTAAGTTGGACTCTAGAACTACTCGGTGTGGCTTCATATGTTACCTAGATCATTAAAGGGTATCGGTATAATCCCAATGAATGTACAAGAATTGTGAAATCACAGACAGTAAAGTTTCTGGATTTTGACGTGGCCAAAGAGTCTAGCTGCTCAAGAATATTGTGGATAATGGTACTGTGGGGATTACTGTGTCATTTTTCTCTGCCTATATAGACGATCATAGAGCCTCCCACATCACAGATGAACCTATTAGAGTTCAGGAACATGTTGTTTAGACAAATCCCGATGATGTTCCTCAAGCCCCACAGGTGCGGGATGAGGTTAAAGTAGCTTCACTTAGAAGATCTATTAAACAGAGACGACTAGCTATACTGCCGGACTATATAGTCTATCTGGGAGAGCATGACTACGGTATTTGTTGTGTGATTAATCCAGTGACTTATACAGATGGTGTTTCTTGTCCTCAAACATATCTGTGGTTAGATGCGATAAAAGACGACATGCAGTCTATGAAACGTAATGGTGTCTAGGAGCTTGATGAATTTTTAAGGTAATAAGCCCATTGGCTACAAATGGGTGTATAAGACCAAAAAGGGACTTCAAAGGAAAGATTGAGAAGTTTAAAATCAGATTGGTAGCCAAAGGTTTCACTTAGAGAGAAGAAGTAGACTATAAAGCAATTTTTTTTCCAATCTCTTCTAAAGATTCTTTTAAAGGGACCATGGTATTTATAACTCATTTTGATATGGAGTTACACTAGATGGATGTTGAAACTACTTTTCTGAATGGAGACCTTCATGAGGAAGTCTATATGGTACAACCTGAAGGCTTTGCAGCTGATGATTTAGGTAAGCTTATGTGTAGACTGAAAAAGTCTATTTATGGCCTCAAGCAAAACTTCTAGACAATGATATTTGAAGTTTCATAGTATTATCACATCATTTGGTTATGTCGAAAGCAAAGTGAATCAGTGGATATACTGCAAGGTCAGTAGGAGGAATTTTATCTTCCTATTGCATTATATGGACGATATCTTGCTTGCAAGCAATGATCTTAGATTGCTGTATGAGGCGAAGCAAATGTTGTCAAAATATTTTGACATAAAGGCTTTGGTAAGGCGTTTTTTTGTCCTAGGCATTGAGATTGATAGGGATCATTCTCGCTAGGGGTGTGCATGGTCCGAGCCGGTCCGGTCCCGATCCGATCCCAGTGGGACCGTTAACACCAACTACTTGTAGAAATCTAACCCTTTGATCTAAACTAAGTACTTCCAATCTCAACCATCCAACCTAATAAACATACACATGACCATCGTACAACCATCACATGAGTACTTATAATCCTAAAATAATGAGAAAATACTAAATTAGGAAGAAAAACACTTAAAACAACTGAAACGGGATTATGCTCCTGCATCATTCTCCTCGAGTTGGAAATAATCAAGCTCAAAGTGAGATTACACTTGTACTTCACTGAATCCAGGTGCGAACAAAAGAATGAGTTTGCATAATATAGTCAAGACATAACACAGATTGAGTCAAGGCAAAACACGATCGGAGACTGCATATCGATAAAAAAAAATTTGGAGACTGCGTTGCGAAGGAGAGACGCCAGCGTCGAGCGAGAGGAGAGGAGTGAGTGTCGAGCAGAAGATGAAGAAATTAGGTTAATTAGTTCTCCAAAAATTTCTAATTTTTTATCTAATTTTGTGTGTGTGTGTGTGTGTGTGTGTGTACATATATATATTCTGGGCGGTCCAGTCCGATCCCATCCACCATGGAACCGGGGATCGGACCGCCCGATCACCGGTCCTATTTATTGGGATCGGGGACGGGACTGCCTCCCGGTCCGATCCAATCCCGATCCGATCATAGCCAGTCTGGTCCAATTTGCTCACCCCTAATTCTCGTCAAGTATTGGGTTTGTCTCAGTAGGCATATGTTGATCGTATTATGGAATAATTTTAGTATACAGCACTGCAAGCCAGGAATTGCTCTTGTCATTAAAGGTGATAAACTGAATTTGTCACAGTGTCCCCATTCATATGTTGAGAAATCCCAAATGAAGAATGTACCTTATATTAGTACACTTGGAAGCATCATATGTGCTCAAGTTTGCACTAGACCAAACATTGCTTTTGCAACTTTTAGGCATATATCAGTCAAATCCAGGATATGATCACTGGGTTGCTGCTATGAAGGTTTTGAGGTACTTAAAGAGGACGAAAGACTATATGCTGATTCACAAACAAGTTAAGGACTTGCATCTAGTAGGGTATTTAGATTTAGATACATATATATATGTTAGCATGCAGTGTAGCATAAAGGAAAAGTGAGAAACAGAAATCTTTATTATCCTCTACCATGCAAGCGGAGTTTATAGCATGCTTTTCGGCTGCTACTCAAGCTATTTGGTTCCGGAACCTCGTTAGGGAGTTGACTGCATTTGATTTTGTAGATAGGCCCATACAGTTGTATTATGACAAAAGCTTTGCAGTGTTGTTTATTAACAACAGTAGATGTCTCAAGGGGCCTAAGTATCTAGCGGTCAAGTTTTTGACCATAAAAGAAACAGTTAAGAATGATGACATTAAAGTAGAGCATATTTTCACAGATGATATGGTAGCAGACCCACTGACTATAGGTCTTCGTCCCTGTGTATTTGAACAACATGTCATTAACATGGGCTTAGCGGCACCATTGGATGCGGTTGTTCAGTGAGAGCTATTTTCGGTTTTTGCTCTAATAAAGTTTACATCTGTGCTTATTACATTTTTGTAACATCTTGATATGTATCAACTCTATTGCATGCAATAAAGCATTCATGATTGAGGTGATGTTGAATACATATATGAGTTGAAAATCTCAAGGTATGCGTAAACCTTGAGTAAAGGCTGGGGGCATTCAGTTACTAGCTTTAAGGATATGTCTTGTTACTTATAAAGTAAAGTTAACTATAAAGATAAAACATATGTGGGTTAAAATTGGAACCATAAGGATATTCTCTAGTGGCGCAAAAGGTTTTGTGACACATAAAGGAGAGAGAATGGTGACTAACAAATGGGATAACACATAAACCATCACTCTTTATGGGGAAAAGGACACTTTTGGTGCCAAAAGTTGTGTATGGAGGTCACTTTGGTGTCAAAAGTTTCAATCGGATCACTTAAGTGCCAAGTTTTTTGAAAAACGATCACTTTGGTGCCAAGTCCGATTTGCTCCATCGAAATTCTGACGTGGCATTATTTTATTAATATTTGACGCTGACGTGGCTCCGGCGAGGTCCAGTCAGCAATTAAAAAATATAAAAAATGAAACAAATACTAAAAATTGGATAAAAAATAAAAAGATACAAATTTTATTTCAAATAAATTGAAAAATTAGGTTTAAAAATTAACAAAAAAAAGTAAAGACTAAAAAAAAACGTGAACTGAACTTTGCAGAATGCCTCGCTGCCGCCGCCCCACCGTCGCCGGCAATGGCCAGCGACGGTGGAGGCGACGGTGGCAAGGGCCCCGCAGCCCCTGGTTCTAAAACTTTTTTAAAAAATTTTAAGTTTTTTGTTAAATTTTTAAGCTTATTTTTAATTTTATTTTTAATAAATTTTTAATTTTAAACGAATTTAAATCTTAGCTAATTTTTAAATTTGAATTTGATTTATTTTAATTTATTTTAAAGTGCAGAAGTCCACGTGGACTTTTTTTTTAAACATCATTTTACATTAAAAAATTATTTATTAATGACACGTGGCAGTTTTGGCCGGACTTGGCACCAAAGTGATCCTTTTGTCTGCAATTTGGCACTAAAGTGATCCGGCAGAAACTTTTGGCACCAAAGTAATCTCCGTACATAACTTTTGGCACCAAAAGTGTCATTTTCCCCTCAGCTGTTATCCATTTGCCACACTATTATTTTGATTCAAATCAGTAGAATTAAGAGAACTTGTGACCATGGACGGCTCTATTTCTGCTGATGCAGTTACTACCATGATTCGGTATTTGAGATTTTATGGAATCGGATTGATTGTTAATATTCGTCCAAGTGGGAGAATGTTAGAGTTTTCATAATGTGGGCTTATATTGATTGAGATTGAAATCTACCGTTTTACGGAATTAATTTACCATTTATGGGGTTGGTCTAATAAGGTAAAATATAAGAATTCTTAACTAGTCTAATATGGGCCTGGCATGGTGTGGGTCGAGTTGAGCCCGGCCCGTGATGAGTGGGCCGGCGCCTAAGTCCCTTATCTAGCCCTAACGAACTCATAACATCCTCACATAAAGAACACATACAGATTGGCGTCGTTGAGGAGCTATCTCATTAAATCGGGGATACATAGGGTTATAGAGAAAAAGATCTTGAGCTTTGGATCGTCGCTATTTTGCATCAAAAACAATGAATTCCAAATCAGGTGCACAAATTCCTTTAAACCTTACTGCGTTTTCAAATTCTAGTTATGTTGATAAGGTTTTTTGCAGCTAACATCCGAAGCTATCGATCCTCCTATAAGCAAGTCGCACAGCATCCCCATCTTAGAATCGGCCATGGTTGGATTGGTGGTCGGAGCTTTCTTCCCGGTTGAGCCGTTGTCCGATTGTAGGTCGCTAGGGCCACCGGACCTTGACTGAATCACAAAGGTAACATGGAAGACACAATTGAAACCATTCTTGAATTGGGGGCGAAGGCTTTACGTGAACCTTAGAAGGAGGGATCTTTAATTTCTTTCAAAATCCCTCACCATTGAAGGTCTTTGCCGCCATCTCCGCCATAGCCTGGTCGTACGCCCCCCAACACCGCCGCCGCCATCGCTCGGTCACACAAGGCCGGCTCCTTTTCCCTGCCTAACGTGGGTTGGAGAAGAAAAAAAGAACGTGGGGCTTTGGTTTTTAAGTTTAGAGTTTTCGCTTTTTTTTAATTCAATTTTTTCTCACAAAAGTGCCCTTATTCAATCGTCGAAAATATTACATGCTTGGCCGAAAATATTACATGCCGGCCAAAGAACATTTGATTGGCCGCCAAGCTCAGTCCCTTCTTTAAAATAAGGTTGGGCACTTCAGGAGTTTCTTTAAAATAAGGTCCCACTATGATTTTTTTTTAAAAAAAAAAAGAAAATTAGGGCATTTGAGGTTATTATTTGAAATTCTCACAAAAGTAGGGAAAATTTTAAAAAATGGCCCGAAGTGCCTTCATTTTCTCAAATAAGGGCATGAAGTTGACATTGTTTCAAATAAGGGCTTGAAGTGCCCTCATTATCTCAAATAAGAGCCTGAAGTGGACATTATTTCAAATAAGGGCCTAAAGTGACCTTATCAGTTTCAAAAAAGGACTCGACTCACCAGTTAGTAGGGGAATTTTGGTAATTTCATATTTTGTTATTATTATTTTTATGTTTTATTTCCTTTTTCAGTTTTTCAAAAAAAATTAAAAATTTAAAAAAAAAAAAAGAGACACACAAGCCGGAGGGGTGGCCACTGCCCCACCACTAGTGGGGCGGCGGCCATGGCCGACGACCCCATCGACCGAAGGCAAGGGCCAGCAAGTCCTCGCCAGAGCCGGGAGAGGGCCGCAACCCTCTCCTAAATCTGGACGAGGGTCGTTGGCCCTCGCCCAGGTTCGGGAGATGGCCGCGGCCCTCGACTGGACCACAGCGAGGGTCGCCCACCCTTCGACCGAGGGCTGCGGCCTGCCCTCAAACCTAGGCGAGGGTCGTGGCCCTCTCCCATCTCTAGCCCTCGCCTTCAGTCGATGGGGTCGCCGGCCCTCGCCGAGGCGCTGGCGACCCCGCCGGCCATGGCCACCGCCCCACTGGTGGTGGGGCAGCGGCCACAGGCGGAGGGCAGCCCCCTCCTGCCTATATTTCTTTTTTATTGTTTTACATTTTTTTAACTTTTAATATAATTAACTAAAAATTAGGTTAAATTATGTTTTGACGAAAATGCCATTGATCGGCCGGCTGGCGAGGTCAGGCCCTTATTTGAAACAGACATGGCCACTTCAGGCCTTTGCTTGAGACAAAAAGAACACTTCAAACCCTTATTTGAAACAATGACCACTTCAGGCCCTTATTTGAAACAGGCATGGCCACTTCAGGCCTTTGTTTGAGACAAAGAGAACACTTCGGACCCTTATTTAAAACAGTGACCACTTCAGGCCCTTATTTGAGAAAATGAGAGCACTTAGGGCTCTTGTTTGAAATTTTTCCCTCAAAAGTACTTTAATGTTCTGCCTGTGCCACGAGTGTCTTACAATGTATAGCTTGGCAAATGGTTCCGTGCCGATTCCTCAATCATTGGTCGGGAAAACGACGGGACACAGCTCTCGGCGAAATCACCCAACAACATGGCACTACTTAGAAAGTGACAGCAACGAAAATGGGTCAACATTGCACCAACTCTTAATCCCAGAGATGAAGAAAAGATGAGTCATTTGCAATTTTAGTGAACTTGCCCATTACATCCGATTTTATTTTATTATAATCTAGAGGCGCGAACGTGGAAATCGAGTTGGCTAGAGGCTCATGAAACATTTGACAATCTCGTGAACAGGTTAAGTCTGTATTTTTTGTCCAGGACAGTTTACACGCAGATTGTGAGAATTCAACAAGTGACCTCTGGCTTCTGAGCTTTCCACCAGTTGCGCTAAGTATGTTGGGCCTCTTATCTCAAAGTATGAACAAACCAAATCATTTTCCTTATTTTTTGTTACAAGTTCTGTTTCTTCGACTTTCACATTTCGTAGCAAACTTATTTCCCTGGATGACGAGGACTACGAGCTTGATGCTTTTGACTAGACAAGGTCCAATTGGTATGTAGGAGCTATAACTAATGCTTAAAATTTCAAGAAATGTTGGTTGAACGAATCCTTGATGGAAGATCGAAGGATAATAAAAAGTCCAAGTTCATGGTATCCACTCTTTTGTGGAGGAAGTGATGATAGCTAAATTTGTTTGCAAGGAAGTTTGCGCATGCATTACCTTCTCGATATGTATGACAATCATTCGAGGCTCTCACAATTGTGCTTTAGGAGGCTTTGACGGTCTTTCAAGAGAAGCAGCAGGGGGCGACACGGGTCGAGTGGCGATCAAGGTAGTCCACAGACCGAGGTTTGTCGGCATCGGGTCGCATTCTACTTTTCTATAACTCCGATCTCAACCCAAAGACAAAGCCTTGCGGAGAGCCATCGGCTCAGCAATCGTGCTGTTATAGAAAACGTGCCTCCTAGCATTGCGTCAATGTGTAGTATCCACAATGTGGAGAGTGTAAGAATTCAAGTCATGGTTGAGGTGAATAAAGTGTCACTCTAGTGACACGGGCCGATTGTTCCGTGGCAAGTTCTCCCGTACTCGTATACCTTTGAGGGTGGAGCTTGTGGTGTCATTACGATGAGTGAGCGGTGTAGAGGAGGAAGAGGCAACTAGGTCGTG
Organism: Lenwebbia sp. NSW1173648; assembly: GCA_029784005.1. Taxonomy (NCBI): domain Eukaryota; kingdom Viridiplantae; phylum Streptophyta; class Magnoliopsida; order Myrtales; family Myrtaceae; genus Lenwebbia; species Lenwebbia sp. NSW1173648. Next base: position 43,872,110 of record JARCGZ010000001.1, read on the forward strand.
TGAGTGGCGTCAGACGGGTTTGTACTAGGAGTTCTAGGTTAGATGGAATATACCCTTAGGGATTCTGAAGGCCGGATTGGCCTCCCATGTACAAACTGATCGAGAGCTGATGCCACTCTCCTGATGAGGCCATGACAGACCGAAATCAATTGTTGTGCCTAAAGTGTTCTACTCGTCTTACTCGATGTGACGGATGCCCGAGCTAAACTGCACGTGGTATAATCCAATACGGGAAAGATATTTGCCTAAGTGTTCTATGGAACAACTACATGAGGAATGTTGGCCTGGCTTGGCTTGCCAGGTGCCGCACGGGCTAATTCCGTGACAGAGATCTGTCGGCCCGTGATACTGGTATGTACGAACGAGTTTCAATTGCTCAAAATCCCGATTTCTTGATTCTAAAAGTCACCCGGCGGGATCGGTTAGTATTCAACGCGCTACACATGTATATATATCTTCTCATAGCGAATGTCACCTATACAAAACGGTAACAGTTATTGTCTGAAGTTCAGATTTTATTACAGGATAACAAGTACTCTCATCTTCTTACACATACTCATCACAGCCACCCAACATAGCCTCAAAATATTTCAGCAGCAAATGCTCAAACTCTGCATGTCAAAGATGCAGCGACAGGAGCAGACATGTTTCTAAGCAGGTTTCCATGACGAAAGGGGTGGCGTTTCGGAGTTTTCCCATGTAGAGATGCTACTATCGTACCTGCCACCCTTGACATTGTCCGCAGATGCAATCGATTCAAGCTCAGCCATCTCTTCCGGTGTAAGCTTCGCAGACAGAGCTCCAATGTTCTGGTTGAAATTCTCGATCTTGGTCGTGCCAGGAATCGGGCAGACGTCGTTGCCCTGGTGGTGTACCCAGGCGAGGGCTAACTGCGATGGGGTGCATCCCTTTCTTTGCGCAATTTCATTCACTCGGTCGAATAACTTCGCATTATGAGCCAAGTTCTCTGGCCGGAACCTTGGTTGGTACTGCATAAAATAGATCACTGTCTCAATGTAGAGCATATGAGCAACTATCATTTTCCCTTTCACGCCTAATCCTGCGGCAACTAGTGCAAAAGTGGCAACAAGTGCAAAAGTGGTTGCATTGCATGCCATCAGATTGTCTTGTTACTTGACATGAAGCATTTAAAAGTTTGCCATCACTGTAAAGCATGATTAGTTAAAGATTATCTTGACATGATTAAAATATCTTGTTCAAAATCATAAGCATTCAAAAAGTGGAGCAAAGTGATCTAGCAACGACCACACAAGGCTGATGGTTTTGATGTAAGATGTGACAACAGAAACAAAATCGACAATCTAAGTTTTGTACATATGATGGTATCCATTTGTCACACATAAAATAAAGAAATCACAAATTTGGATGATGTGTAGAAGAATGTTGTCGGACGTAAAGCTCTTTTTTAGATCCCTAATAATCTAAGTATTCACTTGCCCGGCACGATCGCTAGTCAAACACTAATGGCGGGAAGTAATACACTAATTGATTTTCTTGCCATCTTTTGTGTTGTTCCACCTTTGTTGGTGAGGAAATGCTCTCGCATTCTTGATGTTGAGCCTCTAGTGTGTGACTAGAGAGTAACCCCTTTGTGTTCCTACTATTTTTGGTGATTAGTTGAAGTTTTTGGGCCGTCTGTGGTTTTTCCCATTTTGAATTTTTCACGTAAATCTTGATGTGTTGTCTCCTTATCATTCCGCTAACATCGTGCCGCATCTCGACCTCGACTATCATCTGAACTTAAGTTCCATTTGTAAATATCTTACTAATCAAAGGCAAGGAAATAGTTAATCTCTTCCAAGAAATCCAGCATACTTTTTGCAACGTGATGATGCATCAACGCCACCAATCTAGTTTAGCAAATGATCATATGGCTCAGAGAAAGTCCGTAAGAGAGGGAAAGATTTAATGTCGATTCATATAGTGACTTCAATGGGGACACATGTATCGATATCTTTTTGGTAGTAGAGGTCAATACAATCAACGTCTAGTCGCTTCAAGCTGGCCTCACAAGCCGCCCACACGTAGCCCGGATCGCCCCGGGTGTCCTGCTTCCACTCCGCGAAGCTGGTTCAAAACTTGGTCGCCAATTCCACCTTCTGTCTCACCCCTCCCTTCGATGCCTGCTCAAACTCAGACACCAAATCAACACAAGAGAACCCCAAATTGCACCCAAAACAGAAAACCAAGATGTGCGATCATCGGTCCAGGGTGACCCTGGACAAGCCCAACATGGTCAGTCGTGGGCCAGTCCTTGGTCCTGGGGCCATTGGAACCTGCACTGTGCGGGTTGGTTCTTGGTCCTGAGATTTTGGAGTTGGTCCACCCAGACCAACCCTGTAAATTTCTTTTTTCCAAAAATCCTAGGTATATAACCTAAAGTGCTCAGCCCCTCCTCTCTTCTTTGCCATTTTCCTCTCCCCCTCTCGGTGTCTCACTCTAACTCACCCTCAATCTCAGATTCTTCTCGTCCTCTAGCGGCTCCATCTCTTTCTCACTCTCGCTGTAGGTATATAACCTAAAGTGCTCATCCCCTCCTCTCTTCAAAGAATATCAAAAACGAAACAAAAAAAGAATCTGTTGGTAACGGTCTGACCCCGGAACCTGACCAGACCCATTGGGTCGGTCCAGTCCTCAGTCCCAGGTTCAATAGGATCAGTTCCCGGTCCCAAAAATTGAGGACCAACACTGCACGGATTGGTCCCTCGGTTAGGTACTGAACTGGCCAACCCGAACCATGCTCACCCCAAAATACTACAACACTATATTATATCTGACTTCATGCGGAAGCTGGGACTGAGCTTAACATACTCAAGCGTGAAAATCGATGAAGTAAGGGGAGTCTAACAAAGCCTGATTGACATACAGCTTTTTGTGCGAGGAGTGTCAGCTAGTTGATCCAAAAAAGCCGAACCTTTAAAATGGATGCGAGGCTCAGTATCTCAAAAACCTACCTTTCCGAGGAGTATTTCGTTGGCTCCTGCCGAAAGTGTCTCCGTCACTCTGTTAAAGACGTAGGTGTCGGAGGTGTCGGGGAAGGCGACGCCGGAGTGGACGGCGTGGTGGATGAGCTTGATCATGTCAGGATCGGACTTGGGAGGGCCCCAGAAGGGGGACATGTCCCTGCAGCCCAGCCCTTGAGCCGAGACCTCGAGACCCTGCGACCCCAACTTGATCCTCCTCACCATCGACGCCGTCGCCGTTGTCCTCGCTCGAGGTCGATGCAAGAATGCAAAAAGAGATGAGAAGAAACAATTCGCTCGCTCCCTGCACTGAGACTCGAACGAAGCTGATGGGTGAGCAGCAGGTGTACGTTTGGCGCGTCATATAGGTTAAAAGTAGGGCAAAAATTCCATATACGAGCCGAGTGCCTTAATCTTAAAAAAAAAAAAAAGCTCTTTGTTCAAAGACGGGTATACAGTGCCCAACTTTATTTCAAAAAAAGGCCTAAGCTTGCCGGCCGGCCAAATGTTCGTGGTCTGACGAGCATATAATATTTCTGGTAATTTGAATAAAGGCATTTTTGTCAAAAAGTTGATTTAAAAAAAAAAAACAAAACTCGAAACTTAACGACCGTAACCCCCACGTTCTCTTTTTAGCAATACAACCCACGTTCGTCAAGGAAAGGGAGCTGGCCTTGTGCGACCAAGCGACGACGTGCGATCGAGGGGCGGCGGCAATGGCACTGAGTGCGTGCGACCAGGCTACGGCGGTGACCTTCAAAGGCAAGGGATTCTGAAAGAAATTAAAAGATCCCTCCTCCAAGAGTTCACACAAAGCCTTTGCCCCCAATTCAAGAATGGTTTTGATTGTCTTCCATGTTACCTCCGTGATTCGGCCGAGGTCCGGTGGCGCTAGCGAACTGCGACCGTACGGCGGCTTTGCAATAGGGAAGAAAGTTCCGACCAGCAACACAACCATGGTCGATTCGAAGGTGGAGAGCAGTGCGACTTGCAAAGTGTGGAGGGCAGTAATCTCCGACCACCAATTCCACCTAGTTGGTACTCCATTGATTAGTTTAATTTTTCTCATACTCATTCAGCTAAATTTTGGTATATCCTCCAATTTCTTTTGCTTCCATGGAGTTTAGTTTCCTAAGTTGGTTCGACGAGTATTTCGTTTGTCCAAGACAAGGCGATTACACTTGTTGACGTAACATATCGATAAGGCATGGGCCTGTGGTGGCAAACGACATCGATGGCAGCAGCGACCGCAATGAGTTTCATTTTCTAATGATAAGTTATTTTTATTTCGCATTTTCTGATTGTATTTGTTGTCGTCGTGGTCCCTACATGTCATTTGTGGTCCATGTTTCTCAATTACACGTTCTCAATCTTTACGTTGACTTGAATGCTCTAAGTGCTGCCACAGGGCGATGAGTTTCTTGAAATGTCGTCTTTACTATGGCTACCCTGCACAGTGACCTAAACTTTTGCTATAGATGGGAATTTTTTTGGTTCCTGTTATTTGTTCATCATGTAATTCAGTAAAATGTGATATTCATAGGCACATGTATCTCAATACTGTGACACTTTCGGGCATCCTTCCTACTTGTTCGTTTGTTTTTTTCATTTTTCATACTTGAAAGGAGCAAAAGAAATACATGCTTATTCATTTAAGAGAAGTTATGATCAGATCACTTATGTTAGTACTGCCATTATTGACACCTATGCAAAGTCGGGGTTTCTTGCGGGGGCCCAACTAGTGTTTGATTGTGTGGACAGCTATAATATTGACCTATGCAGCTCATGGAGATGCTACAACGGGCTCTCAGCCTATTCAATAACATGCAGACTCATGGGATCCAACGACATCCAGTAACAATTACAGCAGTTTTATCGGCTTGTTCCCACAGTGGACTTGTAGATGTAGCATGGAAAATTTTCAGTGAAATGTAGCCAAACTATGGCATTAAGCCCTTGGTTGAACACTATGCTAGAAGTCCTCGCAATGAGATGAACATTTCCCATGCTCATTGCAGCTTAGGAGACAGGCAGATAAGGTCCTCACGACAGATCGGACGTATCTCAACCGAGAAAGTGTACTTATAGTTGTAGTTATTGCTCTTCGGATCATGAGACAAGTTGCTTGTCGTTGCGACTCCTCACCGGAGCAACTACTAATAAATTCAACAAACTTCACACCATGGCTGTGATTGGAAAAGAAAAGTCATTTCTTGTCTGCTTGAATTTTGTGGCATGAACAGCAGCAACCCACTGAGGGTTAGCCTGAAACCTGGAACAGAACTCACACATGTGCTCTTGCTGAACATACCCAGCGACACACCATTTAGAACCTCCTTCTAAACTCTTAGCCTCGCCTTAACTCTCTTGGAGTGACGTAGGCAAAATTTAGCTGAACGAGTACAAGCAAAATTCAACTGATCAATGGAATACCATCCATTTCCCTATGTTCAGTTTGAAAAGCTCAATTTTTTTTTAAGAAGAGGATCCGAAGCTATCGATCCTCCAATGAGCAAGTCGCACAGCGTCTCCACCTTCGAATCGGCCATGGTTGGGTTGGTGGTCGGAGCTTTCTTCCCGGTTGCAAAGCCGTTGTCCGATCGCAGGTTGCCAGCGCCACCGGACCTCGGCCGAATCATGAAGGTAACGCGGAAGACACAATTGCAACCATTCTTGAATTGGGGGCGAAGCGTGAACCCTAGGAGGAGGGATCTTTTAAATTTCTTTCAACATCCCTCACCTTTGAAGGTCGCTATCACCACCCCCCGCCGCCGTCTTCTCCATAGCCTGGTCGCACGCCCCCAGCACAGTCGCCGCCACTGCCCGATCGCCCATCGTCACTTGGTCACACAAGGCCAGCTCCTTTCCCTTGACGAATGTAGGTTGGAGAAGGAAAAAAGAGAACGAGGGATTTTTTATTTTAATTGTAGAGTTTTGGCTCTCTTTTTTTTAATTCAATTTTTCTTGACAAAAACACCCTTATTTAATCGCTAGAAATATTACATGCTCGCCGGCCGGAGAACATTTGACCGGCCGGCGAGCTCAAACCCTTCTTTAAAACAAGGCTGGGTACTTCAAGCCCTTCTTTGAAACAAATTCCATTATATGTCTTAAAGGGCATTTGAGACCCTTATTTAGGATTTTTCCTTGAACGTACGAACTTTAAATGTTCTGCCTGAGCCACGTGTGTCGCACAATGTTCCGTGCCGATTCCTCACTCATTGGTCGGGAAAACGATAGAACACAGCTCTCGGTGAAATCACCCAAACAACATGGCACCACTTAGAAAGTGAAAACAACGAAAATGGGTCAATATTGCACCAACTCTTAACCCCAAATATCAAGAAAAGATGTGTCATTTGCAATTTTAGTGAACTTGCCCATTATATCCGATTTTATTTTATTATAATCTAGAGGCGCAAACGTGAAAATCGAGTTGGCTAGAGACCCGTGAAACATTTGACAATCTCTTGAATAGGTTAAGTCTGTGTTTACATTTTCTTATCCCAATTCAGTCCTAAACCTTTTGTATTTGTGTCAATTCAATCCTTCCGGCCAACTTTGGGCGGCATGCACTGATGTGGACACCGGTTGGCGCTTATGTGGACAAATTTCGATAATATTTTGATATTTTTTCAATTTTTCTTTTTCCTTTTTTCTTTTTTCTTTTACTTTTCTTTCTTTTTGTTTTTGTTTACTTCTCCTTCTACCTCCGGCGACTGGCTAAAGGCCAAAGCTGGCGAGGGCGAGGTTGGCCTTGCCCAGATCGTTGGCCCTAGCCTTTGGTCGGTCGCCACTAGCAATTGGCTGGAGGAAGAAGAAAGGGAAAAAAAAAAAGGAAGGAGAAAAAACGAAAAAAATAAAGATAAAAATAATTAAAAAATATTAAAATATTATTAAAAATTATCCATGTCAACGCCGATCGGTTTGACAAAAAAAAAGGGCCGAACGAGGTCCACGTCAGCGCCAGTCGGCTAAAATTGGCCGAAATGACTGAATTGAAACAAATGCAAAAGGTTTATGACTGAATTGGTACAAAAAGAACGCTTATGATTAAATTGGCACGATTGCAATAGGTTTAGGACTTTTTGGTAATTTTTCCCTTTTTACACGTGGGTTGTGCAACAGGTGTCCTCCGGCTTCTGACTGAAAATCCCCTGACTTCCGATCGGCTGCACTAACTATGCTAGGTTTATTATCTCATAGTATGAACGGATCAAATCATTTTCCTTATTTTTTGTTACAAGTACTTTTTCTTCGATTTTCACATTTAGTCGCAAACTCATTTTCTCTACATGAGGAGGAATATGAGCTTGATGCTTTTGACTAGACAAGGACCAATTGGCATGTAGGGTCTATAACAGATGTTTAGAATTTCAACATGGTAAAAGGCGTGAGTTGTGAGATTAGAAAGAAGAAGTAAAAGTCGTGAGAGAGAGACTGCCGAGAGAGATGTAATTTAAAATATATATATTCATACCAGTCCGGTCTGAGTGGGCGGTTCCAAGTGTGGAATTGGGAACCGGACCGGTTCCCATGAGAACCGCCGGTTCGGTTCTGTTCTGGATGGTCCGCGCGGTTCCCGTTTCTTTTGCACATCCTTACCCACAGTGCAACCAATGGTAATGGAATTTGACAGACAGCAAGAGAGCAGGAAAAAACAAAAGGAAACAGAAAGTAGAAGACAAATAAGGAAGGAATCGAAGTCATATTGAGAATTTATTGAACTCCATGGAGAAAACCTCAACTGCGGTGAACTGGGAAAGGCTCTCCTCTATCGCCGTTGAACGAGAAAGTGAAGAAGAATGAACGAAAGTGAAGGACCGGACATCGTCATTTATGGACAGTCCAGCCACCTCATAGTCGACGTTGGACTCGTTTTTTAATAGAAAAAAAGGCCACGTATGACTTTTGGCCAGAATTTGTCGCTCGAAGTAGTGATCATTTTATCTCCGATTTGACACTTAGGTGATCTGGAAAAAAAAATTGGCATCAAAATGAGCGTTGTACAAAACTTATGATAATAACAGACACACAACATAGCCTCAAAATACTTCAGCAGCAAATGCTCAAACTCTGTTTAAGCAGCTTTCTATGAGGAAACGGGTGGAGTATCGGAGTTTTCCCACGTACTCATGCTGCTTGCGTAACTGTCAGGCCGTCACCCTTGACATTGCTTGCAGAAGCAATCGATTCCAGCTCGGCCATTTCTTCTGGTGTAAGCTTCACGGACAGAGCTCAGATGTTCTGGTTGAAGTTCTCGATCTTGGTCGTGCCGGGAATCGGGCAGACGTCGTCGCCCTGGTAGTGTACCCTGGCGCGGGCTAACTGTGACGGGGTGCATCCCATTCTTTGCGCAATTTCATTCACTCGGTCGAAATAACTTCGCATTGTGAGCCATGTTCTCTGGCTGTAACCTTGGTATGGACTGCATAACATAGAGCACTGTGTCAGTGGAGAGACTATGAGCAAGTATCATTTTCCTTTTAGCACCAAAATTTACGGCAACAAGTGCAATCAATACTAGAAGTGGTTGCATTGCATGCCCTCAGATTGTCTTGTTCCTTGATATTATAAGCATTTGGAAGTTCACAAGCACTGTGTGGAGATCGTCTTGAAAGGATTGGAATATGTAGTTCAAAATCATAAGCATTCGAAATGTGGAGAGAAGTGCTCTAGCAATTACCACGCAAGGCTGATGGTTTTGATGTAAGATGTGACAACAGAAACAAAAGCGGCAATCTATCTACATGCGGTGGAACCCATTTATCACACTCAAAAGAGAGAAATCCCATATCTATGTGATGTGTAGAAGAATATTATCGGAAGTAAAGCTCTTTTTAGCGAAAAAACCAATAGCTACTTCACTTGAAAGGCACAATTACTAGTCAAACACTAATCGCGGGGAGTAGTCCACAATTGGCTTTATAACATAGATAACACATGATCCCAAGACTTCACAACGTGCAGAGAAGCAATCGATTCGAGCTCAGCCATCTCTTCCGGTGTAAGCTTCACGGACAGAGATGCAATGTTCTGGTTGAAATTTTCGATCTCGGTCGTACAGGGAATTGGGCAGACGTCGTCGCCCTTGTGGTGTACCCAGGCGAGGGCTAACTGCGACCGGGTGCATCCCTTTCTTTGAGAGATTTCATTCAGTAACTTTGAGTTGTGAGCCAAGATATCTCGCAGGAACCGCCGATGGTACTGCATAACATATAGCACTGTCTCAGCGGAGAGCAGATAAGCAACATTAATTTTCTTTCTTGACACCAAATTCTACTGCAACAAGTGCAAACAATACTAGAAGACGTGGCCTCTTTCAGGCTGATTAAGCATTTACTATGATGTTCACTAATCTAGAATCAGACAGATGGGACATATGGCGACTGCTGGATTGAAGAAATGGTAATTTTCCAGCAATTCAATGAGAATGACAGTCACTGTGAGCATTTGATTGTGTTGATCAGCAGAAACAGACCCATCTGATATCCTTAGAGAAATCCTCGAAACACTTGTAGGCAACAATTCCAATTCCAAGCTCCCTAGGAAACCATTTTAAGGAAGAACAAAGTCAGAAGAAAGCTGTGGTTACTGCATAAACAAATTAACGGAGTGGTTTCGTACCGGCATGTCGGAACGATCTCTGACTCAACATCTCTAGTCGCCAGGGTCCAGTCCAATTGCACCGCTGTGACGGGATGAACAGCGCGAGCTCTTCTGATTGTTGACGCAGAGGCGTCTCTTAAACCGACGTACTTGATTTTACCCTCTTCAACGAGTTTCTTCAGCTCTCCAATCTTTGAATATTCACATGATAAAACAACAGTCAAGTATTAAGTTAACTGAGGCAGATTTCTCTAATTCATCACAGAAGAGGGCAGATAAATTAAGTATTCAAGTATTTGTCATATTTCATAATGGCATGTCAAGAATCAAATGTCTCCACAGAAAGTCCAGGAACAACTTTCAATGTGATTCTCGTATTTAAATCAGGAAGAACCCTGTAGCACTTTGAACTCGGCCACTAAAATACTAAATTCCACGACCACTTCGGCAACATCGTGCCGCATCTCGACCTCGACTATCATCTGAACTTAAGTTCCATTTGTAAATATCTTACTAGTCAAAGGCAAGGAAATAGTTAATCTCTTCCAAGAAATCCAGCATACTTTTTGCAACGTGATGATGCATCAACAACACCAATCTAGTTTAGCAAATGATCATATGGCTCAGAGAAAGTCTTTAAGAGAGGGAAAGGTTTAATGTGGTTTCATACAGTGACTTCGATGGGGACACGAGTATCGATACGGTGTTGGTAGTAGAGGTCGATGCAATCGACGTCCAGCCGCTTCAAGCTGGCCTCGCAAGCCCCCCTAACGTACTCCGGATCGCCCCGGCAGTCCCGCTTCCCCTCCGAGAAGATGCTTCCAAACTTGGTCGCCAATTCCACCTTCTGTCTCACCCCTCCCCCCTTTAGTGCCTGCTCAAACTCAGACACCAAATCAACACAAGAAAACCCAAATTGCACCCAAAGCAGAAAACCAAGATGTAGGATTGTAGAATCCGGCACGATCAAGCTAATACTACTAGGGGTGAGCATCGGGTCCAGGGACCAACCCTGGACCGGCCCAACCTGGCCAGTCCTGGGCCGGTCCTTGGTCCTGGGGCCGTTGGAACCTGTACTTTGCGGGTTGGCTCTTGGTCCTGAGACTTTGGAGTTGGTCCAACCCAGACCTAAAATGCTCAGCCGCTCCTCTCTTCTTTGCCATTTTCCTCTACCTCTCTCAGAGTCTCACTCTAACTCTCCCTCAATCTCAGATTCTTCTTGTCATCTCAGCGGCTCGATCTATTTCTCACTCTCGCTGTAGGTATATAACCTAAAGTGCTCATCCCCTCCCCTCTTCAAAGAGTACGTTTGTGTTTGTCTCTTCAAGGAATACAAAAAGTGAAACAAAAAAGAATCGGTTTGTCCCGAGTTGACCCTGGAACCTGACCGAACCTATAGGGTTGGTCCAGTCCTCGGTCCTTGGCTCAATAGGATCGGTTCCCGGTCCCAAAAATTGGTTACCAATGCTGTGCAGATTGGTCCCTAGGTACTGAACCGGCCAACCCGGACCATGCTCATCCAAAAATACTACAACACTATAGTATATCTACTTCATGCGGAAGCTGAGACTGAGCTTAACATACTCAAGCGGGAAAATCGATCAAGTAATGGAGTCTAACAAAGCCTGATTAACATACACGTTTTTGTGCGAGGAGTGTCAGCTAGTTGATCTAAAAAAGACAAACCTTTAAAATGGATGCGAGGCTCAGAATCTCAAAAACCGACCTTTCCGAGGAGTATTTCGTTGGTGTGAGGGCCGTAGATGTCGGAGGTGTCGAGGAAGGTGATGCCGGAACCGACGGCGTGGTGGATGAGCGCGATCATGTCGGACTCGGACTTGGGAGCGCTGTAGGCGGCAGACATTCCCTTGCAGCCCAGCCCCTGCGCGGAGACCTCGAGACCCTGCGACCCCAACTTGATCCTCCTCACCATCGACGCCATCGCCATTGTCCTCGCTCGAGGTCGATGCAAGAAGAGACGAGAAGAAACAATTCGCTCGCTCCCTGCACTGAGACACGAACGAAGCTGATGGGTGAGCAGCAGGTGTACGTTTCGCGCGTTATATAGGTTAAAAGTAGGGCAAAAATTCAATATACGAGCCGGGTGCCTTGATCTTGTAAAAAAAAAAAAAGGCTCCTTGTTCTAAGAAGGGCCTAAAGTGCTTAACTTTATTTCCAAAAATGGCCTAAGGTTGCTGGCCCGTCAAATGTTCGCGGTCCGATGAGCATATAATATTTCCGGCAATTAAATAAAGGAATTTTTGTCAAAAAAGTCAATTAAAAAAAAAACCAAAACTCGAAACTTAACAACCAAAACCCTACGTTCTCTTTTTTGCTTCTACAACCCACGTTCGTCAAGGAAAAGGAGCTCGCCTTGTGTGATTGAGCGACGATGTGCGATCGGACGGCGGCAGAGGCGGCACTTAGGGCGTGCGACCAGGCTACAGTGGCGACCTTCAATGGCGAGGGATTCCGAAAGAAATTAAAAGATCCCTCCTCCTAGAGTTCACGCAAAGCCTTTGTCCCCAATTCAAGAATGGTTTCGATTGTCTTCCGTGTTACCTCCGTGATTCGGCTGAGATCCGGTGGCGCTGGCGACCTGTGACCGTTGCAACCGGGAAGAAAGTTCCGACCACCAACACAACCATGGCCGATTCGAAGGTGGAGAGCTATGCAACTTGCAAAGTGTGGACGGCAGTAATCTCCAACCACCAACCCCACCTGGTCGGTACTCCATTGATTAGTTTAATTTTCTCATACTCATTCAGCTAAATTTTGGTATATCCTCTAATTTCTTTTGTTTCCATGGGGTTTAGTTTCCTAAGTTGGTTCGACGGGTATTTTGTTTGTCCAAGATAAGGCGATTACACTTGTTGACGTAACATATCAATAAGGCGTGGGTTTGTGGTGGAATACGACATCGATGGCAGCAGCAACGGCAGTGAGTTTCATTTTCTAAGGATAAGTTATTTTTATTACGTATTTTCTGATTGTATTTGTTGTCGTCGTGGTCCCTACATGTCATTTGTGGTCCATGTTTCTCAATTACACGTTCTCAATCTTTTCGTTGACTTGAATGCTCTAAGTGCTGCCACAGGGCGATGAGTTTCTTGAAATGTCGTCTTTGCTATGGCTACCCTGCACAGTGACCTAAACTTTTGCTGCCGATGGGAATTTTTTTGGTTCCTGTTATTTGTTCATCATGTAATTCAGTAAAATGTGATATTCATAGGCACATGTAAAGTCGGGGTTCCTTGCTGGGGCACAACTAGTGTTTGATCATCTAAAAGGTAGGAGCTTGATTGTGCGGACAGCTATAATATTGGCCTGTGCAGCTCATGGAGATGCTACAACGGGCTCTCAGCCTGTTCAATACCATGCAGACTCATGGGATCCAACGACATACAGTAACAATTACAACAGTTTTATTTTGCTTGTTCCCACAGTGGACTTGTAGATGTAGCATGGAAAATTTTCAGTGAAATGTAGCCAAACTATGGCGTTAAGCCCTTGGTTGAACACTATGCTAGAAGTCCTCGCAATGAGATGAAAATTTCCCAAACTCATTGCAGCTTAGGAGGCAGGCAGATAAGGTCCTCACGACAGATTGGACTTATCTCAACCGAGAAAATGTACTTGTAGTTGTAGTTATTGCTCTTCGGATCATGAGACAAGTTGCTTGTCGTTGCGACTCCTTACTGGAGCAACTACTAATAAATTCGACAAACTTCACACCATGGCTGTGATTGGAAAAGAAAAGTCATTTCTTGTCTGCTTGAATTTTGTGGCATGAACAGCAGCAACCCACTGAGGGTTAGCCTGAAAGCTGGAATAGGAATCACACATGTGCTCTTGCTGAACATACCCAGCGACACACCATTTAGAACCTCCTTCTAAACTCTTAGCCTTGCCTTAACTCTCTTGGAGTGACGTAGGCAAAATTTAGCTGAACGAGTACAAGCAAAATTCCACTGATCAATGGAGTACCATCCATTTCCCTATGTTCAGTTTGAAAAGCTCGAATTTTTTTTTTAAGAAGAGGATCCGAAGCTATCGATCCTCCAATGGGCAAGTCCACAGCGTCTCCACCTTCGAATCGGCCATGGTTGGGTTGGTGGTCGGAGCTTTCTTCCCGATTGCAAAGACGTCGTCCAATCGCAGGTTGCCAGCGCCACCGGACCTCGGCCAACTCGTGGAGGTAACATGGAAGACACAATTGAAACCATTCTTGAATTGGGGGCGAAGCATGAGGGATCTTTTAAATTTCTTTCAACATCCCTCATCTTTGAAGGCCGTTATTGCCGCCCCCCCCCCCCCCCACTGCCGTCTCCGCCATAGCCTGGTCGTACGCCCCCAGCACAGTCGCCGCCACTGCCCGGTCGCCCATCGTCGCTTGGTCGCACTTGGCCAGCTCCTTTTCCTTGACGAACGAAGGTTGGAGAAGCTAAAAAGAGAATGAGGGGTTTTGGTTTTTAATTGTAGAGTTTTGGCTCTTTTTATTAATTCAATTTTTCTTGACAAAAACCCCCTTATGTAATCGCCGGAAATATTACATGCTCGCCGGCCGGAGAACATTTGACCGGCCAGCGAGCTCAAACCCTTCTTTAAAACAAGATTGGGTACTTCAAGCCTTTTTTTGAAACAAAATCCATTATAGGTCTTGAAGGGCATTTGAGACCCATATTTAGGATTTTTCCTTGAACGTACGAACTTTAAATGTTCTGCCTGTGCCATGGTTGTCGCACAATGTATAGCTCGACAAATGGTTCCGTGCCGACTCCTCACTCATTGGTCAGGACGACAGGACATAGCTCTCGGCGAAATCACCCAACAACATGGCACCACTTAGAAAGTGACAACAACGAAAACGGGTCAATATTACACCAACTCTTAACCCCAAATATCAAGAAAAGATGCGTCATTTGCAATTTTAGTGAACTTGCCCATTATATCCGATTTTATTTTATTATAATCTAGAGGCTCAAACGTGAAAATCGAGTTGGCTAGAGACCCGTGAAACATTTGACAATCTCATGAATCGGTTAAGTTTGTGTTTGCATTTTTTTGTGCCATTTCAGTCCTAAACCTTTGTATTTGTGTCAATTCAATCCTTCCGGCCAACTTTGGCCAACCTGCACTGATGTGGACACTGGCTGGCGCTTATATGGACAATTTTCAATAATATTTTGATATCTTTTTCAATTTTTATTTTTCCTTTTTTTTATTTTTTTTTATTTTTCTTTCTTTTTCTTTTTGTTTTCTTCTCCTTCTACCTCCGACGACTAGCTAAAGGCCAGAGCTGGAGAGGGCGAGGTTGGCCTTGCCCAAATCGTCGACCCTAGCCTCTGGCCGGTCGCCACTTGTGACTGGTTGGAGGAAGAAGAAAGAAAAAAAAAGGAAGGAGAAAAAAGGAAAATAAAAATAAAAATAAAAAATAATTCAAAAAATATTAAAATATTATTAAAAATTATCTATGTCAATGCCGATCGGGGTCCACGTCAGCGCCATCCGACCAAAATTGGCTGGAATGACTGAATTGAAACAAATGCAAAAGGTTTATGACTGAATTAGTGTATAAAAAAAAGAAACTTATGACTGAATTGACATAATTGCAATAGATTTAGAACTATTTGGTAATTTTTCCCAGTTTACAAGTGGGTCGTGCAACAAGTGTCCTCGGGCTTATGAGCTGAAAATCCCCTGACTTTCGATCGGCTGCACTAACTATGCTAGGGCTTTTATCTCATAGTATGAACGGACCAAATCATTTTTCTTATTTTTGGTTACAAGTGCTTTTTCGTCGATTTTCACATTTAATCGCAAACTCATTTTCTCTACATGAGGAGGACTATGAGCTTGATGCTTTTGACTAGACAAGGACCAATTGGTATGTAGGATCTATAATTGATGTTTAGAATTTCAACATGGTAAAAGGCGTGAGTCGTGAGATTAGAAAGAAGAAGTAAAAGTCGTGAGAGAGAGCGACTGCTGAGAGAGATGTAATTTTTTATATATATTCATACCTGTCCGGTCCGAGTGGGCGGTTCCAAGTGTGGAATCGGGAAACGGATGGGTTCCCATGAGAACCGTCGGTTCGGTTCTGTTCTGGATGGTCAGCGCGGTTCCCGGTTCTTTTGCACATCCTTACCCACAGCGCAACCAATGGTAATGGAATTTGACAGACAGCAAGAGAGCAGGGAAAAACAAAAGGAAACAGAAAGTAGAAGACAAATAAGGAAGGAATCGAAGTCATATTGAGAATTTATTGAACTCCATGGAGAAAATCTCAACTACGGTGAACCGGGAAAGGCTCTCCTCTATCGCCGTTGAACGAGATAGTAAAGAAGAATGAACGAAAGTGAAGGACCGGACATCGTCATTTATGGAGAGTTCAGCCACCTCATAGTCCACGTTGGACTTGTTTTTTAATAGAAAAAAAGGGCCACGTATGACTTTTGGCCGGAATTTGTCGCTCGAAGTAGTGATCATTTTATCTCCGATTTGACATTTAGGTGATCCGGAAAAAAAAATTGGCATCAAAATGAGCGTTGTACAAAATTTACGATATTTCTAGTGTCCTTTTCCCCATAATCTCCTACTGCTCTTCTTTTTTTCTATGATACCTGTATAGCAACAAGCAAGAAAGTCCACACATGGGCACCTTCTTGATAAGTATGATTATCGATGGAGGCCGTCCCGACAGTGCACTAGGAGGCCTCGACAGTCTTTCAAGAGAAGCAATGGTGCTGTTATAGAAAAAGTTCCTCTTAGCATTGCTTCTATGTATTGTATCCTATCCTGAGAGAACGTTGTACACGGGCTAAGTATTGAACTCATTGTGGAGGTGAACAAAGTGTCACTCTAGTATGTATGGATGAGTTAAATTCCTCGAAATCCCGGTTCCGTGATTCTAAAAGTCACCCTGATGATCTTGCATGGCGGGCTCGGTGATTATTCAACTCGCTCTGTGTTTCTTGAGTGATCTTCCCCCGATAAGCTTACTACAAATCTATAATCTTCTCATAGTGAATGTCATTTATACAAAATGATAACAGTTAATCTCTGAAGTCCAAATTTGATTACAGGATAATAACAGACACACAACATAGCCTCAAAATACTTAAAAGGAGGATAAAATGTCATATATGTACAAATTTGAGAATTTGTTGTTACAAAAACAAATGTTACAAAAATAAAGTATAGAATTAGTGCGTGATAATGTTATATTGTGATATTTTTGGTAATTTTTAATTTATAAAGTACCTAATAACTTGATAATGCAAAAAAGCAAAAGAGGTGGTGGCTAAGGATAGCGGCTTCCCCCCATCCCTTAATCTATTTCTTTACATAACTTGATAATACGGAAAAACGTACAGCTGGTGGGCTAAGGTCGGCAGCTACTCAATTTGGAAGTGCCTTTAATTTACATGACTAATTTTCAAACGATTACAAACATCTTCGGAAGAATTTATGTTAGAGGTAAATGTGGTAATTACGAGACCCTTACGTAAGCACGTGCGTCTTTTGCAGCTCTTCACTCTCCTATATAAAGCTGGTCTCAGCGCAGGGAGTGATCCAAGCTAGTGAGCGAGCTCTCAAATCTGTTTCTTCTCCATTCTCTTCTTTGCATCGACCTCGAGCGAGACACGGCAATGGCGTCGTCGACGGTGAGGAGGATCAAGTTGGGGTCGCAGGGTCTCGAGGTCTCCGCGCAGGGGCTGGGCTGCATGGGCATGTCCGCCTTCTACGGCGCTCCCAAGTCCGAGTCCGACATGGTCGCTCTCATCCACCATGCCGTGGGCTCCGGCGTCACCTTGCTCGACACCTCCGATGTCTACGGCCCCCACACCAACGAAATCCTCCTCGGAAAGGTCTGCTTTTTAGATACTCCTCGGCGTCATCTTGGTTTTCTTGGGGTTTTGTTATAGTGATTTAGCGTCGATTTTTGAGCAGGCAATGAAGGAAGGGGTGAGACAGAAGGTGGAATTGGCGACCAAGTTTGGATTCACCTTTGCAGACGGCAAGTGGGGGGCACAGGGCGATCCGGCATACGTGAGGGCGGCTTGCGAGGCCAGCCTGAAGCGGCTCGACATCGATTGCATCGACCTCTACTACCAGCACCGTATCGACACTCGGGTCCCCATTGAAATCACTGTACGGATCCTCATTAAACCTTTCCCTCTGTTGAGACTTTCTCTGTGCCATATGATCAGTTGCTTATGACTTGTGAATATTCAAAGATTGGAGAGCTCAAGAAACTCGTTGAAGAGGGTAAAATCAAGTACATCGGTTTATCGGAGGCCTCTGCATCAACCATCCGAAGAGCACATGCTGTTCATCCCATCACAGCGGTGCAATTGGAGTGGTCGCTGTGGTCGAGAGATGTGGAGGCGGAGATCATTCCCACATGCAGGTAACAAATCACTCTGTCAATTTGTTTATGCAGGAACGACAGCTTTCTCTAACTCGCTCTTCCGCGACATTGTGACTAGGGAGCTTGGCATTGGAATCGTTGCGTACAGTCCGTTAGGACGAGGATTCTTTTCTGTTGGTTCCAAGTTGTTGGAGAATCTCTCCAAGGATGATTACAGACAGGTCTCTTTCTGCTAAACAACAGAAATCTTTCGAATGCTTATGATTTTGAATTCCAAATGCTTTACATATCAAGTAACAAGACAATCTGATGGCATTCAATGCAACCACTTCTAGCATTGTTTGCACTTGTTGCACGTAGGATCTTGTTTAAAAAAAAGAAAATGATAGTTGCTCAATTGCTCTCCGCTGAGACAGTTCTCTGGGTTATGCAGTCCCTACCAAGGTTCCAGCCAGAGAACTTGGCTCACAATGCGAAGTTGTTCGATCGAGTGAATGAAATTGCACAAAGAAAGGGATGCACCCCATCGCAGTTAGCCCTCGCCTGGGTACACCACCAGGGCGACGACGTCTGCCCGATTCCTGGCACAACCAAGATCGAGAATTTCAACCAGAACATTGGAGCTCTGTCTGTGAAGCTCACACCAGAAGAGATGGCCGAGCTCGAATCGGTTGCTTCTGCAGACAATGTCAAGGGTGGCAGGTACGACGGCAGCAGCTCTACATGGGAAAACTCCGACACTCCACCCCTTTCTTCATGGAAAGCTGCTTAGAAAACATGTCTGCTTTTTTCGCTGCATCTTTGATATGCAGAGTTCGAGCATTTGCTGCTGAATAATTTTCAGGCTATTTTCGTGTAATAAAATCTGAACTTCAGAGAGTAACGTTATCATTTTGTTTAAGTGACATTC
The DNA here is from genome assembly GCA_029784005.1 of Lenwebbia sp. NSW1173648. NCBI lineage: Eukaryota > Viridiplantae > Streptophyta > Magnoliopsida > Myrtales > Myrtaceae > Lenwebbia > Lenwebbia sp. NSW1173648. The sequence goes on from JARCGZ010000001.1 coordinate 43,890,987, forward strand.
GCTATGAGAAGATTATGGATGGTGACCCGATGATGCTCTTGCGGTCCTAAATCTACTTTGATCACCATTCTGACGCGTCTCGCTCCGTATTGCTTCTATTGAAAGATCGTCCATCACAATTGGATCGATCATCATACTTATTGACATGTGTGGACTTTCTTGCTAGTTAATAGGGGTGAGCAAAAAAACCGGGATCCACCCGAACCGGATCGGACTGAAGTGAACCGGCTAGTTTTGGGTGGTTCCCACCGGGTACCGGTCCGACTCTCGGTTCCAGTTTGCTGGAACCGGCGGGTACCAGTGCAGTTCCCGGTTCTAGGTGGGAACCACCCACCAGGACCAATCGGATCGGACCTATTTATATGTATAAGACGCAGTAGTAAAAGACCAAATGTCATATAAGACTTCTTTTCTTTTAGTAAAAGATATGAAACAACAAGTGATCCTTGGAACACCATTCATACAATTAATTCAACATTTTTGCTGTTACAAATGAAGGAATTGAAACACAAGCTTTAAACAAAAAAGTTGTTTTCAAACTCATCTCAAAACCACAAACAAGGAATTTAAATCTTTTGCAAGAACATTCGATTGCAGAAATTAATTGTCTTATCAAGGATAAAGAAAATTAACTCAAATATCTGAAAGAAGATTTAGAATTCAAAAGAATAGAACAAAATCTTCTTGAACCTGAACTCAAAAGTAAGATCACCTCTCTTCAAAAATACATAGAACAAACTGTATGCTCTACTCTACCCAATGCTTTCTGGGAAAGAAAGAAACATATTGTTAGCTTACCCTATGAAACAGATTTTTCAGAAAAACAAATCCCTACAAAATCTAGACCGACACAAATGAATCAAGACGTTTTGCCATCTTGCCAAAACGAAATTCAGGATCTTTTAGATAAGAGACTTATTAGGAAAAGTCAGTCACTATGGAGTTGTTCTGCCTTTTATGTCAACAAAAGTGCTGAATTAGATAGAGGGGGTACCCAGGTTAGTTATCAATGACAAACCCTTATAAAAAAAACTTATTAAATAGACTCCATAGTTCAAGAATTTTTTCAAAATTTGACATGAAATCGGGATTTTGGCAAATTCAAAAGGCAGAAGAAGATAAATATAAAGCAGCATCTACAGTCCCGTTTGGCCAATATGAATGGATTGTTTTGCCTTTTGGACTAAAAACTGCTCCTTATGAATTCAAAGAATAATAAATGATATTTTTAACCCATATCCAAAATATATCATAGTATATATTGATGATGTCATATTTTCTTCTAATATTGATCAACATTTTAAAAATATATATGTGCTTATATGTGTTATAAGGAAAAATGGTTTAGTTGTTTCTCCAACTAAAATATCACTTTTCCAAACAAGAATTAGATTTTTAGGGCACTATTACTCAGGAACAATCATTCCAATTGAAAGGTCAATCTTATTTTGTGGCATCCCAGTTCGCCACCTGCCTACTAACTACGCGCTCTGCTTTAATCTTTTGTTATTTAGATACAATGGCGCATGCGGAAGACTAACTGAAAATCAAACAGTCGGCCATACAAACACAAGTGCATGACAACACAATCGGCAGGCACGCCTAATAGGGTATGGCATTTCATGGGTTGTTCTATCCATACTCATTACCAAGCACATTAGCAGCAATCCAGGTTCTTTTTCATAAAAGTTCTAGCAACTCGTTTCATTCAGACATATATACAAGGATGGCCATTACTTTCTTTTTACATGGGTTTAAAACACTAGGAAAGCGCGATCAAAACACACCATCCTTATTCAAACCATCACAAAGCCCCTTCCAAAACTATCTTACATTGGCCAACCAAAAAGATACATGGCCATACTCCCAACCTACTCTCCCAGCTTGCTACATCTCCATGCCATTCTATTCTCAACCACTCCCGGCGCCACTATTGCCATCCTCAGGAGGTAACGGAAGAGGACCCAACAGCTCATCATCTTGGCCAGCAGGCTCGAATGCTTTTTAAATAGTAGAAACAGATGCTTCAAAAATAGGATATGGAGGAATATTGAAACAAGTTAAAAATAATAAAGAACAAATTGTCCAATTCATCTCAAAACATTGGAACCCAACTCAGCAAAATTATTCTACTATCAAAAAAGAGTTATTAGCAATTGTATTATGTATATATAATTTAAGGAGATTTATTAAATCAAAAGTTTATTTTGCGCATTGACTGCAAATCAGCAAAAGAAATTTTACAAAAGGATGTATTAAATATTGCATCAAAACAAATTTTTGCCAGATGGCAAGCATTCTTTTAGTTTTTGATTTCGATATTGATTTTATAAATGGTTCTTCAAATTCATTACCTGATTTTCTTACAAGAGAATTCTTACAAGGAGCGCAATCATGCCTCCCAAATTATCCAGAAAAGAAAAGGGAAAAGGCATTCCTGAATCACCAGAACCAAAGCCTAAATCACAAAACCTATCTCCATTAATGACCCAGCTTCAAGAATGGTCGGAAATCATCAAAAACGAAACACCCGAATCATCTGCAGATGTACTATCATACCTCCACCGAATTTTCCCTGAAGAAATAGCTAAAATGATTAAACCAATTCATAACCCAAAAAAGAAACCTTATCATCGTCATCATCCCAAAAGCCAAAAACCAGATCACAGACCCTATCATTACCAGCACCAAAAACCCGGGCTGACATAGATGCCGAAGAGTGATGATTCTTATTCTTCTCGGTCTTCATCATCTTCTGACTGGTTGATGCCATAGCAATCATCTTCATTGGTGCCTCCACTGTGATGGCTTTCTGTAGAGTCATTTTGTGATTTTATCTCCAAAATAATTTGTTCAAGTGCCGAGACAAACTGTTGTGGTGATTGTATTACTACAAGTTGGGATGTCACAATAGATTTTTGTTGAAGGATTTGGGCAATTCTCCGATCAATTGGTAATGGAGTGTTATTTCTTTTGTTAAGCTAGTTTAAGACTGGCTATTCAAAGACTTGATCCACAAAATTTGAAATTATCCCACCATTTAGTTTTGTATCATCTGACTAGATGTGGGACATGACCATGTTGATTGTAATCAAATTCTTAGGCTGAAACCCAGGAAACTCTGAAGTAGATGAAGAAGTGCATGAGAGTTGAGAATTTTGATTCATGGCTTGTTCATTGTTGGAACAAAATGATTGTGAAAATTTTCAAGCTGTTTTTTTATTTTATTGATGGAGGTAATATTTCAATAGATGGCCCAAAATGTTGCCACCAATGAACAAACCAGTAGGGTAATTATTCAACGGGAAAATCTGTTTTGAAATAGAAAAGCCATGAGTGATAATTATCTTTATTTTGGCAGTAGAAAGCAATCAACCATGCCTGTTGGTAATCCCAGTATGTGAAGTTAGGAAGATATGGTAATCTTGTGATTAAGCGGGATTGAAATTCTAAAGGAGAGTGAGGGGTTGGTTTCCATTGGGATGGAGATATGACTCGAAGGATTTTGGCTGTAGAGTGGGTGATGTCATTGGGATTATCGGGATTGGTAAAGTGTGTAAAATTGACTGATTTTGTTTCTGACAAAAATTGCTCATAATAAGCATGGGGTTTGCTCAGATCATGTGGCTTGTAAAGCCATCCTTTTGAGAAAATATTTTTTGCAAAGATTTTTGGATCTTCATTGAAGAATCCTTCTTCTATTGCCATCAAAGTCTGGTATTAATATGAATTGTTGAGAAGAAAATGATGGTCAAATACCTTATCACCTATTATCATATGGAGAACTAATTTCTTATGTGTATAAACAAGGAACACAGATGTGTAATTCAATTACAGAGATAACATAGAAAAGAATAATCACTTGGTAATAAGGATCTAGGTCATTTTAGTGCACAATATGATCGCTCTTATACCGAAACGACTAAATCAAAATGTAAAGGAGAATGTCCCCCACATCCCCAGATCTCTTCTTATTTCTTTTATTATTATGGGGATCATCCTTGAACGCGGATTACCGCCCTTGAAAAAGGTCACATTATATTGATTATCTTCACGGTACTCATACCCCACTTGAGTGTAGTTTACTACGCTTGGGGATGGTTTTACTTTAAATGGCAATTTATTTATCAGCTTACATCGCAATTTATTTACTTATCAGTTTATACCATACTTGAAAGAGGTTTACCCCGATTAAGGGAGGTTCACCCTTCTAGTAGATGGTGCTTTTCTTCCGTGTTATTTTATTGATCATTTTATATATTACTTTTGCTGTTTTTATTATTCTTAATTCACGTGATTTTATTTAATCTTGAAATAATAATTTCGAAAAGATATATATATCTTGTGTTCAACTATTCCCCTTTTTCATCATCCCTCGCAATTTGGGAGGCGTGGTTTGATGGAAACTAATGGGGGGTTTCTTTTCTGGGTTTTTGGGCAATTGTAAAGGGAAGTCTTTTTTACAAACAATATGAAATTCTTTTTACACCCTCGCGTACAGTTTTTTTTTAATTGATGTTAATGCTCGGTTCTTAGTAGAGCTGGTTCCGTGGACCCACCGGGGAACCGAACCGGACCGGTGGTTTGGTTCTCAAGTTGGCCCATGAAACGAGCAGGTAGTTCATGGTTCCCATTTTACGGAACCGGTCCCTATCGGGCGGTTCTCAGTTCAAGGGTGAGAACCACCCACCCTCGAACCGATCACCCCTATTAGTTGCTATACATACATATGGAGTTTCAACTCCCATTTATTCCCTTTTTTTTGTCGAATAGAAAAAAAAAAAACAAGTAAGATTACATTTGGAAAATTATGTGAAAATCGAATACTATTTCTCATATGATTGATATATGAAAGTATAATTTTGGAGAGGGACCGTCACCCTCTCAAATACTCTCCCTGTAGTCATCTTTTTCTTCCTTTTCATTCCTTTTCAATTTTCCTTTATCCTCTATTTTCATTTGCTCTAATTTTTTTCTTTTCTATATTACCTGTACTTATATAATTTCTCAGATATTTTCAAGATCATAAGGTCACATAAAGTATAATATGGTCGATAAGTTTGACTTGCTGAAACCCATGTCTAAAGTTGGTAAGAAAATTGATTATTTATAATATGATAACTGCAGTTTCGTTTAGTATAAAATGGAAAAGCTATAAATGATTATGGACTTGCTTTCACTATCAAAATTGTTAGTTATAGTTTTGATAGGAAAAATAAAAAAGAGGTGGTCCACATATCTTTCGCGTGGGTTGACTCTAAAGTAAAAGTAAGCAGATGTGACTTTTTTAAAACAAAAATACTTAATTAATAAGAATTTTTGAAATTATTTATCACTGTCGCCAAGGATAAATAAAAGCATTATGAGAAAATTCTTAAAATAGTTTTATGCTGTTGATGCTATTGGAGAAATGGTAGAATGGTATTTAGGCTATGCAAAATTAGTCATAATAACAATGATAGTAATAATGGTAATCTGATTTAATGAAATCATAAATAAAAGGGATAATTAATTTTTGAATTTTAATTGGCATTTAAAAAAATGAACTCCACGTTGGTTCCACGTGGACTTTAAAATTCAGAAAAAAAAAATTAAAAATAAAATAAGATTTTTTAAAAATAAAAATTAACAGAAAATTTTAAAATAAAAACTTTATTTTAAATACATTGAAATAAACTAAAAAAATTAGCAAAAAAAAAAAAAAAGCAGGCGGCAAGGGTTGCTGTAACCCTCGCCGCCGCCGCCCCACCATCACCGGCAATGGCCGGCGAGGGTGGGGCATGACCAGCGGGGGTCGCCGAGCCCCGGCCAGGGGCGGCGACCCCCGCCGGCCGCAGGCGAGAGCCTGGCGGCCCTCGCCCAGATCTAGGCAAGGGTCGCGGCCCTCACCCAGATCGGGCCATCGCCAGCCCTCGCCCAGGTCTGGCCGAGGGCCGCCACCAGTGGGGGTCGGCCGCTAGTGGCGGCCCTCGGCCAGACCTGGGCAAGGGCCGCCAGGCTCTCGCCTGCGCCGGGGGGGGTCGCCGCCCATTGCCAGCGATGGTGGGGCGGCGGCGGCGAGGGTTACAGCAAGCTCTCGCCCCCGATCTGCAATCTATTTTTTTAAAAAAAAAAAAATTTATCTTTTTTTTAAAAAAATTATCTTTTTTTTTTCAGCTTATTTGTCAAATTATTTTAAAAAAATTCAAATTTAAAAAAAAAATGCCACGGTGGACCTCCGGCGAGCCATGTCAGCATCATATATTAATAAAAAAGTGCCACGTCAGATTTCCGACGGAGCAAATCGGACTTGGCACCAAAGTGATCGTTTTTAAAAAGACTTGGCACTAAAGTGATCCGATTGAAACTTTTGGCACCAAAGTGATCTCCGTACACAACTTTTGGCACTAAAAGTATCCTTTTCCCGCGTAAAGGTATCTACAAATTGGAGGCACTTGAGTAGAAAGTGTACAAGCTTAGGACGGGGAGGTCGGTAAAGCTAATAGGGACGTTAGATAGGTGAACAAAAAGGTAGAGTTGTGATTATTAAGATGCTTGGAAGGACTAGAAACTTCAATATTAGTAAGGCTCGTAAGCTTCGAAAGTGGTTGTTTAATGAAATTTGTAAGAAGGGGTGCCCTTTTTAGGAATGGAAACAGTTAATTGTAAGGAGGTGTCAGAATTATCTTCTGGTAGCTTTGCAAATGGTTCGTCATTTGACCTTTGCGCAGAACTTTGTATAGAAGTTGCTGGGTTTACTGCAACAATGACCGGTAAAATCTGACAATGATGATCCCTCAGATATGACACGATAGGATTTGAAATCACCCATGAGCCCAATCCTGCCAGTAATTTCCTTTGAACAATCTCTTCTTTTTTCTTCATATCTTGGATTTTGTTGTGCTTTCTTCTAGGGGTGTGCATGGTCCGGGCCGATCCGATCCCGGCATAGAACCAGGGATCGGACCGTAGTCCCGGTCCCCAAATTTTCGGGACCAGAGACCGGTTCGGTCCGGTCTCAGTGGGACCGCTAACACCAGTTGCTTATAGAAATCTAACCATTGGAATACATGCATGGCTAATGAGTCTGATGATCCACGACTAATTATGCTAATGAAAAACTCATATTTTGGACAAACTGTAACATCGGAGTACAAGGGGATACCTCCATTAAAACTCAGCCGTTTTAATGGTATACAAGCTCAAGAGGGCTTTGGACCACAAAAAAAAAAAGTCGAAAGGGATCATTGCTGCTATGAATCCAACTATATTCAATCACCAAATGAATAACATGGATATTTACCAACTTGTACAATTTTACTCCACTAAATATGCTCCCTCATATTTTGGCCAAACTGTAACACCATTGTACTTTTTTGTTTGCAGTCAAACATTTCTAATTATATATATATACACAATTATATATATTCTGGCGATCCGGTCAGGCTGGTTCGGTCCGAAAGGTCCGGTCCAATCCCATCCACCATGGAACCGGGGACCGGACCGCTCGGGAACCGATGACCGGACCGCCCGGGAACCGATGACCGAACCATTTATTGGGGCCGGGGACCGAACCGTCCCCCTCAAGGACCGGACCAACTCGACCGGTCCGGTCCAGTTTGTACACCCCTACTTTGTTCTCCTAAAGCGGAGAAGATAGACAATGTCCTTGGAGGAAAGTTGTTGGTTCTTGGCGCTTCTATGAAAGGAAGGATGCTGCTTCGCAAGAGGCAGGTGAAACAGATTGTTTCTCCTGAAGAGAGTTGATTGCCTCTTTAAGTTTTTCAATTTCAAGAGATGAATCATAATGGCCTCACTTTCTATCTTCTTAAGTCTATCTTGAAATGTTTGAAGTAGTTTATTGATAGCCGCCTTCAAGAGTTGATTGTCTCTCCTCTCTTCTCTCTCCTCTCCCTCCCCCTTTGGTTCGGCCGGCTACGCCCTTCCCCCTCACTCTCCCCCTTTTCCATTTTTGGAACACCACCCCACCACATCCAAACCTCCATAACCACCACCCTCAAGCTTTGCCGCCGCCTCCGTCCACCTCCGCCATCGCCACCCGCCACTACCACAGCTCACCGCCGCCCCTCGTGCCGCCTAGCCGCTCTGCCATCGCCCCTCTAGCCATCGTCATCCCCCTCCGTCGAGCGCCGAGCCCCAGCGAGCCCCAAGCCACCGAGATCCGCGACTTCCCCTTCGTAGTCGCTGGTCGCCGCTCCACCGTAGCCACCGCCGATGCCGAGCCCCGTCCCCCCCGCAAGCCTCTCCTCCTCACCGTTCCCCCGCCGTCCTTCGTCATCCGTCGTCACCGACCACCGCGACCCGTGGAACGCCCTCCACTCGTCGTCGTCGTCGTCGTCGTTGCCAACCCTCGTGCGCCGCCCCCCGAGCTCGCCGTGGCGCCCGCATCGCGCCATCGCTGCCGTTCCGAGTAGCCCGCGAATCGCCGTCATCCGTCATCGTTGTAACCACGTCTGCGACCCGGAGCCAAGCCAAAGCCGCGCCGCCGTCGCCGCTTACCGACGCCACCGTCGTCGCCGATCGTTGTTGTGAATTAACCCATAATCTCTGATTATGTCGTTAATTGCACTTAGGGTTTGATTAATTAGTTACCGTGATTAGATTAACTAGTTACCGGTGGTTAGAACAGATTAAGTGTAGTTGCCTTGGGAGATCGTGATCGGTTAATTAGCTGAGGCCGGGTTAATTAGTTATCAACAGTTTAATTAGCTGTTGTGGCGATAAATAGTCAGATTCGAGATATTTATCTGTTATTAGTCATCAATTACTTGGATACTGATTGAATGGTTGCCGATTGACTTGGGTGTTTAATTGCGTGGATCTGCTGAGTGATCACCTATGTCAGAATATCATGTTTAATTGAAAACCGAATATTCGTGCGACCAACTACGTCTTTCGAGCATGAAAATAGCTATTAGAAGGGTTTTCAGCACGACTGTGAATGTGATTGCATTGGGCTAATGCGACGATAAGAACTGGCTTGGTTGCTTAGCGTGTTTGTGTGGTCACATGATGGTTGAGCGTCACCCTAATGTAACTGGGGACGTTGGTGGTACCCTTGATGGCTTGGGTTCGTCGCCTGGTATGTCCGTGCCGGCTCGGTCGAAATCACACGGCTTATCGAATGCCTAACAGTCCGTGTCGGCTGAGTTGGAACAACACGACTGATCAGATGCCGATCGCAGCTTATGATGGACCAAAGTTCCTTACTGGAAAGCCTGGTATGTCCGCCTTGGGAGTCCTAAGAGGCTATCGGTTGCCGTCGCTGGATGTAGTGGGACAATGCCCGGTCCTGCCGGAAGAGCACTAGCGGTTGGGCTGTGCTGTGGTCGAGAGTGGAGTATCTCTCGCGTTAACAACTGAAACGCGCGTGTTGCATTGTGCATGAGCTGTTGATGGGTGTTCTGGTTGTGTGCTTTGATCTGTATATGATTGAATGCCATGTGATTACCGTTGTCTGGGCCAAGATAGGGTAAGCTTGCATGTGATTGTCTATTGGCTGTTGAGCTGTGCCTATCTATTTGGTAGCTAGAGTGTGGCGTGCATCGCATGCTATTGATCTGCCATCGCTTTGTGTTGCATGTTTAGGTCGCTTGGGTGAATCAACGTCCTACTCGGACTTAGGCATTAACTCACGGAGATTTTATATCTCATTTGTCGTTGTTAACTGTTTTCAGGTCCGTAGTATGGAGGTCGGCCCGGTCAGGTTCGGGGTGCCACTCGACCAATCCTTCGATATCACATACCACCCAATCCCAGATTCGGATCATGTCTGGGAGCGTCACGTGACGACTCTCTAGGTCAAGGAAGGGATGGGGCACCTGGTGCCTCATCACTTCAAGGCTTGGTTTGTCCGCCACGGCGATGCTCTCTACGGGTCTATTCGGGGGTTTGAGGGACCCCCGACTGCGACCCCGATGATCCGGATGTGGGATCCGATGGATATAGATACCCCAAATGGGGAAGCGGTGGACCCTGAACCCGACTCGGATGAGGAGGACCTTGAGACTCCGCCTGGTTACCACGGCTGGTGAGCGAGCGTGGAAGCGAAGGCCCCTTTTTGGATGGAGCTTTTGGTAGTCATAGTTAATCCCTAGCCCTGACCCAATATCTTTTTTGTGGTGTTAGGAAGCAGCCCTAAAGAGTAGGCTTGTAGATGTGCTTGCTTCCCTAGGTTAATAGTATATAAATAAAATGGTCTTTTGCTATTGGTTGTTGTTTTTACTGCTGACTTCCCTATTGCTTATTTCTGTCTGGGGTGTTATTCGTTCCGTGTGTGCTTAATTGCAAGATAAAATGAATGGATCGATGACGTACTTGGGATGTCGTCCTTTTGACCTGAGGCGTTTGGTACTGTCGCGTGCTCGTGAGTCGGGGCGTGACATTCCATTCTCATCTAACCCGGTGGGTTTTGGCACTTTTGGCATGTGCTGATATCAGATGATCCAGTAAATTCCTTTAAAGCAGAAAAATCTGAAGACCGGAACATATAAACACTTTAAGGGCTCGAGGAGGGGAATGTTGAGTACAATGGGACTGTGGAAGTTCCACAAAAGGAAGAACTGGAGTTGGCGGACTTCACAATTGTGCAAACTCCTTTTGACGATATGGATGTTTCTTTTACCCGTTTGAGATATGGGTTTTCGAAGAGGGACAGATAGGTTTGGAAGAAGGTGGCTTTGCCTTCGGAAGAGTGGGTTTGTGTTTCGGTGATGGCGGTGGAAAAGGCAGTGGAGGAAGGTAGTGTCTGGCTGCTTAGTAAGATATAGATATTGGTACTTACCACCATCTTCTCCAAGGGGACCAATAGTAGTGTCGCCATCTTCCCACCTTTGGAAGAACTCATGCGCAGATGAATAGGAATTTTTTCCTCTTTGAAGGCCTATCGTATTATTCTTCTAGAGGAGCTAGACGAAGTTCACATCGGCAATCTAAATCCCAAAAGCAATGACCCCTATGAGAATCTTAAAATAGACAAGATGATGTCCTTTAGAGTTGAAAGACTATTTCAAGTCTTTCTTCTATACCTTCATCTTCTGAAATGTATGGATGCATCATCAAAATGGTAGAAAAGACAGAGGAGGAAGAAAGGTTTTGTTCATTTTCAGTGAATGATCAAATTTAAAAACCACACTGACGTCCTTCCTTTTGGTGAATTTGGACTCTGAAGACTGGATGAGCCTAAGATTGTGGTGGAGCTTCTCATAGTTAGCCACCCAAGTATTTAAAAGTAGTTTGACTAACTCTGAGAGAGGAATCCTTCTTGGCATAAACTAATGAGGAGTCTACGTATAAACCAACGATAAGCTTAGGCAATAATGTGAGCCCACAACATACGGCCTTCTTTGACCTTTCACATGGACTGCCTTGATATATACCATATGGCTGCGTTTAGTCTTCCGAATAAAACTCAGGATAAGATATGTTTTATTCTATCTTGTGTTTAGTAGCTGTCCAGGACAGGATAAAAGGATATAGATGGGATATAGGAGGGATATAATAATCCTAGGGGGGAGGTAAGATAGAGCCGGATAGGATTTCTCTTATCCATTGCTTAAGCCACCCACTCTCCGCCATGCCCCATCCACCTCTCCGCCACGCCTAGCTGCCTCTCCGGCGGCGGCGGACAACTTCTCCGGCTAGTAATTTTTCCGATTTTCTTTGGTAGAGTAATAAAGGAGGGACTTCATTTCATTAGAATGATGTTCGGCCTCAAATGAGACCAAACATTTTCTTTGTGTTTGCATCGGCTTTTACCGCTCCGGTCGTCGGATCAGGATATGTTGGCTTGCAACTACAGCAATTGAAGATGTTCTCGGTAAAAGATTCCAGAGAACTGTCTCGAATGGCTCTAAAACTTGCGACATGAAGGTAATGTTTGCACAGATAACCAAATGATCCAAAGCTGTTCTGGACTTGCATAGAAGTTCATATCACTTGACCATCAGTTTCCTTTTTCTTTTTTTTTTGGCGATTCAATTGCCTCTGTTCCATTCCATAGACATGGAATCTGATCAACAACAAGAAGTTCGAGACCCTTTCCTACCTCCCTCCTCTATCGGATGATTCAGCTGCCAAGGAGATCGACTACATGCCCAAGAAAGGATGGATCCCATGCCTCGAATTCGATGAGGTACTTGATTAACTAAGATCGTGAATCCTATAATCTGTTTACTCCCATAAACAATAACTACATTCATTAACTCTTTGAAATGTAGGAATGTTTGTGATGTTTGATGTTCCCCTCTAGCTCCGACACAACGAGCGGCCGTAGATCTGCTGCGTCGACTCTGAAGAAAAGCCTTGGGATGATACAAGTCAAGAATCATTATATTGATATTCAGCTTCTACCAAATAATAGATATGATAAAATATAAAGATATCCAACTTTAAATCTACAGTTCACCAAACGGGAGATAGGATATGTTCAAATCTCTAGATTTCTTATCCCATCATATCCAGTCCTATCCTGACTAGAAATCCGGACTTATGTAAGATCAACAGAGTGACAAGTAGAGAGTATACTTGCGGAAACAACTCATCGTATCGAACTCTAAGCTCTTTATGACATGAGACTTTGAGGAAGAGAATATAGTGTGTAGACCTAGAGTGTATATGAACTCGGGATATTTTCGAACTCTGTCCTTCCTCAACTACGTCGAGAAGTTACCCTTATATAGGTAGAGCTGAGGATAACATATTAATAGTACAAGCACGTGTTTTTAGGACAACAAATACAAGCTATAGTTAGGACCATACGGCACAAAGGACCACAATAACTAAAAGCCATTTGGCCAAAAGTAACGGTTCTTGTTAGAAATAGTACAATTATATTGTTAGAAAGTCCAACCCAAAAGCTTAAGCCAATAGGTGGAGGGAGTCCACATGAATATAAAGAGCATATAAGACTCGTTGTCGGGCGATGTGGGACAACAACAACTCCTACATATATAACTAACAAGCTTCTTTCCCACTTGTCCAGCGAAATTTGTACGTTTAATATTAACAGACAAAAAAGTCCAAGTTCACAATATCCACACTTTTTGTGGGGGAACTAATGATAGCTAAATCCTTTTTTTCTTGTGTGTGAAGCTCAAAATCTCGGGAAAAGCATACTACAAGTGCCAAACTTTTATACAATACTCACTTTGGTGCCAAAACTTTTCGTTGGATCACTCAAGTGTCATTTTTCAATAATAAAAAAATGATTACTTAAGTGCCAACTCCAATTTGGATTGTCGTAAATCTGACGTGGCAATATTTTATCAATTTCCCTTACCCACGTGGCTCGTCGACATGCTGAATCAGCAATAATAGCCCTAAACGACATCGTCTACATTTTTGCCCCAAATATAGACTCTAATTTTTGTTTGCAGACAAAATTAGGCCAAATTAGGGGTTTTGTCCAAGTTAGAATTTTTTTTTTCCGCAGACAATCAAAGAAGAAGAAAAGGTGGAAGATGCTGAGGTGCTGATGAAGATGAGAAAAGTAATGAAGGTCGTCGCTTCAATTGCAGCCAGATTTGGGCTCGACGACCTCTCGGATCGGGGCTCATCCCCAGGTTCAACCAGAACTTCGTTGCAAACTTAATTTCTCCCTCCACCTCATAGTCCACGTTGGACTTATTTTTTAATAAAAAAAGGCCACTTATGAATTATCATTTTATTAAAAAGGCAACATATGACTTTTGGTCAGAATATGTCACTGAAGGCACTTAAGTGATCGTCTTTTCTCCGATTTTGCACTTAAGTGATCCGATTTTGGCACCAAAATGAGCCTTCTTTTTCTATTATACAAAGAGTAAAAAGTAAAATTGACAAAAAGGAGTCAAAACTCCATATGTAATAGCAACTAGCAAGAAAGTCCACCCATGCGAACCTTCTTGATAAGTAAGATGATCGACGGAGGCTCTCCCGACAGTGCCCTAGTAGGCCTCGATGGTCTTTCAAGAGAGGCAATCGTGCTGTTATAGAAAGAGTTCCTCTTAGCATTGCTTCTATGTATTGTATCCTATCCTGAGAGAACGTTGTACACGGTCTAAGTATTGAACTCATGGTTGAGGTAAACATAGTGTCACCCTAGTAGTATAGATGAGTTGAACTCCTTGAAATCCCGGTTTCATGATTCTAAAAGTCACCCTGATGTACTGGCATGACCGGCTCGGCAGGCTCGATTAGTATTCAACTTGCTCTATGTTTCTTGAGTGATCTTCCCCCGATACACTTACGACACATCTATAATCTTCTCAAAGTGAATGTCATTTATACAAAATGATAATAGTTATTCTCTGAAGTCCAGATTTTATTACAGGATAATAAGTACTCCCTTCATACGGGAACTTCTGACAGACACACAACATAGCCTCAAATACTTAAGCAGCAAATGCTCAAACTCTGCTTATAAAAGATGCGGCAACAGAAGCAGACATGTTTCTAAGCAGCTTTCCATGAGGAAAGGGGTGGAGTATCGGAGTTTTCCCACGTTGGCATGCTGCTTGCGTACCTGTCACCCTTGACATTGTCCGCAGAAGCAATTGATTCCAGCTCGGCCATTTCATCTGGTGTAAGCCTCACGGACAGAGCTCCAATGTTCTGGTTGAAATTCTCGATCTTGGTCGTGCCAGGAATCGGGCAGACGTCGTCGCCCTGGTGGTGTACCCAGGCGAGGGCTAACTGTGACGGGGTGCATCCCTTTCTTTGCGCAATTTCATTCACTCCGTCGAATAACTTTGCATTGTGAGCCAAGTTCTCTGGCTGGAACCTTGGTATGGACTGCATAACATAGAGCACTGTGTCAATGGAGAGCCTATGAGCAAGTATCATTTTCCTTTTAGCACCAAATTCTACGGCAACAAGTGCAAACAATACTAGAAGAGTTTGCATGGCATGCCCTCAGATTGTCTTGTTACTTGATATGATAAGCATTTGGAAGTTCGCAATCACTGTGTATCTGGAAATCATGATTGGAAGTATTAAATTATCTTGTTAAGAATCATAAGCACTCGAAATGTGAAGAGAAGTGCTCTAGCAATTACCATGATGGTTTTGATGTAAGATGTGACAACAGAAACAAAAGCGACAATCTATCTACATGCGGTGGAATCCATTTACCACACTCAAAGAAAGAAATCCCAAATCTACAAGATGTGTGGAAGAATATTATCAGAGGCAAAGCTCTTTTTAGCTAAAAAACCAATAGCTACTTCACGTGAAAGGCACAATCACTAGTCAAACACTAATCGCGGGGAGTAGTCCACAATTGGCTTTATGTCGGATAAAAGACTTGATCCCAAAGCTTCCAAAAAAGGGTGTTAGGGAGTCCTCAGTCAAGAACAGGTTCTGTCAAGACATCTTGTGAAGAAAGATGAGAAGAGAAAAAAAAAAGGATGGGAGGCTGAGGCCGGACACTGGTGTAGCTTATATTGAGGAAATATCGATAATCTTATGAAGAAAGATGAGAGAAAAAGGATGGGTGGAAAGGGAGGAAAGGATAGCGAATTAGCAAATGGTGGGAAGGCTGGCAAACAGGAACTTACGAGTAAGTCTATATCTGTTTATTCCCAAGAGCATGAGAATCGAGAAACTGCATCTTTCGGGCTCATTAAGCCATTAAGTATGATTTTACACTCATGTAGAATCAGAGAGGTGGGTGAGGAGTCGGTGCTGTATTGAAAACATATAAGAGTATACACCATTTGGGTCACCAATTGCTATCCTATCCATCCAGGTACTTTTTCTGTATACCACAAGAACTCATAGTTTCCAGCACTAAAATAAGAATGACAGTCTCTGTGAGCATCTAGTTATGTTGATCAGCAGAAACAAACCCATCTAAAGTCATCCTCAGAGAAATTCTCCAATAACTTGGAACCAACAGAAAAGAATCCTCGTCCTAAAGGACTGTACGCAACAATTCCAATGCCAAGCTCCCTAGAAACAATTTGAAGGAAGAGCAGAGTCAGCAGAAAGCTGTTGTTACTGCATAAACAAATTAACAGAGTGATTTCCTACCGACATGTGGGAACGATCTCTGCCTCCACATCTCTTGTCCACAGCGACCACTCCAATTGCACTGCAGTGATGGGATGAACAGCATGTGCTCTTCTGATGGTCAATGCAGAGGCCTCCGATAAACCGATGTACTTGATTTTACCCTCTTCAATGAGTTTCTTTAGCTCCCCGATCTTTCAATATTCACATGATGACGCAACAAAGATTAGTCAATCTTTATGCATCTCAAAGCAACAAAAAATTTGATAGGCATTAAGTTAACTGAGGTAGATTACTCTAATCTATCACTGAAGAGGGTAAATTAAAGACGTATTCGAACGAATTTCATATTTCGCAATGATATGTCAAGAATCAAATGTCGCTCCACAGAAAGTCCAGGAACAACTTTCAATGTGATTCTCGTATATAAATCAGGATGAACCCCGTAGCACTTTCATCTCAAAGGAAGATATCGAATAATTTCCATGCTCATTTATATCGACCTCAACGATCAACTGAGCTTAATTCTCCTTTAACAATATCTTACGAGTCAAAGGCAAGATAATATTTAATTTCTGCCACAAAATCCAACAAACTTTTAACAACATGATTATGCAAAATCAATATCTATCTAGTTTAGCAACTGATCATATGGCTCAGAGAAAGTCTTAAGGGAAGGAAGGGTTTAATGAGGATCCACACAGTGACTTCGATGGGGACCCGAGTGTCGATACGGTGTTGGTAGTAGAGGTCGATGCAATCGACGTCGAGCCGCTTCAAGCTGGCCTCGCAAGCCGCCCTCACATACACCGGATCGCCCCGGACGTCCGCCTTCCCGTCAGCGAAGCTGCATGCAAACTTGGTCGCCAATTCCACCTTCTGTCTCACCCCTCCCTTCAGTGCCTGCTCAAAATCATCGACACCAAATCAACACAAGAAAACCCCCAAATTTCCCCGAAAACAGAAAACCAAGAAGTGGGGTCGTAGAATCCCGCACGATCAAGCTAATATTATAACACTATAAGCATACCCACTTCATGCGGAAGCTGAGACTAAGTTTAACGCGCCCTAGCGAGAAAATAGATCAGATTAGGAAGGTAGTTGATCCAAAAAGCAGCGAACTTTAAAATGGAATATTTTAAAAAACCGACCTTTCCGAGGAGGATTTCGTTGGTGTGAGGGCCGTAGATGTCGGAGGTGTCGAGGAAGGTGACGCCGTAGCCGACGGCGTGGTGGATGAGCGCGATCATGTCGGGCTCGGACTTCGGAGGGCCGGAGAAGGGGGACATGCCCATGCAGCCCAGCCCCTGCGCCGACACCTCGAGACCCTGCGACCCTAATTTGATCCTCCTAACCGTCGACGCCATAGCCGTCGTCCTCGCTCGAGGTCGACGCAAGAAGAGAGAATGAAGAAACAATTCGCTCGCTCGCTCGCTCCCTGCACTGAGACGATGACGAAGATGATGGGTGAGCAGAGCTTTAAAGGGAGAGTAATTCCATCCGTCTTGTCCACAAGCACCGTGCAACGCCCCAACCTCGGTGGAGCTCAATCATTGGTCGGGATGGGAATAACAGGACACAGCTCTCGGCGAAACCATCAACAACACGGGGCAACTTAGAAAGTGACAAACACAAAAACGATGTGTCAATTTGTAGTTTTAGTTAATTTTGCCCATTACATCCAAAGGCGCGAATCTGTGTTTTTTGCCCCGAACCTAAATAGCACGGGCATGACATATTAAATTTATATTTTCATATATACATGATAAATTATCATGTCTATATAAATATCAGCGCTAAGTCTCTTCTTCTTTTGTTAGGGATTCACGATTAGGTTTTTTTTTTTTTTTTGCTAGATGGGTATAATAATTTTGGGATGGTTGGATTTATGATTTAAGTATATATATTTTTGATAGATTTACATTTTGACCCCTAATTTATTGAAAATTCTTAGAATTGACTCCGTATGTGTCGAAATAGCTTGTCGAGATGATGGACTCGCAAGTCGCGGCGTGTTTGGAGCACTGACCACGTGTCGATCGCATGTCCGAGAATGCTGAAGAGTGTCCGACACGACACGAAAAGCCTCGAAGAGTGGCCCTATTTCCTAATCCGGAACAGATTATACATGGCTTGTCAGTATTCAACAGGTGGCATCCGGTTTCTAAACTGGAAATCTCATGATGTTTTTTTGTTGGATTTTTCACATTTCATCGCAAAAACTCATTTTCCTCGGAAGATGAGTACTACGAGCTTGATGCTTTTGTCTAGACAAGGCCCAATTGGTATGTAGGATCTAGAATTTACGTTGGAAATTACAAGAAATGTTTGGTTGAACGAGTCCGTAACCACATATCGAATATGGGAGTTTGCCCACCAAATAATAAAAAAAAATGTCCAAGTTCACAATATTACATTGAGTATGAAGCTGAAAATCTCCGGCCGCTCTTGCTTTTCTATTAGACAATCAATATGAAAAATTGAAAAATAGGATTCCAAACTCCCTGTATGTATAGCAACTGACAAGGAAGTCTGCACACGTATTACCTTCTCAATAAGTAGAATGATCGATCGTGGCTCTCCTAATTGTGCCTTAGGCGGCTTCAGCGGTCTTTCAAGAGAAGCAACATGGAGCGTCACGCGTTGAGTGGCGATCAAGGCAGTCGACGGACCCCGTGGTCTGTCGGCATCGTGTCTCATTCTACTTTTTTACAACTCCGACCCGACCCAAAGACAGAGACTTATGGGGAGCCATCAGTTCAGCAAATCCTGCTAGTATAGTACACGTCTATAATCTTCTTACCGTGAACATTGCTTACACAAAATGATAAGAGGTACTCTCTGAAGTTCAGATTTTATTACGGGACAATAAGTACTCCGCAAATTGTTCAGCAGCAAATGCTCGAACTCTGCATATCAAAGATGCGGCGACAGAAGCAGACATGTTTTCTAAGCAGCTTTCCATGAAGAAAGGGGTGGAGTTTCGGAGTTAACCCATGCTGAGACGCTGCCCCAGCCACCCTTGGCATTGACCGCAGAAGCAATCGATTCAAGCTCGGCCATCTCTTCACGGACAGAGCTGCAATGTTCTGGTTGAAATTTCTGATCGTGGTCGTCCTGGGAATCGGGCAGACGTCGTCGCCCTTGTGGTGTAGCCAGACGAGGGCTAACTGCGACAGGGTGCATCCCTTTCTTCGAGCGATTTCATTCACTAACTTCGAGTCATGAGCCAAGATCTCTCACTGGAACCTCGCTAGGTACTGCATAACATAGAGCAGTGTCTCAGAGGAGAGCATATAAGCCACATTAATTTTCTTACTTGACACCAAATTCTACTCCAACAAGTGCAAACAATACTAGAAGACGATGCATCGCATGCCATCAGATCGTCTTGCTACTTCCATAAAAAGGGTGTTAGGGAATCCTCGTTCAGGAACTGGTTCTGCCAAAACATAATTTGTCTTGTGAAAAAAGACGAGAATGAAAAAGAACGGAAGGCTGAGGTCAGATACTGGTGTGGCATACATTTTGGAAATATCGCTAATCTTGTGACGGAAGATGAGAGAAAAAGGGCCGGTGGAAAGACGGGAGAGGATAGTGAATAGCAGTGGTGGGAAGGCTGGGAATCAGAGGAACTCACAAAATAAATCTAAATCTGTTCATTCTTAAAAGCACGAGATCGCGGGAAACTGCATCTTTCAGGCTGATTAAGCCATGTACTATGATTTTCACTAATCTAGAATCAGACAGATGGGACATATGGTGAATGCTGGATTGAAGAATTGGTAATTTTCCAGCATTTCAATGAGAATGACAGTCACTGTGAGCATTTGATTGTGTTGATCAGCAGAAACAGACCACTCTGTCGTCACCCACAGGAGAGGAATTCTCCTGCACTTGGTAGACAACAATTCCAATTCCAAGCTCCGTAGGAAACTATTTTAAGGAAGAACAAAGTCAGAAGAAAGCTATTGTTACTGCATAAACAAATTAATGGAGTGGTTTCCTACCGGCATGTTGGAACGATCTCTGCCTCCACATCTCTTGTCCCCAGGGTCCAGTCCAATTGCACCGCTGTGACGGGATGAACAGCGTGAGCTCTTCTGATTGTCGATGCAGAGGCGTCACTTAAACCGACGTACTTGATTTTACCCTCTTCAACTAGTTTCTTCAGCTCTCCAATCTTTGAATATTCACATGATAAAACAACAAGACTCAAGTATTAAGTTAACTGAGGCAGATTTCTCTAATTCATCACAGAAGAGGGCAGATAAATTAAGTATTCAAGTATTTGTCATATTTCATAATGGTATGTCAAGAATCAAATGTCTCCACAGAAAGTCCAGGAACAACTTTCAATGTGATTCTCGTGTATAAATCAGGAAGAACCCTGTAGCACTTTCAACTCAGCCACTAAAATACTAAATTCCACGACCTCTTCGACAACATCGTGCCGCATCTCGACCTCATCTATCATCTGAACTTAAGTTCCATTCGTAAATATCTTACTAGTCAAAGGCAAGGAAATAGTTAATCTCTTCCAAGAAATCCAGCATACTTTTTACAACGTGATGATGCATCAACACCACCAATCTAGTTTAGCAAATGATCATATGGCTCAGAGAAAGTCTTTAAGAGACGAAAAGGTTTAATGTGGATTCATATAGTGACTTCAATGGGAACACGAGTATCGATATCTTCTTGGTAGTAGAGGTTGATACAATCAACGTCGAGTCGCTTCAAGCCGCCCTCACGTACTCCGGATCGCCCCAGCTGTCCCGCTTCCCCTCCGCCAAGATGCTTACAAACTTGGTCGCCAATTCCACCTTCTGCCTCACCCCTCCCTTCAGTGCCTGCTCAAATTCAGACACCAGATTAACACAAGAAAACCCCAAATTGCACCCAAAACAGAAAACCAAGATGGAGGATCGTAGAATCCAGCGTAATCAAGTTAATATTACTAGGGTGAGCATCGGTCCAGGGTGACCCTGGACCAGCCCTACATGAGCCCAACATGGTCAGTCCTGGGCTGGTCCTTGGTCCTGGGGCCGTTGGAACCCATACTGTGCGGGTTGGTTCTTGGTCCTGAGACTTTGGAATTGGTCCAACCCAGCCCAACCCTGTAAATTTCTTTTTTCCAAAAATCCTAGGTATATAACCTAAAGTGCTCAGCCCCTCCTCTCTTCTTTGCCATTTTCCTCTCCCTCTCTCATAGTCTCACTCTAACTCTCCCTCAATCTCATATTCTTCTCGTCCTCTAGCGCTCGATCTCTTTCTCACTCTCGCTGTAGATATACAACCTAAAGTGCTCGTCCCCTCCCCTCTTCAAAGAGTACGTTTGTGTTTGTCTCTTCAAGGGATACAAAAAGTGAAACAAAAAAGAATCGGTTCGTCCCAAGTTGACCCTGGAAACTGATCGGACCCATTGGGTCGGTCCAGTCCTCGTCCCACGCTCAACAGGATCGGTTCCCGGTCCCAAAAATTGGGGACCAACGCTGTGCATATTGGTCCCTGAGTTAGGTACTGAACTAGGCCAATCTGGACCATGCTCACTCAAAAATACTACAACACTATAGTATATCTACTTCATGCGGAAGCTGAGACTGAGCTTAACATACTCGAGCGTGAAAATCGATCAAGTAACGGAGTCTAACAAAGCCTGATTAACATACAGGTTTTTGTGCGAGGAGTGTCAGCTAGTTGATCTAAAAAAGCCGAACCTTTAAAATGGATGCGAGACTCAGAATCTCAAAAACTGACCTTTCCGAGGAGTATTTCGTTGGTGTGAGGGCCGTGAATGTCGGAGGTGTCGAGGAAGGTGATGCCGGAGCCGACGACGTGGTGGATGAGCTTGATCATGTCGGACTCGAACTTGGGAGAGCCCCAGAAGGGGGACATGTCCCTGCAGCCCAGCCCCTGAGCCGAGACCTCGAGGCCCTGCAACCCCAATTTGATCCTTCTCACCATCAACGCCATCGCCGTCGTCCTCGCTCGAGGTTGATGCAAGAAGAGATAGAGAAGAAACAATTCGCTCTCTCCCTGCACTGAGACAAGAACGAAGATGATGGGTGAGCCGAGCTTTAAAGAGGAGGGAGCAGCAGGGGTTCGTTTGGCGCGTTATATAAGCTAAAAGTACGCAAATTTTAAGTAAGGGCTAAGTGTCACGATTTAAAATAAAAAGGCCCATAGTGGATTTTATTTCAATAAAGGACCTGAAATGTCCAACCTTTATTTCAAAGAACGGTTTGAGCTCCCCGGCCGGCAAGCATGTAATTTCTTCGGCAATTGAATAAGGGCATCTTTGCCAAAAAAAAAAAAACGAATTAAAAAAAGGAAAAACTCTAAAATTAAAAATCAAAACCCCACGTTCTCTTTTTTGCTTCTACAACCCACTTTCGTCGAGGAAAAGGAGTTGGCCTTGTGTAACCGAGCGACGACATGCGATCGGGCGGCGACCTTCAAAGGCGAGGGATTCTGAAAGAAATTAAAAGATCCCTCCATCTAAGGTTCACGCAAAGCCTTCGCCCCCAATAAAACAAAATCCAGTACACGAGCCACCTGCGCATCATCTAAGGCATACCTTGAGCCACCAACATTTACCTCAGATGAAACCAACTCCACATCTAACACAATATTGTCAACAAGCTGTCGAATATTAAGCAGGGACTTAAATGATGTCCTCCAATATTGGTCAGCATCTAAGAAACTTTGCCTTCGAGTAAATGGATCGAGCAAAGCAATGATGTTGGTAACTTTTGAGCATATTAACAAGAGGACCAAAATTTCCCATACTCATTGCAGCAAGCAAACTGATAAGGTCCTCACGACAGATCAGACTTTTCTCAACCGAGAAAGTGTACCTGTCGTAGATATTGCTATTCGGGTCATGGGACACAAGTTGCTAGTCGTTGCGACTCCTTGCCGGAGCAACTATTAATAAATTCAACAAACTTCACACTAGGATTAGCCTGAAACCTGGAATAGGACTCACACATGTGCTCTTGCTGAACATACCCAGGGACAAACCATTTAGAACCTCCTTATGAACTCTTAGCCTCACCTTAACTCTCTTGGAGTGATGTAGGAAAAATTTAGCTGAAGGAGTATGAGCAAAATTCAACTGATCAATGGAGTACTAGCCATTTCTCGATGCTCATTTTGAAAAGCTTCGAATTTGTTGTAAGAAGAGGATCCGATGTTAGAGTTTTCCTAATGTGGGCTTATATTAATTGAGATTGAAATCTACCACTTTACGGGATTAATTTACCGTTTATGGGGTTGGTCTAATAAGGTAAAATATAATGATTCTTAACTAGTCTAATATGGGTCTAGTATTGAGCCCGACTGTGATGAGAGGGCCTAGCTGGAAACTCTATAAATAGCGCTCAAGTCCGTCCTCTAGCCCTAATGAACTCATAACAACCTCACATAAAGAACGCATACAGATTGGCGTCATTGAGGGGCTATCTCATTAAGCCAGGGATACAGAGGGTTATAGAGAAGAAGATCTTGAGCTTTGGATCGTCGCTATTCCTCAGCAAGAATGATGAATTCCAAATCAGATGCACAAATTCCTTTAAACCATTACTACGTTTCTATATTCTAGTTATGCTGATCCTGAGATTGCCGTAATAAGGTTTTTAGCAGCTACCACGTGGTATCAAAGCTTCCATAGTCTAGATCTGGAACTTTCGATTTATGCCCGTTTTCGATAATTTTATCAGATGAAAACTGATTTTGATCACATATTCGGGTTCATCTCGTTGAGACGAGCGTTTCGGTGGGTGGCCCGCCTCCGTCGGAGATGGCACACCCTTCCATGCGCGACGGAAATAAGCTAGGAGGCGACTCGTGTGGATCACGCACCACACATGTGACGTCCCAGGTCGTCACCGTACTAAGTACGCACTCTTTTAGCCTTTTTAACACTTACACTTACACGCGCGCGCGCGCGCGCGCACACGCACACACACATCTATGACGCATGCGGAAGACCCAATAGAAATCATTCACAAGGCCATAACAATAACAACTGAGAACAGGCACGCGCGCCTCACCGGTATGGCCTTTGTAGGTTTTACAACGTGTACTTGTCATGCAATAATATCGTCTAGTTATATGTACATCAGAGTTTTTAAGAAAAACAACTAGAAAATAGCAAAAGGATAACCACCTCCTCCCAACTACGATCATATCATCCTCCATCACCACCCACCACCACCCGTAGTCATATCTACTCTACGGCCCCATCCAAAAAGTGTCTGCTGCAAGGCTCTCATCAAAAGCCTGCCTGTACACGCTAGTCTCCCACCAGCAACACTACCCAACTACGCCTTGCCGCTGCCACCATCAATGTCGTCATCAGGACTTAAGTACCGCAGGGGACCCGACAGCTGCCCAGACAAACTCCTCACAAAGAGTGATACAAAACGAATAGGGACCATCTCCGTAGGCAATCCTACATCTACCCAAAGAATCGTAACCAACAACCTGAATTGCACCGACGAAAAAACGGGGTCATGGTAATCCTCCCGAGAGTGAGCAAAGTTGACGGGGGCACCGTAGCATAGGGCGGGGATAGTGGGAGGAATCGACATATCTAACTAATCTATAAAATAGTTTATCAACCACGGGTGAGCTAAAAGCTCGGCGAGTGAAACAACTAACTTAACAGCCAATTATCAATCAACCACTCAACCAAGCAGGACTCAACATCAATGACAAGCAAGCACGAGACCCAACGATGACTCCATGTTTCAAACAATGTGACTCTTCTCTATATCATGAACCACACATGCATGAGCACACAAATGACTCGACGTTTACTTCCAAGTTTCCATTTTATAGTTGATCTTTCATGGGACACGGGGCCATGGTTACTTGAGTGACACAGGCCTCAATCTCCTAGGGACACAGGCCTCGATTCTGAGGGATGGACACCTCAGCTTTTCGTCCATAGGACACCGGCCATGTTTTTCCCTTACTCCAAGGCTTTCGAGGGACACAAGCCTTAGGCTTCCATGGGACACAAGCCATGGACTTCCCGATTTCCCTCTGCCTCCCACGGGGTATTATCCGTACATAGGCAGATATCAAAACGTTCTCGTTGGGACATAGGCCGACAGTATATTTAGTTCATTCATTCTGTTTTCATGCAGACCAACCATCAACCACACGATCCGTGCAAGCATAATTGACTCTAAACTCGATAAACAAGACAAATCAACCACACATACACGGCGACCCACTTTCTTAGGCCAGAAACACCACTCATGCTTTGATACTTACATGCAATGCAAACCAACACCACAGCTTCACGATCCGAAGCCACGAAATAACACATTCTCAGCCAATTCTAGCAAACGAACCCAAACACCCTTCACGCACCACGCGACTACACGGCCGAACACCCACACGTAAGACAACTTTGATTCTCGCTATTTCAACGACAAACAAGATGATCATCCCTTAAATTCAACTTACCTAAGACAACCAGACACTAATTCAACCAATATATCCAACAAACAAACTAGAATTCCCAAGCATGCGAGCCAATCTTCGCGTCAACATACCCAAAACCCAAACCTACACGTCGCACTCAATCAAGCGACAAATTGATGAGCAAACAGAGAAGTTAAAGGCTTCTCTTGCCTCAAGTCCTCAGCGATGCTAAACCGAAGTCGAGTCACAGCCGAAAGAGCTCAAATCTTCCTCCTTGTCGCGTGGCACCAAGGGACAAATCGGGAAGCGGGCGACGTCGAGGCGAGACCGAGTGAGACCGAGGGTGAGACGAGAGAGATGAAGGACACAAGGTGGTAGTGGTCGCTGCCGTCATCGTCAAGAGCTCGATGAGGCGCTGCGTCGGGAGTCGAGGTCGTGGGTGTCGCAGGCGGAGAAAACGAGAAAGGGAGAGAGACTCGGGGGGAGGGGGTTCCACGAAGAAGAAGGGAAAAATGAGGAGAGGAGAGAGAAAGAGGGTCTTATATAGGGGAGTGGGGGTCAGTTAAAGGGTGGTAGTGCTCCGCTCACGTTCAAAATCTAGGACTGGCTCAACCAGAAAAAGAGCTCACACCGATCGTCAATAATCCACCCATTATAATGATGTCATACCCGCACTTTACTTAACCCATGTAATTATCACGTCCCCAATCAAAATCTCACGTTATAAGTCATCCCGCTCGATAAACAGATTAAACGGATAAGCGCAAATCAGTTCGTCGCAACACGCGCTGAAGGAGGGCCATCCCACCCGTGCGGTGCACAGCACTGCCTTTAGCACGTGTGAGACACGTGTTGCGCACCTCCTAGGGAGGTGGCTGCCTCACGCCAGCTTGCCACATGGCAAGCGCTGCCTTGCGAGAGCATGCCACATGGCATGGGTGACGTCATGATGACATCACCCACCTCCTTTTTGGGCAGACCGTGTCGACCCAACCTGGGTCCCACCCAGTTTGACCTGGTCCACCCTGACCCGGTTAATGGCCAGGCCTGTGGGCCGTCCACACATGCCTTTCACGCGTCTCAACTTCAGGAGGAGCGTATGGGCACGTCCGTGCTCCGTTTGGGGTGTTCTTGGTATCCACGCTCTCGTATGAAGATTATATACATGGTGGTATATTTATTTTACTTGTTTGAGAATTTTAACTATAAAAAATTTATAAAAACCCTATATATATATATATATACTATTTGGGGTATTTTTGGGCATTTTTCCTGTATTTCCATATGGTTTCGGAGATGCAAATGCTAGCTCACATGTATATGACCACATACAGGATGTGTACTTATGTAGTTTCAAGTTACACAATATTGGTTCACGATGTGTCACATGTACAACATATGGTTTGAGGAGTGACTAATCCTAGTGGTTCATATTCCCAAAGGTGCTGATTCACGAAGGTTGGAATATATTCTCATGGCGGTTGTCATGTATAAAGTGCATGCCATGTATTCTGCCCAAAGGTGATTATATGATGATGCATCTAACCCTCAAGATGTGTACTTATAAGGTCCAAGTTACATAGCACTCACATGATGCTAATTGTATACATTGCTTATTAAATAAGTCACCTTCTCTGTAAACAGTAACTCCATTAAGATTGAGGTTCATACTGGTTCAAACTTTGAGAAATGGGTAGCGGATTTTATGTTTGGGATGAAGCTGGCAGAAGTTCATATTGCTCTTAATAAGGATAAGCCGGCAGATTTTACTGCCGACAGTACGGAACCCGAGAGACACATTTTGTTGTCTAGGTCAAGATTAATCGGATTGATTATTATCTATGAAGCGATCCATTCATGACCACTTGAAAAGTGGTTTGCTAGCTGACTGCACAGCTATACAGATGATGGAAGCCTTGAAGGCTAGGAATTGTGTCTCGTCTAATGCTAAGATTGCGAAACATCTGCAAGGACTCTTCAATATAAGGTTTAATGGTTCTTGTGAAATTAGAGATTACGTCATAAGGATGATGGATCGACAAAGTAAGAGATTTAAAAATCATACTCATAAAGGAACTCCTGAAACCACCGGTCATTCCAATAGTTTGGGTCTAGAGATAGCATCCTTAAAGAAGGATGGTGATCACAACTTCTTTTGTAAGAAGAAAGGTCACATAAAGGAGGACTGCAACAAATACAAAACTTGGCTGTCTAAGAGGAAGCATGCAGGAAATGATTCTTTGGCTTTGGTTTATGAATTCAACCTATCAAAGCCCCCACCCAGTTTATGGTGGCTAGATAGATGTGCAACCAATATTATTCTATTCACCATATAGAGATTCATAAATCGTAGGAAGGCAAATCAAAGTGAATCAAAGCTCACCGTGGAAACAACAACAAAGTTAACGTTGAGTTCGTGGGAGATGTTATTTTAATTCCAAATTCTGGTTTTGACTTGATATTAAGGAACACACTTATTGTGCCTTTCTTTAGACGGAACATATTTTCTGTATCATGTTTGGACATGTGTGGTTACTCTTTAGAAATAAAGAACAGCGATATTTCCATGGTTTTTAAGTCAAATAAGGCTGGGTGCCGTAATATGTCCAATGGATTGTACAAATTGTGTTTAACTCTCAATGATATATACGTTGCTTATATAGCTAAAAATGTTGATTCCAAAAGACCTCTACTTAAAGAACAATCTTATGCATTGTGGCATAAATGACTTGGCCACATATCTAGGGAGAGAGTTGAAAGGATGATAAAGGTTGACATCCTACATGCTCTTAAATGTGACCTAGAGACTCGCATAGACTGATGTAGGGGTAAGATGACTAAGATAAGGATGAAAACTGTAGTCCGAAGTTCAGACATGTTGGAGGTCATTCACACTAGTGTTAGTGGACCCTATACGACAACCTTATGTAGAAATTTTTATTTCAACACATTTTTTTACGGCTATTCCCGATATGGTTGTACTTGATTAAGGAAAAGTCTGAGTCCCTTGACAAGTTTAAAAAAAAATCGGACTAAAGTCGAGAAACAGTTGGGAAAAGTCATAAAGGTTGTCAAATTAAACCAAGGTGGCAAGTATTTTGGCAGGCATGGCGATGTTGGACAGCTTAAAGGGCCATTTGCCAAATATTTGAAAGATTCTGGGACAATAGCTTAGTTTACTCTTCCTAAGAGTCCTAAACAAAATGGTGAGGTCCAAAGGCGTAACCACACTCTTAAGGATATGATGAGAAGTATGATTAGAAGAACGAACCTACAGGATTCTCTATGGGGTGAAGCTTTCAAAGCTACCCTTTATCTTCTAAACCGTGTTTCCACCAAAGCTATTCCATTGATTCTTTTGAGTTATGGACTAGACGTAAATCTAGCCGATTCATCTAAAGGTTTAGGGTTGTCCTGCAGAAATGAAGTTATATGATCCAACATTAAGTAAGTTGGACTCCAAAACTACTCGGTGTTGCTTCGTATGTTACCTAGATCATTAAAGAGGTATCGGTATAATCCCAATGGATGTACAAGAATTGTGAAATCACAGATAGTGAAGTTTCTCGATTATGGCGTGGCCAAAGAGTCTAGCTGCTCAAGAATATTGTGGATAACAGTACGGTAGGGATTACTGTGTAGTTTTTCTCTGCCTATATAGACGATCATAGAGCCTCCCACATCACAGATGAGCCTATCAAGGTTCGGGATCATGTTGTTTAGACATATCCTGACGAAGTTTCTCAAGCCCCGCAGGTGTAGGATGAGGTTGAAGTAACTTCACTTAGAAGATCTATCAGACAGAGACGACTAGCTATACCGTCGGACTATATAGTCTATCTGGGATAGCATGACTACGGTATTGGCTGTGTGGTTAATCCAGTGACTTATACAGATGTTGTTTCTTGTCCTCAAACAGATCTGTGGTTAGATACGATAAAAGATGAGATGCAGTCTATGAAACATAATGATATCTAGGAGCTTGATGAATTTTTAAGGTAACAAGCCCATCGGCTGCAAATAGGTGTATAAGACCAAAAAGGGACTCCAAAGGAAAGATTGAGAGTTTAAAACCAGAATGGTAGCCAACTACTAACACCAACTGCTTATAGAAATCTAACCCTTGGATCTAAACTAACAACTTCCAATCTCAACCATCCAACCTAATAAACATACACATGACCATCGTACAACCATCACATAAGTACTTATAATCCTAAAATACTGAGAAAAGACTAAATTAGGAAAAAAAACACTTAAAACAACTGAAACAGGATTATGCTCCTGCATCATTCTCCTCGAGTTGGAAAGAATCAAGCTCAAAGTGGGATTACACTTGTACTTCACTGAATCTAAGTGCGAACAAAATAATGAGTTTGCATAATACAGTCAAGACATAACACAGATTGAGTCAAGATAAAACACGATCGGAGACTGCATATCGATAAAAACAATCCGAGGCTGCGTTGCGAAGGAGAGACGCCAGCGTGAAGCGAGAGGAGAGGAATGAGTGTCGAGCAGAAGATGGAGAAATTAGGTTAACTAGTTCTTCAAAAATTTCTAATTTTTTTTATCTAATTGTGTGTGTATGTGTGTGTATGTGTGTGTGTGTGTGTGTATTCTGGGCGGTCCAGTCCGGTCCTATCCACCACGGAATCAATGACCAGACCGATCGATCACCGGTCCCATTTATTGGGACCGGGGACCGGACCGTCTCCACGGTCCGATCCGATCCCGATCCAATTTGGGCAGGTTCGAGGGCATATGTTGGTCGTATTATTGAAAGATTCAGTATACAGCACTGCAAGCCAGGAATTGCTCCTGTCATTAAGGGTGATAAACTAAATCTGTCATAGTGTCCCCATTCATATGTTGAGAAATCCCAAATGAAAAATGTACCTTATATTAGTGCACTTGGAAGCATCATATGTGCTCAAGTTTACACTAGACCAAACATTACTTTTGCAACTTTTATGCACATATCTGTCAAATCCAGGACATGATCACTGGGTTGCTGCTTTGAAGGTTTTGAGGTACTTAAAGAGAACGAATGACTATATGCTGATTCACAAACAAGTTAAGGACCTGTAGCTAGTAGGGTATTCGGATTTAGATATATATATATATATATATATATATATATATATATATATATATATATATATATATATATATATATATTAGCAGACGGTGCAGCATAAA
The DNA here is from genome assembly GCA_029784005.1 of Lenwebbia sp. NSW1173648. Taxonomy (NCBI): domain Eukaryota; kingdom Viridiplantae; phylum Streptophyta; class Magnoliopsida; order Myrtales; family Myrtaceae; genus Lenwebbia; species Lenwebbia sp. NSW1173648. Next base: position 43,921,620 of record JARCGZ010000001.1, read on the forward strand.
GAAAAAGTGAGAAACAAAAATCTTTATTATCCTCTACCATGCAAGCAGAGTTTATAGCATGCTTTTCGGCTGCTACTCAAGCTATTTGGTTCCAGAACCTCGTTAGGGAGTTGACCTCATTTGATTTTGTAGATAGGCCCATACAATTGTATTATGACAAAAGCTTTGCAATGTTATTTATTAACAACAGTAGATGTCTCAAAGGGCCCAAGTATCTGGCGGTCAAGTTTTTACCATAAAAGAAACAGTTGAGAATTGTGACATTAAAGTAGAGCGTATTTTCACAGATGATATGGTAGCAGACCCACTGACTAAAGGTCTTCGTCCCTGTGTATTTGAACAACATGTCATTAACATGGGCTTAGCGGCACCATTGGATGCGGTTGTTCAGTGGGAGCTATTTTCGATTTTTGCTCCAATAAAGTTTACGTCTGTGCTTGTTATGTATTTGTAATATCTTGATATATATATATATATATATATATATATCTATTGCATGCAATAAAGCATTCATGATTGAGGTGATGTTGAATACATATATCAGTTGGGAATCTCAAGGTATGCGTAAACCTTGAGAAAAGGTTGGGGGCATTCAGTTACTAGCTTTAAGGATATGTCATGTTACTTATAAAGTAAAGTTAACTATAAAGATAAAACATATTTGGGTTAAAATTGGAACCATAAGGATATTCTTTGGTGGCGCAAAAGGTTTTGTGACACATAAAGGAGAGAGAATAGTGACTAACAAAGGGGATAACACATAAAGTATCACTCTTTATGGGGTAAAGGACACTTTTGGTGCCAAAAGTTGTGTACGGAGATCACTTTGGTGCCAAAAGTTTCAATCGAATCACTTAAGTGCCAACTTTTTTGAAAAACGTCACTATGGTGCCAATTCCGATTTGCTTCGCCGAAATTCTGATGTGGCATTATTTTATTAATATTTGAAGCTGGCGTGGCTCCGGCGAGGTCCAGTCAGCAATAAAAAAATGTAACAATTAAAAAAACTAAAAATTAGATATAAATCAAAAGATACAAATTTTATTTAAAATAAATTGAAAAATTAGGTTAAAAAATTAACAAAAAAAGTAAAGACTCAAAAAAAATGTGAACTGAACTTTGTAGAACAGGCGGCGCCTGGTTCTAAAACTTTTTTTTTAATTTTATTTTTAATAATTTTTTTATTTTAAAGGAATCTAAATTTTAACTAATTTTTAAATTTGAATTTGATTTATTTTAATTTATTTTAAAGTGCAGAAGTCCACGCGGATTTATTTTTTTTTAAATGTCATTTTACATTAAAAAATTATTTATTAATGACACGTGGCAGTTTTGGCCGAACTTGGCACCAAAGTGATCCTTTTGTCTTCGATTTGGCACTAAAGTGATCCGGCAGAAAATTTTGGCACCAAAGTGATCTCCGGCACCAAAAATGTCATTTTCCCCTCTTTATGAGCTGTTATCCACTTGCCACACTATTATATTGAATCCATATCAGTAGAACTAAGAGAACTTGTGACCATGGACGGCTCTGTGTCTGATGATGTAATTACTGCCATGATTTGGTATTTAAGATTTTATGGAATCGGATTGATTGTTAATATTCATCCAAGTGGCAGAATGTTAGATTTTTCCCAATGTGGGCTTATATTGATTGAGATTGAAATCTACCGTTTTATGAGATTAATTTACCGTTTATAGGGTTGGTCTAATAAGGTAAAATATAAGGATTCTTAACTAGTCTAATATGGGCCTGGCATGGTGTGGGCCGAGTTGAGCCCGGCCCATGATGAGAGGGCCTGGCTGAAAACTCTATAAATAGCACTCAAGTCCCTCCTCTAGTCTTAACTGTTAGAAAAGAAAAGATCTAGAAAATTGAGCTGCTTGTTGTATTGAGGCACAAAGCCATAATAAATAGGTACAATAAGCCTAATCTATGAGGAAACAATCCTAGAGAATAAACAACAATAATTCTAGAATATATACAGAATCAATAAAATATTCTAACACCCCCCCTCAAACTCAAGGTAGATCAAACAGCGAGAGTTTGGAAATGAGATACTGAAAACACAGCGCTATAAGAACCTTCGTAAAACCATCGGCTAACTAGTCCGTAGTCCCAATAAAAGGAAGAGAGATGGTTCGAGCCTAGAGATGATGACAAGTAAGATGGCAGTCGATCTCAATATGCTTGGTGCGCTCATGAAAAACAGGATTAGCCCCAATATGGATGGCACTCTTGTTGTCACAATACAAAGGAGTGGGATCCTGGAGTGGAACGCCCATGTCAACAAGCAAACGACAAAGCGAAACAATCTCAACAGTAGTGTCAGCCATAGCGCAATACACAGACTCAGTAGAGGAGCGCGAGACAATCTGATGTTTCTTGGCGCGCCAAGAAATGAGAGAATCGCTAAGGAAAATGCAGAACCCCATGATAGACCGACGATCAGTTACATCAGAAGCCCAGTCAGCATCGAAATAAGCACGTAACTCGAGACGAGAAGACGACAGTAAAAACAAAAACCGCGTCAAAGTACCCCGAAGGTAACGTAGAATCCGTAGAACAGCAGCATAATGGGTAGACCGAGGGGCAGCAACAAACTGACTGACAACATGAACCCATAAGCAATGTCAGGACACGAAATAGTGAGATACACAATACTACCAACCAGAGTCCGATAACGAGTCACATCAGAAAGAGGTTCCCCGTCGTCAGGGCGAAGCTTCTAATTCAACTCAATAGGAGTGAGCGCAGTACGAGAATCCGAAAGAGCAGCCCTAGAGAGAATATCGGCGGTATATTTCTGTTGAGAAAGAAGAATACCACGAGAACTGCAAGCAATCTCAAGCCCAAGTAAATAGTGCAATGGACCAAGATCCTTCATGGAAAAATGTCGCTGAAGATGCCTCTTGGTATGCACAGTGTAATCAGAGTCATTGCCGGTAATGACCATGTCATCCACATAAAGAAGAAGTATAGTAAAGCCAGAGGACGAAGTATGAACAAACATAGCATGATCGGCCTCACTCTGAACAAATCCTGCAGAACGTACAGCGGTAGTAAACTTCTCAAACCAAGCATGCGGTGCTTGTTTGAGGCCATAAATAGCTCACCGAAGACGACAAACCTCACCAGGGGCGTAAGCATGACTGAGTGGTGGTTGCATAAAGATTTCTTCATGAAGATCCCCATAAAGAAAAGCATTCTTCACATCGAGCTGATAGAGAGGCCAGTTACGAACAGAAGCAACCGCCAGTAGAGTATGAACAGAAGTCATCTTCGCTACCGAAGCGAAAGTCTCCTCATAATCAATGCCATATTCTTGTGAGAAACCCCGCGCAACCAAACGCGCCTTGTAGCGCTCAATACTGCAATTAGAACAAGTCTTTACCTTGTAGATCCAACGACATGATACCAAGGATCGACCAGGTGGAAGAGGAAGAAGGTCCCAAGTACCAGTACTCTGTAAAGTAGAAAGTTCCTCAGCCATGGTGTGACGTCCCGGAATTTCAAGGCCTATTATATGAATAATATTGGACGGTTGGAATTGAGTGACATTGTCGGACGCGGAATCATTCGATCTGAAGGTCGTTAGCTGTCGATCGAAGCGTAGTTTATTTAAGTTCGATTAGATTAGTGGCGCCGTAATTAGTCTTCGTCGTATTCCTTCGCGCCCGAGCTAACCCTGAACCAAATATTCTGAACCAGTCCTAAATCGTCAGATTACCGAAATACCCTCAGATATTATTCATATACGCCAGAAAACAATTAATACCGAATGACCGCGGGCCCCACCTCATAAATGCCAAAGTCAAATCACCTTTTTGACCTTTGAGAAATTACAAAAATGCCATTTGACCTTGGAAAAGTCAATTTTACCCCTCAAGACCATTTTCTCTCTCCTCTCTCTCTCTCTCTTCCCTTTCTCTCTCTTCCTTCTTGGTTTTCTCACGCACGGCAGCACATCTTCACGCCCAATCCACCATCTTCACTTCATCTTCTTCATCTTCGTCTTGCGTTCGTCGTCGCCGTGGACCGCCGCCGCCCACCGCTCGCGCCGCCGCCGTCGACCGCCGACCACCCTCCCACCGCCGCGCCTAGCCTCGGCCGTCGCCGTGCCACCCTAGCCGAGCTGCTGCCGCTGCTGTTTGGCTGCTGTCCAAGCGCAACCGAGCCTTGCCGTCGTCCGCCGAGCTTCACCAGAGCCACCGAGGACCCGCCGGACCTTGGCCGAAGCTCCGCCGAGCTTACCGGCCGCTCGTTGAGCTCCGTTGTCGCCGTTTGGCCTCTGTCCAGCCGTCGTTCGTCGTCGTACGGTTGTCGTTTTGGAAATCCGACACCGTGGTTCCGTCCGGATCGACGAGGAGAGTCCGTAGGAGCGTCGCCGGAATTTTCGCCGCCGCCGACCGTCGCCGCCCGTTAATTAGTGAGTTAACCCCTAATCCCTGATTAGGCCGTTAATTGCACTTATTAGATTAATTAATTAGTTACCGTAATTAGATTAAATAGTTACCGCAGTTAATAGATAGTTACCTTGGTTAGTTAGTTAACTGTGGTTAGATTAATTAGTTACCATAGTTAAATTAGATAGTTACTATGGTAGATTAATTAACTGCTGTGGTTAGTTGAATTAACCGTGGTTAGGTGGAATAGTTACCATGGTTAATTGCATGTTGTGCCTAGTTTGTGGCGTCCGATCGTGGATCGGACTGAGTGTTGATTGCGCATTAAATTGCTGAATGATCACACTAGGATCGAAATGCCATGTTAAATGGAAATTGAATATTCGTGTGACCAATTGTGATTTTGAGTGTGAAAATGGCCGTGGGCTAGGTTTGAGTATGAAAATGGCCGTGGGCCAGTTTTGAATATGAAAATGGCCGTGGGCCGAGTTTGAGCATGAAAATGGCCGTAGGCCAAGTTTGAGCATGAAATTGGCCATGGGCCAGGTTTGAGCATCAAAATGAGATTTGGCTTGAGAGCCGGTTTTAAGCGCGAGGTCATGCAGTAGTTTCACAGTGTCACCCTAACGTAACTGGGGGCACGAGCGATACCCTTGTTGGCATGGGTCGCTGCCTTATAAGTCTGTGTGCCGGCGACGTACCGTCAGGGATTCCACGGCTTATCGGTTGCCTGTCAGTCCGTGCCCGGCGACGGACCGTCCGGATAACACGGCTGATGAGATACCGGTCGCAACTTGTGTTGGTCCGTAGTCCCTCTTGGAATTATTCCTGGTATGCTCGCCTTAGGGGTCTTGAGGGGGCTATTGGATGCCGTCGCCGTTAACGTTATGGGACGACGCCCGGTTAATCCGGAAGAGTACTAGCAGCGAGGCTGTGCTTTGGCGAGAGTGGGGTATCTCTTGGCCGGCTGACCGGAACGCGTTTGTTGCATAGTGCATGAGTATTGCTGAGTGTTCTAGCTGATTGGTTGATGCATTGTTTATTCCTTATCATGTTGTACCTATCGTATGGCTCCAGGCGAGGTACGTTGCATGTGGTTGTTGTTCTGAGGTTGAGATTAGATCGATAGAATGGTTAGGTCGTGATCAACGTCCTAATCGGACTTAGGCGTTGACCCGCTGAGATTCATATCTCATGCGCTTGGCTGATCGCCTTTCAGGTCCTCGAGGTGGCCGCACGCCACGTTAGGTTTGGCGTCCCGATCGAACTCACGACGGTACTTCATCGCCGTCACGTCGCTAATTCTGAGGACATATGGGAACAGCATGTCACGACAGTCTGGGTTGACGAGGGGTTGCCACACTATGTGGCACACCTCTTTAAGGCCTGGTTCATGTATCAGGCTGGTGTTCCCATAGGACTGATTCGGGGGTTTAATGTACCCCTGGGTGCGGGTCCAATAGTCCAGACTTGGGACGCAACGGAGGCTAAAATGCCGGATGGGGAGATCGTGGACCCAGATCTGAGTTTGGAGGAGGAGGATCCAGATTCGCCGCCTGGTTACCAAGGTTGACCCGGTATTGTTGGCCCGGGGGTTTTTGGAGAAGCTGCGGAGGAGTTTTGGAAGTCGTTTGTTTATAGCTGGTAGTGTAGCAGTAGTGTATCGGCTATAGTGCGCCCTGACCCAACCCGGTATCTTTTTGTGGGTCTAAGGGGATCGGTCCAAGAAGGACTTGTGTAAATTATATGTGTATTGTGAACTAATCAAGCTAATAATGAAAAGGGTTTGTTGTTGTTTGTTGTAGTTCCTATTCTTTCTATCCCTGTCGTTGTTGTCTAGGGTTGTTGTTCGCTTCCGCATGTGCTTAATTATAAGATAAAAGAAATGGGTCGATGATCTGCCTGGGAAATCATCCTTTGACCTGACGTTTGGAAGGGATGGTCGCGTACCTGAGGGTCGGGGCGTGACACATGGCCTGACGCCACTCAGCATGTTGTACTGCTTCGCGGTAGCTGGTAGGTTCCTGCACATCATGAACAGCAGCCAAAAAGGAACCAAACTCGGTAGAATAAGAAGCAGCAGCAACATACCGAGCAAGGGGACGAAGATCCCGAGGAGGATTGCGATGCAACACCATAGGGGCAGAATCGTCGGTGGCAAGGGAAGCAGGAAGGGCAATAGCAGGAGGAAAATCAGAAGGAGGGGCAGAGATATCTAGAGGAGGAGAAACAGAGATATCTAGAGGAGGAGAAGAAAGGCATGAGGTGGGTCAGGATAACGATCAGCCGGGAAGTACATGAAAGGAATAGGTTTAAACACTGAAGACGTAGTAGTAATAGTAGAGAAGTAAGGAACATGCTCATAAAAAGTGACATTACGAGAAATACGAATACGCTAAGCAATCGGGTCATAACAACAATAGCCCTTGTGTTCAGTGCTATAGCCCAAGAATGCACACGATATGTATCGAGCAGTCAACTTCATACGTTCAATGGGAGGGAGAAGCACGAAACACGTGCACCCAAAAACTTGAAGATGTGTGTAAGTAGGAGAGTGGGAATGAAGTCGCTAAAAGGGCGTATCCTGACGAAGAATAGGTGAGGGAAGGCGGTTAAGGAGATGAACCGCAGTGAGAAAAGCTTCAGCCCAAAAATCGGTAGAAACCGAAGTAGAAAGTAAAAGCGCACGAGTAGTTTCAAGAATATGTCGATGCTTACGTTCAGCAACCCCATTTTGAGCCAGGACACCAGGACAAGAGAGGTGAGGTAATGTCCCATCACTAGCTAAAAGAGAACGAAAAGCACCCGAGAGATATTTCCCCCCAGAGTCAAAGCGAAAGACCTTAATTTTCTTATGAAATTGTGTAGATATCATGGTAGTGAAAGTCTAATAAATTGTAAGAAAATCACTACGCTGACGCATAAGGTAGATCTAAGTATAGCGAGAATAATCATCAATAAATGAAACATAATATTTGAACCACTCTTGGATGGAATAGGAGCATGGCCCTATACATCAAAATGAACAAGATCAAAAATACTGCTAGAGCTAGAAGTACTTGTAGGAAAAGGTAAAGCAAACTTCTTTGCTAAAGGACAAATAGAGCAGAGAGGTAGAACACCATAGGAAACTGGACCAAGAACCCCCTATTGATGAAGGATTGAGAGACGAGAAGAGGAAGCGTGCCCGAGACGTTGATGCCATCGCGCAAGGTTCACGGTAGCCAGCACAGGATAAGGAGAGGAAGTTGTGGTGGATGGAAGGTGGAGAGATCGCATAGTGTATATTCCACCATGCCTACTGCCCTTGCCAATCATCTTTCCACTCGAACGATCCTGCACAAAACAAGAGCGGTCAGTAAAACTCACAATACAACCGGCATTAGCAAGCTGGCCAACAGACAACAAATTGCTCCAGAGAAGGGACATGCAACACATCAGGAACACAGAAATCCCGAGGACAGACAAGAGTCCCCTATCGAGTAGCCATAAGAGGAGAACCATCAGCTGTAAAGAACCACGCTGGAGAATTAAGCTCAGAAAGCTCAGTGAGACAGGCAACGAAAGTAGACATATGTCTAGCAGCTCCTGAGTCAAGAATCCAAGCAGTAGAAGAACCACCTAAGGGGGGAATAGTAGCCGCAGAAGAATCAGCAGGAGTGACAGCAACTAAAGGGCCTGAACTGGACAATTGAGAGCCAAGTTGAAACTGATTCAAGCGAGCTATCTGACCCTCAAGAGCAGCAAATCGCTTATCCATAGAAGGAGAGGCGACAAAAACATGCTGAGCCAAAGTAGGAGCAGGTGGAGTCCGAGAAGAGCGTTGTGTATCGCACCGCTTCTTATAACAGCGGGACTCAATATGACCATGACGATGATAGTAAGAGCACTGAGCAATCTAATGAGAACCCTGAGTTGAAGCAGACTGATGAGAACCCTGCATTGGAGCAGACTGAAGAGAACCCTGCGTTGGAGCATGAGGCGGTGGTGTAGACCGAGCAGCAGCCCATGGAGGAGTAGCGAGAATAGCTGTGGGATCAGAAACCGCAGAAGATGAGAGAAGACCCAACCAGGTTTCCTCAGATTGAAGCTCCTTGACAGCATCAAGGAGAGAGGGTGGGGGATTTCGATAGAGAATCTGACTACGAACACCCTCAAAAGCAGGTCGAAGCTTCATAAGAAAATCATAGAGTCACAGGCAATCCTGAGTCTGTAGCCGAGACGACTGACGTGTGGTACAACTCGAACATGTGGAATATAAAGTGGGAGATAGAACATCAAGCTGACTCCAAAGCGACTTCAAATAATTATAAAACTCACGGATTGATCGAGCACCCTGAGTAGCAACAGCAATGTCTTGATGCAACTAGTAGACACGAATAGAGCCAATCTGAGTAAACATGTCTGCAAACTGATCCCAGAGATTCTTCTCACCTGTGATGTGAGCAAACTGTGGACGAAGGATATGATCAAGAGAGCCGAATATGATGGCCCAAGCCCTCCAATCAGCAACAGTCCAGTTTCGAATGTCAAATTTACGTTGAGCAATCGCCTCATCTGTGAGTTTGGATTTCTTCGCGTCCTTGAATTGGGCAGGACAAACGCGAACACCCTCAACGTGCTCAAACAAATTTCGATAAACATGTGCAGCCATAGCCGATGGCCGCCAAAGAGCGTAATTGGAGCCATCTAGTTTGACATCAATCCGATCACTCGAATCACCCATATAAACCAACGTCGTATCGCGAAGTTGGCACAATGAAAACAACGTCGGGAGGCCGGCGCGATGAAGAAAATGAGCGAAAAAAATTTCTCGGAGGCGCTGCCCCCGAACCCCCAGCCCGCTCACCGGCGAGCGGGACCGCCGTAATCGTGGATTAGTATACAGTATTGACAAGAAGCAAACCCTAGCTCTGACACCATGTTAGAAAAGAAAAGATCTAGAAAATTGAGCTGCTTGTTGTATTGAGACACAAAGCCATAATAAATAAGTACAATAAGCCTAATCTATGAGAAAACAATCCTAGAGAATAAACAACAATAATTCTAGAATATATACAGAATCAATAAAATATTCTAACACTAACGAACTCATAACATCCTCACATAAAGAACGCATACAAATTGGCGTCGTTGAGGGGCTATCTCATTAAACCGGGGATACAGAGGTCATAGAGGAGAAGATCTTGAGCTTTGGATCGTCGCTATTCCGCATCAAGAACAATGAATTCCAAATCAGGTGCACAAATTCCTTTAAACCATTATTGCGTTTCTAGATTCTAGTTATGTTAATCTTGGGATTGTCGTAATAAGGGTTTTTGCGGCTAACATCCAAAGCTATCGATCCTCCAATGAGCAAGTCGCACAGCATCCCCATCTTCGAATCAGCCATGGTTGGATTGGTGGTCGGAGCTTTCTTCCCGGTTGAGCCGTCGTCCAATCGCAGATCGCTAGGGCCACCGGACCTTAACCGAATTACGAAGGCAACACGAACGACACAATCGAAACCATTCTTGAATTGGGGGCGAAGGCTTTGCGTGAACCTTAGAAGGATGGATCTTTAATTTCTTTCAAAATCCCTCACCGTTAAAGGTCTTCGCCACCGCTCCCCGCCGCCATCTCCGCCATAGCCTGGTCGCATGCCCCCTAGCACCACAGCCGCCACTGCTCGGTCGCACAAGGCCGACTCCTTTTCCTTGCCAAACGTGGGTTAGAGAAGAAAAAAAGAACGTGGGGCTTTGGTTTTTAAGTTTAGAGTTTTCACTTTTTTTTTAATTCAATTTTTTCTCACAAAAATGCCCTTATTCAATCTTCGAAAATATTACATGCTCGCCGGCCGAAGAACATTTGATTGGCCGCCAAGCTCAGTCCCTTCTTTGAAATAAGGTTGGGCACTTTAGGAGCTTCTTTAAAATAAGGTCCTACTATGATTTTTTTTTTTTATAGAAAATTAGGGCAATTGAGGTTGTTATTTGAAATTCTCTCAAAAGTAAGGAAAATTTCAAAAAAGGGCCCGAAGTGTCTTCATTTTCTCAAATAAGGGCCTGAAGTTGATCTTGTTTCAAAAAAGGGCCTGGAATGCCCTCATTATCTCAAATAAGGGTCTAAAGTGGACATTGTTTCAAATAAGGGCCTAAAGTGACCTTATTAGTTTCAAAAAAGGGCTCGATTCACCAGTTAGTATGGGCATTTTAGTTATTTCATATTTTGTTATTATTTTTATTTTTTATTATTTTTTCCTTTTTCGGTTTTTCAAAAAATTTAAAAAAAATTAAAATTAAAAAAAAAAGTCACACAGGCAGGAGGGGTGGCCGCTGCCCCACCACCAGTAGGTCGGCGGCCATGGCCGGCGACCCCGCCGACCGAAGGCGAGGGCCAACAGGCCCTTGCCAGAGCCGGGAGAGGGCCGCGACCCTCTCCCAGATCTGGACGAGGGTCGCCAGCCCTCGCCCAAGTTTAGGGAACGGCCGCGGCCCTCGATCGGACGACGGCGAGGGTCGCCCACCCTTCGGCCGAGGGCCACGACCAGCCCTCGGACTTGGGCAAGGGTCGCGGCCCTCTCTCGGCTCTGGCAAGGGCCAGCAGGCCCTCGCCTCAAGTCGACGAGGTCGCTGGCCCTCGCCGAGGCGCTGGTGACCCCTTGGCCATGGCCGCCGCCCCACCACCGGTGGGGCGGCGGCCACAAGCGAGAGGGCAACCCCCTCCCACCTGTATCTCTTTTTTATTTATTTTACTTTTTTTAACTTTTAATATAATTTAACTAAAAATTAGGTTAAATTATGTTTTGACGAAAATGCCATTGATCGGCCGAAATATTTAGCCGGCCGGCGAGGTCAAGCCCTTATTTGAAACAGGCATGGCCACTTCTGGCCTTTGTTTGAGACAAAGAGAACACTTCGGACTCTTATTTGAAATAATGACCACTTCATGCCCTTATTTGAGAAAATGAGAGCACTTAGGGCCCTTATTTGAAATTCTCCCTCAAAAGTACTTTAATGTTCTACCTATGCCACGGATGTCTTACAATGTATAGCTCGGCAAATGGTTCCGTGCCGATTCCTCAAACATTGGTCGGGAAAACGATAGGACACAGCTCTCGGCGAAATCACCCAACAACATGGCACCACTTAGAAAGTGACAGCAACAAAAATGGCTCAACTTTGCATCAACTCATAACCCTAGAGATGAAGAAAAGATGAGTCATTTGCAATTTTAGTGAACTTGCGTTAGGCCTAGCGAGCCAGTTGTAAAAAAGAGCTATTTTTATGAGATGAACCCTTTTGATTATTCGTTGGAGCGTACCCTTCTTAGCGACGCGTTGCATCGGTGCCCAGGTGTAGCGAAAAATGGGCAAGGGTCCTTGCACCAAGATAGGTGGGTGCGAGGGGTAAGGAAGCTAGCCTTGGGCCATCATTCCTAGAGTGATGCGCCACATCGATGCCCGGATGTGGCGAAAAGTGAGCTAGGGTCTCACACTTCTATGGGCGAGTGTGGGGGACAAGACATGCCCAGGGGGTAAGGATTCGTTTGGGGAGTTGGAACATAGGAACCTTAACGGGTAAGTTGAGGGAGTTAGTAAATACTTTTGCTAGAAGGAGAGTGAATATTCCTTGCCTGCAAGAGACTAAATGGGTAGGAGAAAAGGCTAAGGAAGTAGAAGGTACCGGATTCAAGTTGTGGTACACAGGCACAAACAGGAGTAAAAACAGAGTTGGGCTTTTGATCGATAAAAGTCTCAAAGATAGAGTCGTTGATTTTAAAAGAACAGGCGATATGATTATTTTGGTTAAGCTAGTTGTGGGAGATTTGGTCTTGAATATCCTTAGTGTGTATGCCCCTCAAGTTGGACTACAAGTATCCGATAAGAATAGATTTTGGGAAGATCTGGAGGAGATTTTAAGGGGATACCACGCGAGGAGAAGGTATTCATAGGAGGAGATCTTAATGGACATGTTGGTCAAAGTAGTGGCGATTTTGACAGAGTTCATGGAGGTTTTGGCTATGGGACTAGAAATGAGGCTAGCGAAGACATCTTGAGCGTTGCATTAGCTTATGATTTGATGTTGGCAAATACCTTCTTTAGGAAAAGAGAGTCACATCTAATCACTTTTCGCAGCGGCCAAAATTGTAGCCAGATTGATTTCTTTCTTGCGAGAAGAGAGGATAGAGCCTCGTATGTAGATTGCAAAGTCTACCCTGGAGAATGTGTAGCTACGCAACATAAGTTGGTGGTCTTAGAGGTTCGGTATAACAAAGTACAAAAAATGCAGAGAAGTTCTCAGAACCCCAGAATAAGATGGTGAAAGTTAAATGAAGAAAAATAAACAGATTTTAAGGGACGAATGCTTTAGGAAGGACCGTGGCAACTCGAGGGAGAAGTAAATATGATGTGGAACGAGATGTCTAACTGCATCCGGAGAGTGGCAAGAGGGATGTTAGGGGAAAGTAAAGGGAACGGACATCAAACAAAGGAAACTTGGTGGTGGAATGAAGAGGTGCAGGAGGCAATTAAATAGAAGAATGAGTGTTTCAGATGTTTGCATAAATGTCCTGGTGAAGAGAATTTGCAAAAGTTTAGACTGGCGAGAAAAAAATGCCTAGAAAGCTGTGCGAGAGGCTAGAGGCAAGGGTTTCTCCGATATGTACAAAAAACTTTGGAACAAAGAGGGAGAAAAAGGTATCTATAGGCTTGCAAAGATAAAAGACAAGAAAAGTAAAGACTTGACCCAGGTTAGATACATCACGGATGAAAATCAAAAACTTTTAGTAAGAGATACATAAGTTAAGGAAAGGTAGATGAGCTATTTTAACAAGCCTTTTAATGGGGGGAGCGATAGAAGTGAGGTGGATTTGGAGGACGCTTCTGATGATTTAAACAAAAGGTTTGTGCGTAGAATTAGAGCGCATGAAGTTAAGGAAGCATTAAAGAAGATGAAGACTAGTAAAGCCTTGGGACTCGAGGGTGTCCCTATTGAAGTGTGGAGATGCTTAGGGGATGTGGCAATAAGTTGGTTGACTAACCTTTTTAACAAAGTTCTCCAAACTAATAAGATGCCTGATGAATGGAGGAATAGTATGATTGTGCCTATCTACAAGAACAAGGGGGATATCCAGAATTGTTGCAACTATAGAGGCATCAAGCTTATGAGCTGCACCATGAAGTTGTGGGAGAAGTTATTGAGCATCGTCTGAGAATAGAGACCAAGGTTTCTGTAAATCAATTTGGTTTTATGCCTGGGAGATCTTCATGGAGGCTATCTTCTTGATACGACAGTTGATGGAGAGATATCGAGAAAAGAAGAAGGACCTACATATGGTGTTTATTGATCTCGAAAAGGTGTATGATAGGGTTCCAAGAAAGGTTCTGTAGTGGGTTCTTGAGAAGAAAAAAGTACCTTCAAAGTATATAGAGGCAATCAAGGATATATATGATGGTGTTACCACATGTGTGAAGGCTTGTAATGGCACATCAAGTTATTTTTCAATCACAGTAGGTTTACACCAAGGTTCTATTTTGAGTCTTTATCTTTTTGTCCTAGTTATGGATGAGCTAACAAAAGATATCTAAGATGAGGTGCCGTGGTGTATGCTATTTGCAGATGATATTGTGCTTATTGATGAGACTAGGGCTGGGGTTGACGCTAAATTAGAATTATGGAGAAGTATGTTGGAGTCTAAAGGATTTACGTTAAGTCGAAGTAAAACTGAATACATGAAGTGTGAGTTCGCCACGGCAAGAGGAGGAGATCAAGAATCCGTGAATATGCTCGGACATGAGGTATCCAAGAAAGATGCTTTTAGATATCTGAGATCAATATTGCAAAAGGGGGGAGAGATTGATGAGGATGTAAGCCATAGAATCAGAGCAAATTGGATGAAATGGCGCAGTGCATCATGATTTTTGTGTGATCGCAAAATTCCTCTTAGGCTAAAAGGAAAATTTTATAGAACAGCAGTAAGGCCTGCAATGCTATACGGAGCTGAATTTTGGCCAGCACAGAAGCAACATGAGCATAAAATGGGAGTAGCGGAAATGAAGATGTTGAGGTGGATGTGTGGTCATACAATGATGGATAAGATAAGAAATGAAGATATTCGACGAAAAATCGAAGTAGTACCGGTGGCAGAAAAGATGAAAGAACATAGATTGAGATGGTTTGGGCATATTCTCCGAAGATCCCTAGATGCTCCGATAAGAACAGAAGTTTGTTACCGAGAGCATGACATAAAGAAAGGAATGGATCGGCCGAAACTTACTTGGAGGAAAGTAGTAAAACAAGATTTAATGAAGTGAGAATTGGATTAGCGTATGGTTTGTCTTAGGACGGAGTGGAGGAAAGCTATTAGCATTGTAGAGAGGCGGGTCCCCTATGTTCCAGACTGTCCTTTTTAGTCTTATATATATATATATATATATATTGGGTTCATCGACCGCCGACCCCAACTAGTTTGGGATAAAGGTGATGTTGATGTTGATATTGATAATCTAGAGGCGCGAACGTGGAAATCGAGTTGGCTAGAGGCTCATGAAACATTTGACAATCTCGTGAACAAGTTAAGTCTGTATTGTTCGTCCAGGACAGTTTACACGTGGATTGTGAGAATTCAACAAGTTGCGCTAAGTATGTTGGGCCTCTTATCTCAAAGTACGAACAAACCAAATCATTTTCCTTATTTTTTGTTACAAGTACTTTTTCTTCGACTTTCACAATTCGTAGCTACTTGTTTTCCCTAGATGACGAGGACTACGAGCTTGATGCTTTTGACTAGACAAGGTCCAATTGGTATGTAGGAGCTATAACTAATGCTTAAAATTTCAAGAAATGTTGGTTGAACGAATCCTTGATGGAAGATCTAAGGATAATAAAAAGTCCAAGTTCATGGTATCCACACTCTTTGTGGAGGAACTGATGATAGCTAAATTTGTTTGCAAGGAAGTTTGCACATGCATTGCCTTCTCGATATGTATGACAATCATTCGAGGCTCTCACAATTGTGCTTTAGGAGGCTTTGACGGTCTTTCAAGAGAAGCAGCAGGGGGCGACACTGGTCGAGTGGCGATCAAGGTAGTCCACAGACCCTGAGGTTTGTCGGCATCAGGTCGCATTCTACTTTTCTACAACTCCGATCTCAACCCAAAGACAAAGCCTTGCGGAGAGCCATCGGCTCAGCATTCGTGCTGTTATAGAAAACGTGCCTCCTAGCATTGCGTCAATGTGTAGTATCCACAATCTTGAGAGTGTAAGAATTCAAGTCATGGTTGAGGTGAATAAAGTGTCACTCTAGTATGTACGAATGAGTTTAAATTGCTCAAAATCCCGATTTCTTGATTCTAAAAGTCACCCCGGTTAGTATTCAACGCGCTACACATGTATATATATCTTCTCATAGCGAATGTCACCTATACAGAACGGTAACAGTTATTCTCTGAAGCTCATATTTTATTACAGGATAACAAGTACTCTCATCTTCTTACACATACTTATCACAGCCACCCAACATAGCCTCAAAATATTTCATCAGCAAATGCTCAAACTCTGCATGTCAAAGATGCAGCAACAGAAGCAGACATGTTTCTAAGCAGGTTGCCATGACGAAAGGGGTGGAGTTTCGGAGTTTTCCCATGTAGAGACGCTGCTATCGTACCTGCCACCCTTGACATTGTCCGCAGATGCAATCGATTCGAGCTCAGCCATCTCTTCCGGTGTAAGCTTCACAGACAGAGCTCCAATGTTCTGGTTGAAATTCTCGATCTTGGTCGTGCCGGGAATTGGGCAGACGTCGTTGCCCTGGTGGTGTACCCAGGCGAGGGCTAACTGCGATGGGGTGCATCCCTTTCTTTGTGCAATTTCATTCACTCGGTCGAATAACTTCGCATTGTGAGCCAAGTTCTCTGGCCGGAACCTTGGTTGGTACTGCATAAAATAGATCACTGTCTCAATGTAGAGCATATGAGCAACTATCATTTTCCCTTTTACGCCTAATCCTGCGGCAACTAGTGCAAAAGTGGCAACAAGTGCAAAAGTGGTTGCATTGCATGCCATCAGATTGTCTTGTTACTTGACATGAAGCATTTAAAAGTTTGCCATCACTGTAAAGCATGATTAGTTAAAGATTATCTTGACATGATTAAAATATCTTGTTCAAAATCATAAGCATTCAAAAAGTGGAGCAAAGTGATCTAGCAACTACCACGCAAGGCTGATGGTTTTGACGTAAGATGTGACAACAGAAACAAAATCGACAATCTTCTAAGTTTTGTACATATGATGGTATCCATTTGTCACACATAAAATAAAGAAATCACAAATTTGGATGATGTGTAGAAGAATGTTGTCGGACGTAAAGCTCTTTTTTAGATCCCTAACAATCTAAGTATTCACTTGCCCGGCACGATCGCTAGTCAAACACTAATGGCGGGAAGTAATACACAATTGGCTTTATTTCAGATAGGAACTTGATCCCAAAACTTCCATAGGAAGGTTGTGTTGGGGAGTCCTCACTCAAGAACTGGTTGTGTCAAGATAGAATTTGTCTTGTGCAGAACGATGAGAACAAAAAACCAATGGAGGGCTGAGGCCGTATACTGGTGTCGGTTATATTGAGGAGATCTTGCTAATCTTGTGAGGAAATATGAGAAAAAAAAAAGGCGGGTGGAAAATGGGGAAGGATAGTGAATAGGAAATGGTGGGAAGGCTGGGAAACAGAGGATCTTACAAATAAACCTATATTTATTCATTCCCAAAAGCATGAAAATCCGGGAAACTGCGTCTTTCAGGCTCATTAAGCAATTTAGTTATGATTTTACATAAATCTAGAATCACGAGAGCTGGGACATATGGCGAGTGCTGGATTGAAGATATATGAGAATATAAAGCATTTGTGCCACCAATTGTTATTCATCCCATCCAGATACTTTTTCTTTATACCCCAAGAACAGTTAATAATCCAGCACTTCGATGAGAATTACGGTCACAGTGAGCATCTAATTATGTTGATCAACATAAACAAACCTGTCTGAGATCATCCTTGGAGAAATTCTCCAACAACTTGGAGCCCAGAGAAAAGAATCCATGTCCTAAAGGACTATAGGCAACGATTCCAATGCCAAGCTCCCTAGTCACCATTTTAAGGAAGTGCAGTCAGAAGAAAACTGTTGTTAGTGCATAAACAAGCTAACAGAGTGGTTTTTTACCTGCACGTGGGAATTATCTCTGCCTCCACATCTCTTGTCCACAGTGACCACTCCAATTGCACCGCTGTGATGGGATGAACAGCATGTGCTCTTCTGATTGTGGACGCACAGGCCTCGGATAAACCGATGTACTTGATTTTACCCTCTTCAACGAGCGTCTTAAGCTCTCCAATCTGTGAATATTCACATGACAAAACAACAACACTCAAGATCCTACGTGTTAAGATCCAGAAAATTATGCACATCATTAGCTTTTATTGTGTCCTGATCCCTCAATAGTTTGTGTTCCCTGACTTTCCAAACATCACATTTTGACTAGGTAGTTCTCAGCAAAGATTAGTCAATCTTTATGCATCTCAATGCAACAAAAAAGTCGCAAGGTATTGAGTTAACGGAGCAACTTTCAATGTGATTCTCGTGTATAAATCAGGATGAACCCCGTGGCACTTTCATCTCAAAGGAAGATTTCGAATAATTGTCATGCTTTTTGACACTTAACTTGTAAAAGATGCCCATAAAACAAAAACTCAGCCACTAAAACGCTATATTCCACAACCATCTTTAACAACACCGTGCCACATCTTGAACTCTGCTATCAACTGAACTTAAGTCTCATTTAACAATATCTTATAGGTCAAAAGGCAAGGAAATAGTTCATTTCTGCCACAAAAGCCAACAACTCTTAACAGTACGTCGATCCATCATCAACACCAATCTAGTTAGCAAAAGATCATATGGCTCCAGAGAAAGTCTCAAGAGAGGCAAAGGTTTAATGAGGATCCATACAGTGACTTCGATGGGGACGCGAGTGTCAATACGGTGTTGGTAGTAGAGGTCGATGCAATCGATGTCGAGCCGCTTCAAGCTGGCCTCGCAAGCCGCCCTCACGTACGCCGGATCGCCCCGGACCTCCCTCTTCCCGTCCCCGAAGCTGATTCCAAACTTGGTCGCCAATTCCACCTTCTGTCTCACCCCTCCCTTCAGTGCCTGCTCAAAATCGACACCAAATCAACACAAGAAAACCCCCAAATTCCCCCCAAGATTAGAAAAACCAAGACGCAGGATCGCAGCATTCTGCACGATCAAGCTAACACTATAAAACGCCATTGTATATCTACTTCATGTGGAAGCTGAGACGAACCTTAACACCCTCAAGCGTGAAAATCGATCAGACTAGGGAGACGGAGAAAGGGCTTATTAACATACAGATTTTTGTGAGAACAAAGTCAGCTAGTTGATCTAGATGCCCAACCTCAACTAAAGAACTGACCTTTCCGAGGAGGATTTCGTTGGTGTGAGGGCCGTAGATGTCGGAGGTGTCGAGGAAGGTGACGCCGGAGCCGACGGCGTGGTGGATGAGCGCGATCATGTCGGAATCGGGCTTGGGAGGGCCGTAGAAGGCGGACATGCCCATGCAGCCCAGCCCCTGGGCGGAGACCTCGAGACCCTGCGACCCCAGTTTGATCCTCCTCACCGCCGACGCCATCTCCGTCGTCTAGCTCGAGGTCGATGCGAGAAGAGGATGGAGAAAACAACACAACTCGAGAGCTCGCTCACTCCCTGTAACTGAGACAGTAACGAAGTTGTCGGAAGAGCTGAGCTTTTTCGGAGGGAGTGGTAGTAGTAGGCGTGAAGAACCGACAGGCTACCTAAGACGCAAGTGCTGACGTTAGCGTCTCCTCACCTACTTCTCCTGCGGGCAACTTGGAGAAATGCTGACTTCATGCGATTGACAAGACGCAAGTGCTGACGTTAGCGTCTCGTCACCTACTTCTCCTGCGGGCAAATTGGAAAAATGCTGATTTCATACGATTGACAAGAGGGAAATGCTTCCCGACGGTCTTATCATACAATTTTTAACCGCAAATTCACGCATCATTATCGTGTATTTTGTATAAAGCACTCGTTGATTGAAAGATTGTGTGGTTAGAAATAACTGACAGTACTGTCAGACTGTCAGGCTAGCAGCTTTCTTGACAAAAATGGTAGAACTAGGACTTATTAAAGTAAAAAAAAAATGGTTTAGAACATATTCAATAAAAGTGCATCAAATGTCAATTGTTCCAAACGATCTCATCGCTGTACAATATTATTCTCACTAAAGGAAGCCAAACATGTGACGTTAGGGCACGCCCACATTAAGCAGCCATTGAACATCTAGTCACGCACGTTTTCTAAAAATTGTTTAAAGGGAAAGATCGAGGGATGGGTGGGGGGGGGGGGGGGGCCGCTATCTCGGCCGCCGGCTGTTTGATCCGCAGAGCCCCGCAGGTTAGTAAGAGTAGTCCATGTACGGTTGAACAATATGTAGAGTGGCAAATAATTTCGTGCACATTACATAAGAGGTCAAGAACATAAATTTTCAACCAAATAAAAATCAACGTAAAGTGACAACTCTTGACGAAAAGACCTAACAATATGGCACGACTTGGAGGGCGACAAATACAAAAGCAGAACAACACTTCACTTAAAATTAAATAAAAAAGCAAAAAATGTGTCATTCGCAATTGCCCGTGGTATCTAATATTATATTATAATCTTGAAACACGAGCACAAAAAAATGAATTTATTCACAGGCTCATAGAACATCGTGCAAGCTCATCAATTAATTAAATTCGTACTTTCTAACTAGAGCGACTTACGAGTAAGTAGCGAAAACCAAACCGGTGAAGCTCCAATTAAATGCGTCCTCCCTTCTTGTGTTATTATACCAAACCGGTACCGGGCCAAATCATTTTCCTTATTTTTATCGCAATTTTTTTATTTTCACGTTCCATCACCAAACCCATTTTCTGTAGAGCCTTTTGATCTTTGACTAGACAAAGGCTCAATTGGAACGTAGGATCCAGAACTACTGTCTGAAATTTTCAAGAAATGTGGGTGGAATTCCACAATGACGTACGGAATTTGTCCATTGTAATATGGACCGATAAGTTCACAATATTCACCCATTAACTAAGAAGAACTCACGATAGCTATAGCTAGGCGGGTTGAATAATTTGCAGAAGGATAACGACAATAGACAAGTCAAACCTATGACTTTCTCAATCCTGCCACGTGTCTCCGATTCTTTTTGTCGGGGGGTTTGATTGTAGGGTCAGATTTGGAGGACATGATAGATCTTAGCACGATCTTGATTCTTGACTTTAACTCTTGACAAAACTCATTTCAATTTGGGCCGTGGCGGTGGGCTCCTGCGCTAGCCCCCCGAGGACTAGTCGTGCTCCACCGCTGTGTTGAGCGAAGCTCGCCTGCCGCGCGGAACCTCGGTCATCAAAAAAAAAAAAAAAAAAAACTCATTTCAATTAATAAAAGTCAAAAGTTCAATGTCATAAAAATTTCTAGGGGTATTAGTTGCCCTCATCTTGCTCGGATGGCCCCTTTTTTTTTTTTCCTCTTTTTTCTTTTTTAACTTTTGCTTTCCCCGGAAAAATTCAACGCATTATACGAATTCCAAACAAATGACATGTAACTATAACTTTATGAAAGTTTAGAGAGTTTCTCGAGTTTAAAAAAAAAAAAAAGAATAAGTGCATTGAAAGTCATAAAATTTATCACAAAAGTACAATTGAATCATTAAACTTAATAAAAATGCAATCAAGTCCTAAAACTTATCAAATTTATGCAATCGAGTCATTCTATTATCTCCATCCAACTTTGCTAACGAAAAATGTTGACGTGACTTTTCATAATGCTGTCTCTCTCCTACCTGGTGATGACTGACTAAAACATGAAACATAAGACTAATTTGGACCAAAACGATGTCGTTTTAGTCTAATGTTTCATGTTTTAGCCACGTCATCGCCACATATGAGAAAGACAATATTAGAAAAGTCACGTCAATATTTTTCGTTAGCCAAGTTGGACAGAGTTAACGGAATGACTCGATTGTACCAATTTGACAAGTTTTAGACTTGATTGCACTTTTTGTAAGTTTTAGAACTCAACTGCACTTTCGTGACAAGTTTTAGGACTTTCAGTATACTTATTTAAAAAAGTCAAGAGTCAAAAGTGGGTCGGAGTATGGACTAATACATTCTGCTAGCTACATTAGCTTCTCTGACCAGTAGAATATGTGGGACTGATCAAGCCTCATCTAGAGACTAGCATCAATTCAACCATGGAACAAAGTTAGATAAAATGTCCCTAAGTTAAATGGACCATTATCGAATCTAAAGATTAAGTGATCCAAGTATTTTCAAGGATCATCTCATGACAAAGATGGAATATACTGAAAATTGGTACATCTATTGTCGTTGCACCTTTAGACACAAAATGGGACGAGAATGAGTATCTGATCGATCTTCGACATTTGATAGGTTATCTATCATTGACTCGCTATAACTCCTCATGGTAAAATTAAGGAATTAAGGAAAGTAGAGAAATAAATTGCTTGTAAGTAGAGGTGGCAAAATATAGTTTAAAACCCAAATTTAGTCAGTAGCCTGTCTGCGTGGAGAGTGGAGTTAGGCTTCCAATAAGCCGAACCACCATAACATCCGTGTGCAATTCTCTCTATCCCTTAACTCCATAATATTTTCTTTATTGGTGTATTGCACACAAGTGAACACACTTGTCTTCATCAGACTGACTTTGCGTGATATTTATCAAGATTGGTCTAAATCACCTATTTAACCCCATCTAGGTTAAGAGAATCACCTATTTAACCCCATCTAGGTTAAGAGCGCTAGCAACAACAGGAGCGACACACATCGAGTGGCGATCAAGGTAGTCGACGGATCCCGTGGTCCGTCAGCATCATTCACATTCTACTTTTTCATAACTCCAACCCGACCCAAAGACAAAGCCTTAGGGAGAGCCATCGGTTCAGCAATCGTGCTATTATAGAAAACTTGCCTCTTAGCATTGCTACTATGTAGAGTATGCAATCTTGAGAGAATGTTGTACACGTTGTCAGCACTGAGCTCATCGCTGAGGTGAATAAAGTATCGCGCTAGTATATTGCGCAAATCACCGGTTTCGGGCTCGGTTAGTGTTCACCTCAGCTCCGTATATCTTGTGTGATCATTTCCCAATATGCTTATTACACATCTAAAATCTTCTCATAGTGAATGTCACTTATACAAATCGATAACAGTTACCCTTTGAAGTTCAGATTTTATTACAGGATAACAAGTACTCTCATCTTACACAAACTTATAACAGCCACCCAACATAGCCTCAAAATACTTCAGCAGCAAATGCTCAAACTCTGCATATCCAAGATGCAGCGACAGAAGCAGACATGTTTCTAAGCATGTTTCCATGAAGAAAGGGGTGGAGTTTCAGAGTTTTCCCATGTAGAGGAGTTGCTATCGTACCTGCCACCCTTGACATTGTCCGCAGAAGCAATCGTTTCGAGCTCGGCCATCTCTTCCGGTGTAAGCTTCACTGAAAGAGCTCCAATGTTTTGGTTGAAATTCTCTATTTTGGTCGTGCCGGGAATGGGACAGACATCGTTGCCCTGGTGATGTACCCAGGCAAGGGCTAATTGCGACGGAGTGCATCCCTTTCTTTGCGAAATTTCATTCACTCGGTCGAATAACTTCGCGTTGTGAGCCAAGTTCTCTGGCCGGAACCTTGGTTGGTACTGCATAACATAGAGCACTGTCTCAGCGTAGAGCATACAAGCAACTATCATTTTCCTTTTAACGCCAGATCCTACGGCAACTAGTGCAAAAGTGCATGCCATCAGATTGTCTTGTTACTTGACATGAAGCATTTAAAAGTTTGCAATCACTGTAAATCTGGAAAGCATGATTAGTTAAAGAATATCTTGAAATGATTAAAATATCTTGTCCAAGATCATAAGCATTCAAAAAGTGGAGCAAAGAGTGATCTAGCAACTACCGCGCAAGGCTCATGGTTTTGATGTAAGATGTGACAATAGAAACAGAATCGACAATCTAAGTTTTGTACATGTGGTGGTATCCATTTGTCGCACATAAAAGAAAGAAATCAAATTTGGATGATGTGTAGAAGAATGTTGTCGGAAGCAAAGCTCTTTTTAGCTCCCTAACAATCTAAGTATTCACTTGCCCGGTATGGTCACTAGTCAAACACTAATGGCGGGAAGTAATACACAATTGGCTCTATTTCAAATAGGAACTTGATCCCAAAACTTCCATAGGAAGGGTGTTAGGGAGTCCTCACTCAAGAACTGGTTGAGTCAAAGATATAATTTATCTTGTGAAGAAAGATGAGAATGAAAAAGAATGGAGGGCTGAGGCCAGATACTAGTGTTGGTTATATTGAGGAGATGGTTATGATTTTACATTAACCTAGAATCACGAGAGCTGGGATGTATGGCGAGTGCTGGATTGAAGACATACAAGAATATAAAGCATTTGTTTCACCAATTGTTATTCATCCCATCCAGATACTTTTTCTTTATACCACAAGAACAGGTAATAATCCAGCACGTAAATGAGAATTAGAGTCACAGTGAACATCTAATTATGTGGATCAACAGAAACAGACCTGTCTGAAATCATCCTTGGAGACATTCTCCAACAACTTGGGGCCCAGAGAAAAGAATCCTCGTCCTAAAGGACTATAGGCAACGATTCCAATGCCAAGCTCCCTAGTCACCATTTTAAGGAAGAGCAGTCAGAAGAAAACTGTTGTTAGTGCAAGAACAAACTAACAGAGTGGTTTTTTACCTGCACGTGGGAATTATCTCTGCCTCCACATCTCTTGACCACAGAGACCACTCCAATTGCACCGCAGTGATGGGATGAACAGCATGTGCTCTTCTGATTGTGGACGCAGAGGCCTCGGATAAACCGATGTACTTGATTTTACCCTCTTCAACGAGCTTCTTAAGCTCTCCGATCTGTGAATATTCACATGACAAAACAACAACAGTCAAGATCCGACATGTTAAGATCCCGAAAATCATGCACATCATTCGCTTTTACTGTGTCCTGATCCCTGAATAGTTTGTGTTCCCTGAATTTTCAAACATTACATTATGACTAGGTATTTCTCAGCAAAGATTAATCAATCTCCGCAAGGTATTAAGTTAACGGAGCAACTTTCAATGTGATCCTTTATATAAATCAGGATGAACCCCATAGCACTTTCATCTCGAAGGAAGATTTCGAATAATTTTCATGCTTTTCGACCCTTAACTTGTAGCAGATGCCCATAAAACAAAAACTCAGCCAGCCACTAAATTCCACAACCTCTTTAACAACACTTTGCTGCATCTTGAACTCTGCTATCAACTGAACTTAAGTCTCATTTAACAATAGCTTATAGGTCAAAAGGCAAGGGAATAGTTCATTTCTGCCACAAAAGCCAACAAAATTTTAACAACATGTCGATGCATAATCAACACCAATCTAGTTAGCAAATGATCATATGGCTCACAGAAAGTCTCAAGAGAGGCAAAGGTTTAATGAGGATCCATACAGTGACTTCGATGGGGACGCGAGTGTCAATACGGTGTTGGTAGTAGAGGTCGATGCAATCGATGTCGAGCCGCTTCAAGCTGGCCTCGCAAGCCGCCCTCACGTACGCCGGATCGCCCCGGACCTCCCTCTTCCCGTCCCCGAAGCTGATTCCAAACTTGGTCGCCAATTCCACCTTCTGTCTCACCCCTCCCTTCAGTGCCTGCTCAAAATCGACACCAAATCAACACAAGAAAACCCCCAAATTCCCCCCAAGATTAGAAAAACCAAGACCCAGGATCGCAGCGTTCTGCACGATCAAGCTAATACTATAACGCTATTGCATATCTACTTCATGCGGAAGCTGAGACGAACCTTAACACACTCAAGCGTGAAAATCGATCAGACTAGGGAGACGAAGAAAGGCTGATTAACATACAGATTTTTGTGAGAACAGTGTCAGCTAGTTGATCTAGATGCCGAACCTCGACTAAAGAACTGACCTTTCCGAGGAGGATTTCGTTGGTGTGAGGGCCGTAGATGTCGGAGGTGTCCAGGAAGGTGACGCCGGAGCCGACGGCGTGGTGGATGAGCGCGATCATGTCGGAATCGGGCTTGGGAGCGCCGTAGAAGGCGGACATGCCCATGCAGCCCAGCCCCTGGGCGGAGACCTCGAGACCCTGCGACCCCAGTTTGATCCTCCTCACCGCCGACGCCATCTCCGTCGTCTAGCTCGTGGTCGATGCGAGAAGAGGATGGAGAAGACAACACAATTCGAGAGCTCACTCCCTCCCTGCAACTGAGACAGTAACGAAGCTGTCGGACGAGCCGAGCTTTATCGGAGGGAGTAGTAGTAGGTATGAAGAGCCGACTGGCTACCTAAGACGCACGTGCTGACGTTAGCGTCTCGTCACCTACTTGTCCAACGGGCAAATGGGAAAAATGCTGTCTTCATATGATTGACAAAAATGGTAGAATAGGACTTATTAAAGACCAAAACAAATTGGTTTAGATCATATTCAATAAAGGCGCGTCAAATGTCAATTGTTCCAAACGTTGTCATCGCCGTACAATATTATTTTCACTAGAGGAAGCCAATCATGTAACATAACGGCCCGTCTGAATTAAGTAGCTGTCCAACGTATAGTCGCTCGCGCCCTTTTTCTAGAAGTTATTTAAAGGGAAAGATCGAGAGACGGGCGGAGGCCGCTATCTCGGCCATCGGCAATTCGATTCGCACGTTATTAAATGTATGGTAGTACAATGTGCAGATCGGCAGATAATTTCGCGAACAATTACATAAGAGGTCAAGAACATAAATGACAACTCTTGACGAAAAGACCTAACAATATGGCACAACTTGGAAGGCTGACAAATACAAAAACAGAACAACACTTCACTTAAAATTAAATAATAATAAAAAGCAAAAAAGGGTGTCATATCCGATTATTCTATTATAATCTTGAAACATAAGCACAAAAAATTGGATTTATTCATAAACTCATAGAACATCGTGCAAGCTCGTGAATTAATTAAGTCCGTACTTTTTAACTAGAGCGATTTACACGTAAGTTGCAAGAATCAAACAAGCGGTCTGCAATGTCTGAGCTGAAAATCTGTTTGAAGCTCCAATTAAATGCGTCGTCCCGTTTGAGGTTATTATATTATACCATATTACTACCGGGCCAAATCATTTTCCTTATTTCTATCGCGATTTTTTTAGGGCCGCGCTTTTTCCACTTCATCTTTGGCTAAAACACTCCTCAACAAAGTAATTTGACTATATTACCCCCCTCTCTCTAAGTTCTGTAATTAACTGAATCCGACCAACGTAAATTTTATCGCTGACATCACGCCACTACCACACAGTCGTTGTGATGGCCTTAGATCCACCGCGACTCCAGACCCATAGCAAGCAACTCGCCGGTCTAAGGTCCTTCAAGGTTGAAACTGCACATTGTCCTCTATCTGAGGTTGTGGACCTTAAATCGCTCAATTACAAAAGAGAAAGAGGGCGATCGTGAGTGTGGGGGAAGAGAGAGATAGTTTAGAACAATCGTGGTGGTGGTCGAGAAGATCAAAGGAGGTGGCCGTGACGCTTTCCATGGTGGTTATACGATGATGTCCGCAGAAGAAATGGCTAAGAACAATCGTCATTGCCAGAATCGCCCACTTGATCTTTCCTAGTGGGTGCTTTGGCCTCACTCGAAACCCCTTCCCCATCCTTAGTGAAGAGCCCGCCGTTGCCGAAGACGACGCCAGTAGGGACTCGAGCGAGGGGAACTTCATGGTGTCGATGTACCTCTCGAAGACAGCCCATGTAAAGGGGCTTCACCAGATTCAAGAACCTGTGCAACCCATCCTTCAAAAGCCCCTTCGAACAAGAATCCTCGAAGAAGAAGCTGTCAACAGTTTTACCACACGGAAGACTCCCGGTCTGTCCCATTGGGCAGAAAGAGAGTGGTGGGAGACGGAGACAAAGACATATCAAGAGGAAGAAGAACGTGAAATCAAGGTGGGGCCCAATAGGACTCAATATTTGAGTAATTCTATCCTTTAATTCATTAGGGGGTGGATGAGCCATTTTGGCAAGAAAGGATGGTAAAAAGTGGGACACACAAAGGATGATATAGTCAAATTACTATGTTGAGGAGTGTTTTAGCGAAAAAAGGAGTGAAAATAGCGCGGCCCATTTTTTTTTTACAGACTTTTTGTTTTAATTTTTTTTTTTTTTTTTTGGTCAGGACTTTCCGTTCTAATTGGAACGTAGAAGGTAGAACTAATTTTTGGAATTTGCAAGAAATGTGGGTGGAATTCCACAATGACAGACGGAATTTGTCCATTGTAATATGCGCCAACAAGGAAAGTCCAAGTTCACAATATACGCTCATTATCTTTAGAGGAACTCACGATAGCTACGGGGGTGGAATTATTGCATAAGGACAACGACAATAGACAAGTCAAACCTACGACTTTCTCAATCCGATTCTTTTTGTCGGGGAATTTGATTAGTAGGGTCGGATTAGGTGGACATGATAGATCTTAGCACGATCTTGATTCTTGACTTAACTCTTAACAAAACACATTTCAATTAATGAAAGGCAAAAGTTCAATGTCATAACAATTTCTAGGGGTATTAGTTGCCCTCATCTTGCTCGGATGGCCCTTATTTTTTTTCTCTTTTTTTCTTTTTTAACTTTTGCTTTCCCCGGCTAAATTCAACACATTATACAAATTTCAAACAAATTATAAAAAATGATATGTCACTATAGATGTTGAAAAATCGTATTTTATGAAAGTTTCGAGAGTGTCTCGAGTTTAACAAAAAGGATAAATGCACTGAAATTCATAAAACTTGTCACTGATGCTATCGAGTCCTTCTGTTAACTCTGTCCAACTTGGCTAACGAAAAATACTAACGTGACTTTTGTAATATTGTATCTCTCCTACGTGGCAATGACGTGGTTAAAACATGAAACATAAGGCTAAAACAGCATTATTTTGGTCCAAATGTGATTTTTAATTTTAATTTTCTTTAAATTAAAAATAGAAAAAATTTCAAATAAGGACCCGAAGTGCCCTCATTTTCTCAAATAAGGGCGTGAAGTAGTCTTTGTTTCAAATAAGGGCCTGAAGTGGCATGACAGTTTCAAATAAGGGCCTGACCTCGCCGGGCGGCTAAATATTCCGGCCAGTCAATGGCATTTTGGTCAAAATTAATTTTAACCTAATTTTTAGTTAAATTAAATTCGAAAAACAAAACGTTAAAAAAAAAAGAAAAAAGAAAAGGAAATACAGGCGGGAGGCAGCCTCCCGCCTATATTTCCTTTTTTTCTCCCGCCTCTGGTGGCCGTCGCCCCACCTGGTGGGGTCGCCGGCCCTTGCCAAGGCACTGGCAGGGCAGCGTCCACCTCTCTCCTGTGTTTCTCTTTTTCTTTTCTTTTTTTAATTTTAAAAAATGAAAAAAGGAAGAAAAATAAACAAAAAATAATGACGAAAATGCCCTAACCAAACGGTGAGTCAAGCCCCTTTTTTGAGTCTACTATAGCCATTTTAGGCTTTTATTTAAAACAATATTCTCTTCATACCCTCAATTGAAACAAAGTCCACTTCGTGCCCTTATTTAAGAAAATTAGGGCACTTCGGCTTCTTATTTGAATTTTTTTCTTAAAAATAAGCTAAATTAAAAATTAGATTTGGACTAAAATTGTGTAGTTTTAGCTTTATGTTTCATTCTTTAGCAACATTATCATAGGAGAGAGAAAATATTTTAAAAAATCACGTTAGCTTTTTTTAAGAAAAAAAGGACTCGATTGCATTAATTTGACAAGTTTTAGAACTTGATTGCATTTTTTTGTAAGTTCATGACTCAATTACACACTCGTGATAAGTTTCATGACTTTTAGTGTACTTATAAAAAAAATAAACAAAGTCCCGTGTTTTTACTTTACCCAAAAAAGACAAAGTCCCGTGTTTCTTTAATGTTTCGCTGTCACAAATATATCCTCAATTTAGGTATTTTCTTATGGTTAAGCATATATTTGGCATATGAACAAGGCCAAACCATGGGGTTGGAGTTCATGGAATTCGAAGCTACCGCATGTGTAGACCTCAAAGCACAATCTCCATCCTTGACGCTTCCTCCAAAGGGGGACAACAAGCCATGCCAACCTCATCCTTGCTGCCACTTCATGTCCCCTTTCTCCCTTCGTTCACTCCACCTCCGTTCTTTAACAGGCCATGGCATTCACCTTTCAACTCGACTTCGTTTGTCCTTACAATGTTTCTACACATTTTCGCGAGGAGCAATATGGTCCCGAATCGCATTGCCGAATCGTCTCAAATTGATCGACCGCAATCGAGCGCTTGCCCAACCTTCGAAGCGGTCGAATCGTCGATCGGAGGCCTCGTCAGAAGCTGGAACCGAAGGCGGAAGTGGCGGCTTTTCTTCTGCCCCGGAGAATCACGCGACACGAACATCACGGACACGAGCATCGCCACATGGCGGACCAGCGTAGGGAAATTCCTAGACTCCAACTTAGCCCACATCTTTTCCATTTTCTTGCTCCTCGCGGACACGATCATCACCTCCTTTGAGCTCTCTTCTTCTTTAACCAACGCGTGCCCGAAAACCCGGACCGAGGCTCGAGAGACTTGGTACCACTGGGTGGGCATAGCGATCTTGAGCCTCCTCTCTGCCAAGACATTGGCTCTTGTCGTCGCATCGAGGGGCTCGTTCTTTCGGAAGCCGGGCTATGTCATCGATGGGCTGGTCGCCATCGGGGCCTTGTTCTTGGAAGCGTTCTTGGAGAAGAAGGGTGGTGGGCTGATCGTGGTGGTGAGCCTGTGGCGGATCTTGCGGGTTGTGGAGGGCGCGTTTGAGCTGAGCGACGAGGCCATCGAGGCGCAGGTCGAGCGCATCTTGAACGAGTTCGAGTCCCTCCGGCAAGAGAATCAGAGGCTGCGAGAGGTGGTGGATCAGATGAACGAGAGGATAGAGCAGCTAGAAGACGATTTTGGACAATGCGGGCTTGCATGTAACTAGGGCAAAATGGGAAAAAAAAATTACTAAAAAAGTCCTAAATCTATTACACTTGTGTCAATTCATTCTTAAACATTTCAATTGTGCTAATTTAATCATAAACCTTTTTACGCTTTGCCAATGTAGTCCATCCAGCCAATTTTAGCCGAAAATTGCTAAGTGGACGCCAATCGTCTTACGTGGCATGACCGGCACTGATATGACAAAATTTATTAGTTTTATGACATTTTTTTTCCAAATGTCTATTAATATTTTTATTTTATTTTTTCGTCTCTTTTCTTTCTTTCTTTTCCTTCGCCTATTGCCGAGCTTCGGCAATGGCAGGCGACTGGCCAAAGGCAACTACCAGTGAGGGTCGCCCTCACCAGCCTCAGGCAAGATGACCCTCGTTGTGATTTGATGAGGGGCGACCTCGTCGACCTCCCTCTCTGGAAGCCAGCAAAGGTCACCATCCCCGAAGGCCAGCAAGGGCCGGCCTTGCTAGCTTTGGGCAAGCCTCGCCCGCGCCGGCCTTTAGCGAGGCTCAACCTCGTTGGATCTGGCGAGGGCGACCCTCGCCTGTCATAGCCTGTGACCGGTTGCCATCCATCGCCAAGGCCTGCTGACTAACGAAGGAGAAGGAAAAAGAAAAAGAAATCAAAAAATTAGTGGATTCTATTCACATTAGCTTCGGTTGTGCCACTTAGGACATGCAGCATTCACATTAGTGATTTTTGGCCAAAATTGGCCCGATTGACCATATTGGCAAAACGTGAAAAGAGTTTATGATTAAGTTGGAACAATTGACAAATTTAGGACTGAATTTATACAAGTGTGATAAATTTATGACTTTTTTGGTCATTTTCCCACAAAGTAAGAAATGACGAATGGAAATTGAAGATTTTAGGAATGACAATATTCCTCTACACAAAACTAGTTTGTAGAGTGCTATTCTAATTTGACCAAAAAAAAAAAAAACAAGAGTGCTATTCTAAAGTCATGTTGAATGCGCAACTTGGTAAATCAAATAAAATAACCCAACTTAGAATGGTCGCGCACTTTGTTTTATTCCATGCGTGATTAAAGAAATTGTTGTCATGATATAGAAGATGTTAAAATAAATTATGCACAAATAACTAGGAGAAGACCATGGTGTTGTGCTTTGTGCAATTATTTTGAATCGTCAATGGCTTTTAACATTTTATGTTGTGCTTCAAACATAATTATCTCTTTAAGGCATGATTAATAAGGTTTTTGCGTTATCCTTTTTATGTCATATTCACTTGTCTATAAAATCAGAATCTATTGTTCCGTGCCAAAAAACTGCGGATTTGTTTCTGGGTCGGCAAATTTTAAGAAGTGGAGGTAAGTGTGAAAAAATTATTGGCAAATAAAATTACTGATGATTTTATTTTTCAGGTAATTTTTTGGTAACTTTTACCCTTACTTTTATGAAATTATCAATGTCGCGACCTACTTTTAATTAGGTTTCAACAATCAATATTCTCTAGTAATCTGCAAATTATAACTGTTATTATTGACTTACCAACTTTTATTTGCGTAACTTATTATGTTTTGAATTTATAAACTCTTATATGAAATTGTCTTAAATTAGAGTGACTTACCAACTTCTATCAGATTAATTATTAACTGATCTTGAGTTGTTAACTTTCACTTGAGTTATATGCCAACTTTAAAATGTATGTTTTTTAATTTATCAACTCTGCTATTGAGATTCGACTGAAAAAAAAAAAAAAACACTCTACTATTGAGTTATGACTTTATATGCCTTTGATTAGTAATCCCTTATTTTCACATCGGGTTGCCAACTGTCATTTTAATTACTTATCATTTTCTGTTTGGATTTTTCCTATAAAAAAGCAAGTCAATTTTTTTTAATCATTTACAAACTTTTATATGCAACTTAAGAATGCTTCAAATTTACCAACATCTTGAGCTATTACTAAGTTTATCCTTATTTTAATGACTAATTTTCTTGACTAACATCTTCAGTTTACCTACCTCTTTTACGATATTACTAAATTTAATTTAAGTTACTTAATCAAACATTTTTCCCATTGGTTTATGAACTTTTCGAGTAGCCAAGATAGTATTTATCTTTCTAAATTTACCAACTTTCAAAAAAAAAAATTATTGACTTCCTAGTTTATAGAATAGTTAGTACACATAATGTGCATAATAAAAGTGGGTAAAAATAAGAAAAGTTTTTTTCTTATCAGAAATAAGAGAAACTGGTAATTAAGAAAAATCAAATAAATGTTGGTAACTAAGGGCCTGTATGGTAACCATTTTGGTTCTCTAATTCTGTTCCCCAGAACAAAAAAAGATGAGAATCCTGTTTGGTAACGTAAATGATTCTGATTCTGATTCTGTTCCCGGAAACAGTTTTGGAGCAAAAACAAGAACAAAAAAAAGTTGGTTCTAGAAAAAGAATCACTTTTGAGAATCACAAAACAGAATGAAGTACCACATTTCTCACTTTTCCTTTTCAGTTCTCTCGTCACTTTTCCCTCGACCTAAAACAGAACGAGGTCTCATTTTCAAAGAAAAATATAATAAATAAATAAATAATTGAAAAAAATTGGAAAAATTGAAAAAAAAAATAGAAAATTTTCAAAAAATCCCTAAAAATAGAATAAGCTTAGATTAGGCTAGTTTGACCTCGTTTTCATAAATTTGGGCCTAAATTTCCTATATTTCATAGATTTTGTTCTTTTTTGGAAACTCATAAACACCATTGAAATTAAACTCGAACCACATTCTCTAAGCCCTTAGGGCTTCGTTAGGGTTTTATGATGCGATTTATCAATGTCATGATTCCTTGATTGTGCACTTGATTTTATTTGTTGTGATTTGCCTAGGTTTATGTACTTTAGACTTAGTCTAATTTTAGAAAATTTTGGAAAAAGCCAAAAATAACCAGCGTGAACACTTAGCAAACTCTTGTTCTTAAGTTTTGGATGAATTAAGATTGAGATTTGATTTCCTAAAACCAAAAACGCACAACAATATAGGGCAGTGCAGTGCATTTTCCTTGCAGAAACGAGGGTATCGCTCGTGTCGGTTGTCCGCTCGCTCAAAAGAGTTGGATGAAACTCCACAATAAATGGCGAAAATGACTTGTGATGATTCTTGATATTTATTTTTACATTTCAATATGCAATATGTTATATAAGAGAATCAATATGAATTAATCTTCGATTAATTCGAAATGTGGGATGCAATTTCACAAAGTAACTACTTAATTATTTGACTTAAATGACAAAAATGGGGAAGAGAAATTATTCTCGGGAACAGAAATTATGTGCAGTTATCAAACGCATTTCTGTTCTAGGAACAGAAATTTCATGCAGTTACCAAACGCGTTCTGATTCTCTAAAACTCATCTAAGGAACAGAATCAGAAAAAGTCATTTTAATCAGAATCACTTTTTCGGATCGGAATGGTTACCATACAGGCCCTAAGGATCCGTTTGTTTCGTGAAAAATGAATGGCTTAAAAAAGATTTTCCTAAAAAATGATTAAATAATGAGTGTGACGTCCCGAAATTTCGAGGTCAGTAAGATAAATAATATTGGATTTTTGAGGTTTAATGGACAATTATCGGATGCGATTTTATTTGATTTGGAAGGGATTTGGAAGACCCTGAAGTGTCGATCAGAGGAATCAAGCCGGTTTAGTCGAGTCGTAGAACCTAGCGTCGAGACCCTTCGCGCCCGAGCCTAACCCTGACCGAAAATGCCTTTAGTCGTTTGTATAAAATGACCAATCTGTCCCACATTAGCAAATTACCTTTTTACCCTTGGATATTATGCATAAAAGATAAAAATAATATATGGTTGACTTGACCTTGGGCCCCACCCCATTTATTGGCCATCACCTCAAGTCATCTCTCTCTCTCTCTCTCTCTCTCTCTTCTCTCTCTTCCTTCCCCCTCTCGGTCGACGCCTTCCCCTCTCCTCTTCTCTTCTTCTTCTTCGGCCAGCACCACTACCCGCCACCATCATCTTCCTCCATCACCATCGCCTCAGCCGTGCCGCTGCCGTGCCGCGTGGTCGCCTCAGCCGCGTTGCCGCGTGCCCGACCCTCCTCTGACCAAGCCCCACCGAACCGCGAGCCCTGCCAACCCGAGATCCCAAGCCCCCCGTTGCCCCCGTGAACCCCTCACCTTGTCGCCCAATAGTAGCCTCGCGCCATTGTCCGCGAGCCACCGTCGTGCGTCGCTGCCGCCCGCGACCCGCCCCCCCTCCATGGATCACCGATGTTCACCCATTTGTTGCGGTCGTCGCTCGCCGTCGCCGCCGTCATCGCCACCGTCGTCGTCGCCGGTCGTTGTTTGTGAGTTAACCCATAATATCTGATTATGTCGTTAATTACGCTTAGGGATAAATTAGTTAGTTAATGGCGGATTAGTTTAGACTAATGTTGGTTGAGTTAGTTAACCGTGGTCGGGTTAGATTAGAGACTATGGTTAGGATAGTTGATCGCGGTTAGTTTAGTTAACCCTGGTTAGTTAGCTTTAACTGTAGTTACTTTTGGGTAATCGTGATTAGTGCAAGTTGCCTAGGTTACTTTATTGTTAATCGTGATCGGGTTAATTATCTGAGGTTAGCTTAATTATTTATCGTGGGACTAATTAACTGATGTGGAATTAATTAATTGCAGTCGGGTTGATTAATTCAGATGTACTTAATTATTTATAATTATGCTGATTAATTATTGGGTGCTGATTGGTGATTGCTGATTGCCTTGACTATTTATATGTGAGTCTATTGAGTAATCACCTTTGTTGGAGTATCATATTTAATGGAAATACGGATGTTCGTGTGATCACATGTGACCTTTTCGACTGCGTCTTTTGAGTATGAAAAACGGTTTCAAGCTGAATTTTGAGCACAACTGCGTTTGTGATTGTATCGGACTAAATGTGAAGATATGAACTGGCTTTGTTATCTAGCGTGCTTGTGTGGTCACATGATGGATGAACGTTAGGGACCCTTGATGGCTTGAGTTCGTCGCCTGATATGTTCGTGCCGTGTCAACCGGAATCACACGACTTATCAGTTGCTTGACAGTTCGCGTCGCTGGGCTGATCGGATGCCAGTCGTAGCTTGTGATAGACCGAAGTTCCTTGCCGGAAAGCCTAATATATCCGCTTTGGGGAATCTTGAGGGGCTATCAGTTGCTGTCGCCGACGGAGCGGGACAACGCCCGGTCCTGCCGGAAGAGCACCAACTGCCGAGTGTGCTGTGGTCGAGAGTGGAGTATCTCTCGCTAATAACAGAAACACGTGTGATGCATTATGCATGAGTGATTGTGATGAGTGTTCTGGTTGTGTACTCTGGTCTGTCTGTGATTTGAATGCCATATTGATTATTGTAAAATGTGTGGACTAAGGCGGGGTAAGCTTGTATGAGATTGACGGTTGACTATTAAGTTTGTGCATGATCGTGTGTTGGTTAGGGCATTGCGAGAGCCACACGTCGTTGATATGTTATTATTGTATCTTGCTTGTTAAGCCGCCCTGAGTGAATCAATGTCCTGCTCGAACTTAGGCGTTGACTCACGGAGATTTTATATCTCATCCGTCGTTGTTAAATGTTTTCAGGTCGTTAGCGATGGAGGTTCGTCCGGTACGATTTGGGGTACCACATGACCAGTCTTTCGATATCACATACCATCTGATTCCAGGTTCAAACCATGTTTGGGAACATCATGTGACAAACACTCTGGGTCGAAGAGGGGATGGAGCACCTAGTGCCTCATCGCTTTAAAGCCTCGTTTGTTCGCCATGGCGATGCTCTCTTCGGGCCCATTCATGGGTTTAAGGGACCCCCGACTGCGACCCCGATGATCCGAACATGGGATCCGATGGATGTCGATACCTCGAGCAGGGAAGTGGAGGACCCGGAGCCTGTTTCGGAGGAGGACCCTGTGACCCCGGCCGGCTATTACATCTGAGTAGGCGTGGAGGTGGAGACCCCTTTTGTTGGAGCTTTTGGAAGTAGAGTTAACCCCTTACCCTGACCCGGTATCTTTTTGGTGGTCTTAGGAAGCGGTCCTGAAGAGTGGGCTTGTAGATGTTTTCGCTTCCCTAGATTAACTATATATATAATTAAAATGATCTTTTGCTGATATGGTTGTTGGTTGCTTGCTGACTGTTCCTGCTATTTTTATTACTGTTTGGGTGGTAGAATGTTCCGCGTGCGCTTAATTACAAGATAAAATGAATGGGTCGATGAGGTGCCTAGGACGTCGTCCTTTTATGACCTGATGCGTTAGGTAAGGTTGTCGCACGTCCGAGATTCGGGGCGTGACAATAAGTTAATAAAAAATATTTTTAATATCAATAATAATTTATATTTAAATATTTTCGTGAAAGATGATAATAATTTTCGTTTTTATTAACTTTTGTAGATGATACACACGACTATTCTTAAGGAATTTTTTTTCTAAGTGTTTCATTTTTTGAGTCTAGAGAGCCCTCGAAGTAGTCCAATATAAATTGTCAAATTGGCGGGATCATTTTTTTCGGTTTATAAATTCCCTTCACTGAATCACTGTGCACGAGAGAGCTAGGGTCACCATCCCATCTTCTGCTGCTGCTCGGAAGATGTGGAAGCAATTGGCAATGGCGGGAGCGAGACGAGGATGACGCCGCGGAGAAGCTGTTCCCGTCGGAGTTCGAGCTTTTCATGCAGGAGCCACCGGGAATGGGGAAATCGCCCAACTTCCCGATGCTGACGGGCAGAGAAAGCCTGGTCCGTCTGATCGGAAAACGCCGGCGGCTCCTCCCCAATCGCCACTCGCTCCTCTCGTCTGCCTCCTCTCTCCAGGTAGAAGCCGCAATAGATTACGCATTAACGCTTTCTTTGCTGACGATTTCTCCGATTTGATTGGCGCTTGGAGATAGCTGATGAATCATTGCTCGACACTTGTTTTGGCAGGGCTGTCTGAATCTGGGTGCTGATGAGAGTGGAAAGATTGTGCCTTTGGAGGATCGAGAGGGATTGTCATTCCCAGAGCGTAAGGTGAAGGATTCGGGAGGTGGCTTTGAGAACGGAGAGTGTGTATCGAAGATGCCGGCTTCTGATTGGGTGACTTGCCCTGTTTGTGGGAAGAAAGTCCGCGGTGGAGATTACAGCATCAATTTGCATTTGGGTAGTCATTTTCTTTGCTTCACCCATCATTCCAGTGTTTGATTTGCCAAACATAATTTGAGAATAGAAGTTAGGCGGCATTCTTCATTTTCTGTGAGTTGGTCGCCTATATTTCTTTACTTTTGAGTTCGTGGACTTGACTCAAACACGATACAAGTCTACCACAGTTGAGGGGGGAAAAACAGGGCTTGCTGGAATTACTAGATTTCCACGTGCTGAATATTGAGGATATTACATTTCTTATCTTGTGGAGACGTGTCTGCGTAGTCCAATGCTCTATTTATACCGCTCTTAGCTTTTCCATTGTCTTTCTGGGGTTATTTAGCTTTTGATTCATTACCTCCAGATACATGCTTGACCAGAGGAACCAAAAGGAAATTGACCCAGCGCACACTTCTGCAGTTAAATTTTTCTCCACAATCGAAAGTTCAGGTTTGCCCTGTGGAGTTAGACTTGGAACAATTGACTGTTTATGTAGTTCACAATAATCCTCACGAAGATTCGGCTAATGGAGGGCATGAGGTTGACAGGGTTGAAAATGGGGATGGTTTGCTTCTAAATGGTTGTGCTAGAAGTTTTGGCAGTGAATGCCAAATTGATAGGAAGGTCGAGCCAGCCTCGCTGTCTCCCAAGAAGGTGGCTCCTCACTGTGATATTGGTGTCGATAATGACAATATCTTTGGGACAATTGTTGACACATTTATTGTTGGCCGCAAGTTTAGTGATGAAAAGGAGTTAAAACTTGGGATGGCAATCTCCCTTTTGAGAGAACCAGAAAATGTCAAGGATCCAAGCGCAATCAAGGTCCGTATGACTGTGGATGCATTTAGGTAGATTTCACTTGCTTTGTCTTTCTGCTAATGATAGTTTTCTTGAATCAGGTTCTATCTGCTGACTCTGGATGCTGCCTTGGTTATCTTCCCCGTTCCTTGGCTCAATATATATCCCCTCTTGTAGAGAAGCACTGCTTGAGTTTTGAGGTATGGTATTTCTTAGCCACACAGGAATATGTCGACTCAAATCTCTCTGTACAATCTTCTAGCATTTTCTTGTCCGTTTTTCTACTTATATTAAATTGCATGGGTTGTTTTCAGTTTTTTTGTGAGAACTAATTGATAACGGTTGAAGACGAATTCATCGGGGTGATTTAAATGTTGATGGTTAGTGTGGTGGATGGAGAACGTGGATCTCATTAGTTGCTGGTGTTGCATGTCATCCAGTTAGTTATATGTGAAATTGAACCCTGAAAAGGAGGTTTGTGCATGGTGGAAGCTTACAAGGTACAGTAATTTCTGTCAAGTCCAGGCATGGATTCCCTCTAGTGGACCTATCTCCCCGGAAATGGTTCGGGAATGTGACTCCCTTGATTCAGTCCCCAGAAATTGTTTGGAAATCTGACTCCCTACCTTGTGCTGGAGATTTATTTAGGGCGAACTCTTACATTCCTAAACTTCAAAGTAGGAATAAGAGCATGAGAAATGGACGATAGTTGTGCACTAAGCTTTAACGATTAGCAAGTTTCTCCACATTTGTGTGTGAGATAACTGTCTTGCTTTGGCAATGCCAAATATGTATTAAAAAGGAGGCAGAATTGGTAGGCGACAGAATTTGGGCGTGGAGTGGCGTATCTGCCATTAAGGAAAAGAGAAAACTGCTTCTGTTATCATCCATTACATTTCTTCGATTGAGCTCGGACAAAGAATCTACGGCCTTCACGATATCAAACCAAATATTATTGGGTATGCACATTTGGTGATGCTTCATGATTTTTCTTCGCGGTTTTATTATATACTTCATGAAAAAGATTGAGAGAACAGGTAAAAAGTTTCTTTAGTCTGTTGCCATTTTTCTCTGTGTGGCATGCTGCTCCTTTAGAAATGCTCTGTTTATGGATGCTATGCTCTGTGGTACCTTTTACCTTCTGGTAGAAAGGGGGGAAAGAGGCAATCGTAAGAGGACTCTAGACCTTGATGCATTGCTTTCTAAAAGGTTAGCTCAATTCACTACGTGCTTTTATGCAGGGAAGTGTGACTGCTCTTCCAAACCATAATCATGACATCGTTCCCATACAGATAAGTTGTCATGGGATGATACTGCGTGGCGAGGGGAAGCATGATGACGTTGACGGTATCAAATGTTTGTGGACAAGTATTTTGCAAGAAGTTGAAGCAGCGAGGAAAAACCCACCCAGTATGACAAAATATCAACAGAATTTCAGTCTACTAATACATGAGGTCTTAATCAGAAGTTCCAATCTTTTTACAGAAGACGAGAAACTGTTCATGGGTATGGATTTCAGTACTTAATATCATCAGCATCTGTCTGCTACATCCTTTTTCAAAGGTTACAGTCTCATATCTGTTTTTGCAGAATCATTCACTTCACTCTCGGATGATAGTCAGAGGCTTTTTGTCCGGCTTTATTCACGGAAAGGTTCTTCCCCCTTTATTAATTGATTTTTATGTTTAATTTAACAAATTAATGGGGGAAACTATTATAAATTGGCTCCACATGCATGTCGGCCAGCAACAAGATTATGAGAGTCGTGATCATTGTGTTGATCCCTTTTGCTTTTCCTTCCATCTGGCAGAACTACAACATAAAAACATGGTCATGTAATCCACCTTGCTATTCACTGCTCGTCTTATGGCCATTTTTGTCATATGCTTCTTCAATGCGTTGAATGATTCAAACTGGTTAGTGTTCATTGCTTATGAACTGGTATTTAAAGCAATATGACATATCAAAGCTAGGATCCAGAAAACTTTATTAGGGCATTTCACGTATCTCTTCTATGGTTGTCTTTCTAAATTATCTCCAATCAATGCTTGATTGTTTGTTGGAGAGTAAGCCGAGTGTTGTTGACATGGTACTTGATTATGTGCTACCATATCCATTGCCACATTGGATCTCTACCTTTTGGAACTCATTCTGCAGAACTATCTTGCTGCAGGGCCGTGGTTCCGGTTGTCCAACATCTCCTATCCGGAGATCTCTAATGCTCTGCAAGCTGTCAATGAGCTCTCTGGTTATTTGGAATGTTCATGTTCAGTACATGCAGACTTCTAAATGACAGTTGCTGATTAAATTCTGTCTTTTCCAATGCAGGGAAAGGATACGTGATTCCATTTGAATGTGCAGAAGGCCTACAAACGGATGAATTGATGGGTATCTTAAGAGTGCTTACTGTTTCTGAACTTCGTGAGATCTCCTGTATACCAAAGAAGGTCTGCTCCTGTTGTTTGTCCTGTATATACAGTCTCAATGTTCTAAGTATGCATATGACCGTATAGTGCCACTTTTTGGGGCAAGAAGAAAATATGAGCTTATGTGACATCCTTCATGAATCAAACAAGGGAAAACAGATACCCTATATAAATCTCTCCGTGCTGATTTTGTGCCTTTTGAGTCACACGACAAGCTGACATTTGAATTTGTGACATCCATCTGTAGGCATGAATTATGTGAAGACAGCAGGGATTTCTTGATGATAAAATAATTAATGTGTTGAAAAAGATCTAGTTAGTTGTTTTTCTTCCCTCTGTACATGTTTCTAGGGACATTATATTAATGCACAAATGCTTCAAGAGGCAGTCCGAACTTTTGGTTTTGGATGAAAATACTAAGTGGTGTTGGTTCATTAGTTTCACCTCGACCAACGCATAGATTAGTTCCTTGGAATTAAAACTCAACTTAACTTGGTTTTAATCCTACTTTGTATGCTCTTTCTTTGCATTTCAGATGCCTTATGTTATGCCATTTAGTAGTTTCTTCCATTTGGTGCTCCGCAGCTTCAGTCAAGTTCTAGTGTGATAATTATCTAATTAAGCCTCTTCAGCAAGAACCCCTTTCACATAGGTCTGGTCTGGCTGAATCTATTTTCATATCCTTATATGCTATACAGGTTTTCCATCTAAAATGGAGCATTTTGGATGGGTCTTTCTAAAATTGGCTGGACCCACGGTTTATGCTCCAAGAGCTAGTTGGCTTTCGATGACCACACAGTCAAAATCAACTGTGTGGACAGATACGGGCCAGATATTTTATCCATTGTTTAGGATATAAGTTTGAATTCTGTTTATACTTATCAGGATGACTGCTTGGCCAGCACAAAGTCTTTTTTATGTAATGTAGCGCATTTTTCTATTGGGACATATCGACCATGAAGTTCCATATATAACTGTTTTCCTCAATTTGTTGGATTCTGAGCATTCAATTTGTGGCCTGCGTATGCTTCTTGTGCATCAGACTATCAGATACGGCTATAAAAATGCACAGTGAGTTTTTTTGTTGATATTGGTTAACAAGCACGCCCACGTGTGATCCTTTCACTTTTTGGTAGCCCAATGTCTGGCTCCTTGACGTGCATCCAGGAGATTAGGATCCAACAACTTAATTTTGCTTGTTATGCAGGAATAGTTATGCTTTTGCAGCACATTCCAGCATGAACCATAAGTTCTCTTCCTTTCCTTATACAAAAAGGAGTCGAGCAGAGGATGGCGAACTCTAGAGCCCCCACATTCCCACAGAATGTGCTTGTTAGGTTTCCTGATGATATCTCTTGCTAGCTAAGCCATAAAATTTTCGAATATATAGATGAAGTAAAAAAAAAATGGATAAAGCTTTAGAATCTTTAAAGAGTTGTACTTCTCTATCCTGCTATTCTTCCTCCAAGTAATATTGGTGTGAGGGCATCCCCTTAGTCTTACGGGGAACCAATTGCTTGTTAGCAACTGATGAGGATGCAACTTTTTGTCAGAGAATGAATTAAAGGAAGATCTGGAGAAACTTAATGAAATTTCAACTAACTTCTATATGACATCAAAGCAGAGTTCAACCCGATTATTTATTTCTGTCCTAGGGTAAAATTTTCATCTAAATTCTATATGAGCTTTATCAACGTTTCCAGTTCACAGAAATGGGTGTGTGTAGTATCTGGGGATTTTGTCGAGCAGTGGATGATCACCATAGTTACATTGTGTGGAAATGGGCTTAGATTGCAGAGATACGGTTTTACTTGCAGTGCTTGTCAGATTTTTCAATAAAAGCGATTAGGTAATGCTTTATTGGTGGTCAGGAATTTTTTATGTGAAAAGGAGGATAGAATTGCAACCTGATTTGAACTTATATCATGGGCAAGTTGATATTTGTACTGCCATAGGAAAACCTTTTAGAAATGAGATTTTCAGCTGTAAGTTGAATTCTGTATTAGTTTGGCATGTTATTTCTTACTTAGCTGATGGAGTCTCCCATATGCCTTTT
Organism: Lenwebbia sp. NSW1173648; assembly: GCA_029784005.1. Classification (NCBI taxonomy): domain Eukaryota; kingdom Viridiplantae; phylum Streptophyta; class Magnoliopsida; order Myrtales; family Myrtaceae; genus Lenwebbia; species Lenwebbia sp. NSW1173648. The sequence continues at coordinate 43,964,580 of JARCGZ010000001.1, forward strand.
GGATTTGATGGAGGAGGTTTCAGAAAGGCAGCCAGAATTCAAGAAAGAAGGATCTTATTGCATCTGCTCTATGTTCATATAGAGATGGATTATGGTATGACTACTTTCAGTCGATGGTATTTACTGGCTTGTTAGCTGAGTATATGAGTATTGACTAAGTTTTTTATTTCTGGTCTTCCATATCTAGCCCAGTTCTTCCAAGTATGCTTCTGGATAAAGCTGGTCCTTGTGTAAAAATATCCTCAAGAGCTGAAACTGTCTTCTGGCGTGCTGAGGTACTGGCATGCCATCTTTTAACAGATTTGGTGACCCTAATTATCGTTGTCGTTGGCATCTGACCTAAGTCTCTATCTGCAGAGAATTTTCTTCCTGAATGGAGAACAGGATCTGTCTACATTTCTTCTAGTTGATCTGGGAGCAGTCAAATATCCAACTTACAAATGCACAATTTCAGAACAAATATTCTCTTCTCAAAGTCACCTCCTAGATTATGACGAGGTCTTTATTTTTTTTGGTGCCACTATGATATGTGGGCTTTGATTGTGTTTATTACATGGGATCTGTACATGTGGCAGGCCATTGAAGTGGCACAGTTGATGGATGAGTCACTTGATGAGAATGACGCAAACCAAGTGTTAAGATGTTTAAAGATCGCAGACTCTCGTGTGGATCTTCCTTCGGAAAATGTATCTAGATCATCCATTTCGGGTTCAGAAGCTGCATTTATTTCACGCTTTACAGCTTCTTGGGTCTACTCCAAGGTCATTTTGTTAGGAATCTCCTTTCTTGAACGTGAACGTAGGTATGGATCGGACAATGAAGTCGATACTTGTTGCTTCCTTTTGAATGTGCGACTCCAGTAGTGAAATTTAGGCATGTAATTACTGTGGTTTTGTTAAGTTACTTCCATTAGTATGGACCTTAATAATTATTTGTGAAGTCCAATATCGTCATTATTAATGTTCTAGCAAGTTCAATTGTAACTACTTGAAGCATTGGTTGTGAGAAACGAGGAGGCCAGTATTAGTATAGTTGACAGTTGCATGTTTTGCCACACGTATTAGATCATAAGCTCCTAGTCCTACTGTTAATTCACTTTAGACTAGGTTTTGGCTGAATGCCTTTGATTCCATTTGGCCCCCTTTTTCTGGAGATTAGGTTTTGGCTGAATGCCTTTGATTCCATTTGACCCCCTTTTTCTGGAGATAAGCTGGATGCTTATTTTAAACCATCTTAAGGAGACTATTTTCATGCTTAGGTACCCAGATGCAATAAATCTACTGAAGCGGCTTTTAGACTGTTTTACATCTGATGGAAGGAGAGGATACTGGACTGTAAGGCTGTCAATCAACTTGGAGCATCTGGGATTCCAAGACGAGAGCCTTTCAGTTGCAGAGGATGGTCTTTTGGATCCATGGGTGCGTGCTGGTTCAAGGATGGCGCTGCAAAAGCGGGTTCTTCGCTTAGGAAAACCACCAAGGCGCTGGAAAATTCCCCGTTCTTTTGAGATCACAAAATGGAAAATTAAGGAAGTAATGTGACTATTGCTTTTTTAAAGAATCAAACTTTGGAGGAGTTTCTTCAATCATTAATGCCTCAACTGTGTTGGTTCACAGAACTTGATCTTATAGGCATTGATATTATTTCATTTGGTCCTTGATTAGGTTCATGTACTAGGGAGACCTTTGAACTGTGAAATGGGGAAAAAGAGCAGGTTCTATGGAGAAGATGGAGAGCAATGTGGAGTTGAGCAGCTTGCTCTACAGTATTATGCCAATGAAGGAGGTTGCTGGAGTGGAGTTCATACAGAGAGTGGCATTTGGTTGACCATTTTTGGGCTTCTTATGTGGGATATCATTTTCTCTGACGTGCCGAATGTCTTCCGCACCAAATTTCAGGTATATGAAATTACAAGTTTATTCAACCAACGTTGGACAGTTCATTTATAAAGTAATCATATGTGCTACCCTAACCTGCAACCAGTAGAATATCATTGCATGCGTTCAGAAAATATTCTTTATACGAACTTATCAGGAATGATTCTAAATCATAAGTTTTCTTCATATTAGTCCCTTTGACGATTGGATATCCTTTTCTCTAGACGGCTCCTTTGGATTTGGAGACAGACAGCTTTTATCTAGCAAGGAAGGGCCTTATAGAGACCCATCTGCAAAGTATTCACAATGGCCTGGCTGAGGAGATTCTTATTACATCATGGGAGTTGCGCGCAGGAACTGCTTGCCGTGGAGTTAACTGGGATCGGCATTCACTTTCAGAACTGCGTGCAGCTGTTACTTGTGTTGGTGGACCTTGTTTGGCCTCGCTTTGCCGGCTTCTCTCTCAGGATTACCATAGCTGGTCGAGTGGGATGCCAGATTTGTTATTATGGCGCTTCCACGGAGAATATCGAGGCGAAGCGAAGCTTGTTGAAGTAAAAGGTCCAAACGATAGACTCTCTGAACAGCAGCGAGCATGGCTCTTCGTTCTGATGGAATGTGGGTTCAATGCTGAGGTATGTAAAGTAACGCCTCCACCGCCGTCGGAGCCAAATACTCGAAATATCTGCTGAAAGCCCAAAAACAGGAATTGGGATGGAGAGTTCATTATTTATCTGTTTTTCGATTTATAGATTCGATTTTCATAGCTTCATAAAAGCAAGCACATTCCAGTTCTCTTGGAAAGTTGTTGCTATGATCTCCAAGTTGTAAGATGTATGGTAGGGCAACGTGTTTCTTAGGTTCAATCAGTAACACCAATTGTCAAAGCCGATTTCTATCCGATTTTATCTAAATTGGAAATCTTTGTTTTTTTTCTTTCCGTCAAAATTTGTAATTCCTATTCCTTTATTGGATTAGTTATGTGGTTGTATGAATACTGCTTTCCTTTTCATTATTAGCATTCCTCAACTGTAAGTGTCTTTGCCGTATTATCGTCTTAATTGGTCTTCTCCCCTATGAACAAGTTCATCACCATTGAATCTTGAAAACCAAGTAACACTCTGCTAATGCTTTGAATTGGCGTCCTTGAAGGAATCCCTTCACTTCCACTCTAGCCCTTGCTCTCCCTCTCCCTGTCCCTCTCTCTCTCTCTCTCACACACACATTAACGTCAACCCAACCTTTTTGTCAATAGGAGGAGTTAATCCTAAGAAAAACAAAGGGGAAAATTGATGGGGAAAAAGGGGAGAGAGAGAAATAATAAATATTGCCCAAAAGGGTTGCTTAATCCACAAAAGAGGCAAGTGAAGACAAAGGGGCCCACCAAAAAACCAAAGAAAAGCTTATAATATTGAATGGAGGGAATAATGACAAGTTTAATAATCATGTAATAAGAGTAGGTCTAAAACTCTGATCCAACACATGATTGGCCTCAGCAATGTTTGCAAATTATAAAAGAAGGGGGGGTGTTGTGAAGTTGATGCGGTTTAACCACTATTTCCAACCCACTCCATAATAATTCTCTCTCTCTCTCTCTCTCTCTCTCTCTCTCTCTCTCTCTCTCTCTCTCTCTCGTTTGGTGGGTTCTTTGCAATTTCTGCACGTAGATCATTCTATCTTGCTTTTAAAGCCAAAAAGGGTCATGTTATAACAGTCATATGCACACAACTCGCATCGCATGAAACAAATTAGTTCTTCAGTGTATCCGTTCCAAGACAAGAAGGGTGTGTTTGCGCTTGGTCCCCCCCTCTCTCTCTTTCTCCCGCTTGGTCATCTCGTGTGTCGGAGAGATGAAAGATCGCTCAGAACGATTCATGGTCCTTCCCTTCAACATCAGTTGCGCTTCTCTCTCCAGCGTCGCTGTGAGCACCACATGTCAGGAGAAGCAGAAGCCGGAATCACTCGACGTCGCCGCCATAGCAAGTAAGACCCCTCTCTCTCTCTCTCTCTCTCTCTCTCTCTCTCTCTCTCTCTCGCATCCGTACACAAAACACAATTTTGCCACTTTGATGCTCCAAATGGGTTCTCTTTACATCAACGTATGAGCTTTTGGGATGGTTGGTTGACTCGGTTATGTATCAATTAGTCTGCCATGCTATATGAATGAAGATTGGTTTTCGGTATTCGCTTTCTTATGTCTCGTGCATATTCTTAATCACCATTTCTTTGGGGTGGGTTATCGATCAATCTTTCAAGCACATACATCTTCCATGTTTTCCTTTCCGACGTGGGTGAGGCGATTTCAATGCATTCTGAAGACCAGTTGAGTTGAAGGTTAGCTCATATGTTTGGAAAAAAAAAAAAACACAAGTGTCCAAAAAACATACCATGTAAAATGCATTGGGATGTGGCACAAGGAAAAAGAATGTTAACCTCGTCGTTAATAATCTAGCCTGACTAGCTTCGATCAAATTTGAGAGGTATCGATCCGAGTCTGAAAGCCAATTCACGATATTAACTCGATAGCAACCCCATGGAAAATAACATTATGAAACAAGCATATGGGCATGTCGTGTTTTCAAAATGCACGAAATCTTTTTAATTAAGTGATCAAATCTTTATCATGGAGGTGTTTAGCAGCAACTGTCGTGTTGTATCACGGGCAACTGCGATTAATATTTAATAGGAAACTTGCCTCTGCCCTTTTGTCTTTGTTATTGTTTTTTGTATAGAAGGACGACAAAATGGTGAAGCTGGACCCTCCAAAGAGAGAGCCAAGGGCTATCATGGTCATGGCTACCCCACTTTGCCAAAACCTAACACCAACTTTGGATTTTGGCACAAGCTGAGGAGGAGCATCAAAAGTTTCACTCAATTATTTGGTAAGCACATGCACATGCTTGGATATAGTATTGTGCATAATTAGCCCCATGTCTTGCTAATGTTGACTTTCTTTGTGATGTGGAATCTTGGAAAATGGATAAAGATCATGTTGACTTTCTTTGTAAGTTTACCCATCGATAAAAGATTAACGCTTTCTTAATAAGAATCCGTCACGTAATTTTTGGGGTTAATACAGCACTATCTATCATAGGAAATTGTTGATTAATTATGTTCATCACTTTGGCCTCTCACAACGTGTCTAGTAAATTACCTAGATTCATGCCATTCATCAGCTCATACCTTCTCTTGCTCTCAGTTTACAGAGAAGAGGAGGAGATGGAGGAAATAGAAGTGGAGCTGGAGATCGGGCATCCGACCGACGTGAAGCATGTGACCCACATCGGACTGGACGGATCCACGCACACCGACCCGGTCAAAGAGTGGGAGAACATCAACACTCCGGAGATCCTCGCCTTCCCTTCACTTGCTTTGAAGCAATTCGAGTTCGCCATGGCCGCACAGACAAATCGTCGCCTCAGTACTGATCCCGCCAAGTTGTAATCGATACGATGTTGCTGGAAAGTTCCGGGTGCGCAATTCCCATGCATTGATGTTCTTGAGCAAATGTGGTTTGTGTATGTAAAGATCTAGGGGGGAAATTCATGTTTGCAAGAATACTGCTTTTATTCAGCTCTATTCCAAAGTGCTCTTTTTTTTTCTTTTTTTTTAAGGTAGCAAGTTATGACCACTGTTTTGTTCCCCCTTTTATGGAATCACGGGATATTCTTGATCTTTCAAATTGGACTGTCGATTTGAAGTTAAATTTTTTCTATTATGTCAGAGAACCCTCGCAAAAAGAATTTAGAAATCAATAACTTATTAAAAGACGATTAATTGCATCTTTAAATAACAAATTCATATTGAAAAAAATAAATAAACTAAAGTTGATTTATGATTAGGTCAATCTTTGTATTTAATAGATTATATAGAAACAAAACCCACTTTATTAAGTCTATGATTTCATATTGAAATTAATTTGCCACTTTTTTATCACAGCAAATCTATATATATATATATAATGTAAAATATGTCTAGTGTTCATACATTGACCCTTGGAAGATTTTATTTCTATCATGGTGATGGGGAGAACAATTTTTCATATGTATACTCATTGCACCTTTTCTTAAATAAATGTGAAACGTAGTAAACTTGAAATACCAACTTGAAAGATTTTATTTTTATCGTAACCGTGGAGAAATAAATAAATATACGCAATATAAATACGATAATCGATTTAGAATGATACTTTACCATACTCAATCCATGGATGAACTCAACGAGCCACGAGGGAAGCACAAATAAAAACGTTCTCATTCCATCATCAGTATATATTTTAGACCGGATAAATTCTTTGATTTGTGGCAAAATCATTTATGCCAATAAAAGCAAATTCAATAAAAAAAAAAAAATTAAAACTTCAACCGTTTATTAAAATAAAATAAAAGCTCCACGAGAGCCTATGTTTATATTTGAAATAAACTATACTCATAAATTATTATGAATTATATAAAAGTCACAGTTAATTAATTAGAATTGGGATAATTATTGGATAAACTTTGGAAATCGGAAACCAAAATTGAGGAGGAAGAGAAGAAAGAGAGGTTGTCACTTGCGCAGTCCAAATTAGGGTTTCTGGGTCTCTCTCTCTCTCTCTCTCTCTCTCTCTCGTTGCTCCTCTCTAGTCGACACAGAACAGCGCCGAATCCGCCGCTTCTCGTCGTCCTCCTCCCTCTCGCCGGCAGATTCAACGATCAGAGGCCTTTTCCTCTTCTCGATTATGGCGAATCGTAAGTATAAACACACTCATCTCTCTCTCTCTCTCTCTCTCTCTCTCTCTCTAACTTTTGAGTGTGCGTTTTTCGTGCATTTATCGCTGCAGCATCGGCGGCGAGATCTTTCCTTCAAGTGGCGTCGACCGAGGAGGTTGCCCCGCCTCTCAGAGTCGTCCAGATTGAGGGTCTGGTATGTCCTCCCTCCCTCTCTCTCAAGACTCCTTTTTTTTTTATACCCCCATGGAACCTTGAAATTGCCTATGAGCTATGCTACTACGCCGCTAGAAAGCAATTGTTTGTAGTGATGGGCCATTATATGCGATAATTATCATGGATGCGCCGATGGTTTTCGTGTAACTTCTTCATGTTTCTCGCTCAATGAGCTTCCTATTTGTCTCAGATGTAGTATGAATGTATGTCGGGCAGGTTGTTTTGAAGATAATCAAGCATTGCAAAGAGTTCTCCCCGGCTCTCGTCACGGGGCAGCTGCTTGGTTTGGATGTTGGCAGTGTCCTTGAAGTTACCAATTGCTTCCCTTTCCCGGTTAGATTCTGCTTTTAGTGAAATTATGTTCCCTTGTCCAATAAACGACTATCTTTTCATCTTTCTTTATTTTGCAAAAACCTGTCAGATACGTGAAGAAGATGAGGAGATTGAAGCAGAGGGTGCCAATTACCAGCTTGAGATGATGAGGTGTCTTCGGGAGGTCAATGTTGACAACAACACTGTCGGATGGTGAGTTCATAGCCTTCATATGGACAGAGTATTTGTCGGTTAATTAACCGCTGTGAATGCATAAATGTGTTGCGAGAGTAATCCATGCTGTGACTTGTTTTAGTAGGCTGTTAAGAAAATTTCTATGGTCATTATTTGCTTAACATAGATTTCCCTCGTCCCCAAGTGCCTACTATCATGTGCAGTGTGTTGAACGTTGTTTTTTCTATTGTTTTATAGGTACCAATCAACATTGTTTGGTTCGTATCAAACGGTGGAATTGATTGAGACCTTCATGAATTATCAGGTATCGTATTACTAGTTATTGGACTTGTATTTAGAAATTTTGTATCATGCCACAAGTCACATTTTTCAAATGTGTGAATTGCGATCATATCTTAGCTGGGAGGGTTACATTAGTAGGCTTTTAATTGAGATTATGTGCAATGCAAATGAAGCTTGAAATTAAGAAAAACCACTGAAAAGAAGATACATTGGCTGTAGATTTTGAAATGTGACCAATCCAAGTACAATAATAGGAAGCTTCTAGAGATCAATAAATTTGAGATGATTGAAAACTTGTTTCAGCAGCAGACCTGGAAGACATTTTTAGCTCTTACAACTTATTTCATGCATACGTTACCCAGTAAGTTTTTTAAAAAAATCTTTTAGGATGTGTGGTTTTATAATATGCTATAGGAAGGCTTCGGGTATCACATTTATGTTAGTTCATCTAATCTTGATAGGATTCTTGTTTAGGATGTCCTCGTTTTGGTTAAACATACGTAAGTTATCTTTGTTCGTAAATCCGTCGTTATGTATGGTGTGTATGTATCTTGCTTTGGTATCTTATTTACTTTTCTCATAGTAGATCAGTTGGACTTTGTCTTTTAACTGCCAAAATCATCTATGGATTTTGTTCTTTTACTTGGTTTCAGCAGTTAATAAATTGTTTCAATGGCAGGAGAACATAAAGAGGTGTGTTTGCATAATATATGATCCTTCAAGATCTTATCAAGGTGTCTTAGCCCTCAAGGCCCTGAAGCTCTCTGATTCGTTTATGGAACTGTATCGTAGTAATAACTTCACCGGAGAGAAGTATGACATTCTTTCCTGTATTAATTAGCAATGATAACATGAAAAGCATAAAACTTGTTGATGTGACATGATTTTCTAATTTTTTGCATAGGTTGAGGGAGAAGAATTTGTCATGGGTGGATATATTTGAGGAGATACCGGTAAGATTCTCTCCTGATGCTTATTTTTTGGAAAATAGCAGCTTAGCTTAGCTTTATGGTATATTCAATTGTGTTGCTCTTTTGTATCCTCTCCATGACGAAAAGTATGTCATTCTTTGTATCTACCATCAACATTTTATTATCGACTCCTATTTTCGGAGCAGTTGTAATGAAATGATTCTCAAAGATAGCGATGCAGCCTAATTTTTGCTGCTTGATTACTTTTGATGGACTTTTCAAAGCAACCAGCTGAGTGAGGCAGTCGAAATGAATCCAAGGAAGGTGGAATTATAATGAGGCAGCTCATCTAAGTAGTCATCTTATTGGTGGCTACAAGATGTAGATTAGGGCATTGGGATATTTTTTCCCCTTTATTGATAGGCTTTCACTGAGACTGTTGGTCCTTCATCTCACTGCCTACAGAGTCCCAATTTTGCTTATGATTGTTTGGATACTTCAACACCCAAGTCCACCTGCGAATACTAAAATATCATCTAGCTTAACGCCTGATATTGGAGCAATCACACAATCATTTTCCTGCATAACTCAACTTGATTTTCGATGCTTAACATTCCAACTTGTCATTTGAAATATTAGTCTGTTTTTATAATAGATGTTGGCATGAATGCTCAATGCACGGATGATGATTAACACCTCTCATTCTTGTCGCTGTTTCCTTCAATGTGCTGCTTTTGTTTGGCAGATCAAAGTTTCAAATTCCGCTCTCATCAGCGCTTTTATGACAGAGCTTGAAGCTGATTCACATGTCACTCAGGTAGTACTACTACTATACAGCTTGCTGTTATCTAAGGCTGCATGCGTGATGTTCCATTGAACTATCTTTGGTTTTTGGTTTTTCTGTAGAGTGATTATGACCGGCTGAAGTTGTCAAGCAGTCCATTTGTGGAGAGGAATATGGAATTTTTGATTGAATGCATGGATGATTTGTCAGCGGAGCAGCAGAAGGTTGGGTGCTTTGATTTTTTACCTTTATTGTTGCATCTCTGTGATTTAGATTTTGATAATATAACTTGAGTGTTTCTTTTCCAGTTCCAATTTTATTATCGGAATTTGTCACGGCAGCAAGCGCAGCAGCAAGCATGGCTTCAAAAAAGAAGGTAACCATTGGCAGAAGTTTCTCTGTCTTGCCTAGCAATCTTCCAAAACCAGTATTTATTATGTAATTGGCTTCGATATTATAAAAGGATGAAATTTTAGTTTTACTATGATTGCAAATTGTATGAGATGAGCATCTCATTTAAATCCGTGAGTATCAGGTCCGGGGTCTCTTTGCATGTGATTATCTTGGTGTCTGCCTGTCAGAGCAACTGGTGTTTGAAACTTTGAATGGGCAATGAAGAAATTCCATGGTTAGCTTCCTGGAGGTTTTTGATTTCTAAGGACGGAATATGCAAATTAATTTTTATGATGCACATAGTTGAACTGCAAGAATGTGGTAACTTCATAAAGGATTGCAAACCTGTTAGTGAAGTCTTCGCATGATCAGTGCCATGAAGGCAATGTGCGAGTTTGAGTTTCTTTTTCTTCTCTTTTTCTTTGATTTTGGTAATGTCCAACTTTCAATGGAGTATACAAAATCTATGTCAGAGTATCTGTAGAATTGATTCCTGAGTATTAGAGGTGGATACTGTCGTAATTCCTCAATACATTTGATCATCAGAAGAAGCTTGAATAAAGCTGCATAATTTGCATATTTTCTATGCTTAATTATTTTCACCGATCATTTCACGTCACATTTCATGAGTATCGGTAATTGCACCGTGTTCTGTACAGGTCTGAAAACATGGCAAGAAAAGCTGCAGGAGAAGAGCCCTTGCCTGAGGAGGATCCATCAAACCCCATCTTTAAGCCACTCCCTGAGCCATCACGCTTGGACAGCTTTCTTATAACAAATCAAATTTCCAACTACTGCAACCAGATTAATGGGTATGTCTCTATAATCAAGTAGGGCTTGTATTTGAAGGTGGAAATTATGAGGCAGACTATCTGTTTCTTTGGTGGTTTCCTTGTTGCTCTTATTATTATTATTATTATTATTTTTGGCTAGTTGAATGCACATTTATCCGCATTTGCGTCCCTTCTCTCTGGCATAGACTGTCTTTGGGCTTCTCTAACTTTGTTTTGTCGTCCATGGAAATGTAACAGGGTTGCTGGACAGAGCTTCAGCAGATTATATTTGATGAAGGCATTGCAGGAGAATTAATGAAAGATTGGAAGATGCCTTTGATATAATCAGAAGAGAACGTTGAGATATTTTGTGAGACAAAATAGAGAGCAAATCAGTTGCATGTTCTTTTTTATTCACTCGGTTGGTGTTGTATTCAATTAGTGGAATCTAAATTTTGAGCACTAATTATCGGAATTGCTTGGAGTAAAGTCGAATACACGATTGTATGCTGCAGCTTGGCTGGAATAGGATTTTCTTTTGTGTAGGGGATTTAGGAAAGACTTATAATTATCCATCTCAAAGGATGCCTTGAGTCTTCTTTTTTCGGTCCTCAGATTTTCTTCTCTGTACAAAAGAATGGCTCTCTCTTGTAAAGCCTCGACTGTATTAGTTGGTCCATCCTAATTGAGCTGCAGCCTTTTTACAATGGATTATGAAGTTGAAGATGGGTTTGAGACCATGTATGGCTCTAATAAACTTTCTTTTTCGAGGATTCAATTTACGAGGTATTATTCCTCCCAAAAATTACGAAGGAGTAGAGTTCACGAATGCTTGTGATGTCCTCCGCTTTTTTATTTCTACCATTTCCGTTCACTCCAATAACCCTTTTACGATGTTTCCATGTCAAATGGTCCACCAATTATCCAGGTAGCGTAAGTGTCTTTCGACAAAATCTGTCGGGAAACAAAGGTTCCAATGGGTGAGATGAGCTTAGCCTTGATTGGCCAGTCCAAGGTTGTGACGATCATGGTCGGCCGACGGTAACTAGTGTTAACGTACAAACAAGGAACTACTCGATTTCGAGTAGCTGTAAAGAGCTCGGCTCATTTAGACAATCCTCCAGCATGGCTCCATGTAACATTACAACGACATCAAGAGACCTTGCAAACAACACGGGATGCAATATGGGTTCCACACAAACTGAAAAACCAACTGCTCATATAGCGGGATATGCGCACAATGATTGACCATGGAAAAGATTACTCTCAAGCAATCATTAACATTCATTTACATTTTTCTGCAAAACGTGAGCTTTGAAATTTCTCATCCTGCTGTATCGGATTGTTAGGAACTAGAGCTCAACCAAAAAGGAAAAAAAGGCATGGGTGTTAAACAGGTCCGCCTGAGTTAATATGCATAGTCATAGAAAGGAGTCGAGGTATCTGTAGGTGTGCCGTCTATTATACTGAAGCAGGCTGGCATAAGTCCGATCCCAGATACCGATGTACAGCGACTCATCGTCTGGGCTCAAGGAAACGCCCGAAATCTCCCCGAAAAAGTCGATCTCTTGTCGCTTGTTATAGTCCGCTTTTGTACTGTACACGTGCACAAAGTCCGCGGGCTCAGCCATCACCATAAACTGGCCATCAGATGAGAATTTGATCGATCGGATGGCTCCAAGGTTTCCCTTGAGACTGGCGATTGGTGCTTTCAGGTTTCTTATATCCCATACTCGGCAAGTCTTGTCCTGATTCCCCGTGGCGAAAACCCGTCCGTCCGGGTGCCATGCTGAAGCGAAGGAGTAATCTTGATGGCCAGTTAATTTGGCGACGCTCTGGAAATTATAAAGCGGCGAATCATGTTGTCAATTCAATGCCACATCGTATTAAAATATTTGCACGAATTGGAAATGCTTTTTACCTTTCCATTTTGTGCGTCCACCAGCAACCCATCTAAGTGATCACCGACGACAACAGTCAATCTACGATCTGGGCTGATTGATGTATGCTGCATCAAAAGTCAAAAGTACTTAATAAATCAGGACAGCCTCATGTACATTGACTTTATTAACTTAGGTCCCACAAACAGACCAATACCTTGAGGATTTCAAATTTTTCTTTTGTCAGCAAGAAATCAAATTATATCCAAAACAAGAACAGAGTGCAATCAGGAGCAACAAAATACAACAAACATTTGAGATTATTATCTGTAACGCCGGTTTTACTTAAATTGCTATCAATATGTTGAAGTATTGTCCCATATCGCTTGACAACGGATCCTAAATGCTCTTTATATTCATGTGGTCTCCTTCTGCCTATTAATTTAAGCTTTTGGGTTGGACATTCTAACACAATATCTTTTTCAGAGAATAAATTACACATAAATTTGCCAATTGATGCACAAGCAGAGAAGGAACAATTATGACGATAAGAAAGTAAAGAAGAAAAATTGCTCCAAATAAAAGGGTGATATCCATGCATCCAAGATTGCTTCGTGAAGCTTACATTTACGGGCCAAGGATACCGCAAGTGATTCACGACTTGAAATCTCTCCAGATCATATTCTCTTATGCTACAGTCATTATTGGCTGCCATAAAATGCATCCCACCCCTGCTGAGGAAGACGAAACGCTTAAACTTTTTCTCAATGTAAACAAGTAAGAATCACGACGATGTTCAAGCACTTTGTTACCTCAGGCTGTCATAAATTTCCATGGCATTTGTTATTGCATTATCATCATATGTGGTCCTTGTGCAGAAGCTCACTCCTTTTCTGTCCAAGCGCTGCAAGCACGAATTTGTCATTAATAGTAATGGCAAATTGTTTGTCCTGTAATTTATCACAAAATGACCCACCGAGATATGCTACATTGGTGCAAAAGACAATTAGAAGAGGCCAATACAGAATGAATATCTCAAAAGAGGACTTTTCTTCAGCTTGTAGATAAAGAGGATCATTTGGTTAAGGGTGACTTAGCCAACTTTAAACACATGGGAAAGACAGGCCATGCATAGTGAGGAAATTCAGCTGGCATTACTTTGGGACTCACCAGTCACCTCAGAAGCTGCCTCATAACATCATATGAATCACGTAAAGTACAGATTTATTTGTCTTAAATTCATTTCTCCAATATTTCCATCAACTCTATTTTTTTTTTTTGGGGCCAGACAATATCCATCACCTCAAGATCACTAAATATCTGACAATCTTCACATGTAGTGTGTTCAGTGCAGAGTCATTCCTTGCAATTTTCCCAACGATAATAATAATAGGAGCTGATTCTACAAATTTATGATAATCAATAAAGGAAAATGATTCTAATTGCCTAATTATGAACAAGACAGGCCATACAATGGAAGAGGCACATTAGTTCAAGATTGAATTTGTAGGATCACCTTTTAAAAGATGCAGTTGCAGAAAATTTTCCATCGGTGGAAATTTACATATCATAAGAAAAAGTGAAAAGATTATAAGAGAAGAAATGAAAAAAAAGGTTACCTTACAGAAAATCTCTCCCTGGAAGCCACCTGCTACAAGGAAATTATCCTTGATTGCCAAAGTACTGATCTGTGTCTGCGTAAAGCCTTCCAGTAGATTTCCTGCATGTTTCTGCGGAAAAGTAACTAAAACTGTTAGATGTCATCAAAGACGAGCCTCTCATTTGAAGAATGAGAAAAGAACACTGTGATCACAAACTAATATAAAGGAAAATCATGCATGTGCCTTCTCCAACCCTGATAACAAGGCAGGCAGACCTGAAGCTGGCGAGATCAAATTCTTACCTCGGTAGGTTGTACATGTCCAGAGAAATTGACAATTTCCTTCAAATTGAAAGTCAATGAAGACCAATGCATGACTGAGTAGCTCGACATCAGATAAACGTCATGTTTCGAAGTAGCCCACACTAAGTTTCTGAGCTGCAGGTTATTAAAATAAGTTAGGTATCAAATCAAGTAGGAAAACCATGTATGTAGATAGATGTATGTATATGCAGGACAATGATGTGAAATTCCAGATTGCCCCAGACACATTCTGTTAGACCAATGGACACTTCAGACCACCAAGATTTCTATCACTCGAATATCCTTTCTCTTTTATGATTTTATCAAACATAACAAGCAAGAAAGATTAATGAATTTTTAAAATTACGATGTTTTCCCCCTCTACTTAGTTAATGCAAGCTCAACTATTCACTGAATATGGCAAGCAACAAAAAGTTCAGCAAACTCCAAAATATTATGTTAGAAAGACCCTTTCAGACCAATGAGTAATACAGAACCAGTTCAGAAGAACTGATTTGCCAGCATTTTCTTCTCTCTTTTATTTATGTAACTTCCTGGTGTTTTGCAGCTCGCAGGAAAAACTGTAGCTGCAAAAGGGAAGACCTCGTAGTCAGGGTACAGCTTAGGAATCGACTTTGTACTCCAAGCCTTCTATATCCCACTTTGACCAACATGACAAAGCAAATTGGAAATGTAACTTAAACGGCAGCAAATTCTGCTTGGAATTACAAAGAGAAGGGAAGAAACAGCCTTGCAATCATATCCGCCGCTTCCAAGACACTTCACCTGAAAATGAAGTATTGTAGGCTTAACTACTCTCGTGTTGTAAAAGAAATCATAGTAATTGGCGCCCTTCTCCACTTGTTTGTAGTCCTGGATTGTCACAGCAGAACTATTTAATATATGGCTTTTTAATTGAGGAGTCAGAACTAAGAGTACGTAAAAACGAGATGGAATTTAGGATAAAAAGTGAACCTTATCCGCAACATCCCCAGAGACCAGCACATTCACATAATTTTTGTACTGTTGAATCCTTGTTAACCTGTAATTGTCTCTAGTTATGTTCAGTCTCTCCCACGGAATACCCTGGATGTCTTTCCCCTTTCTTGCTTGCACGGCAGATGTATCAGTGATCTTAGTGAGCTGCTCAAAATGAATACAAGGAACAGGTATTTAAATAATAGAGCATGAGACGCGGAAACATGAGGCAATGAGCAAGTGACCGGAGATAATTTAACAGAGATCAAACCATGTCATATGCATCAGGATTGTTGCCACCAGCTCTACCATTGTTCTCTTCATCCATTTCATCGAAAAAGTCAGCGTCATCTCTCTCCTCCGCCACGTAATCTACTTCGTCCACTTGATTGGACATGTTCAGTCCCTCGTTCAATGAACTGTGTAGACAACAGCACCACTACCTCAAAACTAAAATTAATAGCTCATTGCATGAACGACAACTGTGCACTCGAAGATATAACTCAAGCAGAGAAAACATACAAAGAGGAGGAAGACAACTATTCCGCAAATGACAAACAACTCAACTCCTAATCACCTCAATCATAGATTCTTCCCCTAGGCAGAAAAGTGCAACTTTTACAACATATAAACACATACCAAAAGAACAAATATCAGCAACTGTTATGTATTAGCAATAGCTGTTAAGATTGAAGAAACCGAGCCCTATTGCATTCTTCAAAGCAAACACTGCAGAGAAAATAAGATACCTCATTCACCACGCACGCGGAATGAAAGGGCACAAACTACGAAATCATCGCAATATGCAGAAACCGAAACCCCAATTTGAAAGCGAAAAGACGGAAATATGTACATGTTTAGCCGCACAATGCATATACAATTACGTGTCTATTTAGCAGCCAAATGTTTCATCAGAAAGAAGGTCAAACACCCATTATCAAAACGAAGAAGGAACTGCAGGGCGAGACACGCATCATTAAAGGCGACGAAGAACTTTAACAAGCAAGGACAGCTCCCGAAAGCGATGCGACCCACAAAACCAAAAGAACAAACCACAAAGAAAACGTGGAAAAAGGAGCTCCATTCAGACCCAGGACGCAAAAGGGAACAAAAAAAATTGGAACTTTCACTGTACGAGAAGGAAATAGCTCCAAGAACAGAGAAAAGAGGCCGTACCCAAGATAAACAGAGGGCGAACAAGCCGAAACAGAGAGTACAAGAAGACGGGCTCGGCCGCTCGGCTTCAACCACGATGAGAGGGGGGGGGGGGGGGGGGGGGGGGTGGGTTGGGGCGTGAACGCGATGGCGATGATGATGATGTTACGGGTCGGCTAAAGATGGGGTCGTTCAAGAGCTCGATGGGGGGTATGGTCACGCAACGCAAGCTTTACACTCGATAGCAATCTCTCTCTCTCTCTCTCTCTCTCTGCGTCTCTGAATGCGTGCGTGCATCTGGGTTCGTGTTTACGTGTGCGCATGAGAGAGAATGTTTCTGGTATTCTTTATCTATTAAATTATTCGAGAGATCGAGAGAGAGGGAAAGAGACGAACCAGAACAGAAGAAATCGCGGTGGAAATGGATTGATGAGCGACGGACAGGAGTTCGAGCAGAGCAAAGACGTGATTTTTACCTTTGTGATGAACGTCTGTCTCATCAGTCATCACGTAGCATTCCGAGTTGGGCCCGGGGACATCTTCGAGGAGCCGCCTTTCCCAAGATCCTTTACGAGACGTATCTCCAACACCCCAATACCGTCGGATCTAGAAACCCGTAAATCTCGTCCGTTCATCGTATAATCCTTAAAATCTTCGTGTGTTACGACATCTTGAATAAGCATTGCGAATGGAAGATACTCCGTATTCTGTGATCATTTCCGTATTTGTGAATATCCCTGGATCCTTTTCTACTATATTTAGATTATTTGTTTCCACGATGATTCGATTAATTTACGTGTACCAAAATTCGTGCTTTATTTTTTCTTTTCTATATTCTCACATCGTGATCGTGTCAATGTGTATGGAGTTACAATCCATTATGATCCAATGTCTTTCTCTCGATGGACAATAAAAAATAGAATATTGCCTCTTTTTGAACGCTCTACTTTTATTTCTCTTTTCTTTTAACATGTTTTTGCGAGTGGTTAATGTTTATACAGGCCTATGACTTTTTGGTGATACAGAAGAATTGAATCAAAGGAAAGCCTCTGAATATTCAAAAGGTTAGGACTTAGAGAAAAAGGAGAATGAGAGGGAATACAAACACAAAGGTAGAAAGTTATTTACTCAAAGGCCAACTTGACTGGTCCAACTCGATTCATATGTTGTCTTCTCCACATTGACATTTGTTTTTTTTCCCCCTCTTATAGAAAAGGTACAAAATATAATAAAAATGGAGAAAAATGGGCATATCGAATTTGTTCCTTCCTAAATTACTCTCGTCGAAATCTTTACTTTTAATTTCTTTTTCAGTCAAATAAAAAAAAAAGGACATGTGGATACAACTTTGAATTACTCTAATCAAATGTGAAAAATGTGTATGAGAATAATCTTCTCTCTCTCCTTTTGGTCGAATTATAACTGAATGTCAAAGCCTCCTTGGTCCAATTTGGGTGCCCTCGTGTTAAAAGTCAGAGCTTTATTTTATTTTAATTTTGTTTTTCTTTCACTAGCTTACAAAAGTGTTCTTGGTACGGTATTTCCTATCTATGATACTTTTTGCGAGATTAGCTTTATTTATAGTATTTAGATTTTCTTTTGTTCGATTTGCTAATTTGTTTAATCACGGGATCGTTAGAATTTTCAAATTCCTGTTTTTTTTTTTTTTTTTTTTTGTGTTTTGAGGAAACTAATAATTTAGTCACTTAAGAACTAGGGAGGTTTTGTGGCCAGTGATCCATACATAAAATTTCCGTTTATTCATTTGTTGAAACTAGAACTCACTTTTTGAAGAGAAAAAGACAGTAAAAAATGGGTTAACCGGGCTAGAATAGAGTCGGGTCTAGATTGATCAAATCTCAACCATTCGAAAGACCCATTTTATGACTCGAACTCGTATTTCGAACGGCCCGAACATGATCAGACCCGCCCCATTGCCAGGTCTACTTAGTATAGCATGTTTGATAGAACATTTTGTTCGAGGAAGCTTACTTACACTCTAGAAGAAGTTAATCAAATTGCACAATCCTAATATAAAACATTGACTTTGATTCCTACACATGGTATAAAAGGAGCAATTAAATAAATGGAAATGTGGCATTTGACTTTCGTTGAAGTAATTAGTTCGGATTTTGTCAATAATTTGAGCCAACTAACTTCAATTCTTTGACTCACCGGTCGTTTTCGTACACTATATTTTCATAAGTGGGGAAGCTCTAGTTGCAGCATGTTCTTATTCATTTTTTAATATTGTTGTTCTAATTTTCATCTACACATATCCTGTCCCATCTATTTTATGTCTTGTAAGAAAGTGGAAAGCTTCTAACAGTCGGAAGCACCACCAATACATCCGACCATGCCAACTACTATTTCACGACTGAGACTAAAATTACAAGATACGAATTTTTTTTTCTTTGTTCATTAGAATTTGTAGAGGAAAAAATTAATGTTAGCAAAAAATGATATCATTATACGGAGTGCAACGAAGCCATAAACGTTTCGCCAAGTCCAATTTAATACAATGTGATGTGATCAAATCCTAGCATCGCAACCGATGACATCTAGTGCCAAAAAGTCGTACGTCTCACCTAATTAAGCACGTCACCCACTTACTCTACTCGCTAATTATGAGAATCATTCAAACACACGATTCATGTATTATAAGAAATGAAGAAAAAAAAAATCGAGTGTTAAGTAAATAATACTACTTGTCATCTTCCCCTTACATCTAAAATGGGTTTAATGTGTTTCAGTTGACTTAACATTAATTGCTATTAACATAGTTTAAAATTTACCAATTTAATACTGATAGAATCGAACTTGTTGAATTAATCCGTAAGCTCAAATTGGTCAAGAAGAAAAGTTTCAAATCAAAATGTCAATAGGTTTCAAATGATTCAAAGCTCTAATCGCCAATCAAGAGTTTCCAAACTAAATTCCTATGGCTTCCTTTTACTCAATTGTGTTGAATAACCATCTCCAATTCAAACTATCCACAATCATATCCATAATCTCCAATTGGAGCTTATGTTCATGTCTGAACTTTATTTTTTTTTGGGTGACTTACTATAAATTAGTATTTTTCTATTTTTGGTCGGCGAATTACATTTGCTGAATTTTAGTTCATGGAAAGGAGATGACTATCATCATTGTTCTCGTGAGCTTTGGTCAATGAGGTAGGGCTGTGATTGTGGCCCAGCCCATCAAGTGCTTTGGGAGTTGGTGAAATGATTGATGGCGTTTAAAGCGTGCCACGCCATGGAAAGTTTCTTATATAGCACGAGTTCTCTCCTCGAGGAAAATGGCAGCAAAAATTCACGTTGATTAGTAATTACACTCGTTCAAAAGAAAACTTGGAATTGACTAATGTTAGATATGAACAATCTATATTGGCTTAATCCTAAACAACCTCCAAATATATATATATTTGCTTAATCCTAAACAACATCAAACTTAAGCTCTTGTCGCAATTTTACATTTTATCTCATAATAGACCTTCAACTTTAGGTTAAATCTCAATTCTACCCGAAATTTATTTTGTTCCATAAAAAATCCTCGACATTAGGTCAAGTCCAAATTTTACCCTAACTTTTTTTTTTGTCTCATAAAAAAAAACCCCTCACTTTTTGGTTTAGTACCAAAATCTATTCTAAACTTTTTCTAGTCTCATAAAAAAAAGCACAACTTTAGGTCCAGTTTCAATTTTACTCTAATTTTCCTGTCTCATAAAAAGATCTCCAACTTTTACTTGAGTTCTAAATCTACCTCCATTAATCCTTCGACAAAGTCGCCCTTAGTGATTTTGCACTCGGTCTTCGATCTCTCGTGCTTGGGAAAGTTTCATCTCTCGTAGTCAGAGAGCTCGCGCTCGGAATGCTTTAATAGCTCGTGCTTGGGAGTTTTCCATTTCTCGGTTGTCAACGAGAAATTTTGGGTGGAGGGTTAGTGGGTGTAGATTTGTGACTCAAGTGAAAGTTTGTGATTTTATGAGACTGTAAAATTTTTAGGCAAAATTGGGACAAGACTTAAAGTTGAGAGTTTTTCATAGAACAAAAAAAAATTAGGGTAGAATTAGGACAATACCTAAAGTTAAGGATTTTTTATGGGACAAAAAAAAATTTAGTGTAGAATTGGGACTAGACCTAAAGTTGAAAATTTTTTATGAGACAAAAAATAGAACTGAGACAAGAGGTAAAGTTGGAGGTTTTCTAGGGCATTAAGCTTATGTTTAATATACTAAATGATGTTATACATTAAAAGTCAGCACTCGAATTATGTGACAAATATAACATCAATGTACATAAATTATTTCATCAATCTTGAAAATTATGTATTAGATATATTATTTGTGTTGAATTAACCTGTCATATTGTGGCAAATAGTAGAGAGAGAGAGAGAGAGAGAGAGAGAGAGAAGTCTACATGTCCTCCCAAAGGATCATATCAAAATCTACTGCCTAGGATAATTACTAATTATTTTGTGAAAATCGAGTAAGCAAAGTGAGAAAGGAATTTTCCCAAATCACACAAATGTTTGAACAATTTTTAAAATATAAAACAAAATAAAGCACGAATGATAGGACTAGTGCCATTCTGATAAGAACTATCCCACTCTTATCCGAGTATGAGTAGTTGAGAAAATTTGATTGATGACAAAGATACAAGCAATAATTTATATTTTATTGATACTTTGATGGGTGATGATGATCGCTCTCTTTAAGGTAGTATCAACCCCACTATTGTTAGGAATCGGGTTTAAAGTAAATATACTCTAGCATATATATAGCAAAGCCACACAAACAAATTGTTAACATAATTCAAAATGACATATCTTTTACCTAATGTTTTTTTCTCTCTTCATCATTTAGGAAAGACAAGAAAATTTTAGGATAGCAAACATTCTCTTGAATTCCTGTTAGATTCGTAAAGAGTTCAGCAATTACTCGTTACAAGTTATTGATATAACTCCAAAATGGCATCGTGGTATTCATTTAGTCCCTAGACTGTGTGAAAATCGACATTGCGCATTGAACCACAGTCCAAATAATTATTTTTGTTATCATCCCTCATCAAAATGCAACTTGCTTGCAATTTCTTTGACATAATTTGCCTCACGATCTTGAGAACCTTCCTCAATTCAAATGTGTTTTATCATATTATCCACAGTGAGGTTCTCAATCGTGTGGAGAAGTTTCTTTCGATAATTATTCCAAGTTGAACGCAATTTTGAAATAATTGAAGAAATTTGAAAAGGTTCAAAAACTTAAATAATAAGGTCTTTGAGTTTGGCAATATGTATTGAAGTTCCTTCATTTATTTAGAGATAGATTTTCCATTAATCATGGTAAATTCAAAATATTTTGTAAAGTAGTAAATTTATCAGTACCATATTTGTTAGTATTGTCTTTGGTCTTCAAGGCATTCCAAATATATTTGGGATTTGTATAAGATCGAAAAATCTCATATAGACGATATGCAGAGCATTGATAATTCTTTCTCGGCACCTCTTTTCATCATCCTCGTACCTTTTTCTTGTGGCTTTGATTTCATCAAAATCATTGTCTTCTGAAGCATGAATAGTGAGCAAGTTGGAGAAATATTGTCTTTTCAATGGATTAAATTAGTACAATCATACGAAATCAATTCGCAATCTGTAAAGATTGCTCAGATAGAGAATACTTGATGCAGCCAGTGTCTCCATCTCCATAATGATAACACCATAAAAATTGTTGAGAAAATTTGATTACTGATGAAGACACGACTAATATTTTATAGTTCTTTGATGCGTAATGACGATCACTGTCCTTAATGTACTATTTGCTCCAACTATTGTTTCTGTCGGATTTAAAGCAAATAAACCTCTAGGATGTACACCAAAATAATAGAGAAACGAGTTTAGCAATTACTCAATTTCTCTCTTGAAATGTCATCTAGAATAGGTTATCAAACTTGTGTGAAAAAAGAGAAGGATATAGAATTGTGAAGAAGAGAATGTTTTGAAGAAAAGAAAATTGTTAAGAATAACACGTGATTTGGTCCTTTTTATTGATTACCAAGCAACATGTTTCTTGGGAATATGTACCTTATCGAAACCATCACCACTGTTCAGAACCAATCATTACTTCTGTTGATGTCAATAATTACTTCTTTTCATATCCAACAATCACCTTTTTTCGTGTCCAATTCAATCTCTTCTCTCAATTATTTATAGATTACATACTATATCAACAGGAGCCAAGTAAAGTTCGTTCTTGGGGCGGAACATTAGGCAAAGATCCACAAGGTGGGCTTGGAATAAGAATCCGCGTACTTTTGATTCGGGTGAAGTCGCGTTACTTTTAGGTTTTCAACATGGGAAGCTTCTCTGAAAGAACGATGCCCATGCCTAATTCTCACAAATTTCGAGCTCATGTTGTTTAGGAAGTAAGTTAATCAAGATTTGAGAAACGAACTTAAGGAACTGTCGCGCCTCCTGCGTGGGGTAGAGAAATATTCCCTAAAAACCAGTTTGGCAAAATTCCTTGGCCTCTGTGCGCTCGGATTTGACCTCTCCCTACCACCAAGTTGTGATGGGGACAAAGGATTGCCAATTTCATTCCATATTCTATCTAAGCTTCTTTTCTCTTTTATCCTTTTAAATAAGGATTGATGATATCATCTCCTTTGGATAATACATGCATCCTGTATGTTGGGCGACATCAACCATCTGATCAATAAAGAACGAGGGGGCATCGTTGGTCCTTAAACTTTTGTCAAATGTCTAATCTGATCTTTAACATTTTTGTTTAATACCTGACCCGCATAGAAGAATGGCTAGTCAATTTCAAACATACCTCAGTCTCCTTCGAACTCATCGATTTGATACTTTGGCATATTTGGAAATCCCGCAACAACCTGGTGTTTAGAGCTCAAACCATGAACCCCGAGAACATAATCGACTCAGCAATGGCCGCCCTTCTCTCCCCCCCGGCGTACTGAAGATTAACGTTGCCAGATCTTTTGTAGAAGAAACGGGGGAGGGAGCCATTGCATGCGCGTGCTGAGACAGCCAAGGGCGGTTGATTGACGGTTTTGCTCGATCGGTGAGAGTTTCTTCGGCGATTCCGGCGAAGCAACAGCAGTGCTTGAAACCGTAATGTTTTTCGAGACAGAGAAGGAATTGAAGCTTGAACTGAAAAGTGACTGAACTGATCTGGTGCGGACGATCAATGAAGTAACAGATCAAGTCAGCTGGGAAGCACATGCGATTATCACTGAAGCCCAAGTTCGTGCAAAGCTATTCCGAAATTTGAAGATGGCCCATTTGCAGGAGAGAATGTAATAAGGTTGCGGATTGGGTCGTCAAAGCCCACTGCAACAAAACTTTGCCTTTCAAGTGAGTCGCTTATCCCCCTACCCGTCTTTTGGAATTGCTATGCTCTGAAGCATGTATCTTGTCTACTCAGACTTTTACTTAATGAGAATGCAAATCTTTATTCGACAAAAAAGAAGAAGAAAAGCCCCTGAATTAAAGTCCTTTAAATTCACGTTGGTCCTTTCCTTAGAAGGCTTGGCAAAAGTGCTTTCATGTGCATAAAATTAGAACTAATCTTTAGTTCTAGCCAAAAATAATTAAATCATTTTTCATGTTTAATTTAATTTGCATTGAATTGATAATAGACCAGGATGAGTTTAAATTGACAAGCGACTGGAACAGAATTGGAATGAAAATTCGGCTAAGGTATTTCATGGGTGTGCTGAATTTTATAATGGGTCTTGGACCTAATTTTTAATTAAGATCAGCCTGTTTTGCTCAATTAAAATCGAAAAGGCTTTAATTAATTGATCCAATATCCAAATGAAGCCTAATTTGAGCTCGGGATTGCGCGATTGAGCCCACAAAGAATTGAAATTTTCGGCTAGCCCATGAATTCCCTAGTGCTGAAAATTTCAAGCTATTTTAGAAGATTAGGACTCTTAATTTTCAGATTTTATGTTCCTACAGTTGTTATCCTATCTAGAGTTTCTAAACTGATGGCCTCGATTAAATCCTGCTTGTTATTAACCCTGGTTTTATATATACTACATTATAATGAGGGTTAAAGGGGTTGGACATTCAGAACTTACGTAAAAAAAAAAGTGAGAGCATTGAGAGAAAGAGGGAGCACACGACCAAGAGAGTTCCCCATCATCCTCCGCGAGCAGCCCTGCGCAGCCATCCTTGCTCCATTTGACCGGCGCCCATGACGATCCTGACATCTTGATCTACCACCAGCCGCTGACGGTGCGACAATCTGACACCTAGAGCTACCCGTCCAAGCCCCTCAAGTTGCTGTCCCGTAGCTCGTGTTCCAGCCCGTTTAGCCCATTGCGAAGGTGCTGTCCAGTAGAGTTCTCATCGCAAATCACCTCGAGTTTCATCCTACGGATCAAGGTAATCCTCATATACTTGTCAAGGTTGATTTAAGGTCAATTCTTGATGATTGCACGCTGTTTTGACATATCATCAGTGCCGTTTTGATGCTGTATAAGTGCTGTTTTCATGCTGTTTTTGTCCGAATCAAAGCTGCTTTTGCATCGTTTATATCACTAACATGTGCAGATTTTTGCGGGAGCGTTAAAGTAAGTATTTTGCTTAATTTTAATGCTGTTTCGCATAGATTCGTGCTGTGTTGCTTGCTGGTTTTTGGGCGTGAATCATCAAATTCTTAGAAAAAATTCATGAAAATTTTTGTGCATTGAGAACCCTAATTTTTACCATGATTTTCAAAATTTTGGGGGTTAATTGGACATTATTTTTAGAATATTTAGAAAGGGACTAAATCTAAATTAGGAAGATATCTTCCTAATAGGCAACGAATTTTAAACTTGGAGAATCTTTCCCGTTGCCATTCGAGAATGATTCTCCGATTTAAATCGGGAAAGATAGCAAGCTTGATCTATTGCCATTTAGATCTGTTTCGTTATCTTTCGCAAAGCCGATTTTGGATTTAGTTTCCTTCCTCTCTCTTTTTCAAAAATTATAAGAAGATGGGGTTTGATTTGCCTTGATTGGTTTAATTGCTATCTTGAAATATCTTGTCTGATTGGATATTCTATCTGATATGAGTTTTCTAATAGACTTGAAGTTCCTAAAAAATTTAGAAAGATATGGTTTCTTAGAAATTATATCCAAATAAATCTTTAGGAAGATAAAGTTTCCTAGAAACTTCATCTGATTAAGTCTATTCTGAAAAATGGTAGTTAATAGGATCAAATCGAGGATATTCCAAATGTGACCGAAGATTGCATCTAAAAATCTAAAAATCTCAAATAAAATTCGACACATCCATGCATATTTTCCAATTTTATGATTGCATATCCTGCACATTCACTTCCATATCTTTGAGCATCATATCTTGCATTCATATTTGAGAAATCACTTGCATATCTTTACCTCATGCATATTTTAATTGCTAGAAAAGGCTAAAAAATCTGCTCACTTGTGGTCTTGATTGCATTAAATTTTCGAGCATCATTTGAGCCTTTCATCCTTTTTTTGAAAATTAGCATATAGCATCCATCCATTCATATTTTTGAGTATCACCCATGCATTATCCATTTTTTTTTTCGAAAATCATGCATATTATTTCTGCATAATATATCTTGCATTTTTGCATGTCTCACATGTCGCATGTTCGTGTCATATTTTATTTTGCCATATCTAGCATGTCATTCATATTAGGTTAGTCTAATTTGCATGATTGAATTGTTTAATTGAAAATTGCGTGCTATCTAGGGTAGATACAATTTTCGCATGTCATATATAGTCTTGCATGTTTAGTTTAACCAATCGCATGATCGTTTGCACGTTGCTTTGAATGTTGCATTAGTTTTATGTCATCTTGCATATTTAGCATAGCCCTTGCATGTTACGCATTGCATTCATCGTAAATAAGTGAAAACATACAAAAAAAAAAAAAAAACCTCACTTGAACTTAAGGAAAAATCAACCAAGTTTGAGTTGCCGATTTAGGATATTCCATGGAATTAAAGGTACCGAAAGGACATTAGTTTCGGTTAACTAGCGTAATCAAATCTCCGAATCCCCAATCTCTGGTTCGTAGAAGTAAGGTGTTTCTCCCGATACCTTACTTAGGTTTTCTAATCCACCCACCAAGAAGTGATTAGTGGCGACTCCAAATATAAATCATTTGAACATAACCTAAAACTTGAGTTGCGATTTAGTAGGGCTTGGGAGAGTCCGTATTAGGCTAGTTACGAATCGGCTTGGTAATCCATTAACCTAAAACTACTCTAAATGATTATTTTTAGGTCGCGACAAGCGACCTTAGCCCAGACTTGTGGCGAGGATCACTAACCTTGGCCGCCCACAACTAGACATGATCATGGGCTTGATGAATGTAGATTTGATGGGACCATTACTGACTGTTCTCACGCTTAGCTGGTCTTTTTGTCTAGCACTAAAGATCACATTAGATCCTATGGTGAACATGAACTCAACAGTACTTTGTTCAGATGAAAGATTTAAAAAACAGTGAACACAAATTGTAGGTTGATTTCCCTTTCTATGTGTATTGCATAGGGGTGAGCACGATTCCAGGGTAGAACCGAAAATCGGAGAACCGAACTGATGGAAACATGGTAGGTTATGGGTTCCAAGTTCGAAAAATTGGGGAATCAGTTTCGACGGGTAGATTCCAGGAGGTGGAACCTGGAATTTGGAACAAGTCTTTGTGATTTTTCTTATTCTATGTCTTCACGCAATCCCGCGGCATTTCATGGCGTCCGATGATGATTGTATAATTTGGAATCATTAGTTTGAGCTTCCATTTCCGGCAATTTTCATGACCGAGACTTTTACGTTATGAATATTTCATATACTTCGTGTGTCTAAATATGAGTTATAGTCAGTAAACTGTAGAAGCAAATGGTGGTCATTAGAGGTAATAATTCACTACAATAGTTCACTTAAGAATACACGAGGAATCTGAATAGACTCTGGAACCTGTACAGGGTAGGTTCCGGGTATGCATGGTAAGTTCCAGATTCCAAAAAATGAGGAACCGATTTTGACGGGTAGGTTTCAGGTAAAACCTGGAAGGAAACTGAAAACGCTCGTTCCTAGTATTGCACTTGAAGTGACGTCTTGGGTTGGCTTTGGCCCACCTTCTTGAGGAAGGCAAGTCATCCATACCGAGAACCGGTTTGACATAGCTGTGATATAATATTAGTTATTCTAGATTGTGATTGTGCTGTGAAGTGTCATAACTTATATATGTCGGGTGAAATAGTTTCTTAAAACTTACTATGGGAAGTGATTGCCAAAAGCAGTTTTAAAGTTACAGTAGCACTTTTTCGCAGCTGAAGCTGCCAGCATCTGGAGAAGAGAAAAGATATCGAATCTGAACCGACCATGCATGTTTCTCATTATTTAGAATAATGAAGATTGCAGCCTTCCAAAAAAAGGGGAGATTTATTAGCTCGTGTATGATGCGAGAATAAAAAGGCAGCCATCTCTTACCCTTCCACAACAAAGATTCTCTCTTTTATGTTCGGTGACCATGGAAATCAGAAGCCAAATATAGCGAAATTGAGGCGTTGCATACAATGTCTGAAAGGAAAAGGAGATCAAGACAGTCACTAACTTCGTACCAGATACTCGCGGAGGGACAGGTATATGTTCCTTCCCTTGTTGAGGAGAATATGTTCTTGAATCTTGAGCTGATAAATACGATATCGCACAATGTTTGGTTTCAGCCACTAATGCAACAGTGTCTCGCACATTTCCTAGTTGTGTACATCAATTTCCTCTGCTGGATATCAATAGATCTTGTTCCTAACAGACACAAACACTGCGACATGCTTAGGATCGAATCCGAGCAGACATAGCCAGAAACCTGTCCGAGAATGTGTGTGGGGAAGCAGAAATGGTGGAGGATCAACCATGAATTCTCTATATGTGGATGAGGTGCCTCTATCTTGATTTCTCGACGGATCGCTTATCGTGACATTGCAAGTGATTATGTGGTCGGCACGAATTAGATGCCTAATGCTACATCCGATGGCAAAGGGAAGTTTCAGCTACTAGTCTAGCTAGAAAAGCCACAGATCCTTCTTGAGGTTCCGGACTTCAATTCTTTCTCCATTATCGATCATCGCTTACCTTAGATCTGAGGCCGGTGATCGTGGCCTCCATTAATGGTTGACCGATAATGTCTCAAACCGAGGTTGTGGACCTCTATCGGCATTGAGGTGGAGGTTGACGACCTTGAATTCCATGTTGCGTCATAGTATCTCAGAGCTTTTGTATTAGAGAGATAGAGGGGAATAGGAAATATTAAAGCTAAAGAGCATTATGGAAACTAGTGATGGCGGCTCGAGATAGAGTGGCAATGTCGGCATAGTGTGGTGGATGGAGGTGGGCGGCCACTCCAACGAGGTGGGCGGCCGCTCTAGGGTGGTTGGCAATGTGAACAGAAAGGGAGAGACGTGGGTGACTGGTGAACTGTGCTTTTCTGCATTTCTGATGGGAGAAGACCTCTCATTGCTAGGGCTTTTCAAAATTGTTACAGTTGGATAACTACTACACCCACGAACAAGATATTAGAACTGATGGGATAGATTGAAGATGAAGCACTCATAAACACTCACAAGACAACTCACGAAGAAGACGAAAAAGCTTTTACTATACTTATGTATTTACCTCAGTCTACTCGTAACAAAATGTTTACAAGACATGCCTTTATATTGGCTTGTTACATGACTTTTGGTCTACCTTTAGAAACATGAATAGTTATGATACATTTACAAGACATCGAACAGACTTTTGAAAGACTCACTAATAATGACTATTAAAAGCAACACTACAATAAAGACTTATTTTGATTCGTGCATCCGTCTTGGAAGTTGAACGGACATCGGCAACCAATCGACAACTTTGGTTTATTTTCTAACACCCCCCTTAAACCAAATTCTCTTTCTCTTCTTGTAGTTTGCTTTAAGACAAGTTTGTCTCAGCCTCTTTCTCTTATCCTCTAGTTGGATATCAGGAAATTTCTCCATTAGATTTTTCTCTAGCTCAAGCAAATTCACCTTTCTGAGCTGCTCTTCGTTCTCTGAATCTCCTCGCATTTCTTGGACATTCTTTATGAGAGTTTGGAGGCTCATTGACTTTTGGTGGGCCCATCGGCGGATATGAATGCCTAACTCTCGACATTGTTTCTTCAAGAGGGTTATCCCGATGTTGAGCTCCTTTGTTACACAAGTTATCGGCATGTAAAAATGTTGCGATATTTGCTCCATCCACAACATTCTGTTATTGTCGTGGTCATCACTTTTGTCCTTCAAGCGTCTCTTCTCACCAACTCCCACTTCATTGTGACCATTTTGTTAGTCATTGTTATGGAGTAGCAAAACACTTTTCTTGGGCTCGTTTTGTGACCCATCTCCTCGAATATCACAGCCTCATTTGTAGAATCATTTGGAATATCAAGATCTTCTTGAATAGCATCATGAGGGTTGTGCTCATAATCAAAACTTTGTGAACACAAAGTATTAGATGAGAAGCTTGTGATTAGAGAAGAAGCTTCACAAAGGCTCTCTAGATAATCAAATGGCAAACAATAGTTCCAATCTAGCGCTGCATATCCGATTCCAAGGAAAGCAAAATCGTGACATGATATAGTACCTTTGCTTTCAATAGGAATTTTGAAATTTTCACCGAATGAGATTTTCTCCTTGATTGTCACATTTGCCTTTTGTACTCCTTGATGTATATTGTGAAGGAACTCTCATTTCTCCTTAGAAGTAGTGACTTTCGAAACCTTCTCTGACATAGAATTATCTAAAGCTTGATAGATGATCGACAAGGTATATTGATCTCTCGATCGGACCTTCTCCAAGGCATACCTATGATTTCGAGTCAAGGTGGCTTTGTCGTCAGGCTCATCATAGCCTGACTTGAAAACTTCCGACACGCCATAGGCACCAAGCAGGGCTTTCATTCTAACAGCTCAATTACCATAATTTTCTTTGGAAAGATGAGGGTATTAAAGAGGAAGGTGAGTGTTTGTTGAGGCCGTGATCACAAACCTTAAGCTCTCATACCAATTTGATGGGCTAAAGTACACCGCAAGTGTCAAAACTTGTGTACGGCGTGCACTTTAGCGCCAAAACTTTCAAAACGTTCACTTAAGTGCCAAGTTCGGAGAAAATCATGCACTTCAGTGTCAATCCAGCCAAAATCCAGCCAAATGAATTACGTGGATTTTACAATTTATTTTATTATCTTATGTGGCAAATTTTTACAAGCGGCTGCCACGGTGGAAATCCGACGTCGCTTGTGCAAGGGCAGAAATGAAAAAACAACGTCGTTTGTGTTATGATTCACAAAGGACGTCGCTCCTTCTCTCTTACTCTCACTGACTACCCCTCTCTCATGCGAAGGAGTGTCTGTCTCGTGCACGCCGTGGAAATCCAGTCGCTCGTGGACTCGCCGCCGTAGCTCGCCGTTGTTGGTCTCCGGTCGGCCGTCGCTGTCGCCCGCTCGCCCTCGTGAGGTACGCGTCTTCTGTCCCAATTTGAAAGTTAGACCGCGAGGTAAAATTAGGGCTCTAATGGGAAAATTAGGATTCGGAGGGAAAGATTAGGGGTGATATGGTAAAATTAAGGCTCGAAGTTGATGCGTTGGGGACGTCTACTTGTTTAATCACAACCTCTGGCTTCAGTTTCTTGATGAAGGAAGAGAGTACCTTTCGATCCCTTCAGTCCCTTTCGAAGTTGATGTGTTTGGATCCCTTTCGATCCACTTGTTTAATGACTAATTTGGATGCCTTTGTAGACTAAAAATATTTTTTATTTGCTAGGAAATAGTGAAGTTAATGCCGTGGGGACCTCAAATTCTTTAATGTGAAACACTGTCCTGTTGCTTTGTTGACACTACACGATAAATAATGACTCTTTAATCAAAAGCATGCTAATGGGGACCACCATGTGAATTTGTTGTACTTTTTGTATTGTTGTCCCAAAAGCTGATACATTTATTGACTTTTTTTTTCTTTTGGTGTAGGTATGGACAAGAATCTTGTTGCTGTCATTGTCTGCTATGGTGGGGATTTTGTGATTGGCACCGACGAGTGGGACTACGAAGGTGGAAATGAAGGAACCATTTTCCTCGATGTAAGGACGTCTTTGTATGTTTCATTCGTGAGGGATATAGTGCACATTTTAGGCTGCAAAGTAGGTAAATTGCTTTATTGTGCTCTTAGGAAGGGCTTGAGGGTTGGGCTGAGACAATTATGGGATGAGAATGAGTTTAAGGATTTGATTTATCACTATCTTCATGGCAACGAAGCGAAAGTGTATGTCGACAGTAACAGCGACGATGAAGATGATGATGATGCTCAACATGAAAACGTAACTGAAACAAGAGAAGTAGGCCTTGATTCCACTTCTCATGGTGGGGATGATACTATTGTAGAAGGACATCAGGAGTGGGCAGACAGGGAGGATTGGGAGGACAGGCAGGATTGGGAGGAGAGGGAGAATATGGAGGACAGGGGGTAAGCCATATAGGTGATGAGGCAATCACTGGATTAGATTGGCAAGTTGCACAATCCAGTGATGATGACGACGATGATGAAGCTTTGGAAAATGTCAGTTTTCTTAAGGGATGACGACGACGATGATGAGCTTGCACGATCAAGGCAAAACCGCAAGGAGTTTGCGAGAAAGAAAAAAAGTAGCCTTTGGAGAATTAGAGGGAACTGGACCAGTAAATGGGGAACAAGAACCTACACTTGCTACACCTGCTGGTGCACCTGAAGAAAGTGGCAGTGACGACTGGATCGGTACTTTCGAGGATGAGCTTGAAGAAGAAGAAGTAGCCGCACTTGTGCGTAGAAGGAAAAGTAAGTATCCTTCCTATGATCCAACTGTAGCATGTCCTATTTTGTGTGTTGGTATGAAATTTGAGGATGCGAAACAGTTCAAGGATGTTATTGTCAAGAACTCTATTGCTGAGCAGAGGACTCTTGAGTTTGTTAGAAATACGAAGAAGTTTGTGAGAGCTAGATGTCCACAACGTAATTGTGCATGGAAGATCTATGGCTCACTGAGTAAGAGGAGCGAGTCATTCCAAATTAGGTCCTTCCAAGAGGAATATACGTGTTCAATTATTTTTTACAATAAAAGGGTAATGAGTAAGTGGTTGTCGAAGTACTTCTTCAACATGATCAAGGCCATGCCCGAGATTAGGGGTCCTCACTTAAAGCAGCTGGTGAAGGAGCAGGTAGTGATTAACGTGTCGGCGACTCAGTGCAAGAGAGCCATGTATAAGGTCATGACAACACTCATGGGTCAGTATAAGCAAGAATATGGCCAGTTTGGGATTATGCTTACGAATGTAAACTTCAAAACCCACTAAGTAGAGTGTATGTGGAGGTTGTAGAGAGGCCACTACCTGATTTTGGGACTGTATTTGATAGGTTTTATGCGTGCTTCAATGCATGCAAGCGGGGATTTTTATCTGGTTATAGAAGAGTTGTAGGATTGGATGGGTGCTTTCTAAAGGGTTTGTGCAAGGGAGAATTGTAGGTTGCAGTTGGTCGAGATGCTAATAACCAAATGTTTCCAATAGCTTGGGCTTTTGTAAAGATAGAAAACAAGGACACTTGGTCCTGGTTCCTAAAAAATTTGATGGCTGACTTAGAGATGACCGACGGGGGAGGTTGGGCTCTCATGAGCGACCAATAGAAGGTAATGTCATTGTCAATTGATTCTTTCTAAATGTTAATTGCATTATGTTGTAGTTTTCCTTCTTCTTACAATTATGTCTTGGTTTAATATTGTAGGGACTTGTTCTTGTATTGGCTGAGTTGATGCCGTATGCTGTGCATAGGATGTGTGCAAGGCACATATATGCAAACTGGTCAAAGAAGTACAAAGGGGATAAGCTGTATTTGCAATTATAGCAAATTACAAAGAGCACCAACATTGCTGAATTTAGGATAGCCAAACTAGGCTTGCTTGAGCTGACTAAGGATAGTTTCGAAGCGCTATTCGACACTGAAGTGAAGCATTGGTGTAGGGCCTTCTTCAGAGAGGAATTCAAGTGCGATATCATCGATAACAACCTCAGCGAAGCTTTCAATGGCAGCATATTAGCCGCTAGGTTCAAACCAATCATTGCCATGCTTGAGGATATACGACTTATGGTAATGACTAGGCTGTGCAATAAAAGAGATGAGGCTGGGAAGTGGACTAGAGTATGTGGTCCCATGATTGCGAAGAGATTAGATGAGAACTTGGCTGGTAGCAGGTTCTGCCATCCAATTTGGAATGGCGATGATGGATTTGAGATCAAGAAGAATGACGACATGTATGCCCACATGTTGTTTCTGCCATCCAGAACCTGCAACAAAACCCAGAAGATTACCTAGCTGATTGCTACAACAAAAGGTCATAGCTTGATGCGTACCAATTCATGATGCAACCCATTAGAAGTAGTAAATTCTGGGAGCCAACAAATCGTGATGCCCCTGCACCTTTGCCACTAAAGAAGCAAGTAGAAAGGCCAAAGCGGAGACGAAGAATACAAGAATGGGAGATTTCAAGGCAAAGGATGACTAAGGCTGATGCAAAGATGACGTGCTCGTATTGCCATAAGGGAGGCCACAATAAGAAAGCATGTAAACTGAGAAAGCAACATGAACCAGGTGAAGGGCCAACAGATGGACAAGTTGGACAGCCAACTGAAGTGCCAACAGGAGGGCATGCTATACAGCCACCTCAAGGGCCAACAGGAGGGCATGCTGTATAGCCACCTCAAGGGCCAACAGAAGAGCGTACTGGGTCTACTATTCAACAAACGAGGAGAAAATATCTAGTAAGTTGTACATTGTTTATTTGTCTTATGTTATGGCCACTTGTTTAACCTCGTTTCCACACTTCAGGTGAGAAGAAAGGCAACAGTAGAGCATGCTGCCCAGCCACCACTAGCACCACCTCAAGGGCCAATAGAACCTGCTGCACAGCCACCACCACCACCACCCTTAGGGCCAACAGAAGGACATGTTTCACAGCCAACTAAAGTGCCAACAATAGGGCATGCTATGCAGCCAAATGAAGGGCTAACAAAAGAACATACCGAGTCTACTGTTGAACAAACGAGGAGAAAATATCCAATAAGTTGTACGTTGTTTGTTTTTCTTGTTTTATGGCCAGTAGTCTAACATTGTTTCGACACTGCAGGTGAGAAGAAGGGCAAGAGTAGGGCATGCTGCCCAGTCACCACCACCACCACCACCTCAAGGGCCAACAGAACCTGCTGCACAGCCACCACCTCCACGACAAACAAGAGGGGCTCTTGGGAAGAGGTTGAGGGAATATGGTTATGGCCTATTCCAGGACGAACGTACTGGAATGACTATCTTGCACCTAAGTTTGGTAGGACTTGTGCATTTAATTTAGGGTATTTCAAATTTTGTAGCCCATTTACTTATGTTGTTATGTTGTTGTAGCTTGGAAAAAGCTCATAGATGCTTATCTCTAAAGGTAACTCTACCCAAGAGTCAATGGCTGTGCCAAAAAAGAGATTGACAAAGAAGAAGACAACAGCTGTAGCTCAAAAACAGCCATCAAGAAAGAGGCCAGCAAGGGTTCCACCTCAACCAAGCCCATAAAGGCTACTTGAAGAACCAGAACCTGCATATGTTAGAAAGAGTGCTAGGATTTTGAACCAAGTGAAAAAGCCATTGAAAGGAAAAAGGAGCTAGGGGGTTGTCAGTGTCGATTGATTGGGAGGGAGTGGAGTGGATATGTTAGTATTAGTTTTTTGTTGGGAACCACAATTGCCTGTGTGTTGTTGTTTTGATGCCAAGGACATTGTTGTTTATTCAACTTATGTAAACTCTAAGTTCAACGTTAACGGAGCAATGTGAAAATTTTCAATTATTCTTTTGCTATTTACATTACTGTGGTGGCTGTGCTTATTGTGTTGGTGGCTGTTTGTGGCTGTTGTTGGTGGCTGGTTATGCTTGCTGGTTGTGGTGGGCACATGAAGGTGGCTAGTATTTGCTGGTGCAGGTTATGGTATTGGAGGTTTTACTGATGCACCATTTGCTACTGTAGATTTTGGTGCACCAATAAGTAGGGTGCATATTGTGAATGGACCAACAACTAGCTGGTGCACCTTGGTATAGTTTTGGTGCACTAGCTAGTTACTGGTGCATATTGTCAATGCACCAAGCAAGTTGCTGGTGCACAATGGTACTGCAGGGTTTGCTAGTGCACAAGTTGCTGGATTGGTCACATCCTATTGCAAGTCAGGTGGACCAGCAAGTTGCTGGTGCACGAATTGGTATTGCAGGTTTTGATGATGCACTTAAGTGATCACTTTCATAATAACTTGACACTTAAGTGATCACTTTCAGAACAACTTAGCACTTAGGTGATCACTTTGACAATAACTTGGCACTAAAGTGATCTCTTTCAAAGATAATTGAAACTTAATTGATCACTTTTTAACCCCGACTGGCACTTAAGTGATCAACATTTATAAATTATGGCACTTAAATAATAATCACGAGAACCAGCTTTTGCAGCAAACCACCAACCCAATTATCTGCAATATTTGTAGATGTTTGCAGCAAACCAAACAGCTCCATTGTATGAAACCAAACATCTCAACAAATAAATGTTGAACAATACACTTAACAAATTGTAAGTTGCTCAAACAAGTCAACCACTAAATTTGAATCAAGCAACAAATGCAGCAAACCAGCAACTTCAGCAATCGAGCAGCAAACCAGCAGCCCATTTGCAGCAAACCAGCAGCCACATTTGCAACAAACCAAACAAGTGAAAAATTAAGCAAATAGAGATTGACAATACATAGTTAGTCCAAGACTGAGCAAAAACTAAGCAAACACTACATTACAATCTTCCATTTCCAACAAAATACTGCAGCAAACCTCTTGATCCATACAAAAGTCATCCATTACTTATACATTATCCAATACAAGTACATATCCAAGTGATCTTCACCTACGGTAGACTGAGAAACTTCCTCTCATCACACACCTTACACTTGATCATTAAATAAGCTACACAACAGAACAAAAATACAATTAACGTTCGATGACGCTTTCTTTGCCTTTTCATCATTGATGCTTCCTTATTCATTTGATTGGCCACATATGTTACAGCCTTTATCTCAGCTTCCCTTGAATTGACATCGTCCAACTCGTCGTCTATGAATGTAGGTGGAGGTTCATGCTGTCTTTCAAGAAGCTCCAATATCACCTCTGTGGCTTGGCCGAAGAATTTTTTATCAACCCATTTGAAATATTTGCACTTCGACCCCTCTCTATACCTGCCATATCCATGGAATCTTCTCCCCGGATTCAATCGAGTCCAAAATGTTCTTCTTGGACTCGGTAACCCACAATAACAGTAAACCTCACCATCCTCTTCAATTGGTCGAAACGAATTTGAGCTGCTACTGAAGCTCCTTCCCTCCATTTCGAAGTACGGGCTGTTAAGCTTTATGGTTTTCAAGCTTTTGTAGACATAAGAAAACAAAGAGAAAATGGCAAATCACTTGTTTTCTGACCATAAAGGAAATAAGATGAACATCAGTTAGCAAAAACCAGACAAGAAAATGGATGCCGAACACAAACCTTTGGAGTGCCTTTGCAAGAATGATATGATGAGGGGATCGGAAGAAATAGTCGTCGAATTTCGAGCGGCTTGGCGAACCGAAACCGATTACATTGTTCTCGTTCTTTGTCTGCTTTGGGGCCAAACCAAAATAAGGACTCAATTACAATTCAGCCGGT
Source organism: Lenwebbia sp. NSW1173648 (assembly GCA_029784005.1). Lineage (NCBI taxonomy): Eukaryota > Viridiplantae > Streptophyta > Magnoliopsida > Myrtales > Myrtaceae > Lenwebbia > Lenwebbia sp. NSW1173648. The sequence goes on from JARCGZ010000001.1 coordinate 44,001,766, forward strand.
TAGGGTTTGCAATTTAGGGTTTATGATTGGGCGAATTGACCTTGAACGACGTTGTTTGATCTTCAAATTGCTGAGTCAGCCTCCGGCGAGCTACCTCGTCCGAAGTTTTTAATGTAAAAAATCCACATAGACTTTCCGGCATGCCACGTATGCTTATGATCGAACTTGGCACTGAAGTGCACGATTTTCAAAAAACTTGGCACTTAAGTGAACGTTTTGAAAGTTTTAGCACTAAAGTGCATGCCGTACACAAGTTTTGGCACTTACTGTGTACTTTAGCCCAATTTGATGGGATAGATTGAAGATGAAGCACTCACAAACACTCACAAGACAACTCACGAAGGAGACAAAAAAGCTTTTACTATACTTCTGTATTTACCTCAATCTACTCATAACAAAATGATTACAAGACATACCTTTATATAGGCTTGTTACATGACTCTTGGTCTATCTCTAGAAACTAGAACAATTACGATACATTTACGACTTTTGAAATACTCACTAATAATGATTCTTAAAAGCAACACTACAATAAGACTTGTTTTGATTCGTGCATCCGTCTTGGGAGTTGAACAGACATCGGCAACCGATCGACAACTTGTTCACTGAATCGACAACTTCTCCATTTAATCGACAACTTTGGTTTATTTTCTAACAAGAACTCTCTCTTGATCTCAATCTCGACCAAAGATAGATGGACGATGAGGCGGCCTTTATAGTGAGGTCCATTGTCTTTGAAGCGAAGGTTTGGCAATCTCGACTTCAATGTTGTGTGAGCGAATGGGCGAGTGTTTAGATCGCGTGTATAGAGAGATCATGGATCATATAAGAGTTAAAAAGAGCATTTTCGTGGCTAGTGGTGATGGTCGAAGATAGAGGCACCGCATTTCGGCTGCTATTTTCTGCTTATACGTAGGTGATATGCATATATGTATCCCATTAACAAGAGAGGTCTAGTTGGAAGAAGGGATACTGGAAAACATAGACGGAAGACTTAGGCCGCGTTTGATCGTCCGGATTAGGATTGGAGATAATAACATAAAGTAAGATCGAAAGTCCTCATATTATACTCCGAATTGTAGAAGATCCCACCATATGTTTAGTGCAACTTAAGATAGGTTTAGATTTTTTTTGAATTTTTTTTAAATCCAATGATGTCGAGTAAATATATAACACTGTTAGTGGAGTTTCTCATAGTGTCTCTAGCATTAGGGTTCTTCTATAGCTAGATATACTAATTCTAAGGATTTTCTTACAGAGAAAAGAGTACGCGAGTGTCCGTAATCCACTGTGAGATTAATAGCTATTCTTAGCCACAAAAAGAAAAATTAAAAGTTATTGTGGAGTCCACTCTTTCAAGAATTTGTGGTCCACAACATGTTACTTTCATAGTCACTCAAAAACTATTATGCTAGCAAAAATTTTTCTCATATTAGCTGTTTGTTTACGTTATGCTATGCATGCTAATTGGCAATTGCTGCGAAAGGTTGAACTTGGGACAATTTGATCATCCATCACATTTGGATGAAAGAGCAATCGACACTTGTAACGTATGCATAAGGCAATTCAAGAAATTGTTGAAAGGCCAATTTGAAAATTCGAACGATAAACCTTTATGTCTCAAATACAAGAGCAAGTTTGCTTATATATACTTTTCGTAAATTGCCAAAACCGAATGTGTAACAGATTTTAGCCATGAACAAAACTGCTCATTTTCTTACAAGAGGGTGACCGAATCCCCAAGTAAACGACAATGTTGTCTTCTTCTGTCGTTAGGATTGTTTCTTTTAGGCGGAGTGGTGTCCTTGTAGGCTTTTGATGAGGGACCGGGACGACGATATTGTCCCAAACACCCCGAGGACGCAGCCGAATCCAATGAGCATCACGTTCAGAACAAGGATCGGCTTCGACAGGCTTGGCCAACATATCTTGGTGTAGAAGCCGCACGGCAGGATCATGCAAATGCAGATGCTGACCAGCGATCCGGTGAGTCCAAGCACGTACTCGAAGTACGGGACGGAGAGCGCAAGTGACAGGATCACCAGCAGCAGCACGGAAGCCACTGTGCCCCGCACGGCCATCCGTGCGCTGGAGCTCATCGACCACCGGACGAGGCAGCGGTCTAGCTGGATGGCGAAGGGCGCGAACTGGAGGGCATACTTGGTCATCGGTGTCAGGACCGTGGCCCACAGGGCGACCTTGGTCACGACGAAGTCGCGCGGCAGGCTGAGGGTGATCTGTGAGCTGACGCCGGGGCCGAACATCCTCGCGCCCATGAAGGCAAGGGCCGTGTACAGGGCCGTGACTAGTGCAAAGCTCACAATCGATACCTACAAATTAACAAAAGCCGAAACTTTTTAGTAGCGATACCTACAAATTAACAAATTTCGAAACTTTTTAGTAGCTTACGAACGAAAGAAAGTGATGTGTTTTCATACAATTATACACAAGAAAGCAAGCTGTAAGTTCGGTGCAAGTCTTAATCGTTTCACCTATCGGGCAATTGAGTCTTCAAAGTTAAATTTGATCAATGAAGTCTTTTAGCATACCTTGGTGAACTTGGATGGGTCCTTCATGGACTTATACAAATCAGGGAAGACGATATGCCCAGCATAACTGAACACGTAGAGCCCCGAAATCCCCGGGATGTTACGGATCCGAAGCGCAGGGATCTCATGGTCCAGCCTGACCCCGCCGAGAATGGCAGTCAAGACCACCGAGGCAAAGATGATGAGGGACATGAGGATGCCCCCGAAAGAGATGAAAGAGATGGAGGACAGGTCCCCGAGCCAGAGGCTCGGTAGGGCGATAAGCACAGCAATTACAGTCAGGAGCTGCGAGCTGGACATGGGCGCCCACCGGGCGCCGATCTGTGCCCCCGAGAAGATGACACTGAGGTTGTCGTGGAGCGAGATGGTGTAGGAGACTTGGGCCATGAAGATCGTCAAGTATACGAAGGTTGCTGCTATGACCTTGCCTTTGGATCCATAGGCTTCTTGGCCAATGTCTCTGTAGCTTCTGGACTTGGGGCTCTTCTCCAGGCATTTCCCAAGCAAGTGGGAGGTGTAGGTACATATTATGCCAAGTCCTATGAGCAGGAATGCAGAGGACCACCCTCCATTCTCTAGGGCATATGGTGTTGATAGCTGTCCCAGCCCTGACAAGTTTGTCGATTTTTAGGGTTATGAGTACGAGGATAAGTAATAATCTAACAGATTACACCAATCATATCAAAAAGCACTACTAAGCCGGCTCAAAAGTACCAAGTTTAAACAAAGTTTATGAACTGCGATTAGCTCTGCCCTCCACATCATTTACAGAACGAGTATGTGCGTTTCTTCTAGCTTGCGAGGAAAAAAAACGAAGAACGTGTATGGACAGCTGAAGCCTATTCATTCCATAAATAGATTTCAAGTAAACACCCGTGATTATATCTTAATATCGTCTCGAAACGGTCTCTCAACAGATAGGTAGATATTACGAAAGCGTGCTTGGACCACGACAGGTATATGTTACATTGACATATATCGTAAGGACTTTAGACGTTACTTTCGGAATATTCTTTCCCTCTTTTCCCATCCGCGAAACTTCTAATAAAACTCAAGCGAAATGGCTTAGGAGACATGGTATATATGTTAGGACATAATTATATGAACAGTGATGGAGGGACACTCTCGGGTCACCTATGAGCATGCCAACCATGTTGATGACAGTATGAGCAAAAGAGCTGTTGGCCCCCCCTGCATTTTTCTCCTCCCCCGCCTTCGGCTTCGGCTCCGCCGTGCCCCCGCCGCGCTCGCACCGGCAGGCTCTATTCTCCTCTTCCGCGCACGACTCGCAGCCGATGCAGGGAGGAGCAGCTAGTTTCGCGCCCTGCAAGGACTCCCTGGTTATTTGGCTTCCGGGGAGGCGGCTCTCGATGGACGTCCACAGCTTCGTGCGCATCGCTCACAGCCACCAAGCAAGAGAGTCTCAGGTTATGTAATGGTTCTACGTTTTGCCTCACTGATGAGTGCGGGAAAGGGTATGGTGTATTTATAAGAGGAGGGAGTGTGCATTATTCTGTCTCTGTGTGTGTGAGCGAGAGAGAGAGAATCTAACACAAGAGAAGTTGCCAACATGAACCAGATGCTTATATTCTGAAATGAAGAGTGCAATCAACTCCTAAATGTTTCGGAATAATGATCTCGAATCCTAAGCGGTTGGAATATGATGCAGTCAAGTCTTACCGTCTGCTCGGTTTCGCCGACGTGGGACACAAAAAATCCCATTTAGTTTTTATTTAATACTTCGGACAATATGTGGCGGTGATGCGGCGACATGTGACAAAAATTAGAAGAAGAAGAGGTAATAATCAAGGAAAAGCGAAACCAAAAATAATAAAAAGTAATAAACAAAGCCAAAAAATAAAGAAAGGGAGACAGCATGACAACGTGGCACTTTTTTTTTTCTTTTCATTCTCTATGTTTTTTTAGCTTTTATTTTTTAAAAACTATTGGCCTATTTTTTTTTTGTTTTTTGTTTTTGTTTTTTTCGTGTTGCCACATATGGCCAAAAATTATTTAAAAATGCCATGTTGTTGTTGGTTTTTCAGCGCAAGTCAACCAATTTAGGTGAGCAGGCCAATTCGATTGATTCCAAAGTTTATGACTTGATTACGTTTTTTTTTAGTCGTTTATGATTTAAGTGTACTTTTTTTCGGTCAAATATTTTAGACTTTTTTTCAAACTTGTATTTAGGAGTGCCGAAGATACCGAATTGAACCGAACTGAAAATTGGGTCTCATTTGATTCGGTTCAGGCTGAATTTTGAGTTGATTTTTTTCTTCTTCTTGTTTCCTTCGCCGTATGAACTTGCTCGCCCGAGTTTGCCGAGTCAAAATGGAGGAACGGACCTCACCCGACGAAATCACCCCTTCTGGCCAGAGACGAAGTGGCGGCAAGGCACGGCGGGGGAATCTCTCTCTTCACTGCCCCATTGCGAACTCTCGAGCAGCGAAGCATCATAGCATGATTCTCCATTCTCATCATCTCCCTAACATCTCACGAAACCTCAAACTCTCAAGCTATGACAAATCCGGCCATGCTCACTCCACAAAGCAACAGAAATCAGAACGAAAAACCAGAATCCCGCCAGCAAGATTCCAATTTCAACAATTTCCCCACTAATGCACTGCGCAGTAATCACGCAGTCCGGCACGATACTGAGTGGAGGTGGACTTGTTTATTATGTCCTTTGATAAAAGCCGATGGTCCCGATCGGCTTTGGGGCAGCGAAGCAGAGGCCGCTGCTCCGGCAGCTCTCCCGCAGGTGCTTCCGGAGCTGAGGGATGGTGGAGAAGGTGACAGCGGTCTGTGACAGCACTCGCCATGTACCGACCCCGTCCGACGAGGGGGGGAGTGGTTGCCAGGGCTAGAGGGCCTAGACAAGGAGCGGCTCATGGTAGGCTTCTAGCATGGCGAAGGGAGCAGGAATGAATCGAATTGTGCACCGAACAGGGGGAGAGCGATTCTGATATATATTTATGTGTGAAAACTGGAATTAACTCACAGAGTCGCCTTTTGACGTAACGGCGATACTTACCTTTGGAACTTTAAAGTTAAGCGTGCTCATGTGGGAGCACTCCCAGAATGGATGACCTCCTCGGAAGGTGCCCACATGTATGCCAAAGGACAAAAACGTGAGGCTCGGTATGATACGGTCAAATCGGATAATACCTTAGTGAGTTAATCAAGGCTGTCACACACCACTCCATGATTCCAGAGGGGAGAGAGAGATAGCACTATGAGTGCCTCTTGTGAGGCAGAGGGTGCGAAGGCAAAAACGAAGAAGAAGAGAAAATTCGAACCGTGTTTCAGTTCGGGTCAAAACACGCACGCTTTCATTTCGGTTCAGGTTGGTTATCATGGAAAACCGCACCAAACCCACCTCAACATAACTCAAGTATCCTGACCTCAATTTACAAAAAGAAACTTAGGTGTCAATATTAGTCCATCGGACAATCAAAGTGTTGGGACTTATGTTCCTAGGGGTGAGCATGGTTTCAAGGTACAATTGAGAATCGGAGAATTGAATCGCTGATTCCCGGTCCGGATCTGATGTACCAGGGTCCGATTCCGGGTTCTATTTTTTTCAGGAACCGCCAGTTCCCAGTTCCTAATGGAACCGAACCAGAATCGGAACCGGGAAGAGGGACATGATTTGAAATGCAAAGCGCATGTGCAAAATATGCCCAAAAATATAATTGCGGCTGGCACAAAGTTCACTCCCACGGTTTTACTCCACGTTCTTCGCTGTTGCATACCATAGGCTACTGATGCCAAGTAATATCTCGAATCAATCCGATGTTCACTGATGAATCCGTCACTTCTATAAGAGTTCAACCAGCAAGAACAAGATTTGTTAAACTTTGACCCATTTTTGTGAAATCCTACAATAAACTAGGAAGACTACGTGCATGGAAAACACATTTCCTTCATTTGCGTTTTGCCAGCTGTTAATAGTACTTTTAATTTAAAACTATCATCAAGTGATTAACTATGTTTGTTGTTTTGTTTGATTTCAGATGGTTAGAATTTGGAGCAATTTTTCATGAATGATTGAAGATTGGAGTTCTATAATTTAGATTTTTATGTCACATGTTTTGAACTTTTTATTGTTTGTTTTATTTTACGTGTTCATCTTTTATGGATTGTTGTTTATTTTATTTTACATGTTCATCTTTTATGGATTGTTGCTATTAAAAGATGAGATACTTTCATTTTTGTTGTTACGCTCACTCTCATTTTACTTAACTAAATATGAAACCAATAGGGTTGGTAGTTCATCTAGTCCTTGAAAATTTGACCAAGACGTTAGTCGAAGAGACCTAGCGACCATGTTTACTATTGGTAAGTGCCCTTTTAAGTTCGTAGAAAACGAGGGATTTCAGATATTTGTGCATAGACTCCGGCCGAAGTTTGTAATCCCGATGTGTAACACATTGAGGCATGACTGTTACAAGTTGTACTTGGAAGAAAAAAGTAAGTTGAGGAAATATTTCTCCGATACATCTCCAAGAGTCTGTCTTACGATCGACACATGGACGTCATGTCAGAATTTGAGTTATATGTGTCTCACTGCTCATTTCATTGATGCCTATTGGAAGTTGCAAAAGAAAATATTAAATTTCTGTCAAATCTCGGGTCATTCTGCCAAGATTATAGGAAAATCGATTGAGAAATGCTTGATTGAGTGGGGGATTCAAAATGTATTTTCTATCACCGTGAACAATGCGAGCTCAAATGACTTAGGGATTCAGCATTTAAGAAACAAACTTAGCTCTTGGAACTCTCTGGTGTTGAGAGGTGAGTTACTTAACGTGAGGTGTTGTGCTCATATACTGAGTTTGATTGTGAGAGATGGGTTGAAAGATGTGAATGATTCCATCGTTAGAATACGTTCAGCTGTGCGTTATGTGAGGTCTTCTCCTAGGAGATTGAGACGGTTTAAGGATTGTATTGAGTTTGAGAATATTTAGTGTAAGAGTCTTGTATGTTTGGATGTGGAGACTCGTTGGAACTCGACATACATGACGTTGGAAGTAGCTCTAAAGTGGCATTTCGAGATCACAAATTTGCTCAAGAGCTTTCCAAGGCGAAAGGGTTGCCCACTAGTGATGATTGGGAGTATGCCCATAACTTTCTTCCTTTCCTGAAGTTGTTCTATGATACGACTTTAAAAGTTTCGGGTATGTCACTAGTAATGATATGGGGAAGAATGTGTATGGAATCCATGGAAGCATTGACAAGTATTGTTAGAATGAGGACCCGAGTTTGCAGGAAATGGCTAAGAGAATGAAGATCAAGTTCAATAAGTATTTTGGCAATGTGAACAACATCAATCTTAAGTATGAACATATGTTTATATATTTGTGATCCAACAATTAGTCAGATAGTACATTGAAAGTTGAAATGGACATGAATGATGAATTTCACCGCACCACTAATATAAAAAACTATCTAATTGACAAAGCAAGGGGAAAACTAAAGAATATTAATTTAATCATTCGCGGTAGGTTTCACTTTGTCGAATTAGTTGTATAAATTTTGAAAAAACAAAAGAACCAGCTTCATTGTCCAGACTCGAAGCAAGGAGGCACGATACGTTACAAACGAATTTCGAGTCAAAAATTCAGACAAGAAAATCGATGCAGAATTAAATTTCTACTAATATCGAAAAAGCGAATATAATCTAAAGTTTTTTCGAACTTAAGTATGAAGTAACTTTGTGAAATCGAGCGCTTTGCAGTTGATCCCGAATTATATCATAGAAATCTATGGGATTTGGGATCTTGATTCTCAATTCAAAAAAAAAAAAAAAATCGACCCAACCCGACCTGAAGAGATGGGGCATATGTAATTCGGACATCGGGCCGACTCGGTCCGGGCCAAGCTAGGTACTGTTTAGTTTCGGGCCGGGTCGGGCCTATATGATACCCGGCCTGAGCTAGATACTATTTATTTTCTAACACTCCCCCTTGAACCAAATTCTCTCTCTTCTTGTAGTTTGCTTTGAAACAAGATTGTCTCAGTCTCTTTCTCTTATCATCTAGCTAGATTTCAGGAAATTTCTCCATTAGATTTTTCTCTAGGTCAAGCAAATTCACCTTTCTGAGCCGCTCTTCGTTCTTTGAATCTCCTCGCATTTCTTGGACATTCTTTATGAGAGTTTGGAGGCTCATCGACTTTTGGTGGGGCCATCGGCGAATATGAATGCCTAACTCTCGACACTATTTCTTCAAGAGGGTCATCCCGATGTTGAGCTCCTTTGTTACACTAGTTATCGGTATGTAAAAATGTTGCGATATTAGCTCCTAATCAACACCATTCCGTTATTGTCGTGGTCATCACTTTTGTCCTTCGGGCATCTCTTCTCCCCAACACCCACTTCACTGGGACCATTTTGTTAGGGGCCACGCTATTTCCACTCTAGTTTTGGCTTTGACACGCCTAAAATAGTGCTTTCACCATTTTGCCCCTTTATCTTGCATGCTTTGGTTAAATTCTCCTCTCTTTCTGTTTATTTATTGCTTTTCTTTTCTTGTGGGTCCCACGTTCCTTCTTCTTCTCCTTTTTCTTGTCAGTATGTTGAACAATGACAGTGAAGGAAACTCCAGCTCCTCAACCTCTCCTATAACGGTGGCCAAACTTCTTTCCCACCCATCGCCAGCTACAGGAAACCAATTTCATAAGTTTCCCGAACCACTCAGTAAGCTTAGGCGCCAGTTGCCCGAATCAACAATTAATCGCCCAAGCGGCACGTGATGAGGACAAGGATGTAGACGATGACGACGAGGAAGAGAATGAAGAGAACAATGACCGCGAGGAAATGAACAAGGCGAAGGGGAGAGGGAGGTGATAATCAATCGGATAACGAGAACGGAGGAGAGAATGGAGATGAATATGATGAGGACGATGCAAGATACATGAGGTGTGACGTGCTCAGGCTCTGAATCGGAGACTTTGAAATGCGAGCTCGGACCAAGCCTAAACGAATTCCGCCGGCCACAAAATCAACGGTTCTGGAACTTCCAACTATGGAGATTAGATCGAAAGACGAAGCCAAGCCAATTCAGACCCTAACAGAGAAAATTACATCTCGTCTTTTTTTCTTCTTCTAAGAACGGAGTGAAAAAGGACATCAATGTAAACTGGTTAATAGAGTGAAACAAAGCTCCGCTGAATGACTAAATCGACTACGTAAGCTTCAGCGATAACTGGATTTAGTGCTCGCAGATGACCTTCAAATGAGATTCGCTAAGATCGGTACCATAATATCCTCGAAGTATCTTCTTCTTCAAAAAAAAAATCTTTTGTGTGTGGAATCTTTGACGGTTATAGACAGAGAAAGAATCTTTGCATATGCTTTTGCTCGCGTGACTTGAATCGTGCTCGATCTTGCTTTGCTCACCCTTCTCCTCTGTCGCACAAGCGTCTCCAAGTTGTGGAGAAGAAGAAGAAGAAGAAGAAAATGAGGTGAATGCAGCAGGAGTTTCATTGTCTCCGATTCTGCATAAAAGAAAGGAGGAAGTACATGGGACCAAAAAAAGAAAAGAAATAAATAAGTAAAAAAAGGAAATTTTGACCGAAGCATGCAAGACAAGGGGGCAAAATGGTAAAAACGATGTTTTTTGGAGTGTCAAGGCCAAAACTGGAGTGGAAATAGCGCGGCCCTTTGTTAGTCATTGTTATGGAGTAGCAAAACATTTTTCTTGGGCTTGTCCTGTCAACCTATCTCCTCGAATATCACAACCTCATTTGCAGAATCATTTGGAATATCAAGATCTTCTTGAATAGCATCACGAGGGTTGTGCTCATAATCAAAATTTTGTAAACACAAAGGATCAGATGAGAAGCTTGTGATTAGAGAAGAAGCTTCACAAAGGCTCTCTAGATAATCAAATGGCAAACAATAGTTCCAATCTAGCGCTGCATATCCAATTCCAAGGAAAGCAAAATCGTGACATGATATAGTACCCTTGCTTTCAACAGGAATTTCGTATTCCTTGATGTATATTGTGAAGGAACTCCCATGTCTCCTTAGAAGCAGTGGCTTTCAAAACTTTCTCTAACATAGAATTATATAAAGCTTGATAGATAATAGACAAGGCATATTGATCTTTTGATCGAACCTTCTCCAAGGCATACCTCTGATTTTGAGTCAAGGTGGCTTTGTTGTCAGGCTCATCATAGCCTGACTTGAAAACTTCCCACACACCATAGGCACCAAGCAAGGCTTTCATTCTAATAGCCCAGTTACCATAATTTTCTTTGGTAAGATGAGGTTATTAAAGAGGAAGGTGAGTGTTTGTTGAGGCCGTGATCACAAACCTTAAGCTCTCATACCAATTTGATGAGATAGATTGAAGATGAAGCACTCACAAACACTCACAAGACAACTCACAAAGGAGACGAAAAAGCTTTTACTATACTTCTATATTTACCTCAATCTACTCATAACAAAATGTTTACAAGACATACCTTTATATAGGCTTAGTACATGACTCTAGGTCTACCTCTAGAAACTAGAACAATTACAATACATTTATGACTTTTGAAATACTCAGTAATAATGATTCTTAAAAGTAACACTACAAAAAGACTTGTTTTGATTCGTGCATCCGTCTTGGGAGTCGAACATACATCGGCAACCGATCGATAACTCGTACACTGAATCGACAACTTCTCCATTTATTCGACAACTTTGGTTTATTTTCTAACAAGAACTTTCTCTCGATCTCAATCTCGACCAAAGATAGATGGATGGTGAGGCGGCCTTTATAGTGAGGTCCATTGTCTTTAAGGTGAAGGTTTGGCAATCTCGACTTCGATGTTGTGTGAGCGAATGGGTGAGTGTTTAGATCGCGTGTATAGAGAGATCATGGATCATATAAGAGTTAAAAAGAGCATTATCGTAGCTAGTGGTGATGATTGAAGATAGAGGCACCGCGTTTCGTCTGCTATTTTCTGCTTATACGTAGGTGATATGCATATATGTATCCCATTAACAAGAGAGGTCTAGTTGGAAGAAGGGATAGTGGAAAACATAGACAAAAGACAGTTGCGTTTGGTCCTCCGAATTCGGATTGGAGATAATAACATAAAGTGAGATTGAAAGTCCTCATATTATACTCCGAATTGTAGATGATCCCACCATATGTTTAGTGCAACTTAAGATAGGATTAGATTTTTTTGAATTTTTTTTTAAAATCCAATGATGTCAAGTAAATATATAACACTGTTAGTGGAGTTTCTCATACTGTCTCTAGCATTAGGGTTCTTCTATAGCTAGATATACTAATTCTAAGGATTTTCTTACAGAGAAAAGAGTACGCAGGTGGCCATAATCCACTGTGAGATTAACAGATATTCTTAACCACAAAAAGAATAATTAAAAACCATTATGGGCTTCGCTCATTTAAGAATTTGTAGTCCACAACATGCTGATACTCTCATAGTCACTCAAAAACTGTTATGCTAGAAAAACTCTTTCTCATATTAGATCTTTGTTTACGTTATGCTATGCATGCTAATTGGCAATGCTGCGAAACATTAAACTTGGGAAAATTTGATTATCCATCACATTTGGATGAAAGAGCGATCGACACTTGTATTGTATACATAAGGCAATTCGAGAAATTGTTGAAAGGCCAATTTGGGAAATCGAACGATAAACCTTTATGTCTGAAATACAAGAACAAGTTTACTTATATATATTGTCACGACCTGCTTTTCCCTCCCGCGAGAGTCCAACGAGTTTAGAGGTATTGCTTATCATTCTAGGTGTGGACTCTCCCGAGTCCTATCTCGCGTGACGTTGGATTTCGTTTTCTATGATTAGCGACTTAAACAGTTACTAGGAGTCGCCACTAGCTTATTGGTATCGGCTAGAAACCAATCGAGACATGATAGTGTTATCTCGATTCCTACGCAACCAGAATGTCTAGATTCGAAGACTTGTTTACGCTAATTAGTTAATTAGCGCCCTTCCGGTACCTAACCAGTTAATGTTCCCTAAGGTGACCACACATTCTGCTTATCATTCAAAACCTAATAGGTATCTAACTGATGCTAAATGATCATGCATAATATTTTGCTGTCATTTTCGTGCAATTACCTCCTTAATTCTTTACCTAATTCTAAGAAAGCGATTAATAGGCAATTTTTATCGAAATGCAGAGCTATAATTAAACACTCAAGTATTTGAAGCGGCTACTCACTGACCGAAAAGTAAACACGCAAACCAACCAGAATTAATTACAAAGCCAAATATTGAACCCGAGACATGATCGGGTATACAACAAATCGAACCGGAATGGACATCGGTCAACCACCACCATCAAACCCCAATGGACCGTCATCTCCGTGGATGTCACCATTGATCGTCACACTGTAATATTGATCTCTCGCATACGAACATTTAAAGCGTGCATTCACTCTAAGTAGACGATTAGCAAAGTTCAGTCAATCAAATGGTAAATCAGACATACTTGATTTAAGCCTTAATCACTATGCTAATCTATCTACCGAGACATGCATCGCTAATCAAATTAGTCACCTAATTGTTCACATGCAAAGTCTAAATACACTATGCGAATAAACATGGGAAGACAGTCAATAATCAAGCACATTAAATAAAATAGACAAACAGAAATATTTTTCCTACCCATTTTCTATTTTTTTGGCATTTTCTGAATTTTCTAATTTTCTAATTACTCTTTTTTAAAAAATAATAATTTTAATTTTAATATAAAGAACAGATCCGGGTCGGGTCTCTAAACCCGACCCGGACTGGGCTGTACCCAGGCCCGCGGTTATGCACCCCGCCCGGACTGGGCTCAAGACATGCGCCCGGACCAGGAGCTACTCAACAAAACAAGGCCTGACTTAGGCCCAAAGACCCTTTTTACTAGAAATTGGCCCAGACCCATTACCCTAAGAAAGTCAGCCCAGATGCCTTAAAATAGGCCTCGCAAGACTAGGTCCTCAAGACAGGCCCAGCAAGCTAGCCCTCCAGTGCCCACCCTGCTCATCCTCTTTAGTCCAGTACAACGCTGGGCTGCCAAAATGACAAGAAGACCAAACCCAGGACACGACCCCACTCCAGCTCGTCTTCTTCCCTTGCGCGACAACACCGAGTCTGCTCGAGCTCGCCATAGCTCTATGCCAAGCCGCCGGCGACCACGACCACTACTGGATCGTGGACAACAAAAACTCAACTCCACTGCCGTCCATCACGTCTATCCTCGACACAGCAGATCAACCACGACCGTCCCCGATATCACGCTCCCGACCAGGCCCACCTCTCTCCAGCGATGCTGTCTGGTCCGGGACGGGGTTACTAGTCCAGACGGCGTCGCTCGGTGGTAGTAGTCGGCTGATCAGTTGGGGCCGGGGAGGTGGCTGGATGATAGGACGTGACCCTCCCGACCTGCTCTCTGTTCTCTCTCGCCGCGTCGCCTGGTTCTACGGAGGAACTTGGCGGTTCTCGCAGCTAAAGGATTCCATGGTGGGGCTTCTTCATCGTCATTATGGATCGCGATCGAGCCATGAATAAAGGCCGATGCTACTGGTCACTGCTCCGTTGGCAAGCGTGGCGAAGAAAGAGTAACTTCGTTGCCAGTCGATCGGGCGGCTGTAGGCGTCGGGAGTGGAAGCAACGAGGCACGGTCGGGTACCTCATTCGTGACTCCCTTTTCTCTTTAACGACTCACGTGCAAGATCCCCTCTCACGTGCGAGTGCAAGTCGGATTACGAGCGGCACGTGAAACTTGACTAATGATGACTAATGAGGGTAGGTTCACGTACGTACGCGGACAATACTGACTGTGATATCATATTAGAATATCTAATCTAAAAGCTTAAATTAATAGGTAGAAAAAGACCACATGAATATAAAGAGTATATACGACTCATTCACAATCGACGTGTGATAATAACAACTTCAACGCTCTGTGCTCGAGTGCAGGTGAAGATGATCGAGTGGGAACTGCCGTGGAATATAAGGGAGAGAGAGAGAGGGTGGCGTGGGCTTCTTTTCTTTTTTTTTGTGGCTTTTCTTTCTCTTTTCTTATCTACTGCCGAACTTCTTGAGCAAGTGTTGCTCGTGGATCCATGTGCAAATGGGCGGCTGGAGTTGGCAGAGTTCCTCTCACAAATATCTCTCTTGTGGGGTCTCTGTACTTGAGTGCAGGTGAAGACGAGCGCAGAAAATATTCAGTGGTTCTCTAATACCACCTCACAGGCGGATGTGGCACAGAATTTTTGTTGACAGCCAATTATATATTGCCACGTCGATGACGTGGACATGAATTAAAAATTTCATTCTCTTTTTTTCTCTGTCTTCTGCTTCGTTCCCAGCACTCCGCCGCCGGTGGCCATCTACCTCAGATTTTCAGTCGACGAGTCCGCCGATGGCCATGGCCGAGCCACTGTGTCTGTCGTCGTGGCAGCTCGCAGCTGTGCCACCCACAAGCATACATCGCCGACGAGTCCACCGGCTCGTGTGCGACATGTGCACTTGGCGGCTCGTCCGTTGCTAGATCTAGAGCCATGAGCATATGAAGCAAGAACACGGGCAAGGCATGGAGTAGAGGATTTCCCTTTGGAGCCCATACATCTGGTGGGAGAGGATTCTCACTCGACAGAGCAAAATGAACATATCTCCAAGCAGACATCATGAGCCGGCCATGAAAAAAAAGTGGAGAATGCCTGGAGGCAAATGGAGGAAATCTGGGTTCATCTTCCCTCTGCTGTTCAAGCCGATTGTTGCAGCAATACGAGATGGAGGTAGTCGGACAGTGAGAAGGATTCTAGCGCGATGTCATTTGGGGCTCCAATCGAGATCTAGAAATCTGGGTCCTTGCGGCCAAGGATCCTTCGTCGATCTACATCTATCTATCATCACTCACGTCCAAGGCTCTAGAGATTTGGAAATTTGGGTGCTTGCGGCCAAAGTTTCGTCGTCGGTGTCACCTAAACTCCTCCGTCGAGCCTTGGCCGCGAGTGATGCACATGAGAGGTTGCTTTACTCTCCATAGATCTGGAAATCTAGACGAGTCTGACGAGCACAACGAGATGGCGGGGGCTTGAACGCATGGCTGAGGATGGAGGAGAGCTCGCGGGTGGTCGTCGGTGGCTGTGAATGGAGGAGATGGGGTCGCTCGTCGATGGTCTTTGGTGCTTGCGACGGAGGAGATGGGGAAGACCAGAAAAATTCCAGCTAGATTTTTATTTTTTTTATATTTGTCCATATCATCCACATGTGTCAAGTTGCAATTGGGTTTCACCAAAAATTCTGTGCCACGTCAGCCTGTGAGGTAGTACTAGACAACCACTGAATATTTTCTCAGATGAGCGAGTGGGAAGTGCGGTGGAAGATAAGAGAGAGAGAGAGAGTCATGAGTGGCCGTGTTCTTTTTTCTTTTGCAACAAATAAGAGGAAAATATTTATTTATATTTTGACCCTTTTTTTATTATTTTAAAAACAACCGAAAACAATTCAAACTTAAATGGACCGACAAAATTAGGTGTGAATATATACTTTTCGGAAATTGCCAAAACCAAAGTTGTAGCAAATTTTAGCCAGGAACAAAACTGCTCATTTCTTACAAGAAGGTGACCGAATCCCCAAGTAAACGACAATGTTGTCTTCTTCTGTCGTTAGGATTGTTTCTTTTAGGCGGAGTGGTGTCCTTGTAGGCTTTTGATGAGGGACCGGGACGACGATATTGTCCCAAACACCCCGAGGACGCAGCCGAATCCAATGAGCGTCACGTTCAGAACGAGGAGCGGCTTCGACAGGCTTGGCCAACATATCTTGGTGTAGAAGCCGCACGGCAGGATCACGCAAATGCAGATGCTGACTAGCGATCCGGTGAGTCCGAGCACATACTCGAAGTACGGGACGGAGAGCGCGAGCGACAGGATCACCAGCAGCAGCACGGAAGCCACCGTGCCCCGCACGGCCATCCGCGCGCTCGAGCTCATCGACCACCTGACGAGGCAGCGGTCTAGCTGGATGGCGAAGGGCGCGAACTCGAGGGCGTACTTGGTCATCGGTGTCAGGACCGTGGCCCACAGGGCGACCTTGGTCACGACGAAGTCGCGCGGCAGGCTGAGGGTGATCTGTGAGCTGACACCGGGGCCGAACATCTTCGCACCCATGAAGGCAAGGGCCGTGTACAGGGCCGTGACTAGCGTGAAGCTCACGATCGATACCTATAAATCAACAAATTTCGAAACTTTTCAGTAGCGATACCTACAAATTAACAAATTTCGAAACCTTTTAGTAGCTTATTACCAACAAAAGAAAGTGATATGTTATCATAAAATTATAAACAAGAAAGCAAGCTGTAAGTTCGGTGCAAGTCTTAAACGTTTCACCTATCGGTCAATTGAGTCTTTAAAGTTTAATTTGATCAATGGAGCTTTTTAGCATTTAGAGTTTTTAAGACTTCTGATATATTTATCTCTTGTAGTGCGAGAGAGAGTACCTTGGTGAACTTGGAAGGGTCCTTCATGGACTTGTACAAGTTAGGGAAGACGATATGCCCGGCATAACTGAACACGTAGAGCCCCGAAATTCCTGGGATGTTACGGATCCGAAGCGCCGGGATCTCATGGTCCAGCCTGACCCCGCCGAGAACGGCGGTCAAGACCACCGAGGCAAAGATGATGACGGACATGAGGATGCCCCCGAAAGAGAGGAAAGAGATGGAGGACAGGTCCCTGAGCCAGAGGCTCGGTAGGGCGATAAGCACAGCGATTACAGTCAGGAGTTGCGAGCTGGACATAGGCGCCCACCGGGCGCCGATCCGAGCCCCCGAGAAGACGATGCTGAGGTTGTCATGGAGCGAGATGGTGTAGGAGACGAGGGCCATGAAAATCTCCAAGTAGATGAAGGTTGCTGCTATGACCTTGCCTTTGGATCCATAGGCTTCTTGGCCAATGTCTGCGTAGCTTCTGGACTTGGGGCTCTTCTCAAGGCATTTCCCAAGCAAGTGAGAGGTGTAGGCACATATCATGCCAAGCCCTATGAGCAGGAATGCAGAGGACCACCCTCCATTTTCTAGGGCATATGGTGTTGATAGCTGTCCCAGCCCTGCCAAGTTTGTCAATTTTTTTGCTTACGAGTACGAGGATAAAGTAATAATCTAACAGATTACACCAATCATACCAAAAAACACTACTAAGCCCGCTCATAAGTACCAACTTTAAACAAGGTTTCTAGACTGTGATTAGCTCTGCCCACCACATCATTTACAGAATGACTATGTCCCACGTTTCTTCTAGGTCGTGAGGAAAAAAAACAAAGATTGTATATGGACAGCTCAAGCCTATTCATTCCATAAATAGATTTGACACGTGATTAGATTTAAACAGTCTTTCAACAGACATGTAGGTACTACGAAAGCGGGCCTAGATCCCGAAAGGTAGTTATTACACAAGTTGACAGCGGCAGAGAATGAAACATCTACAAGTAGTGTTTAATTAGCGACATCTATATTTTCGTATATATCGTAATAACTTTACACACTACTTTTGGAATATTCTTTCCCTAGTTTTTTCCATCCGCGGAACTCTATAATAAAAATCAAGTGAAATGGTTTAGGAGACATGGTATATATCTTAGGACATAATTATATGACGAGAAATGATTATATAACAATTCTTAATCTACTGTAAGAATAACAGCTTATTTTGGGCCACAAAAATAAGTAACAACTAATTAAAAATTATTGTGAGATTCACTGATTCAAAAATTTGTGACCCACAACATGCTTTTATTCTCACACGTAAAAACTGTTATGCTAGCAAAGCCCTCTTTTGCTCATGCTGTCATCATCATGGTATATATGTTAGGACATAATTATATGAACAGTGATGGAGGGACACTCTCGGCTCTCACCTATGAGCATGCCAACCATGTTGATGACAGCATGAGCAAAAGAGCTGTTGGCCCCTCCTGCATTTTTCTCCTCCCCCGCCTTTAACTTCGGCTCTGCCGTGCCCCCACCGCGCTCGCACCGGCAGGCTTTATTCTCCTCTTCCACGCACGACTCGCAGGCCATCCACGGAGGAGCGGCTAGTTTCG
Source organism: Lenwebbia sp. NSW1173648 (assembly GCA_029784005.1). NCBI lineage: Eukaryota > Viridiplantae > Streptophyta > Magnoliopsida > Myrtales > Myrtaceae > Lenwebbia > Lenwebbia sp. NSW1173648. The sequence goes on from JARCGZ010000001.1 coordinate 44,020,402, forward strand.
CGCCCTGCACGGACTCGCTGGCGATCTGGCTTCCGCGAGGGAGGCGGCTCTCGATGGACGTCCACAGCTTCGTGCGCATCGCTTGCAGGATCGTCATCGGCTTAGATACACGAATCGAAGCCGAGAGAATCACAGCCACCAAGCAGGAGAATCTCGGTATGTAATGGTTCTATGTTTTGCCTCACTGTTGAGTACGGGAAAGGGCATGGTGTATTTATAAGGGAAGGGAGTGTGCATTATTCTGTCTCTGTGCGAGGGAGAGAGAGAGAGAGATTCTAATACAAGAGAAGTTGCCAACATGCACCAGATGCTTATATTCTGAAATGAAGATCCGCCGAGAGCAGCCAGGATCGGAATATTTTCTTCTCTTTTTCTTTTCCGTCAAGCTTGGTTAGGAATTTCCACGAAATATTTGCGCGAAAAGACCTTAAAATTGGAAATAATTAAATCGAATCATAAGATTGGGAATATGATGCAATCAAGTCATACCGTTTACTCGATTTTGCTGACCCGAGACACCAAAAATCGCACTAAATTTTGTCATTGTTTTTTTCATTTTTAATATTTTTTTGCTTTTATTTTTTTAAAACTAGGCCTATTTCTTTTTTGGGTTAATACCACGAAAAACTCCAAACTGCTATACCAGTGACAAATTTACTCCAAACTAATTTTTTTACCACGAAAAACCCCAAACTGGTATACATGTGACAAATTTACCTGCCTCGCCATGGCCTCGCCCACGGCTGGTGAGGTTATGGCCGCCTTCATCTGCGGCCGGTATTGGCAAGGCTGGCTTTGCCCAGATCTGGGCGAAGCGGCCCGCACCTTGCGATGGTCTGGTTCGTGAGGCACGGCCACAGGCGATAAGGGTGAGCGATTCTAGGATCGATTTAGGTTTCAGGTGAAATCTGGAACCTATGAAGTACCGACACTCTCCGAGGGCCTTCGTGTCGTGTCATATCGTGTCCCACACCCCGATACTTTCTAATATGTGACCGACACGTGGTCATCTCTCCAGACACGCCAGCGACTCGGGAGTCCAGTATCTCGACACGACATTTCGACATGCACGGGGTCAATTTTAAGCGTTTTCAATAAATTATGGGTCAAAATGTAAATTTATCAAAAATATATATACTTCGGTCATATATCTAGCCACCCCAAAATTTATATACCCAACTAGCAAAAAAAAAAACTAATTGTGAATCTTAACAAAAGAAGAAGAAACTCACCGTTGATATTTTTATATATACATGATAATATATACATTTTTATATTTAATATACAACGTGTCCCAACTTATCGGAATTCTCTATTTTTGGGAAATGACGTGTTGATTTGTCGTGTCGTGTCCCATGTCGATATCGGTGCTACTTAGTCTGGAACCTGCCGGTGGAAATCAATTCTCTAATTTTTGGAACCTGGAATCTGCCTGTCGGAATCGATTCTCCAATTTTTGGAATGTGGAACTTACTCTATTACAGGTTCCAAGTCGATTATAGGGCTTACCCAAGTTCCACCCGTATTCTTATTTTAATGATTACAACGAATTATCACCTTTAATGACCATCATTGCTGCTATAAATCATGACCACAACTCATATTTATACACATGAAAAATAGAAAACATTAACAAAGTAAGAGTCTCAATCATGGATATCACCGGAAATGAAAGCTCAACTAGTAGTTCGAGATTAGACACTCATCATCCGACGCTATTAAATCCCTCGGGATCACACGAAGACATAGAAGAAGAAAAATACAAAGAGTTGTTACAGGTTACATGTTCCACCACTTGGAACGTACCTTTCGGAGCCGATTTCCCAATTTTTGAAACCTGAAATCTATCCTTCATACCCTAAAACCTGGAATCGAAACGGTTACCACCAGTTTGATTTCTAATTTTACCTGAAACCATGCTCATCCCTAGTAGGCGAGGCCAGCCTCGCCGGTCGCGGATGTAGGCGGTCATGGCCTCGCCAATCGCGGATGAGGCCGCCACACCCACGGCCGTGGCCTCACCAGCCGCGGATGAGGCCGCCTTCAGCCGCGGCTATCGAGGCCATGGCAAGGCTGCCCTCGCTCAGATCTGGGCGAGGTAGCCTCGCTTGCAGCCAACGAGCTCCGGTGACCATCGCCAGCCACAGTAAGAAGAAAAAAAAAAAGAAAAAAAAATATATCATTAAAATTTATCTATGTCAACGCCGACCAGCCAAATGGACTGAATTGACACAAATGTAAAAAATTTACGATTTAATTGGCAAAAAATAGATTAAGGACTAAATTGGCATAATTGCAATAGGTTGAAGACTTTTTTGGTAATTTTTGCCCAATTTAGGTGAGCGATACTCAGAGCAACTTACATGGGATTCCAAAGTTTGGGACTTTGATTGCGCTTCTTTGATCGTTTAGAATCTAATTCTACTTTGGACCAAAATTTTTAGACTTTTTTTCGAACTTGTACGTAGGGGTGTAAAAAATATCCGAATTCTCATTCAATTTGGGCAGTAAGTAAATGAATTTGGGTAATTTGACAGTTGGATTCGGTTCGGACCGAATTTCGGGTAGGTTTTTTTTTTGTGTGCGTGTGCTCCTTCTTCTTCTTCCCTTGGCTTCACTGTAGGAACTCGCTCACCCGAGTTTGCTGAGTCAAAACGGAGGAACGGAATCGCCCCTTCCGGCCGGAGACGAAGCAGCATCGAGGCACGGCTGGAGAATCTCTCGTCCCTGCCACATAGCGAGCTCTCGAGCAGCGAAGCATCATAGCATGATTCTCCTCTCATCATCTCCCTAACAGCTGACGAAACCTCAAACTCTCAAGCTATGACTAATCCGTCCATGCTCACTCCACAAAGCAACAGAATCAGAACGAAAAACCAAATTTCGCCGGCAAGATTCCAATTTCAACAATTTCCCCAATAACGCACTGCGCAGTAATCACGCAATCCGAAGTTCCGATTCGGCGATTCATATAAACAACTACAAAAAAACACAAACAAAGGGAGGAGTGATGATGTGATGATGTGGAATCAGGAGTACATTTTCGTCGAGAATCACGAAGGATTCGGAGCAGCGAGCGAGATTGAAACCCCCGCCGGTTCGGGTAAAAAATGCACAATTCCATTTCGGTTCGGTTATCGTGGAAACTCGAACCGGACAGAACCATAGACGATCATAAGTGCACCACAACATAACTTGATTGTCCCGACCTCAATTAACAAAAGGAAACCTAAGTGTCAATATTCGTCGCCTCTAACGTAAGAAAACTTACCTTTTAAAATGCTAAATTAGTGGCCATTTTAAATTATACTATACACTGCATAATTTTAACCTGAACAGAGTCGTAAAAAGGCGAAAATGAAAATATTCCACCGAGGAAAAGACCTACTTCAGTGCTATAGAATATCCCAAACAAATGGAAAATATATATTGAAGCTTATTTTCCTATCTGATATGTCATTAAGTCGGACTGAAAATTACCAACGAATTATGATAATTGTAATATCACCTGTAAAATTGGAGGCTTCCTACAAACTTGAATATAATTAATAAAATCATAGGAGTACAACACTTCAGCTCAGAAGCAAAAGTTGATTTTTCTACTTCTGTAGAGAGTAATTTTTTTTTACTTCTTCAAGTGGCTCCAAAACTACTTCTGAAGCAAAAAAATGCTTTAGAAGTAGAAAAATGAAGTTGCGTAACCAAAAGAATTTCTGCTCCAGAAATTGCGTTACCAAAATTTTTTTTGCTCCAGAAGCACTTCTGGAGCAAAAAATCTACTTCAGAAGTGTTGTCATGCACTTGCTAACCAATATATGCAGCGAAACAGGAATTTTCACATCAGAACATACAAGCCTGAACATAATTAATAATTGAATTTCTCATCCACAGTTTCTGACAGATTCTTGTGATTATAACGCAGGGTAAGTGCTATACTAAATTCTTCATACATGACCCCCATAATGACATGCAAAACATCTCTCTCTCTCTCTCAAAAGAACAACTTTTACAAAAATTATAAAGAAAAGGACTAAAGGAAACTGCCATGGCTGAAATACCAACAGATGAGCAAATGTAAAACCTGCTTTATAGATGCTGTTTACTTGTCCATGTTCTATTATTCTGTGTTTTCCCCTTTCCCTTCCATTCCTGTGTAGATTTTCTTGCTGAGTTCAGTCTTCGTGCAGCTCCTGAGAAGATGAATTCCCGGTATGACAGAAACATTCATCCTTACAGCCGTGTTAGCCTTTTAATGTATTGCCAAATTCTTCCAGCAACCGCTCGATATTTTTCCTTGATGTGAATTTATCAATCTCGAAAGCACTCATCTCATTTCTTAGACCTGCATGCCAAACCTTTCAGTCAATCAAGAAGCTTTATTGCACACAAAATGGAGACTTTAAATCAATTCAGACTCGATCCGTCAAGATCAGTTAAAGTGTTTTGTTAGAGATGTTTGCGCAGTAAGTTAAAACACTGAGATTCATATAGCCTTTGACCTTTTAGATAGATGTCTGTCGATTTCATACGTCCTACATTAACATATTAAAATTTGGCATTGTCAAATTTCAAAGCCTCTTCTTGGCACCAAAAATTGATATTGAAACCCCTGTGCTTATCTCAAGATCCTAAACAAGTCAATAACAGAGGTATACTGACTGACCTGGTAGTGGCAGAACTTTCAGGGGCAGCTGGGAGGCGTTTGAATCGAAAAAATGCAGAAGATTCTTCTTTAGGTCAACAGATTCAGCGGAGACAAGGATTTCCCTCTGAAGAGCGCAAAAAATATTTTAGCAAATTAACAATAATGGAAATATGCGTCACGATATCAACGGGAATTTCTCAAATGAGTGTATTCTTCTCAACCAAGTGTAATATTGTTCATACAGACAACTCAATTCACCTAAAAGTTAAAATGATGGTCTTGGCCATATCTTCTATGTCGGAAGATGAAGATTGAGGAGTAAGACACGTTCTCTCATTATGAGGGAAACCTCTTCTCATGTGAGAATAGGACAACAAATGTGGAATACGATAAACAAGAAACACAAGCGAATTAAAAATCTAATGGGGCATGAAGAATTCAGACCTGACTCTTATACCGTGTTAAAAACCCAACCTAAAAACTTAAGCTATTAGGTCCAATGAGACCAAACGTATATAAGGCCCAGAGAGACTGCGTATACTAGCTACATGGAATGATCTAACAGTAGCATAGTAACATCAGGAAGGAAACTATTCACTAAAGGAAGCAATGTATTGGATGTCAACAGAGAAAAGTGTGGATGGTTTCCTCGATATCAAGGACGAAAATGACAGTTTTAATAACTCACTGTTTATACAGCCATTCAAGTAGCTCACATTTATATTTCCTACACATACAAGTGTAATTATAAAGTGAGTGATGACATTCTTCCATTGTGCAATACCACTTCTGATTAACTCCTATTGATTGATTGTAGAGAAAGCTCAGGAGCTCAAAATTGTATAAAAAATGTTTTCAAATTGGTTAAAGCAGCTGACAAATCCATGCAAGATGATATTTGTCCAAATATTGATGTTTCTACATGGTTTTGGGGAAGCTAGACTTTGCACCTCAAACCAAGATTCTTCTTCAAGTTTAATTGGTAAATTCATCCACCAGGAATTGAATACTACTAAAATTCCATAAAGTTTCCTTTCTCTATTCTAAGGAGGATACCGTATCTCCTTTTGTAGTGTTTTCCTATCTCTATTCTAGGAGGATACTGTATCTCCTTTCGTAGTGTTTTCCTATTTCTGTTATATTTCTCTTTTCGAGGTTTCCTAGTCCAACTAGGATTAGAGAGAATATATCCTTGTAAACTTTTTTTTTCTATATAAATGATATTGATTCTTGCAAGTATTTGCTTTGTGATTGCGTGATGCAATTCTTCTCCTAGGTGTGATGATTAAGAAACCCTAGCTATGATGTTTAGGAATCTTTCGCTGTGAAGTATGGCGATCTATTCTTTCTGGTAGGACTCGCCGTCCTATGTCATTGTCACTCCAATTATCTCTCATATAACTTATAATGACAACTAACATTTGCACATGGTATTCAACCAAACAATAGCAACAAACCTTGAAGTTCTTGTCTACATCGTAATACCCTGAAACAATCGTGAGTACCCGCAGTTTCTCCAGTTCTGAAGTTTCACAAAACAGAACAAGCTGTAAGACTGCCAAATCCAACAACAAAAACTAATTTCATTTGAAACAAGGTTTAGATAAATATCCACTTTAGTGAAATCTCCATGACATTTTAGACTTTTAGATCCATGAATATGACACCCGATTCAATGTTCAAGCAAGGCAAAAAAATTGAATGATTCCTGTACCAGCATGAAATTTGTGATAATTAGATCCAGATATGTGACAAGACAAAGTTGGAGATCGCCCTTACTGTCATTGCTCAAGCAAATGTTGCCTGGGCACTACCAAACAACTCCATACTGGATCTCTCAGTCTTCATTACTTTAGACATAGCGTAAGCAAATATGAATAAGTTGCGGAATGGGCAGCTATATGAGTAACCATTATCAGTAAAATGGCAAAGAGTACAATAATGCGCAATCTGCAAATAACATTTTCTAAGAAATTGGGACTGTTACACCTGGTGAAACTCGTACTCTGTCTTACTAAGGCAGTTCAGGATGAGGACATATGGAAGGAAATTTAGTGTGCAAAACATCGGTTGTCTGTCAAAACTTTTTGAAATTGAGACTCCAGGCTCAGACCCTAAAGATTTTTGGAGGATGTGATACCAATAAGGAAGCACTGGCAAAAAGAAAAATGATCCGTGCGATGAACCTACTTAGCGGGTAAAGACTTGGTTTATTTTTTCTATCTTGTTTTTGGATAATCTATCATGAGAGAATCTTGTGATTAAATCAGTAGGTTAGCACTCTTCTCTAAAGCTCAAGACTGTTTTGCAGATTGTCTTTTCCAGCAAAATTCGCACATATACTTACAAATCCTGAACTACTGGACTGCAGTACACCCTAAAAAAGCAAGCCCAATTGCTGATGGAGTCCACCCAGATGGCCAGAAAGCCAATACCTCATCACACAGCAATGCAATTAATCCCTTTTCATTTTTATCTTATTTATAGTTATGTAGCACCGTTAGCTTGAATAACAGATTCACCAACTAGAAGAAGTCTCTTCCACAACTGCATAAGCATAACTACCATAACTTAAATACCTTACCTCAACCTATTTGTGCGACACGATAATACTTGGTTAGACTCAGATATGGATAAGTAAAATAACAAAAATTGGAATGCAACAGGAATAATGAAAAAGTAAAGGACAGTGAAGACAAGGGAAGATTCCAAGCGGAAGAATCATATATAGCCAGATAACTACTCAATTCCAAAAGCAGCAAATATATTGGTGATACTGAAAAATATATGCTAAAACTAGATTTTTCAGGCGAGTAGTAGATTCCAGTCTTATTGAAACTTAAACAGTTAAGTATATTAAAAAAGAAACTGAGCACTGGCCTCGTAGATTACTCTATTTCTCAAATCTAGGGGAGGGTGGGAATTCAATAATGTTTGCAACCAGAAAACAGAATTTGACTGTGAATTAACATGTTGCAACAAAAAAGACAATTTGATAAGCTTTCTCTTTTCAGAGTATAGATTTATGAACATTGAATCTCTACTTTACAAGCAATTCTAACTAGAAATGACAAACACCATCTGAACTTTCATTGGGGAGGCGGGATGCTCTTTTTCTTTCTGATAAGCCATCTTTGAGAAAAATTGAACTACTTGGAAAAAGGGGATAAATTCTCATCATGGTAAGGTGAACAGATCTCAATGCAGTGAAAATCCATATCATTTGAGAGAGATATATCACTATGAACATGATTTCATCTCTTACGTTGGAAGAGTTTAATTTCTTGGGTTGAAGAATCCTCATGATCAAGAAGTTGGCCAACTGGCATACCAATGGAACTCATCCCAACATGCGACACTGAAAATCGTAAACCAGCAGTATCCGGATTGCCTGGTAAAACAGTTGAACAAGAATGCAATCATCAAGGCCATAAATAAACAACTCACTAGCATAAACTTCAAGGCAATCTGATAGATAACTTGAAAAGAAAGAAAAAAGCACTATATGACTTATGAATATTGCATGAATATTGCATCAACCAATTTATTCCACATTTGAAATCAAATATAGCCTATGCTGTCTCTGTTGTCTGAGCTGCTGCATCTTTAAGTCCATGTGAGGAAGCACTCTGATATACTTAAAATTAGTTTCAAAGAGACTTCTTCCCAGAAACTCATTTCTGCTGATAGCTCTATGATTAGGCAACGTGAGATGAATAGTTTGAAGAGATGATGGTGCTCAATAATCCCTGCTCAGTTGCAGATAGGGCAGCAATCAGAGAATTAATCTCTACATGATAGCAAAACCCACCTTGCATTAGTTGAAGAATGACTCGACCTCATGTATTTAAAATCTATATATTGGTAGTACACATACAAGTCACGAATTATAGAAATAGTAGAAGGTCCTGACCTATTCTAGTCCACTTCTTGAAGTCCTTGCGCAAGATTTCTGTTACTCTAAGATCTGATACGTCGTACATCTTGTACCTCACTGCAGAAGATGCATTCCAGTTCCACATATGAACCTTCGAAGAAGATGCTTTACTACCAAGAAGTATTACAAAGGACTTTGAACTTACATATCTGATAAAGACCATCACATCCGAAGCGACCCGCTCCATTTATTAACAATGTGGCCATGTACTTGTCTTTGGAGGTGCAATGAGGGAGAGACAGGTTTGCAGTCTCCAAGAGAATTCCTGATAGCTTGCATCCAGAAAAGTACTTTGGAAATTTAACGGACTAAAAAATTAACTCGAGAGACAGCAAGAGAATGTGAGCTTGAAAGTCAGCAACCCTTCCTGTTCTTTCTCAATGTGTACAGAACAATAGTATCACCATTTGTGAGAAATACTTTTCCATAGCATGGTGCTAACCAGATGACAAGTGGGTTTTTATATGATCAGATAAGAGATACGCTTTGAAGGAGGTGGTGGTGATCGAGGATTCGAGGCTGAAACATTGAGGAGTGCTCTTCTAAGGAATGTTAGTCAACTAGATGGCCAACTGATCATCAAAAATATTTTGAGCACACGATATTGCTTTTCGATTTTTAATACATGTTTCAGCTTGTAAAAGATGGAATCACATGAAAGCACTGACAGGAAAGAAATCATATATCATGAGCACTTCATAGTTCACCAGCATGACATACCAAAAGTCTACTGAATCCTTGCCCACCCAAAATCTGAGGGAAGGTCAATGCAAACTTTTCAGCGAGAAGAGTGCAACTGGAGCAATCCTGCAAGAGAATAACAAAGAGGTCATAAGTAACACTTATTTTATATATTTAGGCAAACTCGAACATTGGGGGTCATACAAATAAATTTATGGGCTTAGATATGCCTGAGTTTATGGAGATAGAAGATGCTAGTCAATGCCACTATTCTGTAAGCATACACAAGTAAAACTATTTCGGCAAACACGTAAGCCTACATGGTGGTAAGCGTCTCAATATATGGAGAGAAATTCTTTGAAAAAGAAATTTTCATGGAAAATTGTCACATGACTTCCCTTTCATAGTCTAAAGCAGTACTCAAGCAAGACACCATCTCCTAACCACATACTCCTCGTCACTAATTTCATCCTAGCAATTTATATATAAACCTATCCCTTCATCTATATCTTAAACAGATACGATAAACAAAGATGATTCTACCAAATTCTTACACTTTATATTTGGTTGAAAAAAAAAATGAAATGCATAGATAGTTATGACTTGGCCAAAGTGGACAGCCATACTCAACTGTTGCAGGAGTGAATCAATAGTCTAATTCCTTTGGCATTCATGGACATCACGGCAGATAGATTTAGATCTTTAGAGGGAATTGTTTATCCATCAATATGCTTAAGTTGTTATACTGTCCTGGACCTAAAGTCCCAGAGCAATTAGTTGAAGTAAAAATAAGTTCTAAAACATTTTGGTTGGTCATTTGGATTTTACAACATTTTAATCTAAGTATTTTGGCCATTTTGCTCAACAGAATATCACAACTGGACAGAGCAATTCTTATAAGTTTTAGGACTTATATCTGTGATCAAGTTTTAGGACTCGTTTACACTTAATGAATGAGTTGCTGCACTTCTCCCATAAGTATTTGTTCAGGCTATGGAACTACAATATTGGGCAGGAGTTAGCGAGTCTGTCAGCATTCCATTGCCTACCGCAGCAAAAGAAGAAAACACTTGCACTATTTTTGTCGAATGCCTCCAATAGTCTATCCTCAACAGTTCGTAGCTTTTGGTTAAAAAAATAGTCATTGTTGAGAATAATATAGTGATACCTGAAATGACTTTAAATTCGAGACATTCATCGTTAAATTGTATATAATAAGCCATAGTCCATTAGAAAGCAAAACTAAATCTGAGACGCCAAAAGTTACAACCAAGTCAAAGCCTCAAAAGTTAAAGCTGCACTCGGAAAAAAAAAAGTGACCAGAAACACACAATCCTGTAGACTTGCAATGAACTAGGATACTCATAGGGACAATATAGCAACTTATGATGTAAAGTTGTGCAATGCCAATGGCCAGTATACTACCTGTGCAAAAGTCACATCCCTCACCCAAGGATACACGGATTCACCCTGCATAGAATTAAATAAGAGCAATATTGAGACATAAAAATATTGGTGGAGTAACTAGCTACACCCACTCAAGTAGAATCAGAGTAAGCAAAGATTATCACCTTTCTGCAACTGAAGATTTCAACGACAGCCTCCTTTAAGGCCTAAATCCAGGATGACAATGAATAATCTGCCCTTTTTAAGCAATGAAGTGAAAAGCTACAGAATAGTATTGAATGTTACCTCTTGTTTGAGAGGTATCTTGTGGCCATTGACCAGAACAAGCTTCAGACTACCAAACAGATCATAGTAGGACAAGTCAATCTGCTTGATAGTCCAAGAAAGCAAAGAATGTCGGTTAATACCACAAATTCCGCACGGGGTAAGTATGCAAATGCAACTGCATTCTCTGATACATTACCAGATAAGAGAGAGGAAAAATGGGGAAGGTCATTAGGGATTGAAATAAGTACTTCGTATGTGTCAAGCTATGTATTTATTACTTTGAACGTAATAACAAACGTTCTAAGTATCGATTGCCTCGTGCTTTTTTCTCTCTTGAATAATGAGACATACAGGTATCCACAAAGCATGTACACCAAGATCAGCAAGTTCAAAATATGAAGGTTTTGCTTCTTATATTTTGTTGATGCAGCAATAATTTCGATGTTAATCAACAGAACATACTTATTAGACAAACAGGATCTGAAAAATACCTCATCAATAAAGACCAAAGATGCCTCATCAATTTGACATGAATTAAGCAACCATTTGAGATCGACATGCGAACTAAAGTCTGCTCTCCTCATGTTGATAACAGGCACTGTGCAAATTTGGCCATCACCAAGTGTTTCGTTCAAGTAGAAAGCATACATGATTGTGGCAGCCAAGGACCCAACATCTGTATAAAGTAAAACATGATTCACAAGTCTTATTACGCAATCACCAAACGAATAATAAGCATTGACTAGAGCAGCTACTGCTCACCCGAGCCATCTTGCCCTATCACAACATGTAAGAACCTTCCCGGAACACCAGCGCTGACATCATCCCGTCTCTCTTTAAGATATAGATTCAGCCACTTAATTCCTTGACAGGATTCCACAATTTCCATCAGTGGGGAAACACCATTGTAAAATGAAGCTGCTGACTGGGGAAGAGGAATCCTCAACCGGGAGGATTTTCCTGTGTTCACTGTATATGATTTTCTTTCAGCAAAGGATCTCTGCGAAAAATGTAATGTATGAAAACTTCCCCTTTCTTCATTTGACCAAGAATTTGACTCTGGCGAACTGTTTTGATCGTCCAAACCGACACTTGAATCTGACTGAATACTTTGGAAAGAAAATGATGTTGATCCGGCAGATTTCGACTTTAATCCAGATGAAGGCAATGCAAAGGGTTCGAGAACATCAGAAAATGAATCCTCTACTGGGAAATCCGCGACATGTTTAGATGCATCCAGTACAAAGTTTCTGCCTCTTATATCCCCAATATCAGACACTGATCGAGAAACGCTTCGACCGCTGCCATTTACTGGAAAATCAAATGCAGAATCCATGCCAATGGATCTTGTATGACCTCTCAACAGACCATTGAAGAATGGATTCTGTCGAGAACGAACGTATGGCTCCTAAATATAAAGAGATACGAGATTTCGTACCAGGGTTAGAAATCAAGACCCGCAAGAAGAATTTCATGATGAACTACAAACTAATGAAGTATTGCTTACTACCGCATCAAAATAACATAGACTGTTTCTTGACCCCATGAGGATGAACAGCCAATCTAGTCGTAACAAAGACAGACCGCTACATTTTATTATGAAATCAAAAGAAAACAACCAGAATATTCATTAAGCATCCAAGAGCTGTTCCAAACAGAAAAAATACAACTTTTAGAGATTTATAGGCATCAGCGCCTCAAGACATATCTAGATTCTTTATAAGAATGCTCTCATGGAAATGTTTTATTTCACTCTAAAAATCGACATCAGATGAAGAAATACCACAAATTCCGCAGACTCTCAAAGAGAACAAGTTCATTAAATAACCACATGAATCTTTAGCTTTCTTCAATTTATGAGAAACTTTGAGGTGCTCCGCGAGCACAACAACCGAGTACTAGGATTTCTAAAGAGTGAGCCGACTCCAAGGTAAGACAAACGACGCATTCTTTTAAGTGGTCAAAAGCTAAATTCTGATGATGAACCATCTTCCACAGAAGAAAGCTATACCTATGAAGATGTCTCATTGACAATTCAAAAAGCATGACCACCACTTAATCGGAAATACCGTACCTCTTGAGGTCGCGGAACATCACCCGGAGACCTCATGACCTCTTTGTCGCGTTGATAATGACGATGACGAGGAGGAGGAGGAGGAGGAGGAGATAGAGTAGGTGACCCTTGTGAAACTGTGGAATGAAGGATTGATGTTGGTGAACCGGACGTATAACTATGAACAGATGCGGTTCAGAGGGCGGGCTCTGTGAAGAAAACAAAGATGCAAGATGACGGCATTGTGGGAGAACAAGGGTCGTCTTCGTGAAGTCCGCCATTGACAGCACTCACTCTGTCACCCTCTCTCTCTCTCTCTTCCTCCGTGCGTGTCTCAAACAAGAAGAAGCCGGACCGAATATTTCAAATATTTCACAAAGAATTCTGTACAACTTAGGAAATAAAATATGAAAAAAAATCAAATAAGGACCTAAAATTGCTATATCAATATCAAAAAAGGCCAAACGTTACCGGACAATGAATGACATTTTCGTCCTTTATTTTCTTTTTGAATTCTTTTTCTTTTTCTATTTTGTCTTTCATTTTCGTCGATGGCCGGTCTCAAGCGATGGCCTGCCACAGACCGACTAGCGGCGATGCCTGGAGAGGGCTAGGCAAGGGCCACCCTCACCGGACGGCCCTCACTAAACTGAGGGTCGCCTCGCCGGCGGCCAGCCGCAGCAAAGAAAAAATAAATAAATGAGAAAACATTAAAAATAGACGAAAAAATAAGGTGGATAAATCTTACCTATTATGTCCATCGCCCATCCTCTAAATGGTCATGGCTTTATAATAGAATGAAGCTCCACAGCAGACGCATGTTGCAAAGGTCCATGCTTTTGACATGAGATGCATGCTTTGGCATATTCAATGCAATTTTGCATCATTGTTGGCAAAAAATATCCGTACCAAAAGCCATCTCATCTTAATTCCAGCTTGATGTGCTCCACATATGCTTTCGTGTGCTTCTGCCATAACTAGTTTCGCATTATCCTTATCAAGACATCGCAATAACAACCTATCTGAGGATTTTCGGTATAACACTTCTCGTAATATTACGTACTTCTGAGCTTGTCTCCTCAGCTTTTGATCTCTTGAATCAGGGTTTTTCAAGTATTCCATGATAGGCTGTCTCCAATCCTTTTCTCGGGCTACCTCACTGACCGCTATCGGTATTTCTCTTCGTTCAATAGAAGGTACCGATAATGTGATGATAGTTGCAATATTTGCCAACTCTTTTGATATTTTATAACCGGAAGCCACCTGTGCTAACTCGTTGGCTTCGTAATTGGTTTCTCTTTTGACATGGACTATGTCATACTCTCTAAACTGTTCCAACTGCTTCTTGGCTAGGTAATAATAGCCATTCAAATTTTCATTCAAACACTGATATTCTCCTTTCAGCTGCTTCACCACTAGCTGTGAATCACCGAATATTTTGATGAACTGTGCTTCCAACTCAATCAGTATTCCTAAACCGATAATCAATGCTTCGTATTCGGCTTGATTGTTTGAGCACTCAAAATCTAACTTACAAACACACCTTGTAAGTTCTCCGGTGGGAGAAATTATCATCAAACCGGCTCCAGCCATACTTTTAGCGCATGATCCATCAAAATACATAGTCCATGGTACAACTTGACTGAAATTTTGTTCATTTTCTTCCATTTGTAGGCATAGGTATTCGGTAAGAAAGTCAGCAACGACCTGACCTTTGACTGCTTTTATCGGTACGTATGCCAAATCAAATTCAGACAAGATAAACGCCCACTTGGCTATACGCCCTTTTATAACAGGCCGTGACAACATATATTTTATCACATCAGTCTTATCGAGTACATGTATTGTAGCTGGCAATAAATAATGTCTTAACTTCATACAAGAAAAGTACAAAGATAGACATAATTTTTCGATTGCGATATATCTTTTTTCAACATCAGTCAATGTTCTACTTAAATAATATACTGCTTGTTCTTTTCTATTTTCATTCTCTTGTGCCAGCATACTCCCGATAGTTGAATCGGTAGTGGACAAGTACAACTTTAGTGGCCTGCCTGCTTTTAGCGGCATCAATACAGGAGGATTTGTTAGATAAACTTTGACTGCATCAAACGCCTTTTGCTGTTTATCTCCTCATATAAACTTCTCCTGATTTTTAAGACGCAAGAACTGTATCATTGGTTCTATCTTCCCGGATAGATTGGCAATGAATCTTCTGAGAAAATTAATTTTCCCGAGTACCACTTGCAGTTGCTTCTTTGATGTAGGATGAGGGAGCTCTATAATAGCCTTTGCCTTATTCCTGTCAATCTCAATTTCCCTCTGATTAACTAAGAATCCCAAGAAATTCCCTGCTTGCACTCCAAAGGCACATTTAGCTGGATTCATCTTCAATTTGTACTTCCTCATCCTAACAAAAGCTTGCTCAAGATAATCCAAATGCTCTTCCTGATTTGATTTAATCACCACATCATCAATATAGACTTCCAGGAATTTGCCGATCATGTTATGAAAGATGAAATTCATTGCTCGCTGGTATGTAGTGTTAGGGAAAATCTCTCATGATGTTTTGAAGATGACAAAATAATCAAAGGCTACTAATGTGTTTATTGGTTGAGTAGAACCAGGTGAAAGAATCACAAGCCGTTATGCAGATGGTGTATTAACAGAATATCTGAAGGTTATGAGTTATCTATCAATGGTGACCAAGGCATTGGGCG
Organism: Lenwebbia sp. NSW1173648; assembly: GCA_029784005.1. Lineage (NCBI taxonomy): Eukaryota > Viridiplantae > Streptophyta > Magnoliopsida > Myrtales > Myrtaceae > Lenwebbia > Lenwebbia sp. NSW1173648. The sequence continues at coordinate 44,036,112 of JARCGZ010000001.1, forward strand.
TAGAGGTGTCTACAAGCTGGAGGTACCTAAGTAGAAGATGAACAAGCCTAGAACGAGAAGTTCGGTAAAGCTTGGAAGGATTTTGGATAGGTAAACAAGCCTAGAACGGGAAGTTCGATAAAGCTTGGAAGGACCTTGGATAGGTGAACAGCGAGGTAGAGCCGCAATTGCCAATATACTTGGAGGAACCAGAAGATGGAGCTCAAGATACTGCATCTGAATTATGCATCTGAAACTCTGGTTATTGCATCTGAGAAGAAAAGTTTATATTGACCTTAGTTGGATGTTCAGACTCAGGGAGTAGTCGTCGCGTATTTGCTTCTGAGAAAGTTGAAGTCTAGTATTCAGAAGGAGGTTCGTGCTGCCTCTGAAGACTTCAGATGGAGGTTCGTGTTGCCTCTGAAGACTTCGGATGGAGATTCGTGTTGCCTCTGAAAACTTCAGATGGAGGATTGTATTGCCTCTGAAGACTTAATCTCGTGAAGACTTATATGCGAGCATCAACAAGGCTTCTATCAACATCAAACTCAGTGTATCTCTGTTCAGAAGCTGCGACTTATTCAGAAGCAGTGATATATGAAGAATTCAGAAACTGCGACTTATTCAGAAGCAGCGATATATTCAGATTCAAAAAACTGCTTCTGAAGTCTGGTTCTGAAGACTGTTCAGAAGCTGCGAGATATATTAATTCCAGATTCTGAAGACCCATGCCTGACATATGTTGCTGAGGTATTTATGGAAGTTTGTAATCTTTGATTGACATGATTATTCTATAACATGATTGATAGAATATCCTTGATTGGAAATTACCTTCCATGGGACAAGAAAACTTCCATATTTGAAGAACTCCACTTATGGAAACCGAAGATTGAGTTGTATGGGCGACTGAATCTGAGGGGTTCAGATTCAGCACCAACGGTCACCAAATCTCTCTAGATACAGTCTCGTTCAATCAAAATTGATGGCGTCCAATCAGCGATTGAAGAGCGATCCTTTGAAGACCTGTCCAACGGATAGTTTGGGGGTGAAGGAGTATAAAAGGAGATCCATGGTGCTACTACGGTGTAAGATCAGAATCATCAATTCCAAAGTGCTAGAGTTATTCAGATTCATACTTGTCTCCTTGAGCTTAACGTTATAATCTTTGAGAGGCTTTGTAAGAGTGATTGAGAGAGGATAGTGTGATCTATCAAAGAGAGTATCATCACTTGTTGTAAACCTCCATTAATTCATCTAGTGGAATCCAGCCAATCGGCTGTCAGCGTGGGAGAGTGGACGTAGGCTTGATCTAAGCCGAACCACTATAATCGTCGTGTGCAATATTCTCTATCTCTAAACTCTTATCATTATGTTTGATAGAATATTGCATGCTGGTGTTTATATTCAGAATTTGCATACTCATGTTCAGAATCATAAACTGCACATATTCAGATTCAGATTTTATTTTGACTTGATTCTTTTAATTTCGCATTTTCTAGTCAAAATTATTTTAAATCACCTATTCACCCCCTCTAGGTGATATTGCTAGATCCAACATGTAGCTCCTGCATTTTTCAGTCCAAAAGGCATAACCACCCATTGAAAAGTTTCGATAGCACCAGGACATCTAAATTCTATTTTCAAGACATCTTCTTTAGCAATAAATATATGGTTATAACCCGAATGACCATCCATTAGAGATAACATCTCATTTCCCGACGCTGAATCTACTAACATGTCTGCCATCGGCATCTGATACTCGTCTTTTGGAGTGGCATTATTGATGTCCCGAAAATCAATACAGACTCTTGATTTTCCATTCTTCTTCTTCACAGGAACAATATTCGAAAGCCACTCTACATACCTAGCTGTCTCAATGAATTTCGCCTTCAACAGCCTTTCAATTTCTTCCTTGACTTTTTCAACTATGTCTAGAGCAAACCTTCTTGCTAACTGTATATGTGGACGAAATACTTTCTTGATAGGAAGGCGATGCTCTACAATATCTCTTGACAGACCAGGCATTTCATGGTAATCCCATGCGAAACAATCTTTGTACTCTTTGATCAAGTTGACTAAATCTTCCTTCATGCCCCCTTGCAAAAACGCACTCACATATACTGGACGAAAACACCCAAGTTCTCCTATATCAATTTCTAACAATGGATCTTGAGCTTCTGTTGACCTGCTGTCTTCCTTGATTGGTGACTCTTCCCATTCATCAATACAATCTGAAACTTCCGCACTCTGCCGGGTCATCTCCGCCAGGTATGCAAAATACCTTTCACAAACTTCTTGCAATAAGGGCTCGCTTTCCATAAAGAGTATATAACTCCTCTAATGCCAAGCTGGACTTGGGAATCCATTCAGTTTTCCTATCCCCAAAGCGGCAATAAGCGTAGGATCGTGAATCTGCTTTTGGTGTTCCGATAACATGATTTTCATGTGAATACTCTTGATGCTCTTGATGAATATCGATACACCCTATTGAAGCGAGTCCCGAATCAGCCTCAATGTACTCTACTCCTTCACCATTCCAAAATACTAGAACTTGATGAAGAGTCGAAGGTACACATTGATTAGAGTGTATCCAATCTCTTCCAAGCAACAAATTGTACGAACCATCAGACTCTATCACGAAGAAAGTCGTCCTTGATTTCTTGGATCCTATGGTTAAGTCTAGCACAACTGCCCTTTTGACTTCGGTAACTTCTCCTAGGAAATCAGACAGCTGAACATTCGACGGAATTATGTCAATCATCATCTTTTCCCAACTTCTTAAAGTATTTATAAGATATGAGATTCAAAGTGGCTCCCGCATCTACAAAGATTTTATCGACAGCTTGGCCATTGACTCTACCTGAAATAACCAAGGATCTTAAATGTCTAGCTTTATCTGAAGGCACCTTGTCAAACCTTATTACTTCTTGTTACGACCTAAAAATCAGGTTTTTAGGCTAATGGATTACTAAGTTAATTAAATTAACTAACCTAGCTCGAGTTCTCCCAAACTCTACCAAATCGCAACTTATGGTTCAAATAATTAACATGCAAAAGATTTTCAAATTGGAGTCGCCACTAATCATTTTATGGTAGGCTGATTAGACACCTAAATAAAGTATCAGGAGAAATACTTTATTCCTACGAACCAGAGATCAATGAGTTTAGGGACTTGGTTACGCTAATATTTCTATCAACGCCCTTTCGGTACCTTTCATTTCAATGAAAAACATTTAAGCGGGCAGCTTGGATTAATTTTAATCTAAAGTCCTAACATGCGGGATGAACATGCGGGTGCGCAAACATTATTTAACACTCAATAATCAAAGCATTAAATAAATTGCAAGACTAGGGAAAAAAGAAACGTACCTAGACGCTGCAGCCTAAATCCTAACGCTTATCTTCCAAGCGTAAGACTTAGTCTAATGCAATATATTTATAGGTTTTCATTTATTTAATGAAGAATTCAAAATGAATGAAATGCATATGCAATCTTAGACTAAATGGCATGCAAGGCATTTGTCTAAATGACCTAACTCTAATGACATGCGAAAATGAGGCTAACTAAAATGACAACGCGATTCTAATTAAATGGCATACAAATTGAATGAATTAACCTACTCCAGATAGCTTGTGAAAATGTCATGACTTTAGCCTAAGTGACATGCAACATTAGGCTAAATAACTTAAACATGTTAACTAGATTAAAGAACTTAGGTATGCGAGTAATGACATGGCATTCTAAATGACGTGGCAAAAAAAAAAAGATGGCATACATGCGGATGACATGGTATAATGACATGCGAATGATGTGACATGCAATTGGTAACATGGCAAATGACATAAAAAACTATATGACATGACGATTATGGTTCTAACCTATATGACGTGCATATAAAATAAAATGCATTATCTAGATGCATAACATGGAATATTCCGAATTATATGAATGCATATGCACAAGATATTTTGGTATTTTTGAATGAATTTCGGAATTAATTATTAATGAAATTAAAACTATCCTAAGCGAAGATTATCCTAAATGTCTAGGAAATAACTTGAATTAAATCCTAAAATTATCTAGGAAATCTTTTATCCTAAATCTAAATGTTTTAGATGCAATTATCTATCTAAATGAAGATGCAATCCTAACCTACATAAGGATATTTAAAATGCACCTAATCTATTAGATATGATTTCTAATAAATCACATCTTTCTAAATGAATGCCTATCCTATGAGCTAAGATTTCTAGAAAATCTTATCTAACTAAGGAAATTGATTTTTAAAGATAAGATTTCTAATAAACCTTACCTTTCTAAATCTTTTTGAGTTTTCAAATTAGGAAACAATCAGTCGATTATGCAAGCATGATTTTGAAAATATTTTCCGATTCAAATTTGGTAACAAATTGAATCGAGGAATCAAATCTAGTGGTTATAGATTAGATATCTCGATTCCCGTGCCATCTTGACAAATCTCAGGGTCGAGATTAGTTCAAATTTGCACGTTGTCGGTAGGGAGATAATCCCCAATTTGAATCGGTTTTTAAACTAGGAAAATATGCATGAAGATATGATTGATTCAAAAATAGGCAATAATATCAGGAAATCAAAATTAGATAAGATTTTACCTAATCTTGAATATTCGCCGAATTACTTCCCGTTTTGAATCAGGATTGGACCAGCGGATTTGTGGATCGGGATTGGCGGGATCCTCGCGCACGGGTGGACCGATGGCAGCAGTGGTCGACGGTTCTCGGGTAGGCTCGCGGCTAGTTTGATGGATTATCGGCGGTGGGGACTCAGCGAGAGTTAACCACGATGTGGTACTCCCCATGAAAATGTCCACTACAGCTTGGACTTAATGAGGTGACAAAAGGGACTTTTGATTCTGCAAAAAGACAGAATTTGCGTGGATTTTCATGTGTCACTGAATGGGGTCAAAGTCTTTTGAGGACTTCCAAGTTGTCGTGAACCTCCCACAGAACAATCCGGTGAAGTCATCTCGATGGGTGTTTGGCTTTGTGCAGTTATGAATCATTGTAGCCGATGCAGGTGGCTTCTTCGTTCACGATCATCATCAAAGATTGCACTTCGACTGGACAGCGCATCGTTCTAGTGACTCGACGCAGCGGTGGCAGAAAAGAAACCTCACAATGTGGACTTGCGGGTTTGGAGCTTGAGCAACGTTGCACAGAAAGCAAGGCAACGAAACTTTGTCTGAACCTGCATAAAACCAACGAAAACTTTGACAATAAGTTAGATCCACAATAGCTTAACAATTCCCAATAACAACCCCGAAAGCGAAGGAGTTAATTGACTGCGCGCTAGGAAAACATCGGATCATTTGGTATTGCAGGATCACCGGGGGGCCGATTGGGACTGCTGCTGTGGTATTTGAATGAGTCGGCAAAGTTGCTGTCTCCGGGAAGAACTGGGTCGCCGTTGGGAACGGAGCCGAAACAGAGTCAGGCTTCCTTGTGTCGATGCGAGATGGGATCAGGAAGAAGGCAACAGATCAACAAGGATTCATCGGGGCAATTCACAAGGAGGAGGGTTCGATGGCTTCTCTGCTTTGGCCTCTCTCTCTTCCTCGTTTTTGTGAGTATCGTATGCACAGTAAGCAAGGCAAGGAAACTCTTTTTGATCAAAAGGCAATGAGACTTTGATTGAACCTTTCTTGGATTTGATCATCTCCCCGAGTGCTTCCATGCACGTCTGCCATATGTACTCTTGAGAGAGAAGAAAAGGGAGACCCTTTTCTCTCTCTCTCCCCACTTTCTCGATTTTTTTTTTTGAATGATCTCCTCTGTGGCCGTGTATAATGAAGTGTCTCTCCCCCATCCTACTATGGACTACCTCTCCTTTTTATAGAAAATTTCTCCTACGTATCCTCCGGAAAATACGAAACCGTGAAGCTGTTTTGATTTGTGAGATTTTCCTTGATTGATAAGAATCTGCCATCTTTCGGTTTTGATTCTGTTTTACCGATAATGCTGTGAATGTGTCCATGTTCATTCTCCATCTACCGACTCATCAATCTCCGAGATTTGCAAGATAATGCTTGACGATCTCACCGTTTGCTCACAAGATGAATTCGTGGAAGGTAACGATTTGATGGGCTTGATTTTCCTTTTTATTTTTCTTTCTTTCGACCATGAGTGCATCTGCCCATATTTCTTTCTTCTTTAGCATGATCCAATCAAAATGAACTAAATCACCCCACCATCAATCCTCTTCACTTCCCTAAAAATGATTTTGTTTCCAACTCAATGGCCCATCCCAGATATCATGCCGATCGTGTCCCACGGGACTAAAAATCTATGCATTACTACGGGTTTGGTTCAATTAAGCTCAGAACAATATCTGAGTGAATGCAATTAATTTAAAGGTGCTCCTAATGACGATGTGCTATTTATATTTTTTTTGTTAGGGAAACCCTAATTTTTCTATGCAACATAACTAATTAAAACGTCGAAATTTAGGTGTCAACACTTCTCTATCAGAGAATTCGAACTCTGCCATTGCTATCTCCTTCTCCGAGATATGCTCGAGTTCTTCTTCTACCACCAAATAAGCTCTATCTTCCGCTGGAAGCTTAGCATGGACCATGTTGATCCTCATTGGCGAACGATATTCTTTAGGCATTTTGGAGTGACCCGCTCGGCAACTCTTATCATCTTCTCGCGGCATCTTGAGATTCGAATTCTTTTGTTCCATCTTGACTTGATGCTTTGGGTTAAGAGCTACTTGGAATTGCCCAAAGTTAATTGTTTGGGAAACCTGTTGAACTTCTTTTCCCTTTTTCACCTCATGGTAAGAACTACTTCCCGAATCATATATAGAATTCTTCTCAGGTTTGATAAGTTCTTTATCATCAGGATTTCTTTTCCAAACCCAATTACCTTTCGTACCAAAAGGTTTGAATGGAGGAATCTGTGATGGCATTCCTCTGTCTCGACGATTCTCGAAATCCCTCTGTCTGCTTTTCATTCACTGAAAACGTCTTTTAACAGTTCGGTAGGATGCTTGCCCCGGCGGTTTAGCTACGGACCATTTTCCTTCAGAAGGATTGTGTGGAACCTTAATTGTCTTTTTCTTTTGAACTTCCTGGGAAATTGATGGTGGTGGATCATCAAATTCATCTCCCCAACCAGTCGGTTCAACTGGCAATGACGGGGGTAAGTGATCATTCGTGTCTCCATAGTACACTACATAGTCAAATTTCGCACTAGATTCTCCAAGCAATCCTACTTTGGGATCCCCTTCTTTGTATCGCTGCCATAAACTCTTCTTCTTCTCAGGTTTTCATGGGGTTTCCTTCTCTTTGTGAACTCGTGTTTCAACCTCTTGAGTTGGAGGAACTTGTCTCAGTGAATCGGGACATAACTTCTGCCACTTAGGCATTTGTGCTGACTGCCTTGATTGAGCTTCTTGACTTTTTGATTGTGCCGAAACATTTTCAGTTACTACGATCTCAGACCTTATCTGTGGTCTACCTTCCCGACGGACAAATGATCCCGATCTGTATCTTCCTCTTGTTCCCCTCATGTACTGGAACTTGGGAACTTCCCGATCCTGATGACTTAATTCTTGATGACAACGGGTGTACAGTTGTCTATTATCATATCTTGTAGACTCATGCACATTAACCATACTGATCATCTTCGGGAAAGGATCTGTGTCTACTTCCATTGGAGCTTTGTCTTTGTCTTCAGCGAACTTAATCTTGCCTTGGCGAATCGCTTCTTAGATTGTCTTTCTAAAAACAATACAATTCACCGTATCATGAGTCTTGAAATGATGCCATTTGCAATACCTTTTATCCGTAGTTTCTTCCTTAGACGGGATTACCTATCCCTCAGCCAATTTAATCATTCCATCTTTCAGCAATAAGTCAAATATCTCATCCAACTTATAGATATCAAAGGAATAATTACTCGTTTCCTTGGTTTTAAACTTGGACACATCTCTTACCCTTGCTGGTTTCAGAGATGGGCACACATACGGTTTTTCAAGTACCATAGTTGCTATCGATATCTCATTCTCTTCTTCAGTCAAGTCACCGTATTCGGTACTTTCAGCCAATGCTATTGTCTGCCGATTATCCTTTGTCGGCTTTTTATCCTTATCCTTCAGCAGATGTTCATACTTAGAAACCCGAGCATTTAACTAGAAGAGATCATCAAAAGCTTGTCCCTCAAATCTTTCTTTGAGATTGAATTTCAACCCATTGAACGCTAAATCGGTAAATTCTTTCTCGGTGAGAGAAGTCAAACACCGATTCCTAGATTTCTTGAAACGAGCAATAAATTGATCTACTGTCTCAGTGCCATACTGGTACATTCTGGCCAAGTCGGTTACTGTTATCTCTGGTACCGTTCGGTAAAAATGAGAATGAAACTGTCTTTCCATCTCAACCCATGTCTAAATAAAATTTGCTGGCAAATTTATATACCAAGTAAATGCTGTCTTTGACAACGACAATGGGAATAGCCTTAGCCTTAAATATTCATTTGTTCCCGCCTCTCCACATTGTGCTAAAAAATAACATACATGCTCCACAGTTGACTGATCTTCCTCACCTGTAAATACAGCAAAATCTGGCATTTTAAAACCCCTTGGATATGGGATGTTATCAACCCAATCAAGATGTGGCTTCCTGTATACAGGTCTTGGTGTGCCTCTCTCTGCTCTCAATTGTTGCATTACCAACTCTGCAACTCTATCTGGGTTCCATGGCCTTAAATTCTGCTGGCCCAACCATGGATCCTGCCCCCTAGGGTCAACATGCTGAGGTCTGTTCATGCCTTGTTGATCCATAGTGAAATTAATGGGTGGCGGCCTGTAGAGAGGGTTTTCCACCACATGTGGGTATGGTTGAGCTGCAGGCGTTCATAGGATCAATATTAGGCACATTCACTGGTGGAGGTATATTCCATACTGGTGATAGATTCGGGACCATGGGATTGATCACGTTAGCATCAGTGGAGCCAGTTTGAGGGAAATTGTAACCACTCACACCATTCACTAGGTTCGCTGTCGTAGGACTCTCCGGCCTCGGTATAATTCTTATTGGAGGTTGCAGATTCGATCCTCCACTACCATTATACCCAACATTGGGATGTCCCGATGCTGGTGGAAATGGTATTGTACCAGGGGGATTTGCATAAAATGGAGGAACTTGAGAAGATGAACTAGGACGCGATATTACCTCGTCTATGGCGTTGATCATCATAGGCTTTATCACATCCGTGACATGACGCACCATATGGTTGGTGAGTTCGTTCTGCTATTCCTCAAGCATTCTCCTCATCGTGGCTACCAAAGTGTTATCAGGTGCCAACGCATGGGTTTGTTCTTCGTTTAATTGCCGAGGAATATCAGCATTGTGATGGGGCACTTCCTCATTAGCAGTCGAATGCTCAGATCGTGCTCCATCATCTGGGTTATTGACATTACCAACTGGTACTCCTTCTGATTGGCCTCTGGTTCTCACCATTTCTCCTAATCTCTTCACACAGGTCCCACCGAGCGTGCCAAAAAGATGTTCGCTCGCTTTTACAACAAGGAATATCTTTCACCGAAATTTAGTCTTCGATTTTTATTAAGAGGGTTCTGTAGTTCAATTTTCGAAGAGAAATTTTAGCAAGAACACGAAGTAACACAGAGAGATATGAAATGAGTAGGAAATCAGTGGATCGAATATGGATTTGAGATCAACAAGGGTTCAAGCTACGTTCAATACTCCTATGAAACCAGTAGAAAGCTTGAAAGTAAACTCGAGTTGCAGAAACTGTAAATGCTGGAAAGAAAGGTGCCGGGAAGTTAAAATGCAGATAAACTTGAGTGTTCTTGGATGTGTGTTGATCTGTCTCTTTCTCTTCTCTTTTGAGTATTTGTATTCTTCAGCTTTCTATAACCGTTTTTTCGGTTATTTCTTGCTTTCAAACTTTGAATCTTGGCACCTTCAATAACTTCCCATTTGCCCACGTTTTATCCTCCAAAACTTGATCTTCAACTGTCAACAAGGCTTCAAATTTGAATCTCTTCCAGTAACCGCCGTGAACTGTTCGCGTTCACTATCCGGATTTCTTGCTCGTAACTTCTTGCTGACGTTGCTAGTTTGGCCATCCTGTAGTTCCTTTCAACTTCGTATTTCTCTTACTGCTGGCCTTTTACAGTTTTGGTATGTCGAGAATCTTACCGAATTTCAAAAATCAATGACCTTTCTCTCTTACTTCCCAAATATCGGGTTTAGACTTCTGGCCATTTCGGTACGCTACAAACAACTTACCGAACTTCTCAGAGTAGTTTACTGTTCCCAATTTATCGATTTTCAGGATAAGGTGATACCGAAGTCAATTCGGTAACTCATTATTATTTGGTGTCAACAGTTTATTTTGCAGAAAATAAGTAGTTTAAAAAATGTTCTCTTAAAAATAATCGCTTATATTTCTTGAAATAATTAATTCATGAAAAATATTTCCATCATTGATACCTATATATGTCGGCTTAAGTACACTACAAATTCCAAAACTTGTGTGCGGCGCTCACTTTAGTGCCAAAACTTTCAAAACGATCACTTAAGTGCCAATTTTTTTGAAAAACGATCATTTCAATGCCAAAACTTTCAAAACGATCACTTAAGTGCCAATTTTTTTGAAAAACGCTCACTTTAGCGGCGAGCCATGTCAGCTCAAATCGGAGTTGGTACTGAAGTGAGCGTTTTTCAAAAAAAATTGACACTTAAATGATCGTTTTGAAAGTGTTGGCACTAAAGTGAGCGTTGTACGCAAGTTTTGGCACTTGTAGTATACTTTGGCTTATATATGTCTAAACATATTTATGAACAATAAAAATATATTTTGTTTACTCATTTTTATAAGCGACACAAGAGATTACTTTTAGAAAAATGCTTTCTCCTAAAATTAGCCATCCAAATCCGCCAAATTGTTCAATCAAAAAAAAAAAAAATCCGCCAAATTGAAAGTCCATCACACAACATTTCAAACTCTTAGGCTGCGTTTGGTCGTCTGGATAAAAGCCAGGATAGGATATGTTCTATCATATCCAATATTTGGTAGTTGCCAGGATTAGATAAAGTCGGATATAGAGGGGATATAGTCCGGATAAAAAAATCCTAAGGAAGGGGGTGGGATAGAGCTGAATAGGATTTCTCTTATCCGGCTATTTTTTAGTAAACCCTTCGCTCTCTTTTTTTTCCTTCTCCTTTCTTCACACGCAAGACTCCTCCGTAACTAAAGCAACAATAGTCCAAGCGTCTTCTTCTCCGTAGCTCTCTTGTTCACATTGAAACTTTACGGAAGTGGCGAGAAAAGGGAAAAGCATCATATTTTTTTTATTCGCAAAGGTAAATAATCACGGTTTTAAGAACGATTCGAGCGCGGATTCTTTTCGGTATTCGGGCAACTTCTTTTGGAAATCTTAAAACGTAGCATGATTAATCTGAATGTTGAACGATCTGCATTAGAAACAGGGCTTAAGAATCATCGCAGGGACTTCAGGAAACGCTTGAGCACCGGAGAATTTGGAAATCAAGCTTATGTGTTAGGTTAGACTTTTGACTTTTGATTGTCTTATCAATTATCAGATGCGAATTCAACTATTCCAATTAGATAGAGTTCGAGAAAAAAAAATGAAATCAAGGCCTAGAAAAGAAATGCAGGGTGCGAGTTTGGTGTTTGAAACATTATGACTTTTATCTCTATTAGCCGTTTTCACTGTGCTTAAGCAAAAATCAGAAAATCTCTGGCTTGGAGAAGAGTGAAACATTCATCTACCATTCTTTGATTACCCCAAGACCCCCACCTTTCTTCAGTTATACAAACAATCCTAATTGGCCCAACGGATGTCGATTCCAGTCTAGCATTGGACAAATGTAAAATGGAACAAGGTCCTTTTCATTTTGTAGGCTCACTATTCCATTCTCTCTTTTTAGTTCCTCTCTTCATCAATCCATTGTAGAAGCACAGTAGCATTGGCTCCTTTGGCGTTCGTGTATTTCTGGCAAAAGATATTGTTTGAAAAAGATATTGTCATGGATTCATTCCGTGGGATTATGCGAAAATCTCTTGATTTGAAAAAGATATTGTTTTGGATGATTTTAGTATTATCTAACCTATCGGTGTGTACTTGCCTAATCATTTTTTTTCCATCATTAGAAATGGATCACGATGATAGAGAAGAAATTTTTTAGCATTCTATTATTGGAGGAGATGAACCTACATATATTGCTTTTGTGTATGATGTATATAATTGTGGTGTCCACTGCTGCTGAAAGGTACTACCGCAAGCATATTTTGAAGGACCGCATATTTGTTAGAACCAAGCTCGTTTAGACCACCTTGACTGCCTCATGAACAGTAGTGACTTGAATTGTGTGGAACAACTTAGGATGGATATACATACATTTACTCTACTATGCGAGTTGGCACGTACAATTGGCGGGTTAAAAGAAGATGGACTTGTAACTATAGAAGAACAAATGGCAATATTCTTATATATACTTGCCCGTCATGTGAAAAATCGTGTCGTCAAGTTCAGATTTATGAGGTCTGGGGAGACAATAAGTAGGTATTTTAACTTAGTTTTAAGTGCGATGATAAGAATACATAGTGTTCTTCTTGTCTCTCCTGAACCAATTCCAGAAGAATGTACCCACGAGAGGTGGAAATGGTTTAAGGTATGTTTTTTATGCTATTACATGGATTAATTTAATATTTTAAAGATAACGAAATTTCATTAATTTCATGTTTCCAGGGTTGCTTAGGAGCATTAGATGGCACCTACATTAGGGTACGCGTTCCAGAGGTTGATAAACCAAGGGACCGAAATAGAAAGGGTGAGGTAGCGACCAACGTGTTAGGAGTTTGCACACGTGACATGAGATGCGTATATGTTTTACCTGGATGGGAAGGCTCAGCAGCGAATTCTAGAGTGCTTCGAGATGCTTCAGTTCAACCAAATGGTCTGAAGATTCCTATCGAAAAGATAAGCTTTTATAAATATGTTACATTCTTTGTCATGTGGATTTTGACGATTCTAAGAAAATTAATAATGTTTTCATTTGTTATTAGGTAATTATTATCTTGTAGATGCTTGATACACTAATAGGGAGGGCTTTCTTGCTCCTTATAAAGGTACTCGATACCACCTATCCGAGCGGACAGCAAGTTGTACGCCAAATTCTCCTTAGGAGTACTTCAACATGAAGCATTCTCAAGCTAGAAATATCATAGAAAGATGCTTCGGTCTACTTAAGTTGCGGTGGGCTATTCTTAGGAGTCCATCTTTTTATCCGATTAGAACGCAAGGTCGAATAATCATAGCTTGTTACCTTATACACAACTTGATAAGAAGAGAAATGGCTATCGATCCAATTGAGGCACAATTAGATGAAGTTGTTAACACCATTGAAGATGTGAAAACAGTTGATGTTGTTGAGCCATCGGATCAATGGACGACATGGAGGCAAAATTTGGCAGGTCAAATGTTTAATGAGTGGAATGCAAGTCGAGGTCATGAAGGAGCTACATGATTAAACATTATTTAAATAAATCATTTGTTTTCCATTGCTGTAAGACTTGTGTTGTAAGTTTTTTTTTCCATTGCTATTAGACATGTGTAAATGGTGCTGGTTTGTTGTTGAGGCATATGTTCCTTATGTAATGTTTAATTATGGCTAAACTACAGGTTATGTACCTCCTCCAAATAGGCTCAATTATGAACCATTTATCTTGCTTTCCAACTAACTGATTACCTAATTGCTATTTATGATTCAGTTGGACATACTGTAATTTTGCATTGTGTTATTTGTGTGTTTTCCATAAGCCTACTTAATAATTCCAAATGCTTAATCTTATATACAATCTCTACCAAACAATAGATGGGATAGAATATGAGAATATCCGATTTTAAATTCGCAGTTTACCAAACAATGAATAGGATATGATACAATTCCTGGATTTCTTATCCTATTCTATCCAACCCTATCCTGACTAACCTTTAAGGGAAAAAAAAATGGATCTTTCAACACTTGTGAATGCCCTTCCACCGTGAGCTTAAGGAAGAAGGAAGTACCAGAACTTCTTGCCATCTCTATATCAATGTGATGACGCATTATGCTCTAAACTAGGGCGACACTGGTGAGTTCATCGAATTGGACTTGATCGTTCGATCTTAACCTAATAGTTTCACGATCTTGAGTCGATATCGTACCTCATAACACATAACCTCTCCCTTCAACATCCACCTTCTACATCAGGAGATTTTGAACAGTTTTGAATACAGAAAAACAAAACACCACCCTGTCATAGAAAGTCGAGAACCTTAACACATCTAGAAAGTTTCACTGAGCAACTAGCAAGAGGAGAAAGCTACTCCTGATTCTCTGCTTGGTCCATAAGCAAAAGCAAGATGCACCTCTCAGTTCCCATGTAGAACTAGAAGAATAAACGGTCTAAGCACAGATGGAGACACCCCCTTATGGTACTACAGCAAAGACATCTCACGTTTGCAAGTACAACAGACCAAACGGATGACAAAGATTACAAATTATACCGCAGCACATTATGTATATTCCACAAACAAACCGAACCTGGACATAAATGGAAAGAACAAATAATGGCAGTGGGCCGATTCACAGGGTTTCTTAGTGATATTAACTGGATGCAAAACACATGCGCAAATTCTTACGTTTGACCTCACCGGAGACCGGTTAATCATCTGGGCAAGATACGCAGAGGCTCAAGAAGAGGAAGAGGAGGAGGACTTAGTAGGGTTGAAAGCGACCTGTTCCGCGCAAGTAAGAATATCGTGGGGTCCAGCCTCCTCTCGGTCAACACCCATCAGGTCGAGGTAATACTGATAGTGGGAGACGATGGTGTTCATGTCGTCAATATCGCCCTGTCCACACACTTGGTCTCCGTAAAGGATGTTCATTGTGGCGCCGAAGCCAGGGACACGCTTGGCCAAAGTGTCGTTCTTGGTGGGCTTCCAGTGACCGACGAAGACGTCGTGAGCCGAAGGCTGTGATTTCTTGACCGGACTCATCCACTTCTGAATAGCAGCTTGGAAGGCGAGGGTTGCGTTCTGCTCAATGTATTCTGGATGGTTCAGCAGATCCACCTTCAAAGCTTCGCCAGTGGGACCATAATTGTAGTTCCTAAATTCAGATCACAGACAAAAAGAAGAGTCAGAATTTGTCTACCAATGAAATGAAAGCCCTGTAATTATATCCTCGAATGTAAGAGATTTTCCCCGGTCATTCGTAATTTGGGTAGTCTTGCCTTTTACCAAAGAGCAATGCTGTCCTATATGTCAAAAAGTATTCATCTAAAGTTGTTTCCGAAGTGATGTTAATTCTCACTTGTCACTGAGATATAACCGCATTTTGTTGCAGATTCCATGTAGAAGCTCCAAAATGTAGACCTTCCAAATGAAAAAGGTTTCAACTCATAGATTACCGCGTGTTGCAGCATCATTTGATGAAAATTTTGTGATAACACTGACAAGCAAATTGCTCATGCTACATATCAAAGAGTTTCCGGTAAAGTGTGGCAGTACAGTCAATGAGTTGCTGGTAAAGTGTGGCAGCACCCTCAAGTGGAAATCCACCCTCATTGTCCGAGCCTATTCACACAACTATACGAGTTTCCATTTTATGAAATTGTTGACAGAGTTTATGACTCGTCATAGAAACAGAGACTCTTCTCGAAAGTTCTTGAGATTGAAAGCTACATATACATACCAATAGATGGGCAGGGCACCACGGCCATAGTAGTCAACTCCAGGACTACAAGGAAAGGTGAGTTTGTAGTAGTCATCACAGTATGACTGGCTAGGGCTCATCTCTTTGTTGTAGCAAAGACCCCATGCGAGAGGCCCTCCAGTCGCTACTCCGTAGCCACCTGAAATCATCATCAGCGATCATAATCATGTGAGAAATACTCTTAATCAAATTTTTATGTATAAGAGAGACGGAATGTGCAGTCATTTGCATTTTCGATGGCAGTGAAATTTTAGCATGTCAACTGACAGCCAGTACCGGTTACCTTGGATCAAATTCGTCCGAAGCAGGTCTACTATTCAATTGAACCAATATACATTCATCCACTAGATTTAACTAAATTTATTTCATGCAACTTGAGGCCGTCCAGTCCCAACGAGATCTAAGCAAATTCTTTCAAGGCTCGTCCATCAACCATCACTAGTAAATGCTCAATGAGTCACACTTCCAGATCAGATTTCTATACAGCAATACCCGCGATCAGTTTACTACAAACAACATATGCTATCTATGTAGGAAAAGTTAAGAAAAATATGGAAATCTGATGCCAGCACGACAGACACTGATAGCTTCAACGCATAAAAATCGATAACAAACCAAAAAGATCATACCAATATACACAGTCACTCCGAGTATTTTCATCATGTACTTTACTAAAAACAAAATGGAGGAAAAAAACAATGAACATTCACATTAACTTCTCTACATAGGCAGTGTGCTTCCCTAAAAGTATACCAAGAAACAGAACAACCTTCAAAGGACTACCACCAAAATCACTTTCATTCACAAGCAAACTCAAGCCGACAAACTTTGGACAGTCAACTTCCCAGTGAAACCAGAAAATACCAAAAAGAAGATCACAAAACGACGGAAAACTGCTTCCAAATTGCTACAAAAGCAGCCCACATGAATTCAAATCTCATAGATGGACACAGGACACATTTTCAAAACAAGGGAGCCTGCCATCCAACAAAAATAAGATGTCACCGCAAATGAAATAGGTCAGTAATTTAATTACCTTGAGCAACCATTACCATAAATTAAGCTTCAAACTCATCCAGATAACTACATGAAGCAAGATCAAGACCACAACATAACCATATGTGCACGCATGACCTTCCTAAGGCTCAATAACAATTAGTACAGCCACAAAAAATTCAAAATAAAAAATAAAAAATCACAATTCACTTAAGAGGCAAGATCCATACAAGAAGTCTTAGCTCCGACATGGCCGAGGAAGGCAGCGACCTCCTTCATCTGCATGAGCTTGCCGCCAGTGGTGCCAAAGCCAAGGGGCTCGTAGAGGGCAGCTGCGGTGATGAAGGACTGGTAGTCCCAGAAGCCGACGGCGTGGGCCACTGGTGAATTCCGCTTCGAGAAGAGGTTCTCGAACTGGTACGTCTGGAAGAAGTCGGTGATCGTCTCGTTGCAACAGTACTTCGACCAAGTGTTACACTCCCATCCCTTCAAACACACCTTCTCCCCGTTCACCTTCTTCACCAATGTCTTGGTGTCATCCCCACAAACACCAACCATCACACTGCTCGCCAACACCGCCATTGCGAGAATTACCCAAATCGCTTTTCCCATCTCCCCCATCTTGAGAACTGGATAAAAAAAAATTGCAGGGACAATTCATAGTCATTCCCTCAAATTCTTGCATTACATCAACATCGATGAGCAGCATTACATCAAGTCAAAGCACAAAACTTTAGAAATGATGCGGACATAAGCTGGTAAACACACAAACTAGACGAAATCTAACAACACCCTGGACAATTCATTGAGCTCCGAGACTGTTGAAGAAGCTAAAAGAACAAGAGTTAATGGCGATTCTTGGTGTGAGCTAGGACTTACCCGGATTATTCCCAGATCGGAGACACGGAATGAGATGGTGGGTGTGCGCTGATTTCTTGATTCTGGGTCGTCGGTGAGTGTCGATTTGCGAGCATCTAGAGAAGAAAAAGAAGAAATGGAGGTGACCCACAGAGAGAGAGAAGGGGACGCGAGTGAAAGAGAGTTAGATCGAGGGTCAGTGTCGGATGCTGTGAGCCAGTTGGTGCGGCATGTGTCGTTAAACATCGCACGTCTGGGGGAGGAATCGACGGCTGCGATGAGCTTTGAGGGCAAGAAACGTTCGAGATTTAGGTGAGGACAGGCTGTTGTGTGGTCGGAAAATGAATTCCTTTTCTCTTTTATTTTGGGGCTACAAGGAAAAGGAAAAGGAAATTCTGATAGAGCTGACTCAACAAATTCTTCCACCGACAGCCTCTTTGGCTTCACTTTTTTGCCTTACGAGTAAAAGAAATGGTCCTCATTTTGATTTGTGTAATATAAGTTTAGTGTTCTTTTTATAATTTTGGTCAGATTTTATTTTTTAGGGATAAATATACTAAAAGTCCTAAAACTTGCAAAAAGTGCAATCAAATCCTAAAACTTGTCGAATTGACACAATCAATACCTTTAGTTAACTCCGTCCAACTTAACTGACGAAAAATGCTGACGTAATTTTTTTTTTTATTTTCTTTGTCATATGTGGTGATGACATGACTAAAACGACGTCGTTTTGGTTCATTTCTGACATTTAATGCAAATTTTATGTAAATTAATTTGAAAAATAACAATAAAATAAGACGTGAGAAGAAACCCAACGGTGAGAGCTTTGTAGCCCTCGCCGGCGGGAATGGCCGACGAGGGTCGTCAGGCCCCGCCCAGTGGCACGGCGGTGGCGAGGGCTGCAATGCCCTTGCCGCCTAGTTTCTCATTTCTAAATTTTTTAATTTTTAAAATAAAATTTGTATCAAAAATCAGATTTTGACCAAAACGACTACATTATGCTTTATGTTTCAGCAACATCATCGCCACATAGGAGAAAAAAATATTTAAAAAGTCATGTCATCATTTTTCATTAGTCAAGTTGAATGGAATTAACAAAATAACTCGATTGCACCATTTTGACGAGTTTTAGGATTTTATTTCACTTTTTGCAGGTTTTATGACTCAATTGCACTTTTTGGACAAATTTTAGGACTTCCAAAATTTTATAATTGACAAGTTATAAATAAAATCTAGAAAAATTAGAGAGACAAAACTCGCACTTAAGAGACAGAATGCCAATTGAATAAGTACAGTCATAGTAGCAGTCCAAATTATTACGCAGCATTATAATAAGACGCGGGATGTTACAATTGAGGTAGAATGTTACTTATTTTTTTTATTATGTCGCTAAGGTTCTCATCTTTGTCAAGCGCAAAAGTTTATAAAATCATGATATAAATATATTAGAATCTCGAAATTTATCGCAGTAGTATAGTCGAGTCCTAAAATTTTCCAGAAAATGTGATCAAATTCTCGGACTTATCAAATTGATGCAGTAAAAGTCCCCTCACAAATTTCAGCCAATCTAGCTACTGGAGAACGCTGATGTAACTCTTTTTTTACCTAGTATCTCTCTCTTATGTGATGGTAAATGATAACTAAAGAATGCACTAGTGACCAAAACGAATGTGTTTCCCTCAAATCTTGATTTTTCCATCAAACTTTACTTAAATTAGATTGAAAAGTAAAAAAAAATTAGGAAAAAAAAAAGAAAAGGGTAAAAGTAAAAATTAAGAGGAAAGATCATGACGACGGCAACGCCGTCGTTCCAAAATGGTTGGCGAGGGCGTCGACTCTCGCTAGGGCCTTGTGAGGGCCAACGACATTCACATCGCCGCGAGCAATCTTCTTTTCTCTTTAACCGCGCATCATGGAAACACAAGCGAAAATTGTTTTAAAGAGATCACATCCTAACTTTTTTCTAAAGACAATTTCAAAATCTTAAGATTGGTGCTAGTAAAGTGGCATGTCAACAAACAAATATGCATGACGCGGACCACGTGCTTTGCACGAGCATGTGTTCGTAAAACATATCTTTAGATACATCAACATATTTAATCGAACCTCGCAACATATTTGATCATCTTCAAAAAGCTTTCTGTTTTCAAGAAACAATGATTGCTTAAACTTTTTTATATTTCTGTTTATTAGTATATTATTCAGCAATTAAATGTAAGGTAAAATTGACACTTATCCAAGTAAACATAATTTAAATTGAGTGAATTTTGAGGGAAAAAGCCAACATATTTTTATCTATTTCGTTGGTCGAGTTTACACAAACATACTTTTGTTAATTTGATAAATGATCGACGTTTGAGACTGACGAATCACTGAACTAATGTTTTTCTATAAGTGTAGTGAAGATAAGGTGATCGAAGTATAAGTGGGGATATTGCGAAAGCCCAATCGAACGCACCGAACACGTCATGAGCTCATCGCGTCCAATACCCCGCGTGACTAAACTAGCGCTATTTGGTCGACCGTGAGCCGCCACGTGCCATAGTTATACGATGCGTCTTGCCGCGTGACAATCATGAAAGCAAAGTTAAGTGCTTGTGATTAGACTTATCAAAATGGATCATTAACCTATTTCTTAACTTATATATGATGGGCTGAGTTACTATATTGATTAGTTATATTCAATAAATGACTCATAAATGAGTTTAAACATGATATGTGTTAAATGGGTCGTAAATGGGCTTACAACTTATTTGGACTCAACTTACATCTATGACTCTCTCTTCATTCTCTCTCATCCTCACTCGAATTCGTGCTCACTTATTCCGCACTCTCACCTCAGTTTGGGTATAAGTTTTTCTATATTGAATTAAATATGGAAGCATTTTAGGAATGAGGGTCAGGTCGGGTCGTGTATGTATTACTAAATTTGCATTATAATAAATTAGTCACAAACGGGTTAAATAAGTCTATTAAGATCGAACCATTTATGACCCGACTCAAATCTCACGCCACTCACCCGTGTTTGACGGATCTACGAGTGACGAGCTCTGGTTTTCTATATGATAGAACACAGCAATGCGTAGAATGTATTTTGGCTAGCTAGGATCTAAGGAAAGGTTGAGAATGGGCCGATGCCGAGCGGCACAAGCAATTGGACTCGCCTAAGAAGAATCTGGCCGTAGTGGGCCGATGAGTCGTGGTCCATCAATCTCAATAAAAAGAGTTGGGCTTATTAGAGCAATTAGAATGTATTCAAGGAGGATTTAGGCTCCGTTTTGACCAAAGCCCGCAAAAAATGTTGCCAAACATGATTGCATTTGCCCAAGGAGCCCCCAAAGTCCTCTGCAAATGATGAACCAAACGGGGCCGGAAATGGCTGACGTGGACGTCGGTCGTTGGTCATCCTATGTGGTATGGATGGTGACGGCCAACGCTAACGTGAACAATATTTTAATATCTTTTCATTTTTTTTTTCCTTAAAGTGACCATGAGGGTCGTCGGGCCCTCCTCGGCCGCTGGCTAGGCCAACCTTGCCCTAATCTAGGCCAGGCTGCCTCGCCCTGGCTATCATGACCTTGCCTTTCGCCTCAGAATCTATTCTTTTGAGAGGTCCTCACATCGTATTTAGAATAAGTCAAACGGAGATGATAAAAAGGAGCCAATTTTCATTTATGAAGTGGAAAGACTTATAACAAGCTCTTTAGCCCCTCCCGTCATTGTTGGGATGTCAACATTGACAGCCATATGTACAACTCTAATTGAAAATTACCATTGCACCACAACTTCTCTAGCGACCCACCACTCTCTCTCTCTCTCTCTCTCTCTCTCTCTCTCTCTCTCTCTCTTCATCCTATACCATCACTTAAAATATTTTTATGTTGTTTTTCAAGTATGAAAAAAAAAAAACATCATAAAAGTCTTTGATGTTTTTAATAATGTAAGTAGCATTCCCATCTCGAAGGCCTAATTACTAATTACCCTGTTTTGAATTTTATTTTCCGTCTAAACTTTATCCTACAATTTTTTTATTTATAATATATGAAGAAAATGAGGCATCATTATTTCGAGAAACCACCTTGATACATATACATATATATATATATATATATATATGTGTGTGTGTGTGTGTACGTAAACTTAAACGTGTTACTCCTACTATACACATAACCACAAATTATTCACACTTTTCCTATTATTCTTTTCCTTTTTCACTCTCAATTGCTATCGAGTACCTGCTTACCCTTGAGATTTTACCTTCTACGTTATTTTTCCTAAGTTCATTTCATTAGCAAGAGAATACATAATCATATAAATTTTACAAATTGAATTTTGGTACGAAAAATCACGAATTTTGCATGTGTTAATTATAGTCCCATGAAAAAGTTCATGTATTTTGGACGACGATGAACTCATCATTGGCCACGGCAGTCGGTTCCCGGATGCGTCTTTGATCCCAATCCCATCAAAACCCTCTTCCACCTTTGAAACACCAATTATCATCTTGATTAACATATTAAGTATGCGTGATAATGCTGGATCTCCCTACCATACCCTTGATCATTAAAATGGGTACTAGAGACTAAAAATCACATGAATCACTTAAAAATGACGA
Source organism: Lenwebbia sp. NSW1173648 (assembly GCA_029784005.1). Taxonomy (NCBI): domain Eukaryota; kingdom Viridiplantae; phylum Streptophyta; class Magnoliopsida; order Myrtales; family Myrtaceae; genus Lenwebbia; species Lenwebbia sp. NSW1173648. Next base: position 44,058,354 of record JARCGZ010000001.1, read on the forward strand.
AAATGACACTAGAAATGCCACAACTTTCGTACGACGCTCACTTTAGTACTAAAACTTTTCGTCAGATCACTTCAGTGCTACTTTCGTAAAAAGACGATCACTTAAGTGCCAACTCTGATAAGGGACGCCGAAAATCCGACGTGCTGATATTTTAATTTTATTTTGGACTGACGTGGCGAAACGCAGTGAAAAAGCCCTAAAACGATGTCTTTAACAAAATCGTGGACAAATCGGCTCAATTTTGCCCGATTCTCCAAACCCTAATTCATACCAACGATTTTTGCAGTAAAATTAAGAGCTAAATCTTGCGATGGGGAGGAGAATAAGCACAAGCGGCTCAAGTTCGTGTCAACAGAGCTAATGAAAATGAGCCAACCGAATGAAAATGAGCTGCTTAGAAAGTTCAGCAGCCGAAGATGAAGGTCAGGGTGTAAAAATGGAGGAGATGAGCTCGGTTGCTAGAAGAAGAATCATGATATAGTTTTCTTGTTCTTTTCTTTTTTTCCTAAAGTGGCCAGCGAGGGCCTGGCAACCCTCGCTAGCCGGTGGCTAGGCCAACCTCGCCCTAATCTGGGCCAAGCTGCCTCGCCCAAACTATTGTGGCCTTGTCCGCGGCCTCATAATCTATTCTGATCGTTACATCGTATGTAGAATAAGTCAAATGGACATCGTAAAAGGAGCCAATTTTCATTTATGAAGTTGAAAGAGCTATGATAAGCTCTTTGGCCCCTCCGGTCATTGTTGGATGTCAACATTGACAGCCATATGTACAACGTGGATATAAACAACTTCATTTATGAAGTTGAAAGAGTTACGATAATCTCTCTGGCCCCTCCGGTCATTGTTGGGATGTCAACATTGACAGCCATAAGTACAACGTGGATATAAACAACTCTAATTGGAAATCCCCATTGCACCACAACTTCGGTAGCCACCCACCTTTCTCTCTCTCTCTCTCTCTTTCATTTTCTGGTGTCCTACAATTGTCTATTGTAATATATGAAGAAAATGAGGAATCATTATTTCGAGAAACTACCTTGATATATATATATATATATCCACGCAAGAACTAGTACGTAAACTCAAAAATATTATTCGTTTCCTTTTCTACTCCTAGTTGCAAGAGAATACATTATCATATGAGTATTACGAATGAATTTCGGTATGAAAAATCAAGAAATTTGCATGGGTTAATCATAGTCCTGAGAAAAAAATTCGGGTATTTTGGACGACGGTGAACTCATCGTTGGCCCATGCAAGGGTCGGTTCCCGGATGCGTCTTTGATCCCAATCCCATCAAAACCCTCTTCCACTTTTGAAACAACAATTATCATCTTGATTAACATCTTAAGTATACGTGACAATGCTGGATCTCCCTACCATACCCTTGATCGTAAAAAATGTGTACTACACATAATCCACAAAAAAGCGTACATGACATTATGATGTATGGTGACATATTTGATTATCAACCTATCATTGGTCATCATTCACAAGAAGCCAAGCTAGAAGCTAAAAATCACACCAATCACTTAATATAGGGAAAATGATACTATAAATGCTATAACTTTTGTACGGCACTCATTTTGGTATCCAAAACTTTTCGTCAAATCACTTCAGTGCCGCTTTCGTAAAAAAACAACCACTTAAGTGCCAACTCCGATATGGAATGCTGGAAATCCGACGTGGCAATGTTTTAACGTTATTTCCGACCAACATGGCCAAATTAAGTGAAAAAGCCCAAAAACTACGTCGCTACCATGAAAAGCCTCGAATTTAACAAAATCGCGGACAAATCGGCTCAAATCTGCCCTCTTCTTCAAACCCCAATTCATTCCAATGATTCTGGGATAAATTTAAGAGCTGGATCTTCCGATGACGAGGAGAATAAGCACAAGCTTGCTCAAGTTTCGTGTCAACAGAGCTAATGGAAATGAGCTGCTGAGAAAGTTCAGCAGCTGAAGATGGTCAGGTTGTAAAACTGGAGGAGATGAGCTCGGTCGATGGAGGAAGAATCTGGATATAGTTGCTGGCCATCAACTAGAAAAGGAAAACCGAGAATTCAGGAGCCGAGATCCTAAAGATGGTTCGATGGTGAAGATGAAAAGGAAGATGAATTCAGGAAATGGAAAGCAAAACTCTAAAAAAAGATGTCTGCTCCCCCCACAGCCGAATGAAGAACTAGCATCAAGAAGACGAAAATCCATATCCTTCCCCAAAATCCAGATGGCTCCGTTCTTTGGTTTTGCCGGAATTTATCGCCGGAGGCACTTAAGTGATTATTTTTTCTCCGATATGGCCCTGAAGTGATCCGACGAAAAGTTTTAGCACTAAAGTGAGCGCCGCACGAAAATTATGTGAAGGAAACAACTCCTCTGGATATAGTTTGCCATTGTATGTTACTTTTTTTTGTTAACTCGTGGACAAATGCGTGGAGAGCAGATGCTTGGAAACTTATGAAATGCACCGCAAGTCACAGAAACCGATTAAGCCCCGGACCTTTGGCCTATGTAGGTGACTCTAATCCGAAATAGTTTGACACACAATTAGCAAGATTGGAACCGGGCGATTTTTAGCTCTTGAGCTAGAAATCCCCCAACACCTAGCCAATTGTCCAAATTCTCGAGGCTCCATTTGTTTCGTGAAAATGATCGCAGTAAATGAAAGATGTTTTTCGTATCGACAATAATTTATGTCTAATTTGTTCATTCATTTTTATACGCAATATAAATAATCAATTGTAAAAAAATATTTTTCAATTATTTATTTTTCGTGAAATAAATGCTGACTTACCTTAAATATTATTTTCTTCATTTAACTTCCGTACACAATACACATGTACATCCGTCCTACGAATCATGATCTCGATTGACATTTGACTTGATAGATTGATGGTTCTGTTTCTTTCCGTTTCTAAAGTTCCATCAGTCCTTTTGTTTTTGCTTTCACCTTGCCAAACATTTCATCAACATTCAAAAGCGTATGCTAGTGATTATCTTCACGATTGTTAGGCATGTGGAATGTAACTCTTATCGAATGAAAGCGAGTCAAATACCAGCAATTATAGATCTCATTTATTTCGTAAAAAATAAATAATTTTAAAAATTTCTTTCTTAAAAATGATTGTCTGCATCGCTCATAAAAATTAATGAACGGAAAATATTTTTACTGTTCATGAAAAAAATTTAGACATAAATTGTCTTCAGTAATGACAAACAGTCTTTTTTATATATACAAATATTTATTTTTTCGTGAAATAAATGGAATCTTAAACTAAAAAAATAAAAATAAACTGTGGTTGCTCTTGAGAAACACGACCACATGGAGTTTTTTTTTTTGGCTAGAAAGAGGACATGGGGTTCTTACAAGTAGGCTCAGGTTGAAATGTTCTGTCTTTTTAAGTCTTGAAAAGCATTCTCACTTTGAGAGTGGTGCCAACAAGAGGGAAAAAGACTATAAAACAAAAGGAATCGTGGGGAAAATGATTGAAGATTTTTCCTTTTTTGGTTGGAGATTGAAGATTTTTTGTTTTTGAAGATTCAAAAGCGCCCTTATCATCATTCGGATAAACCCTAACCCAAAAAGGAGAAATTAATAAATAATGATCAAGATGCACGAAAAGGATAAATGATAAAGGATAAGAACACCAGCATCAGAATTCAAATGTGTTTTGAATTTCGTAACAAACTACGTAGCTCCACCAATTTTATTTTTTTTTACTTAGCTTCCATTTATAACGTGCATGGCAATCGGCATGCATGACTATTTCATTCACGTAACTAAAAAAAAGGGTTTTACGTCCCTTTTCAACTAACTCGTAAGACCTTTTCATTGTAATTGTACGCAGGACATTGGAATTGAACTCGAACCAATCTTAATCACGCCGACATCAATTTTTGTATTGATGTATCTATGCACTTCCTAACATCAAGAAACATAATCCGATTTGTCTTTTAATAATCAGAGACACGAATACGATGATTGGTTCCGTCATATTACTGTAATCGTCGTAGAGAAATGACGATTTTCTGAACGAGCTTATGAATTTTCGAATAGGATTTAATCAGGAAATAATTTGGATAAACAAACTACGCATTTTACTCTACTCTAGATTATCTAAACTCGTTCCTCTATTGCTAAGGAAATCCCCAAAATCCCTAGCAAGAAAACGCACACCAATAATTGAACTAATTCCAAAATAAAGTAAAAAAATTAAAAAAAGATTAAAAAATTCCATACGCGACCAAGCCAGTCTTGGCGGCTGCTACGTAGTCCAAACCGAATAGCTGGTCCCACGCGGCGCGACAATGTTCGCCCACGTGGCTCCGTGATTGACCCGGCTGTTACCGCAGCGCACTCCCCTCTATCCCAGCCGAAAAAACCTACCGACTCTCTCCGAAATTTCTTATAAAGTATAGCCACGAAGATTTGTCGCTATATTCATGAACAATTTCTCACGAGGGAGGCGCCCATATTACGTAAAATCTGGGTTAAATATTTGAGTAACTTTACCATGGAAGCGTGATTTTTCACGAAGAAATTCACCCTTGTTTGGAAGTTGAATTTTGCGTTTCCCTTTGTATTTTGAAATTCCGAGGTGCAAACTTCGGACGCAAAACCCCTAAATTCTTTTGGATTGTGCAGAATCGGTGACGGGTTAGGCTCCAATGTTGATATGTTTCTACAATTTTGAAGAATTGGACAGTGTTTCGATTAATGGAAGGGACAACAAGTGATGCTTTCCTTAATGCAAATAATATCCGAAACAGAAAAAACCTCGGAAAACGACAAAGCATAGAGAGAGAGAGAGAGAGTGGGGCCCGTATTCAGAGAACGAATCGGGTCAAATGGTAAGCATCCTGGAAGATCGCACCCCTCCTCTCTCCTCCCCTCGCCTGAAGAATTCTTTCTTCAATTTCAGTTTTTTTTTTAATCTTCTTCCTTCAGATCGTGGCAAGTTTATCCATCTCTCTCTCTCTCTCTCTCTCTCTCTCTCTCTCTCAGTCCAATCCGAGACGCCATAGACTCCTTCGTCCTCCCACTGTTTCATCGTCTTCCGCGGAGACCGGGAACCTGATAGCTTCACGGTTGGCGAAACCCGTCCCACCCCATTAATGGAACGGGATTGACGACCGCGAGAAGAAATCCGGGTGCTTTCCGAATTGTCGTCGATCCCATTTTTTGATCATTTTGGCTCCGCGCAGCTGTTTCTCTGATTCGGTCCCGTGTTTCTTTCGCAATCTTTTTTCTCGTCTGGTCCCAGGGAGAGGCTTGGCGGTTTTCGTCCTCGAATCTCCTGGTAATTAGTGGGTTTCATTGCAAAATCTTTGATTTTTGTCCTTCTTTCGGGTAATGGTGTAATGCTCTTGCTTGATTTTCATGGGTTCTTCGCGGGCTGATTTCAGCGGCTCTGGTGGGTCGGTGTTTTATTGGTTTATTTTGTTGGTAACCGTAAGATTATGGCTTGATGGTTGTGTGTTGTTGATTGGCTGTAGATAGTGAACTTGGGGATTGATTGATTCTTCCGCGGAGCCAAAACGGCGACGAATAAGGCGATAGTGGAGATACGTCGGGGCTCTGATACAGATTGTTTGGTAGGACTGGAGTGCTTGTTGAACATTTGCAGGGCCGTTTCATTGGGGATGGGTTCGTGCCTGTCCGGGGCAGGGGAGAGCTCGGTCCCCTATGCCCCGGCATCTTCGTCGGGCAGCACGAAGGCGAAGAGCTCGTCTCGGAAGAGGCATATGAGTAGGAATTCCTCGTTCGAGTCGAAGATGGAGATGTGGCTGCACCGGATTCCGGGAAGGATGTTTTTGAACGGGTCGACCGATGTGGCATCTCTATTCACCAAGCAGGGCAAGAAAGGGATTAACCAGGATGCCATGATTGTTTGGGAGGTCCGTTAGTCCACCGACAGTTTACTTGGTTAATCTTTAAGATTATCCTTTCTGAACCTAGTGTTAACCTCTTCTTGTGGATATTCGGGCTTTGAATCCAGTTCCAAATAATTGGTGCTATTATGTTTTGGACCATTGAAATTTAGTAGCATATAGAATTAAAGATGGACAAGATTGAAGTGTACAAAAGAGATGAGGCTGTCTTATAACTCATTGCTGTGTGAATCTTATCTCTGGACAACCATTATGCCATTGTTTTGTGTGGTTTCTCGCATTATTTGTGGGGAATTTAAGTTATAGAGAAACTATCCCCAATAAATTACGCAAGTATATGTTTGACATTGTACTGTGACTCGGTATATGTTAGCCTGATTTTAATTACAGAATACTGGATTATGTGCTCTAGACATGCTGCAAACGAGTCCTGTATTTATGTCTCGATTTGTACTTGATCCTCTTTAAGGTAACTTTCATGTAGATACTCTGTGCTGTAAAAAATTAACTCACTCTTAGATGCACACCTCACTGTCTAGTATGGCTTTCAGGCAGATGTATTGGAAAAGAAATATTGATCGTTATTATTGTTGACAGCTGCCTAGTGGTAAGTTAAAGGCCTTTGATAAAACGAAGTGAGCAGATCCAATAATATGTGTTGATAGAAATACTAAAGTTTCTTTTTGAATTTTTACCTAGGTTTCACCTCTAATTATACTTTCTCCGCAGAATTTCGGCTCCAAGGCAGATACTACATTTTGTGGTGTTTTTGATGGCCATGGTCCATTTGGCCATATGGTAGCTAAGAAGGTTAGGGATTCTCTCCCCTTGAAATTGAGTGCTCAATGGGAATTGAAAGTTAGCAGCCCAGATGGGCTTAGTGATATCAGCAGCAGTGCCATGGGAAGTATGAATTCAGAACAGACTTCAATAAAGACTATCGAGGATCTGAAGACCTTTCCAAACCGTGAGCGGAGTGAGAGTCATTCTGATACTATTCTCACATTGAAGGAGTCATTCTTGAAGGCCTTTAAGGTTATGGATAAAGAGCTCAAACTTCACCCACAGATAGATTGCTATTGCAGTGGGACAACTGCAATAGCCTTGGTCAAACAGGTAAGTTAAACTACTTGCTGTCAAGAATAGGCATGAAATATGTGGTCAGTTCACTTTCAAGTAGGTTGAGAAGCTTATTGGTTGATAGCCATCTACCATCGTGTGATCTTTTCCCCTTTGATCATTTACTCATGTTTTCACTTTGTTTTGACATTGCAGGGTCATGATCTTCTGATCGGAAATGTTGGGGATTCCAGAGCTGTACTGGGTACCAGAGACGAAAATAACTCTCTGATTGCTGTCCAGTTGACTGTAGACCTCAAACCAGATCTCCCAAGTAGCTCCCTCCCTCCCTCCCTCCCTCCCTCTCTCTCTCTCTCTCTCTCTCTCTCTCTCTCAAATGTTCTTGGACCATACCGTTGCAATTTTGCTGCAACATCGACTACCAGGAGTTGTACTTTCTGCTCTTCTTTTCCTCGAACTGTTGTCTTTGTCTTACAATCCTTGTTTATGCATATATGTGAAAGGCAGACATGTTGTCAGAAGTTCATACGATATTGTTAGGTTGGCCCAATATTGTCACTGAACTTTCGTGTTTTGTGAAAAGTCGGAGTCTAATATACATAGAAGAAATTGATGTCCGATATGAGAGGAATTAGGCACATTAACATGTGTTTAAGCTGGTTTCTAGGTATTGGATGTTACAAAATGCGATTATAAGCGAGGGTTACAAAGCTTTCTTGGGCAGTATTGCTTGTTCAGATTCCATGGTATGCTATTTCCCTAATGTGAGTTCTGTCAGATGCCTAAGAAATGATTGCCCTCATATGAGATCATTGGAGGAGGGGAAGATTTTCACAGAGGAATTATTCGGAGATTTGCGCTTTAAAAGCTTCATGATTTTCTTATTTAGCTTAATACTTTGGAGATATTGATGTGGCTTAGGATGCTTTTGTGAATATGTTGCTCTGTGATGAGCTTCGCATCTTGTGTTCCTTGATAATAGGTTCTGCAATATATAGTGTTGGGCAAAGGAAATTCAATTTCCAGTTTACAAGATGTGCACCTTTCACATTGTGTCTTTTCGTCCTACAGGAGAATTAGAGAGAATCAGGCTGTGTAGAGGGAGAGTTTTTGCTCTACAAAACGAACCTGAGGTTGCGCGAGTATGGCTTCCCAACTGTGAATCTCCTGGCCTTGCCATGGCTCGAGCATTTGGAGATTTCTGCCTTAAAGACTTTGGTTTGATTTCCGTGCCCGAGATTTCTTATCGACGCCTCTCTGACATGGATGAATTTGTAGTGCTGGCCACTGATGGGGTAAGAAGTCTGCCGATTTTTATTATTTTGATATTGTGAGTGATATGTGAAGAAAACTACATGCTCTCAGATTCTAGGGAAAGAAGCCTTTTATCTTCTCCTAATTTGGTTCATTATGTCCACTATATTCAGTCTTGAAATGGAAACACATTCTTAAAATGGAGTGGGGATGCCTAAAGAAGGCATTACTATAATACGAGAATACGATCTTTAATAGAGGATTGACTATTGAGCTCCGTTTCATAAAAAGAGAAGCAATTTTGACCTAGTACATTATGCATGCATTTGTGGGAGATGATTACATTTCTTCTTAGACAGATGTTTCTTACAGGCATCTTATCTTTGCACTGGATGAATGTAAGCTTCGTCTACTGGCTTTAACGTCAATTTTTTTTTTTATGGTTATTTTCTTTATACCTCTAAGTTAACATAATTGTACGTCTAATGGAAATTACCAAATGGTCCCTGAAAGAGAAAATGTGGCTTTGTATACTCAAAAGTTCAGGTAATCGGGGCTCATGTTTAGATAACTCGTGTTGTTGTTGCCTTGCCTCTTTCGACAGATTTGGGACGTCCTCTCAAACAAGGAAGTTGCAGACATAGTGGCCTCGGCACCGAGGTCGAGCGCTGCAAGAACCCTAGTTGAGACAGCCGTTCGAGCTTGGAGGCTCAAGTATCCATATGCCAAGGTTGATGACTGCGCTGTGGTTTGCCTCTTCCTCGATTCAAATTCGAGCAGTTGCGCTAGCACCCAATCTGCATCCAAGGAGCAAATAGCATCTCCTCAAGAGAACAACCCTTGAAAGTGGTAGGCCCTGTGGTGAGTAGGCCTCGAGAAGTTTTATATCAAAAAGACAAGTGGGGGTTCAACATCATCATCTGAGGGCCGCCCCTCTAAGTGGCTCTTTGGATAGGGTTTTTCAAGGTCAGCAATCTGATGATCTTGATTATTCTTCATCAGTAAATAGAATTCTTCAATATCTTACTTGATTCTTTCACCAGTTTTATTCATACATGAAGAAAGTGAGGATGAAGGACTTTTTCTTCTCTTTTCTCTTTTTTTTTTCCTTCATAATTTGGGGTGGGGGGTTTTTGTGAATTATTGGTTGGGGAGGTGGCACTGGCCTTTGTTTTTGTCCAGGGTCGGCTGGCTTGTTGTTCCCGTTTGGTTTCTCCTGTAATTTTTCTTGGGTGGCGCTTTTTCCACTCCTTTAGCTAATACACTCCTTATAATAGTGTTTTGACCGCATTATCTTCCGTCGGTCTTACTTTTTCATTATCCTCTGTTATTTACTTTCTTTCTTTTTATTTTCTTGCGGGTCCCACCTTCCACCTTCTTCTAAATTCTCTCTGTTTTCTCCGCACCCCTCTCTTACTCTTAATTAAATCTTTTCATGGTTCAAGTCTTGGTGGTAATTCATCAATTATTCAGAACTGAAGATTAACCCCCTCTCATCTCAATTCCGCTCGATGAACGATTTGCATTTTCCAACTAGCCAAGAAGATGGAAAGAAAGGGGAGAAGAAGAAGCTTCAAAGTCAAAATTTGTTTTTCTCACTCTCAAGGGAAGCAATATGAGACATTTCGCTGCTGGGTTTGATCTTTTCTCGCTTCTTTGTTTTCTTCATCTGCTATCGAATTATGACCGTGGACAACATGACTCACCAAATTATGACGGTGAACTATAGGACCACCAACATCTTAATCCTCCTCCCTCCCTCTGATCTCTCCATGACAAATATGTTCTTCACCATGACAAACATACTGAGTAATATCTGTTTTAGCTAACCGCTCTTGACTCTCTCCCACGGTCTCACCCTCAACATACCATATCTTCTCTTTCATCTCTTCTTACTTCACTCTCTCTCACCCACACAAACTATCCTTTAATTTGCACAGACCACCTCGATAAACTCTTCTGGTACTTGGATTGAGAGAGAGAGAGAGAGAGAGAGAGATTAGCGGGAAATCAATTAATGGCGTTGCCCGACCACATGACGAATGTTCACCCGCGGATCGTTTCTCGTCCGAGCTTCATCCACCCCTGGTTCACCGAGGCCTACACTTGGGATACCAAGACCCAGACCAAAGCCCGGCAACACAACCAACACTACAGACCGGCCACGGCGTTGAACTGCAACGAGTCTCTATTCTGACCACCAATATAATCACCAACATCGTCTACTGAGAGAGATAAGATTGAAGGTGGATCACAAGAAAAGAAAAAGAAAGGAACCAAAGGGACATCATTTTAAGAAATAAAGAAAAAAGGAGCACTTTTGGTAGAATAGTAAGTAAGGATGCAGAAAAAGTGGGACCCATGGAGGATAATGTGGTCAAAACACTAAAATTAGATGTGTATTAGGCAAGAAAGGAATGGAAAAAACGCGGCCCTTCTTCTTTTGAAGAAGTTACTGGGAAGAGGAACTATTGAAAGTGATATCTTTTGCTTCGGATTTGATGTCTTAAATGTTATAGTTGTCGTCATTTGTCTTCACTCTTCCCTACTATGTTTCATATTGTTTTTGGATAAAACCTTACTTGCGGTTTTCCCGTTCGGACGTGTCCGCCTTATCTTTTTTAAGGTTGTTGGATAACGCTCACTTGTTGAAGATGCGACCCGAGGTTGTCTCTTTCTGTAGCCCAGAAAAAGCAAAGAAGAAAAAGAAAAGAAGAGAGGGAGAAGATGCGAGGTGGTTTTAGTCGAATTACGGTTCGGACCACGGTGGTGATGAGCGTCTCACGGTCGTCGTGATGCTCCCTTCCTTCGAATGTTGGGATTCGGCTATGTAGAGATGGTTGTGTAATTGCGATCGAGATGGGGAAAGACCCTCCGGCGGCGGCGGCGGCGGTTTGATCAATGTACTCTCTCGAAATGCGAGTCCATGGGTGGATTTGGCTTGGGCTTTTAGCCACTAAAATTATATTGCATGAGAACAACAAAATGCGTTAGGGTCGATTTCGCGCACGAAAAAGAGGAGAATTTTAGAGTCGATTCGGTCCGAATCCATACAAGCCACAGACCCATCGTGAGTTCGTTTGAGACTAATGATGACATACAAACTACAAAACCTATCGTAAGGTAAAGGCCCAACGAATTTCCTTTTTATGCGATTTGCGGAAAATGAACTGGAAAATATTTTTCGATTAGTGAAATTTCTGCATCTGACAATATCCCTTCTGGCTTTTTGACGTAGAGGAAGATAACTTGGAAAACGATTCCAAAGATAAACGTTTATTCTGAATGATAATAATGATCTTAACAATGACTTAGGTGCCTATTTATAGGGAGGTCGCCTTTTAGGAAACAAACAAATACTTAAAATCAAATAACAAAATTAAAAGATATTGATAACGGAGAAAGTCTTTAAAACGCGTCCGAAATCTCTAATCTCGCAATAATGAAGAGAAACGACGCTCTTACGACGATCTCGCAATCTTCTAAAATCTCGCAATCTTCCTTGATTGCCAAAATCAACGTAGCCAGTTTGCATCTTCTAAGATCTCACAATCTTCTTTGATTTGATATGTTGTCCGCTCTTACGACGCTCGAACGTTTCGATATACGTATTTGCTAACTGTTCTACATCAGTCTCCTCCACTTCAGAAGAACTCGACCTCGAGTTATTATCAGGATAAAGGGGAGTATCTAGAGAATAATACTCGAATAGGTCTGCCACATTGAATGTCGGAGAAATGTTAAGATCACCAAGAAGATCAACAACATAGGCATTGTCATTGATCTTCTTTATGATTCGGCAAGGGCCAACTTTTTTGTGCTTCAGCTTGTTATATGTACCGACAGGAAATTGTTCTTTGCGAAGGTAGGCCATTACCTCATCACCCTCAGTAAATACTTTGAGGCGGCGATGTTTATCTACAGCAACTTTGTAGACAGCGGTGGAAGCTTCCAACTGTTGCTTCACACCCTCTTGTATCTCTTGCAACTTTATTGCTAAATTCTGAGTCGCAACATTATATTCTAGGACTTTAGGCAAAGGTACGAGGTCCAGTGTATGTTGTGGAGTTCTCCCATAGATTACTTCAAACGGAGATTGACGGTGTTATTGAAGGCGAACTCAGCAGGAGCAAGATATCGGTCCCACTGCTTTGGTATGTCACTATAGAGGCACCAAATGATATCCACCATAGTACAGTTGACGACTTCAGTTTGACCGCCAGTCTAGGGATGGAAGGAGTTGCTATACTGTAAATCCGTTCCAAATTAGAGCCACAAAGTCCTCCAAAAATGACTAAGGAACTTGGTGTCACTGTCAGAGGTGATTGTCTTGGGCACACCATGCAGGCAGACTACTTCCCGAAAGAATAAGGTCGTCACATGAGAAGCATCAGAAGTCTTTTTGCAAGGAATAAAGTGTGCCATCTTTGTGAACCTGTCTACCACCGCAAAAACAGAATCCATACCTCGTTGGGTTCGGGGAAGACCCGACACGAAATCCATTGAAATGTCTACCCATGGTCCAGAAGGAATAGGTAGAGCGGTGTAAAGACCGGTGTTTTGAGAGTGGCCTTTGGCAGTCTGACAAATGTAGAACTTTTTCACAAATCGCCCAACGTCCCGCTTCAGTTGAGGCCAATACTAGCGCTCTTCAACCAAGGCAACAATTTTGTCTTGTCCAAAGTGTCCTCCAAGGGTGCCACCATGGAGTTCTTGAATAAGTTGTTCTCGCAAGGAGCTGCGAGGGATGCACAACCTATTACCAATAAACATGAATTTATCTTGAATGATCATGTCGCCATGAGAACCTTCCGTAGAACACTTCTCCCAAATATCTTGAAAATCATCATCCTCGGCATAACGGCAACAAAGGTGGTCAAAGTCCACAACAACGGTGCTCATGGTGACGAGTGTTTCAGCACGACGACTAAGTGCATCAGCGACTCTGTTCAAGTGGCCGGCCTTATGTCGAAGCTCGAAGTTGAATTGCTCCAAAAGGAGAACCTGCGTGCATGCATTCGATTTAGATGCTTCTGACTCTTGATATACTTGAGTGCTTGACGAGGACAAACTCATGTTGATAAGATAGGGTTGCCAATGCTTGATGGCTCATACTACAGCAAAGTATTCCCGCTCATATGTAGACCATCGCCTGCGGACATCATTAAGTTTCTCACTAAAATAGGCAATACGCTTACCTTCCTGGGAGAGAACTGCACCAATGCCTACACCAGAGGCATCACAATCCAATTTGAACACCTTTTCAAAATCAAGGAGCATCAGTACCGGTGCTATGGAAAGTTTCTCTTTGATGAGAATAAAGCTGGCTTCTGCTTCGTCACCCCAATGAAATTTTCCTTTATCAAGCATTCAGTGATCGAGGCCATAATGGTACTGAAATTTCTGATGAAGCGTCGATAGAATGTCGTGAGCCCGTGGAAGCTGCGCGCCTCCCCAACAATTTGGGGAACTGGCCAGTTGCGAATGACAGCTACCTTCTCTGCATCAACTTGAAGGCCTTCTGCTCCAATAATATACCCCAAGAAGAGGAGTCGATCTGTCATGAAGCTACATTTCTTTAGATTAATGTACAATTGGTTCGTTTGCAAGGTTGACAAGACATCCCTTAGATGCTCCATGTTCTGCCGATCATCTGGACTATGTATGAGGATGTCATCAAAGAAAACCACCACAAACTTGCCAATGAAAGGTTTGAGGACCTGAGTCATTAAACGCATGAAGGTGCTAGGCGCATTGGTGAGGCCAAACGGCATGATAAGCCATTCGTACAACCCTTCACTTGTTTTAAAAGCCATCTTCCATTCATCACCGAGGCGGATGCAAACTTTGTGGTATCCGCTACGTAGATCGATCTTTGTAAAGACCTTTGATCCAGCAAGTCGGTCGAGCATGTCGTCAAGGCGAGGGATTGGAAATCGGTACTTAACAGTAATCCGATTAATTGCCTGGCTATCGACGTACATACTCATGCTCCCGTTTTTCTTCGGTGTGAGGAGTGCAGGGACTGCACAAGGGCTCTTGCTCTCACGCAAGAAGCCTTTTCGAAGGAGCTCTCCCACCTAGTCATGTAAGATTTGATTCTCCTTCGGGTTCATCCGGTAGTGCGGTAAATTAGGGAGGCTCGCACCTGGAAGAAAGTCAATCTCATGTTGGATATCCCTCAAAGGAGGTAATTCGACAGGTAAATCCTCTGGCACAACGTCGCTGAATGCTTTCACCAAGGGCTGAAGAGCCTCAGGAATGTGAATAACAGCTTGTTGATCACCTTTCTCCACAATCATGTACATTCCGTCATGTTTACGGACGTTTAGCATAACGCCCGCACTTTGCTTCTTTGGGTCCTGGAGAGTGTTACTCTTCGGCTTCAACGTAATCTTTGTCTTTTCCCACACAAAGAAATAAGTATTCTCCCGGGCCCTAGTGGGTGATGTCAACATCGTACTGCCATGGTCGTCCTAGTAAGACATGGCATGCATCCATCTCCACCACATCACAAGTAATGGTGTCCTTATAGGACTTCCCAATTGAAATAGGTAAATGACATAACTGCGTTACCTTGAGTTTGGCTCCTTTACGAATCCACCCGATTGTATAAGGGGAGGGATGTGACTCTGTCTTCAGCTGTAAATGATCCACCTAGGCCTTGGACACTATATTCTCACAGCTGTCACTGTCGATGATGACATCGCAGACTTTGCCGTTGACAGTACATCGGCTACGGAAAAGACTATTCTGTTGGGTGTCCTCTCTTCGCAGGGGCAAGTAACAGTCGCCTGACGACGCAGTTAACATTCTCGCCCTCTTCATCCTCCACTTCTTCTTCATCCACCTAGTCGTCTTCATATACGTCGTCATCGTGCTCGACTATATTGGCCATCTTCTGCCGTGGGTAGTCGCTTGAACGATGGCCCAATTCGTTACACTTGTAACATTTGATTGGTTGTGGCTTGGCATATGAATTCTGGGCCTTCATATTGGTGTTACGATTGTTTGCAGCGACTGGTTCCTTGGGCACCCAGCAGTACTCCCCGAAATTCGGTTCGTATCGTTGGTTTGCTAGTTATAGGATCCCAGAATATCTGGTTGTCTCCCCCTTCCGAATGATCCATGAGCGAAATAATTGTTAACCCGAGTAGTGGGGCTAGTTCTCTCCAGTTGCATCTCTATCTTTCGAGCCATTTCTTGGGCATCCTCAACAGAAAACAAACCGAGTAGTGAAACACGATCCTGAATGTTGAGTTGCAAGCCATTGATGTACCTGGCGGCTTGTTGCGCCTCCGACTCAATCAAGTTGTTGCGGGTAGAGAGTCGGAGAAACTATTCCGTATAGGCTTGGACTGATTGGTTAAGCTGCTTATAGTTCTGGAATTGCCGAAACAATAATTGTTCATAATCAGTTGGGAGGAACTGAACCTTCAACATTTGTTTCATCCAATTCCACGTTCGGATGAGAGCTTTTCCTTATCGGCGTCGGGTTAGCTGTGTCTGCTCCCACCAGGCTGAGATGCCGCCCTTCAACTTGTATGCCACCAATTTTACTTGGCGATCCTCTTCGATCTCCATGGCCTCAAAGAATTTCTCAATTTCACAGAGCCAATCCAAAAAGTCTTTGATATTCAAGTTTAAGTTGAAGGTTGGGAGGTCAACCTTCAATTGATATTGCTCCAGATCTCGTCGGTATCCGCCGTTTCAGCGGCCTCCATGAATAGGCACGTCCAAGAGCTCTTCTTCTTCTTCTTCTTCTTCTTCTTCTTCTTCTTCTTCTTCGGAATTCTTCTTCTTCGGAATTCTTCTTCGGAATTCTTCTTCGGAATCCTTCACATAGGCTTGTCGCCTTTGCTGGGGATTTGCCCCACGTTCCATAGCTACTTCCGGAACTTGAGCATCCTGAGCACATTCGGACGGAAGCTTACCAGGTATAGGGTTGGTGAACAGCTTACCAGGTATGGGGTTGGTGGACAAACGTTAGATGGCGACAAGTAATTCTTGAAACTTCCGTTCGTTTTGCTCCACAAACTGGTTGAACTCAGCCCGTGTAATAGGCTCATTTTCACGGCCCTTAGCTACGGGGAGATTGATATTGGCATTATTAGCCATCGTCACAGGAGAAACCCGCTCTAATACCAAATGACGCAGAGGAAGATAACTTGGAAAACGATTCCAAAAATAAACGTTTATTCTGAATGATAATAATGATCTTAACAATGACTTAGCCGTGGATGTTGCCCTTTAGGAAACAAACAAATACTTAAAATCAAATAACAGAATTAAAAGATATTGATAATGGAGAAAGTCTTCAAAACGCGTCCGAAATCTCTGATCTCGCAATAATCAAGGGAAACGACGCTCTTACGACGATCTCGCAATCTTCCTTGATTGCTAAAATCAACATAGCTAATTTGCATTTTCTAAGATCTCGCAATCTTCTTTGATTTGATATGTTATCCGCTCTTACAATACTCAAATGTTTCGATATACGCATTTGCTAACTACTTTACATAACTTTCGGAGACAGAGAAAAGCAGCAATTAGATTAGAGATGCAAATACTTTTTGCCGCGTGCCTCCTTTTGGCACGACCCGTCCCCTTCGTACTTGGGTCTCGTGGACTTGCCACTCCAATGGTGAACCAGAGCATGTGCACTGACAGAGAGGGGCCATGGCTGGGATTTGCAGGCGCATCTTCTTTTGCAGGGGAGTGAATTATTGGCATGGCAGGCGCATCTTCTTTTGCTTCTCAACTTAGACATGTGACCATGCCTCGCTCTCTGCTATTAGAACGACCAGCGTTCATTTCTCTCTCTCTCTGGGTCGCTCAACATGATAAGCCTTGCATCCTTCGCCCTCCTTCCCTGGCTCTTCCTCTCCTTCTCCACCCTCCTTCACTTTGGTCTCTCTCTCTCTCTCTCTCTCTGCTTGTGCGGCACGAACGCGCGTATCGACGACATGCGATGATATCGCATGTTACATTGTCACCTTGTTCATGCTAACAGGTTTCGTATCTGTCAGGATCGGGAGCCAAGTGCACCGCCAACGGCCCGACGGTGAAGCAAACTCAAGTTGGATTCGGAGATCCTCCCAAGTTCAGGGTCGAAGTGCGGAACAACTGCCCCATGTGTCCGGTCATCGACGTGCACGTCCACTGCGGGAGCTTCGAACAGTCCTTGGTCAGCCCGAGGCTGCTCAAGGTGGTGGATCGCAACGACTGTGTGGTCGGCGGAGGCTTGCCGTTGCCGTCCCTCCAGACGGTCTCCTTCACCTACTCACACCCCAAGTATTCTTTGAACCCTAGTTCTTGGGATTTCCAATGCGAGTGAGGCTTGGTTCAGCTCGCATCTCTCTTGTTATAGCGCAATGTAATCAGGCGTACGCAAAATCCCGCCAAAAGTTCGAGATCAATAACGATAGTGCAACTATGGCTTTATCATCTGTGGATAGTAACGTTCGAACAACAGTTTTGCCGTATCGATTACCTCTTGTCCCCAGAAGGATCACAAACAAAAATGAGATGCAGGAACTTGACTAGTAGATGCAGAGAGA
The DNA here is from genome assembly GCA_029784005.1 of Lenwebbia sp. NSW1173648. NCBI lineage: Eukaryota > Viridiplantae > Streptophyta > Magnoliopsida > Myrtales > Myrtaceae > Lenwebbia > Lenwebbia sp. NSW1173648. The sequence goes on from JARCGZ010000001.1 coordinate 44,076,139, forward strand.
AGGATCAATACTAACGAACATGATATTAACAGTGGTAAATGACATATTGTAAAGAGTTATTATATGACAAAACTACAGCTTGAGCTTCTCGTGTGCCTTAAATTTCCGTTTTTTCCCGCTCTGAGAATACAAAGGGTCAATTCATATAAAGATTAAGGCATTTGCGCACCCCCGGTACCAGATGTTCCAGCCTGATCTTAAGAAATTACAGTGTAATTATGGAACCCAAATGACCGACCGTATTTTGGGCTCGAAGGAAAAGTAATATACAAAACAAGTCCTAACCATTTTTTGCAAGTCCAGTTTAATAGAATGTTCAAGAGATTACAAGCAAAAATTTCCAACACATCACTTAAGAAGAACTTAAATCAGAGAGGACTGTCTATATTTGGATTAGTAGGCCTTTCACAGAATTGTTTGCACATATGAGAGAGAGAGAGAGAGAGAGAGAGAGAGAGACTATACATGCATTAGCTATGGGGAATATAAGATTTTCACTTTGGGAACAAAAATTATCAACCCAAAGTGACACACTACAGTATCCTAGGATGCTTGGGCAAACCATGATCACTCCCAATCGTGACAGTGCCTACTTCATAGTTGTGTAATCAGTTTAACAATCTTCTCTATACGTAAACTTTCACCTTTAATCGATTGACTCTCACATGTTTTGGTATATGGATATCTGCAGCAGCGTCATTAGTAAAATGAAGGCAACCAACGCCGTTACATCACAGGAAGGGCTTTCGGAGGAAATGTAATGGGAACCTACTAAATGTACAGTTCCACTGTGTTCATCTTGCAGCTTAATGCTTGAAGAGCCTGAAAGAAACAACAATAGATCAAGAAACAGGAATAGTTGCTCATTAACCTTAAGTTCTATAGCATCATTGATGATAGTAATGTCCAAGGTTTTTGTTCCCATATAACCACATACGGACAAGGTGGGAGACCTTCGGGTTAAAAGAATAGCGTGTAAAAGCAAATGCTTCTTGTTCAGATGTCCAATTTAGACCTTAACATCCAAATCTCACCTACAATTTGGGAGTACTAGGATATTCCTACCCTTATACAAGTTCGACAGAAACATAGGGGAACGAAGAAAAGATCCATAAACAACAGTGGAAAACTGACATGGTACTTACAGTTATACTCTGTCCATCCAATGACCTGGTTTTCCAGATCATACACAACAAGCTTATTTGAAAGCACTAAATCTGCAAAGCAGCACATGAAGCTTAGCATAGATTCTTTACGTAATATGGGAAAAGAACTGCTATAACAGCATTTGACAGTGAAAATATGGAATGGCATTGTCCACGGCAGCACAGTGATGGACCAAACAAGATATCAGGCTTCTTGACCTTGAGTACAAGAAATTCTGTGTTTAATGTATCTAAACTTAACTTACAACAAATTTTTAACTGTCATAAAAGAAGCAATGGTGTGTATATAATGTCAGTCCCTAGGAATATTGTGAAGAGCATCCATACGCTTATTTTCTTCCTAAAACTATGGTCGCATATCTCAACCAAACCACATTTACAGGATTAAAGACCTAAAAGTCTCAACTAAAAGATAAGAAAGGTGCGACAATTTAAGTCAATTAACCATTGAAATACCCAAGTGGAAGCAGCAAGTAGTTTCAGAAAGTAAGGAGGCCGAATCACAAATTTTCAGAGGGCAAAGTAGCATTACACCCAAATTATGAGGTCAGAACAAATGATTGGGAAAAGTAAGTCAAAGGCCAAATGGTCAAATATAACCTGCTGCAGCAAAATGGTGAAATTAGGATACCAAAAAGATCTAACTTGTCAACGTACAGCGAAGCATGCTGTTGACCACAAACACACTCTGATATGATAGGGAACTTCCTTAATAAATAGAGATTGATGGTTAATTTGATAAGAATAGCATGACAAGGTCAAGCTTGAGAACCATGGAGGATTTGCGAGGACCACGTCTCTAAACTGGAGCAGAATTGCCCATAAAAGAAAGTTTCATTAGGCAGTGCCTGTTCAAGGCTTTCTCATCCTCACTGATGACATGCTATCGACACTTCTACTATTATTTCCTCCTAAGAGAAGTTTATGTCCTCTTAGACCATTGAAACAAAGGCCTTGCCATAACCAAAATTAAGATTGCAGAGTTAGGCATCGGTTTATAGGTATTGAAACCTCAAACCTGCATTACGGGCATCAACAATGTATACCAAGAAATCGTGGAACCAACAAGGCATCAACACTTGATGAGAGAGAGAGAGAGAGAGAGAGCTTGTCACTAACAGCTATAGGGATCATTAATGCTGACACCTCTGGGACAATCAATACCCCAGATGTGAGGGTTATCTTGTGGAGATCACGTGGAGGCAGAAATCAAGTGTCCTTTGGCTTAAGGAACTGCCTGTTAGTACTATAGGGATAACTAATGCAGACATATCTGGGACAATACCTCAGACACAAGGCTTACACTGTACAGATCAGCTGGGTGCAGAAATCGAGTGTCCAAGGAAGGGGATCTAATCTTACACAGAGAATGCTCTTTTATCAGCCAACAAAATGCTTGGATGATTAATGTTTGCCAACTATCAAATTGCCAAATAAAGGAGAAAAGATGATACGTCAATGAGGGTTTTGTAAGAAGACGTGTAAAATTACACATTGATTTACCTCCGAGAAGTGTCATGTTCCTTCTGTCACTAGACTGCATCCCACTATTTTGCCAACCAATACACCATAAACCTTCCTGTGAATCCAATATTAGGAAAATGAACCTTTAAAATGAATGAACTCGATATAGATACACAAAATAGGAAAGGTGAAAAAATAATAGATATCATACCCATCTTTCCACTAGCCCAATTAACAAATATCATGGGAATAGAAAAGTACACTATTTGGTCCTATACATCGGTTGAGAACTCATTCAGCCCCTACCCGATAGAGTCCATCAGTCTAATCCCTTTTGTTAGTGTCCTGCTTGCATATTGAATGGCAGTGAAAGTTAAACACATTTATGTGCAAGCCACAATGATAAATTATATAGCTGTCATTTACTATAAATTATCATGGAATTGATCCATCTTATTCACCCATTAACCCATTAATATTTTTACTTTCCCTAATTCCCTTTGCAGAAGCAAGGAAAATATTCAGTTTTTCATTATTATTTGGTCTCAATTCGGGGTGTACGCTTGGATGTGCAGTCAGCACGTACGTAGACTAGACTTCGTCTATCTCCTATCCCTAACATTTCGAGTTCTAAGTGACTAAATAGTTAGAAAAATCGATACTTTCCTGTCTTGTTAATCTCCATGAAGACCAGAGCTCCTCAATGGATCCCTTTTAAGGCCAGCTCTAAAGTTCTAGAAATTGGTCCAGCTCCTACAGAACCAGGGAACCTCTTCCTCCAAACGAACATATTGTTACCATGAGCTCCACCAGCTCTAGTTGCCACAAGAGATGGGCTCTTGCCATTACGACACAGGAGGAGACAGTCGACAGCTCAATGCTCGCCGACATTTCAGAGATCCTTTTCAGTTACTTCCGGACTACTTTATAACTACAGTAAGTGACATATACAGACAAATAGGACTGATAATATAGAATGACTTGAGTCCCAGATCCCTGGCAGCTTTGGCCTTGTTTTATTTTGGAAAATTTGTGAAATTTTCTATTTTCATAATATAAGCAACAAACTGAAAGTGATTAACCAAGTTCCTTATTAGGATATCAACTATCAAGGACCTCCATGACATCAATGTTCAAAGTCCTTTATCTTACTCCAATAAGAATCATGACCCATAGTTCCTGTACTTCTCTATAGTAAATAAGGTCTATAACCCTTTATAGTATAACAAACAGTTAAGCATATCAAAATTCAAACCAAGGAAAGGCATCATTAAACAGCTAAATGCAGATATACCATAAGCATGCAGAGATTGTAGGTCATCATACTCACATAAGGAAATAGATATTCGTGAGGATGAACATTCAGAGAGAGCGAATTTTCAAAATGAAAAGTGACATTAGGAAAGCCTTCATCAACACTGCAACAGGAGAAACATACATGAATGAGATCATATAGTGATCATGCAATAAAAGGTAAAAGCTGCATGATGATACCACCACGTAAAGGAATCTATGTTGGGCAGTTAAATGAATGTCAAGATCATGAGAATACTACTGACATAAGATTACATCCCTTGGAAACTCTTTCCAAATTACAAAAGAGCTTTGACACCGTAGTCTTTTCTCTTCTTTCACGCTTGTGAATCTATGCTGGGCAGTTAAATGAATGGCGAAAGCACTATGCAGGTTCCTGACCCATTTGTAAAATCCCTTTACAGCGCAAAACATATATAAACTCAGATGCAACATATATAACCACAAACTGCCTTTTCTGAACGATGGATCAATATAATGTGACTATTGGTACACTATACCTCTCTGAATATTGGAAGCAAGTGTATTCATCACGAACCGTGTGGACATTCAAATCAGGCTGCTGAGCAATAATCTGAAAACCAAAAAGGCACAAATACATCTAAGTGAGCAATATGGGAGAATACTGAACATTGACATCCCGGTATACCACCGACCTTGCTTACTAAAGGCTCATAGATAATTTCTGGAAGGTAGGCCAAGGTTGTACCACTGTCAAGTATGGTGCCCTTTCTGTCCCCTATCTCAAACACATCTGTTGTAAGATTTAGGAACTCAAGACCGACTTGAACTGAAGTCATGTTGACACTGTAATGTGGCCTGCAAATATTACAGAAGAGATTACATTACATGAACTTGACTTAGCATGTGTTAAAGTTACTGGACTAAAGTTGGCATCCAGAAACACCATAAGCAATATCAATGGCATAATAGAGTATTTATAGCAAGACAAAACTTCTTCCAAGGAAACTGAGTAAACCATGTATGAACTCCATTCTCATCTGATATCAGGGTAGGCTTGAGCACGGCAGATCAATTCTATCGTTACAAGATTGAACTGGCGCATAGCACACAAACAGTTAGCCTCATGACTCCACTTGGGTAAGAAACTATGGTCCACAAAAGTCGGGGCAAATTCTTGCCCTGGGCCAGGACACTAGAATTATGCTAATGCAACTGTTCTAGACTTTTAACAATTGCTTTCACATCATATATGTGCCAAGTGACCGTAGTACCAAAATGAGAAGTCCTTCTAGAGTTACCTTTTCACTTAAATTAAATCAGCAAGACTGAAAATTTGGACAAGGACAAAAAATTTCCATAAATATCAGGGGTTTTTTTGGCCTGTGATACCAAGAGTAATATAGAGAAGTTAAACAATTTAATACGAAGGAACTAGTATATAGGAGGAAACCACTCAAACAGAAAAGTAAGACCCAAACGAAGAAATTTTAAAGGATATGCAACTTGGAAATGCATTAAAACACCCAAAATAAAAGAGGAGAAGAAAACATACTGATCGGGAACCATAGGAGTTGTATTCACTTTTGGTTGAACAACGTGTCCAATAGCAAAGATACCACCACCATTCGTACCATCTAAACAGTGAGCAAACATCTTTTTGACATCTCCAGATGAAGCTAGCTGTGAAATCATTGATGAATTTGTTTTTCCAAAACCAAGGATCCCATCAAGTGCCTCTTCATTATCTGAACCTAAATCTCCAGATTGTCTCTCACCACACCTATATGTCACAAGCAGCAAAACCATTTTAAAGACTGAACTGAACATGTATTAGACCATTCAACAAATTTCTCACTGTAATTTATATGTAATACCCCCTCCACCCACCAAAACACTCGGTCAATTGCTACTTTTTCCCATGATACCCCTAACTTTATGCTTTTTCTCCTGATATATGCCACTATACCTACAATGGTACTAGGACAGGTAGTTCAGAAAGCAAAAGTATACATCTGTCTCATTTGCTTCAATTAAAAGTCAACAGTCAATTAGCTACAGAAGCACAAAAACAGAAGACACGTTCTTCTTTCAATGTTAAGACAAAATTCATTAAAAGGGTACCGAGAGGGTACCGCCCTGTACAAAAGAGGCATGCTTCAGAATAACTGATTTTTAAGAACTAGAGTATGCTTTCAGCTAAAAACAGACAGAATCCAAGGCATCAGCTGAAGAAAGCCAAATCCTTATTCCTAAACATTTATTGAACTTCCACGTAGAATGATTTCCACAACCATCAAAGACGAGGGGACCTGTCCTGAAATATATTTTCCATACTTCATAGAAAAGACAGTGCACGTGAATAATTTGCTACCTCGATTTGCCACCAACATGGTATCTCCCAAGACTAGGAAAATGCAAACAGTCACTGAATACACATCAAGGTAACTATTAATTATTTTGTCACGAGGACCAACCTAGTAACAAGTTCAAGAAATCATGGCATATGATGCTCCTATCCAGCTGAAGGACCAATAATCCCACTAGCTTATTACTTACACGATGATCACATTACAGGGAAGATGGAACTGACCCGAATATAACGCTTCCATTTGCAGTTGTTGTCCGAAGATCTCCAGATACCTGAGCATATTGTACCACATCCTTCACAAAGTACCCAGCGGTGGAGCTCCCATCGCCATATATCTCAATATATGGACAAGACATATTAGCGGTGCAACCTGACAAAGGACCTCCACTAATCTCTATGCAAAACGGGTTATCACAGGAGACCAGTTTACCAGTGTCCGAGTCCTCTATATCATACAGCGTGAGGTCTATCTAATAGAATAAAGACAATGAATAAGATCAAAGAATCGTTGAGTCAAGAAAGACTAGAACAAAGGAACAACTACGAGCTGAAAGCATTTACGTACACCAAGGGAGCTTCTTCTGGGGCACTCTTTGCACTGGATACAATTAACCCACATGAGATCACTCCCCGTATCAACTTGTACATAGTAGTCCTTTGCAGGGTTTCCAATCCCGATTTTCGCATAATAAAGCCTAAAAGAATCCAGACCACGAAATCAATTTCCACGCAAAATGAAATGGAAATGACCCCTATATATAACTAAGCCCCGTCTGATCATCCTAATACTACCTGTCCTTGTGAAAAAACACACACCAAATCGTGTTTTATCAGCTCATAAAAGGGAGTCGCACAAGTCAACAAGAACGACCACCGGCGGAATCAACGACGACGACAGAAGTCGACCCGAGGACAAAATCAACAACCCATTCGACGAGAAACCAAGCCAAAGAGCAACGAATTCGTACCCGATGGCATCAGGGCGGCCGGTACCGCCCAAGGGCAGATCAACGCCAGCGAGGATTCGGAGCTGGCGCTGGGTGTCGTGGGCCTTGAGGACGCTGAGGGACTTCTCCTGCCCAGAATACCGGTACTTGAGGCTGAAGACGCCGTAGTTGGCGGCGGCGCGAACGCCGGTGCCGGAGCTCGCCGCGAGGACCCACGTCAGGAAGAAGAGGGCAGGTAACATGGAGGGGTTTATCGCCCGAGTTTCAATTCGATATGAATATGCTTGACCCACCCCCCTTCCTATTCCTCCTCCTTGGCCCTGAATTGTGCGCGCAGAGAGAGACAGAGACAAAGACAGAGAGAATAGGAGGGAGACTCTGTTTTGGTGCTGGACTATGGTTTTCTCCTGCTAGAGAGAGAGAGAGAGAGATGTGGGAAGATTCAACGATGGGTAGGACCATAATCTCAACTTCCAACCCGTAAAGGTGACATTTTTAAAATGTCTAGTCAGCTGGCCTTTGAATCCACTCCTTTTTTTGGGCCAACAAATTGATTTGTGACCGGATAAAAAAAAAAATTGATTTGTGTTTTGCATTTGGATGGAATGCGATATGGCTACTCGATTGGGGTTTAATGAATCCGTGTTGATTATCGTATTCGCTCTCAAAGTTACAAAATCTTGAATTATAGAAGTTATTAGTACAAAATAAGATACGATCCACCTTAATCTTATTATCTCGATCGAATCGTGTATATAGATAAGTAGGTTATAAGACACATGAATAAATGGTCTAGATTTGTCGCGGCCCTCTCTAAATAATCCTCTTACGAGGTGGCGCTTACACCTTACGGACCTTTTCGATCTCTGTCGATCGCAACTTGATTTCTTTTGTTAATACATTATTATTTTAGAGTCACCAAAACCTTGTTGACTAGGCTGCCTAGGAACCAGGTAAAGCACTGGAGATCTCTTTACCTCTAGAACAAGAGAATCTTGTAACAAGAACTTAATTTTTTTTTGGTCGAATACAAGAACTTAATTAAGTTAGATTAAACTAAAGCTCATGGATTGGTACCGTTGTTCACTTTTAATGAGTGGCCCAACATGTAAATTTGGTCGAATTTAATTTCTTAACATGCATATACATGAATATAAACAACGAATATAATGCAGTGAATGAAATTAATAATAATAAGGCAGAACCTCCATTCGCTACAATGTCCAAAGAGGAAACTAAATATTCCATATTTCCTAAAATGAGCTAGTGCAACCATGAAAACAAAATTTGATGTGCATGGAAAAGGAAAATTGCAAAAACAATCCCGATCCTATTATATTTGTGCTAATTCAGTTGTAAACCTTTTAATTTGACCAATTTAATCATAAACATTATGAGATTTTGTCAATTTAGTCTTAAACCTTTTAATTGTGCAAATCTATTCTTAAACCTTTGACGATTTGTCAATTTTAGTCGGAAACGCTGACGTGGCAATCTAATTACCGTCGGCCGTTCTACGTGGTATGGCCGGTGTTAATGTGGATAATTTTTCTAAATTTTTAGTATTTTTTTTTAAATTCTTAATTTTGTATTATGTTTTTCTTTATGCTTTTTTCGCTGCGATGCCCACGCCGGACCAAGGTTGGAAAAGAAGAGGATACAAAGAAAAGAAAAAGAAGAACAAATTTTTTTAAAAAAAATCAGAAAAATAATGAAATAAAAGATAAAGAAAAAGTCGGTCGTGCCACATTCGATAACAAGCGCTGATTAGATTGCCATGTCAGTTTTTTTCAACCAAAATTGATCGAAAAGATTAAATTGACAAATTGTCAAAAGATTTAGAACTAAATTGATACAATTGAAATGTTTAAGACTAAAATTGACAAATTGTCAAAAGGTGCGGGCTAAATTGGCCAAAAATTCGACAAAAAAATTAGCCAAATTAAAAATTTTAGAACTGAATTGGCACGAGCATTTTTTGGTTATTTTCCCCAACGGAAATGAATTCTAAAATACTTCACTAATTCTAAAAATGGCAAATAAATATCACTGACCTTAAATGGAATGCTATGCTTGCCAATGGAAAATCACTTTCCTTAAATGCAAATCTCTAGAAGAAAGCATGGAGTATACTTAGTATGCAAATTTCTAAAAGTTAATTTATGATACTTAAAATATGATACTTAAAATAATATCTAGCTAGAATGACATGTAAAAATTAGGAAACTAAGCATAAATATTCTCTGACATGGAGATATACATATGTTTTTCAAAATTGAAGGAAACTATCCTAAAATTCCTAGGATGCAATTTCCTAAAGTTACATGCTTCCTATTCTATATGATGCATGATTAACTATCGCAGAAATGATCCATCTAAACGTGAATAAAGTATAATTTATGAACCGTAATTTGATATGATTTCCAGAATGAATGCATGCAAAATGGGCAATTATGCTGTGCGTGATTTTTAATATATTTAACGTGATCCAGATGTAGAATGTAATAGCATGCTATTTCTTAAAATTAATTAATTAATTTATTTTTTGGTTCTTATTAAAGACATGCATGAAATGATTAAAGTTCTACCCTAAGTAGTGTGCGAATTAAAAAAGAAATGCCAGGAATAAAAACAACAGAAACCAGCACCGAGGATGTCCGCATAACGAATCAAACTTCAAATCGAAGCTCGACATTTTCCGACTTTTGTTGAAGTAAACAGATCTTAAGACATGGATGGGGAGAATTACCAAAAATGTCCTAAACATATTACAATTATGCCAATTCAGACCTAAACTTTTTTTTTGTGCCAATTCAGTCCTAAACCATTTACATCTATGCCAATTCAGTCCTTTCGGCCAACTTTGATCGGAAATCACTGATACCGATCTGCACTGACGTAGCTAATCTTTAATAATATTTTAATATTTTTCGAATTTTCTAAATAAAATAGAGAAAGAAAAAAGAGGAAAAAGAATACGAAAAATATTAAAAATAAATAACACATCAGCGTCGGCATTCATGTCAGCGTTTTTCGTTGAATTGGCAAACAGAAAAAAGTTTAGGATTCAATTGACACAATTATAATAAGTTTAGGGCTTTTTTGGTAATTTTCCCCAATGGAGACCTTGCTGAACCCTCTAGTCGACTTCCTAACGAATGCATCACGAAAGACGGCCCCAAGGCCTTGATTCGGACCAACCATAAGCTGAAGCTCGCTGACTAGAACCTGAAAACTGGTCTAATCAGGTGGCATCCAGCTCTCGAGCCGAGTTTCAACCCCGAGCCTAATGTGAACCTTTTGAAGTCCCTGCAACCTATGAAGCACCGACACGCCCAAGAGGTCGCCGCGTCGGTGTCGGACACGGACACGCGCCCGACACGCTCCGACACGCATTGGACACGTGGTCAACGCGTGTCGGAGGTCCGACACGTGGTCAACGCCAGCGACACGCTACGGACACGCGAGTCGGTGAGGAAGGAGGGCAGGAAAAGCGCAGATGAAGAGAGGGGGAGGAGGGTGTCGGAGGGCGGGGAAACCGCAGATCTGGAGGAGAAGACAGGAGTGCAAAGTTGTAGGTGGAAGAGGAGGGAGTGACGAGCAGAAAGCGAGCAGCGAGCGCCCGAGCAAAGATGAACTTCATGTGCGCCGGAGCAGACAGCGAACGAGTGGCGGAGGACAGAGCAAGAGAGCGCTGGAGAAGAGACGAGGCAGCCAAATCACGATCGTCGTCGTCGGGTCGTTGGCTTCTCGAGATAGAGAGGAGAGAGAGGTGAGGCGTGTGCGTTCAAAAAATTAGAGAGAGAGAGAGAGAGGATAGATAGCGTGGGGAAGACGAGAGGACAGAGCAGAGAGAACTTGTCAGCTTGGGAAGTGTGATGATTTTTTCAAAAAGTAGTGAGAGAGAGAGGAGAGAGCCTGGGGAAGACACAAGATGATGAGAGAGGACCGAGGAGAGAGAGCGTGGGGCATTAAAGGTGTAGTCCGTCATGATACAATTTTTCTTTTATTATAAAAGTTTTTTTAAATTCTCCATTATTATAAAATATCATAAAAAAATAATGTATCATATATATATATATATAACGTGTTCTCCAAGTGTCGAAAATCTCTATTTTTTTGAAATGATGTGTCGGTGTGTCGTATCATGTCGTGTCGCGTGTCGCGTGTCCGTGTCCGTGCTACTTAGCCTGCAACCATCACAGATTAGCCTGAACAGAAGTACATATAAGGGTTAAACGCATGAAGACGCTACTGGTCAGTAGATAAATTCTCGTTGCTACCGAAAATCAAGGGAAAAATTCGATTTCTTAGGGGGTGAATGAAAACCATTCTGTTCCAAAAATCGGTTTCTGGAATAGAAATAGATTTTTCTATTTCTAATTCTGAATGAGTTTTTGAGCCAAAAAAATGCGTTTGATAAAGACATAAATTTCTCATCCTGAAACAGAAATTCGTTTGACAACAGTTGAAAATTTTTACTTCTAGAATAAAAGTAGGCGGCGACCGGCGACCGACCGTCGGGCGGCGGCTGCGGCAGCGGTGGCCGGCGGCGGCAGGCAACCGGCGGCGAGCGGTGGTGGCCGGCAGCTTGGAACAGAAATTCTATTTCTATTTCTCCCAGAAACTAAAATTTTTTGTTTCTCAAAGTTGATTCAAATCTATTTCTGGAACAACTTTTTGTTCCAGAAATAGAAAAATAGAATTACGTTACCAAACTAGTTTCTGTTCCAAACCTATTTCTAGAATAGGTTTGGAACAGAAATTATGTTCCTAGAAGGTTATCATGCACCCCTTAATTGCATTCCAGACCGATTCTCACACACATTTTGTACCTTTTATTTTCATGACATACAAGTACAATCTCGAAACTACTGTAGGCTACGAACCTACAACTAGGAAGAAAAGTTTAAAATTTGATGAAACCCTTTTCAGATGCACATAAAGAAAAGCTTAAATTTGGACAAGTGAAGAAAGTCACTGATTATTGAAATTGCTTAAGACAAAAATGAGGAGTTCATTCACATATTTCTCAGCAAACATGCTGGGGGGAAGGTAAAACTCTTCAAAAGTTGCATGAACATTGCAGATGTCCGAAGCCAATGATGGTCCCAGTGTGGGCAAATTTTCTCATGAATAGGTTTTGTGAATGGAAACTGCAGAAGTAGAAAGCGATCCAAAAATATGTGTCCTTGTAAAGAATATCGTTTGTGGAAGAATCTGAGGACCTTCAGCTGCACCATGCCGTCGCTGTCATTTCTCGTTAAAATGTGTCCTCGGCAATTTAAATCCAATGATGGTGGTAGACAGGCACGAGTATGAAAGTCTTGAGTTACAAAGAGCTAACACCATATGCACAGCCTAACAAGAATAACATTCAGAAATGAGAAATGCCAGACAAAAAGGTTATCCACATAAATGTTTGTGCAGTGAAAGATAGTGAATGTCACATGCATTTACGTCAACCATCTGCAGAAAAAAAAATTATACGTATCGGAGCCAAAACATTTCAAGTAAGGATGAGGGGACAGTAAAAAGCGCAACATAATATCCGCTTCCCTATTGGCAGCTCGGTCATCACTTTCAAAATTGGTAATAAAAGTGCATATTATGTCCTATTCAGTTTGCATTTGCTAGCATGATTTTCTGAATGAAGTTCCGAGTTCTGAGATCTAAATAGCTTTATGAGCCACTTACAGCTGAGCTCTCACAACCTACATCTTGTTTACGGCATTTAGATTTCTCCAAACCCGAACACGACTGTTCTGATCCAGCTCCAAAGCTATTCTAGTTTGACCTTGTAATTAGCTCCATTATTTCAGCTTTCCATCTCTGTCGAAGTCAAAAGGCACAAACCTAGATTATGAATTCTTTGTTCTTAAGCTATAGTTGTCAAAAAACACCACTGACTGGAATGTGACGACACAAATAATATACCTAGTGCAGGTTGTGCAAGCTTTGCAGCGGAAAAAGCATATTTGAACTCGCATGAGGTATCTGAAAGTTGACCTCAACCTTTATATCTAAGGGTATTGCTGAGGTTGAAACGTATTATTAAGAAGACACTATCCATATTAAGGGTGAGCATGAGCCAGGTTGTTTCAGCAGCCAAAGGGTGGGTCCTGTGACGCTACTTGAATATAAAGTTATGGTTTGTCGAAGTCAGTAGGTTCAAATTTCTGCAACGGACCTATGCATTAAAGTCTTCTGATATGGCTGAACCAAAAACTCTCGAACTACTGATTTCACGTCACAAATACACCAATGGATCTGAGTTGACTAGTGATATAAGAGACTGACTAAAAAACCAGCTCGCAGATAGGAATTTGTAAGTGACCTAAAACCGATTTAAAAGCCAGCTCAACCATAGAACCATCCCATTCTATTCCATTTCTGAATAAATTGATGGTTCCCAGACTGGCAAGGGACAATGGAGGAGGAATGTCTGCTGACAGTCAGGTTGTCGTTAGGTATATGTCGTGAAAATGTCTCCTGACAGTCAGGTTGATGGATTGATGACAGCTTCTTGGGTTAGATTATGATGACAGCTTTTCTCTGGTTACAAAGATTACGTCTATTCATTTGCTTCTATCTCTCGCAGCCATTTATCACCGGCCTTGACTTGATATTAAAAAGGCTTTCCGGAGGTTTTGTTACTCAGTCCGGGAGTACTCTGGTAAGGTGTGGAGACTAAAACAGTCTTCATACGGCCTCAAGTAATCTCCTTGAGTACAGTTCAGTCGATCCGGTTTTGATGTTCTAGGATTTAGTCTCGAATGTTGTCCTTAGACCGTTTTGTATTCTACAAACATTATGTGGGGACATATATACTTCTAGTAGTATGATGTAGTCCGGATTGCTCAATCAAAAGCTCATCTACAGTCACAATTTAACACCAAAGATTTGGGGCTTCTGAAAGTACTTTCTTGGGACCAAGGTCACTCATTTTGAGTATACATCTCAAAGAAAGTATGTGTTGGATTTTTACAAGAAGCTAGAATTCTTGGTGCAAAGTGACACGGACCGCAAGTTCCGTGTCCCAAATGGGCAAGTTCTCCCGTGCTTGTATATCTTGTGAGTGAAGCTTGATGGAGTAGTCATGGTGAGTGAGCAATGCAGAGGGGAAGATGTAAGTGGATCCGTGGGAGTGTTGTCAGGACAGTTTGTACTAGAAGTTCTAGGTTAGATAGAATATACCCTTAGGAGCTCTGAAGGCGGGATTGGCCTCCCGTGTACAAACTGGTCAGGAACTGATACCGCTTTCCTGATGAGGTCATGGTAGGTCGAAATCAGTTGTGATGCCTAAAGTAATCTGCTCGTTTCGCTCGATATACGGATGCCCGAGTTAAGTTGGGCGCGATAGGATCAGATACGGAAAAGTTATTCGCCGAACTGTTTTATGGGACAAGTAAAGAAGGAAGGTTGGCCTGGCGTGGCTTGCCAAGTGCCGCACGGGCTAAATTCCACTGTCAAATCTGTGGGCCCGTGACAAATATGGTATCAGAGCAGGAATCCCTCCAATAGGTGGGTGAGTCGGTGAGAAACCCGTGGTCTACCCGGTCCTACGAGTGAATCACCAAAGCAAAAGTAGCTCGAACAAAGTGCGGCTTTCGACATGCTTCTGGGATACCAATGGGGGCACAGTCAAACAAACCGATTCCTCACTAAATGGGGATAACGTTCCAGGATCAATTCGGCGAATCTCAAGATGGGTCCGCTACCACGTTTTCAACACGGAAAAACCTTCATTGGTCGGCTAATACTAATAAGTGCTTACTAGGGTAAAGAGGGTGCTACCAAAAGCGCAGTTGACCAAAAGTGCCACACTCGAAAAGTGCAAATGACCGAAAAAGGGTACTACCAAAAGGCCAGTTGGTCAAAAGTGCCCCACCTGAAAAGTGCAGGTGACCGAAGAAGCCCGAACGACCTTTGATAAAAAAGAAGAAGCTACCAATAGAGAAAAATTGTTTTGTTGGGCGAGCGCGCCCCTGCCATCTATGTGAGACCCCAGCGGCGTTGATGGTAGAAAATGGCGCAGGGAAGAGACAGAAGAGCCCGCAACGAGGGCGATGCGGAATTGAGTGACGGAGAATGACATGGACCAAAAGTTCCGTGTCCCAAATGAGTAAGTTCTCCCGTGCTCGTATACCTTGTGAGTGAAGCTTGATGGTGTAGTCATGGTGAGTGAGCGATGTAAAGGGAAAGATGCAACTGGATTCGTAAAAGTGGTGTCAGGGCGGTTTGTGCTAGAAGTTCTAGGTTAGATAGAATATACCCTTAGGAGCTCTGAAAGCATGAGATTTCAGCATTCGGTATATCAATTTCAGCACCCTTTTCTATTTTTCTTTTCTTTTTTATGAAATCGATGGAGCCAATTGCGTTTGATCATATGTCGATATTGATTATGTGGAACCAAGGGCTTTTTTATTCCTTGCACTGAAGTTTCAGCCTTCTTGATCTGTGGTATATATTTATATCGAGACTATCACCATGAGTGATGCGAAGTTTTCTACAGACAGTGTCAATGTTTAGATTACCACCATTAAATTAAATGGGGCCTCCAATTACTTGTTATGGGCTCAAGCTGTCAAGGTCTATATTAATGCCAAAGGGAAACTCACGTATCTTACAACAGACCCTCCTAATGTAGATGCTAAAGCCTATGGTAACTAGATGAGAGAGAATTATACATTTTTAGTATGGTTATGGAACAGCATGGAACCACCCATTGTCGCTAATGTCATGTTTCACAAAACTGCCAAGGGAGTGTGGGATGATCTTAGAGAGAGCTACTCACAAGACAAAAATATGTCTAGAGTCTATGAATTGTATGAGAAAATATTTAATTTTAAACAAGGGGACAAATCTCTGGGAGAGTATTACAGTGCTTTGAAAGGCATGTGGGAAGAACTCAATCTTTATCAGCCCATCGCTACTGATCTTAAGAGACTAAAGACACAAAGAACTGAATTTCAAGTGGCTAAGTTTCTATCTGGGTTGAATACTGACTTGCAGCCTATGAAGAGCCAGCTTCTTGCTGGAGAGCAAGTTCCTTCTATGAATGAAGCATTTTGTCGGATTCTTCTACATCATCTAGAGACAGTTCAACACTTTTGGCTACTAGTGGTGGTCGTGGTCGTGGTGGATTTTCTACTATAGGCCGTGGTTTGTGGTGGATTTTCTAATAGAGGCCGTGGTTCATGGGGAGGTCGCGGCCGTGATGGTGGACGTAGTGGACAAAGTTATGATCGAGACAGCCGTCAGTGTACATACTGTAGAAAATCTAGTCATAATGTTGACACCCGTTGAGCCAAGCACGGCAAGCCTGAGTGAGCTCAGCGATTAGCTATTGCAAATGTTGTTGCGTCTGAAGGGAGTGTTGGAAATGTGTCTTCTGGCGACATGAATCCATCTATCCCAACTGGGGGTAGTTTATCTGAGTCTTCGGCTCGAGATGATCTGGTTACACAACTTATCAAGCGGGTTCAACAACTAGAGGGCTTCCAATTCCTCATCCACTGCCACTCTTGCACGTACAGGTAACATGGCCCTTCTCTCTACTTTGTCTCCTAGCACCTGGGTCATTGACTCAGGAGCCTCTAGTCATATGACGGGTAAGCAAGAACTATTCTCTTCCCACCATAACTCTAGTTCTGTATCTGAAGTAATTTTAGCCAATGGTTCCTCTACTCAGGTGGTTGGATCAGGGGCTGTTTCACTCACACCTTCCTTATCTTTGTCCTCTGTCTTACATGTTCCCCAACTTCCTCTGTATTTGTTACCTGTTAGTCAGTTAACTAAAGCTCTTGGTTGTTTTGTTACATTTTACCCCTCTTCTTGCACTTTTCAGGACCTTCAGACAAAGAAATCGATTGGTGGGGGGCATGAACGTGATGGACTCTACTATCTGGATGGTGTCTTTACTGCTGACGCCAATGGTCTAGCGGCTAGTTCTACTACCCCCATATTATGGCATTCTCGTTTAGGACATTTATCTTTATTTAAGTTACAACAAATAATTCCCGAGTGTAAATCAGTTTCTCCTCTTGAGTGTGAGTCTTGTGAACTTGGGAAACATCATCGCAGTTCTTTTCGCATTTCTTTTCCTAGAAGTAGTGATTCTCGTGCATCTACTTTACTTGAACTTGTTCATTCAGACATTTGGGGACCTTTGCGTATTGCTAGTAGAAATGGTTTTAAGTACTTTGTTACTTTTGTGGATGATTATTCTTGTCTAACATGGCTCTATATGCTTCATGACCGTTCTGAATTTTTATCTGTTTTTCAGTTATTTCATCGTGAAGTTACTAATCAGTTTAATGCATCCCTTAAAATTTTGCAAATGATAATGCTCTAGAATATTCACAGAAATCAATTTTTTTGTTTTGTTCTAATTTTGGCATTATACATCAAACAAGTTGTACTTATACCCCTCAGCAGAATGGTGTGGCTGAGAGAAAGCATCGTCGTCTTCTAGAAATTGCTCGTTCACTCTTGATTTGTATGAATGTCCCAAAATCGTTTTGGAGTAATGATGTCCTTACTGCATGTTATCTCATAAATCGTATGCCTTCTATTGTCCTTAATAATCAATCACCGGTCAGTGTTGTGTTCCCCGACAAGCCGTTATTCCCTCTTTACCCCACGTCTTTGGGTGTCTGTTTTGTCCATAATTTATGTTCCAGTGCTGATAAATTATCCCCTTGTGCCACTAAATGTGTTTTTCTCGGGTATTCGCGTACTCAAAAGGGATATCGATGTTATGATCTAGTGACTTGTACCCAATATGTCAGTGCTGATATTACTTTCTTCGAGGGCACACCATACTATTCTACTGAGGATAAAGAATTTTCAACTGACATTGTGGCCGATCCTCCTATCCCACGACTTATTCCCTTAGACTCGGTTAGTCCTTCTCCTGTGTCTCCCCCCTTGCAGGTGTATCAGCGGCGAAAGCAGTCTACGACACCACTAGTCTCCAGCTCTTCCATGCCCTCTGTCCAATCTCCCTCATTGTCTCCTGATCCGGACGATCTTCCAGTTGCCCTTCGCAAAGGTACTCGTTCCTATACACAAAAATTCTCTTTTGCTTACCCTATCGAGCGTTATGTTTCTCTCTCACATCTTCCTTCCCCATTACATGATTTTGCTCTATCATTACATACTCACACAATTCCTACTTCTACCACTGAGGCCTTATCTCGCCTTGAGTGGAAGAGAGCTATGGATGTGGAAATGGAAGCTCTGGTGTCTCGCCAAACATGGTCTTTGGTTGATCTTCCTCTTGGGAAAAATGTGGTGACGTGTCGGTGGGTGTACACTATCAAGTACAACCCAGATGGCTCAGTTCAGCCTCTTAAGGCCCGACTTGTTGCTAAAGGTTTTACTCAAATTTATGGGATGGATTATTTTGAGACATTTTCTCCTGTGGCACATCTTAATTCTGTTCGTGTTATTATTTCCCTTGCTGTGAATTTTATTGGCCATTATATCAATTAGATGTAAAGAATCCTTTTCTTTACGGTGATTTGTCTGAGGAAGTATATATGAAGCAACCTCCAGGATATGTTGCTCAGGGTGACAATCATAGTAAAGTATGTCGGGTGCATAAGGTAATTTATGGGTTGAAACAGTCTCCAAGAGCACGGTTTGAAAAATTTAGTTCAGTGAGTTCCAAGTGTGGTTTCCACTAGTGCTATTCAAACCATTTTGTTTTTGTTCGCAATGAGGAGTCGGGGGTGGTCATTCTTGTTGTGTATGTGGATGACATAATTGTCTCTAGCAGTGACGTGACCGGCATTTCTAAGGTCAGGTCTTTTCTTCAGCAGTAGTTTCAAATTAAAGACTTGGGAGCTCTTAGGTATTTTCTGGGTATTGAAGTCTTACGAAGTAAGAAAGGTATTAATTTGTCTGAGTGAAAATATGTTCTTGACCTTTTGTGTGAGACTAGTACACTAGCTTCCAAGCCAGTTGATACTCCTATGGATCCAAACCAGAAGTTTGGAGTTGATGATGGAGATGATATTGAAGATAAGCATCAATATCGACATCTAGTTGGGAAACTAATTTATCTTACTACTACACGTCCCGATATTTCCTTTGTTGTTGGTGTGGTGAGTCAGTTTATGGAATCACCCAAGAAGGCTCATTGGGATGCTGTTTGTCGAATTCTTCGGTACCTTAAAAGCTCTCCTGGTAAGGAACTAATTTATAAACCGAACGGTTCTTCCACCCTGATTGGCTATTCTGATGCTGATTGGGCCGGGTCAGCATGTGATCAGCGGTCTACGACTAGTTATTGCACCATTCTTGATGGTAATTTGGTTACTTGGAAAAGCAAGAAGCGGACTACCGTTGCCAGATCTAGTGCGGAGGCTGAATATCATGCTATGACACATACTATAGCTGAATTGTTGTGGTTGAAATCCCTTCTTCAAGTGCTTGGATTTTCTATTAATCAACCTATTGATATGATGTGTGATAACCATGTAGCTATTTATATTGCTAGGAATCCTATTTTTCATGAGCGAACTAAGCATATAGAAATTGATTGCCACTTTGTTCGTGATGCTGTGAAGTGGGAGTTGATTGCTACTCCTTACGTTGCCTCCAGAGATCAATTTGCTAATATCTTCGCTAAAGCGTTGTTTCGTCCTGCCTTTGTTGCTGCTTGTTCCAAGCTGGGCATGGGTGACCTATATGCTCCAGCTAGAGGGGGAGTGTTACGTTACTTAAGATATAGGGTTTGTTTTTTGTGTTTTCTTTCTTTTAACATAAATAAGGGTATTATGGTCAAGTACAATTTATAGTCGGTGTAGGTTTCTGTAATATAAAAAATAGAGAACTCCTTATCGAAATTTCACGATTTGTTTCTTCCTCTCTTCTTCTTGCTCTTGACTCTTCTCTCTTGGTTATTTACTGCATATTCTCTAATCAACTTTGTGATAGGACTTGGTACCTCTTCCTTCAAGCAAAATTGGTTGTAGATGGGTGTATGCTGTGAAAGTCAATCCTAATGGTTCTCCTGCTAGCTTAAAAGCAAGCCTTGTTGCGAAAGGGTATGCTCAACTATATAGGGTTCACAATCTGGATACTTTTTCTCTTGTGGCCAAGCTTACTTCTATTCGTATTTTGATCTTTCTTAATGCCACCTATAATTGGCCGTTGTTTCAACTTGATATCAAAAATGCATTTTTTGCATGTTACCTTCATGAAGAAATTTATATGGAGCAATCTCTGAGTTTGTTGCTCAAGGGAAGTCGGGAGGACTAGTTTGCAAATTAAAAAAATCTTTGCATGGTTTAAAGCAGTCTCCAAGGGCATGGTTCGAAAGATTTTGAGGCTGTGCTTTTTTGTGGACTGTCTAGATGCGACAATGATCTATGAAACACGGGCATGCCGATGGGGTTGTCGCGTCGATGTCAGACACGTGAAGGACAGCGATGCGTGGTCAACGCTGGCGTGTCGCCAACGACACCTGGGTCGGTGAGGTCGGCCACGACCCAACTCCTAACGCGCTTCATCGACCTCCCGACAACTGCTATGGTAGTGTTGGGGTCAAATCTCGCCGGGGACAGCACGAATATGGAGGGCAGAGATGAGGGGGAGAGGGGGAGGAGCGCGTCTCGGGCCATGAGAAATGAGGGAGAGAAAGGGAGAGGGATGAGGAGGAAAACGAAGAAAGAGAAGGGGAAAGCAGAACATATGCTTGAAGAATCGGTCGATCTAGAAGAATCGGCGAACGAGAGGCAAATCCAGGGACTCACGCAGAAGAAACGGCGGATCCATAGGCTCCAGAGCTCGGTAGTGTGGTAGAAAGAAGCGAGGCAAATCTAGAAGGAGAAGGAGGATGGTTGCTTAGGATCGCCGGAGCTCACCCGAGAGGGGACAGCGAGGCTGCGAGCTGCAACGCGGATCGCAAAGCAAGAGGGTTCACGAGAGCGAAATCTGGTGGCTTAGAGAGAAGCAAGAGAAGCCAGGGGCAAAGAGATTTTACGGCGTTCAAGAGAGTTCGAAGCGAGGGTTTTGGGTTAAGTGAAGAGGAGGATAAAACAAAAAAGAGGAGGATGATGAGATTGAGAGAGTTCCAGAGAGTTTACTCCTTTTCTTTTTAATTTCTTCCTTCAATTCTTTATTATTATTATTATTTTGTGACCGGGGGGTTGCAATAAAACGAAAACGAAGGCTGAGCGATGCGTCGAGACTGGTACGGGGATCTCAACTAAAGATTACTGAGAGAGAGGGTAATTTGGGGAAGGAGGCGGCGGAAGAGGAGGTTCTCCCACCTACCATCCAATTTAATTTTTCCATAAAATTGGTGGGGCCCATTCGCAATTTAATTTTCTTTTTACTTTATTAATTTTTTTTTTAGGAGGCTAGCTTTTGGGGTCAAATTACAGGAGTGCCCATGGCAGGAAGTTTCCTTTTTATTATAAGAGCTCTTTTATTATATATATATATATATTTAATATACGTGTCGGAATTCTTTATTTTTGAGAAATGACGTACGGCGCATCGTGTCGTGTCGTGTCGCTTGTCCGTATCGTTGCTACTTAGACAAGGATCACTCTTTCTTTTATAAACAAACAGAGAAAGACAAGCTGTTCTTGATTGTTTATGTGGATGATATCATCATCAAGAGAGATGACTTGGTTGGTATAGCTGAACTAAAGATTGATCTTCAGAAGCAGTTTCAGAAGAACTTAGAAAAATTGAAGTATTTCTTAGGAATTGAGGTAGCACGGTCACAGCTATGTCTTGGATTTACTCACTGAGACTAATATGCTGGGATCAAAGCCTCTTGACTCGTCCATGGAACAAGGAGTTAAACTGATTGCTGAGGGAGGAGAGCTTTTTGATAATCCTGAGAGATATAAGATTGGTAGGCAAACTGAATTATTTCATAGTTACTCGACCAGACATTGCTTTTCCATTTAATATGGTAAGCCAATTTCTACCTTCCCCTCATACATCTCACTGGGATACAGTAATTTGAATTTTAAGGTACTTGAAGAAAGACTCCAGAAAAAGGAATTGTTTACCAAAACGATGGTCATTACAGAGTTGAAGAATTTTTTGATGCCGATTGGGAGGGTCTCCTAATGATAGGAGATCAACTACTAGTTATTGTACCTTGGTTGGAGGAAATCCAATGTCATGAAAGAGTGAAGCAGAATGTTGTGGCCCACTCCAGTGCTGGATCAAGATATAGAGCCATGGCACAAGTAACATGTAAATTAGTGTGGATTCGGCAGATATTGATTAAGTTAGGCTTTAAAGCTTCAGTCCCTACACCTCTTTGGTGTGATAATAAGGCTGCAGTTCATATAGCTTCGAACCCCGTGTTTCATAAAAGAACAAAACATATTGAAGTTGACTGTCATTTTATTCGAGAGAAGCTGCGGAGTGGAATGATTCTTCCCAGTCACAAACATTTTTACTAAATCTCTAGATAATGGGAGGATAGAATACATATGTAACAAGCTGAGCATGATTAATATCTATGCTTCAGCTTGAGGAGAAGTGTTAGAAGTATAAAAGGTAAATTGATCTTTAGGACTCTTATGTCTTATTTTGTTACTTATTAGCAATGTATAAATCATTTCATTATCAAATAATACGTGATTAACTTTTCCTCTCACAAATATTCATAAGATGAAAAGCAACTCAAAATCTTAATTGAAACAATTACTTTATTGCTAACTACATTACTGTTAGAAAGTCCAACCCAAAAACTTAAACTGATAGGTAGAGAGAGACCACATAATATAAAGAGCATATAGGGTTAAGCGATGTGGAACAACTTCAACACCCCATCTCACGAGCAAGCCAGATTACGAGCGGCACATGAAATTTGACTAATGGGAGGTGAACACACATTCGCGAAAGGGATAACAATGGCTTTGATACCATGTTAGAAAATCCAATCCAAAAGCTTAAGCTGATAGGTGGAGAGAAACCACATGAATATAAAAAGCATATAAAACCCGTTGTTAAGCGATGTGAGACAACTTCAACAAATACTCTAAATGCTTGTTAATTTAATACCTAGAGTGCGGAAATATAGCATATTCTCATCTTATCGAGTTGAAATTCCAAATACTAAACTGCACTAGTCATTCTATGAAGCCTCGCCATGAGAGAGGTATACTACATTCCACAAATGGCAAAGAAACCTTAAGAAGTGATGCATTTACATATTTTGACAAGTTCCCAGCACTCAAGCAGAAAGAAACTGGTGCCCAAATAGCGGATTTCACAAATGTATATTTAGAAAAGAAAATTACCTTTGCATGCCCATGTGTAGCTTTCGGAAATCACCTCTCATTGATTTACCAACGTGACTATAGCAGTCACATACCATTAGTTTTTCGATTTGTGCCAGCCAGAGCCTCATAACCTGTCTCCACTTGATACCGCCAGCCACCTTCCAACGACTAGTGATCGCAAATGGCTGGTAAATGGCTGTCTACCAGGCATTCATCAATGCCACTGCACAGGACATTAATCGCCAGCCAAGACCATCAGCCATTCATGTTTACAAAGCATATGAAGCTGCATCTTCTTTTTCTTATGGGGCTAGGGAAGCGCAGAATGGTGTAGGTGAAAGTTATCAAAGTAAAGTCGATGATATTATATTTATCAAGGGGAATACAATGCCCGCCCTTCATATACTGTTTGATACACTACAAAGCTAGAGTCTCATTCATAAGGATGTGATGTAGATTCTGGTTAATTCCTCTTGTGACCTATTTACCTCATTCATCAAGTCATACAATAGAAAGGCTAGGCACCAAATCTTTATTTGAACATAGATTGGTATCAACACTTCCCAAAGGTCAATTTGACAGTAGATAACAGCTTTAATCATAATGCTACAGCTAAAATTCAAAACAAGCACTCAAGCATGTACAAAACCTAATGAATTTAATTTCGCCGAGCGATCAACTTTAAGACATTTGAGCCAATAAAATTTAAAGAGAAACCACCTGCAAGCAAGTATTCAAAAAGGGAAAAAACAATTGACATCAAGTAATATGCATACAACTAAACTTTGCATCCCATATCACTGTTTGCATCTTGTAATTTGAACCATACAAGGATAACCTTTAAAACCAATTTGTCCCACAAAGCAATGCATGACATTGGCTATATTAACCGCTCATTATGTTCACTTTTCTACTAATTTGCTCTTTCCGTGGGACTTCCTATGCGACTTTCTGAGTATAAGAGTTTGAGACTAGTGTGAAAATTAAATAGTAGAGGTACAGTGGACCGAGGTGCCAGTAAAATGCTCTTCACCCAAAAATCTAAAATGAGAAGGCAGGCATGTAAACATATATTGTTCAATACAAGCTAAAGGGGTCTCAGTCGCTTGCTCCAATGTATGTCGTGCAAGAAGGGTAACAAGTTGTACACCCCTTTACAGATGCACTAGAAAAAGGCCATGTCCATGACGTGAAGCCATCACAAGCAACAATACAGCAACCCACGTTCAGTTGTAACAGGCTCACACTTTATATGACAAACAGGTAAATGAACAGATTTATATCACAACGATCACGTCAAACAACTCCCATATCATGAAAGTACACTACGATTAAGAGTAAACAAAGATAAACAATATATATGTGTATTATGATTTTGGTTTTCTGCACATCTGGTAGAAGATGGAGATCATTGACATATTTATGCTGAAAGATGAGGGATCAGTTGCATTTTCTCACGAGTCCCTAATATTAGAACCATAAGTGATGGGATCGACATCCACTTTTTAAGGCTAGTTCTACATTCAGGGTTATCTGGACAACCTCCTTAGTTGTAAATCTTTGAAGTATGACATTAAATTGCTAAACTCCGTCAGATATACTCCTTTGCAACAATTCCTACAACAGCGTTAGAAAAGGCAAAACGCGGGTGGTGGATTAGTTAAATTTCCACAGCATGTGCCCAGTCAATATTTTAATGCTATAGGCATTCACCAAAGACAATCTGATGCGTTGCATAAGCAGATTAATAAAATAAGCTAGGGACAAACTATCACTCAGATATACCAAATAAGGCTCAGGCCCCTGCAATGAATACCCAGCTGTACTCCACAGCATATAAATGATGGTAAGATCATTTAAACACTTTACCCTAAGATCCAAAGGCATTTTAGGTTGGAGTTTGATTCTTAGTGTACTTTATACTGATTGATGGAATTGGATGAGATGGTGGAAATTGCAAGCGGTTAGCTCGGCAAGAATGAGGCGTTTTAGGTTGGATTTTGATCCTTAGGATACTTAATACTGCTTGATGGAATTGGGTGAGATGATGGCGATTGCAAGCAGTGAGCTTGGTAAGAATGGTGTCCAACTTTAAGCAACAGAATAGCTTGGCGGAGATTCCAAAGGCGCCTTGTCCTTCTCTGCTTCTCTGGAAACTGCAAATGATGGTTCCTTCAATTTCTTCCAAATTTCAAAGATTTTGTCAATTGTTGGAGTTAAAAGACTATAGCCAATGAAAAGAAGGGCTCAATTACAAGACAAAGCATTTCCAATGTTGATCAAAGCATTTACATCCACACATAAGCTTTTACAATGTTTATAAATGTACTACTTTCAACCAATTTTCAATAGTTGTAAAAACAGAGGACTCCTCTCTTTCAAAGGCCAGCCTGTTCCTCTCTTTTCAAGTTGACAAGAAATCAGAAAGAGCAATTGCAACAAAGTTTCTCACGGCCCAAATATGCCATAAGCGTCATGGAGTGGTCTGCTACCTTCCCCAGTCTATTGATCTTGAATCTAAGTTAACCTATTTCTGTGACAGTCCAATTGTTTGGCATCTGCTTCCTTAAACTGACCTTTCTTGGTCCCTCGGGATTTCCTAATGGTTTAGTATAGTTAAACTCCACGCAGAGACAGTGAGTTTGATTTGGTTTGCTATTCATATTTTGTTTTCGGCTTGAATCTTGCTACTAGTTTCATACTCACGCAACCATGTGACTGCTAAAAGTTTCTAGAATTGTTTAATCTAGACAAGCGTACACATAATATAGTGATCTTTTCTACAGTTGTAGTAGAATTACAGGTGTTCAACTTAATAGTCGTAGATATCATTCAACAACAAACTAAGCCTTTTCCCACTAGGGTATGCTCGACTCCTCCACGATTCCTTCTATCCAATCTATGTAGATGCTCCATATTTTACCTCATCGTGTCACTCCCATCTTTAGGGGCCTTTCGCAGTTTTAACCCAAGTCTCCATCTCCAATTGTAACTCTTCACTGCAGCCTCCAAAAAGGTTCGTTCAACATGACCAAGCCATTTTAAACGAACTTATCTCATTTTATCCTCCATTGGTGCCCAACTTATTCATTTCTAGTTCTGTCTTTTTTGGCGTGCCTGCACACCCAATGAAGAGTTTTCATCTCCTTTACTCACTCTGTGCAAATTTTGGTGTTTGACCATCCAGCCCTCCATGCCATAAACCATAGTTGGCCTTAATGGTCACCCTATTAAGTTTTCTCTTAAGCTTAAGTGGCATCAATGGTCATACAGAACACGAGATACACTTCTCCATTTCATCTATTTACTTGTACCCTATGGATGAGATTTCTATTGATTTCTCCATCCTTTTGAAAAATAGATCCAAGATATTAGGAGGCTCACTCATTGAGATGATCGGTTCAAATCTTATCAAGATTCGTTTGAACTCACACACACACACACACACAACTCAACAGAGGCAAGGCCTGTATGTTTTTCACCTCTAATGATCTGAATTAGACTATGTGGACTTCAAAGCTCTAAGTATGTCAAAGAAGAAACATTTCTTTCCAAAACATAGATTACCAAATAATTAAACAAATGAACTTAAGAGAGACAACCAGCAAATATTAATTAATTTCAGAGGTCAACTGAGACAAAAACAACACTTGCAGTCATTTAAATACACATAATTTTAAAATCATTTAATAATGCTTGACAAAGAATCAAAATTCTAATTTACTATGTTCAAGTAAGAATCTAAATTCTAATCCATCCACCAAGCAATCCTACATTTTACATTGTCTTTGTCCTGTTAGCATCAAGTTTCAAGTAGAAAGACAGATTTGGAGTCAAGAACCTACAGGTTCCTCTTGGTTAGTCGGAGTGATGTGATCATAACGGAACTAAAGGACGAAATAACTAATGAGCAAATGAAATGATAATACTGTCTAAGGTACCATGTTTGGTAACAGCTCAGAATCAAGACGGAATATTTCTAAAAAATTTGAAAAATGGTAGAATCATACCTTAACAATGAGAAATTAATAAGAACTAAAGAAAACATCTTAAAGAAAAAGGAGGAAAAATATACAAGAGAGGAACAGCACTCTATGGTTTAATTGTTATCATGCCATTAGTGTTCCTCCATTTAAGAATTTACCTTTTCTATAAGTCATGCTTATTCCTTCTAATTCATTGCTACTTCCTCTCACATTAATGAAAAGTCACTAATAGTCTCTTTAGTTCCCACTATTCCTTGCAATTAAACATGACTATTGGGTTAATGATCAGTTCCGGATTCATTAGGCAGAAGAACCAAATCTGGAATCCAACCAGAACCAGCCATCTTACTCCAATACCTAATTCATGTTATTTATCCTTTTCTATATGGGCAAGAAATAATCTACTTCAAGGCACCAAGGGTTACAAACCACTACGCAAAAAAGAATAATAACAATAAAAAATAAATAAATAAAAATCTAAAATACTTGTTCACTAGTTAGGTCCTCATGCTTGCACGAGGTATTAATTCAAAATAAAGTCAACATAGCTACATGGATTGAGATAACAATTTCTAAGACAATTTAGTTTCATAGAAGATACAATACTTAGCATAAATAGAGTATTCCAGTGGGAAAAACACACGTTAAAGGCTACTTGGTATACTTTAGGTGCAGTGAAGACTAAAAGGCAAAAAGTTTTTCTTTAAATAGAGATTCACTTTAGCAAACCAAATTCGGCTACTTGCTCCATTTGTAAGTGGTGATGTTAATATTAGGATTACTTTAATAAAACTACATTTTGAAGCAAATTTTGTTTCTGTAGTTTAATTGAATGCTAAGTACATTTTCTGTGATTTATGTTTTAATTCACAATTTATGATTCTTTTTTTGGAATTAAACAACCGTTTTTACTTGAGTTTTTCTGGCAAATTTTCATTAGGTAAAATAAGCACTTGCCCCTTGAGCAAATTGCCAATTGGCAAGTTTCCATGAAAAGCACAAAAGCTTCTCAATTACTGCATTTTATGAGATTTGGCAAGAAACTACATGAGAGAGAGAGAGAGAGAGAGAGAGAGAGAGATTAGTTAAGGTTTAACATTTCCAAATTCTTTGCAGTGGCACTTCCTTACCATGCCAAAAACTTGAACATATTGCTTTTGCCAGGAAGAGGATGACCAAGGTGTACATGCTATCTCTGGGAACCTCGCACCCACTGTGAAAGGACACATCATAATTTCCAAGCTCTCAAAACTACAAAACAAGGTTTAGCACTGACATCCATCTACCCTTTCCCTGTAACATGTTCACTGTCCTCACCTTGAATAACTATGATGGACCAACCTTTTGCTTGCCAAGGCAACTAGAGAAAGGTAAGGACAAAACTTCATCCGGTTTCGCGTTTTCTCTAAGTTGAATTTGATAATTGCATTTCGAATATGGTATTAAGGTTGAATTTCTAATAGCTTACCAATTTTGTTGCAAATACAAATCATGAAAGACAACCATTGGATAGACATGCATTTGATACAAATGAAACTTTTAGAGTTTTACACTCCTCACATTCATATGTGAATTCTTTAGGGTAAAATTATAGACTTGAACCTAAGATTATCGATAAAGGTGGCAAAATAGATCATGGATCCATTATTTAACTCTGGGTTGTGTGATATATAAGTTGGCTCAAACTTTGAAAACAGGTTGTAATGAGTTTGGCATAGCAAAGCCAATGGTATATGGGTTTTAGGGGGTCTATTTGTCAACAGGTTCGACAGGTATTATTTTGTGAACCAACCAGCACTGGCCTAAACTCAGATTCTATGCATTGTAACTCGAGTAAACTGGTCTCTTAACAATCTGTAGAATATATCTCAAAGCATAAAGGTGTGTACATACTTCATCCTGATGGCTCTGTTCGAGCAACAAAAAATGGTCTCATACAGGAAAGGATATGTCATCGAGAGTAAAAGCACAATTCTCATCAATTAATTAGAAGCAAAGCATTAGAATTTGCGAAAGGTTCAAGACAAATGAACCTTTCATTTAAGAACTAAGTATGTGAATCTTCCTGAAAGCCAATAGACCCAGAGAGCCCCATCTCTTCTTTTGAACTTCAATGCTTTTCTTTGAAGCCAAACTTCACCAAACAAATGCTAAAGAAAAGTATTGTCTTCTTTAACAACCTCAACTGTGATAAATACCTAACTCCGACTTTAGACTTCAGGGGAAATCGATCAGATCCGCAATCAATTACAGCATAAAGCCTTAATTTTCATAAAGATATAAAATAAAGAGAAGACGAAAGGAGATTGATGAAGAAAGTTGACTTCAACTGTACAATATGATCGCTGTATTATATGTACACTTCTCTGGATTAACTATTCTACAAACTTTAAGCATAGTCAAATGGATGCCCAAGTATGAGACCAGCAGAAGGTTGCAGCTGAAAACAAAATGTGAATAGTGAATCAAAACAACCTATCGCCTCTGTTTCCTCTTGGAGGTTGAGCCTTTATGAATCAATTAGGAGATCCTGAGTGACCAAGAGAGGTCAGCTTAAGGAAAAAGATGTTGAACTAACGGACTTTCACCAAACCAGGAGGAATTAGATATGATGTAGAGGATGAGACGAGGGCAAAAAAGAGCACTATATCCTATCCTCCACGATAAATGACAGGCTGATCAATAGACTGGAAAAAGGTAGTAAACCACTCCATGAGGCTCATGGGCATATTTTGGCAATGTGAAACTTCTGCACAAAGGAAAGAGGGATATAGTTGTCAGCAAACGAACTAGAAGATGTACAAACAAACGATTTATACACAGTAATGATAGCATCAGTAGCCATTGACAGAATGGAAAGAAAAGGGAAATTGAGAACAGAGTGAGTAGAGTCACTCATGTAGCAGAAGAGAAGAGTGCAGCTCCTAAGCTTTTGAACTTAAGTACCACAGGACAGAGCACTATCAGAGGTAAAGGTGGTCAATCAGACTATATCTGAAGAGTCGCTATTAACATATACAGCTAGCGGAAAGAAGGATCAGAGTTGGAAAATTCCAGCTTACATTTGCAAAACCAAAGTTCTTGGTTTCCCAGCTATCGATATCAAGTGATTTTCTCTGTAAGTCCATCAGGAAACTAGATTAGTTTCCCATTTCACGGTTTTAATATCTGGATACTCTAGTCCGTAGCTCAATCTAGTCACTTAATCAATAAGGAAGCAAAGGATCGTCAGGTCAGCAAATATGATCTGCTGAAGCACTGTAGCTCCAAAATACTTCTTCATAACTGGTGGAGAATCCTATCTTAATGGGCCATCTAAAGCTCTGCCTGGTTGGCAAAGAGAACAAATGGCTAGAGAAGAGAACACCGAGGAAATTCACATTGATGGTTTGAATTCTGAATATAGCCATCCCAGGACGTTAAGAATCCTCAGATTTATGAGCTTCACTATTAAGATTATTTGGGGATTATGCAACCCAACGATGAGAAGTCCAGTAGAGTATGATTAAACACGCATTTCTGAATATATTAATTAAAGTATAGAAAGGATAATCTATCTAGCTATAGTTAACGTATAGTCCGGTAGTGCTGTAGCTTTTGACGCGGTATTGCGATGGGGTGTCGTCACTATTGCTACAAAGGCAAATGCAACAGCAAATGCAACATATATTTCAAGGCAATAGACAACCTTCAAAACTATGTAAATAAAAGTCTTAAAATTAATTTTTCTTGTCAATATAAAATTAGGTTTTTAAAAACCGTCAAAGCAACAGTTTTAGAAGCATCTATTTAATGTTTCCTAAAAGCAAATCCGGATGCTCTGATAAAATAAGATATTCTGACTTTTGAGATGTCAAAAACCATCAAAGCGCCAAAGCACCAATCCAAAAACCAAAGATCTCCCCAATACCATCTGACTTCAACCGGGCAGTTCTCTAAGAAATCTCTAGCATTTGTCCAGAAACCATCATCTGAAGAGAGAAAACAGTCCTCTTGTTTTTGTATCTTCTTCACCTAAATCAGTACTCTAAGCATCTGCCTGTACATTGAACATCAAATAAAAATGAGCTCTTTCACAAACAGTCAGAGTTCAGGAAAACGCAATCCTTAGCTACCTACCTGACTAGTTTCTTAAGGCCTCCATTCAGAACTATGGTCACATGAAATGTGCCACGTTAAGGCCAAAAATTGGAAACTCTAAAAAACCAAGACAGTGCGATCGGTAATTAGTGTGTCATCTACCTCTTGAATGAATCTCAGGTAAGGCTGTTGGAAGATTAAACCCATATTGATACAAGAAGGCTGTGAACAGTCTGAAAGCCAAAGGAAAGAGCAACTGTATGACATAGAAAACTTTGACGCGGCTTCAGTTCCAGCTTTGTCCTCTTCACAAAGGCATAGACAGGACAGAGATACAGTGCATCAATTGATCGTAAGGAGAGACCGAGACGCGCAAATGGGAGCCATCTCATCTTTGTGAGCAAACTCATATATTTGCCTTCGGTAAGGCCCGAGACATGTAACTTAAGGATGGAATATAGAAGAGTATCCTCATTTGACCGTGTAATTTCATGTAAGCTTAAGAACTTAATAGGACTTCACTCAGGACCAGCAATATGGGAAAAAAATTCGAGAAAAAACAAAGCAGCAGGGATGCTGCTTCTTTGGTAGAGATGCAGCACGAGAAAAAAAAAAGAACGAGAACAAGATAAGTACATGCAGGATAAAAGACTACCGCAATCGAGGTTAAGATGAGAGAAGCAGGCAAAAGATGTTGATTAGTATCTAGTCTTTCGTCAATAGATTAACATTTAGAAGGGGGAAAAAGAGAAGCTCAAAAGAAGGCTTAGTGCCAAAGACACGTTTTAAAATGATGAGAGGTCCAATACTCATATATCTTAAGCCCCACCAACAGCTACCCTGGCCGTCTTTTTATTTGCATCGAGTAGAATTATAGTCCATCCAGGAGGAAGCTTGAAACTAAACTAATGCAGCATTTTCCAAATTGCAGCTACCACAGATTTAGTTTTTGGATTTCATAAGTACATCACTCCTCACCAAACTAACCTGAGTTTTAATTCTCCTGCTCAGCACAAAAAAAAAAAAAAAAATCTTTATTTTCATGTTGAACTGCATCAAATCATGATTTAAAGATGACAGGTCAGCTACAGCACGACAAGTCAATGGGCAATGAGGGCCTGCTGAAACAAATAGTTCTTACCAATCTAATTTGTTCTTTGTCCATAATCACCAAACATATTCCCAGTATTATTGCTCTGACATATTTTCCAGCTTATCAAATTTAGATATTCCCAAAAGAATTATCTGGAGCTGTGACGGGAGGGAATACGAAAGGAATGTCTCAACATTTCCAAAAGCATAAAGTTAACTCTTGAAATTATATGCAAAAGACCAGAGTAACTCTAAAAGCTGACATACCATTTCAATCTCCTTTCCACTCAACCAAATCACTGCGAGGCACATGGAGCTTTGCTGCTTGCTCCTCCGCTTCAGTGTCATTGACAACCCCGCGACATCCAGGGAAGCCACAGTAACAAGCTAATTGTTCGTCAATTGAGAAAAACCTGAGATGTATAGAATGAATATCAGCAACAAAAGATACTGTAAGAAATAGAATACATGGAGGAAAACAAATATATGAAGATCATTCAAGAAACACATTACCGGTAATCATACGTGAGCTCTTCCCATCTTTCAATATCCCTTTTGGCAAAGATAATTATGTGCTCATCACCGTTGACACTTATGACTCTAGAATAACAATTTGGCTGCACAAAGGTAAAGTGGAGATGAAATCAGAAGAGTACCAAGGCAGCAAACACATGGCATACGATTCTCATATTGACCCTATGGCATGAACTGGTCATATATAGTGAGAGAGAGAGAGAGAGAGAATTATTTCTTGACGTAGAAAAGATGACCAGCTGTTCAAATAGAAAGACAGCGACCAACATTTTGACACGCTAGATGCACCTTCATTCAATCATCTACACCACAGTTCAGCTACAATCCAGAATCTTAGCCTTACTAATACACAAGCTTGCTTAGTGTACTCATTTTTCATTTTTTTGGTTTTTTTTTTTTGGGGGGGCAGGAGGGAGGGGAGACGCTGGTCTGGCCCTATTGAAAGATAAAATAAAAGATAAATATTTAAAAATAGTTTGGATGCAAGAGAAGATGACCTCAATTCTCCAACTGATGTGATCTAAAGGTAGTGGCATGTCAAAAAGAATAAATGACATGTCGAATAAAGTTTAAAGAACTCATATATACTTTAATACAAGACAAGATTTTAGTTAGCCCGCCATAAGATAACCAGACCTACAATCACCCTAGTTTGGAAAAAAAACACTTGGTGTTCTTTTATCAAGCACTAAAGTTAAGCCCATTTCTTTTTTTCTTTTTTCTATTTTTTGTAGGAAAAGATAGCACTTCACATATATTAACAAGCAGAAACTATAATGCCCAACATATCCAACTACAAAGCAGCAGAAAGTGCAAAATAGAAGAAAAATGCGCACTTCGCACGAATGATTAATCAGATGAGCAATGCTTCCTGCTCTTGTGGCATCAATAACTCGTTCATCATCGATTCGGAACATGTATGTCCCAGCACCCTGCATGAAAATGTGGATGACAAGAAAAGATTAATCGTTTCCCCTGTCATGTAAAGTCAAGACAATGCGTCCAGGGGGCTTATCAACAACAAACCAACAATGCCTTCACCAAACATGCAAAGGTCTCCCGACACATGCAAACAAACAGGAACAAGTTGCTTCAAGTCAACATGATCAGCAAGGTAGCATAACATGTATCTTGAATTGAATACAAAGAGCCAAAGCATTTTAGTTGTCTGAAAAGAACCATCCGAGAAAATTTTCTGAATACAAAGAGCCAAAGCATTCTAGTTCCGTCTGAAAAGAACCATTATGTTCGTTTATGCATTTTTGTATCTGAGAATTTTCCTTCAGTGATGTACCTCTAAGGAGTACTAATGAAGTTCTCAGAAAAACAAAAATCCATCAACAGTCACTCTCAAATTAGAGATTTGAGTAAGAACCCACTGTGCCTGTTTCCATTTATACAGTGTGCGCTCCTTTATTTCACCTAGACACAGTATGTTGCTCCCTATGCATATGAAGAGATGTACATTCTTCCGCTCCTAACACATATCCAAAAATTAGCATACCTCACCTGTTTTTTGGCCAAAAGAATACCTCAACTCTAAAGACACAAAACTGACTTCATTTAGCTTTAAAGGTAGAAAATTGAAGATCCTAGCAAACACACTCAGGGAAAAACCAATCACTCTTGGCATTTGAAACTCGAATGGCTTTGATTTTTCTATTGGAAGACCTTCAGCACAGAAACCTATTCAGGGATTTCTTCTTCAAAGTAAAGGATGGAACATTCATACACACATACATCCATAAACAGTGTAATGACATTGTTGCAAAAACAGATCGGAATGTACAGAGAACCTCCAGATTCTAGCTTCATCATGCAGCACCCTCATTCAAGGAAACAATAACTATACTGCCCCTCATCGTTTACAATGCTATCAATGCCATAAAAATAAAAATAAAAATAAAAATGAAAAGACCTCAATCGAAATCTTTGTCATGTCTAAGACATGCATTTTGATTCTCCAAACACAAGAAAAGACAGTCACATGTAGACGATCTAGTTGCACCTCTATCCAATCATCTACAAGATGTTCATTTCATTGTTGTTTTTTTTTTTTTTTTTGGAAATTTAACAGATAATAAACAATACATCACCCGAGGACATTATGGAGCGATGCTACTTTGACACTAATCTTTGTCACCCCTCCAAGTAGCAAGCAAAGCAGACAGAAGTATGTTAAAAGTATCTTTATCTTCACCTATTCCACTTTCTTTTGTTTTTCTATTCATTTAGACTGGTATAGCATCCATCAGATGCAAAAGCAGTACCGTGACAACATCATGTCAGAACTCACCACCAGTGAATTGTATATGAAATTTTCTCTTCTGTCGGCTATAGGAGGTCGAACTAGTTCACCTGTGTACTCAATAACCTACATAAGGAATTTCAAATTGGCATAAAATCATTAATCAAATGTTCACGAAAGAAAGAATTACAAACGGATTAACAAACTGCATACCATGTCACCTGCCCTGTGTGGTTGCTTAGCAAAGATACCAAATCCATGTATTCCTGATTTCCCTAAAGCGATGATCATCCCACAACCACAGCAACATAGACATATATGAAGATAAGTTAAATCGCAGAGGAAACCTCAACAGATCAATTATGACAGCAGAAAAGGGAAGATAATAAAGGTTTAAAAGAGCTGATTTTTTTTCTTTCTGATAAATCTACATAGACATGATATGAATCAGAACAACAGGAGAAAATTCTAAGCAATCATGCAAGAGAAGATGAAATCTCTTTATGGAGCCAACAATGAAAAGCAGAAACTCAAAGCTATTTTTTTCTCCATTCTAAACCTAGAAAAACAATCTCCAAAAGTCTCGCTAACAGTAAAATGGAGCATCAAAAGTACTCAAAACTACCTTTTCTCTTTGTTCCTAGCATTTGATCATTGCTTTGCAAACGCATCTTCCTTCTCACACTTCTTTTTATCCTCCTTCCAAGAGGATCACCTTTCTCTCTAGTCAATTTTTTTTCTTTTTGAATTGGTTTTTCTCTACTCAAGGTGAAAACTAAAAGATACCACCATAACAATATAAATATGTTCAACTGTTGTAGCATTCATTATTAGTATAACGAGTAATGACAACAAAATAATACTTTTTAACAAGAATCCATGAGTTTCAGATTTTATACTAAGTCCAGCTTCTGAGTTTTATTTCAGAAGCCATACATTCAGGGGTAAGAGTCCCTCCCTTAACCCACCATCGGCCAAACATGCATCTAATACTATCAACAGGTACATTCGGCATCACCATTCCTTTTTCCCATTGTTGTGACAATCAGAATGTGTCAATGCTATTAACCTCATAATAAGACAAGCACAAGCAGCGAAATTAGACAAATTACTAAGGTTAGGCAAAGATCGTGTTCCTTCTTAGCAATATTTCCATCCAAATAAGGGAGCACTTGGAAAGTAGTCAGAACTATCGTTGGTATAAACTTAAACAGTAGGTGAAACAAAGTCTCCCTGCTGTTCTGATAAAACATTATACTATCTGGCAAGAAAATATGTCTAGATCATACAAACTTTAAGATATTAAATATATAGCACAGTCCAGCACCTTTTGACATTAATTCTCCAGCCTAGCAACTTCTAGATAGTTAAGAGTTTAAAATGCGAGTCAGCACTCATGATACAAGCTAAGCAAAGAACTTCAAAGAAGAAAAATAGATCGAGCATTGGATGAACCAAAAAAAGAATAAGAATGCCATAGCTAACCTCACTTCCTTAAAAAGCCAAATATTTTGCTTACCAAATGCTAATCTCTTTCTAAAGGTCTGCCTCATGAATTTATACTTCTCCGCCATAGAAGATACGCTATCAGAAGTATCAACTTGATGGGACCTTAATTTGTGAAGGCGAGAAGAGTACTTGGAGACAACAACTCCATTGGAAGGCAAGCCTGCCGATAAATGTTGACTGTACCCACCGACCAAGTAAGGCTGGTTCTCAACAAAAAGGCGTTTCAAAGATGCAGCAGCAAGTGCTTCAGGTTCTTTCCGTCCTCTTCTCCCAAAAGAACTGTAAGGCTCTGCCAGACATGGTAAAAGGAAAAAAAAATTATCAACCCAAAAAAGACCTTCAATTAGCAATTTCCAACATTTGATGGGTAGGGGTTAACAAAAGATGTAAAAAGAAAAAGCAAATGCCATAAAACTAATCGCCTAGAAAGCTACCATAAAGAGAACGCAACTTGAGCAATTAACCAACCCATGGCCCCATTGGTAGAGGAGCGGAGTAGGGAAAGCAACACTTACCACAACGAGCACATCCAGATGGATTAGAGGGTGGGTTGTAGTCAGAACATTGACGCTCAACTTGATTGACATGCTCGTCCAAACCAGGACGCTCATTAGATGGCTGTCTGTGCTTCTTGCAGAAAGAGAGAAGACGAATGCAGTGTTCTTCATCTTCATCATCTATTGAAAGGAGATGAAGTCTTTCCTCATCCTCAAGCTATTTAATAACAGAGACAGAAAGATAGCAAGTCATTGATCTACCAGAACTTCATGAAACTCATGCAAGCATTCGGCCTCAAATGTATAAGTTTCTCTCAAGGCAGTTTCTTTTCTTGCTTTTGCCAGTTTTAACTGGCCGGCAGTTTGTGCATATGGAATAAAGATGTAAACTAACCAGAATTCCAAGGGAAGATCAAAAGTACCTCAACACAAAGACCAGCTGCTCTTGCACACAGTGGATGATATGCTACTCGACAAGTATTGTTTGAGCACTGTCAACAGAGGCACTCTGTAAGTCATCTTTAGGACAAGCATAAGATTTTATTCAACTTGACATCCATGACATATTTGCTACTTGAACATAAACATAAGACCTGATAAGTGCTAGACTTCTAAAGCACCGACCCAATAACAACCTTCCTCTACTCTTATTTCCATCATCGTCCAATTGATCTAAAGCTTCGATGCAATGCATGTCTCAGCAGTTATGTCCATTTAGATGCCGTGTGGGACTTCTGCTTCTTAAATGAGAGAGTGGACCTTAATTTAACAAACTTGATTTTGCTTAATTGAAAGAGTTAACACTACTTTGTAAGAAAAAAGAAGCAACTGCTGCCTGCATACTTTGAGTGAGCACCCCATTTGACAGAACCAGAGATTATTTGCATCTGATGAGTGTCTATCTCAAGTGAGCACTCATCAAATGAAGAAATGCAAGTTAATCAAAGAACTTCCTTCCTTGCAGTAAACTATACTAAAGGCCAAACTCAAGTAACAAACATAATCATCCATATGGCAACTTACTTGGATACAGGTGCCATATTGTACTCCACAGATGCTGCACAACAGCTTCCAGCGATCCTAGAACAAGTTCCACAGAATATCTCTTGCTTAACGACCGTAACTCGGTTATGTTTGTAAAATAACTCGTGAGAAACTCATTAAAAAGGTCGACATGAATGAATGTAAGAGACCAAAGATACCTTATTAATTCTACTGATACCATCAATAGGCTCCATTCTCTTCACATCCGACAAGCAAGTTTCTAAAGCAAAAGAGGATCACATGGCATGAAACCATGAATTTCATTTTCAAAAACTTTTGACTGAGCAAACATAACGAGAAGGGGAGAAAATCCAAATAGCACAAACCCGGTATCCACATAGCACAAGCTAAATGAGCCCATCGCCCGTCAGTTGTGGGTTTCATAGCACCCCCTACACAAAAGCCAAATGCAAAGTTTAGCATGTAACAGTAGCAATATAGGACAAAAATCTAAGTAGTACCTATAACTGGGCAAAGACAGCATGGAGGCAAAGGATCAGGAGCCCCTGGGCGACATAGATTGCATAACCATAGTACACCGTCTACGGGCTCTAACTCTCCATAGCATTTAGCATGAACCTGAACAAATAGTACAAACGTGTCGATAAAATTAGAAAATAAATGGTGATAAAATCTAGTTTGCGCTGAAATACGATAGAAAACCATATCAAGACACAGGAAAACAAATGGACAAATTAGGTGAAAAGTGGAACAGGAACATGGGCTAGCACCAAACTATACAAACTTCTTCATGTACACTCCAGCAATAATACATAGCCAAAAGATCAGGGTGCACTGGGGTCCTCACCATCATTCTGCATTTGTCGCACTGGAGGAAAAGATTGTTTGCATACTCCTGAAATTAAAGACAGGTATCCATTGTGTTAAAATCATACAGTAACGATGAAAGAAGGGGTTAAATAGATTTGCTTGACATAGAAGAAGCCCTAATCCTACAAACTAGCTAATCAGCAAAAAAGAAGGCACATGATGACAATCATTAACTATATTTATATTGATAGATAGCACTATCGAGTGAGGAACAACCAAAAGGAGCACACAAAGAACCATTAAGCTGCAAAAGCCTAAACGTGATGAAGAAACGAAGTTCACCTCATCCATATGACAAACATTGCATTTGTCAAGGTCTTTCCACTCAACACGAACGGGTCTATATCCAACTGGGAAATCTCTAAATTTTCCAGAAGCTAATTTGTTCATAGAGAACTTTGTCAAATGTCTGGATTTTGATAAACACTGTCAATACAAACAGAAACGCGTTTCAGTTGAGATACAAAATAAAGAAACTGGAATTAACAACCAGAATAGCAAAATTATAATGTTGAGGGAACATAGATAATGTCATTATTAAGAGGAACAGCATACCTGTATAAGTTTTGCTACTTTAGGATTAGAGAAACCAAACATATGTGAACCATGTTTGAACATCGTTTCCACACCAGCTTCAGCACCATCAGCCATACCGCTACATGCCTTCTTTAATCTTTTGTAGATCTTACCCCAGCAGGCTGATGGTGTGGACCCTTTAAACTGGAATAGATATTGCCAATGTCAATCATCACATCAAGTAAATTAGTTTAGGGAATCGATGAGTGACACAGAGAATAACCAAGTATGTCTCTGGCATAGAGTAGGTATCCAGTCAGAAAAGGAGAATACTGTTCAAAATGTTTGGATGTGGAAGCTTCACTATAGAAAGAACACCAAAACCAAAAGATGTGATATTACAAATTTAGCCTCACTAAATTTTAGTCAACTAAATCACAGATGTTTTCTGGTAAATCACTGATGTTAGTGAGTGATTGAATGTATATCTAAATCCCTCATGTTAACCAGCGATTAATTATAATCTCTCACACTCTCTTTCAGGTATATTGAATACACTTCTAGCAGATATAACAAAAATTATTCAGTTCACGCTGGATGGACATTTTGCACATAAAAACAATTAATGGTGGTAAAAAGCAAGATCAGTGAACCAATCTTAATGTGAAAGAGCAGCTGCCTCATGCATAGGGTAGGAAACAAAGAAAATGAGGCCAGAAAAAGATAGTTGTTAGTCTTATTATCATGATAAGTGGAATGAGCTACATCTAGATACATATTAAGGCCTCCAAAAGCAATTATACGGTTGATAATTGTAACGTTTCCGCTATCTATGAGGTTGGCCATCTATGTAACCCAATGCAAGCATAATTCAACCATCATAATCCATTAACACAACCTCAATATCATCATAGAAAACTTAACTGAAATTATCTAGAACGCACCATGCTTTATCCCACAATGTCAAATTTAACCACCTAAAAACCTATGTTTTCACAACCAGCACAGTGTGCAAGCTGGTAAATAAGGACCTGTTCAGTGCACTGTTAATTAAAGTCATTGTCCAGCTATGTCAAAACAGGTAGCACAGAATAGTGGTCAGCAATGTATGCACAAAAGTTCAATAAACTTGGATAACTTTGGTTCAAGGGCATCGACCGGAAAGAAGTTCTGTCACCTCACCAAAATCTAGTAAAACACGCTGAACATGGTTAACTAGCACCTAAAAGGAAGAGCAAGAAAAGTAAAGACAAGAAGCAAATAAGTGGTCTGAAAGCTATAAGGTAACATGAGATTACAAGGAGGTTATTCCATGGGAGAGCTCCCATGAGGCAGTAAATCATCAAATCAACAAATAGTAAGTAAAAAGAAAGGGGCGATCATTTGCTAATCATCTTCCTGGGCTTATCATATCAAACTAATCCTTGACAAGACATTTACAAGCCTCTCATTGATTATAACAGAGATGAGGAATCTAAGATATTGTCGCAGCGTAACTATCAAGGCCAATACTGACCAACTTTTGTTCTATGGATCTCGGAATCCAACTAAGATCAGAGACGGCATTAATTCTTCATACAGCTGCAGATGTGTGCACAATAT
Organism: Lenwebbia sp. NSW1173648; assembly: GCA_029784005.1. NCBI lineage: Eukaryota > Viridiplantae > Streptophyta > Magnoliopsida > Myrtales > Myrtaceae > Lenwebbia > Lenwebbia sp. NSW1173648. The sequence goes on from JARCGZ010000001.1 coordinate 44,117,569, forward strand.
GCCTATGCTATACTATTAGGCAAATTCAAGCTCAAGATAATAGAATATTGGAAGCAAAATAAAAACTAAAACCATTGCATATAGCATTGCCTTTCAAAATAGAGAACTCTAAAGTGAAATTCAAAATCAACTTTATCCAACACAATGTACCTGCTCTCCACTATCTAAAGTAACTCTAAATAGAGGTCGGATCTTCAACTCTGGGTTTCTCAACACCTCCATTTTATATGAAGCACGAACCCTTGGATCTGAACAACTCAACAGAAGGTGCATAAACAGTAGTTAAATTCAATCAAAGCAAGGGCAAATTCAATGGATCCCTTTTTAACTCGTCACATTGTTCCTCTTGACACGTTGAAGAAGTGACCATTAGTCCCATTAGTCCCCAAGACGACTTTACATAACGTAAAGGTTGGAAAATAAAGCAAGAATTATCCTTCTATATACTCAATCGAACCATTATACGCGACCTAGGATTCAACTTTCAATAGCTCACTTGTTGAAGCTTTATTGTTTTCTTATGAAAAAGTACATTTCTTTAAATGTACAACTAAATTCTTGTCTTTTTCGGAAAGATGTTTTAGAGGATGAGGGACCTAAGCAGCCAAGTAGAATGACCAAACTATTAGATGATAAATAATTATGTTACCCTTAATTGAAGTAAACTTCCTCATGGCAGTATATCCTTCTGGCCAGATGTACTTTCCATCTTGAAAGAATTCTGAGTCCCTCGCGATCTTTCCTGAACAAAATTTGTGAAAGCTTGTAAGTACTATGTAGGACCCAATCCCCGACGATATTAAAAATTTGGTAAAATACCAAAAGCATACCACACCTTTCACTAAATGACCACTTTCATACCTCTACTTTTGGAAAAACCAAATAGATAACTGAGTTTAATCTTAGGATAACACTTTGCACCTTCACAATTATCCTAGTGTCCCTCTTTATGAAAATGCCATTTTCTTTCCAAGAAGGCCAGTCCCCAAATCCTAAATTCTCACACTCACCCAAAACACTCAAAATCAATCAAAAACCAAACCAACCAAACCTAAGCAAGATGCTAAAATATGTTTACAAGGAGAAACAATTTGGTCTTTTCAATGTAGGGTTTGCTTAGAGACAAATAAGTACTTGCAAAAGTAGAGGTATGTAGGTGGATATTAGGTCAAATGTGAGGTATGTTTTTGTTATTTTCCCCACTCATTTACTTCATCCAGCTATGATTAAAGTAATTGACAAAAAACATTGTGCATTGGAACTTATATACATTCACTCCACAACATCATCCATTACTCTACATCTATCATGAGTCATGCTTCATAATATAGAAGTACGCCTGACTAGGAACCTAAACATGTTGTCAGAAGCAGTGGCATTATCCATTACTCTACATCTATCATGAGTCATGCTTCGTAATATAGAAAGTAATATAGGAGTACGCTTCACTAGGAACCCAAACATGTTTTCAGAAGCAGTAGCACTTACCAAGGCTAATTACTTGCAGATCTCCCAGTACATATGGAAGGGTCCCGACGCCCTCCAGTTTTCTTTGGCCATTTTCATTGCTCATGCAGTCTTCAGCCGAATCTCCACTTTCTCCATCTTCATCACTAGCACTTCCACAACCATCAGTAGTACGGCCACTCTGCAGCAGAAGCATTCTTCTGGGTAGCTTTTGTTCGCTCAGATATCTGATTGGAGCAAAACAACGTAGTTAGTGCCAGAATTGTGCCTAAATTTAAACCTCATCCAATGGCATCAAGTTCAGTCAAAACTAAATCAAATCATTTGACCAAAGCACCTTAAATTTCACGATGTCTGGTATGACAAAAAAAAAACTAGGGGGAAAGAGTTTCTCAAGTATGTGGATCATTTCAATTGAAACGGAGGAAAGTCTTATCAAGTAGTTAACAAAATAACCCCTTTTTCATCAAGACGCTCTACAATAAGTCTGACTTATTGACTGAAAATCAACTGATGTCCAGATTGATTAATTTATTTAACCAAGTTATCTTCCTTCTATTTGTGTTGGAGAAACACCTACAGTATGTATGTATGAATGGATGGACTGATGCATGCAAGCGTGCATGTATTAGCAACAACATTCAAACAACCCTGCAATCTGTCTACTCTATTTAATTCCAAACAAAAATCTGTACAGCAATAACAATCATGTCAAAAACTCAAACATCTCATAACAAAATCAACCAAAACTTCAAATGTACCGGTGCAAGTGTAACATTTAACCTAGAAGATTTCAAGAATAACTCACGTTTTTGCTTCTTCTAGAGCTCTAACGAAGCGAGGTTTCTTGCATTTCAAGTGCAAAGAAGAAAGAAGGCCTCTGAGAAAGGAAATAACCTGCTTTGTCTTAAGCCTGAATAATAGCAAAATCAGATAACAAACAGACAAGTCAGTGAGCAAAATCATATATATCTGACACTGAAAAAATAGTCCTTGAGAATACAAAATTCCAAACCTTGCAAAATCATGGGTACCGAAAAATTGAACAGAAACTGATCTGCCAACAGAAGTTTTATTTAAAATCCCATGAGCACTTATGTGGGAATCGTCCACAACAAGCCCAGGCCACATGGCATGACCTATCAGAAAATATATGATTGGTTTATATGCCAACTAGTGAATCAATGTCCAACATATAGAAAGATAGCAAAGGTACAAGAATACGAAGGTCATGCAAACCTAAGCTTTTCCATCAATGAAACTTCATGGTTGTCAAATGTGACACGAAGTATTAAAAGGGAAAGAAACAAGCAAGATCAGCAATAGCATCATTAAGGTATAACATTGAAAACATAAACCAACATTTTACAACCAACAGCCCAAACACCTTCCCACAATAACACTTGATGACAACAGGTGTAAACACTTGTCAAAATACTAGTAACAAATGTTCAGATTCAATGAACTAGCTTCAATGTTCTCAAATGTGACACGAAGTATTAAAAGGCAAAGAAACAAGCTAGATCAGCAATAGCATCATTAAGGTATAACATCGAAAACATAAACCAACATTTTACAACCAACAGCCCAAACACCTTCCCACAATAACACTTGATGACAACAGGTGTAAACACTTGTCAAAATACTAGTAACAGATGTTCAGATTCAATGAACTAGCTTCAATATTCCTATCACAATGATTTGATTCAACGTTCCTACCGTACCTATTGACTAATGAGACCAGTCACATAAAACAACTTCATTGACAGAGACCCTGAATAGACTATTAAACCATGTATAAATGCACACTGTTTGTATCACAAGAACAAAACACTTATAATGTATAGCTACATCAATAACTCAAGCAGAATTTCAAGGCTTTTTAAAGGTTAGTTTCCCGCCAAACCAAGCACCATTTAAAGTTACAACTCAGACCAGCACTTTAGACATATGACCTCGGCTATAATAGAACCTCAATAGGATGCAAACTTTTCTAGACATCTCATCTAGAGCATACTATTTGACTCAGATCCAATGTAATGGTAATAGTGAACTTATTTGGTCAGAGACTAGTGTAAGGTTTCAAGATAAATCAGGAGCTCCTCAAAATCACAGTGATACAATGTGCGAAACGCATCTCACCTATCCACAATGCCTAAGACAGATTTTTACCAAATTTGTCTTAATCGAACTTTCTATCGTGCCAGAAGAGCATAAGCACACAGAACAGCATTAAAAAGAAGGGAGAGAACAAATATGCACGAACCAGTGAGCTTAGCCCATACAATATCCCCAGGTTCAGGCTCTTGGCAATCATCCAAGCTGGCAGCTAACACGACCATCTCTTCATAATCACATGCATCAGAATCCATACTTTTAATGCTGTATTTCAGGTTCAACTGCCGCATCTCATTGGGAGACAAATAAAATTTGATCTTCTCATTTGCAAGAACTATATCTTCCTTATCTCCATCCTCATACTTGACCTGCATGTTGTTCAACCCTTATCAGAAAATGTCTATTCTATGCCACATTCCAGAGACTGGTGATTCGACAACTTTCTATACAAGAACTGTAGTAACCCTACGTGATGTTTGTTTGTCTCTGAATCGTACCCCACAATACTGCCCATGTACCAATCTGCATCCAATGGCCAAAAAACCTGCGACATACATGCTTCAGTTAATAAAATTTTCAAATGGAAGATCTAAATCGTTGAATTACAGGCTACATGCTTTAATTGCGAGGCGAAAGGAGATACTTGCCTTGCATTGCAAACCAATGAAGATTTTGGGATCGGCATCGTCTAAAGACAACCTGGTCAAGCCATAACCTTAACCCATCAACAAATTCGACCAAGAACAAGTGTAAAAAGTTAACCGGATAATGACTATATAGCAGTAGTAAGTACCCAACTAAATAACCTAAGACGCAAACTCCAAAAAACACTTCCTGCGTGTCATCGACCCACATTTAAAAACCTAATCTCATCGAGGGCAAATTATGTTTAACTAACCTCACCCATCTTTTCTTTGTGGGCAAACCTTTAACGTTGTCTCCGACACTAGAGTCGCGTTTCTTCCTCTTTCGCTGGTCACAGTAACTGTTGCTATTAGGCTTCCGATTCTCTCTCAACCGAGGTCCACCCATATTGTGCAAGTCACTCGAGCGAACTCCCAATTTTGCGAGCTCGCCACTGCCACATTTCCTCTTCTTGTGGGGCGAGATTTCGGACTTGGATTTAGAGCAATTAATGCCCTCGTCCATTTCAAAATCATCACAAAATTCTGTCTTTATAGGCAATCTCAATGCGGCTTCCGCTCGAGCAATCAATCTATCCAGCGTTGAGGGCTTATCGGCATTGCAAATGGGTCGTTCAGAGCGCCGAGAGTACACGTGGACAAGCGGCACGCTACTTTTCAAGTGATGCCTGCGAAAAACGCGAGTGTCACTGTCGTTGCCCTTGCAGTCCCCATTAATTGGGTGGTCATCGACCCGGTCGACCTCAACTTCAGGCCCATCCGACCGATCGGTGACAGAGGGGAGCTTGCGGGCCTTAATCTTCTTCGACATGAGCGCGGACGATCCCCTGGCGGTCAGGTTGGGCGTCGTAGCCGAGTAGACGTCGTCAAGCGAGAGGTAGCGAACTGGCGTCGCCGTGTGCGCGTCAACGTTGGTGTCCTCTTCCGTAGCTTCCGATTGTCTCGCCGGAAAAGCCATGGAAGAGCGACAGCTCAACTTCCCCAGAAGACCAAACCCCCCAACAAAATCGAAGTGGATTTTCCTCTCTCCGTCGAATCTATGTCAATGCGAACTCTCTTACCCCTCTCTCTCTCTCTCTCTCTCTCTCTCTCTCTGCGAGCGTATGAACCCGATGCGAGTCAGGGGACGAATCGAGAGTCAAATTTCGGGGTTAGGGTTTTGAAGCGAATTGTGGAGGGAGGGCTCTGCCCAAAATGATCCGTTTCCCGCCGCGTGCAATGGAGAGAGATCAGTCGCTCTCACTCTTCTTCTTCTTCTTCTTTTATACTCTCGCTGTCACGGCAGGATGTGGCGAGGAAATCACATGCACGTGGGGTGGGGGAGCTTTTCTTTTATCGTATTTTCAAATATCCTTTGGAGAAAATTAGATTGTAAGAACATGATTAGGTTGGGTAAGACATTTTCATGTGAAATATGTAGATGCTGTGTATGAAATGTATCCCAAGAAATCAATGTGGTCGGAGGCTTGAAGCAGAGGTGCCGGAAATTATAGTGATGTGTATGCCAGAAAAAGGCCGATGGCAGCAACGGGCATTGGTCGAGGGCGACACTCGTGATGAGGCGACGGTTGCGAGATTTGAGCAAGTGGTGGCTCGACTGGATTTGAGCAAAGGCATGGAGGAGAGAGATATGTCCGTGGCGAGCATGGCATTGTCGGCGCCTATTCTCTCTCTTTATTGCTGGTCGTGCTACTAAAGTCACAATGGTCACACGATCGCCGGCAACACAGCAACGTAGGGTTACAGGTGGCGACTTGACTGGACTCGAGCAAAGGCACCGGGGTGAGGGAAATGTGTGTGGCGAACATGGCGACCATCGTCGCCTATTCCCTCTCTTCGTCGTTGGTCGCACGACCAAGGTCGCGCCACCAACGCGACCCCTGATCGCGCAACCCAAGAAAATGGGGACTTGATTCGGGGTGCTTATATCCATGTCATATCGGAATATTTGCCAAATAATACATAGGATGTCGCCAATTCTATCTTGTCATCATCCTATCCGATTTTATATTTAGACGACCAAGCACAACCTATTTCTTATGTCTGTCTTTTGTCTTTGACCACATCGAGTAATGCATATATTATTATGCCCACCTTAGTAATTCATTTTGATAAAGTAAGAATGCATTTATCCTAGTTTCTTTGCCTCGAATTGAGCATAATTGTTCACTCGTTTTGATATCGATTTATTTCTCTATTTATCGTCCTTATAATTTGATTTATCCAAGGTTTCTAGAATGGATTTGTTCAATCTTTTCATGTTGGCTTGCTCTGCTTTGTGCTTTCCTAGTTGACAACCCGAGGACTCCGAGACAATGTGGATTTAAGCTCATTTTTCTATAATATTAACTGGACATAAAGTATTAAAAATCAGTGAAATTAGCGGACGGACCAAAAGACATATTTTTCACTTAAATTAAAATTTCATTGCCAGATGCTTCCTTTAATTCTAATGATCCAAAATTGCCCCCGACATATTCTAAAATGTAATTTTTTTTTCATATGTAACAATCTTCATGGCAATAGGAAGATAACATAGATTTCCCCCCTTTTAATGATTATGCAAGGGAAGTTGACAATTGGCAACATCATAGAGGGAAACATTCTCATACAATATCAAGGAAAGTCAATAATTGTGAATACCACAAAGGGCAATATTCTCTGTACAATTTGAAAGAAAGTTGATAATTGTAAATACCCTAAATGGCGCTCATACAATTTAAAAGAAAGTTAATAATTGTTAATACCATAAAAGGTAACATTTTCATACAATCTGATTTGAGGAAACTCTTTCTGGCCATATTTCAAATTTGTGGGTGATATTCATATTAAATATCTTGTCGATAAATAGGGTTGTAAGAAAACTTGAAATTACCATAAATGAATACATTCTACTTCTTGAATTTCAAATTCTATCATTGTTTGGTTCATATCCAATTCGTATCCAAAAAAGACATCTTTTACGGTAACAAATGGATTTCCTCTTTTACCAATTTTTTTCAATGTTAGAGATCGAATGAGGAAAGTTAATAATTGTAAAACCGTAAAGGGCAATACTCTCATACAATTTGAAAGAAAGTTGATAATTGTAAATACCGTAAATGGCGCTCATACAATTTAAAAGAAATCAAATAATTGTTGATACCATAAAGGGTAACATTTTCATACAAACCAGTTTGAGGAAATTCTTTCTGGCCATATTTATGATTTGAGGGTAATATCCATACTAAATAACGTACTGATAAATACGGTCGTAAGAAGTTTTTTTTTTTGTTGGTCTAAGGTTGTAAGAAGATTTGAAGTTACCATAAATGGATACATTCTACTTCTTGAGTTTCAAATTCTATCCTTCGTCCTTATTGGGTTTGATTCATATCCAATTGGTATCCAAAAAAGACATCTTTTAAGGTAACAAATGGATTTCCTCTTTTATCAATTTTTTTCAATGTTGGAGATCGAATGAGGAAAGTTCAGAATTGTTAATACCATAAAGGGTAATACTCTCATACAATTTGAAAGAAAGTTTATAAATGTAAATACCATAAATGGCACTCATACAATTTAAAAGAAAGTTAATAATTGTTGATACCATATAGGGTAACATTTTCATACAAACTGTTTGAGGAAACTCTTTTTGGCCATATTTCTGATTTGTGGGCAATATCCATATTAAATAACAACTTACGATAAATGAGGTTGTAAGAAGATTTGAAGCTACCATAAATGAATACATTCTACTTCTTGAGTTTCAAATTCTATCGTTCGTCCTTATCGGGTTTGATTCATATCCAATTCGCATCCAAAAAAGATATCTTTTAAGGTAACCAATGGATTTCCTCTTTTACCAATTTTTTTCAATGTTAGAGATCGAATGAGGAAAGTTAATAATTGTTAATACCATAAAGGATTGTTGTAAAATATTGCATTGCAAGTACATAATAGAGAGAGTAGATAAAACAGATAAAAACCAAATATAGTAAAGAAAGCCAGAGGAGAAAATTTTATTTTCAACTATTTCATCTTCATGCAAATGACCAAAACTAAGCTCCTATTTATAGGAGAATAAGGATGCACTTATCATTAATATCAGTGTATTGAATAAATACATACATTGGATAGGGAGATGTACTTAGATTGTAGAATACAAATGTACCATAATAGGTACATTAGATATGATGAATATAATGAATATTCATTCATGTATTTCATAACACTCCCCCTTGAATATTCATTGTATTCATTATATTACGAATGTGCATTGAATGATACTGCCTCATTAAAAACCTTAAGCCGGAAAAACCCAATGGGACAAAAACCGGACAAGAGGGAAAAAGAGTACAGAGCACAAATCTTATGATCTCTCCCTTTTATGGATGCATTAATTGCCTCGTTAAAAACCTTAAGCCGGAAAAACCCTGGGGAAAAAAACCGGTCAGAAGGAAAAAAGAGTGCAATGCATAGTTCATAATATCTCCCCCTCAATTGAGCTATATAGCCAATGTTGGGGCTAGTCAATCTTGCATCTTATGAACTCGCCGCATACCAATGCCATATACTAATTTCTCAAAAGTTAACGTTAGCAATGATTTAGTAAAAAGATATTATTTATGGATTGAATTTGTTTAACATCAATTTGTCGACTTTCTTGGAGTTCGTGAGTATAGAAAAATTTCGGCGAGATATGCTTGGTCCTATCACCTTTGATATATCCTCCCTTAACTTGTGCAACACAAGCAGCATTATCTTCATAAATTATAATGGGAGAATTTGTAACCAGTGTTAAACAACAAGAATTGTGAATATGCGTTATAACGGATCTTAACCAAACACTTACTTCCAGCTTCATATAAAGCAATAATCTCAGAGTGGTTAGAAGATGTAGCTACTAGCAATTGCTTCGTAGAACGCCAAGAAATGGCAGTGCCATTATAACAAAATAAATAACCGATTTGAGAGCGAGCCTTATGTGGATCAGATCTATATCCAGCATCAACATATCCAACTATACCAGAGGTAGTGGAATCCTTACAATAATATAATCCCAAATCTATGGTTCCTCGGAGATAACGAAAATATGTTTAACTCCATTCTAGTGTCTCCGAGTTGGCTCAGAACTAAAACGTGCCAATAAATTTACCGCAAAAGCTATATCTGGTCTCGTACATTGTGCCAAGTACATCAAAGACTCAATTGCATTGAGATATGGTACTTCAGGACCAAGTATCTCTTCATTAGATTCTCTAGGACAAAATGAATCCTTTTGGGGATCTAGAGACCTTACAACCAGAGGGGTGCTCAATGGGTGAGCCTTGTCCATGTTGAAGCGTTAAGTAATCTTTCAATGTATGCGGATTGATGAACAATTATTCCATTTGCTTTATGCTCAAGCTCTAGACCAAGAAAAAATTTGGTTTTACCAAAATCTTTAACTTCAAACTATCTTTTCAATTACTCAGCAATTCTAACTAACTCTTATGGAGTTCCAATTAAATTCATACCGTCGACATAAACTGCTACAATAGCAAATTCGGTTTCTGATTTCTTAATAAACACGCATGGGCAAATAGGATCATTTTTGTACCATTCCTTAATTAGGTACTCACGTAGACGTTGATATCACATGCGACCGGATTGTTTTAACCCGTACAAAGATCTTTGCAACTTTATTGAGAATAAGTTGCGGGGTGTGCATGCATCAGGCATTTTGAATCCTCGGGAATTTTCATATAAATATCAGAGTCTAATGAGCCATATAAATATGCCGTCACAACGTACATAAGACGTATTTTCAATCTTTCAGAGACTACCAGGCTAATTAGAAAACGAAATGTAAGCACATCCATCACAGGTGAATATGTCTCGTCGTAATCAGTCCCAGGTCTCTGGGAGAATCCTTGGGCAACAAGTCGGGCTTTGTACCTGATAACCTCGTTTTTCTCATTTCGTTTCCGGACAAATACCCATTTATATCCAACGGGCTTTACATTATCGGGGATTCGAGTTACGGTTCCAAAAACCTCTCGTTTAGCTAGGGAAGCTAATTCAGCCTTAATTGCTTCCTCCCACTTAGGCCAATCGTGCCTTTGACAACATTCAATAATAGATTACGGCTCATAATCATCATCCATAATTTTTTGAGCAACTGAGAATGCAAAAACACCATCAATGATGATTTCATTCCGATCCCAAATCTCATTACAATATGTAATGGAATTCTCAGTATTCCCAGAGTTGATGATCTTTTCATGGGTTTGTGCCTCTTCAGGGGCAATAAGCTCCTTGGGAGCAATCACAACACCAGGCTCTTCTGGAGCAGATTCCTGATTCTTTCCCCTTCGTTTTCGAGGGACAGTGTCCTTTGATCCTATCGTTCTACCACGCTTCAGGTGTGGGGGATTTTGATCCATTTTAGCCTGTCCTTCGGGAACAGTTATCCTAGCTAGAGCATTTGCAGCTGGAATATGAGACTTCGTTACCTTAGCAGCATCATTAAATGCGTCAGGAAGTCTATTGGTCAAAGCCTGTAAATGGATTATGCGATGTACCTCGTTTTTACACTCAGGAGTTCTCGGGTCTAATTGAGATAAATTTTTCTCATTCCAGGAGATAACTTTAACTGGTTTCTGCTTTGTAGTCATGAAAGTTGTAGGTGTCCCAATTGATGAAAACACCATCTCATCGAAATGGCAATCTACGAATTTGGCAGTAAAAAGATCACCAGTAGTTGGTTCCAAGAACCTGATGATGGATGGTGAATTAAACCCAACATAAATGCCCAAACGACCTTGGGGACCCATTTTCGTTCTTTTTGGCGGTGCTACACGCACTTGTACTGCACAACCAAAGGTGCGTAAATGTGAAATATCAGGTTTGTAACCAAGAACCATTTGAAGGGGAGATTGTAAGAGACTAGCAGTGGGACGCAATCTAATTAGGGCTGTCGCGTGCAAAACTGCATGACCCCATGCTGTATCGTTGAGATTCATTCTCAATAATAGAGTGCAGGCAATGATTTGGATACGTTTAATCAAGGATTCTGCCAATCCATTTTGAGTATGAACATATGCGACCGTGTGCTCAACCTCGATTTTGAGTAAAGCACAATACACATCAAAACTCTTTGATGTAAATTCACCAGCATTATCCATCCTTATGCTTTTAATTGGATAATTAGGGAATTGTGCCCGGAGCTTTATAATCTGCGCAAGTAAACGTGCAAAGGTGACATTACGCGTGGATAATAGGCAAACGTGGGACCATCTACGGGATGCGTCCACTAGTACCATAAAATATCGAAACGGTCCACTTGGTGGTTGTATTGGTCCACAAATATCACCCTGATTAACCTTTGTTATAGAAGGTTTAGTAATGAGTTTTCCTTGTGAACAAGCTTCACAATTCTAATCTTTGGACAACAATACCTTTGTATCCTTTAAAGGGTGCTCTTTTGTATTCTGAATTATTCTACGCATCATTGAAGCGCCAGGGTGACCATGGCGATCATGCCATAGTCCAAACTGATCAGGGTTTACCAATCTCTAGGACATGGTGGCGTAGGGTTTCAACAGTCTTAATCATAACACAATATAAACCCATAGAAGAAGCTTCTAGCTTCTCATGGATGGTCTTCAGGCCCATCTTATAAGAGGTAATGCTGATATATTCCTTATTTTGCTCATAAATAGTCTCAATATGGTACCCGTTTCGGCGTACATCTTTGCAGCTAAGCAGATTCCTTTTTGATCTACTGCTTAGAAACGCATCCTAAATATGCAAGATGGTGCCATTTGGCAAAATAATTGTGGCATTCCCGAAACCATCAATAAGAGGAACATGACCTGATATTATATGGATAAGTGTCTTAGGAAATGTCATACTCGAGAAGAAGTATCTACTACGAAATATGGTATGTGTTGATGCACTATCAAGCAAACAAACATCTACCTTTTTCTCGGTATTTTCCATTTGCACTTTTGTTGACAACTTCAGGTGTCAAGTATCATAAAATTTGCATATTAGTTATAGGATCAAATAAAATTTCAAAAATAATAAATATTATATAAGGTTCATAAGCATTTCATTACAAAACCATATTAGAGAACAATAAAAGGTAATACATTTAAAGAAAAGCAACTAGAAAAGAAATTATTAGAATCATAAAATTCGAAGTCTAAGTTATCATCCACCAGTCTAATGCTTCGTCAAAGCAATCAGAGGTCCTCAAAGAAATAAGGGACATCCAGGGATGCATTTGCTACTTCAGGAGCAAGAGGAGTCCCACCAACAGAGATATTGATGGCCTCAACAGTGGTTATAGCAGTAGGATTAATTTCAATGGCGTGAGATTCATCACGCTTACCCGTATTTTTTAAAGATGCCCAGTATAGATCAACATAATGTTTTGGCGTACAACAAGTACGTGACCAGTGCCCAATCATGCCACAGCGATGGCAAATACTTTCATTAGTCACATTTTTTTGGCTTCTTTTCTTTGTTATGATTCGGGCCAAAGTTAGATTTCCTAGGGCGGTTAAATTTCCTGCCACCCCTTCAAGGAATGTGTTCTTGCCTGCGCTTATAGCCCTTGAAATGGCCAGTATTTTTCTCAAAGTTAGCATGTGCTTCAGGCAATGCTTTTGAGTCAGTAGGTCTACGATCATGGTTTTTGAGCAGTAATTCATTAGTTTGCTCAGCAGTGAGGAGCACAAAAATTAATTCAGAGTATGTGACAAATTGACGCCGTCGGTATTGCTATTGCAATACAATATTTGAAGCGTGGAAGGTGGAGAAAGTTTTCTCTAACAGTTCCGCATCAGTGAGCTTGACATCGCATAACTCGAGCCGAGAAACAATATCAAATAAATAGGAGTTATAGTCAGACACTGATTTAAAATCTTGCAGCCTGAGACGCTGCCAGTCATACTGTGCTTGAGGGAGGATAACAATCTTGGTATGATCATACCTATCCTTCAACCTCTTCCACAGGGTCTGAGGGTCTCGAATGGATAAATATTGAGTCTGCAGGCTCTCATGCAAATGACGACGAATAAAAATCAATGCATTTGCATTATCTTTTGCATTTGAGGTCCCGTCTTCTGTAATTGTATTATCGAGACCTTGCTCTTGGAGGTGCATTTCCATGTCAAGGCACTAGGATAGATAATTATTTCCACTCACTTCCAGAACGTGGAATTTGGGCTTTTCAATATTTTCCATAATTCTTGCAGAAAAAATGAATCCTTAAATTAATTAGAAGGATTTTCAAATATCCACAGCCACTTCAGGAGTAGAAGGATACTTTTAGATTTGAAATTGGTTTCAGGCTAAGAAAAAGAAAAAAAAATGAAGAATTGATAGAAAAAGATGAAGTATAGGATAATTAAAGAAAACAAAGAGAACACTTACCTTGCAAAATTATTTACTCAGTTGGTAGATCTTCGTGCTGATAACGTGTTGTAAAATATTGCGTTGCAAGTATATAATAGAGAGAGTAGAGAAAGCAAATAAACACCAAATATAGTAAAGAAAGCCAGAGGAGAAAAATTTATTTTCAACTATTTCATCTTCAACTATTTCATCTTCATACAAATGACCAAAACTAAGCTTCTATTTATAGGAGAACAAGGATGCACTTATCATTAATATCAATGTATTGAATAAATACATACATTGGATAGGGAGATGAACATACATTGAATAGGGAGATGTACTTAGATTGTAGAATACAAATGTACCATAATAGGTACATTAGATATGATAAATATAATGAATATTCGTTCATGTATTTCATAATAAAGATAACATTTTCACACAATCTGATTTAATTGAACATTTTCTAGTCATATTTCTGATTTGTGAGTGTTATCCATATTAAATGACCTATCAAGAAATAGGGTTATAAGAAAATATGAAGCTACCATAAACGAATATATTCAACTTCCTGAGTTTCAAATTCTATCCTTCATCCTTATCATGTTTGATTCATATCTAATTTGTATCCAGAAAGACATCTTTTAAGTTAACAGATGGATTTCTTCTTTTGCCAATTTTGCTAATGTTAGAGATTGAATGAGGGAGCGAGGAAGCTGCCTTTTCAAGGAGAGAATGGATTGTCTTACCTTAAATTTACTTTATGTGTTTATTTTATTGCCCAAGTAATAAGTATGCCCACTTGACTAGATCTCCAATTTATTTTTAGATATATAAGATAATCTTCTTAACATCTTTAGATATACTAATGCGACATGTCAAGAGAAAAAGCCTGCCATCGGGATTCGCCACTTGTTAGTTATTGATTGGCTGCATAGCTAACCATTCCTAGATACAAAATTAAACTTTTTTATTTTATTTTTTGAATTATTCTCCTTTTTCTTAATTCTTTTATTTGTCCACCTTTTGCATCCTTTCAATTCTCATTTATTTTATAGAATTTTTTTTTTTTCACTTTCATTTGTTCTATTTCTTGAGCTATCCTTTTGTAGTAGAAAACTTATCTATTGTACTTTTTATTTTATTTTATTGTCAATCCATTTGCGTGTCCATTTATTAACTTAAGGTTTCTTTCTTCTAATCAAATCAATACATGTTTATTACATCTCAGATAAAATGGTATCGTTTGGACATCATTTTGAGATATTGTTCTACTTTTACTTATCAATCCATTTATGCATCCCTTTATAAGGCTTAAATTTTCCATTTCACTTTAATTTTATTTTTAAAGTTGATCCTTGTAAAACAAGTTTATAGTCGAATTTAAGAATAATTAAATTGTTGTGCCTTAGAACAAAAGGCCACCACTTCGATGTTATCATAAAATGTTACATTGCTAATTATTCTTTTAACCAATCATTAATCATTGTCCAATGAGAACCTAAAATGACATCATACATGTTAATTTCGTTTAGTTGAAACAAATGATAATTTACAACCCAATAATGCGGGTGTTAATTATGTACTAGATACGCCACCAATTGGTTCGCTTCGTTTTTTTTGTTAGGGGTTTAGATTGGATCATGTTTTATCGGGATGGTATATAATTTTCCCGTTCTGCCCTTCTTACAGAAAAAAAAATAAAAATGGCAATTCACGTTACATAGAAAATTGTCAAAACTACTGGAGAACGAAAAATTATCAATAAAAGAATAAATGACAATAAAGCCCTTCCTTTCGACAAAAAAAAAAAAAGAAAACAATAAAGCACTTCCATACGGCATCGTATTGTGTTCATCGTTCTTTGTTAACCTATCGCACTCCTCGCCGTTCTCACGTTCTTCCTCCCTCCCGCTCCGCGACCTGCTAGTGCTCGATCGAGAGAGAGAGAGAGAGAGAAGGCGACGGCGACGGCGATCAGCCATGGGCTACACGAAGGACCGGTTGCTCGCTCGTTTACAGGTATTCCCTGCTCAAGAAGCATTCCAGCCTTCGTATCCGACTCGCCGTTCGCGGTGGTTCTATGTCTGGTTCACTCGCTGAGCTTCGATGTATATGCGACATGAGCTTCGAGGAATTTCACTCTTTTTCTCTTGAATCGCACTAATGCACAGTGTTTAATCTTCATCTGTTTTGATTCGTATATGTAATGATCCTTCAGTGTAGACTAGCTATAGTAACGTAATGTACCGCGTACTTGAAGTTTACCTCTTTGTTCTGTCAGTCCCAACCATTAATCCGGACTTTTTCGTTCTCGTAGGAGCTTCAGATCGAGTTCTCAAAGTATGAGCATCCCGTCGTTTTGACTGTTGAAGCTCAGGTATGCGAGGGTAGCGCAAATTGGTTACGTCTCATCTTGTCCTTTGCCTTTCATGTTTTGGCCCCGGAGGCGAATTTGTCTCAGCGAGTGTTGTTGGTTTGAACAGGCAAAATATGTTGGAAATGTTGGTGCTTCACTCAGTAAGAACCTGTTCTTGAAGGTATGGTCGATAACTTTGAGCATTCGGTGAATTTGGAGATTTGGTGTTGGAAAATAGGATCCGAGATTGTTTTCTGATGACTCATGCTTCTACCTCATCGATGGCGTTTACTGAATCTTTCCATCACATGGGTGCGGTATAGCACACACCTACTCTCCCTTAAGGGCGAGCTTCTCTTAAAGATCAGTTTTCCGTCGTGGTAAATCTTGCTTTTTGACCTTAATCACCTTCGTTTTGCTTGCAACATGACATAATCAAATGAGATTTTGGAGTGACTCTGAACTTTGAGCACATTTATGTTTAAACCATGAAATTTTTTATGGTTTAGGACAAGGCCTTTGATCGAATTTTGGAATTTAGTTAATACCAAGTTGCTTCTTGAAAGTTTATCACTATGCCTATGAAAAATAGGACTGAGGGGTGAAACATATGGCATATCTATCTAGCTGTTTCTTGCTTCATGGACCATATTCAGCTACTTGGGTGCTCTTCATTGAAGCAATGTGCGCACAGCGAATTAAATAGATAATAAGTACTTTGCAAGAGATAAGCCCTCAGCAGCAATCTTTTGGGCATAAGGCTCCTGTAATTCTTATTGTTGTCAGTAATCAGGTATCGCTGTATCAATCAGGCCAATAATTTGCTCACTTATGTTTGCAGGACAAGAAACAAAGGTTCTACATTGTCTCCGCTCTTGCAGATACTAAAGTAGATCTGAAAGGTACACAAACTGTTATACGGTTTAATAAATTTGTAAGTTTGAATGGCAATAACTATTAACCATAAAATCCTCTTTTTTGGGCTTCTATGTTTAAGAAGGAATTTTTTGTCTGATCAGTTCTGTCACAACGGCTTGGTTTGGGGAAAGGAGGTTTGAGAATGGCACCGGAAGAAGCATTAGGTGAGATACTTCAGGTTGGTATATGCATTGATTTGAAGTTCTTCTGCTCCCTCTTAGGGTGAGGTCTAAACTTCCGTTACCTCCTATACTATCTTTTATTCTTTGTATCTAAAAGTGATTCGACGAAGCACCTTTTATTTCTTTTGATTTGTTTCTTTGCACTTATGATGATTGTTAAGTATTTTGGGACAATGAATCAGTGTCGACATTAAGTTCCATATGCTGGTTTTACATCTTCTGATGAAAGATAAGTTATGACTCTTGTGAGGTGCATGTATTCTTAATGGTCTGCTTATTTTGTTTTCTTGAATCAAAGGAAAAACAAGACATTCTTTTTCTTTACTTTTGGAAAGAATCTCATTCCTCATAAAAATTTGATTGTTGATTTGAGTACGTGGATATTACATTCTCTGACCTTGTGCCTTTTTATGGTGTTCTCTAGGTGCCTCTTGGTTGTGTGACTCCTTTTGCCTTAGTAAATGAATCGGCAAGGTATTCATCTATTCTTGGTTAATTAATTTCTTGACAATCAAATTTATATGCCTGCCCTTTTCATCGAACTTTGGGGGCGGCAAAACAATATTTGGAATGCAAATTTTTCTGCATATTTTCAAATCTATTAAATGAACAGCATTCATTTGGAAAATTGTGGAAGGGCATCTTTTCAGATGTGTTCTCGACAACCTAGGCCTGATTAATAGCTGTAGCACTAAAACCGATCGTCCAATTCCCCCTTTTCAAAGCAATCGCCAACTACATAGTGTCCTCTAGGCTCTAGCATGATTCTTCTGTTCATGTTTGAACATAATTTTTCTGTTCAACATTTGAATCTGCAGTTGAAACTGGTACGTGATTCGTCTGTTCAGCATTGAATGGGTTTGGTATTATGTTGGAGCTACGATGAGATTTCTGTTTCACTCTGTAATGGCCATTTTCCCTGTTTAATTGTTTTTGATACTTAATACTGTTGAAGTATATGGATATTAGTCAGTAGTTAGTAGGTGGTCATAAAAAAGGAAATTGGGGTTTATTAGTGTCTCTCATGCTCATAAATAGAGCAACTCTTTAACTATGCTATCGAGTAAAGATGTAGCCTCTTAGAACTGTCTCTCTCCCTCTCTCTTGAAGATCTTGTGATATTGACATGATATCGGAGCCACCAAGAGAGAGGCACCTGAGCCCAAAACACCCCTATAGTCCAAAAACCCTAACATTATCTTTATTCTAGCTGCCAGTCTTTAAAAAGAAACCTCATCTCTACCATCATCTTTTCCACCTTCTACTCTGAAATGGAGATCACCACCATTTGTTTATCCGAGTCCTTTGTTTTTGTCCACCCTTCGTCATCCTTGAGAGCAGCCACAACTGGTGGTCTTTAAGAGCAGTATCATCGTCCTCTGCTTGTTGCAGTCTTATAACTGCTCCAGTTGTCTCTGAGAGCAACGCTCTCTCGTGAGCTGCCGATCTCTCTGTCGTCATTCGGCGGAGTTGTCGTCGTCCACTGCGGCCTTGTCAGTCTTGTCGCCAACCTCCTTGTTGACCGTGAAGTCTACCACAAGTCGAGCCTCTCTATTATCTAGTCCTTCCTTCGTGCATTCGTTCTCGGTCATGGTCATTGGTTCTGCTTCTTCATCAAAGTCAAGCTATTGATCTTGTCTGTTTACTGTTTTTGGACTTAGGTTTGTTATTTGTTGTCTTTTCCAACTCCCAAAAAAAGGCTTTCTACGGTGCATCAGTGCTCCAATCTGCATCGCCTTATCTCTAGAAACTTCCCCCATCCTGGGCAATTCCCAACAAGCCTAATGTGGATGATATTCATTGTCTCTTCATCAATTGTGAGCTTCATTGACGAGTGAAGCCTCTGCCAAGTTTCTAGCTAGCTGTAAGCCCCACAGTCAAGCGCACCTTTGTCGAGTAGCCAGAGTCAAATGCCTCGGGATGATGCAATTTAGTTTGCGGCAATTCAAGTTGGGTTCTCACATGATTTTATCAAGGTTGTGTGAGAAATGGATGACAATTTTCTGATTTCTGTTTGTTTCTTCAGTGCTTCTGTCATATTCAGTGATGATGTGGAGTACATTTAGTTTGTCGTGTAAGGTCCGGCTTGCCCAATTGTCATTGTCATCTGGTTCAGTGTATCCACATTCCTTGTCAGTGTAAGGTCCGGCTTGCATGAGGCTTTGATTGCAGACTTTGGAAGAAAGCTGCACCTGGCATATGTTGGCTGGATGCTCCAGTTTGAGGGGGAGTATTGCAGTATATTTATGGATATAGTCAGTAGCTAGTAGGTGGTCGTAGAAAAAAGGGAATTAGGTTTTTTTAGTATCTCTCTCTCGTGCTCTACAAATGGAGCCATTAATATGCTCTTTGATTATGCTATTGAGCAAACATGTAGCGTCTTAGTATTTCCTATCTCCCTTGCTCCTGAAGATCCTACAATATTTGCAAATGCCATCAAGCAATGGAGTAACATTCCTATGCCATGTAGGACAAAGCTTGATTTGGAGCCTTCACCCAACAAGGGGTACTGAATTAGAGAAAACATCCCTTTTACAAAAGCTGTTAAAAACTATTGGGATATTGGAAACACACAGGCGCGTAGATGCCCACGTGCACACATGTCGATGACACATCTATGCATGTGCATTGGCACAATTAGACATACAAACATGTACATAGTGCTTTTACACCTTTATTTTTGTAAAGTAATTTACATTTATGTTTTGGAATAGACGGAATAAAATGTGTTGATATCGGCGTGATCTAACAGATTATTTGAGATCCGTCCCAAAAAATGGAACAAATAGAATCAACAACAAAATAAAGATTTTTTATGTCCTATTGGCATAAGCATATAGATCCAATCAAGGGTCAGAATGAGCACATAATTGGAAATTTTTTCTTTGAACACTAATGGGTTGAGTTGATGAAAAAAAAAAATGGTAACTTCAACAATTTCCTCGAGTTTATATGTCCCCCAAGTCCCTTTCTTTCAGGCTTTTATTGATGTTTGAATCTCCATGTCGACCCCATAAAGTATTCATTAGTATTTCTTCGTATATCTTCTATATTACGTTATACAATCTTACATTTGTCTTTTCTGTTGAAGACATGTCTCGTTGCTGCTTGATCAGGGATTCAAGTCCCAACAGAGATGCCTCTTTCATCCGCTGTCAAATGACACATCAATATGTAAGCAAGTCTCACCATCCATAGTTATTCTGGCATTGTCTAGCTCTTTAATTTCGTTTAACCAGCATACTCAACAAAGTTAAGCCTTTTCTCCTCCAGCCGGCATCCACTTCATGTCTTCCTGCCCATATTTGGCTACCTTAAGGTTTCTTGGTTACTCCTCCTGATAAGTTGAAGATACTTGTATAATATAGGAGCAAACATCTCAGAATTTCGTAAAACGATGGACCCTTTTTTCACTAATTGTGCTACTTCCAGTTGCATTCTACCTGATGCCATAGTAATCTCGTGGAGTTCCGGATAAAGTGAAGATATTGAGTTAACATTTAACACGTGACTCTTTGTGTTTCCAGCTCTTAATACCTTCAGTCTCGACACGTTTCTGAAATCAATTGGAAGAGCTCCCTCATATGTTGATCTTGAGGTACTTTGAGTTCCACTTGCTTATAAATTGAACCAGTGGTTTCTTATTATTAGATTATTTAAAGAAGAAAACTGTTTTCCTTTCAGGCTAACCCCAAAGTAGGCAAGGATCAGCCACCCGATTTGGCTGCTCTTGTTCCATCTGACTCCATTGTCTTGCCAGAACTTGCTGAAGCAGCACTTCCATCAGAACATTCCAATGAGAATCATGCTGCGATAGATGTTAAGCCGAAGGCAGTTAAAGGTGAAATCTTGTCTTGCAGCAAAAATAAATGGTGCAGTTATGGCATTTCGTATTGGTTTTGCATTCGTTCAGGTCAAATTCAATAGCTGTGGCTTTTTGCGCATGTATTTATGGAAGCATTTTGAAAGTGAGAATGTATTCTAAAAATGATTTTGAGCATAATTTGCAGCAGATGTGCAGTCATATTGTGCACTTGCGTAGTGTGGCCTACTGGTTAAAAATGTGTACTTTGTCCTATATAGATCGGGAATTCATCAATCAACCGCTCTATTTGTAGTTTGAGTGCTCTTGCTTCTCTATTTTTGCCTTTTGAAATGAAGAGTTGGCATAGCTTCTGAAGTAAATTCAGTCAAGTATGACTGTCGTAAATATATTTAGCTAACTCTCATGTTTCTTTTTTAAGCTTTATACATGATCCGTAATCCCTCTTGCTGTCGAATTGATATTGACCCTATTGGGCTCTTGCTTTCTTTGGTTATTTGAAAGCTTGTGTGACATTGCTGCAGCACTTGTAAATGATAGGTTTTCATTGTACAGACTACTGGCAGATGGATTTAGATGTTTGAGAGTTAGCATTATATCTTCCCTTAGTGGAAAACTAAAAGCCATCTTTCGTAGACTCTATTCTCCTCCTTTTCCTTCCCTTTCATCGTGCCTAAGCAGTCAGACTTGGATGAAGTAGGATTAAGTTTTGATGGATTTGGAGATGTGGATTGGCAAATAGTCCCAGAATTTGGACATTGTTCCCTGGGCACGTAAACTGTGGTTTTGTCAGCTACTTTATGTTTTCAACTGTAGGACGATATGCTCCCGTTTCCTTGTCATATCATGTTGACATAGGCAGAATTTGGTCCATGGTAAACCTAGAGCAACACTGTTCTAACAAACGCTGAAACTCACATTATTTCTCACGGAGTGGAGAAGAGGGTCATGTGTGCATTATTTGAGTTTGCATGCTTGGTTCATTTACATTTTCTTGATCAGAAAGAGTGCCTAACTCGTTTTTGCACACTTAGAATGCCGCCTTTTTGTTTCTTGGGCTGGTTGAATTCTTTACTGATCTATGCATGGCTCTTTGATCATTCTTATCTTGTAATAAAACTTCCATCTTAAAATGATGTAGCCAAGGCTGTAAAGACACCTGCTGCTGCTGAAAAGGTCAAGGATAAATCTTCTACAGGAGTGCTTCCATCCATCTCCTTCACCGATGCAGGGCAGTTTGTGGAAGAAATTCTAGATAAGACGTCAGCTATATTGCTTTCAGAGGTAATCAGTCTGTTGTACCTTCACTCCTTGGTCAGAACGTTAGCCAAGAAACCAGTCCTTTCCTTTACTAAAAAAGTTCACATGCCACAGATTCGGGAGGACACTGTTAAGCAACATGGAGAACAATTGGGAGCAGTGGTTTCGAATACCCTCAGAAAGCATCTGAGCTCTGAGTTGAAAAACCTCGCTGTAAGCATCTCTACACGGGATGTTATCTTGGCTAGACAATCTGTACCTCAGCAACCTACTTTGATAATGTTAATTATTGTGTTTTCCTTCTGTCAGTTTTCAGCATAGTATTTCTCATTCTCTATGCTAATGGTTTTGCAGATTATGTTCAAGAATACTGCTTATACGGAAGGTTTTCATGCCGGTACTCGTCACCAACCAAAGCGTCCATGAGCTCATTAGTTAGTCACTCTGATGGTTTCCAGTCTTCGTTGACATTGAAATGTCATTACCCCCAATATGCTAATTATGTCACATTTATCTTCTTCTTGGGTCACGAAATATATGGCCGATAATGCAGCCTGCAAGAATTCTTGCATTGTGAAAGATGTAGCAAGGTTGCTCACACAAGCATGCATGGCATTTTGTGAGCTAATCTTGTTTCCGTTGATCTATACTGGGATTGCAATGTGTTCGAATGTGTTGTCTGCCCCTTTACTCGTGAAACGCTTCTTGGCAGATTTGGAAAAAACTTGTCAAGCTCATCATTTTGTTGAATAACGTCTTTGAGTCGAAGACACATGTGAAGGAACTCGCTAGAGAAGGTGAAATAAAATGGGAAAATGAAACAAGTAGTCCTTGAATTTGACTCAATATGCAATATGATTTTTGAATTTTTAATTTGTTCAATGTGTTTTTTGAACTTTAGCTCAATATGCAATGTGGTCCCTGAATTTTAACTTGTTCAATGTAGTACTGAACTTTTGGTACATATTCAGTTTAGTTCTTGTACCATATGAAAATGTGTATTGTTGTCCTTGATTTTAAATTAATGGAAGAGCTACATTGAACATTTTCATATAGTTCATGGGTCACATTGAACTTGTACTAAAAGTTTAGGAATCGGATTGAACAAATTAAATGTTCATATATTACATTAAACAAATTTAAAGTAGGTCACGTTTCACGCAAAGTTTAGGGATAAATCCCACAAAATTATGTGAAATCACTTATTGTTTGTTAAGTGTCTTGTGAATCTTGACAAACTAAAAGATGCTCCCGCATGTGGGAGGGCCACTTCCAACTTGCGTACGTAGTGTGTGGTTCTGATTGAACGGAAAGGAATGAAACGAAAGGGATATTGGATAAAAATCCCAAATGATTAGTAGTACCAACCGTCAACCTGGCATGATGACTTCGTTTTGTGTCTTCTTTCTCAGTGTTAAAGTAAACTTCACGGACTTGCCTGACAATGACTGCATCAACTTTTATCATTTCAAGCTGTCATGTGTTTGTACCCAATTAAATCTCATAGTTAAAATAGACAACAAATATGATGTTGAAAATTATATTGAATTTCATGAAAAAAACAGGTAAAATATATAATTGAATTTTGTTAGGAAGAAAATGATACATCCCTTTGATTCACTCTATACAAATGAAATGAGAATTAATCCCAAGTGCCTAAACATTTGATCTCGAATCATATGGTCGGAAATTGAGCTTTGAGTTCTTTGTAATCTTGAATCTTAATCCGATGAACTCGGCCGATAAGATCTGATGACGTTAGATCGTCATAATTTCTTGATTATTAATTAGGAATGTCCGGAGAGTGATATCTCTGGATCTAGAGAGATTTTGCTAGCTATTCTAATGATGATTTTCGACCTCTCAAAGACGAAATAGAAGCCTCCTGCTTATTGAGGGGACGAGCATCTTTGATCCTCGTATTGGCTGGTGGATTACAACTTTATGCATAATTTGAACTTATAGCATATTATCTGATCTCTTGCGATGATAGATTTTCTGATCTCATTCGAGTCTGTAATGGATATCCAAAAAGAAAACTGTCAAAAAAGCTCTAAACCTATTGCACTTTTGCAGTTCAGTCATAAACTTTTTAATTTTGCCAATTCAACCCTAAACCTTTTATATTTGTGCCAATTCAGTCCTAAACTTTTTTTATTTGTGCCAATTTAGTCCACCAGGTCAATTTTGGCCGGCTGGCGCTGACTTGGACCCGACCAATGCTGACGAGACAATTTTTAATATTATTTTAAACTTTTTATTTTTTTTCTCATCTTCTTCACGATGAACAGAGAAGATTTTGACAAAAAAAAAAAAAAAGACAAAAGAACAGAGAAGATGAACAACCATGGCGTTGGCCACTGCCTTCAGTCGGTTGAAGGCCCACGGCAAGGTTGAACCTCACCGGCCACTGGCGCCATCGCCGGGCGAGCTCGGCCGAGCCACCCCTCGCCCAGCCATGGCGTCGCCGTTGCTGGGCGCCATGGCCTGATCTGGGCGAGGCCAACCTCGCCCAGACATGGCGTCGCCGTCGAGCTCGCTCAGCAGTGGTGAGATGTCTGGACACATACACACACACACGAATCCTTATGTATAGTTCATCGGTCATCTTTTGAAGCAGTTCTTTGTTGTATAATGCGAAAATTAGAAGCAGCAATGGAAGTGAAAGGCCCGTTGGTGGTGAATGACAACAGTATGTCTAATATGACCTCCACTGCGTCCGGTGAGATCTGTGCTTCTTCAGGTTCTGGAAGTGAAATTTATGGCAACAACAATAACAACTTGTATTCTCATTACTCCTTTGGCCAGTGATATTCGACCTTGCCGTGGGCCTTCAGCCGGCTAGAGGCAGTGGCTGATGCCATGGCTGTTCATCTTCTCTGTTCCTTTTTTTTTTTTTTTTTCAAAATCTTCTCTGTTCATGGTGAAGAAGATGATGAACAAACAAAAATAAAAAGTTTTAAAAATATTAAAATATTATTAAAAATTATCCAGTCAGTACCGGTCTGGACCACATCGGCGCCGGCCAGCCCAAATTGACCAGGTGGACTAAATTGGCACAAATAAAAACGGTTTAGGATTGAATTGGCACAAATGTAAAGGGTTTAAGATTGAATTGACAAAATTAAAAAGGTTTAGTACTGAATTGGCAAAAGTGCAATAGGTTTAGGACTTTTTTGACAATTTTTCCGATATCCAATCTCTCGTAAAATTGGGCTTGTGGTAAATCATCCTCTCTCTTTTGAATTTGTGGTGGTAACAAATCATCCAATTTAGTTTGAGTTTTATTAATTCTTAGTTTGCATTGAACTCATTTGATTGGGCAATATTTGTTTAACCGGTTAATTGGATAATTAGTTGGACAATGTCCCAACTTCAAGGTTTGATTGGACAATCACACGAAGTGTACAGGACATGTGGCATCTTAGAATTGGCTCAATTTTCGTCGGGGAGAGAGAGAGAGAGAGAGAGCCACACACGTTGGACTTCTATTATATCAATTAATTATTTATAAGCTGATATCCATATAGTGAGCGCGAGCTCATTAATGGGTGTATTAATTATACAAAGCACACAGAAATTAAGCACTTAACGAAAGAGCATACTACACGATATGCATTATTGCCAAGCATTGGGCTAACACTTCCTCTCCAACCCCACGCACACCCGCACAATACAATGCGATCAGCATGTGGGCGGATGCGGGAGGTTGCACTTGCTGGGGAGCTCCATCACGAGCTTCGGGTCGACCCCCATCGAGGGCAAGATGGCCGAGTTCTTGTACTTGCAGAAGCACTTCACGTCTGCATGCGAGAGCCCCGTGCAGCACACGCTTGTGGGCGGCGGCGGGTTGGGCGGCGTCGCGGCAGGCTTGCAAGCCATCAAGTCCGTGTAGTTCATGTTGCATATGGTTTGCGCATCGGCACAACAAGTGATCGCGACCACCAATCCGAACAGAATTGCCGCCACCTTCTTGTTGGTTGCCTCCATTTTGTCGTTGTCTTAATTGAGGACAGACACACTCGAATTATCCGAGACACACACACTCTCTCTCTAATTTAAGGCTTATGCTTAATTCTTGGCCACGAGAGAGAGAGAGTGATGTTTTCATGTGCTTTATATAGAGAGTCGATAGGGATCATTTTGGGAACGCACGTGAATATACATTGTCTCTGAGTAGGTCACCACTTGCTCTGTGGTGTCACGGGCTATGTGTATTTGTGGTTGCAAGAGAAGTCAATTATCTTGGGTGATTTTTGTTGCCGGAGAGGAATTATTTTGCTTTGTCCGTACGTTGTTTGTCTATTTTTTTCAATGGCGTGAAGACTTGATACAAGGAGAACGGCCAGGTTTGGTGTTTCTTGAATTCTTGAACACCGGTCGAACCGTCTTGCGACGGAGGAGATCCCTATTTAGTCTTGTTTCCTTAGCTATCATGAAAGAGCATGTCATTTTCTAGATTCTAGTTGTGCGAATTCCAAACTTAATTCAATTTGCTTTTCTAAAAATGTCCCGTTTAGGTCGAATCATCCATGTTATTGGTGGCATTTTAAGATAGCAAACACTGAATAAATTATTTTTGAGAACAAGTAAGACTCGTGAAGGGACTTAATTGAGAAACTTTTATCCTCAAGAGTCTCACACGGCTCAAAAGTTGAGATCAAAGCTTTTACGAATTCTTATTGGTCGATTCATGCATACGTAGTATGAAATACGTATTGCGGTATTCTCTCATTTCCCATAGAGTGTATGTCTTTACACTTAATACTGTACAGATGATAGTTCAGACATTCCTAATGTCTAACTTGAGTTTACAAATCTACTCTCTTTGAAAGAATCTATTCGAACTCATATCTGGCATTGAAGGCAGATAAAGTAAAATATGTGGGTTATTTCACTTTCGGACATAATAAATACAAGAGGAGGTGCTAGCTGGTTTATACTTTTGGCTTTCTAAAAGGACCCAAAAAAGCGAATGAAAGCTTGAGTTCTCAATTATCACTTTTATAATAAGTTTAAAATTGTCTCATCTCTATTTATCACACAGTAGATAGAGGCAATTATTCGTGTGAGTGAGCTAATTTCTTATCTATCCGATATATCTTCTCAATAGAATTCACTAAACATTAATATGCATAAATGTCGAATAAACTCATAGGCATTAATAATGATAGAAAATATCATTAACTGTGAACTGTAGGGATTGCATGATCAAGAAAAGCATCTTTAGGTATTAGCTTCGCATTGGATCTGCTATCATTCTATGCGTAAATACATACTGGACGTTCACATCTCTTCGTGCAACTATGTCTTTTATAAAATTATACTTCGTGTCTATATGTTTGGTCTTGCAATGAAATTTGGGATCCTTAGTGTAAGCTACTACTACTTGGCTATTACAATTAACCAATAATGAACTTGCAGCATCCTTAGCAACACCTAAGTGATCCAAAAATCTCTTAAGCCAAATACGCTCTTGTACTGCTGCTAATAGTGCCACGAATTCAGCTTCCATCGTAGATAAGGTTATACACGTTTGCTTCTTACTACTCCATAATATGACATCATTGTTCAGTAAGAACGCAAATCCAATGGTCAATTTCCTTTCATCTAAATCTCCTTCCCAGTCAGCATCAGTATAGCCTTCAAAGCGTAGATCTCTTCTTTGATAACTCAGTGAATAATCAGCAGTACCCTTTAGATACCTCAGGATTCTTTTGATGGCAATCCAATGTGCTTGACCTGGATTGGATTGGTATATACTTACCATTCCAACTGCAACAAATGTCAAGTCTTGTACACATCATAGAGTACATTAAGCTCTCAACAACACTAGCATATGAAACACTTTTCATTCGTTCCTTTTCTTGTGAAGTCTCAGGACACATTCTAAGGCTCAATCCTCCACCTCTTGCAATAGGAGTATCTATGGGTTTACAATCTTGCATGCGAAATTGTTCAGGACTTTATTTATATACGTTTCTTGTGAAAGAGATAACGATCTCTTGAAATATTAACTCCAAAAATATATACAGCTTCACCCATATCTTTCATTTCAAAATTGGAAGATAACCAATTCTTAATTGCATTAACAAACTTCATATTGCTCTTGGCAATTAGTATATCATCCACATATAATAATAAGATCACAAATTGATCTTTGGATCTTTTGATATACACACAATGATCTTGATCAATCATTACAAAATCATATACCATTATGAAAACATATATACCATTTCTCGAAGACTGCTTAAGACCATGTATCGATCTTAAAAGTCGACACACCTTTTGTTCTTGGCCTTCTGCAATTAACCCAACGGGTTGTTCCATATAAATTCTTCTTTTAATTCTCCATTGAGAGAAGCAGTCTTTATATTCATTTGATGTAATTCAAGATCCATACTTGCTAATATTGCAAGAATAAGGCGAATTGATTTAAATCTCACCACAGGAGAAAAGATTTCTTCATAATTAATTCTTTCCTGCCTTTTGCCACAATGCGAGTATTATATCTTTCGATTGTGCCATCAACTTTGCGCTTTATTTTGAGAACCCACTTGTTCCCAATGGCTTTGCGTCCTTTTGGAATATCAACCAATTCTCCAACTTGGTTTGATTTCATTGACTCCATTTCTTCTTCCATTGCTTGTATCCATTCTTCCTTATCAGGGCAAGTTAGAGCCTCATTTACATTACTTGGCTCATCATCTACTTATGGAGCGACCATGAAAGCTTCCCCCTCAATGTCAAATCTCTAATTGAATTCTGTTAGAAAGAAAATGATGCATCCCTTTGATTCGTTCTACACAAATGAAATGAGAATTAATCCCAAGCGCCTAAGTAGTTGATCTCGAATCGTATGGTCGGAAATTGAGCTTTGAGTTCTTTGTGATCTTGAATCTTAATCGGATGAACTCGGCCGATGAGATTTGATGAGTTAGATGGTCAGAATTTCGTTGATTGTTAATTAGGAATTTCCGAAGAGTGATATCTCTGGATTTAGAGAAATTTTGCTAGCTATTTTAATGATGATTTTGCACCTCTCAGAAACAAATAGAAGCCTCGTGCTTATTGAGGGGACAAGAGCATCTTTGATCCTCGTATTGGCTGGTGGATTACACCTTTACACATAATTTGAACTTATAACAAATTATCTAATCCCTTGCGATGATAGATTTTTTTGATCTCATTCGAGTCTAATAGATATCCACTCTCTCGTAAATTGGGCTAGTGGCAAATCATCCTTTCTCTTTTGAATTTGTGCTGGTAACAAATCATCCAATTTAGTTTGAGTTTTAATAGTTCTTAGTTTGCATTGAATTCATTTGATTGGGCAATATTTGTTTAACCAGTTAAGTGGATAATTAGTTGGACAATGTCCCAACTTCAAGGTTTGATTGGACAATCACACGAAGTGTACATGACATGTGGCATCTTAGAATTGGCTCAATTTTCGCCAGAGAGAGAGGGAGTGAGAGAGAGAGTGAGAGTCACACACGTTGGACTTCAATTATATCATTTAATTATTTATAAGTTGGTATCCATGTAGTGAGCACGAGCTCATTAATGGGTGTATTAATTATACAAAGCGCTTAACGAAAAAGCATACTAACGATATGCATTATTGCCAAGCATTGGGCTAACACTTCCTCTCCAACCCCACGCACCCGCACAATACAATGCGATCAGCATGTGGGCGGATGCGGGAGGTTGCACTTGCTGGGGAGCTCCATCGCGAGCTTCGGGTCGACCCCGATCGAGGGCAAGATGGTCGAGTTCTTGTACTTGCAGAAGCACTTCAAGTCCGCGTGTGAGAGCCCCGCGCAGCACACGCTCGTGGGTGGCGGCGGGTTCGGCAGCGTCGCCGCCGGCTTGCAAGCCATGAAGTCCGCATAGGTCATGTTGCATATGGTCTGCGCGTCGGCGCAACAAGCGATTGCGACCACCAATCCGAACAGGATCGCCGCCACCTTCTTGTTGGTTGCCTCCAACTTCTTGTTGTCTTAAGTGAGGACAGAGTCCACAGACACACTCGAATGATCTCTATAATTTGAGGGTTCTACTTAATTAGTGTGTGTGTGTGATGTTTCATGTGCTTTATATTAGGGGTGATCGGTTCCCGGTACAGTCCAGTTCCCCTCAAGAACCGGGAACCGGACCGGACCGGACCGAGCCGGGCGGTTCCATTGGACCGGTAACATGACAAAAAAAAACACGCGCCATAATTTCCTGCTCGTCGATCATTCTCTTTCCACGTTTATGCAAAAACTGTTTCCTCCACTTTATGCACATCCACAAGAGTGTCCCATTTTGCTAATAGAAGTGAAGAGGTAAGAAAAGAGGGCTGCGAAGTGAAGCAAATCCTAAACAAGTAAACAATAGGGTTACTTTTAAAAAAATTTTAAAAAAAAATTCGACTGGTCTGGTTCGGTCCTATGTCCCTGGAATCGGGAACCGGACCTCTCGGTCATCGGTTTCAATTTTAGGAACCGGGAACCGGACCGGACCCACCCCTCTACAACAAGGAACCGGACCACCGGTCCCGGTCCGATCCGGGTAGTCTTGGTCCGGTCAGTCCGATTTGAGCACCCCTACTTTATATAGAGAATTCGATAGGGATCAATTTGGGATTGCACGTGAATATACATTGTCTCTAAGTAGGTCACCACTTGCGCTGTGGTGTCACGGGCTATGTGTACTTGTGGTTGCAAGAGAAGTCAATTATCTTGGGCGAATTTTGCTGCCGGAAAGGGATTATTTTGCTTTGCCCATACGTTGTTCGTCCTATATGGAGAACGGCTACGTTTGGTGTTTCTTGAATTCTTGAACACCGATCGAACCGTCTTCCGACGGTGGAGATCCCTATTTACTCTTTTTTCCTTAGCTATCATGAAAGATTAAGACAAGGTAATCATCGTGTTTAGACTTAGAAGAACCTAGGTTTAGTCTTAGGAATCATGAATATTCAAATCCCTTAAATTAAGCATGTCATTTTCTAGATTCTGGTTGTGCGAATAGCAAGGACACTCTCGGGAGGGTTACCAAAAAAGTCCTAAGCTTATTGTAATTGTGGTAATTCAATCCTAAACTTTTTTTTTTTGCTAATTGAGTCCTAAACCTTTTGTAATTTTGCCAATTTAGTCCATTTGACCGGCCAGCACTGACGTGGCAAAATTTTAATAATATCATAATATTTTTTTGAATTTTTAATTACTTTTTTATGTCATTTTTTTTTTTTGGCTAGAGCCGGCAACCTCCGCTGGCCCCTGGGCGAGGGTAGCTGGACGAGGGCCGCGACCCTCGCTAGCAGCCCGTGAGGGCTCACAGGCCCTCGTCCAGGGGCCGGCGGAGGTCGCTGGAAAGAAAAGAAAAGAAAAGAAAAGAGAAAGAAACAATTTATTAAAAATTTCAAAAGATATTAAAATATTAATAAAAATTTACCACTTTTGCGCTGGCTGGCCAAATAGACTGAATTCACACAATTGCAAAAGATGTAGGACTCAATTGACAAAAAATAATTTAGGACAGAATTGGCACAATTACAATATGTTTAGGATTTTTTTGGTAATTTTCCCCTCTCGTGCTTTGCTCCACATGTTAGTAAAGACGTATTTCTAACCAATTTCGTAAGAGTCATGTTTTCCTCGGGAAAATTGTCAAAATAGTCCTATACCTATTGCAATTTTACCAATTCAGTCTTAAACCTTTCAATTTTGCTAATTTTAAAACTTTGACAATCGAGTCCATTCGGCCAATTTTAGCTGAAAATCACTGGATGTGGACGTTGGGCATCCTACGTGGCACGGCCTACCCTGACGTGATTTTTTTTATATTTTCTAAAAAAATTTTGGGTTTTTTTTTCTTCTTTTTTCTTTTATTTATTTAGTCCCCTTTTTTTTTTTTTCTACCAAGCCCATCGGGGGCTGGCCAACGAGGGTCTCCGGCTGTTGCCTGTGATTGGTGAGGGTTGGCTAGCGGCTCTCGCTAGACCTGATAAAAAAAAGTAAAAGAAAGAAAGAAAAATATAAAAGAAAAGAAAATAAATAAAATAAATTACAAAACATTCAATTTTTTTGTTAAAAATTATAAAAATTTATCCATGTCAGCACCGACCATGCTACGTGGCACCGCTGGCGTCCAAGTTAGAGATTTTCAATAAAATTTGCCGGATGGACTTAATTGGCAAAGTGTCAAAAGGTTTAGAACTCAATTGATAAAATTGAGAGGTTTATGATGCGTGTGTTTGTTTCCCGAAAAATAAAAAATTTGGAAAACATTTTCCAAAAAATAAACGCTTGTATCTTTTAGAAAAATTAGTCAACGGAAAATATTTTCATTATCGATAACACTTTATGTCTAACTATTTTCACGGTGATGAAAATGTTTTGCATTCATTCATTTTTATGAGTGATACAAGCGTTTATTTTTTGGAAAATATTTTCCAAATTTTTGATTTTTCGTGAAACAAACACATTAATTGGCTACAGTGCATTATGTTAAGATTTTTTGGACAATTTTCCCTATTTTCCTCTATCCTTGATTGGAGGAGCTCCTACCAACTCTTTTGATTGGTAGATTACAAACATCCACATTATGGTCATATATAGTTGGGTTTGCACATGGACGATATTTGTATTTATAACTCACCAATCAAATACCTCAAATGAATGATATGGAGGAAAACATAGTATGTTTTAAATCTCTGCCGGTTCATCTTCGCCCCCTTGACCTGATCGGGATGGACATTTCTGCCGGTTCCCACCTCATGCCTTACACTAGGTGGGGCAAGGCTGCCTACTGGAGCCGTGCTAAGGATTTGTTTGGTTCAGTATTTGGAATGAGCTTTAGGGCTCTAAAGCCCCTTCGCCAAATGAAAATGGGGTTTGGTTCATTTCTTATAGAATTTTGGGGAAATGCAATTATATTCCCAAAGGCCTTTGGCCCAAGGCAAATGGGAAGTGCGTCCTTGTGAGGCAAGGTACCTTTGCTATCCCAAACCTCGATCCAAATTTTGGAAGCTGTGTGGATTCGCTTCACAATCCTTTTCATCACTTAATATTGGAGAAGGAGCTACCAAAAAATAGTCATTAAACCTATTGTACGGATACCAATTTAATTTTAAACCTTTTGATGATTTTTCAATGTAATTTCTCTGGTCAATTTTGGTAAAAAATTACTGATGTGGACGCCGGCCATCCTACATAGCATGACCGGCGCTTATTTGGACAATTTTATGCAATTTTTCTTTTTTCTTTTTCATTATTTTCCCTTTCTTTTTCTTTTCTTTTTCTTATTTCCCTCTGCTAGTCTGTGGTCTTGATGATGGCTAGCTGAGATCGCCGCCCCAAGCGAGGGTGTCTCGGCCGATTCTCGCCCTGTGCCGGCGAGGGTCTGGCGGCCCTCAAGCCCTCAGTATAAAAAAAACTAAACAAAGAAAAGGAAAAATAAAACATTGAAACAGAAAGAAGAAAATGGAAAAAAGAAAAATTGTAAAAATTGTTTAGGTCAACGTCGACCGGTCACGTAGGACGGTTGGCGTTCACATCAGTGATTTTCGGCTAAAATTAACTAACAGGACTATATTGATAAATTGTCAAAATGTTTAGGATTAAATTGATCAAATTGAAAGGATGACGAAGATAACGCTGCCTTTGGCCTGGGAGAGAGAGAGTCACACACGTTCGACTACTAATTTACATTTAATTATTTATGAGCTGGATTCCATATAGTGAGCACGAGCTCATAGAGTGTGTATTAATTATACAAAGTACACAGAAATTAAGCACTTCATGATACGCATTATTGTCAAGCATCGGGCCAATACTTCCTCTCCCACCGCGCACACACCCGCACGTTTACAATGTGATCAGCATGTGGGCGGATGCGGGAGCTTGCACTTGCTGGGGAGCTGCATCGCGAGCTTCGGGTCGACCCCGATCGAGGGCAAGATTGTCGAGTTCTTGTACTTGCAGAAGCACTTCAAGTTGGCGTGCGCCAGCCCTGCGCAGCACACGCTCGTGGGCGGCGGCGGGTTCGGCGGCGTCGCGGCTGGCTTGCAAGCCATCAGGTCCGCATAGGTCATGTTGCATATGGTCTGCGCTTCAGCGCAACAAGCGATCGCGACCATCAATCCCAACAGAATCGCCACCTTCTTGTTGGTTGCCTCCATCTTGTTGTAGTCTTAAGTGAGGACAGACACACTCGGATGATCTCTCTCTCTCTCTCTCTCTCTCTCTCTCTCTCTCTCTCTCTAATTTGAGGGTTATGCTTAATTCTTGGCCACGAGAGAGTGTGTGATGTTTTCATGTGCTTTATATAGAGAGTCGATAGGGATCATTTTGGGATCGCACGTGAATATACATTGTCTCTAAGTAGGTCACCACTTGCGCTGTGGTGTCACGAGCTATGCGTACTTATGGTTGCAAGAGAAGTCAATTATCCAAGGGAAATCAATAATTTTTTTTCATGGAAGTCAATTATCCAAGAGAAATCAATAAAAACATTTCATGTCAGCGCCGGCGGTGTCACATAGGACAGCCAACGTCTACGTCAGCGATTTTCGGCCAAAATTGACTAGATGGACTCAATTGGCAAAGCATGAAAATGATTAAGGCTCAATTGACAAAATTAAAAGGTTTATGACCGAATTGGCAAAAATGCAATAAATTTAGGACTCTTTGAACAATTTTCCCGTGGTTTCACGGGCTATGCGTACTTGTGGTTGCAAGAGAAGTCAATTATGCAAGGGAAATTAATAAAAATTGTCTATGTCAACGCCGGCGATGCCACATGGATGGCCGGCGTACACGTCAGCGATTTTCGGCCAAAATTGACCGGATGGACTCAATGCAAAACGTGAAACTCAGCTGACAAAGTTAAAATATTTAGGATTGGAGTGACAAAAGTATAATAAATTTAGAATTTTTTAGACAATTTTCCCATGGTGTCACGGTCTGTGTACTCGGGGTTGCAAGAGAAGTCAATTATCTTGGGTGATTTTTGTCGCCAGAAAGGGGTTAGTTTGCTTTGTCCATACGTTGTTTGTCTACTTTTTCGATCGCGTGAAGGCTTGATATTAGGAGAACGTCTACGTTTGGTGCTTCTTGAATTCTTGAACAATGATCGAACCGTCTTGTGACGGAGGAGATCCCTATTTAGTCCTTTTTCCTTAGCTATCACGAGAGATTAAGACAAGGTAATCATCGCGTTTAGACTTAGAAGAAACCTAGGTTTAGTGCTAGGATTCATGCACGTCCAAATCCATTAAATTAAGTATGTCATTTTCTAGATTCTAGTTTCGCGAATCGCAAGGACACCCTCATGTTTTGCTCAATATATCACTAAAGACTTCATTTTAATTGGTTTCGAAAGAGTCGTGTTTTCCTCTATCCTTGATTGGAAGACCACCTACAATTCCTTTGATTGGTGGATTACAAACATCGACATCATCTTCGCCTCGTGACCTGCTCGGGGCGAACATTTAGTCCCCGTTCCCACCTCATGCCTTACACCAGGTGGGGCAAGGTTGCCAACCGGAGAGGGGCTAAGTGCGTCCTTGTGAGGCAAGCTACTATTGCCATCCCAAACCTCGATCCCAATTTTGGAGGCCGTGTGGATTAACCAACTCCCGCTTCACAATCCTTTTCATCACTCAATATTGGAGAAGAAATTATAAAAAAAAAGTCATAAACCTAATGTACGGTTGCCAAATTAGTCTTAAACCTTTTGGCGATTTGTCAATATAGTCCTTCCATTCAATTTTGCTCAGAAATTGCTGACGTAGACACTAGCCATCCTACAAAGCATGACCGGCGCTGCTGTGGACATTTTTTGTAAATTTTATTTATTTTTAATTTTTTTCCCTTTCCTTTCCTTTTTCTTATTTCCCTCCGTTGGTCCACTGCCTCGGTGTTGGCCGGCCGAGATTGCCGCCCTAGGCGAGGGTGTCTTGGCCCTCGATAGATCTGGGCTTCAGGCTTCCGGCGAGGATCGGCCGGCTGCCCTTTCCAGCACTCAGTTAAAAAAAAGAAATAAAAAAGAAAAGAAAATGAAAAATAAAGAATAAAGAATAAAGAATAAAGAAAAAAAATCAGAAAATTATTAAAAGATAATAAAAATTGCTCAGATCAGCGTCGACTATCCACATAGGACGGTTGGTATCCACATCAGTGATTTTCGACCAAAATTAGCTGGAAGGACTATATTGACAAATTGTTGAAAGGTTTATGACTAAATTGACCAAATTGACAGGTTTAGGAATGACATCCGTATAATAGATTTATGACTTTTTGGTAATTATCTCTAATATTGGAGGCTGTGTCTCATGCCAATTTTTTTCTTCTTTAATTTAGATCCATATGTATTGGGTCTATCATTATCGTTAAGCATGTGAGTCCTAGATGACCGACGGCTACGATTGCTTTGAATCGATGGACCCGAGTCTACAAAAGATTTTTTCTTCTAATCTTACTAACTACCTGGTTGGGATGGGTAGGCCCACCACTTCACTTTCACTTAGGCCCCCTTCCCTCAAAATAGTTTCGTTTAAACCCTCCGAAGATCCACACCTTAGGGCCGAACCCACAAAGATGTAATACCAAACATTGAACAAACTGAGACCTGTGGGAGTTAGTCATTGAAGGTAACTCATACACAAGCAAGCCATTGTCGTAGAAGTTCCCCAGGCAGGTTAGTGACTGACAGATTCTGTGTTGAAGGAATAACTCTCTCGTTCAGGTAGAATGGTTGGAAATGGGCATACTGGATCAATTCATTCAACAAGATCCATTTTGGTCGGACCAGAATGAATGAGATTGGTCTGACCTCTCTCTCGGATGGTTGATTAAGTGGGGTCGCTGTAACTAGCATTGTTATTTGATATATGATTGACATTATTTGTTAGACTAAGCCTAATATAAAAATTAGTGAAGTATTTAATGACTTAGGCTTTTATAACAAGTGTATTTTTCAAAAAAAAGTACTTAATGACTTAGCCTTTTGTAGCAAGTGACTACTTACCGTAATGATCGCCATCCGTGCACAATATTTGCTATTTAAAATATTATATTATTTAAAGTGTTACTTTTCCAGCTATTTACTATTCAAGATCAGGAAAATGACACCAATGGACAATGAGTTTTGATCCGATATGTAATATTGTCAATGAACTTTTATTTTGTTCCATGTGATCTACGAACTATAAGTAAAAGTTATGATTGAAATATGAACTAAACTTTTATTTTATTTTGTTCAAATGTAATTTTTTTTATTTTTCAAAAGTAGATGAATAAACTGATGAACACATTGACTTGTCATTTATAAAAATCAAACTCAGCACACAATAATCTACGTCATTAAATAACATTTAATTTGTCATTTGAGTAAACGTAAGTACTATAATAAACCTTTAGTAATAGTTCAGCGATCACATTGAATAAATTAACAGTTTAGGGACCAAATTCATATTGGACCAAAAGTAAGGAACTATTTGTGTCATTATCCATTTAAGATATGAATTACTATGGCGTCGCAATCTAATGACTTAGTTAAATGTTCCTGTTATATTTTATGTTCTCCAAAAAAATTGGATCCCGTTCTTTGCCGAGATTCCTTTTTGGCCCACACTATGGGGTTCGTAATGTCATGACATTGGAAAAAATGACAGTGTCGCACCTAAAATTTATATATTTTTTACGTTTGATATATGCTTTATTTGTTAGTGGAATACTTCAAGATAGGACTGTTAAGGATACTATAGAGTTTAGATTCTCATGTGAATTAAAAGTACACTTTAAAGTCTCACTTGTTCCATCACCTCATTGGCCTTCTTCATCTTCCCTCCTTTGTCCTCCTTTTCCATGACCAAATGGACTGCCCGCTTCACTTCCTCAGCGTTGATGCTGCTCTCGACCCCGCGCGTTAGCTCCATTGACACGCCAATATCCGCAACCATCATCTTCACATTGCATGCCTGCTTGGCCACCATCGGCCACCCCCTGGCTCAGGCTCTTCATGATAGAGTTCCACCCGCAATGGATTAAGAATGACCTTGTCGAGCTGCGCGAGAGGGCGCCCAATTTTGCACTAGCAACCCCTGTTTGCTCCCAGTCACTCGGGCCTTGAACCCCGGAGGCGGAGGCAACCACTCTGGTAGGAACTCCCCCTTAATGTCCAAACCTAATGGCGGCCTAACGACCCGAATGAAAGGCTTTGCCAGTTGATGGCCACCCAATGGCTAATTGCACTATCTGGAGACGACTAATAGTGCAAAACGGAGTTTGGACCATCGGAATTGAGGAAGTCTAGGCGTTTCTCTAGGGACACTCTAGAACTTTTCCTGCATGCTTTGGAGTGACCTTCGTCTTTAATTTGTAGAGATTGGTGATGATTTTTGAAGCATGCGAGGAGGGATTAATGGGCCTATGGCCCACACAGAAAGCTCCAAGTACTTCCTCAAGAGGTCAAATCCAAGAGGCTCAATTTGCTGAGCTGTATCGCACAACCACCCATCTGTGGCCCAAGAGAGCTTGGTCTGAACCTGAAAGAACCTGGACCAGGGTCAAGTACCGTCCGCCTCTTGGATGAACCGGTGGACCTGAGAGCGGTGGAAGCGGCAGCTGTTGGGAAAGCCGGGCTCTGAGAACTCCTCGGCGTCGGTCGAGCGGTGCAGAAGGTGTAGTATGAGGAAAATATAGGCCAGAGAGCCATAAGCACATGCGCCGCCCATGGTGAAAGTGATGTTCTTGGTCCTGAGCCTCTTGGCAAAATCCGTGGACCAACCGAAGAACAGGTCGGGGATTATGTGAAGAGTACAGATCTTCTTCAGCCATTTTCGTGTTTGGAAAATTCTATTTGATATATAATGTGCCACGATTCTTGCATTTGACATAATTTCCTGGATATCATTGGATTATCTTTGGACCAACACAATTCTGTGGTAACTCAACAGGGTCACACGTAGAAATTACGTGCAGATAGAATTTTGGACCAAAGCAAATGTGAGTTTAGGGACTACAATTATGATGGACCGCTATGTTCGCTCCGAATTATGTTCGAGAAAATGAGTGGTAGATGAGCATTAAAAGCTTAGCAGTTTGGATGGTTGTTGCGGTTTTCTGATGTGTTTGATTGCGAAATTGTGAATGACAAGACAGAAGGTTTTTTGCCTACGGTTTCATGTTCACGAACGCTACTTCTGAATCTCCGAACAACGACATTTGAAATTGTCGCACCATAAAACTTCGTAAACATCGTCAGACAGATATTACGAGTGTTGGACGCACAAAGCGTTTTCTTGTTTAGTACAGGCAGAATCATGCAAGACAATACTATCAAGCATAGAAGTTAGATCGTACGTGAATAAAAAGTGCTGCATTCAAGGAAAAGAGCAAAATCGTTATAATTCTTGGGTTCTATTGCTTGAGGACATAACCGTGACCTGCGGAACCATCCGATTCGATTAACATATGCCGACTGAATCGAATTTCTAATTTGTTCTATAGTTTGACGACACATTTCGAGTGATGATTGACTTGGAGGAACGGAAATGTACCGGTGGTGGAGTCAGCTCGAACAGTCCTCACGAATTCATCCATGGCCTTGACACTAGACCCCTTCTCATCATCACTGCCTTCTTTCACAGCTTCCCTCATTTGTACCATCACTGCATTGGCCCTCTTCTTCATCGCCCCTCCTTTTCCCTCCTCTTCCAACACCAATTCTATCACCCGCTTCACTTCCTCGGCTTCGATCCGGCTCTCGACCCCGCGCGTAAGCTCCACACACACCCCCATCTCCTCAACCATCATCTTGGCGTTGTACGCCTGCTCGGCCGCCATCGGCCACCCCACGATGGGCACCCCTTGGCTCAGGCTCTCCATGATCGAGTTCCACCCGCAGTGGCTTAGGAATGCTCTGGTCGAGCCGTGCGAGAGGATATCTAATTGTGGCGCCCAATTCCGCACTAGCAAGCCCTGCTTGCTCCCAGTCACTCGGTCGTCGAACCCCGGCGGCAACCACTCGGGTCGGAACTCACTTTTAATATCGAAACCGAGAGGCGGCCTAATGACCCAAAGGAAAGGCTTGCCACTTGATTCCAAACCAATGGCTAACTGCATCATCTGGCTAGGACTTATAGTGTTTTGGGAACCAAAGGAAATGTACAAAACAGAGTTTGGACCATGTGAATTGAGGAAGTCTTGGCATTTCTCTAGGGACACTCCAAGAGCTTTTCCCGTATGCTTTTGGAGGGATTTTAATCTGGAGTTGGGAGAGATTGGTGATGATTTTTGTAGCATGTGAGAAGGGACTAGCGGACCAATGGCCCAAACAGGGAGCTTCAAGTACTTTTTCAGGAGATCGAACCCAAGAGGCTCAGTTTCCTCAACCGAATTGCACAACCAACCATCTGAGGCTAAAGAGAGCTTGATCTGAACCTGAAAGAACTTGGACCACTCATCGGTACCGTCCGCCTCTCGAATGAATCGGTGGAGCTGAGAGCGGTGGAACCGGCACCGTTCGGGGAATCCAGGCACCGAGAACTCCTCAGCATCAGTCGAGCGGTGCGGGAGGTGAACCCAGAGGGAGATGTAGGCCAGAGTGCCATATGCACCGCCCGTGGTGAAGGCGATGCTCTTCGTCCCAAGCCTCTTGGCGATGTCCACGGACCACCCGAGGACCACGTCCGAGATCACGCAAAGCGGTGGCCGGCCCTCTTCGGTGGTTATGTCAGAGATGAGGCGTTCTACGGGAGCAGCGAGGGATACAGATGAGAGGAAAAGCGTCGCAATCTGATTGAGCGGCAAGTTCTCGGTGTTCTCGGTGTCGGGGGGCAAGCCGTGGTCGGAGCTGCGGAATGGAAGCTCGTGGAGGCGGATTCCAGAGTCGTCATCTTCGAGGGACATGGTGGAGCGGAGGTAGCGGAGGTTGAGAGGGGTGGTGGCAAGAGTGATGGAGAAGGGGGTTTGGCGGCAGATGCGGCGAGCGAGGGCGAGGAAGGGGATGAGATGGCCATGGGCCATGAAAGGTAGCATCACTATGTGAGCATGAGATTGAGATTTTGAATCATCCATGGAGTCTGGTTGGATTGGAGAAGATGTGAGAGACTGCCGAGTGCACGACTCTTGTTTTGTATTATGTTGTTGTGCTTAGACTGCAAAAGTCCAATGGCTGTCATCCACTTGAACCCCCAACTAGGGCCAACCACTCTGTCCTTACTTTCCCCTTTCATTAAATTGCGTCGGACGTGTTATTTGTGAATGAATTGTGGCAAAACAGGCGATTTGCGTAGCCCTTGTGTCTATTTTATCTTTCTTCTGGAGTCAGCAGTTGCAGTGCTCTTCGGAGTGCGCACCCGCATGATTATCCGTTCGCATGTTAGTATTTAGGTTAAAATAAATCCAAGCTACATGCATAAATATTTTTGAAAATAAAATAGAAAAGGCATCGAAAGAGCAAATCCCCGAATCTATTTAATCCCTGGTTCGTAGGAGTAAAATATTTTTCCATATACTTTACTTAGGTGTCTAATCGACCTACAAAAAAAAATGATTAGTGATGACTCCAAATGAAAATCTTTTGCATGTTAATTGTTTGAACCATAAGTTGCGAATTGATATGAGTTTGGGAGAGCTCGAGCTAGGTTTTAACTAAGTAATCCATTAGTAAAATCCTAGGCGGTGTTATGATACACGTGTGAGTTGTGTTAAAAAAGTCCCACATCGGAGAATTGATATAGGGTTGAGCAGTTAATATATCTTAGTTGGCTAATAACTCATTGGTTTAAGCTTTTGAGTGAAGGTAGGTCCAATTAGATATGTTGACTGGTTTGGACTTGGCTCCCTCTTTGCGATCTCCCCAGGTGAAGGTATCGAGCTTCTACTGCGTGATCCTAATAAATGTCTCGAGTTTGAGACCGAAGCGAAAACGATATTTCTAATTAATGTGGAAGTCACGTGGGTTAAAGAAGGTCCGAATTTGAATATTAGTGGATATCTGTAACTGTGCAATTGGGGCTGGAAAACACTGAAAGTATTTGAGTGACTCGAGTATGATTTGTAATGTCCGTGTATCGCTTGTTCCATAGTGGAATTCGTTGCTGCTCTTTCCGTGGACGTAGGTCTCTACGATCGAACCCCGTAAATCTGGTGTCCTCTTTATTTACTTGTTCTATCTACTTTATTATTCGATTGCTTGCTTCCGCACAACAAATGGTATAAGAGCCGATGGTTGATTGGTGGTCCCCCAATCTGTTCGGTGTTTGGTGAATATCTCAAGAAAGAAATCTGGTGACCAATGCGATTTCGGGCGGTGGGCATTGTGGTGTAGCAACGGAGCCCGATGGTAGCCTTCATGATTCGGTCCGAAGAAAGAGACTAGGGATGAAGGTGGGAGTCGGAGATTCAAATAAGATAAAGTTGATGTAGAAGAATACCTGAATTAAGGGGGAGAAAACCTAATACTGGAGCTCACACGTGAGGGGGAGATTGTTAGTTAACCTGAGAGAGTTGTGTTAAAAAAGTCCCACATCGAAGAATTAATGTGGGGTTGAGCAGTTAATATATCTTAGTTGGCCCATAACTCATTGACTTAAGCTTTTGAGTAAAGGTGGGTTCAACTATATATGTTGACGGGCTCCGACTTGGCTTCCTCCATGCATGAGTCAAGCCGTGCCTTATTTAGTGGGATAATTATGATATTTCTGTTAATTATCCCTATCAAACAAATAATTATGATATTTCTGTTACTTATCCCTATCAAACGAAGTTTATAAATAGGTTGATGTATTCTTCATTAATATATAC
This sequence comes from Lenwebbia sp. NSW1173648, assembly GCA_029784005.1. Lineage (NCBI taxonomy): Eukaryota > Viridiplantae > Streptophyta > Magnoliopsida > Myrtales > Myrtaceae > Lenwebbia > Lenwebbia sp. NSW1173648. Next base: position 44,160,513 of record JARCGZ010000001.1, read on the forward strand.
ATTGAAATATATAAATTTCACAATTCTCTCTTCCGCTTAATTATTCTTAATAAAGCAGTGCAACCCTTGTGGTGCAGCACCCCATAGGAAAATAAATCCATCCCGCCACCCTTGTGGTGCATTCACCGGTCATGTTACCACATGGCAACGCGTCACCAAGTCGAGCTTTTATTTTCCAATGAGGTATTTTTGACGCTGACTTTCACTCAATAAAGCCTGTCTTAGTACTTGCTCTAGCCACACTAGCTGTATCGACCACCAAGTTCAAATTACTGTTCTGGCAGCAAAGTCAACTGTAATGGATGCATGCTGTTGGCATTCGATTCTTGACTTTTCATGTATCGACCACCAAGTTCAAATTACTGTTCTGGCAGCAAAGTCAACTGTAATGGATGCATGCTGTTGGCATTCGATTCTTGACTTTTCATTTCTCGTTTTGAGAAGCTGACATCACCACCAAACTCGTCGCCATCAGACAAGCAACAAAATCTCATCCTCAACAGAAGCTTGGAATCACATAAGCCACCACGCGTTGCCCTGCCTCGGGTCTGTTGAGTGCTAATTTATTGAAGAAACAAGTTTTCGTGGCATTGATTTCACGTGATTTCAAACTCACCTACCACCAAGTTCAAATTACTGTTCTGGCAGCAAAGTCAACTGTAATGGATGCATGCTGTTGGCATTCGATTCTTGACTTTTCATTTCTCGTTTTGAGAAGCTGACATCACCACCAAACTCGTCGCCATCAGACAAGCAACAAAATCTCATCCTCAACAGAAGCTTGGAATCACATAAGCCACCACGCGTTGCCCTGCCTCGGGTCTGTTGAGTGCTAATTTATTGAAGAAACAAGTTTTCGTGGCATTGATTTCACGTGATTTCAAACTCACCTACCACCAAGTTCAAATTACTGTTCTGGCAGCAAAGTCAACTGTAATGGATGCATGCTGTTGGCATTCGATTCTTGACTTTTCACTTCTCGTTTTGAGAAGCTGACATCACCACCAAACTCGTCGCCATCAGACAAGCAACAAAATCTCATCCTCAACAGAAGCTTGGAATCACATAAGCCACCACGCGCTGCCCTGCCTCGGGTCTGTTGAGTGCTAATTTATTGAAGAAACAAGTTTTCGTGGCATTGATTTCACGTGATTTCAAACTCACCTACCACCAAGTTCAAATTACTGTTCTGGCAGCAAAGTCAACTGTAATGGATGCATGCTGTTGGCATTCGATTCTTGACTTTTCACTTCTCGTTTTGAGAAGCTGACATCACCACCAAACTCGTCGCCATTAGACAAGCAACAAAATCTCATCCTCAACAAAGCTTGGAATCACATAAGCCACCACGCGCTGCCCTGCCTCGGGTTTGTTGAGTGCTAATTTATTGAAGAAACAAGTTTTCGTGGCATTGATTTCACGTGATTTCAAACTCACCTTGAGTTTGAGGGGAATGTTATAGATAATTAGGGATTTCTCTAGGATGCACGTATATTGCACGTTTATCTTTCTTTGATTGTGCATATCTTGATTGAAATATTATGTTAGAATAGTTATCTAATAAAGGTTACAAATAGGTTGATGTATTCTTTATTAATATATACATAGAACTATATACAAATTCCACAATTCTCTCTTCCGCTTATTATTCCTAACTAATTAGTACGCAGAGGAGTGGAAAAGTATCGCGATTTGATTGAGCGGCAAGTTCTCGATGTTCTCGTTGTTGGGAGGCAAGCGGTGGTCGGAGCTGCGGAATGGGAGCTCATATAGATGGATTCCATCGTCGGGGACATGATGGAGTAGAGGTACCGGAGATTGAGAGTGGTGGCAAGAGTGATGGAGAAGGGGTTTTGGCGGCGGATGTGGTGGGCGAGGGCGAGGAAGGGGATGAGATGGCCATGGGCCATGAAAGGTAGCATCACTAGGTGACCATGAGATTGAGATTTTGAATCATCCATTGAGTCTGGTTGGTTCCAAGAAAACCTCAACTCAAATATGTTGGTTGTTTTATTCTGAAAAAAGTACAAAGATTGAGCGGTTCATCATTGGAGAAGATGTGGGAGACTGCCGAGTGCACGCCTCTTGTCCACTTGAGCCACGCAACTATCCCAAACTTTCTGTCCCCACTTTTTCCTTTTTTTCAGTGTACAAAATCTCGTGAAACATTGCGTCGGACCCGTTATTAGTGAATGAATTGTGGCTATTCTATCTTTGTTTTGGAGTCAGCAGTTGTGGTGCTCTTCTGCTTATTCTTTCCCATTCGGCGGTTGCGGTAAACAAGAAGCTGCTGCTCGAAATACTCATTCTACCTAACAGTCTCACATGATTTTGGAGTAGATGGAGCTATGAAAGAGCTGACATTTGAAGATAGTTGGGAATAATACAGAAAAATGAATTGGAGAATTTTCATTATATTTCGATGTGTATATTAATAAAGAATACATCTGCCTATTTATAGAATTTATTAGATAATTATTCTACGATAATATATCAATCAAGATATGCACAATCAAATGGAGATATATGTATCGAAAAAAAAATGGAGATATACGTGCAATATATGTGCAATCTTGAGAAATACGGATAATCAACAAAAATATCATAATTATCTCTAACATAGCAAAATATCTTATAAAAAGAGCTAAATATCTCTAACATCCCCTCAAACTCAAGATGCATAGAAGTCAACTTGAGTTTATATACAAGTCTGAACAGTGTCCAGTGGCGCGAAAGGTTGAGAATTGGAGGGGCGCAGCAAGCAGCCGATGTGGTTGGCCTGCGAAATAGTAACTAAGCGACGTGGCCTATACGACTGGAGTTGCAGGATCAAGCGGCCTATACGATTGGCTTGGGAAAATAGTTACTAAGCGATGCGTCTATGCAGCTGGCATTGAAAGAAAAGCGGCCTATACGATTGGCTTGGGAAAATAGTTACTAAGCGATGCGTCTATGCAGCTGGCATTGAAAGAAAAGTGACCTCCTTGAAAAAAGGCTTGATTGGGCGACGCGGCCGGTGAGTTTGGTGCCAAAACACGACCATCGTGGAATGGACTCTATTAAGTGCTTCCTCAGAGACTTGTGCTCACGGATTGAAACTTGTTGAGCAGCAGTGATGGATTTATTTGGGTGTGTACTAGGGTGCTCAGGATGCACATGGTTGCCTCAAGAAAGGAGGCTCTAATATCAAGTTTAAAATAATGCGGAAAAATGGATTGGGGAATTTTCTTTATACTTCGAGATGCATATTAATAAAGAATACATCAGCATATTTATAAATTATAACATCAGTTAGCTATTCTAAGTTTATATCTCAATCAAGATATGCACAATCATAGGGAGATATACGTGCAATCTTGAGATATATGGATACTAAAAAAAAATCATAATTATCTCTAATATAACAAAACAGCCTATAAAAAGCACTAAATATCTCTAACAAAGGTAAATTGTTGGAAGCACTAAATGCTAAGGTAAGATTGTCTTTGTCTGATGGTAAGTGTTGAATTACACATTAGGCTGTAGTTTTAAGTGTGGATAACAACACGAAAGTGTACTTGATAATAGCTTGTTAAATTAGCATGACCGGTTCCGTAACTAATGCGACATCATGGATGTAATTAGTAGACTATAGCAATATATTCGGCAACATTCGAAATGCCATGAAAGGCTTTTCATTTTATTCACTCAACTGACACCACTACTTCGCTAAAATATTTAAGTGGATTGTGGACATATTTTAATCACTTAAGTTAGTTTTGCTAAGCTTCTTAATCTCAATAAGGGTCTAATGATTTAATTTTCAACACTTAATTACTTAATTCAAAATGACCTTAGACGAATTACAAAGTCATTTAAAAAATTCACGTGTTAGATTTTTAGTGAGTGACGAATACAGTCCATCTTGTCTGAAATACCCATACATCACTTGGTACTTGTTAGATGAAGATGCCATTTACTATGTTAACACCGTAACATTCTCCCTTCTGCAAAGTCTGAGATTTGGATCAGAATACGCGTGAGAATTTGATCCGAAGGCAAATCACAGGTCTTGAAAATATATGAATTCAAGAATTCCATCCTCTAGTAATTTTTTCCATCCTTGTCCTGAGATCCTCTAGGATCCTCTTTTCTATAATGACGTGCGGTCACCGTGCACATGTCACTCGATAAATACTACTCGTGTAAAAGAGTACGTGTTTATTGGAAAAAATCCTAAACACATAAAAAGGAGAAGAAAATATTTATCTACTGCAATGAACATACAAAGGAAAGGAAACAGGCACATTCAAACATTTATAGTTTGGGACGAATTATTCTCCGAGATAGATCATAGAAAACATAAGATGGGGGCAAACTTAGTCATAAATTGTCTGAAACAACAAACACGTTCAGAACTTAGAAGAGGAGGGAATTTGAAAATTTGATCTCACTTGCTCGGCCTAGAATTCAATTTCGATAATAGTGATGATAAACATCAACTTACGCCAACTAGTTTAACATAATCACAACAAATGCTAAATGAGGAGCTTTATTTTAACTATAATATGCCTCCTCACACCTCCCGTGCTCAGCCGCGGGGCTTCCCATGGCCCGATTTTTTGTAGCCATCCATTCCAGAGGAGTTGGGCCGTACTTGTAGTTGCCGAAAGTGGGTCCAGCTTGTCCGAACGCCAAGGGCCGAAGCTGCCTGTGAGGAGGAGTTGGGCCGGACTTGTAGTTGCCGAAAGGAAGCTGGCGAGCCAAAGCCGATGGTGTTGCGGCAACACCTGCCGCATCGACCACAAAGAGTAGGAATATGGCGAGGTTTCTGTTAGTAGCCATTGGGTCGTGAATAATGTAGGGATGCTGGTGGTACAACAAGGAGGATTCTGAGAATTGTTTATGAGGCGAGCAAGGGTTGGCCGACCCTCGCTCAGTGCCACCCTTTCTGTGTCTGATTTTTAATCTTTCCCTTGTTTAATTCTCCGTCCTTCTTTGATATGTCGTCAAGCCACATAAAATTGTCACCCAGACTTTCCATTCAAGGAAAGTTCATTGAGTTGATGGAATTCTGTAGGTGCATTTTGTGTGTGCAAGTTTTAGGACTCAAATGAATAAAGTAAAAGTTTTAGGACTCGAGTGCACGTTCTTGGGCACATGTGGTAATTGTCCCAATACTGGGATATCATCAAATGAGAGAAAAGTATCAAAAAAGTCATCATCCTATTGTATCGGTACCCATTCAGTCTTAAACGTTTCAATTGAACTAATTTAGTCATAAATCGTTTTGCATTGATACTAATTCAGTCAATTTGGCTAATTTAAGCTGAAAACCGCTAGTGTAGACACTGGACACCCTATGTTGCATCGCCGGCGTTGACGTGAACATTTTTAATTTTTTTTTTCTTTACTTTTTTTTTCTTCGCCTTTTCTTTTTGCCAGTGGCCGGCGAGGATTGGCCATTGCTTATGGCTGGTGGCCGGCCACCAAAAAAAAGAAAAGGAAAAAGGAAAAAATACTAAAAATTATTAAAAATGTTCGCGTCAGCACTGGTGGTGCCGCGTAAGACGGTCGGCGTTCACGTCAGCGGTTTTCGTCCTAAATTGGCCAGATGGATTGCATTGGTACCGATGCAACCAGGTTTAGGAGTAAATTGGTCAAATTCAAAGATTTATGACTGAATTGCTATCAATGCAATAGATTTAGAACTTTTTTACTACTTTTCCCCGTCAAGTGACAATAATCACCGTCTTGGGTCATTTGATCACTCGAATTTGTCTCGCATTTTTCCGGCTAAGTGTTTTTGGGGTTCAGAATATGTCTACTAAAGTCGGGGTCTTCGTCATAAAAAAGAGAGATTAACTTATATTAAATATGATTTGAATTCTAAAGAATACGGATCTTCATCAGTGCCCTTAAATTATCTTTAAGGGCATCGATGAAAATTTTATTGTTTAGTGATTTAAGTTTTGGGTATTTTTTTTTATATATGCGACAAAATTTTAGGGAAAATAATGCCATAAGTGCCATGATTTTCATACGACGCTCACTTCAATGCCAATTTTTTTTTCTTTGTATGATCATGTGAGTGCCAAACAATTGATCACTTAAATAGATTCCGACGATTCATCTTATGTGGATTTTTGCAATGATTTTTTTTTTTTTTACGATCATGTGAGTGCCAATCAATTGATCACTTAAATACCTCTCTTCTCCTTCTTCTTCTTCTTCTTTTGTCCTTCTTCATCTTCGAAAACTCGTACACAATTAGATTGCAAAATACGAGAGGAAGGAGATGGAAGAGAACCTCCACTCTTGGGAGATGTGTGGTGTTCATCTTCACAGAGATATGCCAGCAAGTTCGCTTGAGAGGGGCATGAGTTGCTTCTGCATTGTGCCCAATTCCTCAATTTGGAGGTTAGGGTTAAGATTTGAAGAGCACAGTTAATTTTGACCCAATTCATTAATTTGGGGCAAATAAGTGGGCCAAAGGACGTCGCCTAGTATTAATTTTGTCAACTTCACTTTGTCGGCAAGCCACGTGAGACGTTTATATTAAAATTTTATCACATCAGATTTTTCGGCCACGATAATGGTTGATTGCATTGCGATCGACTTTTTTTATTTTTATTTTTACCAAAGTGACACTCAAATGATGACAAGAAAAGTTGTGGCACTTGAATTGTCCCCATACGAAATTCATGGCATATGTGCTTACCAATTCTTGCATTTGACGTAATATCCAATATCGTCGGTTTAGTTTTTGACATATTGTGCGGTTTCATAACCATATTTTCATGCGGATATAGTACACACGTAATACTTCAAGACGGAACTATTAAGTATAGAGGTTGCATTGTCACCTTTGGAATCTATCCGAGTCGATCAACATGTGCTAAGTGACTCGATTTTCTGAGTGATGATTGACTCAAGAGGAAGAGGATGAATCCTTTGTGGAGTCACCTAAAATGGTCCTCATGAATTCATCCATGGCCTTGACACTAGACCCCTTGTCATCGTCACTGCCTTTTGTCACAGCTTCTCTCATTTGCCGCATCGCTGCATTGGCCCTCTTCCTCATCTCCCCTCCTTTTCCCTCATTTTCCATCACCAATTCGATCACCCGCCTCACTACCTCGGCGTCGATCCGGCTCTCCAACCCTCGCGTAAGCTCCACGCACACCCCCATCTCCTCGACCATCATCTTGGCGTTGTATGGCTGATCGGCCCCCATGGGCCACCCCATGATCGGCACCCCCTGGCTCAGGCTCTCCGTGATTGAGTTCCACCCGCAGTGGCTCAGGAATGCCCCCGTTGAGCAGTGCGAGAGGATCTCCAATTGTGGCGCCCAATTCTGCACCAGCAAACCTTGCTTGCTCCCGGTCATTCGGTCCTCGAACCTTGGCGGCAACCACTCGGGTCGGAACTCGCCTTTAATGTCGAAACCGAGTGGCGGCCTAATGACCCAAATGAAAGGCTTGCCACTTGATTCCAGTCCAATGGCTAATTGCATCATCTGGCAAGGACTTATGGTGTTTTGTGAACCAAAGGAAATGTACAAAACAGAGTTTGGACCATGTGAATTGAGGAATTCTAGGCATTTCTCTAGGGACACTCCTAGAGCTTTTCCCGTGTGGTTTTGGAGGGATTTTAATCTGGAATTGGGAGAGATCGGTGAGGATTTTTGAAGCATGTGAGAAGGGACTAGTGGACCAATGGCCCAAACAGGGAGCTTCAAGTACTTCCTGAAGAGATCAAACCCAAGAGGCTCAATTTCCTCAACTGAGTTGAACAACCAACCATCTGAGGCCAATTTAGTCATAAACCTGTCAATTGTACCAATATAGTCCTAAACTGTTTGATGATATACCAATTTAGTCCAAAACCTTTTGACAACTTGCTAATTTAGTAAATCTAGACAAATTTGGCTAGAAATTGCTAACGTAAAAGCCAGCGTTAATGTGGACAAATTTTACATTTTTAAATTTATTTTTCCTTTTTGTTTCTTTTCTTTCCCTTTAGCCTGTGGCCGATGCTTGGCCATGGGCGGCCACAGGCGAGGGCCGCCCTCGCCAAATCTGGCAAGGGCTCGACCCTTGCAGCCTTGGAGAGGGCGGCCCTTGCCGTGAGGGTTGCCTTTGTCGAATTTGGCAAGGGCTGCCCTCACTTGTGGCCGAGGACTGGCCATTGGCCAAAGGAAAAGGAAAAAAAAACTTTTAAACAAAGGCAGAATTCGTCCATGTTAGCGTCGACCATGCCACGTAGGATGGCTGGCGGCCGGGCTGCATCCACTTTAGCGATTCTCGTCCAAAATTAGCTGCAATGACTAAATTGGCAAGTCGTCAAAAGGTTTAGAACTAAATTGGCAAATCATCAAAAGGTTTAGAATTAAATTGGCACAATTGAAATGTTTAGAATTGAATTGACCGCCATACAATATGTTTAGGACTTTTTGGACAATTTGTTAGTTTGGTAACCGGTGGCATAATGTTCAAACTTCAAAGTTTGATTGGACATGATGCCAGGTGTATATGACATGTGGTGTCTTATAATTGGCTTTAGTTTTCGCCCGCGAACACCGAGAGAGAGAGAGAGAGAGAGAGAGAGAGAGAGAGAGAGAGAGAGAGACACATTGGACTACTGTAATATCATTTGATTATTCATAAGCTGGTATAGGTATAGTGAGCAAGAACTCTTGTATTATTCATACGAAGCACACAGAAATTAAACACATAATAAAAAAGCATACTGTGAGATGCATATTGTCAAATTGTTGGGCCAGTACTTTCTCTCCAACCACACGCGCACCCGCTTAATACAATGTGATCAGCAAGGGGCCGGATGAGGGAGCTTGCACTTCTTGGGGAGCTGCAGCGCCAGTTTCTGGTCGATCTTGAGCTCGGGCAAGAGTGGCGAGTTCTTGTACTGGCAGAGACACTTCAAGTCGGCGTGCTTGAGTGCATCGCAGCACACGGCCGTGGGGGGTGGTGGGTTCGGTAGCGTCACAGCCGGCCTGCAACCCACCAAACCCGAAATGGGCGCGCTGCATAGGGTTTGCGCATCGGTGCGACAAGCAATCACGGCCATCAATCCCAACAGAAGCACCACCTTCTTATCGGTTGCCTCCATTTTCTTTTGTCCAAGTGATGTCGGACACACTCGAATGATTCTAGAGAGTCTCTCCAATTTGAGGGTTATGCTTAGTTGTTAGCCACAAGAGAGAGTGATGGTTCATGTGCTTTATATAGAGAATTAGTAGGGATTGACCTTTGTAAGAGAAGTAAATCATTTTCGATGATTTTTTGGCTCACAAAATGGGTTTTGCCGAAAGGGATTGTTTTGCTTTGTCCGTACGTTGTTCGTCTATTTTGTGATGGCATACAGACTTGATATAAGGAGAACGGCTGTGTTTGTTTTTTCTTGAATTCTTGATCATTGATCGAGCCGTCTCGCGATGGAAGAGATTCCATTGTAATCCTCTTCCTTAGCTATCATGAGAGATTTAGGCATGGTAATCATCGCGATTAGACTTAGAAGAACCTAGGTTTAGTTTTAGGATATAAGTATATCCATTAAATTAAGTATTTAATTTTCTAGATTCTAGTTGCGAAAATTGCAAGGACACCGTCATGTTTTGCTCAAAATATTTGTAAGGGAAAATGACACAAATGACCCCTAAACTTTGACTCAATGTGCAATGTGGTCCCCGAACTTTTGGAACATGTTCAACTAAGTCCCCGAACAATTAAGAAAACGGTCAATGTCGTCCCTGAACTTGAATTAATGAAAGGATTACATAGAACATCTTCCTATAGTTCATGGACTAAGTTGAACACGTTCTAAAAGTTCAGGGACCATATTAGTCAAATTAAAAATTCAGGGACCACATTAGACATTGGGCTAAAGTTCAGGAACCATATTGATCAAATTAAAAGTTCAAGGACCATATTGCACATTGAGTCAAAATTTATGGACCATTTGTGTCATTATCCATATTTGTAAAGACGTCCCTCTAGCTGGTTTCAAAAGAGTTATTTTTTTTTCTCTATCATTGATTGAAGGGCCACTTATCACTCTTTAGATTGATGAATTAAAGATATCGCCATCATCCTCATTTGCGATCAGTTACGTTTACACGCAGATGATGTCTATATTGGTAACTCATTAATCAAATGCCTTAATGTTGACACCCAAATTTAGACTATTCCACATAATCATTTATTGCACAAGAAATTAAGGATTGTCGTGACCTTCCCTCGGGCGAACTGCCCTAAGTGTTCGGTTAATAGATTACTAAGCCTAAACTTAGCTCGAGCTCACCTAAGCCATTACCATTTCACAACTTAGGTTCAGGTTATTAACATGCAAATCAATTTCATTTCGGAGTCGCCACTAATTGATTTTTGGTGGGTCAATTAGAAACCCAAGTAAAGCGTGGGAGAATTGTTGGGGGCTAACGATACAACCTAGAGGGGGGTAAATAGATTGTTTGAGAAATATGAAAAACATTTGCGGAAGATAACAAGTTCAACTTCAAACATCGGGTCAAACAAGATGTTGAAATCAGGTCAAACAAATGTTTGAAATATCATGAGTTCATTGTATGCTGAAGTGTATAAAAATCATGAGAAATAAGAGCACACAATAATATATAGTGGTTCGGCTTTATCCTCTAAGCCTACATCCACTCTCAAGACTAACAACCACAAGTCGGGCTGGATTACACTAGTAATTTGCTCAACAAGTTACAATTGGCAGCACTGATCCTATCACATGATAGATCACACTATCAAGACTCAGGTGCTGCTCTTACTCTTGTACACTTGATTACTACAGTGAAGATCTTTCGATAGAACAAAGAAACATCAACAAGAAAAGCAGCTCAGATCAAATATTTGAATTCTACATTGTGCTCTCTAACATTTTGGCCTAGTGGTCTTCCTTAACTAGACAATTTCAATGCCCAATATTATGTTCATCTCAGATATTGGTAGCGATCCCTAAACATTGTCAAAGTACTCCAAATAGTTTCAGAGCACTCCTCATCTGATGCTGCTTATCACCTCATATGCATATAAGATTGTGCATATATCACTTGGTAATACTCAACCAATATACTCATTAGTAGCCTTTGATTGTTTTGTTATTATCAACACAATATAAGGGATTTTCCAACAATCACCACATTGGTGATGTTCCAAACAAGAATTACTGTACTTTTACAAACCAGAGATTAAATGGATTCGAAGACTTGATTACACTAGATTTCTCTAATGCCCTTTCAGTACCTTTTCTCTTTTAATTTCAATTTTTTTTTCAAGTAGCTTGAATTTATTTTAATCTGGCCACTAACATGTGAAGTGTTCATGTGGGCGTGCTATCAATAAAGTAACAACCAAATAATTAATAGCATGTAACAAATTGCAAACAGAAATTGAACAAAACAAACCAAAATAGTTTTGGGTTGTGTTATTATCTTAACAATGAAGACTAGCTATGTATGTAGGGATGAAATTTTATTATTTTTTGGGATTTTTTCTTTTTAATGAAAACTAAAACTATGGGCAATGCAATGCAAATTTATCTAAATGCAATGATATGAAGACGTTATCTAATTCTGACATACATGAAAAGGCATGACCTGAATCTAATTACATGCGAAATAAAATTATTCTAGCTGTAACATCCTCCTTCGACACACAGAGGCAGAGTTGTAGCGTCCCAGGCTCGCTACCGTACTAATTAACGCGCTCTGCTTTAATATGATATTACATATAGTATACTTGACGCATGCGGAAGACTAAAAGGAAAACATGCCATCATATAAGTGCATACAAGAAAATGTAGACATGACGCCTAAAGGGTATGGCCTCAATAGGTTCACTAATCTGTTACAAGAATTCAATAAGATCATTCAGCAAATTGGCTATATATATATATAATAACCAGTTTCTTACAATTTCCATTTCAAAAGAAAACGACATCCACTGGGAAACAACATCAAAAAGTAATTGGCTCTCATCTCATGATCCACCATCGGCGTACTCCATCAATGCCATCCCATCACCACCTCACGGCCAACATAAAAAAGTAACTGCCGTGGAACACCAACTCCAAAAGTCTACTTGTACATCTGCTCCTCATCCACATCCTCTACTCTGAATTGCTATCGCTGCTATCACTACCCCTATCACTACCTGAAGGAGGATAATGGAGTGGTCCTATCAACTGTCATGATAACCACACATAAACCGCCACGAAGCGAGTATGGATGAGCTCCATGGGTGATCCTATGTCTACCAGGAACACGGCGATGCGCTTGAAGAAACGCACCGTTGGGAAGTTAGGAATGGTACACTCCTCTCATGTGATCGAGTAACTCGGGGGAGTACCATAACGGGTGAAAGGTGCCATAAGAGGAATCGGTATAGCTAAAGATCTGAAAATGGTTAATCCAACAAGTGTGAGCATATAACTCAAAAAGAAAAATATCTAAACAAACAACTAAATTATCTAATAAATCGCTCGATTAGGTAATGTCAAACATATATTACTCGGCAAGTAAATAACCTTTCAATGCAGCTCATAACCGAATATCCATATGGCATGAGTTCATAGTTCTCGTTCAAGCAACATCAAACCAAAAGATTCAACAGACATCTTAGGTAACCTAAGGTCTCGGGATCTGGACGCCCTAACAAAACAATAGGGCACCTACTTGAGCGATAAGTCCCTCATACACCTCATGACCGAACAACATTAGGGCCTCGGTTCCACATTTCGTGACATAGAGCCCATCACTGAGGTGATTTGTTCCCAAATGCGTTCTACTCATAGTTAAACAACAACAAAGAAATCAAGAGAACTAGCCCGCCATTCATGAACTTCACCCACTAACCTTCACAGTTCACGGCTGAGACACCCTCTACACAGTGCACATCAATTCACGTCAAACCAAGGAAAACCCCAACGACCCAAGCATTCCATAGTTACCCAAGACCTAGGGATGCTAGATCAAGCAACGGATTGGACATGCAAAAGCGTTTTCCCCTCCATGCACGCCAAAGGCTCAATCGGCATACCCATTTCCAAGGTTGACCATTCACGCTAAATCAAACGACCACCGGAAATCTAGTGGTAAGGTTAGATGTCCACTTGCCTTATGATTATGCTTGAAGAAAACGGAGCTCGATTTGCCATTGGAATGAGCTCGGACAGATCCTCTCCTCGAGCGTCGCGGGTTCCATCGAGAACGACAAGCAACGACAGGCGAGCTGCGGTTGGGCAGAGCGACGGCAAAGATGGACGGTGGTCGGGACTATCATCGTCGGTGCCGAGCTGCTGGTACGTCGGTGCTCACACGAGCGAATGGGGTGTGGGCGAGAGGGAGAGCTCGCGGGTGATGGGGAGAAAATGAGAGGAGAGAGAGTGAGTGGGGTTTATATAGGTGGGAGAGGGCAAGGTCGGTTAGTGGGGTTCCATGGGCGAGTTTCGCGCTCCAATCGTGAACCAATTTTGCTCCGGACTGATTTAACTTTCACCAATACACTTAATTATTCACAAACAGTTCGTCTAATAATACCGTGCCCGACTAATTTAAGTCCAATGGTCCACCATCCAAGTAATTACATCCTCCAAAATAACATTCCTTGATAAGGTAATTCAAAACCCGACATTGACCTTGACTAATTCGCTCATAAATCACTCAGGCGGAACTCAGGTTGTTACACTAGCGTTGCATGCAATTCCAATTAAGTGAACCTAAACATGCAATTTCTAAATGACATGGGAAAATCTGACATGGAATGCATGATGACTTGACAATGACGTGCACAATAGCATGGCAATGACATAGCAACCATGGTGACGTGGCAAGAGTGATGACGTGGCAACAATAATGACGTGTCAACAATGACATGGCAAGATGCAATTAATCTATATGATATGCTCATGATATTTTTTATTTTCTTTGGAAATTCGAAATTAAATAAATGAAAATGAATTATCTAAAGTAAGATAATGTCCAATTCATGTTTGCAAACAATCCGCATTAAATCCTATTTTATTTGGAAACCTTATCTTGACTTATAAATAAGCATGCAATCCTATCCAAGGATTCTATTTTAATCTAGATATGCATTGCTATCTAAAGTCTTTCCTAACCTAACATGCAATTTTATCTAATACTTATCCCTAATTTAACATGCATTGTCCTAGAATGTTTCATAATCTGACATGCAATCCTTTTCTGGTATTTTTGGAATAGGAAATATATCCAAATTAGAGATAAGAACATATTCACCCACCTCATAATATCCATTCAAATTTGCATTATTATAACCTTAAAAAATCAAACTAATTAAAAAAATGATCCGAAGTCTTGCGGATGAAAATAGTAGTTATAATGATTTTTTTATCAATCAAATCCTAATTGGATAATGCCTAACATATCTTAAAAGAAATCTAAATTAGATGACAATTAGATCAAAATAGGCAATTAATCTAAAAATCGAATCGGATAATGATTCCCACCTAATTGGACGATCCCTCTCCTAATTCAAACCAACACTGGATGGCCCGTGGACGGTGGATTGCACGGTGGCCGGTGGTGCGGGGATACTCGACAACGGTGCTCCAGCAAGGACGAGTGACAGAGCAAGGTCACTGCTGGGAGGTTGTGCCAATGTAGCCCTCCGCAAGGCCGGATGTCGCGCTAGTGCAAGGCTAGGCGTGGGGCTCGGCACAGATTCGGGTTAGACCGGTGCAGGGCTTGGTACCGTTCGTCTCGTCGGTGCAGGGCTTGGATCACGGCCGGACGTTGCACTCGTACAGTGCTCGGCAAGGCTGGACGTCGCGCGGTGCAGGGCTAGGCGCAGGGCTCGGCATAGGATCGAGTCACGGCTGGACGTCACGCCGGTACAGGGCTTGACCGCGGATTAGGTCACGACCGGGGAGGGGCTCGCCGAGACCTCTCTGTGTCTATTCTTCTCTTGGTTTTTCTAAATTTTCTGATTCTGAATTGCCGACCCCCAATTTGTGAGGCATAAATGTCTTTATATAGTGAAAACTCTAGGTTTAACCTTAATTTAGCGGGCTTAATCTTTGGCCTTTCGAGACAATAGGCTTAATTCCAAGGCCTTTTACTAATTCCAGTTCTTATGGGCTAAAATTAGTGCAATTAAAACATATCAAGCCATTTGCCTCTCTTGCAAATTTCGGCCACTAAATCCTCATAGCCTGGCCGAATTCGATGTAATGCAGGCCTACTCCGCATGATTGATTCAAGTTTATTCACCATCGCCGGTCCGGTTAAAATGCAATGAATGAGCTACCTATATGAATGATGCTAAAAACTATATGCAAATCGATACATTGATATCTAATATTTTTCATTTAGAGGCCGGGGTCGGTCCCTAGTTTTCAATGCAATTAATTCTTAAATGAATTACCCAAAATTTAGGTGTCGACAGTTGCCCCTCTCTAGAACGTAAGCTCGTAGAGGTTGCATTCAAGGATAATGATACCTAAATTTTGACCATGCAAATGTAATGAATGTTATTTCTATTGGGAATGTAAGTCCCAATTTCAAATGCAATGACTGTTATTTGTATTGGGAATGTGAGTCCCATTTTCAAATGCAATATGAAATTATGCATGCAAATGCTGATGCAAATGATAAATAACATACCTGAAGCTACCTACCTTATGCAAAAGGGTAAAGTGAACTTGAGGTACAGATCGCCTGTTTAGTATCCGAATTTCACTTCGAACGCATGACAGTGCATAACAACTTTTAAGAGGGATTGGTTTGTTTATTAGTATCTTAATTTTACTTCAGATGCACGACAGTATATCTTGAAAAGGGTGCCTGTTTAGTATCCGAATTTTACTTCGGACGCACGACGAGGTAATGATTATGAGGAAAGTTGCTTGTTTAGTATCCGAATTTTATTTCGAGCGCACGACAAGGCAACAAAAGGCCATTTGTTTAGGACGTATGACATGTTAATAAGAAATTGCCTGTTTTGTTTCCGACTTTTCTCGGATGCATGACAGGTTAATAAGAAATGCATGTTTAGTACCCGACCTTTCTCAGACGCAGCACAGGCCGACGGTTTGCCTGTTTAGTATCCGACTTTTCTTGGACGCACCGCAGGGCGATGGTTTGCCTATTTAGTATTCGACTTTTCTTGGATGCATCACAGGGCAATGGTTTGCGTATTTAGTACCCGACCTTTCTCGTACGTTGGACAGGGCGACAATAGGTTGCCTGTTTAGTATCCGATCTTTCTTGGACGCATGACAGGGCGATGGTTTACGTATTTAGTACCCGACCTTTCTCGTACATTGGACAGGGTGACAACAGGTTGCCTGTTTAGTATCCGATCTTTCTTGGACGCATGACAGGGCGATAATAACTTCTCGGCGAGAATACTTGGACGATCATAAGTACTCAAAGAGTAAGAATACTTGGACTATACAAGTACTCAAAAGGGGTAGAATACCTGGAATAAGTTAGGGTAAAGATGCACTTACCGGCCAATATCTCTGGTCTTCGAGGGCATGTCTCCTGTCAGACATAATCATCGGAAGCATGTAATATGCATTCATAGACAATCATGAACGCACCTGATTTCACATGTCGAACATTTATCTATTCAAATGAGGTTCATGCATAACAATTTTGTCAAGTCTGCGTTACTGAATTTTCACTATGCAAAATTATAACAAGTCAATCTATACTCACAATGTGGATATCTTGAACATGTCAAAGGAGAGACTTGTTTGGCAAGGCTGCCGTGCCCTCCCTGACCCTTGCCTGTGGCTAGTCGCCGGCCACAGGCCAAAGGGCAAAGAGAAGAACAAAAAAAAGAAAGAGAAAAAATAAAGAACAATGGATTTTTTTTGAAAAAATATATAATTTGTCCATGTCAACGCCGGCTATGCCACTTAGGATGGATGACAATCGGCCAACATCCACATCAGCAATTTCTAGCCAAAATTGGCCGAAATGACTAAAGTGACAAGTCGTCAAAAGGTTTAGGACTAAACTGGCAAATCATTAAAATGTTTAGGACTAAATTGGCACAATTGAAATGTTTAACACTAAATTGGCAAGTTGTTAAAATGTTTAGGACTAAATTGGCTAAATTAAAAAATTTATGACTAATTAGCCGCCGTACGGTAGGATTAAGACTTTTTGGACAATTTTTCCCGTTTGGTAACTGGTAGCATAATGTTCCAACTTCAAGGATTGATTGGACATGATGCCAAGTGTTTATGACATGTGGTGTCTTATAATTTGGCTTTAGTTTTCGCCCGTTAACAGACACAGAAAGAGAGAGAGAGAGAGTCACACACATTCGACTACTATAATATCATTTGATTATCATTAAGCTGGTATAGGCATAGTGAGCAAGAACTCTTGTATCAAACATACGAGGCACACAGAAATTAAACACTTCATAAAAAAAGCATACAGCATGATATGCATTATTGTCAAATTATTGGGCTAATATTTTCTCTCCAACCACACGTCGCACCCGCATAATACAATGTGATCAGCAGGGGGCCGGATGAGGGAGCTTGCACTTCTTGGGGAGCTCCAGCGCGAGCTTCGGGCTGACATGGAGCTGGGGGGCGAGCGGCGAGTCCTTGTACTGGCAGAGACACTTCAAGTCGGCATGCCTGAGTGCATCGCAGCACACGGCGATGGGGGGCGGCGGGTTCGGTGGCGTCATGGCCGGCCTGCAAGCCACTAGGCCCGAAATGGGCGCGTTGCATATGGTCTGCGCATCGGTGCAACAAGCAATCACGGCCATCAATCCCAACAGAAGCACCACCTTCTTATCGGTTGCCTCCATTTTCTCTTGTCTAAGTGATGACGGACACACTCGAATGATACCAGAGAGTCTCTCTAATTTGAGGATTATACTTAGTTCTTAGCCACGACATAGAGTAATGGTTCATGTGCTTTTTATACAGAGAATCAGTACGGATTATGCTTTGCAAGAGAAGTAAATTATTTCGATGATTTTTTGGCTCACAAAAAGGATTCTGCCGAAAGGGATTGTTTTGCTTTGTCCACACGTTGTTCGCCTATTTTGCTATGGCATGAAGACTTGATATAAGGCGAACGGCTATGTTTGGTGTTTCTTGAAATCTTGATCATTGATCGAACCGTCTTTTGATGAAGGAGATTCCTATGTAATCCTCTTCCTTAGCTATCACGAGAGATTAAAACATGGTAATCATCGCGATTTAACTTAAGTATTTTAAAATTTCTAGATTCTAGTTGCGGAAATTGCAAGGACACCCTCATGTTTTGCTCGAAATATTAGTAAAGACGTCCCTCTAGCAAGTTTCAAAAGAGTCATATTTTTCTCTATTATTGATAGGAGGGCTACTTATCAGTCTCTTTATTTGTGAATTGTAGATTTCGCCATCACCCCATTTGTGTTCAGTTATGTTTGCACACATATCATGTCTATATTTGTAACTCATCAATCAAATGCCTCAATGTTGACATCTAAATTTTGGTTATTCTAGTCAATTAGATATCGCACAAGAAAATTAGGGATTGACCCCAAACCCTAAAACAGAAATAAAAGTATTGCATGATTGTGGATTCGTATTCTACATTGCACTCAGTCATTTTGGCATTATGAACATTTTATTTGCTTAGCATATCCGCATTAACTAAATTTTATCTAGGTTGGCCCGGTTGCGGATTGCATTTTAATTGGCCCGATATGCTATATGAATTTGGACTTACAAGAGAGGTGAGGCTCTAAACTTATTGAAACCTTCAAGATCAAGCCCATTTAATAAGTGGGGAGTCGAGTTCGGGTTGCAGACCCGCCGATTTCAAGAACCCAAACTGCCCGGCTCTTTCCACAGAGCCCATTAATTGATTAGTCTGGCCTTGAATAGGTTGGACTTGGACGGGGAACCATTGAACATATGGGGCCCAGAAAAAATTGCCCTGGATTGGGCTGAACGGGCCCTGAATTGAGCTGCATCGGGTCGGGTCGTCCCTGCGTATGATCCTGCCCTTCTTTCTCATTCTCTTCCGTCGGGTCTTGCCGCGAATCCGACGGAAAGTCATCCAATCCTTTGTCGTTGTGAAAAACTTTGGGATCTTGGGATGTTCCAGACTTTGAAGTTTGATTTCTCGGCGTGATTCCTCCCTTTGTTGACTGTTGTATTCTAATGAACGAAAATTTTCTTCTTCACAGGCCGAAGGTTGATGTGTGGAAGCCAGGTCGAGGAAGGAGGCTCTGATACCATGTCAGAAAACTAAATGAAGAAAAGCACGATTACAAAATTAGAATACTAAGGGAAAGCACAGCCGAGAAATGGGAGTTGTGCATTGCTTTTCTCTTCACAGAGTGTATAATTACAGCCCTATTTATAATACATAAAATCTAATTAATCAAGAAAACAAATATATAGAAATAAAGAAAAATTTGATCTCCTAATACACAATATTCTAGTTTCCCATGAATGAGCTAATTAGGAACAATTAGGGGCAATGGTATCTTCAACACAGATCGCGGTTAAACCATTGTTTTTCCTGTCACGGCCAAATCTTGGCAAGGGAGAGAGAGGGATCTTCAAAGACTTGCTGAGTGAGAAGGTGGTGAGAAAAGATTGGAAGAAGAGATTGAACATTTTCATATAGTTTAAGGACTATATTGAACATGTATCAAAAGTTCATGGACCTCATTGAACAAATCAAAAGTTCAAGGATCATATTATACATTGGGTCAAAGTTCAGGGATCATTTGCATCATTTTTCCTTTTAATTTTTTCGCTCGAGCACAAGCTCAAGTCTGTAGATTTTCTAATAGCCTAGAATTGCGTGCCTGCATGTTAGAGTAGCGAATGCATGGACTTGTTTACTAGGTTTTGCATGTTGAAGCGACGCTTGTTTAGATTCAAGCTCTACATGTCTCGTCGACGTTTGGACCCACACCTTCCTGTTGTTCAATAGGCTTGTGCTCCTTATTTGCTAATTGAAACTCGAGAGTTAGCGTAAAAACGAATAGGTGGCAGTGCCTCCACATAGACTTTAGGGTCACAGCTAGGGGCCCCTCGTAGAGAAAGCGGTACCAATTTCGGACACAAGGTTACTGTAGCGTAATCAAATCCTCTTACTTAGAATCTCTAGTTTATGCATACCAGCGGCATAAGTATAAGGGAAAAGTGCCAAAAAAGTCCTAAATTTATTGCATTGATACCAATTCGGTCATAAACATTTTAATTGAATCAATTCAATCTTAAACATTTTTGCATTGGTACCAATTGAGTCATTCCGGCCAATTTTGGTCGAAAATCGCCAACAAGGACGCCGGCCGCCCTACATGGCACTTATGGCACCGAAGTGGACATTTTAAATAATATTTTAATATTTTTCTCCTTTTTTCTTTTCTGGATTTTTTTTTGCTGTTGGTCGGCAAGGGCCGGCGGCCGACCCTCGCTGGCCATGAGTAAGGGTCGGGACGCCTCGCCTGTGGTCGGCGAGGGCCGCAAAACCCTCGCCCTCAATCTAGGCGTCATGACCTCACCCGAGCCCTCGCATGTGTCTGGCGGCTCTTGTCAGCCAATAACAAAACCCTCGTCGACCAATTAAAACAAGAAGAAGTAAAGCCTAGAAAAGGAAGAAAAAAGAAAAGAAAAACCAAAAAATTATTTAAAAAATTCAAATATTATTAAACTAATATTAAAATTTGTCCATGTCAGCATCGGTCGTGTCATGTAGGATGACCGGCATCCACGTCAGCGATTTTCGGCCAAAATTGGACAGATGGACTAAGTTGGTACCAATGCAAAAAATGTTTAGGATTGAATTGGCCCAATTAAAAGGTCTATGATTGAATTGGTACCAATGCAATAAGTTTATGACTTTTTTGGCACTTCTCCCTAAGTCTAGGTTTAAGACGTGTCTCCCACGTCACCTCTAGATCTTGATAGGTTTATTACCGAACCTCAGAATAAGTTACTAGCGACTTCTAGATAGACATACATTACGAAATCCATGTTGCAAACCTGGCCGAATATGAGAGGATTTAAACGTGGCATGCACCCTCTTTATACGTAAGCGACAAGTGCCATTTGCTCAGCCATCGACCTCCTCGGTCCACTTCGGGAGGTGCGTGACACATTCGTTAACTCCATTTGGAGACTGGTTTAAAACCAAATAGAGGACTTATGCCTGACTCTCTATTTGAATATAATGTTCGATTATTGCATGCAACGTAAGATACGTTGCTAACGGTCTTGCAGTTGCTAATCTTTGTTTTGCAGGGGTATAAGGATGAATGTTCATATTTGTAATTTGAAGCGATGTATGCATGTTTTTTTGCTTTAGCACGACAAATCTGTGCACACATCCTGCGACTCAAAACCCCGGGTTGCATCAAGGAAGCTGAGAATAGATATGGGATGAACAAGTCAATGCTATCTACAAGTCGCAAGTGGTAAGCCGAGTTTACTCTGCTCATTTCACAGGAGGCCATGACTCGTGAAGTGGGAATCTTAAGCCCCTAGTTTAGCACTCACCATTAGACGTCAAACCTCACAAGCTATTGTGTGCACCTATTTGTTTCTTGGTAGCTTAACTTTGCATTTCTGTTTTCATGGCTAAAAAAAATTAAAGGGACCACTAATGACATTATTCAAATTCAAATGAGAGTTGGTGACTTGACCAGAGAAAAGTTGGCAAGTCATTGTAACAAAGATTGATTATAGTAAAAAAGAGTTGGTAAACTGAAGGGTTACTAAGAAATGCACATAAATTTTTATAAGAGATGAAAATGTTAGGAAATAAAAACAATCAAATACATATTGGTAAGTAACTCATATGATAATTGGTAACCAAAGGAATAAAAAATCGAGGAAAGTTGGTTAATTCATAAAATTCATTAAACATTGATAAGTAACTCAGTGAGCCGGTACCTGATATTCGTTGTAATTTAAAATGACAAAAGTTGATAAATCACTCTAATATAGGTTGAGAATTTCATGTTACGAAGCTAAAAGTGTTGCTAAATCAGTAACTTCACAAACTATCAAAGCAAGTTGATGATTTCGTAAAAAGTCGGTAAGTTAACAAGTTACTTTTGGAAAAAAGTTACGAGGTCCTTGTTTTTTTCTAGCGAAAAGGGGAAAGTGCTTACTCATAGAGGAACTTACACGTGACTTTTTAAGGAATAATTAACCACAGGTTTTTCCTCGCTTGTTTAGTAAAATCGCGAAATTTTGATAATGATATCTAGAGAAGATGAGAATGATATCCTTAAGATTTAAGAACCCGTCTTCTCGTTATGTAATAGGTAGGTAGACAATCGTATGGATGATATGTGAAAATAAATCATGACAATAACAATTATAGTCTACGGATTAAAAAAAATGAATATGTTTAATATGCATAATCCACTAATGTGGATATAAAGTTCGCATCAAAAGATGAATGATTTACGCTAATGTATGAACTCAAACATAAAACTACGTGACAACAACCATAAAAAGATCAAAGAAATGATTATTAGTTTTGAAAGAGAATACGATTGAGATTGACCTTTATTATATGCATTAGTCAACAACTCATCCATATCGATGATGTTATAGGGCCAAGCCAATGCCATGTTTTGAAATGTTTTCGTAGCAATAAATAGATAATGACCATATGATATTTACTAAATTCAATTCAAATATGTTCAGTAAATATCTTGGATGAAATGATGAGCCCTTCTTCACAATTTTTTTTTTTTTCTTTTCATTATGAAAAAATGTTTGTGGAAAAAAAAATTGCAAATTAAGGAAAAATGTGTGGTTAGCATGTTGAGATGCCAAAAGGGAGTGTAAACAGAGCTCTTTAAAGCTTTAGATAAATCAGTGTTATTAAAGCAAAAACGAAACAAATGGAAAAAAAAAAAAAAGAACAGCTAGAGCAATAAATTATTCTGATCACTTGCTAATGTATTTTCACAAACGATTAAATGAATCAGAACCACAATAATTACAGGTTTTATTTATTCTTTTCAGTTTACAGATAACACCCCACATGTTATTATCTATTAAATGAGCATGGAGAGAATCAGCAAGATTAACTTACAACCACATACCATCAGAAACAGACTTTAGACAGAATCACAGATTGTTTCCACACCTGCAAGATCTGGCTCCATGCATTAATCCATTAACAGAGTTCAATCAGAGAGAGAGAGAGAGAGAGAGAGAGTAAATTTAAGAGAGCATATAGATAATCATCTGCTTTCTACAAGTCAAGCTTTAGCTTCCTCTGATCTCACTCTCTCTCTCTCTCTTCAATGAATCTACAGAACGAGTGATATCCTTCTTCTTCCCTTGTGTCCATTTAAGTATTTATATGTACATGAGAAGTAAAACCTGTCAACTGTGAACCCTTTTCATGTCTCAACATTAACCCACCATGGTTCTCTGTATGCAAATTCATTTTTTTCTTTCCATCAGTAGATTTCGATCCGAAGAAAAAAGAAAAAACCTTAAACCGAGTACCGATCCGCTATGCTCTGCATGACCTTAACCTGAGTGGCGAGGCACTGGACGAAATGACTTGTTTCCTCCAGCAAGTTGCAAAGATCCATGGCTTTCCCACCGGGGACTAGCTGCCGGAGCTCGTCAACTGCGCTCGCCTCATTCAGCGCCATATTTCTGGAGCCGGCTCTCTTCCTCTTCAAGACCAGGCATCTCCGGCTCCCCAAATGGCGACGGCGCTTGGCTCGGCCCCGTAGCTTCGCCAGAAGGGCTCGGCTCCAAGCCCTCCTCGATCCGGCCGAACAAGCCATGCTCGAGTAGGCAGCGATCTTTATCCTCCGAGCGCGTTCCCGGATACTACCCTCAGTCGCCGGTTCACGCGACGTCCAGACCTCCGCGAGGGACTTGACGAATCGGCGAGCGATCTTGGTCTTGAGAGAAGGTGTAGGAGGAGGAGGACTCATGGTCACTGGATCCTCAGGAGCCATGGAGGCATGCAAAATCCTCGAGAAACTTAAAAGGCTACGTGATTTTGAGGAAGAGAGGTGAAGGAAGTCTCTCTAGGGTTATGGTCAAGAAGGAAGGAGAAGAGGGTGGCGATGGAAACCAATCCTAGTACTCAGCTAACTTTGAGGATGAACTGAGATTGGGCATTGGGATTTTGTTTCTGACACAAGGGGGGTCCTCCTCCTCCTCCTTGCTTGCAAGGACAAAAGGCGAAAACTTCAGTCACATTCTGACACAAACAGATGTATTCTAGAAGAGAGAGAAAGAGAGAGAGAGATTGGAATTGGACGGCCCGAAGAGAATTTTAGACTTTGAGAGCAAGATTTTCAGGTTTAAGACTTCATTGCATAACATCATTAGCATAGAGATGATGACGTGTCTAATTGTCCGTATCCGAAGGTGCGTGAAAACCACGCCGTCGCCGGGAGGATAACATTTTTTAAATTGTGAAGTTATTCGTTGATGTACCAAATGTCTGCCCCTGTATTGGTTCTCGTCTATACAATTTGGCATCTTATTTGATAATAAATCAAGTGCACGAACTACTTTTTCTGCCCCCCCCCAAAAAAAAAGAACTACTTTTAAGTCCGTAATAGTTTTATTAAATTGGGCACTCAACATCTAGTATATGAATAGCATCGTAGTATTTGCGGACGATGAAAATGTTATCCGTTCATTCATTGTCATAAGCAATATAGGAGATTTTTCAGGAAAAATATTTTCTAAATCATTCATTTCGCACGAAACAAAACGGAGCCTTAACGAGAGTGAATGGTTATTTGACGTAGCGATAAGCAATAAAGAAAGGCCAAGATCGTTATTTAAAAATGAAGCGAAAAGTAGTTTTCCAATTATAACGAGATACGATTTTATGTTTCAATATAATTCTCTCACTATGAAGGCATTGTACAGAAAATAGAGCCTCATATTTTAATTGCTTTTCCAAAACCGTATCCACGAGGAAACTCTTTTAGAACTTAAATTGAGGCGTCGCAACGTCACACCATATGGTTTCCACCACATGAAACTAAGAAACTAGAGGAGTTGTAGTGTCGAGGGATTCTTCGGGTTCAAGAACTTAGAGATTACTCTTTCATATCCCATCAATCGCGATCAAGTGCTCTAAATCAGGACCACCGGCGAGAGTGAATTGGTTTTACAAAGATCGCATGGTATTTCATAGGTCTTTGCGCTTGTGTATCCGGACCATGAAAAACGATAACGGGGGATTCGAAGAGTCTATTGAATATAAGGAAAGCATGATGGAGAGATGAATAGACCAATTATATATTGAAGATAAAAAAGGAAAGAACAAATTTGCTTTCCTTATCAAGGAAGAGAGATGAAGTGGGTTCGTGGACCCACGGAGGGCCAACCACCACATGGTCGCACATGGCTCGGTCACCCACTTGTCCCGTGGGGAACCTTTCTTTTTCTTCTTCCCTTTCCTAATCACTTTGATTACTTCCTTCCCAAATTATGCTTTCTGTCTCGTGTTTGGTCTAAATCTTTCCGGTAGTCTCGCTTTGGACGCAAAGCCAGGATAATCAATTGGTCCAACGAAGCTCAAGAATATGATGAACGGACGTGTTGAATGTGCGGTGCACGACCTGACATTGCCCCTACGTATTAGGATATGAAGTTTAAGTCGTTCGACGGAAAGAGACTAAGTGTATAGGAGACACGTTGTTAAGCCGATCCCTTACACTCGTACGGCTAGATTTGAGTATTGCGAAATCGGCATGATTCCTCCCGATTTCGCACGAGTCGTCCATTGTGAACGCACCGCGACCGTGAGTAATGTGTTTATTAATGCCCGACTTACTTTATGTTAGTCAAGTCTCCAAAAGGTGTACGCGTCGTGACCACTCAAGATATGAAAAATTGTTCGAAAAATCTTAAATCTATTATACTTTTGTTAATTCAATCCCAAACATTTTAATTGCGTCAATTGAGTCGTTCAACTTTTCAAGTATTGTCAATTGAGGCCATCTGGCAATTTTTCTCAAAAATCGTTGACGTGGACGTTGGGCGTCCTATGTGGACATTTTTTTAGCAATATTTTAAAAAAATCAATTTTTTTTAGTTCTTTCTTTCTTTTTCCTTTGATTTTATTTTCTTCTCTTTTTTCTTATTGTGACCAGCGAGCGTTGTCAGGCCCTCACTGACCGTGACCCTCCCCCGAGGCCGGTGAGAGTGGCGCAGTTCTTGGCCCTTGTCGGCTGCGGGTAGGAAATAAACAACGAAAAAATAAAAAATTAATAAAGATTTAGAAAAAAAAATGGTACACATTAGCGCCGGTCATGCCACGTAGGATAGACAACGTCCACGTCAGTAATTTTCTCACAAAATTAGCCGAATGGACTCAATTGACAAAACATGAAAAGTTAGGACTCAATTAGCAAAATTAAAAGGTTTGAGATTCAATTGGCAAAAATATAATAGGTCTAGGACTTTTTGAACAATTTTCTTAACGGAATTTCGTTAAGCTTTTAATCAATTGGAGATTTAGAATCTGTTTCTTTGATTCTCTATGAATCTCTTTTTTTTTTTTTATAAAAAATTCCCATAAGATTCAGCTGTATGATTTGATCGAGTCTCACCATAAGGTGGTAAAATCAATGATAAGTAATACTGATACATTTTTTTTCCAGTTAATCACGTGATTATGGTTAAGAATAATGCTAATTTTGAGAGGAAGAGAGTTTCTGGTAAGTGAAAGCTGACGATAATGAGATTTCGGGTTAATTGCACGAATTCTAATTAGAGTGGGAAACCCGATAACGAGGCTGACTCAATGATAACGAAGCCATATGATCAAGTGATTCAAGACCCAAGATTCGGGAAAATTGTCAAAAAAGTCCTAAACCTATTGTACTTTCGCTAATTTAGTCCTAAACCTTTTAATTTTGCCAATTCAGTCCTAAACCTTTTACATTTGGGCCAATTCAGTCCTAAATCATTTTTTTGGTGCCAATTCAATCCTAAACCTTTTTTTATTTGTGCCAATTCAGTCCATCATGTCAATTTTGGCTGGCCGGCGCTGACGTAGACCCGACCGACGCTGACAAGGCACTTTTTAATAATATTTTAATATATTTTAATATTTTTATTTTTTAAATTTTTATTTTTTTTGTTTGTTCATCGTCTTCCTATGAACAGAGAAGCTTTCTGATGAACAGAGAAGATTGAACAGCCATGGCGTCAGCCATTGCCTCCAGCCGCCTGAAGGCTCACTGCGAGGTCAAACCTCACCGGCCATTGGCACCGCCGTTGGGCGAGCTCGGCCGAGCCCATAACTGGCTCAACGACGAGAAGGAGATCTTGAAGAAGGAACGCCAACGACAACAACTACAAGAATAGCTACTCGTGCTACATGATAAGAAAGAAAGATGAAGAGAAAATAGTATTTGTTCTCTTAATAAAATAGTGTGTTTGACAATGTATAAGAGAAGCCTTTATATAGGCTTGTAAGAAGTGAAGAGTTTGGTACTCTTCCTATGTGGGACCAAAGGGACAGAAGAAAAGACAAAGGGGAAAAAAGAAAAGCCTATAAGTCTATATGTTCTAACACCCCCCCTCAAACTCAAGGAGGATCAAACAACGAGAGTTTGGAAAGAAGAAATACAAAGCGTTGTGATGTAAGAGCCTTCGTAAAAAAATCTGCAAGCTGATTCTCTGTTCCAACAAAAGGAAGAGAAATGGTGCGAGCTTGGAGATGATGACGAGTTAAATGACAGTC
The DNA here is from genome assembly GCA_029784005.1 of Lenwebbia sp. NSW1173648. Taxonomy (NCBI): domain Eukaryota; kingdom Viridiplantae; phylum Streptophyta; class Magnoliopsida; order Myrtales; family Myrtaceae; genus Lenwebbia; species Lenwebbia sp. NSW1173648. The sequence goes on from JARCGZ010000001.1 coordinate 44,188,264, forward strand.
GATCTCAATGTGTTTGGTACTCTCATGAAAGATTGGATTTGCGCCAATATGGATGGCACTCTTGTTGTCATAGTGCAAATGAGTAGGATCCGGAAGTGAAACACCCATGTCAACAAGTAAGCGGCGAAGCCAAACAATCTCAACAGTAGTGTCGGCCAAAGCACGATACTCTGACTCTATAGAGGAGCGTGAGACAATCTGTTGCTTCTTGGCACGTTAAGAAATGAGAGAATCGCCAAGGAAAATGCAATAGCCAGTGACAGACCTGCGATCAGTCACATTAGAAGCCCAATTAGCATCAGAATAGGCACGCAACTTGAGAGCAGAAGAAGACGGCATAAACAAGGAACGCGTCAAAGTGCCCCGAAGATAGCGCGGGATCCTCAGAACAGCAACATAATGAACTGTACGAGGAGCAGCAACGAACTGACTGATAACATGAACAGTATAAGCGATATCGGGTCGGGAGATAGTAAGATAGACAAGACTGCCAACCAAAGTCCGATAGCGGGTCACATCAGAAAGAGGTTCCCCGTCGTCCGGGCAAAGCTTCTAATTCAGTTCAATAGGAGTAGCAGCAGTGCGTGAGTCTGAGAGAGCAGCCCTGGAGAGAATATCAGCGGTATACTTCTGCTGAGAAAGAAGGATACCAAGCGAATTGCTAGCAATCTCAAGCCCGAGAAAATAGCGCAGCGGTCCAAGATCCTTCATGGAAAAATGTTGCTGAAGGTGCCTCTTGGTATGCTCAATATGAGCACGATCATCTCCAGTGATGATCAAATCATCCCCATAAAGAAGAAGAATAGTGCAACCAGCAGAAGAGGTATGAACGAACATAGCATGATCAGCCTCACTTTGAGCAAAATCAGCAGACCGAATAGCATCACCGACCTTCTCAAACCAAGCACGAGGGGCCTGTTTGAGACCATAAAGAGCACGTCGGAGGCGGCAAACCTGTCTAGAGGTATGAGCAAGACCAGGCAGAGGTTGCATAAAGATATCCTCCTGAAGATCCCCGTGAAGAAAAGCATTCTTCACATCAAGCTGAAAAGAGAGGCTAGTTGCGAATTGAAGCAACAACTAGTTAAGTACGAACAGATGTCATCTTTGCTACGGGAGCAAAGGCCTCCTCATAATCAATACCATACTCCTGCGAAAAACCCCGGGCCACCAGACGTGTTTTGTAGCACTCAATATTACCGTGAGATCGAGTCTTCACCTTGTATATCCACCAGCGAGATACCAAAGATCGACCCGGAGGAAGAGGCACAAGCTCCCAAGTACCAGTACTCTGTAAAGCCGGGAGTTCCTCAGACATAGCCTGACGCCACTCAGCATGTTGAACGGCCTCACGATAACTAGTGGGTTTTTGTATAGCGTAAACAACAGCCAAAAAGGAACCAAACTCGGTAGAATAAGAAGTGGCAGCAACATACCGAGCAGGCAGGCGCCGATCTAGAGAAGAATTACGACGTGGCTCTAGAGGTGCGGAATCATCAAGGGCAGGCGGAGTAGGAGGTGCAGTACAAGGGACAGGCGAAGATGGGGAAGGTGGCGATATATCTGGATCCGGGTTAGAAATGGGAACAGGCGGAGATGGTGAAGGTGTAGTGATGATTAGATCTGGAGTGGAAACGGGAGAAGAAGGATTAGGGAAATGATTAGCGGGGAAGTCCATGAATGGAACAGGAGACGACATAAGAGGTGTGGCGTAGGTAGGGAAGAAAGGGACATGCTCACGAAACGTAACATAGCGAGACATACGTATACGTCGCACATTTGGGTCATAACAACGATAACCCTTATGCTCGGTGCTGTAACCCAAGAACGCACACGGAATAGAGCGAGCGATGACCTTCGTACGTTCAGTGGGAGGAAGGATGACAAAGCAAGTGCACCTAAAAATTCGCAGATGAGTATAGGTGGGAGATCGAGAATGAAGACAGTGAAAAGGGGTGTCCTAGTTGAGAACGGACGATGGTAGGCGGTTAATGAGATGAACAGCTGTAAGAAGGGCCTCAGCCTAGAACTTAGTAGGAACAGAGGTGGCAAGTAAGAGAGCGCGAGTGGTCTCCAGAATATGACGGTGCTTGCGTTCAGCAACCCCATTCTGAGCTGGAACCCCAGGACAGAATAGCTAAGGAAGCGTGCCATCACTGGTCAAGAGAGAACGAAAAACACAAGAAAGATATTCTCCCCTCGAGTCAAACCGAAAAACTTTGATTTTTCGTGTTAAACTGGGTGGAAACCATGGTTGTAAAAGACTGATAAATGAAAAAGAAATCACTGCGCTGACGCATAAGATAGACCTATGTATAACGAGAATAATCATCAATAAAAGAGACATAATATTTGAAACCACTCTTGGAAGAGAGCGGGGCAGGGCCCCATACATCATAATGAATAAGATTGAAAATAACACTAGATCTAGAGTTACTGATAGGAAAAGGCTTAGCAGATTGCTTGGCCAAAGGACAGATAGAACAAAGAGGAAGACTACCAGAAGAAACAGGACCCAGAGCGCATTGTTGATGAAGGACGGTGAGACGAGAAGAAGGAATATGCCCGAGACGTTGATGCCATCGAGCAAGATCGAGGGTAGCCAACACAGGAACATGAAGGGAGGAAGAAGGAAGATAGAGATGCTGCATAGTATAGAGTCGTCCCGTCTATTGCCCCTGCCAATTATCCGGCCACTCAAACGATCCTGCACAAAGAAAGAGCTGTTAGTAAAGCTCATAGTACATCCGGCATCGGTAAGCTGTCCAACAGATAATAAGTTAAGAGCCATGGAAGGAACATGTAACACATCAGGGACACTGAAATCCCGAGGGACGGTGAGGGTACCCCTTTGGGTAGCTAGGAGAAGAGAACCATCAGCTGTAAAGAAATGCACTGGATGTTTGAGCTTAGAGAGCTGAGCGAGACAAGTAGCGGAAGCAGACATATGTCTAGTAGCTCCTGAGTTAAGTATCCAGGTAGCAGAAGTGTCACCTAAAGAGGGAGTTGCCACAGCAGTGCTGCAAGCAGACGAAATAGCTGCAGGAGTGCCGGAACCAGGAAAAGAACCGAGCAAAGAAGGACTCAACCGAGCAAGCTGGGCCTCAAGAGCAGCAACACGATCATCGGTAGAGGAAGAAGCTAGAGTAACTGGCCGAGCTAGTGGAGATGAGGTAGAGTGCTGAATAGGACGCGGTAGCGTAGGAGGGCGCGAAACATCCTTCTTCTTTTGCCAATAGTGTGACTCATCATGACCAGGACGGTGACAATAAGTACATGGAGGGCGGCGAGAGCCACGAGTAGGCGGAGCACTAGGTGGAGCAGCCAAAACAGCAGTGGAATCATAAACTGCAGAAGAGGAAAGCAGACCCAGACGAGTTTCCTCAAACTACAGTTCCTTGACAGCGTCAAGGAGAGAAGGTCTAGGAGAGAGATGGAGAAGCTGGCCGCGAATACCTTCATAAGGAGAGCTAAGCTTCATAAGGAAAGCATGCAGACGGTGCCTATCTGGAGTCTGAAGCCGAGTAGATGAGCACTGAGTACAATCCAAGCATGTCGGACAGAGAACAGGAGCAAGAATATCCAATTGACTCTAGAGGGAATGCATGTAATTATAGAAGTCCCGAATGGAGCGAGACCCTTGGGTAGTAGAATAAATCTCTCGCTCCAACTGATAGACCCGAATATCCCCAGTCTGAGTGAACATCTCGGCGAGCTGATCCCACAAACACTTCGCTCCCATAATTTGAGAAAATTGCGGGCGAAGAGCAGGATCAATAGAATCAAAGAGAATAGCCCACGCCTTTTGATCAGCAACAGCCCATGCCCAAATTTTAGCGGCACGCTGGTTAATCGCCTCAGGAGATGGTTTGGAAGTGTCGGTGTCCTTGAGTGCGACAGGACAAAGACAGAAACCCTCAACATGCTCAAATAAGTCGCGATAAACAAGTGCAGCCATGGCCGATGGTTTCCAAAGTGAATAGTTGGAACCATCGAGCTTGACGTCGATGCGGTCATTAGAATCGTCCACGATGGTCGTTGTGACCCTAACAATATACAGGTCTAAACTGACCAGAAAAATCACCAAATCGCGAGTCAAGGTGCATAGGTCGACCGGATGGATCCGGATGCAAGAAACACGGATTAGATGTACAAAGTAAGCCTTTGGAAAATGGAAGCGGAAGAGAGAAATTTTTTTTTATATAGAGGCACGAATACGTGGAAGCTTGACTAAGGCAAGAAAGAGTGGCGGCTCAATAGCCCTAAACTCATTGTCTTAATTTCTGATGTGGAAGATCCAATTTATGGCAACCGCAGAGCATACTTTTAAAACAATGAACTTGGCTCTAATACCCTAATAAGAAAGAAAGATGATGAGAAAATAGTATTTGTTCTCTTAATAAAAGTGTGTCTAACAATGTACAAGAGAAGCCTTTATATAAGTTTGGGAGAGGTGAAGAGTTTAGTACTCTTCTTATGTGGGACCAAAGGGCAAGAAGAAAAAACAAAGGGGAAAGAAGAAAAGCCTATAAGTCTATATGTTCTAACACTGCAATTCATGATATGATGGCCTTTGAGAAATTTTCCTGCGAGGCCTGTTGTTTCTCTCTTCGGCTACACCTGGTCGTGTTCGTCTGTATGCAGCAACATCGGCCTTGTCTTCTCTCGCCCGCACTAGTTTCTGCTGAGAGATTGCACACTTCCCACCAAATTCACCCAACACATTGTAACCCTTCTAAGGAACTTCGATTCAATTTACTCCCTCTCTCCCTCTCTGCATCACCATTTCCAATGCCTTGGAGGATCTGAGGGAGCGATAAAATACGCCTCAGAAATGAAAGGAGGGGAATTCTTTCTCTATCTTCAGGGCTCCTCAGAGCTGGGCGATGGCGAGGCTCGGCTAGACCTCGCCCAGCCACGGCGACGCGACGCCATGGCTGGACAAGGTGGGGTGGCTCGGCCGAGCTCGCTCGGCGGCAGTGTCAATGGCTGGTGAGGTTCAACCTCACCGTGAGCCTTCAGTCGGCTGGAGGCAGTGGCAGACACCATGGCTGTTAATCTTCTCTGTGGAAGAAGATGAACAAACAAACAAATAAAAATAAAAAGTTAATTTTTTTAAAAAAATATTAAAATATTATTAAAAATTATCTTGTCAGCGCTGATTGGGTCCACGACAGCGCATCGGATGGACTGAATTGGTACAAATAAAAAAGATTTAGGATTAAATTGGCACAAATATAAAAGGTTTAGGACTGAATTGGCAAAAGTGTAATAGGTTTAAGATTTTTTTGACAATTTTTCCCCAAGATTTTGTTAACAATCTGATCGAAGCAAGGAAAAAAGAACCTAAAAGAGCATTTCGCACTCGTGAGTGCTTCGGGGTTGAAATATTTTACTTCTCGACCCTTCCTAAGTGCATATTTCGTTTACTAAAGTGCCACATTAGATCTTACCAATGCATGTCGCGTCACTACAGTTCTCGCGTCAAACATGGGTCTAACAATGAATACATTAATAAATGGGTCAAACTTCCTTAACACAACGTTCCAAGGGATTGGCTGAGTGGTTAGGTGTTTGGTTTGAGTTTAGCAGATCGCGTGTTAAAATCATAGTGCCACTAACTCATTCTAATCTTGGACACCAAGCCCGTCTACCTTATGGATTTTAGACAAGACTACTCAAAGAGAGTAGGGATTTTCTTTGCCAATAATGAATAGACATGTCAAAATGGGTTATAAAATCATTTATTAACCCATATATAATAAGGTGAATTATTATATGGGTTAGTTATATTCAATAAATGGATTTAAACATAATATGTGTGCTAAATGAGTAATAAATGAGAGTGGCAAAATGGGTTTACAATTTACATAGACCCAACTCACCTCTCTCACATTCACTCGATCTCGCGTTCTCTCACTTCGCATTCTCACTTCAGTTTGGGCATGAATTTTCCTAGATTTGATTATTTATTGAAGTGTTTTAGGAATATGGGTCAGATTGAGTATGGATCAAGTATGAGTCGTTAGATTTGTATTGCATTAAATGTGTTAAATGTATCTATTTGGGACGGATCATTTATGACCTGACCCACCCGTTTGTCAAGTAATGAACATGACATGTCGACACGGCGGTACGAATAAACAAGGCTATGTCCTAAACAACCTTAAAATCCGAGAACTCTTCAAATGACATATCGATGGTGACAAATCACTACTTAGGGATAATTAAAAATTAATAGGAAGATTAGTTCGATATCCAACCGCGCATAGAAGATAGCGGAGAAAACTACGATGATCACTTCTTTATCTAGCAAACCTATTTAGAGCTCTCACAATCTCAGACAAAAGCCAAACAAAAACATAGTAACATGGCTCTATATTGGAGCGCTGTCCTCCTCTTAGTTCTGTGCTTTAGTTCTGTAAATTTGGCAAGGTGTAACCCAGATACTACTCCGGTAACTTCATATTGCAGCGTGGCCACGTATACTTCCGATGATCCTTATCAGAATTCCGTGCAATTTGTGCTGAAGCAAGTCGCTGTGTTCACATCGATCCAAGGGTATAGCTATTACACTCAAACCCCCGCTATACATCGGTACCCGAAGTTCTGTTACTGCCACGGAGCTTGCGACGGAGCGATTTCGCATGACGATTGCACCTCGTGCCTCGTTTCTGCTAAGTAAATGATACAAGAGGCGTGCCCCTTGAGTGTCGGGGCTCAAATCCAGCTTCGAGATTGTAGGATTAGGTGCGAAGATCATCAGTTTAGCGAGTAGATGAGTGTTCAGTGGTTACACTGTACCACACGTCACAGGCTGACGTGGCATGCTTTTGTTTTTTGTTGTTGTTGAAAATCAATCACGAATTGCCGCGACGTGGACATAAATATAAAGACAAAGTAAAACTCTCGCTTTCTTTTTTGTGCTTTCTCTTCTCCCTCCTCCGTCCCCAGCCAGCTCCTCCATCTACAGTCACTGGAGGAATCGCCGGAGCCACATCCAAGCCGACCGTCCATGGTCGAGCCACCCCCACCGTCGTCGCGGCAGCTTGCATTCGTTGCCCGTCCATGGCCGAGCCAGCCACCCACTTCGTCGTTGCTCACGGCACCCTTCCATGTATGAACAAACCCCACAATAACTTGCAGCTCGTCCATTTGCTTCACCAAGCGGTCAAGTAAAGGCAGAGACTTTCAAGTCAATCTCACTTGGGACAATCAATGGCGAAGCCATGAAGCATACAACACTTGAATGAACGTCCGTCACATGAAAAAAAACAATGTTGAGATCTTTCAAGGCCATCAAATGTGTCTCTGTACAGATCTGGATATGGGCACTGCTCCAAATCTGTCCAACAACTCTTTTTATGATTAAATGACACCAGCGAGCGATGCTGACACTCGTCCATGGCCATCGTTGGTGTCATTCGGCTAGATATGGAGATCCAAGGTCCATGGTTGCCGGAGGACAAATATGGAAACCTAGAAAACCGGGGTCCATGGCCATCGGCGGGAGTCGTCAGAGCTCACGGAAATCTGGAAATCCGAGGTCTGTGGCCACCGGTTCAGTTGCCGGCGCTTGTAGAAATTTGGATATCCGAGGTCTATGGTTGCGGATGGCTAGGAACAAAGTAGAAGGGAGAGAGAGAAAAAAGTAGTGAGATTAATTATTTATGTTCGCGTCATCGACACGTGACAATTTGTGATTGGACTTCAACAATAAATGCATATCACGTTAGCCTATGACATTGTACATTGTACCACTGAATACTTTTTTCAATTTATGACATGTATAAGAGTGGCATTCTCAAAATGTCTCGTCCATTCGATGGACAAGTCTACCGAACTCTTTTTGCATTGAACTTGATCATGTGATGCGGTTTGGATCGGTTGAAAGAGAACTTTTTTGAGGAGATAGTGTAGCTTCGAATGCTGAACTAACACTGTTTCACTAATGAGGCTCTAAAACTTGTAATTTGTGCAATCAAATGCTTCGGTTTGTATACTCTTTCGAATCAAAGTCTCTTGGTCTCTAATTTCCTAAAAATGATCGCTTATAGCACATATAAAATGAATGAAACGAAAATTATTTTAATCGTCCACGAAAATATTTAGATATAAATTTTTGTCGACGATAAAAACATTTTTCATTAGATCATTATTTCCGGCGACCGATTTTTAGGAAAATGTTCTTTAGATCATCATTTTCGGCGAAAAAAAATGGAACCTAAGATCTTTTGGGATTTCTTTGAAACTCCGTTTATTCCGTGGTAAACGAATGATTTGAAAAATAATTTCCTAAAAATGATCGCTTGTGTAACTTACAAAAATAACTGAACAAATATTTTTTCACTGTCCATGAAAAGATTTAGATATAAATTGTTGCTAATGATGAAAATATTTTTTATTGACTAATTATCTCAAACGGTACAAGCGATGAATTGTAGACTCCGTTTGTTTCGGAAAATCTTTTCCGAGAAAACATTTTCGTCATTTTTCCGTCGTTTGGATCTCATAGGAAAATGAGTCAATAGGAAATACTTTTCTACTAAGCCTTAGAATTAGGGAAATGATTTTTCCTTTAAAAAATCAAAAATCATTTTCCAAAATACAAGTAGCTATCGACAATTGAACAAGAAACTTTGTGCTAGAGCATGGGAACCCCAACACTATAGGGTACTTGGTAGGGGGCTAGGACTAGACAGATCAGGGCCGGGTCCCCGGTGCTCGGGCCTAGGTCCGATATCTCGACGCCTCAGCCCAGGTCCAAAGAGGCCGTGCCCAAGACCCCGGCCATTGGTGTCCATAGAGGCCGGGACCAAGTCCTCAAGGCCTATGCCCGGGTCCATATAGGCCGGGCCTTTGACCTCAGAGCCCATGCCAAAGTCACTAACTCCCGAGCCTAGGTCTATCAAGGCTAAGCTCGAGACTCCTGTGCTCGTGCTCGAGTCCCCTTGCCCTGGTCCTTGGGGCCCAAGCCCGTGTCCATTGAGGCCATGCCCAGGACCTCGGCACCCATGCCCGGGTCCTCGACGTATGAACCCGTGTCCATCGAGGCCAAGCCTAAGCCCGGGACCCAATCGCCCACACTAGTACCGGAGTCTCCGGGCTAGCCTTGATTGACCCAGGCCTAGGGGCTGGGGTTCCGATCCAGGGTGCCTGACCTCGATAGACCTAAGCTTGGGCATCGAAGTCCCCACCTTGGCCTCTGTAGACCTAGGTTAGGGAGCCAGGGAGCCGGGAAAAAGCACCAAGTTCTTAGGCTCGGCTTCGGTGAACCCAAGACTAGTGCACGTGCTCGTGCTCAGAAGTTAGGGATCCGGCCTTGAGACCACGGTGCTCATGCCCGATATTCAGGGATCTGGGCTTGAGACCTTGGTGCCCGTGCCGGGTTCCTTAGCTTCCCATACGTAAGTCATTAGTGCCCGTATAGTGCATGTCTATTTAGGAAAATCAAATGAGATTTCCATTACCAAACGATGGAAATTATTTTTCAGTTCTTTTTCAGGTCTTAGCCAAACACCGGAAAATATTTCATTTTCCTGAAAAATGGCTTCTCCAAAAATATTTTCCAAGAATTTTCATATTTTTCTCGAAATAAATGGAGCCTAAGTCTTGGAAGCTTTTATACGCAACAACATGAAATATGAGATTGATCGTTGGAGTAAGTCAATTACGGCGTATCATGTGAGATGCAAGCATATATAAAACAAAACCCTCCACTATATTATCTGAGAAACCATGTCACTGAAAAAACCGAAGAAAGAAACTAGGGTTACTCCTTGTGGTGCATACGAGATGTCCTAATGGAACAAGGAGACAAGGAACGCCATTGCCGAGATAGAATATACTTTGTTGATGCACTAAGCAAAGCTGTCAAGTCATTTTCTACCTGAAGGGATTTATCGCACACCGAATCAGAATGATCACACAGAAATCAAAGAAAATTGGACGACGCACGAGATTACTCAGGTTCACCCCAGAATAGGGCTACATCCTGCAAAGAGACTTCACTATATTTTCGGTTTACAGCCACTCAACTCGTTACCATGATCAGAAAAACGAGCAAAATATATATGTCCCAAACGGGCCTAAAACCTAAACCTATACGAAACATCTTAATCCCACACCATATGGGCCAGCGGAACCCCCGTCGGGAGGCGCTGCCCCAGAACCCCCGCCCGCTGATCGGGCAGCGGGGCACCCGTGTCGGGGGCGCTGCCCCCGAACCCCCGCATTCCGCGCACAGGGGTCATATGTCGTCGGATAACACTTCAATTTCCCTAAGCTCACGTGGGCGTACCCGATGTAAGAAACAAGGGTCCCCGAAGTATTCGCCAACTCCAACACTACCACTGATTAATAGCCAGCAAGATCTTAGTAGATGTAGTGAGTACTTAATAATGAGACCGTGACAGATGGCGGAGCAAGCGATGATGACAAACCTCCTTCGTGTATCCAACTTGGTTGGTTTTTAAAGGTGGGAAACTGAAGCAACACATAGGGAGATCATAGAAGTTAAAACACATATGGCTCCATCTCAGAAACATGTCCTTATCTTGTTCGTGTTCTTTAGTGGCTTCAATATCGCGAGGGGTGACCCAGATACTACCTCTGTATATGCAATTTGCAGTGTGCAGACGCTTGCTCCAGACGATGTTTACATGGACTCTGTGCAATATGTTTTTGAGCTACTAGTTCATGAGACGTCATCCAGAGGGTACAGCTATTTCGCCCTTACTCCTGAGATTAGTAGCGATCATTCTTTCTGCGAAGGTCATGGAGCTTGCAACTCGGCGATCACGCCTGGAGATTGCGACTCGTGCATGGCTTCCGCTCGGCAACAAATACAAGATGCGTGCACCTGGCATATTGGGGCTCAGCTACAGCTCAAGGATTGTAGACTTAGGTACGAAAATTACGTGTTTCAGGAATAGTTGAGAACCTATCTTGATATATAGGAGATTGGGGTCAGTCTCTTATGCAAGAATGTTCATTAAACTTGCCTATTTCCTTCTGCACTTGACTTCTTTGCGCAATAATGGAACTGCCTTTGTTTTGCTTAATTTATTTCGTGTTCGAGAAACTTTCGCCGCAACAGAAACGGTCATGGAACTTATCAAGGCAGCTTGATGACAAATCCTTTGGAAGCAACAGCTTAGCAGATGTATTAAGTTACTTTAAGCTTGTTGATGCTACTGTATTATATTCCTTCCGCAGTATCGATAAGTATGCTGACAACGATCCTTACAAAAATTCTATAGAGCTTTGTTCTGGAACAAGTATCTGAGTTCACATCGTTCCAAGGCTACAGTTATTACAGCGAAACTCGCGATATCTATAGTTTTGTGTCAGCCACGAAGCTTGTAATGGGGAGATTATGCATGAAGATTGCAGTACATGCTTGGTTCATGCTAAATAACCAATACAAAAATAGTCATGAAGCAGGAGAGCGTTTATAGTGAGAGCGTTATGGCGATTAACTTGCATGATCTTACCGTTTGATAACTCGAGTCTAGTGAAAATCAGCTGTTAACGATTCGGATGATATTCTATAAAAATCATCGTCTGTATTACTTATAAAAATGAACTCGCAAAATATTGCATCATCGGAGAAAATGTTCACACATAAATTGTTGTTACTAATGAATCTTTTCTTCGATTGAGTGGACTCTGCATAGAGCAACACCTCCACGAGGCATGCAAACAGAGAAAGCCCCAATCATGGACTTTTGTTGATTATATAACATTCGACTAAAGCGTATCTTGCAAAATCGACTTGGAGACCTTCAAATGGTAGAGGAGGATCAATGTTACGTTAAAGGATCATGTAGCTGGGTATGGCTTAGAGACTAAATAGGAAAAGAAGAATCAAACATGACCTTACTGACGTCTACAGTCTATACACAAAATAAATGGTTGTTATAGTGCATGCTGTTGGGGTTATCCTACGTTGGTTGTGGAAGGGGCTGGTGGTCAGTTTATAAGTGTGAGAAAAAGCCTCATTCTTTGACCTAACTTTTGGGATGAGAGAGACCCAAGACCATCCAATACATGCTTAGTATATTTTTAAGCCCCACATGCATATCGGACATATCTTTCTATGTTATAAGAAAAAAAAATAACAATCATTATCATGCAGGTAAAAGACAATAAGTATGAAATAGCCATACATTTTTTTATATGTATTATAGTTGAGAAAAACACAGGATGCTCAATTAAAGAAAACACTCTTTTTATTACTCTTTTTATGAAAGGCACTCTCTTCTATATCGGTTGGGAGAACTTCTTATACACACACTTAGGAGCCAAGGGAACACCCAAATGGGAGCACTTCTTGACTATATAGTCTATTCAAGGATGTGTCACTACCTCCTAGATATTTCTACATAATATATATTCCTAGATATTTCTACCGAATAATAGCTGTGGCGAATCTATTACCCACATATTGTTGCTCAAAATCTCTTACCAGAAAATATATAGATATTTAATGAGTAGCATAGAAAAATCTAGATTTCTTGGAGAAGAGAGGAGGTGCAACATTTTCTTCAATACTCCCCCTTACCGACTACTCTTCTCTCAATGTAGATCTAGAAACCATGTCAAATTGCTTTCGAAACTCTTCGAACTTTGCAACTCCAAGTCCATTAGTGAAGATATCTGCAACTTGATCATTTGTTTTGGGATACTCCATCACTACTTTTTCCCGCTAGAAGTGATAGTTTACTTCTATATGCTTGGTCCTTGCATGAAAAAGTGGATTCTCTGCCATGCTTCTGGCTAATAGATTATCACAATACAGCAGTGTTGAGTACTCTAGCGGTCAATGAAGATCCTCCATCAACCGTACCCGCCGTGTACTCTCTTGAGTTGCTATTGCACTTGCGCTTTTCTCAACTACTGTTGTCGAAAATGACACGAGTGGCTGTCTTTTACTACGCCATGACACCACTGCTGATCCGAGACTAAACATGACCTGGTAGTTGATCGTCTTGTGTCACAATCTCTAGCAAAGTCAGCATTACAAGTCCCTACTACCTCACACGATGCTTCTTTTTCATACAAGAGCCCAAAATAAATAAATAAATAATTTACTTACCTTAGTATTCATCTCATCTGACTGCATCCAAGTCAGGCTTGCATGGTCTCTCCGTGAACCGACTTGCTTCTCCAATTGCAAAGTCAATGCCAGGCCATGTTATCGTTAGGTAGATAAGACTACCCACCAATTGCCTATACATAGTTGAATCTTCCAATTCTCGTCTTTCAACTGCACACAACTTTATATCTCCATACATAGGCATAGGTATCAGCTTGCAATCAAGCATTCAAAACTTTTCAAGGAGATCTCGTGCATAATTATGTTGACCAAGTAACGACCCTTCTTGGTTTGCTCAACCTCGAGTCCCAGAAAGTCTTTGAGTTCTCTAAACTCCTTCATTTGAAACCGCACAAAGAGGTTGGCTCTGATTTGACATATCTACTTTACCTCATCTCCAATGATGATCAGATCATCCACGTAGATAAGTATTACTGCAAGCTTTCCTTCTTCTACCAGGCTTTTTTCAAAAAGGGGTTTCGAAAAAAAAAAATTACAGATTTGGATCTCGTTTGCCAAAAATTACCGGTTAGGGTCCCGTTCGGTGGGAGGACCGCCGAACTGGTGGTTCGGCCGTCGGAGTGCCGAACACTACTCAGTCCGGTAGTATAACTACCAAACTGGTGAAAGTTCGGTAGACATGCTACCGAACTGGGAGGCGAGGGGCCTCCGGCCCCCCCTCCTCTGCTGCAGCTGTCCCCTCCTCTGCTGCAAGGGCAGCGTTCTGCAGCGCCCAGTTCGGTAGTTATACTACCGAACTTAGCGTCCCCTCCCTTTCTAGGCGACGCCCCCCACCACTGCAGCGGCAGACGCCCCTATGCTGCAGGGACGCCTGCCCCTTCACATGAAGGGCCAGATGCATTTAGAAGCCTCTGAATGCCTTCAGGAGCCTGGCCCTTCACGTGAAGGCATTCAGATGCCTCTGAATGCATTGCAAGCTCTCCGTGAAGCCTTCAGGCTTCTGACACAAATAACAGAGGCCTGAAGGCGAACATGGAGAGAAAAAACAGAGAAACGAGAGACAACCGAGAGAGAAAAGAGAGATTTGGAGACCGTTTGTCGATTTCCGGCGTCTCCGTATCCGCGGTCATTGATTCCGGCGACGTTTCCTCACCTTCGAACCAGGTAACGATTCACTTTATAATCTATTTTCTTCTGCCCTTCGCGTTTTTCGTTTCGTTTTTCTCATGTTATTTGTTTATACACGGTAGAGAAGTTAGAGCAGAAGAGCAGAGAAGTTAGAGGAGACCCAGTATCCGGATTCCCATCTCGACGCACGCACACTCTTTGGCTCAAGGTAATGCACATATCCTTGTTAGTGTTAATTTGAGCACGTTTTGGTGTGAAAAACATGTTGTTTTAGTGCTGTGTAGTCACTGTTGTTGTTTTGTGCTGTTTGGTCCAAAAAATATCTTGTTCTTACGATATATATATATATATCTCTCTCTCTCTCTCTCTCTCTCTCTCTATTTTGCATGTCGCTACATATCTCACTAAAAATGTTGTGCGTATTAAACCGTATTTTCATCATGATTTTTGAAATTTTGAATTTTCAGAATACTAAAAGAATAACTGAATGTACACGTCTCACGAAAATTTTTGTGCAAAACCTTGGTTAGGTTTGGACCGTAGGATGTGGTAATTAGATTGGACTGTGTAGATTTGGTCTTCGGTTAAATCTGAGCCGTTGGTTTTAGTCGTCTAATCCAACGAACGTGGGTTAAGCATGTGGGCAAACCTGTACCGTAGGATCTGTTTGTAATAATAAAAATTTCCCAAAATATAGAAAAATCAGAAAAATTTAAAATAAAAAAAAAATACCCAAAACTGTGTCGTTTTAGTCCCGGTTCAAACCCGAGTGGGTTTGGGCCGGCTCTTTGGGTTTGTGAGTTGGGTCGAACCGACCCAGTCCGGAAAATGAATAGAAAAAAAGTAAAAAAAAAAAGTAATAAAAAAAAGGAAAAAGAAAATTAGAAAACAAATAAAATCAAAATAATAATAATAAGAATCTCATAAATTAGGACTTGGTCAATTAATTGACTAGATCTTATTCTTGATGATTTTGGTCCTTCATTCGTTTCTAAATGACGATTCTACCCCTTATGGGTAAATCGCCTCAGAATCATTTCAAAAATTTTCTAAAAATCACAGAAAATGGGGGAACAACCACATTCAACTGGTCCAACCTAATTCTGTCGGTTTCAATTTTTCGAGTCTTCGAAATATAAAATTGGCTGTGAAACAGCCGCTCATGCCCTAAATCCATAAATATTTTTAAAGAATACCTAAATTCTTAAATAATTTTGTGACCCTATTTATTTCATTTATTATATTGATAGTTATAAGGTTAATTTGTTACTGTGTAGGGAAAAATATTTATTAAATTATGGATGGAAAGTAATTTATAATTTCTTCATTTAGCAGAATGTCTTCTACATCTTTTGGGACTGTGAAATGGGGAGGTACAATAATACGAAATAAATTTGGATATGATTAGGAAGGTGGACAATATGCTATGTTTGAGTTTAGAAACATATCCAGATTTGATGAGTTACGTGCTATGATTGAGCGTCAGTTGAATATAACAACAAATCAGTATATTTCTAGTATGATGTATAGACAACCGATTCAAACAACCGGTCATTGTATGTATGAAATTGTGGAGGTGCATAATGATGCTGTAGTTAAGATAATCATGCAGTTTGCACGTCAGTGTGATTCTACGGGGTTTGTACAGTTTTATGCAACTGTAGATGAACACCAACCGATAAATGATTTAACTGGGGAAGGTTCCAATGTTGGTGAAGATGGCGTTGGTGTGGATAATCAGTACGTGGAGTATGATGATAACAATGATAATGATGATGCTGATAGTGATGAAGAAGATGATTTATGGTTGGAAGAAGATGACGGAGGTGACGAAGAAGATGACAGAGGTGATGAAAAAGATGTCGGAGGTGCCGAAGAAGATGACGGAGGTGGCGATATGGAGGCTTACTATAACACACATTGCAGTAATCCCATTTTGCCATTGGTACATCCATCGCCCCATTCAGAGATTAACTATGATATGATGCAAGTATATACAAGAACCAAGCCGGGTCATATGTTGTTTGATTCATCAACAGAATTTCATGTTGGGATGTTATTTCCAACACGAGATGCGGTACAGTTGGCTGCGAAAGAGTATTCTCTGAGAAGAAAACATCACTTTCGCAGTGATGAGACAAAGAAGAGAAAATATACTATACAGTGCGGGAATCCAAATGAACCGTGTGATTAGCGGCTCCGTGCATTTCATAAATCGGGTGACCTATTTTGGACAATAACTAAGTATAGTGGGCCACATACATGTTGTAATCTGTAAATATTAAGGGATCATCGGCAACTTGATCTGAAGTACCTCTGCAGCTAGATAGAAGCAATGGTTGCCGCTCAACCAGATATCAAAATCAAGCCACTAATGGCAGAGATTAAAGACAAGCTGGGCTTCGAACCTACTTATCGAAAAACCTGGGCAGCTAAACAAATGGCGATTACTAAAAATTTTGGAGGATGGGATGAGTCGTATGGTCAGTTAAGACAGTATATGAATATGATGAAGTCAATGAATCCGGGTTCTCATTTTGTGATCGATGATTACATGAGCCAAGATGATAGTGTCAAGGTTTTCAACCGGATGTTTTGGACTTTCAAGCAGACGATTGAAGGCTTCAAAAATTGTCGTCCTGTGATATTTGTTGATGGAACTTTTTTGTACGGGAAATACCGAGGAACGCTCCTTTGTGCGGCCTCATTTGATGGCAGCAATCATATATTTATGTTGGCATTTGCTGTGGTTGATCAGGAGAATGGCGACAATTGGACTTGGTTTATGGATTTGTTGGGGAGATATGTCACTAATGGCCGACAAAATATTTGTGTAATATCAAACAAGCATAAGGGGATTCTGAAAGCAATGGAGACAGAAGGGTGGCGTCCTCCACATGTGTAGATGACGAAGGCATGTCACGTGGTATGAAGCGTGGCTGTGATGTGGATGCATCATGAAAGTCAGGAAATATGCGACGCTCCGATGGTCCATATCCTACTGTAGACGGGTGTGGGAAGAACTCGGATCCATAGGCACTCAGAGAGTTAGTTGGAGTGAAGGTGAAATCGGGTCCCCCATGAAATGGACTGGCAAACTGGCTAAACCCTGTATTTAACCCCGGCGTATGATAGGTGAACGGGTAGGAAACGGCGTCATCAACTGGATGAGCTCGAGTGGTCCTTCGGGTCGACTGAACAGTCTCAGGTGGGTCATCCTCGTCCGGCCCAATGGGTGCTGCTGTAGGTACTGATTGGGGTGGTATAATCATTATCAACCGCCTCTCCTCATTGAAGGCGCACAGCATTACCTTAGATATCTTATCTATATGCCGTATGTTCTCCCGCATGTTCTCCCGAGATATAGTGGAAACCAATCGTACGATTTGTTCCACGCCATCACACTGTTCATGAAATCAAAGTCAACAGAAGTTATCAAATGCCAATAACTTATGTTACTAAATATATAATAAATTAAGTAAATTAAATGTGTTTGCACTAACCGCTCCACCTACTGCACCTCCCGTGTAAGAAATCCACCTCCGTGTGTGTTTGCGATACCACTTCATATATTCTGAATGATAGTGAAGTGGCTCCATTGCAGGAGCATAATTGACTATGTGCTCAAGGCGATTGTTCCATATACCAATCCACTCTCCGTGAAAATCGACCCAATTCCTTGTAATTGGCTTTAATTGAATATTATGAAAACCTGTATGATTACTGGGAGGAATAGGTATTGATTACTGCATACCAAACTGACGATATACTCGGTCTGGATTAATGCCACTCAACGATGTGGAAATAGATGAGTGGGACACGAGCCCTCCAAATGTGTTCTCCCTGCAGGCAGTAATCTGGTAGACTCTGGAGAATGTCATCGGTGTAGGGCTCCCAAGTAATCTGTGATCGTATTAAAACATATCAAATTAAACGAAGAATTAATTTAAAAGGTAACATTACATTGAACTCGTTGGTTGCTATCATGACTTACATCTGCAGATGCCATTCTATCAAATTGGTAGAGCAGATGTCGCAAGGTATGTGTGGGGACCATTGTTGTCTATAGGGGTTGAGTCCAGCTGCATAAATAAAAAAATAAGAACATTTACATATATTATACGCACTGAAACAAATTTATGACTCACGAACTGAAAAAGCAATAAATCACATACCGACTACCAAGAGGTGCATCTGGTAAAGGATCACGGCTTCTGATGGATGGGGCGACACAACTGAAGCGATCCCACGCCCAAATCTGCAATACATGTAGGGCACCACTGATTTGGTGCGCTGATGGATCAGTCGCATTGCATAGCTCCTGATACAACCACGCAAGTGCTGCTGAACCCGAACTGTACGGCATAGGATCCTCGAGGTGATCTAGTAGTGGAAGAAAAATCAAACTAACCCTAGCACCTGATTTGTCTGAAAAGATAGATCCAGCCAACTGGAGAATCAATGCCCTAGCATGCTGCAGTATGGTAACCTCACCGGTATCGTCAGGAATTACACCAAAGAGTCCTCTCAGCCAGGATATCTTTACCATCGAACCACGTATTTGACTGGTTAGGGGGCGGTGACCAAGTAGATTCTCACAAAGATCGGGCCAACTCCTATTAGTGGGGCAAGTAACTACAAGTCCATTAATAGGAAGCCCTGTTAGCACTGCGATGTCCTGCAATGTGATCGTGCATTCACCTTCCGGCATATGGAAGGTGTGAGTCTCGGGCCTCCATCGCTCGACCAAAGCTGTAATCAAATGGTGATCAATTTGCCAAAATCCCATTTTCCAAACTCCGTAAAATCACGAAGCTCGAATATACGGTTCAATGCATTCATCAAGTTCAGCTTCATGTAGCATCGATCCATCTTGCTGACATCTAAGACATTGATCCTCATCTATCTATAAAATGTTACATTAACCATTAGTAGATTTTATTACGATACAGCTATTACAAATGACAGATCAACTGAGAAATTTCTTAATTACCCGAGCGTTCCATATGGCATGTGATCTGTGTCGGGCCTGCTCTGTAAGTAGTGAATCGTCCCGAGGTCCCGGCTGAATGTAAGTTCGCTGTGCCATGTCTACAAATGGAATATACGAACTTAATAAATATCGCACAATTGCTATTATTTTTTATTTTATTTGTATTCTAATTTTATTTTTTCTAAATAAATATCATCATGTCCCGGTTGATTTTTTTTATTTTCTGCATTTTTAATTTATTTTTAATATTTTTCTGGCTGGGTCAACCCGGTCAACCAGACCCGACCGCCTAGCCCGAGTCAAACCCCCTCTAGGTTGACAAAAAAAAATCGCGTCGTTCCCATTTTTTTTTATTTTCTATTATTATTATTATTATTATTTTATTTTTTTTCTAATTTTAATTTTCCTTTTTTTAACTTTACTATTATTAATTTTTTTTAATGAATTTTTCGATTTTTTTAGTGATTTTCTGATTTTTTAATTTCTGCATTTTTATTTTATTTTTTATATTTTCTGGCTTGGTCAACCCGATCAACCAGACCCGAGCACCCAGCCTGGGTCAAACCCCCTCGGGGTTGACCCAAAAAAATCGCGCCGTTTCCATTTTTTTATTTTCTATTTTATTATTTTCTAATTTTTATTTTCATTTTTTAAAATTTACTATGATTAATTTTTTTTACAAATTTTCTGGAATTTTTTCAATTTTTTTAGAAATTTCTTATGATTTTTTAATGATTTTTTTTATTTTTTAGTGATTTTCTGATTTTTTTTATTTTCTGCATTATTTATTTATTTTTTATATTTTTTTGGCCAGGTCAACCAGGTCAACCAGACACGAGCGCCCAGCCCGGGTCAAACCCCTTCGGGGTTGACCCAAAAAATTGCATCGTGCCCACTTTTTTTTTTTTAATATTTTCCAAATTTTTCTGATTTTTCTATTTTCTGAAATTTTTTATTATTACAGACAGATCCTACGATCCAAGTTTGCCCACGTGGCTATCCCACGTTGGTTGGATTAGGCCCCTAAAACCAACAGCTCAAATCTAATCAAAGACCAAATCTACACAGTCCGATCTAATTACCATATCCTACGGTCCAAATTTAATCAGGAGACCTAATCTAAACAGTGAAACAGCTCCAAAAATGAAAAATTAAACGTATCATAATATGCTTGAATCAACCCTAGAAAGGATATTGGTGTTACCTTGATCCGTAGAGCGAGATCCGGGCTAATTTGAGGTAGAAACTCCGCTGGACAGCACCTCCACAATGGGCTAGACGAACAGGGCGAGTATGGCAGGGCACGGTGAAACGGCGCGGGACTGTTTGCGGGGGACGACGGCGGAGCACAAATTTAAGCCGTGTGCTCTTTCTCCCCCAAACACTCTTCTCCTCTCTTCCTCTTCTCCTCTCTCTCTCTCTTTCCCCCGCTCAATCGTTTCCTTGAAGGCAATGAAAGAGAACGTTCAGGCGATAAGAGAACGCCTGCAGGCTTCACTGCACGTGAAGCAGGCTTCACGTGGAGTGTGCAGGCTTCACACTTCACGTGAAGCCTGCAACACGATGGGCCCGCCTCCCGTTCGGCAGCAGGGCTGCCGAACGGTAGGGAGTCCATGACGAGAGTTCGGCAGCTCTGTTGTCGAACGGCCAGAAGTTCGGCAGCCGAGCTGCCGAACGGCCTAAAGTTTGCCAGCAAGGCTGCCGAACTTATCAATTCGGCGCCCTCCCTGCCGAACTTTGTTCCTTTCGGCTTGAGGACTGCCGACCTTCTTAGTTCGATTTCCACGGTGCCGAACGGGACCCCTTCTGATAAATAAAAAAAAATTAGACCCAATTTTGTAATTTTTTTTTTCAGACCCTTTTTCGAAAAGAGCCCTCTTCTACCTTCACAAACAAGCTCGAGTCTGTTGAGCCTTCACAAACTTGCTTCTTCAATGTTATGCACAACCATGACTTGTTTTTGGGTTACATTTCTTGAAGTCAAGTGGAGTTCACGACAATCATCAAATTGTCTAAATTCCCATACTATTGGTGAAAACATTGGCCATTAGAGTAAAGCCCACAGGATTGAATAGAATTTACTATAGATACCATCAAAGCTTGTAAGATCACACTAAGACCTTTTGGGACTTCTTAAGATATTGAAAATAACAGCATGATATTTTTGACCGTTGACAAAAAAATGTACCGCAGTGAGGGTTTTTAAGCACACATCTTACATTCTCTTGTCTCCCACTACGAAAAGTACAAGCGAACTTATCTATGTTAGCATTTATGGAGTAAGTTAAGTACGGTGTATCTCCGACCAAAAAAAAAAAAAAGTACGGTGTATCATGTGAGATTACAAGCATATGCAAACAAAACCGTGCACTATGCTTTTTGAGGAATTATGTCAATGGAAAAACCAAAGAAAAAAAAATGCCCATATGGAACAATGGGACAAAATTTTACGCCATTGCCGAGGAAGAATAAACTCAGCAAATGTACTAATCGAAGCTGTCAAGGTGCTTTGTGCAATTTATTAATAGAGACCAAGACCTAAGTAGATGTATTATATAATTAGCAATGAGAGCATCAATCCAATAAAAGGAATAGAAAGACAGATAGCGGAGAAAGCAATGTGGACCAACCTCCTTTATATATCAAACCCTAGTTGTGTTCATAAGTGTGAAACTGAATCTACACAAAGTGAGATTTTGTAGAAGTTGAAACACATATGGCTCCATCCCAGAAACTTGTCCTTATCTTGATCGTGTTCCTCAGTGGTTTCGCCACGGCAAGGGGTGTTCCAGATATTACCTTAGTGCATACAATTTGCAGTGTGGAAAAGTATGCTGCAGCCGATCCTTATGAGGAATCCCTGCAATATATTTTTGACCAACTATGTCACGAGACGTCGGCCAGAGGGTTCGATTATTACCCCGTTACTCCTGATATCGACAGCAGCCATCCGTTTTGCGAAGGCCACGGAACTTGCAAGGCGGGGATTCAGAATGAAGAATGCGACGCGTGCATGTTGTCGGCTCGGAAGCAAATACAAGACGCATGCCCACTGCGTATCGGAGCTCAAATTCAGCTCGGGGATTGTAGAATTAGGTACGAGAATCACTTGTTTCGTGAATGATCAAGAAACCATCTTGATGTGTAGGAGAGGGGAGTTTGTCTCCTATGCAAGCGTGTTCATTGGATTAGCCTATTCACTTCTGTACTTGAGTTCTTTGCGGAATAATGGAATGTGCCTTTGTTTTGCTTAATTTATCAGATGTTCGAGAAACATTTCACTGCAACAGAAACAGTCATTAAGGGAATTTCAGAACGTCGTTGCAAGGGTCACAAAAGCTTCTTTTTTCAGAGAAATCTGTAGTGTCACTCCATAAGAGCTACTAATGCATGGGGACATTTCAAAAATGTGAGAAATAGGACCCCTATGACATGGTATATCACAAATATTGGACAAAAAATATGCAAAACATAATTAGACAATGAAGCTTCAAGCTAACTATAGAGATCTTGTACTCGAGCATTTAAAACGCATGTAAAATATGTATCATATCAGACCACATAGTACCTGTTACATAGTACCCATTGTCAATGGATATGGGACAACTTCAACAACCTGACTCTGATACCATGTTAGAAAGTCCAATCCAAAAGCTTAAACTGATAGTTAGAGAGAGATCACATGAATATAAAGAACATATAGGATCTATTGTCAAGCGATGTTGGACAACAACTTCAACAAAGACAAGTTTTGAAGGGCACCGAGTCTTTTGAGTCATTTTAACAACAAGAAATTCCGAAAGTATCAACTACTTTTCGATGTCTTCTTTTGTAGGTTAGACATCTATGAGGAAAAGTGTCAAAAAATCCTAAACCTATTGCATTTGTGCCAATTCAGTCATAAACCTTTTATTGGTGCCAATTTAGTCCAAAATCTTTTGCATCGGTGCCAATTCAAACCTAAACCTTTTATTGGTGCCACAGTCATAAATCTTTTGTATTTGTACTAATTTAGTCCTAAACCTTTGCATTTGTGTTAATTCAGTCAATCCAGCCAATTTTCGCTGGAAATTCGCTGACGTGGACATCGATTGTCTTACATAGCATGGCTGGCATTGAAGTGGATATTTTTTAATATTTTTTAATATTTTAAATAATTTTTAATGTTTAAATATTTTGGTTTTTTTCTTTTTCTCTCAATCATTAAAAAATATTTAAAAAATTAAAAAAATATCCACGTCAGCACCAGCCGTGCCACGTAGGACGACCAACGTCCACATCAGCGAATTTTCGTCCAAAATTGATCGGATTGACTTAATTAACACAAATGCAAAATGTTGAGGACTGAATTGGCACCAATACAAAAGGTTTAGGACTGAATTGGCACCAATAAAAGGTTTATGACTAAAATGGCACCAATGCAATAGGTTTAGGACTTTTTTGACACTTTTCCCAACATCTATGCACGACTTCGTCCTCCTCTTCTTCTTCTTCTTCCTGTTCTTCGTGATCATAATCGTCATGAATAAGCCCACAAATTTTCTCAGCATCAGCCTCACCATACTTTATCTACTCACTTCTTTTGTATTTTCAATGTTTCACCCTCTTTGTCTCTTGTTTCTTGATTATTCCATCTTGAAAAGCTCTAAAGCCCCGTTATCGCTACTCTTACTGCCCCATTATTCCGTCATGTGCGGATAAAGAACGATGCGCAGTAGATGTAGAAGAATTTGGCACCAGCACTCTAGACGCATCATCAACCTACCAAAGCAACCAACAAAGTAGTTTAGATCATATGAAATGATAAAACAAATGATGAGATAAGGACATAGTATGCTTATTTGTGTAGGCAAAGGCCCACAGGAAAAATCGAGAATAGATATTTCAACTCCTTGATTTTGCAGCTGCGACAAGATTAACTCAAAACCATTGCCTCGACCTAGAGAAGTTGGCATTAACTTTCTTGAACTCATCAGCCGCATGCCTTGCCTTCAAGGCAGCTTTCGGAGCCTTTGCTTGATCTAATAAGCTCCACAAGGAAGTTGCCGTAACAGAAGGTCCATATGAATGCCCTCTTCTTGGTTTCTGCAGCTCCAGCTCCATAACCACGTAGAAGAATCATCTTTGCTTAATTTCTTTTGAGATAGCTCAGGTTGTTCAACTTCTATTTTGTCCAGCTCCGACCCCAAGATCTAAATAAACAAAGGGTTTACTATGTTTATTCAAGCAATTGTAAAATGTAATGTGCGAAATAATTCTTTATGCATACTATGATTCTTCTAGGCTAGTCATCCACCGGCTATCTAATTTGTGAAATAGTTCTTCATCTGTACAGTAAAAGATACACTAAGACCTCAGAGATCCACCGTGAAGGTAGGTGAGAGCAATATCGGCCATAAGATGAAATAGTTCTTCATTTGCTGTGAATGACGCCTTAAAGGATCCGTTTGTTCGAGAGAAATAAATGATTTGGAAAATATTTTTCTAAAAATGATGGCTCGTATCGCTTAGACATAAATTGGTACCGGTATTGAAAATATTTTTTATTGACTAGTTATTTTAATCGATGCACGCAATCATTTTTAGGAAAAATGTTTTCAAATTCATTCTTTTCCAATGAAATAAACCGAGCCTAAATCTTGTAATGGTCATAGAGCTTGCAATGCAGCGATTATGCAAGAAGATTGTGATGCATGATGCATGGTTGCAGCTAATAAGCAACTAAAGGATCAATGTTTATTGGCCGTCAGGGCTCAAGTCCAGCTTAAGGATTGTAGAATCAGGTATGAAATCTATTATTTTTGCGAATAATCAAATGTCCATGCTAATAGGGAGATTGGGGATTGTCTCTTGCGTCGGTATGTTCAATAGATTGGCTCGTTTTCCTTTTGTACTTGACTTCACTATCCATCTGATATTAATGTTATAAGGTTTTGAAGGATCTTTTAGGCTTTTCCTGAACTTTAACTCTGCTCTACGGGCAGTCTCCATAAATGGACTATTTCTAGTGCCACTTGTGATTGGAGAAAAGTGCATCGGAGGTCCTAAACCTTATATACGGTATACAATCAAGTCCTTGAATGAAAGGAAGCTTCTGAGTATTCTGAATGTTTTAGATTGGTTTTCCCTTCAATTTATACTCAAGAAAACAATTTTGTCACGTGAAATGTAAATAGTAAAAATTCAACTGAAAGAACGGAAAATGAAATAAAGAAAAATATAAATTTTGCACCATGGAGAAGTAAACATCTTTACTTTTATAAGCGTTACCAAATGTGTGTATCTTTTTCTTTTCAGTATACAGAAGTAATGCATGGCAGAAAAAACGAGTAATTGTTGCCTACATATTCGGCCCGACTCGTCTAGGCCTTCCTATTGGTCGGGTCTATGAGACTAGCCAAGAAGTTTTAGGATAATGAGGTTTTGGAATACTAACATTTTGACATTATCCATGTTAATGGTTTCTACTGGGGAACAAAGTTTTTATTTCCCTAAGTTAATCCGGTGTAACATACCATAAATAGCACATAAAAACAACATTTTAAAACCATTCTAATGAATTAAATTAGCTTGATACAGCTTAAGTAGCACCGACACTGACATGTGACACGCGACACGATACGACATGATACGCCGACACATCATTTCTAAAAAAATAAAGAATTCCTACACATTGGGACACGTTGTATATGGAATGTATATTCTTATATATACATGATAAATTATCATGTATATATAAAAATATCAGCGGTGAAGTCATATACCTGGGTATATTAATTTTGGGGTGGCTAAGTATACGACTTAAGTATTTCAGAAATTTATATTTTGATCCCTAATTATTGAAAATGCTTAAAATTAACCCCGTACATGTCAAAATAGCGTTTCAGGATGCTGGACTCGCGTATCGCTGGAGTGTCTAGAGCGCTGACCACGTGTCGGTCGCATGTCGGAGAGTGTTGGAGTGTCAAAGAGTGTCGGACACGACACGGAAATCCCCGAAGAGTGTTGGTGCTTCCTAAGATACAGCAAGTAATCTTTGCTTAATTGGCATGGCTGATCCTTATAAGGCAGGTGTAAAAGCATTGTAATATTGCCTTTTCAGAGGAATATGGCATTAATGATGCATAACCATACAACCTCCCTCCACAAAGAAGAGAGAACAAACTCCGTCACAGAAAAGATTGTGATTGCGTTTGGTTCGGTTTTAGGGGAATGCAAAGTTATTTCTGTTGGGATTTGATGAATAATCCCATGGGAAGTGAATGAGAAATGAAAGAGGGAGAGTCCCACATAGGAAAAAGAGTAGATGGTGGATGGGTTTAAATATTGGAACTTCACAAATGGGTTTGGGCCCCAAGGGGCACCGCACTTTTGTGGACGTGGGAGGACCTACGCAAAGGTGGATCGATCCACGCGCGCGCCGCTGCCGCCCGCCCGCCGGCCGGCCGGTTCGGGCCGGGCCCGGGTCCGCTCGTTTATTTAATTCCATCAATTTTATTTTTTATTCTATTCTTTTTAAATTGAAGGGACACGATTTGAATAGACATGTTGGACATTCTTTTTCACCGAACATACATGTTCGTTCGGAATAAAGCAAACGAACGTGTCTGTTCGAACAGAATAAGAACAGTTTTCTTTTGTTCGTTCGGAAAAAGCGAACGAACGTGTCTATTCGAACAGAACAAGAATAGTTTTTTGGTTCGCATCCCTTCATCAATAGACATGTTCTGCTTCGTGACTCTTCACTTCATTGTCTATAAATACAAAGAGCGTCCGTCACTTTCAAAACTACTGACATTCTTTCACAAGACATTACTCATCTTCATTTTGTGCGATTGTTCTACAAATTTGCGTTCGAAGGAGTCCTTTGAAGACGTACCGCTTCAAAGGAACGCGATCCGTTCTATCCTGGGAGACAATTGTCCGACGTCCTCGGGTACAGATTGAGGGGGCAAATTCGTCTTAAGGACACAACGACTTTCGTTGGGCTCGGATCAATATTCTGATTTCTATTTCGCGTTGGCTGCAGGTTAGTCATTTGTTCACATATCTTTCTGTACGAACTTAGCCTAAGAATAACGAGAACAATCTTAAGACGAATTTGGTTATACTTCTTGTTTTTGCGCTTAGTTCGTATTTTATGTTGTTGTGAACAATCTGCCCTTCATTCGTTCAATGATTTTTTTCGAACTTATATCGTATCGTTTAAAAGAGTTGTTTTTTCGAGATAAATGTTTTTTTTTCTCTCGTGAATATTGTGAGTATTCTGTGTAGTTGTTCATTTCGTATACTGTTTACGATTTGAAGAAAGTGTTCGGTTGGGCTTTTGTGTTAATCTTCGTCGTTTTCATTATTAAATTTTATTTTCCATAGAAATGGCTTCGACTTCGACTCCGATCACCCCTATTCCGAATCATGGAGAAAAGCCAGAAAAGTTCAATGGTACGGATTTTAAGAGATGGCAACAAAAGATGTTGTTCTATCTCACGACCTTGAACTTGGCTAGATTCCTCAATGAGGATGGTCCTAAACTGGACGATGGAGAGACTAATAAGGAAAAGGTTGCTGCTGTGGATGCATGGAAGCATTCTGACTTCCTGTGTCGCAACTATGTCCTCAATGGTCTGGACAATACTCTCTATAACGTCTATAGTCCGCTGAAAACGGCTAAGGAGTTATGGGAGAGTCTGGACAAGAAATATAAAACTGAAGATGCCGGACTGAAGAAATTCATTGTCGGTAAATTTCTGGACTTCAAGATGGTTGATTCAAAGACCGTCTTAAGTCAGATTCAAGAGCTTCAAGTGATTATGCATGATATCCATGCTGAAGGAATGACTCTAAGTGAGTCATTTCAAGTGGCTGCATTCATTGAAAAACTGCCACCGTCTTGGAGAGATTTCAAAAATTATCTCAAACACAAGAGAAAGGAGTTGTCACTTGAAGACTTGATTGTTCGGTTGAGGATTGAGGAAGACAATAGGCTCTTTGAGAAGAAAGTTGGCAAGAATCTAGAGGTTTCAAGGGCCAACGTTGTTGAAGAAGGATCAAAACCCAACAAGAAGAGGAAAATGCATAATAAGTCTGGAGAGGGATTCACCCAAGGCCTGAAAAAGTTCGTCGGCAAATGCTTTAACTGTGGAAAGTCTGGACATCGAGCCAAAGACTGCAGAGCGAAGAAAAGACAGAAAACTCAGGCAAATATGGTGGAAGAGATTTCCAATGGTGTTGATGATATCAATCTGTCTGCTATGATATCCGAGTGCAACATGGTGGGAAACCCCAAGGAGTGGTGGATTGATACTGGAGCAACTCGTCATATCTGTGCAAACAGATCGATGTTCTCGTCCTACACAACTGTGGGGGGTGATGAAAAACTCTATATGGGTAATTCATCGACCTCTAAAGTTGAAGGCATTGGGAAGATTGCTCTAAAGATGACATCTGGGAAAATTGTGACACTGAACAATGTTCTTCATGTGCCAGACGTTCGCAAGAATTTGGTGTCCGGATCTCTCCTTAGCAAGAATGGCTTCAAGTTGGTTTTTGTATCTGATAAGTTTGTACTCTCCAAAAATGAGATGTATGTAGGAAAGGGTTATCTGAGTGATGGTTTGTTCAAGCTGAATGTAATGACTGTTGTAACCAAGGATGATATGAATAAAGTTGCCTCTACTTATGTGCTTGAGTCTCCTAATATTTGGCATGCTAGACTAGGACATGTTAATTATAAGTCAATAAAGAAATTAATTAGTATGGGACTATTACCAAAGTTTGACTGTCCAAGTGAAAAGTGCCAAGTGTGTGTTGAATCTAAGTTTTCTAAGCCTCATTTTAACTCAGTAGTTAATAGAGTCTCAGAGCCTTTAGATTTAATACATATAGACATTTGTGATATGAAAACAGTACCTTCCAGAGGTGGTAAGAAGTATTTTATCACATTTATAGATGACTGTTCGAGGTACTGTTATATTTATTTACTTAGCAGTAAAGATGAAGCTGTGAATGCTTTTAGAACTTATAAGTCTGAAGTTGAAAATCAGTTAAATAAGAAAATAAAAGTAATAAGAAGTGATAGAGGAGGTGAATATGAATTTCCTTTTGAGGAAATTTGTACCGAGTTCGGTATTGTTCACCAATTTACCGCTCCTTATACACCGCAATCGAATGGTGCGGCGGAAAGGAAAAATCGATCCCTAAAGGAAACAATGAATGCATTGTTGAACAGTTCTGGTTTACCGCAGAATTTGTGGGGGGAAGCTGTCTTGACAGCAAATTTTATTTTAAATAGAGTACCCCACAAAAAGACACAACAAACTCCCTATGAGAAATGGAAAGGCAGAATACCTAACCTGAATTATCTCAAAGTGTGGGGGTGTTTGGCTAAGGTTGCAGTTCCTAAACCTAAAAAGGTTAAGATAGGACCGAAAACTGTTGACTGTGTTTTTATTGGATATGCTCAGAATAGCAATGCATATCGATTTCTTGTTCACAAATCAGAGATCCCAGATATACATGTTAATACGATAATTGAATCAAGGGACGCTTCGTTCTTTGAAAATATATTTCCGTATAACATAGTATATGAACCAATTGATAATGATAAGAGGCCTCGAAATACTACATCTAGAAGTGATCCAATGGAGGATGAACCTAGACGTAGTAAAAGGCAAAAGACTTCTACATCTTTTGGACCTGAGTTTCTAACATATTTGTTAGAGAACGAACCTCGGACATATAAGGAAGCCGTGACATCCCCAGAAGCCCCGCTCTGGAAAGAAGCTATCAATAGTGAAGTTGAATCCATCTTGTCAAACCATACTTGGAAATTGGCTGACCTTCCTCCTGGTAATAAGCCATTACAATGTAAGTGGATATTTAAGAGGAAAATGAAAGCAGATGGTTCTATTGATAAGTATAAGGCTAGGCTTGTCGTAAAAGGCTATAGACAACGTGAAGGTCTGGATTATTTTGATACTTATTCACCTGTCACGAGAATTACATCTATACGGATGTTAATTGCTATAGCAGCCTTGTATAGACTTGAAATTCATCAAATGGATGTCAAAACAACTTTTCTAAATGGGGATCTAGAAGAAGAAATATATTTAGAGCAACCTGAAGGGTTCATTGTTCCAGGATAAGAGAATAAAGTATGTCGGCTTATCAAGTCGCTACATGGCTTGAAACAAGCACCAAAACAATGGCATGCTAAATTCGACAAAGTTATGTTGTCGAATGGTTTCAAGATTAATGAGTGCGATAAATGTGTTTACGTTAAGAACACTCATAACAGCTTTGCCATTTTATGTCTATATGTAGACGACATGCTTATAATGGGCAGTGATAGTGAGACTATCAAGAAGATCAAATGCTTACTCGCAAGTAAATTTGATATGAAAGATATGGGGATCGCAGATGTCATTTTAGGAATTAAAATCCGTAAAACGTCTAAAGGACTATCTCTATCTCAATCCCATTACATTGAGCAGATTCTTGAAAAAAGCAAGAATCTAGGCATATCACCAGTAAGTACACTGATAAATGTTAATTTACATCTTTCAAAGAATACTGGTGAAAGTAAGGCTCAAAATGAGTATGCAAGTATACTAGGCAGTTTAATGTATGTCATGAACTGTACTAGGCCGGACATAGCTTGTGCGGTTAGCAAGCTAAGTCGATTTACAGTTAGTCCAAATGAAAATCATTGGAAAGCTATGAAACATGTATTGGGCTACTTAAAGCATACTCAAGATTATGCTTTGCATTACACAGAATATCCAGCGGTACTTGAAGGATACTCTGATGCAAATTGGATAACCGGCACTAAAGACACAAAATCGACAAGTGGATATGTATTCACACTTGGTGGGGCAGCAGTGTCATGGAAATCATCCAAACAAACTTGTATTGCTAGATCCACTATGGAATCAGAATTTATAGCTTTGGATAAAGCCGGTGAAGAAGCAGAGTGGCTTCGAAATTTCTTGGAAGATATTCCTAATTGGCCTAAACCAGTGCCGGCTATATGCATTCATTGTGATAGCCAAGCGGCAATAGGAAGAGCGAGGAATGTCATGTATAACGGTAAGTCTCGACACATACGTCGAAGACATGACACTGTAAGACAACTTCTTTCTAGTGGAATTATCACGATTGACTATGTGAAGTCAAAAGATAATGTTGCGGATCCATTAACAAAAGGCTTACCTAGAGAGATGGTTGTGAAAACATCGAAAGGAATGGGTTTAAGGCCTATAAATAAGTCATCATAGCGGATACCCTACCTAGTTGACTGGAGATCCCAAGATCTAGGTTCCAAGGGACAACTAAGTTATGAAGACTGTGGAGAGTACTGTAATTTATTACTCATTCCTAGATAAAGACAGTGCGAATATGTGAAGGTTAAGCGAAATCTTTTAATGATTCTGAATTGAGTATGTGAAATACTATATATTCAGAAATCACCTATGTGAGTGTGAAGTGAGGGCCGCTTCTATGAGAATTGAAAAGGCCGAATTCTCTAAAACACTCATGAGACCAGGCGGTGTTCATGGCCAAAACGAACACAACAGTGAGAACCAACTTTGTTCGAGAGATAGTTGTGTGATTTCTATTGTCTAGGCTTACACCAAAGATCGACAGTTCAAAGACATCAAGTCTACTGATTGACCGAGTAATCCCGATAGGTTTCACTAGGGAAAGTTCAAAGTCTCAGACTACTTATCCTGATGCAACGTTCTCTCATGGAATAATCGCACATTGCATTTCATGCATACACGAAGAGTCGTGATATCTGAACATCTCATTCATGTGGGGGATTGTTGGGATTTGATGAATAATCCCATGGGAAGTGAATGAGAAATGAAAGAGGGAGAGTCCCACATAGGAAAAAGAGTAGATGGTGGATGGGTTTAAATATTGGAACTTCACAAATGGGTTTGGGCCCCAAGGGGCACCGCACTTTTGTGGACGGGGGAGGACCTACGCAAAGGTGGATCGGTCCACACACGCGCGCCGCCGCCGCCCGCCCGCCGGCCGGCCGGCTCGGCTCGGTTCGGTTCGGGCCGGGCCCGGGTCCGCGCGTTTATTTAATTCCATCAATTTTATTTTTTATTCTATTCTTTTTAAATTGAAGGGACACGATTTGAATAGACATGTTGGACATTCTTTTTCACCGAACATACATGTTCGTTCGGAATAAAGCAAACGAACGTGTCTGTTCGAACAGAATAAGAACAGTTTTCTTTTGTTCGTTCGGAAAAAGCGAACGAACGTGTCTATTCGAACAGAACAAGAACAGTTTTTTGGTTCGCATCCCTTCATCAATAGACATGTTCTGCTTCGTGACTCTTCACTTCATTGTCTATAAATACAAAGAGCGTCCGTCACTTTCAAAACTACTGACATTCTTTCACAAGACATTACTCATCTTCATTTTGTGCGATTGTTCTACAAATTTGCGTTCGAAGGAGTCCTTTGAAGACGTACCGCTTCAAAGGAACGCGATCCGTTCTATCCTGGGAGACAATTGTCCGACGTCCTCGGGTACAGATTGAGGGGGCAAATTCGTCTTAAGGACACAACGACTTTCGTTGGGCTCGGATCAATATTCTGATTTCTATTTCGCGTTGGCTGCAGGTTAGTCATTTGTTCACATATCTTTCTGTACGAACTTAGCCTAAGAATAACGAGAACAATCTTAAGACGAATTTGGTTATACTTCTTGTTTTTGCGCTTAGTTCGTATTTTATGTTGTTGTGAACAATCTGCCCTTCATTCGTTCAATGATTTTTTTCGAACTTATATCGTATCGTTTAAAAGAGTTGTTTTTTCGAGATAAATGTTTTTTTTTTCTCTCGTGAATATTGTGAGTATTCTGTGTAGTTGTTCATTTCGTATACTGTTTACGATTTGAAGAAAGTGTTCGGTTGGGCTTTTGTGTTAATCTTCGTCGTTTTCATTATTAAATTTTATTTTCCATAGAAATGGCTTCGACTTCGACTCCGATCACCCCTATTCCGAATCATGGAGAAAAGCCAGAAAAGTTCAATGGTACGGATTTTAAGAGATGGCAACAAAAGATGTTGTTCTATCTCACGACCTTGAACTTGGCTAGATTCCTCAATGAGGATGGTCCTAAACTGGACGATGGAGAGACTAATAAGGAAAAGGTTGCTGCTGTGGATGCATGGAAGCATTCTGACTTCCTGTGTCGCAACTATGTCCTCAATGGTCTGGACAATACTCTTTATAACGTCTATAGTCCGCTGAAAACGGCTAAGGAGTTATGGGAGAGTCTGGACAAGAAATATAAAACTGAAGATGCCGGACTGAAGAAATTCATTGTCGGTAAATTTCTGGACTTCAAGATGGTTGATTCAAAGACCGTCTTAAGTCAGATTCAAGAGCTTCAAGTGATTATGCATGATATCCATGCTGAAGGAATGACTCTAAGTGAGTCATTTCAAGTGGCTGCATTCATTGAAAAACTGCCACCGTCTTGGAGAGATTTCAAAAATTATCTCAAACACAAGAGAAAGGAGTTGTCACTTGAAGACTTGATTGTTCGGTTGAGGATTGAGGAAGACAATAGGCTCTTTGAGAAGAAAGTTGGCAAGAATCTAGAGGTTTCAAGGGCCAACGTTGTTGAAGAAGGATCAAAACCCAACAAGAAGAGGAAAATGCATAATAAGTCTGGAGAGGGATTCACCCAAGGCCTGAAAAAGTTCGTCGGCAAATGCTTTAACTGTGGAAAGTCTGGACATCGAGCCAAAGACTGCAGAGCGAAGAAAAGACAGAAAACTCAGGCAAATATGGTGGAAGAGATTTCCAATGGTGTTGATGATATCAATCTGTCTGCTATGATATCCGAGTGCAACATGGTGGGAAACCCCAAGGAGTGGTGGATTGATACTGGAGCAACTCGTCATATCTGTGCAAACAGATCGATGTTCTCGTCCTACACAACTGTGGGGGGTGATGAAAAACTCTATATGGGTAATTCATCGACCTCTAAAGTTGAAGGCATTGGGAAGATTGCTCTAAAGATGACATCTGGGAAAATTGTGACACTGAACAATGTTCTTCATGTGCCAGACGTTCGCAAGAATTTGGTGTCCGGATCTCTCCTTAGCAAGAATGGCTTCAAGTTGGTTTTTGTATCTGATAAGTTTGTACTCTCCAAAAATGAGATGTATGTAGGAAAGGGTTATCTGAGTGATGGTTTGTTCAAGCTGAATGTAATGACTGTTGTAACCAAGGATGATATGAATAAAGTTGCCTCTACTTATGTGCTTGAGTCTCCTAATATTTGGCATGCTAGACTAGGACATGTTAATTATAAGTCAATAAAGAAATTAATTAGTATGGGACTATTACCAAAGTTTGACTGTCCAAGTGAAAAGTGCCAAGTGTGTGTTGAATCTAAGTTTTCTAAGCCTCATTTTAACTCAGTAGTTAATAGAGTCTCAGAGCCTTTAGATTTAATACATATAGACATTTGTGATATGAAAACAGTACCTTCCAGAGGTGGTAAGAAGTATTTTATCACATTTATAGATGACTGTTCGAGGTACTGTTATATTTATTTACTTAGCAGTAAAGATGAAGCTGTGAATGCTTTTAGAACTTATAAGTCTGAAGTTGAAAATCAGTTAAATAAGAAAATAAAAGTAATAAGAAGTGATAGAGGAGGTGAATATGAATTTCCTTTTGAGGAAATTTGTACCGAGTTCGGTATTGTTCACCAATTTACCGCTCCTTATACACCGCAATCGAATGGTGCGGCGGAAAGGAAAAATCGATCCCTAAAGGAAACAATGAATGCATTGTTGAACAGTTCTGGTTTACCGCAGAATTTGTGGGGGGAAGCTGTCTTGACAGCAAATTTTATTTTAAATAGAGTACCCCACAAAAAGACACAACAAACTCCCTATGAGAAATGGAAAGGCAGAATACCTAACCTGAATTATCTCAAAGTGTGGGGGTGTTTGGCTAAGGTTGCAGTTCCTAAACCTAAAAAGGTTAAGATAGGACCGAAAACTGTTGACTGTGTTTTTATTGGATATGCTCAGAATAGCAATGCATATCGATTTCTTGTTCACAAATCAGAGATCCCAGATATACATGTTAATACGATAATTGAATCAAGGGACGCTTCGTTCTTTGAAAATATATTTCCGTATAACATAGTATATGAACCAATTGATAATGATAAGAGGCCTCGAAATACTACATCTAGAAGTGATCCAATGGAGGATGAACCTAGACGTAGTAAAAGGCAAAAGACTTCTACATCTTTTGGACCTGAGTTTCTAACATATTTGTTAGAGAACGAACCTCGGACATATAAGGAAGCCGTGACATCCCCAGAAGCCCCGCTCTGGAAAGAAGCTATCAATAGTGAAGTTGAATCCATCTTGTCAAACCATACTTGGAAATTGGCTGACCTTCCTCCTGGTAATAAGCCATTACAATGTAAGTGGATATTTAAGAGGAAAATGAAAGCATATGGTTCTATTGATAAGTATAAGGCTAGGCTTGTCGTAAAAGGCTATAGACAACGTGAAGGTCTGGATTATTTTGATACTTATTCACCTGTCACGAGAATTACATCTATACGGATGTTAATTGCTATAGCAGCCTTGTATAGACTTGAAATTCATCAAATGGATGTCAAAACAACTTTTCTAAATGGGGATCTAGAAGAAGAAATATATTTAGAGCAACCTGAAGGGTTCATTGTTCCAGGATAAGAGAATAAAGTATGTCGGCTTATCAAGTCGCTACATGGCTTGAAACAAGCACCAAAACAATGGCATGCTAAATTCGACAAAGTTATGTTGTCGAATGGTTTCAAGATTAATGAGTGCGATAAATGTGTTTACGTTAAGAACACTCATAACAGCTTTGCCATTTTATGTCTATATGTAGACGACATGCTTATAATGGGCAGTGATAGTGAGACTATCAAGAAGATCAAATGCTTACTCGCAAGTAAATTTGATATGAAAGATATGGGGATCGCAGATGTCATTTTAGGAATTAAAATCCGTAAAACGTCTAAAGGACTATCTCTATCTCAATCCCATTACATTGAGCAGATTCTTGAAAAAAGCAAGAATCTAGGCATATCACCAGTAAGTACACTGATAAATGTTAATTTACATCTTTCAAAGAATACTGGTGAAAGTAAGGCTCAAAATGAGTATGCAAGTATACTAGGCAGTTTAATGTATGTCATGAACTGTACTAGGCCGGACATAGCTTGTGCGGTTAGCAAGCTAAGTCGATTTACAGTTAGTCCAAATGAAAATCATTGGAAAGCTATGAAACATGTATTGGGCTACTTAAAGCATACTCAAGATTATGCTTTGCATTACACAGAATATCCAGCGGTACTTGAAGGATACTCTGATGCAAATTGGATAACCGGCACTAAAGACACAAAATCGACAAGTGGATATGTATTCACACTTGGTGGGGCAGCAGTGTCATGGAAATCATCCAAACAAACTTGTATTGCTAGATCCACTATGGAATCAGAATTTATAGCTTTGGATAAAGCCGGTGAAGAAGCAGAGTGGCTTCGAAATTTCTTGGAAGATATTCCTAATTGGCCTAAACCAGTGCCGGCTATATGCATTCATTGTGATAGCCAAGCGGCAATAGGAAGAGCGAGGAATGTCATGTATAACGGTAAGTCTCGACACATACGTCGAAGACATGACACTGTAAGACAACTTCTTTCTAGTGGAATTATCACGATTGACTATGTGAAGTCAAAAGATAATGTTGCGGATCCATTAACAAAAGGCTTACCTAGAGAGATGGTTGTGAAAACATCGAAAGGAATGGGTTTAAGGCCTATAAATAAGTCATCATAGCGGATACCCTACCTAGTTGACTGGAGATCCCAAGATCTAGGTTCCAAGGGACAACTAAGTTATGAAGACTGTGGAGAGTACTGTAATTTATTACTCATTCCTAGATAAAGACAGTACGAATATGTGAAGGTTAAGCGAAATCTTTTAATGATTCTGAATTGAGTATGTGAAATACTATATATTCAGAAATCACCTATGTGAGTGTGAAGTGAGGGCCGCTTCTATGAGAATTGAAAAGGCCGAATTCTCTAAAACACTCATGAGACCAGGCGGTGTTCATGGCCAAAACGAACACAACAGTGAGAACCAACTTTGTTCGAGAGATAGTTGTGTGATTTCTATTGTCTAGGCTTACACCAAAGATCGACAGTTCAAAGACATCAAGTCTACTGATTGACCGAGTAATCCCGATAGGTTTCACTAGGGAAAGTTCAAAGTCTCAGACTACTTATCCTGATGCAACGTTCTCTCATGGAATAATCGCACATTGCATTTCATGCATACACGAAGAGTCGTGATATCTGAACATCTCATTCATGTGGGGGATTGTTGGGATTTGATGAATAATCCCATGGGAAGTGAATGAGAAATGAAAGAGGGAGAGTCCCACATAGGAAAAAGAGTAGATGGTGGATGGGTTTAAATATTGAAACTTCACAAATGGGTTTGGGCCCCAAGGGGCACCGCACTTTTGTGGACGGGGGAGGACCTACGCAAAGGTGGATCGGTCCACACGCGCGCGCCGCCGCCGCCCGCCCGCCGGCCGGCCGGCTCGGCTCGGTTCGGTTCGGGCCGGGCCCGGGTCCGCGCGTTTATTTAATTCCATCAATTTTATTTTTTATTCTATTCTTTTTAAATTGAAGGGACACGATTTGAATAGACATGTTGGACATTCTTTTTCACCGAACATACATGTTCGTTCGGAATAAAGCAAACGAACGTGTCTGTTCGAACAGAATAAGAACAGTTTTCTTTTGTTCGTTCGGAAAAAGCGAACGAACGTGTCTATTCGAACAGAACAAGAACAGTTTTTTGGTTCGCATCCCTTCATCAATAGACATGTTCTGCTTCGTGACTCTTCACTTCATTGTCTATAAATACAAAGAGCGTCCGTCACTTTCAAAACTACTGACATTCTTTCACAAGACATTACTCATCTTCATTTTGTGCGATTGTTCTACAAATTTGCGTTCGAAGGAGTCCTTTGAAGACGTACCGCTTCAAAGGAACGCGATCCGTTCTATCCTGGGAGACAATTGTCCGACGTCCTCGGGTACAGATTGAGGGGGCAAATTCGTCTTAAGGACACAACGACTTTCGTTGGGCTCGGATCAATATTCTGATTTCTATTTCGCGTTGGCTGCAGGTTAGTCATTTGTTCACATATCTTTCTGTACGAACTTAGCCTAAGAATAACGAGAACAATTTCCCAACGACCTTTGAGTGAAAGCAATAGTGTTTGGATAACTCATTTTTATGTATATTTTGGAAAGCAACTTTGAAATGAGGAAAAAAAGAAAAAAAGAGGGAAAATATAGGCGAGCATTGGAGAGAATATAGGGACTGGGTGAGCTTCGCTAGTAGCAACCACAGGCGAGCATCGGTGGTGACCAGATCATCGGCCAGGCGAGCTTCGACCTGCGATTCTTATCGGAGTAAATCTCATCGTTCAAAGTTGAGCGAAGCTTAGGCGAGTTGGGCCTGGGTCGCGTGACCTCGGGATCACTTCGCCTGAAGTCGCGCAACTCAAGCGACTGTTAATCATCAGATTTGGAGCCTAAACAGATTTGCAACTATTAACCCTTAGTTCTGGAGTCTCGCAACCAGCCACGATCTCTCCTCAATTTGGCCTCCAAGCATTGGCCCAACCTCAGGCAAGGCAATGCCGAGGTCGCTCGACCTCAAGCGAGCCTCTCTGGACTCCGGCGAACTAGGCGGCAGATCTGGACTTCAACATCACACAAGATAGGTGACAAGTAACCGAGGCAGCGCTAGCGACGCGAAGTCAGTGTCACGTGACCCCTCGTCGGCGTCTGTCCATCCCCTCCACCTCCGCGAACTTCCATAAATATGAATAGTAATTAGTGGGGGCAATTTGGAAAGGAAAAAAGTTCATTTACCTTGGAACCAGCCCACCGAAGATGCTGAAAGCCCAAGGTAAGTCCCCACCTCCCTTATGCTTTCAACTTTGCCAATGCTGACATCTTCCCAAAGTGGCAAAAATAATTGCGAAACACCTAATTTTTTTTTCCCAAGGGGCTTAAAGGGGCTTATAGGCCCAAAGCCCCTTGGGAAAGCTGAATCAAACGCATCATGTATTTCGACGTTCAAGGTTTGAACAAATGGTGATTTATGGTAACCAATATGATTAGCAAGTAATCAAAGCCCATATAAATTGTCAAAGTAATCCATATATTACTATCTTTCCTCTTACAATAATTAAATGGATTAAAATATTTTCATATTGTTTTATGCTTCACTGCTTTTTTTTTTTTTTGTATGACAAAGTCTAGGAGGATCGGAGGTTACTTCATGCCAAAGCCCAGGGGTGTTCGGTTACAAGTTGATCGATTTCCGACTAGGAATCGGGAACCACCCACGAAAGGCCGTTTCCACAAACCAGAAATCGGGAACCAAATCATCAGTCCAGTCCAATTCCCGGTGAGTCCATGAAACCGGTCATTGCACGGCATTACTATCCATCTTCACTTCAAACACACCAGTTACCAAAGAATAAAATATCTAGCAAAAACTATCTTCTTAAGTTCATTAATTGTTGAAGAAATTTCTGATAATTCTTGTCTTCTGATGGTGCCAAGTGCAAACCATCTCTTGAATTCTCTAGCCATATGTACCGTGAGATCTTACCACGAGAAAAGTCTAGCATCAGCTTCATTTGGAAACCAATAGCATAAATCTAATACAGAGTTACCTGGAAAGAAATGAGTTAATGACTTTGAATATCCACTAATTTCCCTATCCACCACAATAGAATTCCCAAACTCCTTCACGACATTACAACATGGTTTTAGCAAAATAATGTCAGAAGTGTCAAAATTTATATACCGCGCTTACTTTTTTTTTTTTTGGTAACCGATGTGTCCGGGCCAGCTTGCGCGCATCTCGACTATTCCTCGGGGGAGACTAGCATAGCAACCCACCGCCATGGCCCCCCACTTAAATCACAGGCGCTCAGCTGGGGAATCGAACCTGGGACCGGTGCGCCTAACCACACAATCCCAAGTGCGCCCTAACCAACTAAGCCACCCATGAGTGGGTTATACCGTGCTTACTTTAGGGCCAAATTTTCACTTAATTGCCAAATCGGAGAAATTCCGGCCAAACTAATTACCTAGCATTTATTGTTTTAAATCAGGCCACGTGGAAATTTTTTTAAAAAATTCAGTCCATATGGACTTCTAAACTTAAAATAAGCTAAATATTTTATTAAAAAATATTAAATTTAACTTAAATAATAAGCTAAATTTTTTAACAAAATTTTTTTAAAATGTTTTTAAAAAAATAGTTAGGGCCCCCTCACGCTACTGCCCCACCATCGCTTGGGCGAGGGCCGGCGACCCTCGCTTGAGGTCTGCGGGGGACGCCGGTCACTGACCGAGGCACGGCAACCCCCGCCGGCCATCCCCCAACCTTGCCGGCCATTGCCATTCCTTTTTTTTTTTTAACTTTTTTTTAAAATTTGAGCTTATTTTTCAATTTTTTATATTTTTATATTTTTTTTAAACTTTTAATTTTTTTTTTATTGTTGACTGGATCCTCCGGCCAGCCACATAGGTTTAAGTTATTAATAAAAAAAATGCCGCATACGATTTTCGGTCAAGTAGAACGGAGTTGGCAGTAAAGTAATCTTTTTTCAAAAAAGTTGACACTTAAGTGAGCCAAAAAAAAATTTGGTACTAAAGCGAGCGTTGTACACAAATTTGGGCACTTCTAGTGTTCTTTTGCCACATAATTTTTCTAACTATATGCTCATCCTTGAGCACCAGCAATTCATTAGCTTAACATAGGCCACTTCAAATTCATCCTATCAGAGACGAAAATAGAGAGAAATCCTGTGAGTTTGCAAGCACAGAGAGAGAGAGAGAGAGAGAGAGAGAGAGAGAGCAGTGAGTGCTGTGAGTGCTGCGTGAGAGAATTAGCATTGAGAGTGAGCGTGAGCCATGAGGAGCGTGAGAGTGGTACCCTTTGGAACCACCCAGAACCGACTGGTCTGGTTCGATTATTTTGCATACTCCTACTAAGGCCAAGGCATACAGCAGGCCTAGAAGTTCTTGTAGTAGATTTATAGATAGCCTATTAAAGAGGACTGGTTTTTTTTTCATTATTCCTCTTTACACGCAATTGCATACACTCTTTTATTATTGTAGACTCTCTCTCTCTCTCTCTCTCTCTCTCTCTCTCTCTCCCTCCCTCCTCTATATATATATATATATATATATACAATTTTCTACATGTACCTTAATAGCACATAACAATTACACATAACTTATAAATCAATACTATAATTAACCAAGTTTTCTATGGGAAAATTATCCAAAAAGTTTTAAATCTATTTTTCTTTTATTAATACAATCCTAAACCTTTTAATTGTGTCAATTGAGTCCTAAATCTTTTCACATTTTACCAATTGAGTTCATTCGGCCAATTTTAATTGAAAATAGCTGACATGGACACCGAACGTCCAACGTAGAACAATCAACGTTAACGTGAACAATTTTTAATAATATGTTGATATTTTTTTGAATTTTTTATTAACTTAATTTTCTTTTCTTTTCTTTTTCCTTCTTTACTTTTTACTTTTTTACTTTTTTGTTTCTTTTTTGTTTCTTTTTCTCTTCTTTTCCTTTTTATTTTTTATTTTTCTCTTTTTTCCTTGCTTGACAACCCTCATCTGGGCTGGCAAGGATGTCCCTCACTGGAGGTCGGCGACCTTCACTACTTTCGTTGGTTGAAGTAATAAAAAAGAAGGAAAAGAGAAGAAAAAAAATTATTAAAATTTTTAAATAATTATCCACATTAGTGCCAGCTATGCCATGTAAGACAGCCAACATCCACGTCAGTGATTTTAAGCCAAAATTGATCGGGTGGATTCAATTGAAAAAACGTGAAAATGTTTAGAACTGAATTGGTAAAAATGAAATAAGTTTAGGATTTTTTGGATAATTTTTTCAGTATTCAACAGAAGTCATGTTGTTTAAGATGCTTATCCAGGAGAATACGTCCACCATCAATCAGGACTATGTGACGATAATTCCCAAAAAGGAAACTAGGGTTTCTCCCTACGTGACGTGTCTGAAATGTCGGAATGTGACATTGGACAAACTCTACGTCTACATCAAGTTTTAAATAATCAACTGATAATGAGTAATAGCTTAGTGGATTCATCAAATAATAATCAACTAGAGGTTTGGTCCAATAAAACAATACCACGAGAGATAGCGTAGAAATTCATGACGACAGATCCTTCATGTAGCCAACCTTGTTGGGGTTTTGAATCTGAAATCAAAGCTACACCAACTGATAACATAGATGGCACTTTCTCAAAAAAAATGGTCTTTATCTGCATTGTGTTCTTGAGTTGTCTCAACAACCTAAGGGGTAATCCGGATACTACATGTATCCTAAACATTTTTACCTTTTACTTTTGCCAATTGATTCTTACATATTTTCATTTTTTATCAATTGAATCCATTCAGTCAATTATCCTAAACATTTTTACCTTTTACTTTTGCCAATTGAGTCTTACATATTTTCATTTTTTATCAATTGAATCCATTCAGTCAATTTTTGTTAGAAATCGCTGACGTGGACGCCAACCGTCCTATGTGGCACGACTAATGCTGACGCGAATAATTTTTAATAATATTTTAATATTTTATCGATTTTTAGTTTAGTTTATTTTCTTTTCTTTGTTTTTCTTTTTTAATATATCTAACCTGCGACCCTTGCTTGTTCTGGCCAAGGGCGTCGTGGCCCTCACCGGCTACAAGCGAGGGCGTTGCGGCCCTTGTCGGCCACAAGCGAGGGCATCGGGCCCTCACCTAGATCCAGGCGAGAGCCGACCCCTCACCGGCCACTGGCGAGGGCCACAATGCCCTCGCCTGGATCTAGGTGAGGGCCCTACGCTTTCATCCTATCGGCCTCAACCAAACTGCTTTCATCACTGGACGACAAATCTTAAAGAACATTCTATTGTGCCAAGACCTATTGCACAACGACCATAAGGGAGGTAAGGGTAAATGGGTGGCAATAAAGATTGATCTCATGAAAGCCTATGACATGGTCAAATGGGATGCAGTCC
Source organism: Lenwebbia sp. NSW1173648 (assembly GCA_029784005.1). NCBI lineage: Eukaryota > Viridiplantae > Streptophyta > Magnoliopsida > Myrtales > Myrtaceae > Lenwebbia > Lenwebbia sp. NSW1173648. The sequence goes on from JARCGZ010000001.1 coordinate 44,231,655, forward strand.
TCGAGGCTCTCAAAGCTATAAGTACACCCCAAAACTTAGTTGATCTGATAGCTGAGTGCATCACTACTGATAGGTTTTTAGTGAACTTCAACGGCGAGCAAATAGGCTATTTTAATAGGAAAACGATTAGCTGACTGCACCGTCACTCTGTCAAGAGTAACGGTGCAGTTTTGACCTCATAATTTCTTGAGGAAACCGAATAACTTACTTGTCCGGTTTCCTTGGGAAGGTGGGATTTTGCCTGGGATTTCATTAATTTTTTTATTTGAAATTTACAATTGCACCCTTCAAGAATTCATTATTGGACCAATTGCACACTTCACTATTTGATATTTCAAAACTTTTCAAGTATTTCGAGACGATATACAACGAACTAACAATGTGCAACAATGAATTTGCTAATGTTATAGTTATGATTGTATACGAATAATTTCCAATTTGTGTTACAAGTGCAGAACTTTATAAAATGTGAACATTTTTGTTTGCAATACGTAAATTTCCGACGTTTGACTATGTGATATCATTTATTTTTATTTTGGATCAATATTCACCGGCTAAAATTGGTAGTCGATGTCTCATGAATTCCTCTTTCTTAAATATCATTAGATTTGTTTCTTCAACTACTATGCATATTAAAAAAACAAATGGTTTTCACGGCAATTTATTTCTGGTGGCCCATTGTACAAAAACAAAATGGATGGTCCAAACTGCACCTTACTCATAGGAAGGGGTCATGCTAGTGTCATGGGCCGACAGATTTCAGTCCCGGAATTAGCCCGTGCGGCGCCTGACAAGCCAAGCCAGGCCAGCCTTCCTCATATAGTTGTTCCATGGAACACTTAGGTGAATAGCTTTCCCATATTGGATCATACCATGCCCAGCTTAGCTCGGGCATTCATTACATCGAGTAAGACGAGTAGAACACTTTAGGCACAACAACTGGTTTAGGCCTGCCATGGCCTCATCAGGAGAGCGGTATCAGCTTCCGACCAGTTTGTACACGGGAAACCAACCCCGCCTTCAAGTTCCTAAGGGTATATTCTATCTAACATAGAACTCCTAGTACAAACCCGTCCTGACGCCACTCACACGACCCAATTGCCTCTTCCCCTCTACATCGCTCACTCACCGTGATGACACCATAAGCTCCACCCTCAAAGGTATACGAGTATGGGAGAACTTGCCCACCTAGGACACAGAACAATCGGCACGTGTCATTCTCCCCCACTCAATCCGCAAACGCCCTCGTTGCGGGTTGTTCTGTCGCTTCCCTACGTTCTCCAACTATCACTGCCCCTCCCACGGGACTTACATGAATAGCAAACGCTCGCCCAACAGAATAACTTTACTCCACTAGTAGCTTCCCCCGATCAAAGCTGTTTGCGAATCTCCAGTCACTTGTACTCCCTTGACAAGTGTGGCACCCCTTGCTAACTGCACACCCTCGGCAGCACCTTCTTTTGCCTACTAGACTTCTCCTGATCTCAGTAGACCAATGCAGGTTTTCCCCTTGATGAAACGTGGTAGCAGACCCATCTTGAGATTCGCCGAATTGATCTAGGAATGTTATCCCATTTCAGTGATGAAACGGTTTCTTTACTGTGCCCCCATTGGCATCCCAGAAGCAAGTCAAGAGCTGCACTTTATCCGAGCCATTTTTGCTTCAGCAATTCACTCTCCGCACTTGTAGGACCAGTAAGACCACATATTTTCCTCGAATCACCCACCTACTGAAGGGATCCTGCTCTGATACCATTTGTCACGGGCCGATAGATTTTAGTTGCGGAATTAGCCCGTGCAGCACCTGGCAAGCCAAGCCAGGCCAGCCTTCCTCATATAGTTGTTCCATAGAACACTTAGGCGAATAGCTTTCTCGTATTGCATCATACCACGCCCAGCTTAGCTCCGGCATCCATTATATCACGAGTAGAACACTTTAGGCACAACAACTGATTTCGGCCTGCCATGGCCTCATCAAGAGAGTGGCATAAGCTCCCGACCAGTTTGTACACGGGAGGCCAACCTCGCCTTTAGAGTTCCTAAAGGTATATTCTATCTAACCTAGAACTCCTAGTACAAACCCGTCCTGACGCCACTCACACGACCCAGTTGCCTCTTCCCTCTCTACACCGCTCATTCACCGTGATGACACCACAAGCTCCACCCTCAAAGGTATACGAGTATGGGAGAACTTGGCCACCTGGGACACGGAACAACCAGCCTGTGTCACTAGCATAGTCCTTAAGCTAATTCCCACCTAGTATGGTGTGGGAGAATCCCCATTGTACCTAGCTGCTAGAGGGGGCATGGAAAAGATTATAAATTGGATCTTGACATCGAATATGAATTATGTAATATTATCATTATTATAGTATACAAAGAATTTCTCATGCTACGCTTTAAGTGCAACACTTTGTAAAATGTGAATTTTTTTATATAGATTATTATTTGGTTTTATTTACCAAGACTTAAACATCGTACTATGTGAATATATCAATTTTTGAGTATTATGACATTTCATTATAACAGAGTGTACAGTGAAAAAAGAAGAAAATCGTATTGCAAAATTGTTCACAAAATAGAGATGGGATGAAGATTGAGACTCAAGAGAAGTAGTTAACAAGAACAGATAAGGGTTTTTCATTTCCATTTTCTTCTAAGGGAGTTGTGCTTTTTTTTTTATATGGAAAGAATAAAACAATTTATAAACTTTCAGTAGCCAGTTCTTCATGGAATGAAAATTGTGGTGAAGATAGCACCGTCAGAAACTCAATCTAATGGCACCGTCATCTTAGCAAGACCCATTTTAATAGTACCAACGGGCTATGACAAGGTGATCCTCTTTCTCCATACCTCTTTGTGCTGGTTATGGAAATTCTCAACAGAATTGTTTGTGCGAAAGTTGCTGCTTCTTCTTTCAAGTATCATTGGCCATACAAAACGCAAAGGATTACTCACTTATGCTTTGTCGACGACTTGTTCGTATTTGCTCATGGAAATGTAGATTCCGTCCTTTGCCTTGTAGATGCCCTTGACGAATTTGTAGCTCTCACAAGACTGCGATTTAACCTTGACAAGTGCTAAATCTTTTTCTCTAGGTTGAATGAGGACGAGAAACACCTTATACTGGACCATACACCCTTTTCCACTGGTACCATCCGTATCAGATACCTGGGTATTCCCCTTGTTACCAAAAGACTCACACACGTAGATTGTAAGAGTCTAATTAACAAGATCTTTAAGAAAATTGAGTGTTGGGGCATGAAGCATATCAGTTACTCAGGGCGTCTACAATTGGTCAATTAGCCATCATCTTTATATGCACCTACTGGATGCAACTGTTCCTACTTCCAAAGCACACTATTTCCAAGGTTGAGAAGAGGATTAGACAATTTTTATGGGCTGGTAATACAGTGAATCATGGTTCGCACAAGGTTGCATGGCTAGTAGTTTGCTCACCTAATAGGGAGGGAGGATTAGGATTGCCTGATTTGAACATATGGAACAAAGTATTGTTAGGCCGCATACTATGGAACCTCATCAATCATCCATCCTCTTCCCTTTGGAGTATATGGGTTCACAACACCAAATGCAGAGGCACCCCATTTATGCAGCTCGACATTGAGGGAAATATGGCTTGGAGTTGACGATGTCTCCTTAAATTGCGACTCGTTCAATCATCGGTTACCCTAGGCTCAATCACTGTTGCCGAGATACATATGACGAGCTCAGACAAGTGCCCCCCTGTGGAGTGGTATAACCCAATTTGGACTAGCGACATTAGCAAATACGGTTTTATTGGTTGGCTAGTGTGCAAAGATAGATTACCGATAGCTGAGATCGTCGCACAATGGCTACCTACAATTGATACCCGGTGTAATTTCTGCAGGGTTGGTATAAAAGACAGATCACTTTTGTTCTTACAGTGTGAGTGGACAAGCAGCATATGGCGTTGTATCCTATCACAACATGGGATACGGCGCCCTTTAGGACGATGGAATGAGGAACTCCAATGGATGATTAGGGCAACAAGGGCAAAGACTTAGCGGCCAGACTTCTCAAGTCATCCTTTCTAGCAACCATATATTGCATTTGGATGGAGTGCAATATGATACGGTTTCATAACAAGTCAACTGACTTTCATATTATTTTGGCTAAGGTGCGTAAAAATGTAAGAGGTCGAGCTTTGCTCTACTAAAAAATTAGACCTTCCCAGACGAATGTTGAATTGGCTACTATATGGAGACTTCCTACCTCCATCTTTTCGAATTATTAGCTCCATTTGTAATGCTGAGGGATGCCCCTAAGCTGTTGTACTTCATTTGTTTTATTTCCACACACAAAAATAAGATAAAAAAATTAATAACAAAATTGAAAAATATTAAAATATGATTAAAATTTGTCAACGTCAGTACCAGTCATGCCACGTAAGATGGCTGGCATCCACTTCAATGATTTCTAGCCAAAATTAATTGGATGGACTCAATTGAAAAAATGTATAAAGGTTTGGAACTTAATTGGCAAAATTAAAAGATTTATGACTTTTTGGAAAATTATCCCATGTATTTGTATAAGAATTGATGTATTCAAGGCGTCGGTACAAAAGACAAATAAAAGTTGATAGAAAATGTGAAATGTTGATAATTTACAAGTTAAGAGGTGGTAACTTCATAAAAGTGTTTTTGGGTTACTACCAAGCTACCGAAAAATAAGGTGATCAATATCCTTTTTGATCCGTAGCTTTTTACATATAACAACTCTTTTAGAAATCTATTAGCATCGTTAGGCCTAATACCAAAAAAAACCTCTAATTTTAGCATTTGTGACAATTATATCCAAAAAAAAAATTTGTCTCATAAAAAACCCCAAACTTTTACTTTTGTCCCAATTTTACCAGTCTACTACCCAAAAAAACCTCAACTTTAGCATATGTCCTAATTATATCCAAAAAAAAATTTGTCTCGTACAAAATCCCCAACTTTTACTTTTATCTCAATTCTACCACCGTCAGCCATCCGTCCATAATCACTGTTAGTTAATCCTACGTGGCTCGAATTTTCTTGCCGAACTTATCAATGAATCTTTGAAATTTAGAAACAATGGGTTTCAAGGACGACGAGATTTTAGATCGTTCGTCAAACTATCTCTATGTCTAGCCGTTCTTTGGGCTATTGAGTGTCGAAGAGAATCCGAAACGCACCGTCTTGAGTGACTCTGTATCTCCCAGCAATATGTAGGGGAAGCAAACAACATAAGAGAAGTTCGGGGGGTTTTTTCATTTCAGCTTTGCTAAGGTGTAATTCATTAACGACGTGGAAATGCCACGTAGGACTAATTAATGGTGATTATGGACGGAAGGCTAACGGTGGTAGAATTGAGATAAAAGTAAAAGTTAAAGGTTTTTTATGAGACAACAAAAAATTTAGATATAATTGGGATATATGCTAAAGTTGAGGGTTTTTTTTGTACTAGGCCGGAAGAATTGGGACAAAAGTAAAAGTTTATGGTAGAATTGGGACAAAAGTAAAAGTTGGAGGTTTTCTATAAAACAAAAAAAAATTTGGATATAATTGTTACAAATGCTAAAATTGGAGGTTTTTTTCGGTATTGGGCCAGCACAGTTAAGAAAAGTTCATTTTTTTTTGGAACGAAATTAGTACTATCGCCCATCATATAGCATTTGGTTTTACTTTGGATTGCTTCGTTTTCGGCTCCACAGTGATCCTGGTTTCTGGGTTGGAATTCCATGTGGATTCGACATGCTTAATTTTGAAAAAGACAATGCCAAAACAGGACACGAGGAAGATACTATTGAAACCCCACCTTCTCAAAAAGACATCACATCAAATAATTGCACAGACATGCAACAACATGGAAACATCCAAATTAAGGTTTGCCAATCACGAACACCAAACCTTTTCTTGTGCATCCCAACAACACAAAACCCAAAAAAGAGCAACATTTATCCAATCAACCCAGAATCAAAAGATACGCCAGTCGATGGCAACCACAAATTCCCTGAAATGAACTGTGCAACTGTGAAAGGTTGAGCCTGTGCTGATGTGAGGGAGCCATGGTATGAAGCCCACTCGACTCTTCCGGCGATCGATGCACCAGGTCCTGAGTTTCGATACTCGCCATAGAAAAGCGTCTTTAGGGCGAAATCGTCGGACCATGGGGACCATCCTAGAGGATGGATCGAACCGTCCAAGAAAGATTGCATCACCACCGTCCGAGAATACTGTTTCCACGGCCTCCCGAGGAACGTCACGGGCTTGGACCCCGGCGAGAGCGAATCCGAAGCAGCCCCAATCTTGCAGTTGTGTATCGAGATGCCCGTGTTCTGGTATGGGCTTGTCCGGCCCTGCGCCGTCACGAAGTTGTGCTGACCCGACAGGGGCTTTCGCGCATAGATGTTGCACTTCTGAAAGACAACCGCTGAGTTGCCGAAGATGAAGTCCACAGTGCCGTAGATGTCAGTTTCGCGGTAAAATTGGCGCTTTGAGTGCGTATAGAGGGTGTCTTGGAAGCTGAGGATGGAACACCGGTACACCACAGATCTATCCGATCCGACTCGAAGGGAGACGGCTTGGTGCTTGTCAGGCCCGGCATTGTTCACGAACGTGATGTCCCGCGATATGAATCCGTCGCCCATGGCAGCTTATTTGGAGAATATTTACATTAAAAAGATAGAAGAACAAGCATAGGAACAGGGAAATCTCAATGGACAGACATAGTTATATACCTACACATTTGATTGCTTAGTCTTATCCTTTTGTTGATGCCCATGTTCCTAGTTATATCCAAACTCTAGATCCACATTAGTTTATCCAATGCACTTTGCTCTCTTTTAACATGTACGGTTAATTTGACCAGTAAAAGGGAAATCCCAAAAGTCCACTCGTTTCCTCCATCAACTTTTCTATAATTTTAAGGTTAATGTCTATTTTCTCAAAAGTTATGGAAAGAATAATAGGCTGTTAATTACCGACGGTGGCAGACTGGAAAGTGGTCCATCCATCCTTGGCGTTCCGATTGCTGACGATGACCGTCTTTCCCTTCCCGTCGCCAACTAGCATAACGTTCTTTTGCTTGGAAGGAATCTTTAGATTCTCCTTATAGGTCCCGGACTTCACGTAGATTACGGTCCTGCCCTTGTCCCCGCCACCCTCTTTTGCTTTCGAGGCATGCACAAACCTGAGAGCTTCTCTAATGGTCTTGTGTGTGCCGGTCCCGTCCTTCGACACGACGGCGCTCGCCTTAATTTCCTTGACCGGAGCTTCGAGAAGCTTTCTCTCCATGCTGGAGACCCAGTGAGGGAATGTGTCGGACGACAAAGCGCGACGCCGTTGCCAATTCGCCTCCTTTGTTGGCCTAGCCGAGGCGTAGAGCGCAAGGGTGTGGTTGAGCGAGTGGCTTATGTTTTGTGAGATTGTTCTCATCACGTAGGCGCGGTTTTCTCGAACTTTGTTGATGTCTTGAAGGCTGTCGAGACAGGTTTCTTGATTCGTGAGGGACGCGCTGAGCCATGTTTCGACGTCGTCAGGGCCGCAGCCTTTGGAGGTTCCACCACACGAGACGACGTTGGCAAGCAGGTCCACCGTGTCGTCGAAGAGTTCCAAACAGTCAGTGATGCTGCTCAGCAGCGGCTTCGCCTGTACCTTGTGGTGCGAAAGGGTAAGGTTTTGGGCCATGGCTCGTGCCCACTCAACCCGAGCCAAGGCGAACTTGACCGACCCCTCGAAATGCTCGGCCTTGGAGGCCGGTTTAGCAGCTGAAGTCGAAGCTCTAGGGAACATGGAGAAATGTGATGCTGAAGGTCTCTTTGTTAGGGGATATCCTGAAACAACTGAGGTTGAGAGATGAAGTGTGAGCAAGAACAGAATTAGTGTGAAGCACATCTTGTCTCTTGGTTTTGGATAATTGAAATAATGTGGCATCATTGAGCAGCCTAGGGCGACTACAAATGAGAGAGAGGGAGAGGGTTAGAGAGTATTTGATGAACGCAGCTGAGACTTATAAGAGTGTTAAATTTCGAAAAAAATTGTCAAAAAAGTCTCAAACTGGTTGCACTTTTATCAATTTAGTCATAAACCTTTTAATTATGCCAATTGAGTTTTAAACATTATCATGTTTTGCCAATTGCGCCCACTCGACTGATTTTGGCCTGAAACCGCCGACATAGACGCCGGTTGTCTTACATGGCATGGCTGCCGCTAACGTGGACAATTTTTAACAATACTTTAATATTTTTCGAAATTTTTATTTTTTTTATTTATTTTTTCTTTTTTATTTTTTTTTATACTGTGGCCAGCGAGGGGAAAATTATTAAAAAAAAAAAACAAATTCAAAAATAATATTAAAATAATATTGAAAATTATCCACTTTAGCGCCTTCTGTCCTACGTAGCACGGCCGGCCTCCATGTCAGCGATAGTCGGCCAAAATTAGCCGGATGGACTCAATTGGTAAACATGGAAAAGTTTAGGACTCAATTGGTAAAGTTAAACGGTTTATGATTGAATTGGTAAAAGTGTAATAGATTTGGGACTTTTTAGACAACTTTGCCGTTAAATTTTTTGGCAAACTTTTGCATGGAAAGACATGCACATCTGTTTCTGGCTGTCGCCTTATGGGAGAATAAAGCGGGCTCCGAATACTCTATAGAGTCGATATTCGTGGGTTGTCACTATTGCGTCGAAGTAGCACGGCATAAAGGAATTCCTTTCCTTATATTAAGACCAAATTATCGAAAGCAAGTTTATTTTTTTTCAATTCATGTGATTTCACTAATTTTATATGATTGGCACCTACCCGCAGCTTTAAGTGTCAATAATGTGCAAGGGGTTACGTAATGAAGAAGGATGGCTATAGCAAAGTTGAGACCCGGTTAGTTTATAATAGAATTAATACCACGAAAAATTTCAAACTAATACACCTATGATAAATTTAACAAAATTAACTTTTTTACTGCAAAAAATCTCAAATTTGTACACTTATGACAAATTTACCCCAAACTAATATTTTGATCACAAAAAATAACAAATCGGTACGCTTGTGACAAATTTACCCTCAATTAGTTTTCGTTAGATTGTGTTAATACTACCAAAAACCTCAAACCGGTACACCTGTGACAAACGAATGGTAAAAACCCCAAACTGTTACACTTATCAAGTGCCACGTGTCATTTAACTCAGTAATCTGACTGTAAAATTTAACGAAAACCGACGAAGGGTAAATTTATCACAGGTGTATAAATTTGTGATTTTTGTTGTCAAAAAATTAGTTTGAAGTAAATTTGTCACAGATGTACCAATTCAGAATTTTTCATGGTATTAAACCTTTTTAAAATGAGGCAATTGCTTTGTTGGTGTATTATCTTTGCTTTGGGAAGTGATGTTGAAACCAAAAGAGGGCGGCGGCCCCTAAAATTACGGGATGTACGTAATTAGGGCCGGGGCAGTCCCTAATTTTTAAGTGATGTACGTATGACCTTATTTGGTCGATTGTTATTTTGGACCATTTCATGGATGTTTGGTAAAAAGAAGATTAAATGTCCAATGGGAACATGAAAATGTAACTAAGTTGGTCCTAATTGCTCCTCTATCTTCCAAAAAAAGATAAAAAAGATCTCCAAGTACTGTTTCATGGAGGAAAAATTTCTAAAAAGTCCTAAACCTATTGCAATTTTATCAATTCAATCATAAACCGTTTAGCATTGCCAATTGAATACTAAACATTTTCACGTTTTTCTAATTGAGTCTATCCGGCCAATTTTAACTGGGAATCGCTGACGTGACGTCGTTCTTCCTATTGGATTCTTTTATTAATTTTTTTATTATTTCATTTCTTTATCATATTTTTCCTTTGTTTGATTTTTTTTTTTCCTTACTATGGCCAGTGAGGGTTGTCAGCCCTCGCCAGCCACTAGGCAAGGGTTATTAGGCCTTCGCCGGTCGCTAGTGAGTAGGGGTGTCAAAACTGAACTACAAACTGAACCAAAAACCGAACTGAACCGAACTGAACTGCAATTTTAGACATTTTCAGTTCAGTTCGGTTTTTGATTCAGTTAATAGGAAAAACCAAAATTTTCTTCGCGGTTCAGATATTTTTGGTTCAGTTCTGGATCGGTTCAGTTACTGAATCGCCTCACGTCGCTAAACTCAGACCCTGTTCAAAAACCAGAGAGGCAGAGACATCGACCCCCCTCTCTCCCTCTCTCTCTCCTCTCTCCTCTCTCTCTCTCCAACGAGAAGTGAGAAGGGCTTCAAGTACGGACTATGTTGCAGCAACAGCAAAGAAAAGAAACAAAGTTAACCCTAATTTTCTGGTCCAAACCCACAAAGGAAAAAAAAGCTGCTCCTTTCCCTCATCCGCCATTGATGACCTCTGTGCCCCTTCATTCAAAGCGTGCACTGCTCATTTCCTCCTCCTTCCATCTGGTTTTGAACGGCTCGAGCTTTGAATGCCCCCCCTAATCGATTCCTGAATCTCTCCTTTACTTGACGAATCTCTCTCTCTCTCTCTCCTTTTTTTAGCATCTGATTCAGTTTGCTAGTTCGCACCGGTCTTCCACCGACTCCGCCTACTCCACCATGCTCCGCCGCGGCGCGAGGCCCGGGTTCCGAGATTTCCGCCTCCACTGGCTCCAGCGACATCGGCACCATCTTCCTCTGCCGCCTCTAAGGCCGCGACGGCGGCGGCGGCGGCGGCGCCCCGGCGAACGGGGAGCCGCTATACGTGATGAAGGTGGTGGACAAGGATGCGGTGGAGAAGAAGCAGAACAGGGGCGTGACGGGTGCAGATATTGAAGACGGTCTGCAGCGAGGAAACGACAACGGCACGATGGAGGACCAAAAAAAAGGAAAAAAGGAAAAAACCTGGAAATAACCGAACCAAACCGAACTGAACCGAACCGAACTGGGTTTTCAATTCAGTTCATCTACGGTTCAGGGCGAGAATGGTTCAGTTCAAACACAAATCTTAATGGTTCGGTTCAGTTCGGTTTTTCAAGAAAACCGAACTGATCTGAACCATTGACACCCCTACTAGTGAGGGCGCCACGGATCTTGTCAGCGCCCGCTGAGAGCGTACCGACCCTTGCCTGCTGTTGGCAAGGGCCCAACGACCCTCGCCGACCGCTTTAAGAAAAAAGACAAAGAAAATAAAATAAAAAACAACAAAAAATTTTGAGAAAAAATAAAACTATTATTAAAAAATTTTCCACGCCAGCGCCAATCATGCCACGTAGGATGATTGGAGTCCACGTCAGCGATTTTTGGCCAAAATTGGTCGGATGGACTCAATTGGCAAAAGTGTAATAGATTTATGACTGAATTGGCAAAAGTGCAATAGATTTAGAATTTTTTGGACAATTTTCCCGTTTTTGGAAGTATAAGAGAGTATTTGGGTTCTCCTAATAAAGAAAATCATCTTTATGGAATCGATCCTCCCTTTCACTTCAAGAATATATGGAGCTTGGCATATCTTCAACTATTCTAGCTCTATCGAATCTTTTTTTTTTTTCATTTCTTCTAAAACAATTACAAACACTTGTGTTTATCATAGATCAACTACCAAAAATTCAATGTGCAAATTGTAGATTGGGTTTCCACGTTATTTGAGATTTGTCTAATGTAACATGATACGACTAACATGTCATGGCAACAATCATGATAAGACTTACTCGTACGAAATTTCATATGAGCACAACGATATAATTTCACAGAGGTATGAAGCATGGATGAATGCAATTTCGTAAAACATGTGAACTCCCTTGTTTAGCTTTTAAATTTTCTGCTTTTGATAATACCAAAATGACTTGCCCTTTTGGTCACTTTGTTTCTCGTCGGTGGGGAAGTCACGGAAGCTCATCCTAGACACCTAATTGTTAACTAAAGGTTGGACAAAAAGTGATGAAAATATGAATTGGATAAGAGTTCAGTTGAAGGAAACAATTGGATCGTGCTCATCAAGAGCTTTCTAATGACACCCATTTTTGCCCAAGTCGGACGGTTTGACCTTAAGATATTGACTCTTATAATCATGGTCATCCAATTTTGAGTTGAGAGGAATTTTATGATTTTACCGATCGATTGATGTCGCGTACAAGTTTAGATCACAAGTTTTTCGACGCTGCAAAACTCACGGCGATTGGATTTTTAGCAAAGAAAATACCGAAACTTTCCAGCAACACCGTCCATTCAGCCTGATTAAAGGAAATCTGCAATCCTGAAACATTTTTCAAAAACCGAAATGTATTTTTGGAAAATTTGGTCATGAGCTTCCCATGGTCGAAAATCGGGTCAATCGGACACGGAATGGAAAAGTCACGACCAATCAAAGTTCGATCAAAATTCTTGAAAAATATATATTTTTCATTTCTAAAAGATATAAATTGCGTCACCCACCGCCGACCAATCGACAGTCGCCATGTGGCACTTCAAGCATCTGGCCGGGCCCGTGCGTTCACACACAGTCTCAATCTCAAGCTACGGCTAGCCCAGTCATGCCCTGGGCCCAACTCACCCGAGGCCACCCCGGCCCATCGAGGCTCCATATAACAAAAAAGGCCTTCGTTTGCTCATTTCAACCACGGTAACTCATCCCGAAACTCTCTCTTGTAATTGCATTCTCTCAAATTCTAGGTACTGACTTGATCTTATGTTCAATTGAAATTCGACAATCCCAAGAGGGTACGGATCGAAGAAAATTTGCACGGCAACAGATTTGTATATACCCTGTCCGGCCTTCACAGAGGTGAATCACTGAGGGATTACTAAGCGGGTATAGAAAGATTACTCATTAAAGAGATCGTACCGCCGCCTAGCAAACCTAGGATCTTTCGGAAATAGATTTTTATCTATCAGAAAAAAAGAAGAAGAAGTGAATTTCCTATTTTTGTAAAAAATAAAAACAAATGCAATTAAAAAAAACGGACTCTCTCAAACTCATACCAACCATAATTAATTTAATCATTTAAACATGCAATTCAATTTATTTTGGAGTCACCACTAACCTATTATGGGTCAACTAGAACCCAAGTACAATGTGAGAGAGCATTTTACTTCCGCGAACCTGAGATTTCTTACATACGGGTACTTAATTACACTAACTAAATCTGATGCCCATTCGGTACATTTTCTCTTTATTTCAAAAATATTTTGCTAAGTAGTCTTGGTCAATTTCAATCTCACCACTAACAGAAGGGGGGGCAATCATACGGGTGTGCAAGCAATGAAGCAACACTCAAAAAATGGTTAAGAAAACGAAACACAAAGCTTGCCAGTATCAAGAAAAGTACAATTAGTAAACTTCGTTTATGGAGAATCTTGTAAAGACTGGACGGCACTGGATATCTGGTTTGAACTTTGATAAACAGCTTTATCATATACAATCTTATGTTAAAAAGAATTAATTTTTCTTTCCAAAAAAATATGAGAAACAAGGAATTGCAAACAAGTATTCAAAAATTGGGAAAATTACCAAAAAATCCGAAACCATTTGCAATTGTGTCAATTCAATCTTAAACTTTTTTTTTTTGGTCAATTCAGTTCTAAACATTTTTCTTTGTGTCAGTTCAGTCTATTTGACAAGCAGACGCTGACGTAGGCAACTTTTAATAATATTTTAATATTTTTTCAATTTTTTTAATTATCTTTTATTTTTTTATTAACTTTTTTTTCTTCGACACATATTTTCAAGAGAACATCCATCAAAACATCAGTACACCCTGGGGCCCCACTAATTACTCTGAGATTTTGATACCACTTGTTGAGATATATACAGCAGTTTTTCAATAAGTCACTTATTTGGGGAGATCACCAAGAAAGACTTTAGTCCTAGTCCAGGGACATATCCAATTAGATCCATCTTTAGAAGAAAAGAAATTAAGCAAATGTCTTATGAACCAATCGAAATATTGATTGTTGCACGCTATATGCACAAATTCTCCAATGCGAGACTTTCCTTGCACCTCCTCATGCGTGTTTTATATTGATGATCATACACAAATTTTCTTGTGGTGAAACTTTGGTATACAGCTCGCATATGTGAGCGTAATGCCTGATGTATACTAATCTAGACATTAAGTGAGACATTGGACAAGAACAGTCATTATACAACATATATGCGGATAAATTTACTTGATTCCCTTTGTTAATAGTCTAATGAGAACAAGAAAACTGAATTAGAGATCGAAATAATAAATTCAGTGATATTCATACTAAAATATCTATTTGTTTTTGCTTTTGCAAAACTTTGAAGTGAAACTTACGTAGTGGTCCACAAGTAGTCCATAGTTACATTGTGATTGGATGGATTTCTACCACCGGAGGTCAAATTAAAGCTCTGTTCATTTAGGGGAAAATGAAGTGTTTATCAAAAGTGTTTTTTAGAAAGTCATTTTCCTAGAAAATGACAATATTTCCGTTGTTCGGTTGAAACCTGAAAATGAAAAGAAAGATATTTTTCGCCGTCCGGTAAGGAAAATCAATTTCCTCCGTGCATTCGTTTTAATAATTTGCTATTATTTGTTTTTATTTTTTTCTTTTAAAAAAAATCAAATTTTTAATTATTTTTCTTTTTTCTGTTTTCTTTTTAATTTTCTATTTTTTATTTTCCCTTCTTCTTCAGTTGGTCGCATGGCCATGGCAACGACTGATGACCAGCAGCAGGCGAGGTGAGGGCGGGCGAGGCTCGCCTCGCCGGCCTCTACCTCGCCTAGCGACGCTTGGCCTCACTCAAGGCCTGCAGGCCGAGGCTCACCTATGGCTAGACGTCGACCGTCGCCATGGTCAGCGATCGGCAGAGGAAAAGAAAAAAATTAAAAGAACAAAACATAAAATAATTAAAAAGTAAAGGAATATGAAGGAGTGGATGGACGAAAGAAGAGGGAAAGTGATTTCCTCTTCTCAAAAAGAGGAAATCATTTTCCTCACTTTTGGATGTGTTTTTTCTATGAGAGGAACATATTTTCTTTGATTCGTTGATTTTTCGTGAAAAACGATCGCTAGAAAATCCAGAAAATATTTTCCTAAAAGGTGTTTTCAGTGAAACGAATGGGGCCAAAACTATAAACCACTAAGGAGTGGCCGAGTATTTTTTAAGCGCTCGGTTAGGAATCAATCACCAAGGCTGCATATGGTAACGCTCCAGAAAAAGTGTTTCTGTTCCCAAAGTGTTCCCGGAATAAAAAAGTGTTCCCAAAGTGTTCCCGGAATACTTTAGACAAATAGAAACACTTTTGGAGCAGAAATAAGAAACAAAAAAACTTGCTTCTGTGTTCTCGGAACACTTTTTGGAAACACATTTGGAACATTTTTTAGAAACAATTGGGAACACTTTTGTTCTTGAACGAGTAGCTCCCCACCTCCGGTGAGTTTTCGCCGGCTCCTCCTCCTCTTCTTCCTCTTCTTGGCAACCCACCGGCACTCGACACAGCAAGCGAGCTCGCGCGAGCCTACTCAGATCTGGGGGAGCTCGCTCTACCCCGCTCAGATTTGGGCGAGGCTCGGCCTCGGGCGAGCCAAACCTCGCCATAGCCGGCCGAGCTTCGACCTCTACCGGCGATGGCAGGAGTCGGCCTAGCGCTCGCCGCTTGACGCCGAGCCTAGCACAGATCTGGGCAGGGCTCGCCTGGGCAGGCTTGCGCGAGGCCGAGCGCCACCCAAATCTAGGCTGGGCTCGCGCGAGCCGAACCCCACCGTCACCGGTGATGGCGATGCAATTACCAAACGTGTTTCTATTCTTTTTTTTGTTCCGGGAACAGAATTTTTTTGCAGTTACCAAACACGTTTCTGTTCCTAGAAATTGTTACCGAGAACATAAACAAAAAAAAAGTGTTTCTGTTCCAAAAGTTGTTCCGGGAACAGAAACGTTGCCATACGAGCCCAAATGTCCCATCAAAATAAAGATTGAGGCCATACCTGCATCTCTCCGAGTGTTGCCTTATGAGATGCACGTAGATCGGACGATTTATGCTCGTGTGTTGGGTTTGATCGAGTTAGAAAGTTTTGGATATCCTTTGTCACAATAATAACAGAAAACTAGTTGGGAAAATTACCTAAAAAGTCTTAAACCTATTGCTTTTATACCAATTCATTCATAAACAATTTTAATTAGATCAATTTAGTCCAAAACCTATTGCATTGGTGCAAATTGAGTACTTCCAGTCAATTTTGATTGGAAATCGTTGATGTGAACGTTGGCCATCGTTCATGGCACGGCTAGTATTGACATTGACATTTTCTAAGAATTGTTTGAATTTTTCAATATTTTGTTTGTTTGTTTGTTTTTTGTTCCTTTTCTTTTGTGTTCTTTACTCTCTCTATTTGGCTGAGCGCCGGCAAGGGCTGCCGGCTGACCCTCTTCGGCATAGGCAAGGGGTTCGTAGCTCTTGCTTGATTGGGCTAGGGTTGTAAAGTTCTCGCCCAATCTAGGCGTCGCGGCCCTCACTAGATCTGGGCTAGGGGCCGTGCGCCCTTGCTGTGGCCCGCCATTCTTTCATTGGCCAAAGCGAAGACCCACAATCCCTTGCCTAGTGGCTGACAAGGGTCGGCCGGAATCCCTTGCCGGCTCTCAGCAAAACACACACAGAGAGAGAGAGAGAGAGAGAGAGAGAGAGAGTAAAGAACAAAAAAGAAAAGAAAAGAAAACCAAAAAATTATGAAAGGTGTATATCAGCGCCAGTCATACCACATAGGAAGCCAAACATCCACATCTGCTATTTGCGACCAAAATTAGCCTAATGGACTCAATTGGTACCAACGCAAAATGGTTTAGGATTAAATTGGTCCAATAAAAAGGTTTAGGATTGAATTGATACTAATCTAATAGATCTTTGCCCATAAATATTTAGGTTCTTTTGGTTGAATGTCAAATTTGCCAAATGCACAATTACGTGGTGGGATCTTCCTGGCAGAGAACAACCGTAGAATGAGCCAAACGTGTAAGATCACGCAACCGGCCGCAAAGAAGAAGAATAAGCAGCGCAAGCTCATATGAAGCTCGATCCAATCAAGGAGAGCTGTCTCTTAATAGTTTTAAAATATACAAAGAAAAAATAATGATCTTAGTAATCGATAAAAAAGAAGTGAAGACATTGGATGCGACGGAAAACCCCAAGACCAACTTAGTTAGATACCAAATGATTCTGGGTTTTTAAAGGAAAACCAAGTCGATACACGAGATGGAATCGAAAATGGATACATGCATGGCTGATCTTGGGAGGAACCTAGTTCGGATTCTTGCAATCTTTCACGTTCTCTACATTGTCGGGGCAATTCCGGACACTACGGTGGAATACTGGGGTTGTAATCCTGGTAAGTACTCTCTTGACGACATTTATTCGCGAGCAGTCGACTACGTGATTGTGGATCTGGTCGCCAAGACATCGAGCCCGGGCTTTAAGTATCTCAACGAGAGCCCCAGGAGCATCATCAAACCTTGCTACGGCCTCGGAGCTTGCAGCGGAACGATCTCACCCGGGGACTGCGACACGTGCATGAACTTTGCGAGATACCAGTTGCAAAATACGTGCGTGTACACCGTGGGAGGGCAGGTTCAGCTTAAAGATTGTAGAATGCGGTATGAGAATTACCCGTTTGAGGAAGTGTAAGTTCTAGAATTTTTTTTAAAAAAAATAGTGATGATTCTGCTTGTTCAATAAATGGCTAAGTGAATGAATGTTATTATCTGGGATTTGTTTTGATTTGATGTTATCCTTCTTGACCTGAGACATTTCTCTCTTGTATTTCGATTGAGGAAGTGAATGAATGTTATTTCGACCAAAATAAATAAATAAATGGCTAAGTGTATTCCTTTTCCCTATCCATGTGAGTGAATTGGCATTAAAGCCAGCACAGGAAGCAATTTATCCTCAATGAGTTGACCTCCCAAGTTATAGTTCTTTTTTTTTTCTTTGCTACTCTTTACATTCACATGACCGTCCCGTTGTGTAATTTTCTAGTCCCAAAGGTAGATTAGATGGTTTGTGTCACTTCTCGAGAAGGTCATATCTTCCTCCCTCTTTAGTTGAAGGAGATTTTGCGCGTGATTGATGGATTACAATCATGAAAATCCGCCCCATATTTAGTTTCAGTTAAATTTGTACGAGGATGATGTCCATATTTGTAATCACTGGCTCGAAGAAATTTCCTGCGATCGAAGAAGGATGAGTATACGAGAGCCCTTCAAAGAAATTATTCAGCTTGTCGCATTTGCTTAATTGTATCATTAAAAAATTAGTAGTGTATATACAAACATTTTCCAAAGAGAATTGTTTCATTGAGAAATTCGAGCATTTAATTCAGTGATGCTTAATTGCTTGATTATGAAAATCGGGGAGAAAGATACGTATATGGTGATTATGAAAACACATTTAGGTCGAACCTTAGCGCATAGACCTTCGAATACATAACAAAAAAAAATTATCAGAAAAATGGAAAGTAGACGGCTACTTTCTACTAAAGTGACACAATTATTGCCCCTATTTCTCCTCTGGAAGACTCTCAACGACACTTATTGGTGAGCACTGATCCAGATTGAACTAGAGAACCGAACCAAATCGGTCGGTTTGGTCCGGTTACGCAGAACCGGACCGCAATCGGACCGAAGCGAACCGGTGGACCAAACCAACAAGAAAGCTAAGAGAAAAAGGTGAGAAAATTCCTTAGAAAAATCATTTCACTCCCATTTCAATTGGATTGGTCGTCTCATCGAGCAAATCAGTCAAAGAAAAAGCAATGAGCAGACCTTTGCCGGGGAGGCAATTGCTGCTGCCTCTCACCACTATTGGGAAATTTAGCGAATGTGATGAATAACAGAATTAGACTCTAAGGCGTGATAGCACTCTCTTTAAAGAATTATTTGCCACACAATGTTGCTAATGGTTACCGACAAAGATCCTTCGGGATACAACAAAGTCTCAAACGAGAATATTAGATAGAAATTCTAATATTTCGTCAAGAACTCTCTAGGAAACAATCGGAAAACAATGTTGTATCTCTTTTTTTGAAAAGAAACGAAAATCTGAAATTGAAGAAGTATTGAAAATGAACATAATAGTTGAATATATAATGAGAAAAGAACACACATTTTCGCGTCCGAAAAGTAGTTAATTTTCATACAACTCTTCGTGTCCAATAATGGATAGTTCAAACATACGTCTTCATGTTTGAAACTGTACATTCGATCACACCTATTCATGTCTGAACCGATAGTTATTTCTGAACAGATGCAAACACTCCAAAGGTTACAAGAGTATCGGTTTGGTAGTTATGTCCAATTGACACGACCTTTCAAGAGTGCCTTAGAAAATAACCGCCAATTGAACAGATACACAATTGCATCCTTTTGTCAGTTGAACAAATAAAAATAACCGTCAAGTGGGATAAGGCACACATTCGTTTGTTTTACAAACAAATTACCAACAATTCCCCATTTTGTTTGTAAAAAATAAAAATAAAAATAAAAAATAAAATTTCTCAAAAAATACAGCCAACATTTCCATGAGATTAATATACCTACATAAAGGTCTCTTTCGAGTTAAACCTTTATTAGTGTAAGTATCTCAAAACTCTATCAAAATTACAAGTAGCGTAGCTTTAAACTTGTTACTCTAAATAAGATAATCGGATATACCGCACATATACTAACCTCTTGTTTCAACGAGAAGCTCATAATTACTCAGCACTATTATGGCCTTGTGCTTGTTGCTATTTCATGAGCTTTCTAGAAAGTAACCCCAACTTTCGTAAGAAGTGGCACAACTTCTAAGCCCATATAGGTGAAGTATTATCACGTGTTTCTGTTACTAATAAACACGTTACTAAATTGTATTATATTTCATTAAGAGTATAACTCAACCTCTAAACGTAACAGACGATACTGACTTCTCATATCCAGGCTAGTGTCGGTATCAAACAATCACTTTTAGTAACTTATTTTTACCCATTAAACTTCATAACTAGTGATATGCTAGTATTAGGTCGGATTACCATTACTGGTGATTTTAGTTAAAGGGTTTCAGCCCCATTTCTTTTTATGTCATCTTTACCAAATCTCTTGGTAGAGCCTTCGTAAAGGGATTGGCCAGACACTTGCTTGACCTCACGTAAATAATTGTCATGGTACCATCCTGAATCAATTGTTTCACGTAATCATGTCTTAAACTAATATGTCTAGACTTACCATTATAAATGCTACTATAAGCCTTTGCCAAAGTAGCCTGACTGTCACGGTGAATAGAAATTGGAGGCATAGGACTAGACCATAATTTGATGTTCAACAATAAATTTCTTATCCATTTAGCCTCTTTCCCACTTGCTGCTAAGGCAATAAATTCAGATTTCATTGTTGAGTGAGTTATACATGTTTGTTTCTTGCTCGCCCAAGATACAGCACATCCACCTAACGTGAAGATCCATCCAAAAGTGGGATGTTTATCTCCTACACTAGAAATCCAACTAACATTGGTGTATCCTTTTAATACAGCCGGATAATTGTTACAGAACAATCTCAAATTTTTAGTTCTCTAAAGATAACTAAAAATTCTGGTAATGGCATTCCAATATTCTATACTTTGATTACTAGTGTATCTACTTAACTTACACACGAAAAAAGGCAATATCAGGTTTAGTACAATGCATCGCATACATTAATCACCTATAGCACTAGCATATTCAAGTTGTGCTACTACTCTATCGATATTATAATTTAATTTGATACTAGTATCAAATGGAGTACTCATTTCTTTGAAACCAAGATGTTTAAATTTATTTAACATCTTTTCAACATAGGTACACTGATTCAAAGAATAACACTCACTATGTTTTTTAACTTTAATACCTAAGATAGTATCTACTTCGCCTAAATCTTTCATTTTAAAATTTGAAGTTAGATACTTCTTAATCTCAATGACTCTAGTCATATTAGTTCCAAAGATAAGTATATCATTAACGTATAAGCAGACTAAAACTCCATAATCTTTAGTGAATTTAGAATAAATACACTTGTCGGCACTATTATGCTTGAAACCATTGGACAATATGACTGAATCAAATTTCTCATGCCACTGCTTCGGTGCTTGTTTAAGCCCGTAAAGAAACTTAACTAATTTACATATTTTCCTCTCATTTTCAGGAAGAACAAAACCCTCTGGTTGTTCCATGTAAATTTCCTTATTTAAATCTCCATTCAAGAAAGCATTCTTGACATCCATTTGATTAAAGCAAAGGTCATAAATGGATGCTAAAGCAAAAAGAATTCGAATAGTGTTATACGTGCTACAGGAGCATACGTATCAAAATAATCTATTCCTTCTTTTGTCTATAACCCTTGCTATTAATCTAGCCTTAAAAGCTTGGATAAAACCATCAGAATTGTATTTTCTCCTGAAAATCCATTTGTACCTAATAAGTTTAGATCCTTTTAGTAAGTCTGCTAATACCCAAGTATTATTGGACATAATTGAGTCCATTTCATTATCTATAGCTTCTTTCCAAAAAGAAGCATCTCTAGAAGACATAGCATCGCTAAAAATTTTAGGATCGTCTTCTAAATTTAATACTAATGGGTATTTATTTACCACGCTATTATCTCAGTCTCCTTCAATAAGAAAAACATGAGTAATAAAGTCTAAACCAAAATCCTTCGCTTTTCTTACTCTAGTGCTTCTCCTAGTTTCAATCATGTCTTCAAAATCATTTGTTGTTTTCTCATGAGAATCTACGTGTGTTTCTATTGGTTCTGAGTAAACGTATCTTGCAATTGAGCATTATTATCAATAACTTCAGATTCCGTAGAACATTTATTCTCAAAGAATTCAAGCACTCCGATTTTAAAAAGAGTGGTGATTTGACAAAAGAAAAAAGTTGGTAAGTAAAGCTATTAAAAGAAGTAACTTAATAGAAAATTTTGCAGATTAAAGAAAACCTCAATAAGCAACTCAAATAAGAGGATAATCTAAATGGATTTTTTTTTTAAAATCACGTAATAAAGGTTGAAATTACATACTATAGTTGGTAAATTGAAATAATTAATAAGAAATACATAAAAGCTGCTACAAAGTAACATCAATTATTTTTTAAATAAATAAGAAAATATGGTAATTTAAAGGGTTAATACCACGAAAAACCTTAAACAGGTACATCTGTGACAAATTTATCCCAAACTATTTTTTTGACCATAAAAAACTCTAAACTAGTACACCTGTGATAAAATGTACCCCAAAGTATTTTTTCGATCACCAAAAATCTCAAACTAGTACATCTATGATAAATTTTCCCCAAACTAATTATTTTGACCACAAAAATCTCAAACTGGTACACATGTGACAAATTCACCCTCCGTTAAATTGGATTAATACCACGAAAAATTCAAAATTGGTACACTTGAGACAAATAGAAGGTAAATGCCCCAAACGTGTATATCTAGCAATTGCCACGTTTCATCCAACAATTTAATGATAAAATTTAATGAAAAATAACGGATGGTAAATTTATCATAGGTGTACCAGTTTGGGGTAAATTTATCAAATGTGTACCAGTTAAGGGTTTTTGGTGGTCAAAAAAATAGTTTGGGGTAAATTTGTCACAAGTGTACCAGTTTAGGGTTTTTTCATGGTATTAACCCTAATTTAAAGCAAGAGTTGGTCATGGAAAACTAGTTTGTAATTTAATTGGAGAAAATTGGTGATCACTGTAATTGAAGTTGATAATTTCTACAAAATATTTAGTAGATTAATATAGCTCATAATTAATGCAAGCAAAAGTTGATAAAAGACAAGAAAGACGATCAATATATAAAAAAAATGAAACAAATGTGGGTACCAAATCAAATTAGAGTTGACAGCATAAAACTAGTATGCAAGTTAATTGAAAAGAAAAAGTTCGTAAATCACTCAAATGAAGGTTGGTAATTTCATACAATAGCTGAAAAATTTAAGACATTTACAAGAAATAGTGAAAAATGGTAAATATTAAGAATTTCTTTTGTGGGAGACAAGAGAAGTTGGTAAATTAAAAAATAATGATAAACCAAATTAAATGGCGGTATCTAACTCAAATAAAGTTGGTGAAACAATCAGTTTGGTAACTTAATCGGAAAAAAAAAAAGTCAGTTTTTCAACGAGTTGATAAGTTAAATAGCACCGACACCGACACGACACAACATGCTAACACGTCTTATCTTAAGAAATATAGAATTTTGACACGTTGTATGTTAAATATATACATGATAAATTATTATGTATATATAAAAATATCAGCCGTGATTTTCTTCTTCTTCTTTTGTTAGGGATTCATGATTAGTTTTTTTTTTTGCTGGCAGTGTATATTAATTTTGGGGTGGCTGGGTATATGACTTAAGTATATATATATTTGATAAATTTACATTTTGACCCCTAATTTATTGAAAATGCTTAAAATTGACCCCATCGGATCCTAATTTATTGAAAATGCTTAAAATTGACCCCGTGTGATTCAAAATTTTTCAAACCCGAAAAAAATTCCCACCCAATTTTTTTCCCTTCTCCTTAACAAATAACGTGGCCCATTCTTGGCCCTCCAAATGAAAATGGACAGCCTGATTTGAGTAATGTTACCCATGTCACAGAAACTCCAATGTTATGTGATCCGGATCCGATGGGGGCACTCGCTGCTAGGCTTCTTTGTTTCTTTGTTTCTTTTCAATCTCTTTTGAAGAAATGGCTTTACAAGACCAAATGCAAAGATTTGCAAAACAATTGTTTACCAAACACTCATTACTTTCCATGAAACCCTTTGGTCTAAAATCCTTTGCATTTTTTTTTTTGGGTCGAAAAGTCCATTGCATTTCTTTGGGGAAAAGTTGAATTGATAATTTCATAAAATAGTTAATTAATTTATGGTGTTTTTACGGAAGGAAAATAAAAGTTGGTACCCTATAAAAACAAAACCATTTACTTCACATGAGAGTTAGTAATTCAAAATCAATTAATTACTTAAATGGAGAAAAGTTGGTTTCAAAAAGATGGTAATTGGACAACGGTATTTCCACCCCTATATGGCTAAATTCACCTAATTTTCACAATAAAAAATCGCCTTAACCAATCAACCGCGGTTTAAAATTAGCCGTTTTTTTTTTCTATTTCTATGTGGAATTTAGTTGTCATAATTAAGTGAAGGGAACGAATCCCAATACATATGCAGCGGATTACACAGAATACATACCCAAGAACATACTTGAATTACTGATTGAAAAAGTAAATCACGCAATGGAACGTAACTCGTGTTTCCACATATTAAATGTTCCCGTTGCAATCTCGAGAGTTCGCAAATTTGCCTTTCACGAAGAGAAGCGTTCCTTCGTCGCATAAGGGAGAGACATAGGAAAATGACGTATGTTTTCTCTTGTTTTTTTTTTTTTGTCACACACACCAAAGAACCGTCGTTCTTCCTCTTTTCTTATTGGTGAGAAAAGAAGTTATCCAATGTGGATAAGGGCTGTGATAGCCTACATGGGCGGATCACGCTTTCCCATAAAACTCAACATTAAGAATTTACATGTTTTGTTTTTGTTTATTGTGAGCACTATGTCTTCTTTTTTTAATGTTGGATTTTACTTCTGTAGAAATTAGTTTCATGGAAAAGAACAATTTTCAAGAAACCTAATTCTATTCCACATTGTCGAGCAAATTTATGGATCAATTGCCAAGTAGAATGTAGAAAAAATTTAACATACCAGATTTCTTTAACAAAATCTCGTTTATAAACTTACACTTTTGTTGTGCATATCACTATCAAACTTTTTTGTATAATTTTTTTTTTTGTCGGATTTTTTGTATATGTTATCATTTATATGCATACATATAATGGGATCATAGAATGAAACAAACAAAAAAAGACCCCTTTTTTAAAGATTTTCCAAAATATAATCACAGATGCATTCTCCTCCAACGTGAAACTTTAAAAGGTCAAATCCAATTAAACTAATCGCATCAAATAAGAATTTTTTTAAAGCCATAATTTTGGAATGATAAAAATTATGCCTCATTATAGATAACATTTTCACGTCAAATTTTTTAGTGTATTTCTAGATACTAGTATAACGTCTTTACATACTCAGTGTAAAGATGTCTCACCAATAGTGAGGAAAAACAATTATTTGATGTAGTAAACTAAGAGAATTGATATATATTTTCTTGAAAATTTTCCTTTTCGACAAAACTTATTTCTATGAAAGGAAAATCTAAATATTGAAAAGGAAACATATTGCCTTTAATAAGCTTGGGATACACGAAATAAACTATGTGAAATGCTTCATTATGGCGATCAAATCCTAAATAGAAACAGAAATAAATAAAAAGAAGATGAGGCCACCACTTTAAATTAAAATTTTCGACCAAAAAAAATTACAATTGCATGGTAAAGTTGCAGTTTTATCATTATAGTGAAGATGAAGGTGGATTTAGTTCTATATGGGGTGGAAATAGCGCCGCCTTGGTAACTTTACCATGTTGTCAAGCGAAAGAAATAAAAGTTGGTAACTTGATAAGCAAATTAATATCGATAAGCAACTCAAATGAGAATTGATAATAACTTGATCGGAAAGAATTGGCAAGTCATCAGAATAAAAGGTCGATGATTTCATAAAATAGTTGGTTAACTTAAGGTGTTGATACGAAAAGCAAATAAAAGTTCGTAATAGATTAGAATTTCTTTTTCTTGTCAAAGGAAATGTTGGTTAATGTATTTTTCTCAATTTTCTTTAGTTTCTCATTTTTATAAAATAAATATTATTCATGGCTCCGTTTGTTTCGGGAAAAATAACTTTTAAGAATTTTTTTTTCGGATTTTCCGACGTTTGGTTTGCGGAAAATAAGTTTGTTAAGGAAAACATTTTCCACCCATGGAAAAAACTCCTTCAAAAGTAAGGAAAATATTTTTCCTCATCTTTACTTCCTCTTCTCTTTCACATTTCATTTCATTTTAATTATTTTTTTACTTTCTTTTCATTATTTATTTATTTTTTAACAATTTCCCTACTTCTTCGGCCGGTCGCCCATCACAAGTGATCGAGGCCAAACCTCGCCGGCCTCCTTAGATCTGGCGAGGCAAAGCTTCGCCGGCCTTGAGCGAGGCTAGATGTCGTCGGATCTGGCGAGGCGAGCCTCGCGGCCTAGCAAAAACGTGATTTCTCCTCCTTGAACTGACCTTCCTTTGGGGGGGGGGGGGGGGGGTTCATTGACCCTTCTCGGTTTCCCTTTGCATTGACCATGACCAAACGTCATTGCTGATTGCTGACGCAACTTAGTCGCCGGCGAAAATTAACTCCGAGTAGAAATTCACCTTACTACAGTTATGTGTAAAAGTGGACTTTTAATTCGGTACGTGAAAGTTAAATCCGAGATGTTACGTTCAGATTCTTATTAAGATCATACTGATGATCAGCTTTCGAGATCCAAAAACGCTACGAAAATCCGGATGGTGAAAAACTTCGGTGCGGCCTCGCCCCTAAAGCTGTTCTCCTCTTAAAAATTTTCCATGGATCGATCAGTTTTGAGTATAGTCGGCTACAATCGGCAACACAAAATTTTTCATGTTGGAAAACATTTTCCAGTTCGTTTTTAAGTTTCAGCCAAACACTGAAAAAATATCATCATTTTCCTGGAAAACAACTTCTTAAAAAATATTTTCCTAAAACATCACATTTTTCGAGAAACAAACGGTTCGATCGAACTGGATATTGCTGAGGCGGCTACAATAGTCATGTGTACTACGCATGCTAACAGCCAGTATAACCGATGAATAGCGAAACGAAAGTTTTTGAAAATTAGGGGCAAATGTGCAAAATCCACAAAGTAAGGGGGGTTTTGTGCAATAATTTGAAATAATAGCAACGGAGAGCGTAGTTTCGATTCCAGCCTTCCACCGCAGAAACTGCTTCAGCAAGGAAAAATCTCCGCACAAAACGTTGTTCCTCTTCTGTTCTTGTTCGAAACTCCTGTCTTGGGCGTCAAACCGGATTCCGCCTCGTCTTCAATCGAACTGGATATGGCTGAGGCCGGACAAAGCGGAAGCCAAGCGGCAATGGCGACGGCGGGTCTGTACAGGCGAGTCCTCCCTTCTCCTCCTGCGATCGATTTCGCTTCCGATGAAGGAAAGGTACTCCCGTCTTCGTTTCGCATTTGGACTGTTCAGGTCTTAGCCGGCCGGCGATTAGTGCTTCGACTGTGCCGGAGTTTTCAAATGTTTTGCTACAGTAAACTCTTTTAGTACTCTGTTAGAGTTTTTAGTCCTAAAGTTTGGAGACGGGAGTTGCTCCGATCGAGATCATGTGCCGTTTGACTGTTTTTGAGTTGTCTAGGTCACATGCTTCGTGTGAGATGATCGAGTCTTGTGGAGAAGTATTACCAATTGTCTGAAAACTTTGCTTGCTTGGTCTGGCGTATGGCGGCTGAAAAGAGTAAAAGAAAGGACTTTCTCAAATAAGTTGGGCTTTTAAAAGGGAAAGAGAGATGACTAATGACTTCGAATAATTGACAAAAAAATGGTTTCACCTTGTGCATTTTGCCATGAACAGAAGCTCTTTATTGATGCCATCCAAGCTGGGACGATGGAAGGATTCTATAAGTTGATCTCTTACTTTCAAACACAATCAGAGCCTGCATATTGTGGATTGGCTAGCCTCTCAATGGTCTTGAATGCCCTTGCCATTGACCCCAGAAGGAAATGGAAAGGTGAACCTTTTTACAATTCGACATCTTTTGGAACTCTGTTCGCGTTTGCAATGGCTGAGTTGATGAAGCATATAATGCACGTCGACAAAAGGAGTTGTAAATTGTGAATGGAGTATTGGGTTAACGAGGAGAATTGACTGTATGGACTTAAATAGTGCCCATGTTCAACACATGCATCTCCTTAAAGTTCTTGGCCTAGTCTTGAGAGAGATACCCCATGAATCTGTTCAATTCTAACATGTATTTCCTTATTACTGGAACATGCTTTATAGTTAGTAGCTTCATAAATGGAGTTAGCTTCCTTGGAGCATAAGTTGTTGTGGATCCATAATATATTTTTCTCCTTAGGTTTGTAAAATATGAGGATTAGATAATTTTTCCCGTGCAAACAATTGCCTTTTATTTGTTATGTAAAGCTGTTCATTTGTGTGTCTTCGTTACTTTGACAGCATAAAGACGCATGCTTTTGGTTATGCAGTGCTTGGTTTGTTCGTGCGTGGATTAGAGAATGTTTAGGACTTTTACAAGTGTTCATAATGGGAGGAAGGAACCAATTGAATATTTCTTATTTCAAGGGATAAACGCCTTGTAGGATCCAACCTATATTTTACCATTTTTGAGAAGATCGAGCCTTTTAAGATTCTTACAGCGAATATTGGCTGAGTATTTTGTGTACGCGTGGGCATTGATATAATTATAAATTATTCTTCATATTGCAGGTCCATGGAGATGGTTTGATGAGTCTATGTTAGACTGTTGTGAGCCTCTGGAAAAAGTTAAAGCTGAGGGCATATCGTTTGGGAAGGTAGTCTGTCTGGCTCTATGCGCTGGAGCTGAAGTTGAAGCATTTCGGACTAGTCAAACCACTGTAGATCACTTCCGTCAGCTTGTTAAAAGATGTTCTATTTCAGATAATTGTCATGTGGTCTCATCATATCACAGAGCAACTTTTAAACAGGTAGGAAAATTGGAACAAAAACATCGCGCTGATTTGTGTGTTTGGATGGGGGCATTGCATCTCTTAAGAGAGTTGGTTGATTGGTTAATTCTTTGCCTTCTAAGGTTTAAGGAGTGAGCTAATAATTAAGAGTTAAGAGGGTGGTGTAGATGAGAAAAGTCTTAATGTAAGTACTTTTTATGGCAAACAATATGGTGGTTTGGTGAAGATGGGCCAGATACAACTAGTTTTGCCCCCATTATTGGTTGTTGATCCCTTTGAAAGATTAAATTCAGACAATGAAGAGCAGTGGGAATGCATCTTTGTAGAGAGCCAAACATTGCTATGGATGCTTTGTCATTTTGAGCATGTGCAAATCGAAGGTTAGGTGAATGGGATTTAACTGAAGACTGTGGTTAGGGCTCCAAGGGGATGCCAACCCATGTACAAGATGTTGGAACCCATAGCAAAGCTCATATATGACAATCACTATTGGGGATGAAGCATTTACATCCCTAAATAGTATGCAACTATAGCGGAAGTGCAAGGCTTTGAACATGCTTCCAATAATTACTAAAACTAAGCTATTTTTTAGCTTTCAATAATTCCAAGTCTTGTGCTAACAAATTCAAAAATTTTACTAGCTCATGTACATATAGTCGGATGCTGTGATGATTGTTTCTTGTGCTTTTTAGGAGTACAATATTAATGTTGGAGGAAGAGCCGGATGGTTAACTTGAGTTCTTGGGCTTTAATCAGGGTGTTTCCTCTTGAAGTGGGATGGCATTGGGGACCAGTATATCTTTAGGGAATGTCTACTAGGTTCTTAGCAAACTCTTGCTTAGCTAGGTTGATGTAGGAAGATAGTCTGTAATAGTGAGCTAAATTTGGATTGGGCATTGAGAGGGAAATTGTAGATAGTAACTCGTAAAGATTGAATATCTTGGCGTGGCTGAAGCTCCTAAGAATTATAATGGGGTATTTTTAAGCATCAAACTTAGAACTAGAATAGCATCATACAATTCTAAAGCAACAATTGATTAAAGTACTATGAAATTCAGTCATTCTTTTTCTGACTTCCCAATAGGAAGAGCATCATCTTTATAAACTTCACTAGTATCCTACTCCACGAAGAAATGTAAAATTTGAGAACCCCACTTCTTGTAAAATTGGTAAACTATTTAAAATCCTTTGCATCGCTAATCCTAAGACTAATGATTCCTAGGAGTCTATATGCACTGTGTCCCTCAAGACTCTGAGCTAGTGCCACTGATTCTTTAGGACTTGTTCCCAGTTTATCTCTTATCTCCCCCCCACCCCCCACAAAAAAAAAAAAAAAAAAGAGGAGAAAAATCTTCTTCCTATTAGATTTTGAGATTAGCCATGGATTGATGGAGCCGTCCATCTTCAGCGAAACTTTGTAAAGTAATTATTTTGTCTACCATCAAGTTGTTTCACCTCTTGTGAGTTACATAGTTTTCTTCCAGGTGGAAAGAACTTGTCCTTGCCAACATTTCAAAAGGGGGGGGGGGGGGTTTGCTGGATAGAGACTTTGGTAGTTTCTGGAGTTGATTTCTTCGTTGGAGGCATTATAGCTAGTGTCATATAGAACACAGAACTCGAGTTCTGGCATAGAAGGGTGACATACGTAACTTACGTTAGCATTTACAAGAATTGGTCAATAGAAATATCTCGTAGGCCTCATCTTAAGTGCAAGTCTATTCTTTCATTAGTTTCTGTTCATATTTCACAGTGGATATCCCGGGTAGCTTCTTTTTAAGTGATAAGAATGCCTCCCAATTACAGAGTAGGAGGGAAAATAAATAAGAAATTCAAAAAAGACTCAGTTTCCAAGTGCGTATCCTGAGCATAGTAGTATATATTACACAGCAAATGTACCATGAATTGCGGTTTAATGAGGAATGTTACCTTGATGTTTTCTTTTTGGTCAAATCGGCTGATACTCATTTTTTATGACAGCACAGCATTGAAAAAATTTTGTTTGCAGACAGGAACTGGCCATTTTTCACCTATTGGTGGTTATCATGCGGGAAGTGACATGGTATTGATATTGGATGTTGCACGTTTCAAGTATCCTCCTCATTGGGTTCCACTTACTCTCCTATGGGAAGCCATGGATACTATTGACGAGACAACTGGACAAAGAAGAGGGTATGTGAACAATTTGACATTGTGTAGTCTAATTTACTCAGTGGAGTGGAACTTGTCTATTCGGAGGGTTATTACCAATATAACATGGGTTTTGTGGGGATTTGAGCATGTCTATACATACTCTTTAGATTTCCAATATGACATCCTACAGAGATACATTGACGAAGTAAATAAGTAGCATACCTGATGCTATCTCATGGCCTATTAGAAGTTGAGGGAACTTTTGTGAGATCTTTGCAATTTATGTTTAGTGTCATTGATATGTTCCTCTATAACTTGAAAGAACCAAACTAATTTTGCTTTAACAAGTTACAAAAGGTATTTAGTTTGAACTACTCTAGCACGAGTTATCTAGACAAGAGTATATTGAATTGGCTTAATATCCCTTAACCTGCAAATCATATAGACACTAATTTCCAGAATGTCAAAGACCCAAAAACTGTATAATATGCACCTTTAACCTAGTAAGTTTGTCATCTGAAATCCAATCATTGAATTTTACCCAGGTTCATGCTTGTATCCAGGCCAAAGAGAGACCCTGGGCTGCTTTATACCCTGGTATGGGCAATGTCATGTTAATTTATAAGCATTGTTAATCAACATATGAAA
This sequence comes from Lenwebbia sp. NSW1173648, assembly GCA_029784005.1. Lineage (NCBI taxonomy): Eukaryota > Viridiplantae > Streptophyta > Magnoliopsida > Myrtales > Myrtaceae > Lenwebbia > Lenwebbia sp. NSW1173648. Next base: position 44,263,090 of record JARCGZ010000001.1, read on the forward strand.
GTGCAGTAGTGCAAGATGTGCTATAATCGCATAACTTGTGTTTATCTTTTTCCAAATTGATTTTTTCAGTCCATATTTTGAAAAATTTAGCACTATTTCAGCATTTACTGTGATAATGCCTTCATTACAATACCAAACAGCTCAATATGTTATTTTGAGGTATATGCGTGAAGGAGCCAATCATGGTAAATTTGGTGGCTTTGATATACTATATGAACTGACTTGTGTGTCAGTGATATGCCATCAGACTCCTGGTGTCGATAACTGTACTTATCCTGTTCTTCCCGGATCCAATTGCTTTCCTTCCTGCTGCTACAGACTAAATCTTGCTGGGCCTAATCTCTTTTAGCAGTGGATAATTTGCTTCATTTTTTGTTGAACTTTGTTGATAAGCTTTGTGTATTTCTTTATATTAGTCTCGTGTAAATGAAGTGCTGATTCAGATTTTAGTCATGATTTAGTTGATGGGATTTGTTCTGATTATAAAATGATACGATCAAATTTTTTCATATTTCCTTTGTGTTTTTGGACTTGATTTTCAGAAAGCAATAGAGAGTAGTCTCTCTTTCAGTCTTTGCATATTCTAGTGTACCTTGTGTTCGGACTTGGAGAGATGGCCTATACATAATCTCATCCCCTATTGGAGGGATTGTTTTCTCCAACTTCTATAAAGTTTACGTAAATACATTCGCTCTTTTACCAAAAAATGATCTCTTTTCTAAAAAATTCTACAGGACTACATTGTCTTGAATGTCAATATTAGTATTCTGATATCCTAGTTTGTGCAGACTGAAAAAATGAGTAAAACTTGCACAATAAATGGCATTGTAGACCTTAGACTTGCAGGTTGCATGTAAAGACTTGAAAAGTTTGATTTTGACAGAAATAATGGACTTCATAATTAGTTACATAAGTCCATGATTATGTATATTCTTTTTCAGTAAGATTCAGCAATGGCAATTATTTTTGTGTTATCATGAACGATAATTCATGTCAATATCATTGTTATTGTTAAAATAGTAGAAATCTTCGTTAATGTGATGAAACATTGGTTTTCTAGGAAAGAGTTAAAACGTGTCAAGTTGTGTCAATTAAAATTGATTTCGTTCATATCATGTTAGGTTTGGGTTTCTAACGGTAACTTCTCTTTTATTCACGTTGTTAACGACTCAGGTTCATGCATGACCCATCGCACACATTGTTAGATGACAGTTATTAAGTTATTGTAGCATGTTGTTGGTATTTATTTGTTGCTCCACTGCAAATATCAGTCCCTGAACTCTAGATCGCAAATATTACTTAAATGTAAAGGTTTCCTTGCTAGTGAATGTCCTGGCTGGGGACATTGTGGATGATTTGTAACTGTAGATTCAAGGAGGACAAAAGGTCAGTGGAACAGACCAGGAAATGATAGTTTAACCAAAGAAAAAGCATAATCAGCATTTCTCTTGTTCCCCTTGTGCTATGCATGCCCTTGTTTGTAATTTAAACGAGTGGGGCAAGATGTACTGTACTGTTCTGCTCTCATCTGCTAATTGGATTTTTTGTTCCTTGTCTTTAATGCACTTTACTGCTTTTGTGAATTGAACATTTAATGTTAACATGTATTTTGCAGAGCTGCAAACATGAAAGTTGGGTTGTTGTTGCAATGTACTTGATGGATGACGTTCCTCATCTGTTGGAGTCCAAGGATGTGAAAGATATCGATGGCATCATCAGTATTCTTTTAGCATCACTCCCGTCTGATTTTGGGAAAATTTTCCAGTGGGTTGCCGAAGTTAGGAGGGAACAGGATGGTGGTATAGGGATAAGCGAAGAAGAAAAAGGAAGAGTTGCAATCAAGGTATGGGGCAGCATGTTCATTTCCTTTTGTTGTTTCGTCGGCTTGAAATGGACTCTTCTTCATCTAAATAGACACTGACTGAGAATCTGTACTTCTTCTTTCGCAGGAAGAGCTGTTAAAGCTAGTTCAGGATACTGGTCTTTTCAAGCACATTGTTAATGTTTTGTCTTCAACTTCATGCTGCAGAAGAATACCAGTGTTTGGCGGCAATGAAAATCTTCATGAAATTGCAGCCAGCATCTGTTGCCAGGGGGCAGAAATTTTAAGCGGAAAATCTGGCACTTCAGGCTACTCTTGCTGTCGGGAAACTTGCCTTAAATGTGTGAATACCAATGGTCACAAACCTGTGACGGTGCTAACTGCAACAATTGTGAATGGTAAAAACGAGGAAATGGTCAACATGTTGGTCCCGCATTCTCTGATGGAAATCTGTTGTGGTGCCCCTGATCCCAGTAACTGTATTAACACTCAACCTGTTGGAAGTAATATCTTAACTGCACTTCTGTTGACGTTGCCACCTGAAACCTGGTGTGGTATCAGAGATGAGAAACTTCTGGAGGAAGTACAGAGCCTTGTTTCCACAGACAATCTTCCTGCCATGCTTCAAGAAGAGGTATTGATATCTCTTTTCCGAAATGTTGTCTGTAACATCATTGCCTGTTTTCACTTTTGTTTCATTGCCCATGGAAAGTGTCCTTTGAAGAAGAGCTCTTTTGCATTTCTTCATGAATAAGACTCGTCTTCAAGCTTTTTTCTCCTCTATTTTGCTTGTTTTTTTCTTACTTGGGTGGGGGGTGGGCTAGGGCTTGAACTGATTAGATGCATCAGAATGGATAATTATGTGCTAGTCGATAATTTCTTATGCACTAGCAAAGAGAACTGTTCGGTGAAATGTCATGATGGGAAAAGTATGGTGTGAATTTAATCAATGTTGAAAGGGCCATTTCTATTTGAATAAACATTTTTGGGGTCTCCAGTATTTTTTATTTATTTATGTGTGACTTTTTGACAATCTGGCGAGATCTTAGAGCAGTGTCCTAATCAGCCTTGACATGGCAGGTTCTGCACTTGCGGAAACAGCTTTACCTTCTTAAGAAGTGTCAGGAGAAAAAGGGGAACGAGGATCTCTCTGCCCCTGGCATGTAGGGTTTCTCTCAGAGTTGGAAGTGTTGTGTTTCTATTTCTAAGACTGTTTCATAAGCAACGCAATTCTTAGTTTTCCCTGTTTTAGCGAAGGACAATGCATCAAGCAAGAACCACTTTCAAGATGTTAAGCAGGGAAGCAGTGTCCAGTTACCGGAGGTGTCTCTCTCGAAGTAAGATGACCTAATTGTGACATTGTGACGGAAGTCGCTACAGATGGCGTACAAGCTGTATAGGAGTGAATTTCGCTTTAGACTAGAAAATTCTTTTTGTCAGGTCACATCCTGGAATTTGAGGCCAATACCATTGTTGGCAAAAGAAGATTTAAAAGTATCTGACACGACATGTTGCTCAGGCATACAATGCAGTAACTCCATTTAGCTAGCTCTGATAGAATTCTCCTGTTGATATATATTAACACGGTCCTTTTTGACATGGGTATGTATTGAAATTTCAACTTTGTATTTTCTTTTGCAAAAAAGTGAAATCTGCTTCAGTGCAAGGTTGTGGGAAGAGCATTGCGAAGGTATACCTTTTGTGGAATAGAACAAGTGCTAGCTTTTCTTTTTTTTCGTTTCTAACTTGTTCAGAAGATAGGCTAAGCTTGTTTCTTCCTGCTTAACAGGGCATGATTACCGCGGCAGCTAATAGAACGTTTTATTCAACTTGTGCTTTGCCAGAACTTTTGCTTTTACTCTCTGACAATGTGGTGCTTTAGAGAACGAAAAGAAAATGGATACGTAATTGCTAAAACTTGTCACCAAAGTACAATTGAATCTGAAAATTTGTAAAAAATACAATCAAGTCTTAAAACTTGTCAAATTGATTCAATTAAGTCTTTCCGTTAACTCAGCCCAACGTAACCAACAAAAAAAGCTGACGAGGCATATTTTAATTATTTCTCTCTCTTACGTCGCAATTATACTTGGCAAACTTATCCACCTCATCAAAATGATATCGTTTTGGGTGACTTTCTTATCCTATCAAGACCAAAATGACGTCTCTCCCTCAGTCTCCTCCCTCCCTCTCCACGCCTCTTCTCCCCATCTCTCTCTGTAGTTTCTCGAATCCTAAAGCCCCAAATCATCTCCGACGATTTGGTGCCCCGCAGGAGTCTCAGCGGCAGATGAGGGTCGGCTCGGCGACTGCAACCAAGCGTCTCTCCTCCTCACATTCTCCATCCATGGGAACCCTAAAGCCCCAAATCAAGTCAACGATTTCGAGAGAAAAGCTTATTTTGCCAAAGGAGAAAAGATGGAGATGGGCCGGCGTCGCCTAAGCTGAGATGTGATGTGCCCTTTTGCTTCTGGTGCGAAGAGATGGAGATGGGTGTCACCTAAGCTGTCCACCTTCTGATATCAACACATCATATTCGTTTTCTTCTTTCTTTCTCATTTCTTTTTTACAATTTTGTTTGTTTTGCTTTGTGGATATAAAAGAGGGAAGGCCTAGCATGGGATGTGTCCATTTGTTCTGCTGTGTGGGTTCAGTTTAGGGTGGTCTCTGTTGGAGCTAACAAAACAACCACAATACAACCTAGAGGGGGTGATTAGGTTATTTGAGAATTTTGAAAAACATTTGCATAATAAAACAAGTTTAACTTAAAACACCGGGTCAAACATCTGGTGAGACATTACAGAAATCAGGTCGGCAGATGTTTGAAATTACTTGAGAAGAATATGTGCTGAAGTGTATAAGGAATACGAGAAAAACAATAGGTGATATAAAAAGATTGGGTGAGTAAATGTTTCTCAAAACAATAACTGAGCATGTGCAAGACTGAGTAAAGAAAGTAAGATGCAAGCATACAAGATATATAATGGTTCGACTTTATCCCCAAGCCTACGTCTACTCTCATGACTAATAGCCACAATTCAGGCTGGAATGCATTAGTAATCTTCAAGACAAGTTACAAACAGTAAGTACCACATTTTCAAGAGATCACACTATTAGGACTCACATACTGCTCTCACTATTGTACACTGGATCTTTCATACGATTACAGTACAAAAGAACACCGGAGAAGATCTTTCGATAGAACAGAGAAACAGCGAGAAAAAAGTGGCTCACAACAATTATAAACATTTTACATTGTGCTCTCTCTAACATTTTGGCCTAGCGGGTTTTTCATTATATAGCCATCTTCAATCTTCCCATTAGAGAGACTTGAGAAGTCCAACTAGCCATTAGAGATCCGTTGGAACTGCTGCAGCTGCTATTTCTGACACTGTTCTGAAACATCTGCTGTTCTGACACTGTTATGCAAAAGCCGACAGATGCCGGCGGCTATAATCTTCCCGATAGACTTCCCGATCTTTCTCTGCGGATCTTTTACCCGCAAACAGCTATAATCTTCCTAACGAGACATCCGCACATGTTCGTTGCTCAAACAACACCAAACCCGATATCGACATAAACATCGACATACGTGATCTTTGGGTCCGCTGGTGCTGTTTATAAAAAAAACCGTCTGGATGACTTGTGATCAATTACCCAATGATTCTCTTGAGTATCTCAGCTTCCAAAGACATCACCTAGATGATAGATTGACTATGGTACCTCCAAGTCATCATGAACACCTCGTCATCGTTGACTTGTTCTCCTCCTTGTCAAGATCTTCATTCTTGTACCTAGTCTTTGTTGAACTCAGGTCATTGATTTCATCACAATCTTTGTAGTGGCTATATCCTTCTTGATCAAAGATCTGGTCAGTTGATCAATTCACTAGCACCTTCCAGAACCAAACATCTGCACGATCCCTTACCCATAATCAAGACGTCCAGATCTTTACTAGTATGTTGATGTTGTTCAATGAAAAGCCTTGTGGTTGACTTGCGATCAATCATCCAATGATCTTTTTGGATTCTTCAGCATACAAAGACTTCCAAGGACATCGACATCCCCGCTGATTCCTCATCTTTGTTGATTTGACTGAATCAACTTTCAAAGATCTCTAAGGACATCAACATCCCAGTCGATTCCTCATCTTCACTAAACTCACAAGAACCATCGGTGTTGTCACAGTCTTCCACCCAATCTTTATAAGGCAGCTGTTCTCTGCCAAAGATCTGCTGCTTTGATAACAATCCGGTGACCCGACCTTTCTTCTAATCCTTCCAAGCATATTGGCAATTTCGACTCCACCAAGTTGTTCACCTTCACAAATGCAGTCCTTCCAAGCTTTAACGAACATCACAGTTCTAAGCTTATTCACCATCGCCAGGTCCATCCAACTGTTCACCTGATCTTTGTACCTCCATGCCATCACGAACATCCTTGTTCTTCTCGACTTGTTCACCCTTGATCAAGGTCCTTCCAGATGTTCACCTTAGAGAGATCCTTCCAGCTTGTAGACATCTTCAACGCTCAATATCTTGTTTACTTCAGAGATGGACTACAAACCCTAAAGTTCGGCAGAGCACTCCAAACATCTGGTGCTCTTTATAACATCATATGCATTTCGACTTGTGCATATATAACCTGGTATACTCAACCAATGCACACATTAGTAGCCTTTGATTGTCTTTGTTATCATCAAAACAAAATTGAGGATTTTCCAACAATTCCATATTGGTGATATTCCCAACAGTCTCTGTGCATTTGGTTATGTGAAAACACTTTGGTACACATAGAAAATACTGAAATTTTAGTGTGGTTCTTAGATATTCTAGTATGTTTACCCTCCCATTTCCTTTTACGACTTAAGTCACTAGTATTTTTTAGTTAAAATTTGACGAATGAAAGTGCTATTTATTTTTGCTCCCTTGTAGTTTCGATGACTGATGACAAAGTTTATGTCACTGTTTTCTTTGGAGGTAAATTTCAAGTTGGACCGCCATTGGAATGCGTAGGTGCAAGGGTTGATGTTGTTGAAATAGATTTTAAGTAATGGTTCATTGTAGCTATTGAGGCTTTGACTTGGCGTAAAATAAAGAAACTATTTTATAGAGTTTACTTGCACCTACGTATTCCAATGGCGTTCCAACTTGAAATTTACCTTCAAAGAAAACAGTTACACAAACTTTGTCATTGGTCATCAAACCTACACAAGAACAAAAACAAATAGCACTTTCATTCCTCAAATTTTAACTAAAAACTACAAGTCGTAGAAGGAAATGAGAGGCTAAACATACTAGCAAATCTAATAACCACACTAAAACACCAGTATTTTCTATGAGTACCAAAATATTTTCACATAACCAAATGCACAGAGATCACCCTGAACTGAGCCAACATAGTAGAACAAATGGGCATATTCCTTGCTTGGCCTTCCCTCTTTTAAATCCACACAGCAGAATAAACAAAATTGTAAAAAAGAAACGAGAAAGAAAGAAAATACAAATATGATGTGTTGATATCAGAAGGTGGACAGCTTAGGCGACACCCATCTCCATCTCTTCGCACCAGAAGCAAAAGGGCGCATCACATCTAAGCTTAGGCGATGCCCATCTCTATATTTTCTCTTTTGGCAAAATCAGCTTTTCTCTCGAAATCGTCGACTTGATTTGGGGCTTTAGGGTTCACACTGACAGACCGCCGCTGAGACTCCCGCGGTACGCCAAATCCACGACTTGATTTGGGGCTTAAGGGTTCACATGGACGGAGAACATGAGGAGGAGAGACGCTTGGAGACCAATAATGTCATCGGGCTTTAGGGTTCAAGAAACTATAGAGAGCGATGGGGAGATGAGGCGTGGAAACGGAGGGAGGAGACTGAGGGAGAGACGTCGTTTTGGTCTTGATAGGATAAGAAAGTTACCTAAAACGGCATCGTTTTGATAACATGGATAAGTTGGGTGAGTATATTTGCCACGTCGGCATTTTTCGTTAGTCACGTTGGACGGAGTTAACGGAAAGACTTAACAATTTAACAAGTTTTAGGACTTGATTACACTTTTTGCAAGTTTTAAGACTCAATTGCACTTTGATGACAAGTTTTAGGACTTCTAATAAATATATCTCAAAAGAAAACCTTGAAGTGGCGGATGAAGATGGGAGAAATTACCAAGAAGTCAATCTCCATGGATCCAATCAGAGGTTTCCATTGAGAAATAATAATTTCATTTTTTTTTTCAGAAGGAAATTTTCATTTCACTTAAAAGAAAGGTACATGGCATCAAGACAAAACCAATCACAAAGCTTTACAATCCACTGCAAATCTAAAAAATAGATCAACTTGACTATAGCAACTCCCTCCTTCCACAAGAACAGATTTGTAATAACATCATAGCACAATCGATGGCCGATCACCAAAACTTGCATCATCATCGGTGATGAGCACACGTCGAAATCTTCTTCTATAGTAGCAAAAAATGGTGCGTGCCCAGGTTTGTCGTTCCCAACACCATCACCATACAGAGATAACAATAACACTAATACGTTGAAAAAGCATAAATAACGTCTTGTAAATCCCATATCTATATTTAGATCGAGATAGAAGAACTCCCAAATTTATATCTAGCTCTAAATCGGGAGAGAAAAGCTATAAAGCAGTTACAATTGATCGAAACACTTTCAGGTAAAACTCACCGTTATACGCAGTGAGAGAGGAGCTTCAGAGACTTGTGGAGCATTCGAGCGACGTCCACGAAATCAGTTTAAAAGTCTTGAAGATTCTTAAAGATGAAAAGATAGGGAGATAGACAAGGATATAAAAAGAAAGAGGGAAGATGGAGGGAGAGAGAGAGAGAGTCTCCCTCTCCCTCAAGGACGTTCTTCAATGGAGGGAGAGTTGGGTTTAGCAGCTGGGTACCAAGTAGGGATGTCAATAGAACCCCGAAATAATAATTTCATTCAATAGTGGTGAATTTAAGGCATTGATATGAAAAATAAATTAAGGGATAAGTCCAATAAATGCCCCAAAACCTAGAGCAAAAGTACGATTAAATTCTAAAACTTTCAAAGATTGCAATCAAGCACTTTTGATAACTTTGTGCAATTTGACTAATGAAATTTTTTTATGTGGCTAATTTATTATTTTCTCTCTCCTACGTGGCGTTAAGATTAGCTAAAGCACTAAAATTGTGTCGTTTTGATTTGAATCCTAATTTTTACACCAATCTTAATTATATTAGGTTAAAAGATTCAAAACATTTTCCACAAAAAAAAAGATGAAGAAAAAAAACACAAAAAAGAGAAGGAAAAAAAAAACACTAATAGAAGGAGGACAAAGCCCTCCTCGCTTGTAGCGGATGCCCCCTTCGCCGATGGGGCATCAGTGATGGCCGGCAGGGTTGCTGGTACCTCAGCGTGGGCCAGCGATGCTCGCTAGAATGGGGAGAAGGCCACAACCCTCTTCAAGATCTAGGTGAGGTTCACTGATTCTCTCTCGATTCTAGCAAGGGCCAGATGGGCATCGCCTATGGTCGACGAGGCCCCAGCTATCGCCGTCACCCCACCGGTGATGGGGTGGTGGCCACCAGAGGGAGGTCCTATATTTTTTTTAAAAAAATTTATGTTTTTTAAAATTGTTTAGCTTGTTTATTTTTTTAATCTAATTTAACTAGAATGTTGGTTAAACATTGAGATTTTGATCAAAACAACATCGTTTAGTACTTTAGTTAACCTTCGCACCATGTAAGATGCCACGTAGGACAGAGAAAACAATTGAAAAAAAAGCCATGTTAGTATTTTTCGTTAACCAATTTTGAAGGACTTCACGAAAAGAATTAATTGCACTAGTTTAACAAGTTTTAAGATTTGATGGCACTTTTTAAAAGTTTAGGATGTAATCGCACTTTCGCAATAAGTTTTAGGACTTCAATGCACGTATCCCATAAATAAAAGTTGATAACCTTAAGAGAATAATTTTTTTCAAGAAAATAGTGAAGTTAAAAAACTAAAAGAACATTGGTAATTACTACAAATAAGAGTAAATAATGCAAAACTAGTTGATAAAAAAGTTAATAATCACTCTAATTAAGATCAATAATTCTTAAAAGCAGGTACACAATTAAGTTGGAAAGTAAGAAAAAAGAAGTAACTGAAATGTTGGTACATTAAAACAATCGTAAACAACTCAAATAATAGTTGGAAAATTAATTGGAAAAAATAGTTGGTAAATTCATACCATTAATAAGAAAGACAAAGAAAAATTGCTGAAAAATAAAATCAATTTTGTCTTAGAAATAAGAAAAGACGGTAATTATTATACATCCAATTGAACATTGGTAACCTCACTTAAATAAGAGCTAGTAAAAAAACTATTTGCTAAGGGCGTACATGATAACCATTTTGTTTCTCTGTTTTTTCATTTTTCTATTCTTGGGAACAAGTTTGGAACAGAAATCCGTTTATTAATGTATTTTTATTTTTATATTTCTGCAACAAATTTTTAGTCCAGAAATAGATTTGGAATAGAACGAGAAGTAGAAATTTTTTACTTTTCTATTTTTGGAACATAAGCAAAAAGAAGAATTCTTCTTATCGTCCACTCTCTTTCTCTCACGAGTGGTCTCTCTCTCATTTCCCTGTCGCCGGCCCGCGATTCGTTGGTCCTCCAACCACCGATCGTTGGTAACCGTAGAAATTTTATGCCGTTATCAAACAAATTTCTATTCCCGGCACATAAATTTTGCGTTGTTGTCAAACACATTTCTTTGCTCAGAAGCTCATCCAGGAGTAGAAATAGAAATATATTTCTAGCCAGAAATAACTCCCCAAAACAAATTGGTTGTCATTTGCACCCTAACTTAATTAGAGAAATTTTGATGATCACTCTAATTGAAGTCGATAATTTTTTAAAAAAGAACGAGTAAAACACACACACACAAAATCGAATAAAGACAAGTAAAAGTTGATAAAATATAAGAAAGTTGGTAAATATGAAAATCATGAAAATGAGTAAGTAACTCAAATTATAATTGGTAACATAAAACTAGTTCATGAGTTAATTGAAAAGAAAAATGTTGGTAAGTAACCCAAGAAAATGATAGTAATTTCATTTAACTGTTGGTAAATTTGTGACATTGATAAGAATGTAAATAAAAGTGGGTAAGATATAAGATGTTTTTTAGACAAGATAAGCTGGTAAATTAAGAATAAAACGTCGGCACCCATCTTAAATAAGACTTTGTAATGCAAAACTAATTGATACCTTAATTGGAGAATAGTTTGTTTTACAATGAGTCGGTGAATTTAACAAACTCGTAAGTAAGGCAAATACTCAATTCGAAAGTTGGTGACTTAAGGAAAAAAAAAACAAATAAATGTTGAGAAACAACTTAAATGGGAGTTGGCAAATGAAAACTAGTTGGTAACTGAATCAATAAATCACTTAAATAAATGTGGATAATTTCGTTGGAATAGAAGACAAATTATAGTCGGTTAGAGAAAGATAAATTTTTTTTTTTTTCGGTCGAAGATAAAAGAAGTTGGTATTCTATGAAAAAAAATAAACCAAATAGACTTCAATATAATACAAAATAAATGTCGGTAAGCAACTCAAATAAAAGTTGACAAATCGAAATTCAACTTAGTTGAGAAAAATCTGCTAGTCGTTCAAATTAAGGTCGGTAATTTCACATAATAGTTGATAACTTCAAGTCGTCGGTAAAAAAAGTAAAAAAAGAATATCGTGATAGATTAGAAGAGTTAGTTAATTTATTTTTAGTTTCTCCCTTTTACAGAAAACGAGAGAGATTCTCTTAAAAACAAGATGAGATGAAAATACAATTTTTCCCCTTAAAAGTAAGGGTTAATAATAATACCACGAAAAATTTCAAACTGGTACATCTGTAACAAATTTACACTAAATTACTTTTTTGACCATAAAAAATCTCAAACTGGTACATTTCTGACAATTTTACTCTAAACTATTTTTTCGACTACCAAAAACCCCAAATTAGTACATCCGTGATAAATTTATCCTAAACTAATTATTTTGACCACCAAAAATCTCAAACTAATACACATGTGACAAATTTACCTTCCATTAGTTTCGGTTAAATTGGATTAATACAACGAAAAACCCCAAACTGATACACATGTGACAATTAGAGGATAAAAACCCTAAACGTGTACATCAGACAATTGCCACGTGTCATCCAAATCAGCAATTTGACGATAAAATTTAACGAAAACTAACGGGAGGGTAAATTTGTCACAGGCGTACCGGATTATGATTTTTGTTGGTTAAAAAAATAGTTTGGGGTAAATTTGTCACATATGTACCAATTTGAGATTTTTCGTGATATTAACCCTCAAAGTAATGCCGCATTACACATGTTAACGGAGAGGTATTAACGGAAAATTTAACAACCGTAACAAGAAGTTGAAGTTCTAGGGTCATGTGCAAATATTTGAAAAGTTTAGGGGCACATTTGAAAAATCCGCAAAGTTACGCGGAGTTTTTGTACGGTCATTTTGAAAGATACTGCAGAGAGCAGCTTCCAGCCTTCCCCACGCAGAACCTTCTTCAGCGAGCAAGAAATTGTCCGTACGATTTTGATCGTCGTCCCACGAAAGTAATCGTCTTCTTGTCTCGTCCGGTGTCGAAATTGAATCCCATCTCGTCTTCAATCCGGCGAGATCGAACTGAAATTGCCGAGACAGAGAAGGGGAAGCGAAGCGGAAATGGCGATGGCAGGTCTGTACAGGCGTGTCCTCCCTTCTCCGCCTGCAATCGATTTCGCTTCCAACGAAGGAAAGGTACTCCCTCTTCGTTTCGCGCGTTTTGGCCTTTCGGTTTCTTGACCAGCCAGTGATTTGCCCTTCGACTGTGCCTGAGTTTCGAATGTTGCTGCAGTGTGTCGTTTTAGTGCTCTGTTGGAATTTTAGCCCTAAAGTCTAGGGACGTGTAGAGAAGCATTACGAATTATCTGAAAACTTTGCTCACTTCGGCTGGCGAGTAAGATAAAGAATGAAGAAACGAGAGCACTTTCTGAAATAAGATGGGCTTTTGAAAGGAAAAGAAATATGGCTAATGATTTTGAACAATCCTCAGAATAGCAATGGTTACTATCCTTCCATTTTTCTGTTCTTGTTGATTATGAATAACGGAATGGTTTCGACTCACGCATTTTGCCATGGACAGAAGCTCTTCATCGATGCCATCCAAGCTGGGACGATGGAAGGATTTTATAAGTTGATCTCTTACTTTCAAACACAATCAGAGCCTGCATATTGTGGATTGGCTAGCCTCTCAATGGTCTTGAATGCCCTAGCCATCGACCCCAGAAGGAAATGGAAAGGTGAACCTTTTTACAATTGGACATCCTTTTGAACTCCGTTCGCGTGTGCAAGAGAAAGGCTCTCTTTAAGAAGAGAAGGATCGGTTAGTTGGTTAAGCAAATATGCACATTGATAAAAAGGGGTGCACATGTGCAAATGTGAATGGAGCATTGGGTTAACGAGGAGTGGTGAGTTTATGGACTTAAATAGTGCTTGCGTTTGACATATACATCTCCTCGAAGCTCTTGGCCTAGTCTTGAGAGGGATTGGTGGTTAAATTCTTTGATTCTAACATGTGTTTCCTCATTACTTGAATATGCTTTATGGAGGCTGTACCGTCCTGTAGCATATCATTTTGAGAGTTAACATTTCAGCTTGTGTATAGAAGTTAGTTGTTAGTAGCTTCATGAATGGAGTTAGCTTCCTTGGAGCATTAGTTAATGTGAATATATCGCCATGATATCTTTTTATTCTTTTTAGGCCTGTAAATTTTCAGAATGTTATAATTTTCCCTGTACAAACCTAATATCCTTTTATTTTGGAGATGTAAAGCTGTTCATTTCCATGTGTCGTTACTTTGACAGCATAGAGGCGCATGCTTTTGGTTATGCAGTGCTTGGTTTGTTGGTGTGTGGACTAGAGAATGTTTAGGAATTTTATGAGTGTTTGAAATGGCAGGAAGAAACCAATTGAATGTTTCATATTTCAACGGATAAATGACTTGTAGGATCACCACAATCTATTCAATGTAGGATTCAACCTTTCTTTTCCCATTTTTTGAGAAGATCAAGCCTTTTAGGATTTTTACAACGAATATCTGGAAACTAGATATAGATAATTAGCGGCTGAGTGTTTTGTGTGCGCGTGTGCATTTGTATAATTATAAACTTGTTCTTGATATTGCAGGTCCTTGGAGATGGTTTGATGAATCAATGTTAGACTGTTGTGAGCCATTGGAAAAAGTTAAAGCAGAGGGCATATCATTTGGGAAGGTAGTATGTCTGGCTCAATGTGCTGGAGCTGAAGTTGAAGCATTTCGGACAAGTCAAACCACCGTAGACCACTTCCGTCAGTTTGTTAAAAGATGTTCTGTTTCAGATAATTGTCATGTTGTCTCATCGTATCACAGAGCCGCTTTTAAACAGGTAGGAATATAAGAACAAAAGCATTGTACTGATCTGTGTGTTGGGGTGGGGGCATTGCATCTCTTAAGAGAATTGGTTGATTGATTTATTCTTTGCCTTCTAAGGTTTAAGGAGTGAGCTAAGGCTTAAGAGATAAAGAGGGTGATGAAGACGAGAACAGTCTTAATGTAAGTACTTTTTATGGCAAAAAATATGGTGGTTCGGTGAAGATGGGGCAGATACAACTAGTTTTGCCCCATTATTGGTCGTTGATCCCTTTGAATGATTAAATTCAGACAATGAAAATCAGTGGGACTTCATCTTTGTAGAGAGCACAACATTGCTATGGATGATTTGTCATCATGAGCATGCGGAAATTGAAGGTTAGGGGAATGGGGTTTAATTGAGACTGAGGTCAGGGCACCAAGGGGATGCCGACCCATGCACCAGAAGATATCAGAACCCATAACAAAGCTCATACTTGACAAAGAATGAACATTCGTGATGAAGCATTTACATCCGTGAATAGTATGCTACCATACCGGAAGTGCAAGGCTTTGAACATGCTTTCAATAATTATTAAAATAAGGGGCTACGTTTTAGTCTTGAAACTGTGTTTGGAGCACTGACTCTCAGTCTTGTGCGACAAAGTTAAAGGTTTACTAGCTCATATACGTATAATCGAATGCTTTGATGATTGTTTCTTGTGCTTTATTAGGAGAACAATGGTAATTTTGGAGGAAGAGCTAGATGGTGAATTTGAGTTCCTGGGCTTAAATGATGGTGTTTCCCCTCGAAGTGGGACTGCAGTGGGGACCAGTGATATTTCTTAAGGGAATGTCTGCTAGGTTCTTAGCAAACTTTTGCTTAGCTAGGTTGATGTAGGAAAATAGTCTGGAATAGTGATCTAAATTTGGATTGGGCTTTGACAGGGAACTTGTACATAGGAACTTGTAAAGATTGAACATTTTTGGTGTGGTTGAAGCTCCTAAGAATCATAATGGCATATTCTTAAGCGATACACTCAAAACTACAGTAGCATCGCACAACTCTAAAGCAACAATTGTTTAAAGTTCAATGAAATTAAGTCATTCTTTTTCTAACTTCCCAATAGAAAGAGCACGATCCTTACAAGCTCCACCAACATCCTACTCCAAGAAGAAAGCGAGACTCAAGAATCCCACTTCATGTAGAATTTAGAAACTTATTAAAATCATTGCATCTTTAATCCTACAAAGTATGATTGCTAATTTAACTAGGTGTCTATATGCACTTTGTCCCTTAAGATTGTGCGCTAATCTCACTAATTCTCTAAGACTTGTTCCTAGTATTCAGATTATGTCCATCTTCAGCGGAACTTTGTAAAGTAATTTCATTATTTTATCTACAATCAAGTTTTTCGATTTCTTGTGGGTTTCATAGTTTTCTCCCAGGTTGAATAAACTTGTCCTTGGCAACATTTCAGAGGGGGGCTTAGCTGAATAGAGACTTTGGACATGTGTAACTTATGTTATCATTTAGAAAAGTTGGTCAATAGAAATATCTGGTAGGCCGCATCGTGAGTGCAAGTCTCTTCTTTGATTAGTTTCTGTTTGTATTTCATAGTGGATATCCTGGGTGGTTTTTTTAAGTGTATTAAAAAGCACCAAGGGGGTATCCTCCCATTTACAAAGTAGGAGTTAGAAAATATTTAAGAAATTCAAAAAAAAGGGCTCAGTATCCAAGTGTATATCCTGAGGATTGCATTTATTACACAGGAAATGTACCCTGAATTACGGTTTAATGTGGAATGGTATATTGATTTTCTATTTGTTGCATCCGCTGATGCTCAATTTCTAATGGGAGCATGAGAAGTTGATGACAGCTCAACATTGAAAAAACTTTGTTTGCAGACAGGAACTGGCCATTTTTCACCTATTGGTGGTTATCATGCGGGAAGTGACATGGTACTGATATTGGATGTTGCACGTTTCAAGTATCCTCCCCATTGGGTTCCACTTACTCTCCTTTGGGATGCCATGGATACTGTTGACGAGACAACTGGACAGAGAAGAGGGTATGTGGACAATTTCACATTATGTAATCTAATTTGGTTCTTGTGGGTATTTGAGCATGTCTATGCATTTGTGTTAGTTGACCTAACTGTTCTTAGTTTCTAAGATGATATGCCACAAAGATAAATAGACGAAGTAATAAGTAGCATTTGATGCTATCTCATGGCCTACTAGAAGTTGAGAGAACTTTCGTGAGATCCTTGCAATTTAGGTTTAGTAGCATTGATATCTTTCTCGATATATTGAACGAACCCAACTAGTTTTGCTTTGACAAGTTACAAATGGAAGGTAGTTTGAACTGCTCTAGCACAAGTTATCTAGACAAGAGAGTTTATAAGACAAGCTTAATGTCCCTTAACCTGCAAATCATATAGACACTAAATTCCAAAAATGCCAAAGACAAAGGAAATGTATAATATACACTTTTTAACCCTGTAAGTTTGTCATCTGAAATCCAATTATTGAATTTTCCCCCAGGTTCATGCTTATATCCAGGCGACAGAGAGATCCTGGGCTGCTTTATACCCTGGTATGGGCAATTTCGTGTTAATTTATAACGTAATGGTTTTTAAATAATTGTAGTGCATTAGTGCGAGATGCGCTATAATTGCATAATTGTTTCTCTTTTTTCTTAAATTATTTTCGCAGTCCCATTTGTTGAAAATATGTAGTACCACTTCAGCAGTTACTGTGATAGATGCCTTCATTACAGTTCCAAACAGCTCAATTTGTTATCATGAGCCAAATTTGGTAAATTTGGTGGCTTTGATATAGTATAAGCACGGACTCGCGTGTCACTGATATGTTATTAGAGTCCCTGGTGCTAGGGGTGTCAGAACTGAACTGAAAACTGAATCGAAACCTGAACTGAACTGAACTGAACCGAACCGAAATTTCGTGCATTTTCAGTTCAGTTTGGTTTCGGTTCGGTTAATAGTAAAAAAAATTGGATAGTTTCACAGATAGTTCAGTTCAGACAGTTTGGTGCAGATCACGGATTTCAATTTGTTTTTCTCTTCCCTTTGCGCGTGCTCTCTCTCTCCTCTCTCATTGTTCACTACTCTGCGCGCTCTCTCTTCCTCTGTCTTCGTGCTCTCTCTCTCCTACCTTTTCTGCTTTATTCTCTCTTCCTCTATCTTCGCGATGTCTCTCTCCCCCTTTTTTGGTTTCTTCTCTCTCCTCCCCTCTTCTTCTCTCTCATCAGAGCAGTGGGCGGCTTCTCTCCTCTTCTTCTCTCTCTTCCTCTTCATCTTCGTGCTCTCTCTCATCAGAGCAGTGGACGGTTTCTCTCTCCCCCTTTTCATCTCCGCGTCTCTCTCATCTTCTACACGATTCGGCAAACTCCACACTTTCGATCCATGGATATTCTGTTGAGTGGTGGAAGACGAGACCAGCTTCAGCCATGGATGAGTTCCGACCAAATCCAGTCCCTTGGCGGCAGATCTGGAAGTGAGGCACCAAGCGGAGGAGACGGCCAAGCTGGAGAAATGCAACGCCGCGACTCCGGTGGCAATGGTAGAATGAAGCGTGGAGGTTGGGCTCGTGGTCGCTGACGAAGGAAAGGCTGGCTTTCATCTTCACCATCATTAACATTCTTTCGTGGAGAAATCAAACCAACGCATAAAAGCAGTAGAGATCTCAAACAAAAGAAAAGAAAGAAAAAAAAGGAAAAAAATTATAAAAATAAAAATCAGAAAATCGAACTGAAAACTGAACTGAACCAAACCAAACCGAACTGAGTTGAAAAAATCAATTCGGTTCAGTTCAGAACGATTTTGGTTCAGTTCAAGCATATTCCCTAATGGTTCAGTTCAGTTTGGTTTTCTGAAAAACCGAACCGAACCGAACCATTGACACCCCTACCTGGTGCAATATGTACTTATCCTGTTGTCCCGGATCCAATTTTTTTTCTCCCTGCTGCTACATGCTAAATCTTGATGGGCGTAATCTCTTTTAGCAGTAGATAATTTACTTGTTTTTTGTGGAACTTGTTGAGAAGCTTCGGAGTGTTACTCTCTATTAATGTTGTTTTGAAAAAAGTGCAGATTCAGATTTTAGTTATGATTTAGTTGATGGGATTTTGTTCTGATCATCTATAAAAAGATACGAACATAATTTTTCGTATTGTGTTTGAGGACATGATTTTCAGAAAGCAGTAGAGAGTAGTCTCTCTGAGTCTTTCTGTATTTTACTGTACCTTGTGTTCAGACTCCCACAGATGGCTTATACATATCTCATCTCCAATTGGAGGGATTGTTTGTTTCAACTTCTAGAAAGTGTATGCATATACGTCCTCTTTTCCAATTGGAGGGATTGTTTGTTTCAACTTCTAGAAAGTGTATGTATATATGTCCGCTTTTCAGCCAGAATGATTGCTTTTTGCAAAAACTTCTACATGAATTCATTGTCTTGAAAGTCAATATTTGTATTTGGACATCCTAGTTTGTGCAGACTGAAAAAGTGAGTAAAAATAGAAAATGGTAGATGGCATTATAGACCTTAAACCTGCAGGTTGCATGTAAAGACTTGAAAAGTTCCACTTTGACAGAATTAATGGGCTTCATAGTTAGTTCCATAAACCATGATTATATGTTTTTTTTTCTAATAGTGATCAAATGCGCTCGTGAGCCGCCAATCATATAACTGACATGATCTCAAGTTATTTTCTGGTTCCAGTAAGATTTAGGACTGACTATATATGTTGTGTTATCTTGAACGTTAATTCGTGTCACTATCATTGTTACTATTACATTAGTACAAATGTTCGTTAATGTGATCAAACGTCGGTTTCTATAGGAAAATGTTAGAATGTGTCAAGTTGTATCAATTGGAATTGATTGTGTCCATATCATGTTACGTTTGGGTTTCTGTTGGTAACTTCTGTTTTATTACCACTGTGAATGACTATGTTCTTGTATGACCATCACACACATTGGTAGATGACAGTTATTAGGCTCGTGGCATGTGTATTTTTCTATTGTTCCACTGCGAATTATTAGTCTCTGAAATCTAGATTGCAAATACTACTTCGATGTAAAAGTTTCCTTTCTAGTGAAGGTCCTGGGTAGGGAAATTGTGGATGATTTGTCGCTTTAGATTGAAGGAGGACAAAATGTCAGTGGAAAAGACCAGGAAATGCTAGTTTAAGAGAAGGAAAATATAGTCAGCATTTCTTTTGTTCCCCTTATTCTAAGCATACTGTCGTTTGTAGTTGAAACAACCAGCGAAAGATTTACTTTCCCCTTCCACTATAATCCATTAATTGGATTTTTTTTCCTTGTCTTGAATGCATTTTACTGCCTTTGTGAGTTTAACATTTAATGTTGAAATGTATGCAGAGCTGCAAAGATGAAAGTTGGGTTGGTGTTGCAAAGTACTTGATGGACGACGTTCCTCATCTGTTGAAGTCTGAGGATGTGAAAGATGTGGATGGCATTCTCAGTATTCTTTGTGCATCACTCCCATCTGATTTCGGGAAATTCATCCAGTGGGTTGCTGAAGTTAGGAGGGAAGGGGATGGTGGTATAGGGATAAGTGAAGAAGAAAAAGGAAGACTTACGATCAAGGTATGGTGAAGCTTGTTCATTTTCTTTTGTTGTTTAGCGAGCTTAAAATGGACTCTTGTTCTACTAATGACCGAGAGTCTGTTCGTTTTCTTTTGCAGGAAGAGCTGTTGAAACAAGTTCAGGATACTGGTCTTTTCAAGCATATAGTTAATTTTTTGTCTTCAACTTCATGCTGCAGAAGAGTACCGGTTTTTGGTGGCAATGAAAATTTTCATGAAATCGCAGCCAGCGTATGTTGCCAGGGATTAGAAATATTAAGCGGAAGATCCGGCACCTCAGGCTGCTCTTGCTGTCGTGAAACTTGCCTTAAATGTGTGAATGGCAGTGGTGACAAACCTGTGACTCTGCTAAGTGCGACAATTGTGAATGGTAAAAACGAGGAAAAGGTCGACATGCTGGTCCCGCAATCTCTGATGAAAATCTGTTGTGGTGCACCTGATGCCAATAACTGCATTAACACTCAACCGGCTGGAAGTAATATCTTCACTGCACTTCTGTTGGCGTTGCCCTCTGTAACCTGGTGTGGTATCGAAGATGAGAAACTTCTGGAGGAAGTGCAGAGCCTTGTTTCGATGGGTAATCTTCCCGCCTTGCTTCAAGAAGAGGTATTGATATCTCTTTTCGAAATCTTATCTGTAATGCCATTGCCGGATTTCGCTATTGTTTTAGCACCGATGGAAAAGTGCCCTAGGGAGAAGAGGTCCTTTTATTTCTTCACGAGTACGACTCATCTTCATGTTTTCTTCTCGTCTATTTGCTTGCTTTGTTTTTTTCTTGGGTGGGGGGTGGGCTAGGCCTTGAACTGATTAGATGCCTTAGAAAATCATACAAAGTACTGCTAGTTGATACTTTCATATGCTTTAGTAAAGAGAACTGTTCAGTGAAATGTCATGCTGTTAAAGTATGGTGTGAAGTTAATCAATGTCAAAAAGGCCAAATCTACTAATTGAAGAATATAAATTTTTGGGGTCTCCATTAAGTTATTTTTTACCCTTGACAGAAACATTTTTCGACAATGTTTTTTGGCGAGAGTTTTTAGCAGCGTCGTAATCAGCCTTGACATGACAGGTTTTGCACCTGCGGAGACAGCTTTACCTTTTGAAGAAGTGTCAAGAGAACAAGGTGGACGAGGATCTCTCTGCCCCTCGCACATAGGGTTCCCTCTGAGAGTAGCATGAGTATTGTGTAAGTATTTCTAAGTCTGATAAGCACGGCAATTCTAATTTTGCCCTGTTTTAGGGAAGGACAATGCATCAAGCAAGAACCACTTCAATACGTTAAGCTGGGAAGCAGTTTCCACTTTCCGGAGTTGTCTCCCTCGTCATAAGATAACCTAATCGTGACATTGCGATGAAAGTCGCTTCAGACGGCGTACAAGCTGTACAGGAGTAAATTTAGGCTACAAATTTTTTTGTCAGGTCAAAACCCTGGAATTTTAGGCTGATACTATTGTAGGGAGAAGAAGATTTTAAGAACTACCTGACCGGCGCATGTATCTGAGGCATCAAATGCAGTAACTCCACTTAGCTAGCTCTTATAGAATCCTCCCGTCGAGATATGTCAACATGGGCGTGTTGACAAGGGGTATGAATTGAGGCTTGACATTATATTTCCGTTTGCTAAAATGTGAGAGTTGCTTCAGCTCAAGGTATGGGAAAGGCATTGCAAATGCAATTTTCTGTGGAAGAGAGAACCTGTGATTTTTCTTTTTTCGCATGTTCAAAGAATAGGCTAGCTTGTTCTTCCTGTTTATCATGTTATGTTTTCTTCAACTTGTGCTTTGCCAGAACTTTTGCTTTTAGTAGTAATTAGAGGTTTCCAAATACTTATAATAATTTTTCAAATGCTCTTGCAATTGTGAGATTGGTAGATTACTTATATGCCTAACGAAGGGCAAAATTATCCAAAAAGACCTATATCTAATGTATGGCGGCCAATTCAGTTCTAAGCCTTAGTCCTAAATCTTTCAATTGTGTTAATTTAGTTCTAAATATTTTGACAATTTGTCAATGTAGTCATTTCCACCAATTATCCAAATAATAAGATTAGGACGAAATTGACAAAATTTCAAAAGGCTTAAGACTTAATTGACAGAATAGAAAGGTTTATGACTATATTAATAAATCGTCAAAAGGTTTAGGACTAAATTGGCACAATTGAAAGGTTTAGAAATTGAATTGGTCGTCGTACAATAGGTTTAGGGCTTTTTGGACAATTATCCCGCCTAATGACTTAGTCAATTACTTGTTCTTGAGTTACCAAGTTATGCTTGAATTTACCCAATTGATCGGTGAAAATCACAACAGAGAGTAACATGTAAATCAAATTGTATTAGCGGTTATGAACAAGTATCGGTTTGGAAATTACCGACCTCGCACAATGGACATTCTACTGTTTACAATGGCCAAACTAGTAAATGTTATCTATCACCAGTTGGGGGGAATTCCTCAGGCCAGGTTTCTGATCGGTGGGATACCAAGTGCAAACTTAGCTAAATTAAATTTGTGTGACCCTAATATTCGTAATCTACCAATCAAATCAAGAGATTTCGTTATCCTAATCGTTGTCTACAAGTTCAAGAAAATTGATTTATTCCTTGCCTTTAAAGTTCAACCTGCACAAATTACCTACGGACACGAACATAAAGAAAGGAAGAAAAAGCACAGATCCAATGCAATCCTTATGTGCTTCTGATCGTTTTCTTTGTCCAGCTTTCGAGGTCGGGAAATTTATCAAAAAAGTCCTAAATCTATTATAATTGTGTCAATTTAGTCATAATTTTTTTTTCAATTAATCTTTGCTTTTATGCTAATTCAGTCTATCCGGCCAATTTTGGCCAGAAACCTTTGGGTTTGGATGAGGGCCGCGACGCCTCTGCTGGCCCTAAGTTTAGGAAAAAAAGTAAAGAAAAGTACAAAAAAATTATTAAAAATTGTCCACGTCAGCGTCGGTTACGCCGTGTCAGCGATTTCTGACCAAAATTAGTTGGATGGACTGTATTGGCAAAAATACAAAAGATTTAGGTCTGAATTGACAAAAAAGAGAGTTTATGACTGAATTGGCACAATTGCAATATGTTATGACTTTTATGGTAAATTTTCCCTTCGAGGTGACTAACAAGTGTTAGGAGAAACTACAAAAACAACAAAACGAGAATCGATAAACAAAAGCTGTGGGACTATCATTGGATATATTCTTAGTTGAATTCCTTCATCGATCCTACGTCAATTGGTCATATTTTGCTGCTGCTGGGTGTAAACTATAGTCAACAACACCTGCACTTCCTGCAAAACAATGCCTCTTTCCCAGAAGAAAGTTATAAAGGTGCATGTGTTTCTTGCCCTACACATATAGGCCTACGAAAACACAACAGATACATGACAAAATATTTAGATTTTTCTTGTTAAATCCATATAAAATTTCCCATCTGACATGCTGCTCGGGCTTTAGGAGACAAAGATGACTGTGAAAACCTTTTCTTAAACATGTAATAATGAATAAAATATAATTTATGAACTTTAATAATGCAAGTGCTGGAGACTGTTGCTCCCGAAAGAACGATGGATTCTAAACTAACAAGCACCGACGCTATTTCAGGCCTCCGTGTCGTATTCGATACTCTCCAATACTTCAACACTTTTCGACATGCGATTGACACGTGGTCAGCGCTCCAGACACACCAGCGATCAAATCTCCTAAAAAAACACAATTTTTTATTGGGTACTCCGTCAATATAAATAAATAAAAAATCTACATTCGTCTGTTAAATATCAAGACTGATGCACAACTTACACTCCTATGCAATTCAAATTAGTTGAGTTCACAATATTTCAAATGCTTATCCTGGACTTGCTTCCACAACCCATCAAGAATCAAATGTCGGTAGTGAAATGATTTTGGAACGTCATTTCCTAATAGTTAAGTACAAGTCAAGGAGCATTTGTCTCAGCAATGTCTTTTTGTAGAAGCGAAACATGTCAAAAGATTCGAAATTAGCTCGATGTAAGTTCGCATAACCATTTTTTTTTTTCTAAAAGTTTAAACTGACGAATACATACACACATTTACGGCTACCATTTCATGTCAATATGT
Organism: Lenwebbia sp. NSW1173648; assembly: GCA_029784005.1. Classification (NCBI taxonomy): domain Eukaryota; kingdom Viridiplantae; phylum Streptophyta; class Magnoliopsida; order Myrtales; family Myrtaceae; genus Lenwebbia; species Lenwebbia sp. NSW1173648. Next base: position 44,287,082 of record JARCGZ010000001.1, read on the forward strand.
TCGAGATTGAGTCCGTCCCCAGTGAAACAAAGTTCGAGTTTGACACTCATATTAATGTGCATATACATAGTCCTGAATCAAAATTATTCTCTTTGGTTTCTCGATATAATTCATCGACGAAAATTTCTCCTGTTTCGCGAGTGCTACAATTATGGTAGTTGCATTTTTGGGAGCATTGAATTTTGCGGGAGATGTCATAAAAAGTCAATTATTGTTCTAGACTTGGTCAATGGGATGGAAATGCGTGCGATGACAAATTTGTGTAAGACTTGGGGAATGACATTTGATTAGAAAGGCCGATTGGAGCCCGAACCAAAGTTCACATAGCCAAATCAGATAGATAACATCTTCCAAGAATTCATGTCGCAAAAAATCCTAAATCGGTGCTACTTTAAACATATTTATCTCAAATTATTTTCGGACCCAAATGAAACCTAAAGTGGCGCCAGTGTTCCAATTATGTCACTTGTCGCAACTCCATCGGATTTGGCCATTAACTTTCCGACGTGCCGTCTGATGTGGCAAGCTCGTGGTTTGACGAATCCGACGTGGCAAATCTAGACGACAAGACGCGATAAGCTATTGGATGACATTTTGGCAGGTAAGACATAACATTTTCCACATGCAACAAGAACGTGTTCCGGCCGTCAAGATTTAGGCGTCTTGTTACCTGCACTTTCTTGGGCAAAAAGTTGGTGAAATAGCTATTCCTAATCTAAAGTGACACGATCATTTGGACATAGAATCTCGTCTTCTTTTACAATAGAGTTTGCAAGTTCAATTATGTTTACTTTGACGAAAAAATCGTTCATGGGTTCGAGGCAGATCCTCCTAATCCAGCTCAAAAAGTTTAGTAAGGCTATCGAAAATGTCATAATCAATAGATCTGTGCTTAACTATTTTGATTAATTTATTGGGTTTATGGCCGGAAATTCATTAGACTATTGACTTATATGTAAGAAAAAGTCTTAAAGTACATTTAATTATGCTTTAATCCACAGCCACCATTTGAACAGTGCTTGAAGGAAAATTAATTCATATAATTAATTATGCTCGTTAGAAAACACCCTTCACTTAGTCCAAGTCAAGCAAAAGATATGGGAGTTGTGGCACATGATATTGTGATATGGCCACTCTTATTAATTAACTAGTAGAAGAATTCAACTTGTAGTATGATGAATCAATTGAATGGTCACACTAATAATCTCAGTCCACATATTGGAGAAAGATTTAGCATACATCATCGAGACTTCAAATGATTTCGTTTGAAAAGTAGAATCGCCGTCGTTTGGTTTTGTGTTCGCCGGCACAAAACTACACATAGAAATGAAAAATCGGGGGGAGATGAACTCTTTTAATAGTGCCCTCAAGGGAAGCATGTCCTGAACACATAGAAAGGTTTAGCACGCATCATCAAGGCTTTACACGATTTCATTAAAAAAGATATAACCGCCGTTGTTTGGTTTTGTGTTCGCCAACACGGAACTATATAAAAATGAGAATCGCGGGATATGAACTATCTTTTAATAGTGCCATCATGGGAAGCATGTCCGAAACACGTAGAAAGATTCAGCGTGCATTATCGAGACTTTACTTGATTTCATCTGAAAGGCATAATCGCCGTTGTTCGGTTTTGTGTTGACCAACATGGAACTGTATATAAAAGAACGAAAATCGAGGGAGATGAACTCTTTTAATAGTGCCCTCAAGGGAAGCATTGTCCTAAACAAATCCTGGATGTGACTTTTTCCATCATATCTAAGCTAATTAATGGTCTCTCAATTTGAATAAAGATTCCCAAGTATCCCAATGAAAGTTGGAGAGTGTGAAATCACGTTGAGGTGCTGGCAATCAATCTGATTTCTCCTGGGGTTCCCCAGATTTGGGAGGATCAGTTGGCCAGAGATTCATTGGTGATTTATGGTTATGCAACGACAACTTTTAATTGTTAATTAAATCTTCTCTTTCTTCTTCTTCTTTTTAACGGTATCGATCATTATTGTCTAATGTTTCCAAAGAAGCAAAAAATGAAAAAAGAGTCAACACTCAATAGTACTATTGACAACGTCCAGTCCGACTAAGCATATGTGACCGCAAGGCGGAAAAATGAGAAATGGGTGAAAAATTAGGGTCTACATGGCAACGATTCTGATTCGAAAAAATTATTCTGATTAGAATTGATTTTTTCTAATTCTATTCCCTATATGAGTTTTAGAGAATCGAAACGTGTTTGGTAACTGCACAAAATATATATTCCTAGAACAAAAACACGTTTGGTAACTGCACAAAATTTTTGTTCCTAGGAATAATTTCTCTTCCCAATTTTTGTCATTTAACTCAAATAATTACGTAATTGCTTTGTGAAATTTCATTCTACATTTCGAATTAATTGAAGGTTAATTCATATTGATTCTCTTATACAACATATTGCATATTGCATATTGCATATAACATTTTTTCGTGTTATTCCGTCTAATTGCCGTGTTATAGAAAGTCATTTTAAGTTTAAAAAAGGAGAAACCATGTTGGGTTAGTATGTGATTTTAGATTAGCTCGGGCCCTCCCAGGCCTACACCAAATCGCAATGAGAGAATATCGGATTCCATCGTAGTGTGATCGGTGGGATGTATATGTGTACATGCAAATGGAGTCGCCACCAGTCTTTGAGGAAGGTAGACCGAAAATCTTATCGAGCAGTAGGGAGAAACCGTTCGATTCTATGCAACCAGAGAAATCTAGTGTCTAGGGACTTGGTTACGTCGGTGTTTTCACCGACGCCCTTTCGGTATCAAAGTTAAGTATTTTCTAAACATGTTTCCTGCAAATGTTCAATTCATTTTTAAACATATGAAGTAAGCCAATGCTAAGTGTTCACGCAGGTTGTTTTTATCTTTTTTCAAATTTTCTAAAACTAGATTATGTCTAAAGTACCTAAACCTAGGTAAATCACAACTAATGAAATCAATTGTGCAATAAAGGAACCATAACATTGATAAATCGCATCATAAAACCCTAATGAAGCCCTAACGGCTTAAAGAAATGTAGTTCGGATTTAATTTCATAGGTGTTTAGGATTTTTCTAAAAAAGAACAAAATCTATGAAATCTAGGGAATTTAGACCCAATTTTTTGAAAATGAGGTCAAACTAGTCTAATCTAAGCTTCTTCTACTTTTAGGGATTTTTTTGGAATTTTTCTGATTTTTTACAATTTTTTTCGATTTTTTTTTATTATTTTATATATTTTTCTAGAAAATGAGACCTCGTTCTGTTTTAGGTCGAGGGAAAAGTGAGAGAACTGAAAGGGAAAAGTGAGAGAAGTGAGACTTCAATCTATTTTGTGATTCTCAAAAGTAATTCTTTTTTCCAGAACTAACTTTTTTTTTTGTTATTATTTTTGCTCCAAAACTGTTCTAGGGAACAGAATCAGAATCAGAAGCATTTACATTACCAAGCATGATTCTCATCATTTTTTGTTCCGGAAAACAGAATCAGAGAACCAAAATCGTTGTCATGCAAGCCCTTAGCATCCATGGACTCTAGATGGCGATTGTAAGGCATTTAAGCGGATAACATCGTATTCATGACAGTTTTGAGGAAAGCTGCCTTCGTTAATATCAGAATCAGGGTTGGGATGTTTGGCGTCGCGTATTTCTATGTATTCCTGGGCTACCCCAAGTAAGGCTTCCTACAAAGATCATAGTCCCGTGATCATTTCAAGCAAGAGAACAAAATAGAAAATTTCGATAATCCATAGATACGGTGTGGAGAACCAGCTAATCTGGAGATTCATGAAATACCCTCGAGCTCATGAACCTGCTAAATCCGGGATTTTGGCACGTGCATGTATCCCTAACCCAGAGTAATTTGCTTATAGTTGGTAGAATTCGTACATGTGACATTCATATTCTAAACTAGAAATCTCCTGGCGCCCCAACCAATTAAGCCAACCGTAAGAGCTAAAAGATATATTCACACAATATACATAAAATAAACCCAACATACACCTATGTAGCCAAAAAAACAAAACAACTTATCCGCGTGAATCATGAGGTAGATCATTTTGAGATATAGCTTGGTGAGTCGGATATATTCTGTAAGTGATGTATTTTAATGATGCCATTGAAAGATGCACTTTTCAATAGTCTAATTGAGTCGAGCTTAGGATGAACCAAGTTGAGACCAGAGGACTGAAAAGATGCATAATTCTGGCTCAAACACCAACTTGAAGTTAAAATCAAGCCTATTCGAGCATCGAGGTTTGCATAAATCAAGTCTTGGATAGAAAGTTCCTCAGACTAGGTTCGATTCAATTGGGTCACATCCTACTTAAAGCAAGCGATAAGATTTCACAATCAGATGCTAATCATTGGAAGAGTGAAAAACCCTTCTTGAGAGAAAGGCCATCTTACCAAAATTGAAGGGTTTTTATCCAAAAAAACAATATAAAATAAGGCACAAATTTTCACTCGGTAGACAATTTTGCCCCGAGTCTAAAATGTCACATCAAAACCCATTAAGGGCGCGCATGGTAACACTTCTGAAGCAGAATTTCTGCTTCAAAAGTGCTTCTGGAGCAGAAATCCGTTTGATAATGCAATTTCTGAAGCAGAAATCCGTTTGGTTCGCAATTGTATATTTTTACTTCTGAAACAACTTTTTACTTCAGAAGCTGTTTTTGGGGAACTTTGAGAAGTAAAAAAAAGTTACTTCTCATCATCATAAGTCATTTTTTTCTTTTTAGTCCTCTATTTTCATATTTTCTATCTCTCTCTTCTCTCGTCTGTCTCAACCCGATCCGGTCCGGATAATTATTTTAATAATAAAAAATTCATAAAATAATGAACAATTTAAAAATGATAAAAAAATTCAAAAAATGGAAAATTCATAAAAAAAATTCAGAAAAATTGGAAAAAAAATCCTAAAAAAATTTCAAAAATTCAGAAAAATTTCAAAAATTAGAAAATGGGTCCATTCAACTGGCCAATCATATTTTTGATGATTTTACCCTCTCTTTCTTAAAAAATGACGATTTTGTCCCTTATGGGAAAATCGTCCAGGAAAATTCCAAAAAATTCCAAAAAATCATAGAAAAAGGGAAATAGTCAAATTTGACTGGCCAAACCTGTCTTTTGTGATTTTCACTTCTGATTTTTCTCAAAACGACGATTTTGCCGTCCTATGGGAAAATCGTTCCAAAAATCTAGAAAAATTTCGGAAAATCTCAGAAATTGGGAAATAGGCATATTCAATTGGCCAACCCTATTTCTGATGATTTTAATTCCAAATCTTTTTAAAATGATAATTTTTCCCATTTGGACAAATTGTCTCCAAATGTCTACATCTCCTCCCAAACCTTCGAACACCCCTTTTTAAAGCCTTTTGGATTTCATTAGGGATGCCATGTTTTGATTTGATGCATTTTATCCACATGTTCCAGGTTCCTTGATTTACGCACATATCTTTATTGATTGTGATTGATATATTAGATATTCTTATCTGCATGAACTCTTAGATTTTCTCTCTCTCTCTCTCTCTCTCTCTCTCTCTTCGTTTGTCTGGTTTAATCTAACAATTGGTGCGGTTGCTCCAAAACACCCTTCTTTGATCCGATAGAGCTTGTGATCTCGTACCCTCTATTTAAAAAAAAAATCAGGAAAACCAAAGCTGGGTTGAAAAGATAAAGATGATGACATCACAGTTTCTGCCTTTCTTCTTTCTGCCTAGAGATGCCTTCATGCCAAAACAAGCTCATCATTATTATAGTTTTATGTCCCAAGTTCTCATTAATATATAAGCGATCTCCTAGCACATACAACTACCGTAGATTTGTGCTTCTAAAGACGTTTTAGGCACGAAAAATGTTCATATATTATGCCCATTGCGATATAAACCACCCCAGAGGCACATGAGAAGAAGCACCGGAACTACCCGTGCTTTTAGCGTTGATATATGAGCTCGGCCATCGTATTCATTAATACAATTTTCCCATAATTTGGTCCGCATTTACATAAATAATTAAATGATGAATTATACGTAAATCCGTCAGTATTTGCATTTAACTTTTCTTGAATAACATGCATTTTAGGTTAGGATCACTAATTTTTTGTAGAATATTTTGTGTTAATAATGTTCCAGAAGTTGAAATTTTCAACCGTTACCAAACGAATTTTTGTTCGAAAAGCAGAATTTTTGTCCTATTATCAAACGTCTTTCTCTTATCAGAAATCAACTTCGGAAGTAGAAGTAGAAAAATCAACTTCTGGCCAAAAGTTGATTTCTGAAGCAAAAGTGTTACCATGCGTGCCCTAACTTTCCCTTAGGGAACAATTTTTGGCACCTGACTTACGAGTGTCGTATTAAAAGATACCAACTTTCATCCAAGATTCATGTTCATCAAATTTACTCCAAGTTCCCACCTCTATTATGATTTTATGAAGAACCCTAACCCTCAGCGCCAATTCTCTCTCTCTCTCTCTAGAACCCATTAATTGGCTCGAAAGCGACGTCGCTCTGCTTGTTTGGTGGGAACAATGTGATTTCGTGCGACTCCAATTTATCATCCATTTAGTTTGATACGATGTTGTTTTCATTATATATGGAAGATGACGCTGTTATGATTATTTATGGAAGCCAAAGTTTGCTGACATGGCACTTGTCTTGCCATGTCAGCATTCGTTTGCCATCTCAGACACCCTATACGTACATTTTGACGGAACTTTTAATGGTGCCCAAAATTTCCCCTTGGATAAAAGCCGATCCCTTGCGACTTTTGAAAGTGCAGACCAAAATTGTCTCCCATATGAAAATCGACGCCTTCTCGTGCGATACTTGAAAGTTGGGGCCATGACTCTCCCTCGGCCGAATATTGGCGCCTTTTTTTTCCACGAAAATTATCAAATTTCAGTCAAAGAAACGGTCATTTCTCCATTTTTCCAAGTAGCCGCAATACAAGCCTTTCTTGTACTCTGATTTTTTTCCTGACTTTGCTCTTCGACTCAAAGCAAGATTGAGAGCGGAAGAAGATCAAAGAAAATCAGCCTACTGCTCTGAGAGCAACCTGATGAATGGGACCACACAAGAGTCAAGGCCCAAAACATGAGGTTTCTGCAATATGATGTTATTATGACATCCCTTTTATGGTCCCATTGTACTTAAACCTCTCTCATCTTGACCAATCATCACAGCAATAATGGCAATTATGTCAACAGTCAAAGGAGAGAGAGAGAGAGAGAGAGAGAGAGAGAGAGAGAGAGAGAGAGAGAGAGAGAGAGAGAGAGAGAGAGAGAGAGAGAGCAATCATCACAGCAATAATGGCAATTATGTCAACAGTCAAAGGAGAGAGAGAGAGAGAGAGAGAGAGAGAGAGAGAGAGAGAGAGAGAGAGAGAGAGAGAGAGAGAGAGAGAGAGAGAGAGAGAGATTGATTTCACGTGAAACATTCTCGTTATATGGTCTGTTATGATAAGTGATTATACCTTGAATGCGGCGCAGTCCGAGAGTCTTGAAAACAAAATAGTTTCATTCGGTCCACTTTTACCATAGTATATGAAAGGAACACCAAAGTTTAACAAAAACCATGTTAAATGACTTACATGTGGTTAGATGAAATCTGCATGGTGGGCCATTTTCTAGATTCTCTAATCCTAATGTCAATCTCCTCATGCCATTTGTAAATGGGGTTTTACTTTCTTTTCATGCACATGGCTAGCCTACTTAAATTTCTACCATGAGCATCCAATTTCTACCTTGGGACATTAGTCGCAATATAAGAGGGCTCGTTAGAACATCAGATTTAAGCGATGCCGTATATGTTTCGGCACCTTCCTATGCTCCGACGTCATGCTAGAAAGTCCAATTCACGAATACAAGTTATTAGGTATATGGATATGCGGGGAAATTGTCCAAATCAGTCCTAAACATATTGTACGAGTGCTAACTCTTTCCTAAACCTATTATGCGGGAGCCAAATCAGTCCAAACTTTCTAATTTTGTCGATCGAGTCCTTAATCTTTACGTGAAATTCCAGTGTAGTCTTTCTGGCCAATTTTCTTCTTATATCGCTAGCATGACGGTCCAGTCATTTCCGGCCGTCCTACATGATATACCGCCACGTTAGCGATTTTTAATGAAAATTGATCGGAAGGACTACACTGAAATTGAGCACAAATGTTTAAGATTCAGTTGGCATCTGTACAATATGTTCCGGACTGATCAGATGATTTTCCTTGAATATAGAGATCATATATTCCCCATGGAGTGCTCATTGGTGTCTCAACAAATCTAAACATTTAATGTATGTGTTTTTTTTTTTTTACAAATTCAACAACTAACTTCGTTCATGTGGATCAATATTTGAGATGATCGACACATCACATAGAGCACATATGCGCCTACATTCGGTAGATGGAGATCACGTGCATATGCAAGACATCTAGAAGTCTTGTATTTAAGCGATGTGTATGCTAAAAAAAAAAAGTAAGGATGTCTTTTTCTCTCTTTTTTGGCACTCCAAGTGAGGATGTCACATAGTAAGATTCCAAGGATGTTGGTGTCACTTCCCAAGCTCTTTTGAAAAGGTAAAGAAGAGAAAAGTATTTGTCAACCGTACGAACTTAGAAATAAAGAAACGACACATTTTGTTCCGTCCCATGTCCATGTTCATGTTCATGTTCATGTCATTTCAGTTTCTGTTGTCAGTTCCAACCTGCCCCAGGAGTGATCATATTCTCTGGTTTTTCCTTAGACAAGTGCACGCCGTCCACTTTCAGTCATATCACGCAACTGGTGAAGTCATATTATTTTGGCAGACTTAGGGTAAAACTTCTTAGCAATTGCATGTGGATGTGATGTTATTAATTACTACCGTTGATACCAAACATTGTCCAAGTGTTCAGTCGACACTTCAACCGGCAGAGGCCAGTTAAGAAGGCGACAAAGGCAGAAAATTGCCAAGTGTTGGGAGCATTGTGGTTGGTTGACAGAAAATCGGAGATGCCAACGAGCAGTGACTACAAATAGAGACCAACTTAGTCATTTAACTAGATTCGCACGATAGAACCGTCAAAGAAGTGAAGGCAATATAACTGTCAAGTAGTGGAGTCGATAGACTCGAATGCAACAACGAAAGAAGTAAGTAATGTTAGTAACTTGAGCTCTTATGCAAGTGTTGGGTGATGTTGGGCAATGTTGGGCCTTTCTCATCTAAAAAACTAGCTCAAAAAGTAAAGTTTTCCCTCATATTTGTAAACTGATTATCAATCAATTCCACAATCGATATAAGATAACCCCAACCGCAACAAAGTTCCACCTAATCGCCACGAGAAACACAGGCAAGCAAGCACATTCCACTAGGACAGTATTAGTGTCACTTTTTAATTGGTTCTTGATTTTGTCAAGAAAGTAAGTACAAGTTGGTCGAATAATGCTATTATATTCCCGTTTACTTTGGGGAATCGTCACACTAGCTTCTCTCCACTGAAATATATTCAAGTTAGATAAACCAAAATTCATGTAATCAGCTAGACATTACACTGCCAAACATGACCCTAAAAACAAGGCTAAGATGAATATAGTGTTCAACAATAGATGTTGTCACGATGTTCATCTCCTACATATTTGCATTAGTAATCCAGTATGTGTGCACACATTGTATGTTTTTCGAACGTGAATGTGAATACGAACACTTCCGTTAGAAAAATTTTATGGATGCAACGTAATATGACAATCCAAATCTAACTTAGTAGTATTTTTTTTTTTTTTTGAAAAAATTTCCAAGTCGAGTAATTACATATTCATCTATTCTCGAAGCGTAATTGACATACATAAGTTGCTTGCACTATTCCCCAATTGCATATTATGTGATAGATCTTCCAATTGCGTACCACACAAGCGAGCAACAATAAGATCTTACGTATATATTTCTCGTGTCTCCCGCAATGTCAATGGGTGGTGCCAGGTGGGAGAAATTATTGTGCAAGTTGTTCACTAGTGTATCTAAAACAAGATTTAAAGTCCAAGTTGCTTAAAATAGCCACCACCACCAACTACACCAACATAAATTATCGTTGTGCAAGATTTATGAACATTCAGTTCTACATCTGCCTCGTGGAATTAACAAGTTATGCAACATTTCGCAAGCAATGTGTGATCCTCGAGCTTGTTGTTTTATGGATAAGACAAGAAAATGTAACACTGGTTGTCTTTGAGCTCCAACAAATATAGTTGTATATAATTCTATTGAACTTCAACAGGGAAATTACCAAAAAAGTCCTAAACTTATTGAAATTGTGTCAATTCAGTCCTCAACTGTTTTTTTTACCGATGCAGTCCTAAACATTTTGTAATTATGCCATTTCAATCCATCCAGCGAATTTTGGCATGCCGGCGTCGACGTGGACGCCAGTCGGCCGGGGACATAATATTTTAATATTTTATTTTTTTTATTTTTTTATTTTGAATTTTTTTCCTTTTTTTTCTTTTCTTTTTTTTCTTCCCCTTCTCTCTTCTTCCTCCACTCGGTCAGAGGCGACAGCCGACGAGGCCTAGCCTCGCCTTGGCAGGGTGAGGTTGGCCTCGCCAGCCCAGATCTAGCGAGGTCGAGCCTCTCTGGCTGGTCGCAAAGGTCCGGTGACCGGCTGGAGGAAGAAGAGGAAAGGGGAAGAAAAAAAGAAAATAAAAAATAAAAAAATATTAAATTTTTATTTCGCCGACCGGCTGGCGTCCACATCAGCGCCTGCCGGCCAAAATTCGCCGGATGGACTGAATTGGCACAATTGCATTAGGTTTAGGATTTTTTTGGTAATTTTCCCGAACTTCAACTTGAGTTAACAACATGATTTTTTTTTTTTTTTTTGGAATTTGGAAAGGAAATGACCAATTTGATAGTTTAGCGATGATTCGAAATAATAAAAGCGTGCTTAAATAAGCGAGTCATATTCAATCGCTCGACGAAAGCAAACCCGCTTCGCTTTATAACTTAATAATGCAAACCCTTTCGGCATCTCCAAATTTATAGACTATGTGAGCTATAGATAAGTGTCTAGAGAGTAACAGCTAAGATTTGTTGCTATATCGAAGTCGCAAGGAACAAGCTGGATTGGCCCTTAAGGAACAGAAGAAATCGCATCCTTCCTTCAAAACATTGGTAGGATGTGATTTGAAGAATATTTTGTTTGATACTTTCAATATTATTTCTAGGGTCTTGATGCTGATGCAATTCTTTGTTAACTCCTAGAAAGATGCAATGGTCAGAGAACACAATCCAAGCGTGATGCTTGCCACGGAAATTACTTAGGTTCTTAAATGCCTCATGGTACTGCTAAAGATACTCCATGAATATCATTACGTGATGATCTAACTCTCATTCTAATAGGTTACCAAGATGATCTTCGTCCTCCTTACGATTCACGAGGCCACAGAAAAATATTTATGTTATGTGATCCTTGAGATATTTTTGGGTGATATGATTAGACATTCGCCTAGGTGAATTCAATATTCTAGGGAGATTTCCTAACGTAATCTTTAGCGGAGACCTAAAGAAAAGAAAGTGGCCAGACAAATTAAAAGGCTAAAAAATCGAATGAGGATCGGGAACTTAACCTGAAATAGAGAATTTAAGGAATGTAGATGATTCTCCAAATCTTAGTTATATTAAAAATTTAGAGAAATGGTGGGAAAAGTAATCTATGATTCGGATTATTTAAGTTTGAGAAATGAGTTCAAATTTTTGGGCGATTGAGAATTTTCTATAAATCTACAATAAATATAAGGCATCATCATGTTAGGGAAAAATTTCCAATCAATTGTAAACATACTGTACGTGTTCGTTCGTTTTTGCAACGAGAAATATCTTTCACCGAAATTTAGTCTTCGGTTTTTATTAAGAGGGTTCTGTGGTTCAACTTTCGAAGAGAAATTTTAGCAAGAACACGAAGCAACACAGAGAGGTATGAAATGGGTAGAAAATCAGTGAATCGAATATGGATTTGAGATCAACAAGAGTTCAGACTATATTACAATACTCCTACGAAAGCAGTATAAGACTTGGAAGAAAACACGAATTGCAGAAACTGTAAATGCTGAAAAGGAAGGTGCAGGGAAGTTAAAGTACAGATAAACTTGAGTGTTCTTGGATGTCTCGATCCCTTTCTTGCCCTTTTCTTTTGAGTATTTGTATTCTTCAGCTTTCCATAACCGTTTGTCAGTTATTTTCTTGCTTTCAAACTTTGAATCTTGGCGCCTTCAATAACCTTCCATTTGCCCACGTTTTATCCGCCAAAACTTAATCTTCAACTGTCAACATGGCTTCGAATTTGAACCTCTTCCAGTAACTGCCGTGAACTGTTCGCATTCACTATCCGAATTTCTTGCTCATAACTTCTTGCTGACATGGCTAATTTGGCCATACTGCGGTTCCTTTCAACTTTGTATTCCTCTTACTGCTGACTTTTTACTGCTTCGGTATGTCCAGAGTCTTACCGAATCTCGAAAATCAATGACCTTATTCTCTTACTTCCCGAATATCGAGTTTAGACTTCTGGCCATTTCGGTATGTTACAGATAACTTACCGAACTTCTCAGAGCAGTTTACTGCTCCCAATTTATCGATTTTCAGGATATAATGATACCGAAGTCAATTCGGTAGCTCATTATTATTTGGTGTCAACAGATGCCCCCTTTAAAAGAATTAAAAGAATTTTAATTTTTTTAAATGCCAAAGATGACAAGACACTTACTTTTTGCTTCCAGCGCCATTTTGCCGCCTCGTTTTGCGCGCTTGCCTTTTTAGCTCCTTCTCGCATCAACTTAATATATATATCAGCTGTCCCCACACAATCTGATCTCTCGCCTTCAGACGTGATTTTTTCAAAACTCATCTTCTTCGCTATTCTCGTGCCCTTTCGCCTCTTTGTTTCTTCATAACCTCGCTCTGTACCTGTCTAAACACCATGGCTCCCAAGGCTCAAGCTTCTTCCTTTCTCGCCTCCGATGCCCTAGAGCGGTATCATCAGTTCAGAGACTCTAAGGATTTCAACAACGATTGACATCTACTCTCGGTGCAGAACGATTACGAGGATTCTTACATCCTTGGCCCTGCCGTTTATAACCAATTTTCAATTCCTGCAAATCTCTCTGACTTTTTCCCTCACCATCTAATCGAGGTACTTCCAGTCCACCATTCTTCTATTTTGGCTTACAACTGGCACTCTCGTCCTTCTCGTCTTAGTGCTTTTTCTGATTTTGAGCCAAATTTTTACCGATGGTATCTCCGACTTCTTCCTTCCAAGGGTTCTCTTTGAGATGAGCTCCTGATTCATAATGCCATGCGTCTCTACTGTTTTGATTATCATCTAAACCATGGGCTAATCAGTGCTCTATCTTGCTTTTGGTCGTCTTCAACCAACTGCTTCTTTTTCCCTTTCTCCCCGATGTCGGTAACTTTGCTCGATATCTATTGCCTCACTGGTCTTAGTCCTTTAGGCGCAGACCCATCTACTCTGTCTTCAGATTCTTACCAATGACTCGGTAAGTTATCTGATTCTGAATTAGCCTACGGGGCTTTTATCGGTAAGTATTTTAAGAAAAAATGTGCAATAACCGACGAAAAACACACCGCTTTCCTCCTATACTGGCTTTGTAAATTCCTTTTCTGTCACCCTATCGTAAGAGGTTCCAAAGACTTCGTTGCTATAGCTTCTGCCTTAGCTTCGGGAACTCAGCTAACTTTAGGAAAATCCACTTTAGCCTTATTGTACCGAGGCTTAGCCCACTCTGCTTCCTCCATTGCTTTGGATGAAGTTGGTGGAGTCTATGGTGATCCCCTCTGGATTCTCCAAGCTTGGTCAGCCTTTTATTTTCCTTCTTGATTTTCCAAGGATCGAGTTACGCAGCCTCCTTCAGTTTCGATCCCGAATCATCCTGTCTGCCGAGCTTTAAGCCGAGAGCTAGTTCCTGTTTCAGAGGGACAATCATCCTATTTTCGATTCTTTGTTTCCCAAATTTTTCAATCAAAGGGAAACGATTCTCTTTTTTTCCTTTTTTCACTCCCCAATTTAGATCATCTCTTCCTTCTTTTCAGAAAAATAGGAGTGATTTTTGGCAAATCGTTCTAACCTCTGTCGACCTCCCCGTTAGGTTCTCAACAAAGGGTAGATTCGTTGCCGGTTTTGAAATCTACTCCCCCCAGTATTGTGCTAGACAATTTGGGTTGATTCAAGGGGTTCCTGTCCCGGCTCTCTATACCTTTTCCTTTTCTTCCATCAACAAGATATTCTGTAAGCTGGGTGACAGCCAGAGCTTCACTGAGTTGAACAAACTAATTCGGGACATATACCGATTGTTCCGAGTTACCGAGTTTGTTGTACATACTGATCGCTCTTCAGAAGACTTCAACTTTTGGTGGAAGAACTATCGAAAATCTGTATTCTCAGAGCCGTTGGACATAATTCTTTTGAAGATAAAGGACACGGCTACTCCTACACTTCCTAAAGCAACCGAGGGTGAAGACATGCCTCCTGCTGAACTGACAAAGCCTGTTAAAGGTTTGCTCTCCTTCTTTCAATGTATGTCTTCATTCAGTATTTTGTTGTGTCTAACTATCTTCCTTCACAGCGGATAGAAAGAGAAAAATCTTAGAACTGCCTGCTCTAGCAAAGGCGTCGAAGAAGCTTCTCCTTCTGTCAAGACTCTTCCTGTTGATATAGCAACTCCTGACCCTACATTGGTGATTCCTGCTTCTTCAACAAAACTTCATACCGAATCAATACAAGTCGAGTCTTCGAGACTTGAGGAAAAGGAAGTAGCTACAGACCCATCTCCTCCCCTGACTGGGAAATCTCCAACCTCTATCGGTAAATCCTGTCTTCACTTTACCGAATGATGAATGCTCCTTACAATAATGTTTTAATATTCATAGCTGTGTTTACAGGCACTGATGAACCTCATCTGCATCGAAAAGAATTTTAATTCCCGATGGGGAATTTCTTGAAGGCTCATCAACCAATATACCTCTGCCGCTTATTCAACCTTCAACTATTACTCTGCCTCTTCAAAGAGTCTCTATGGCAAGCTCATCTTCTTCCCAAGCTCCTCCTGCCGTAGCTGAAATAACACTTTTATCCATTGAGGAGAAAGCTGAAGTGGAAAGTATGCTGCTTGCCGATCTCTTTGGCTCCTCCGCTGTTGAGCATCCTCCAGAATCCATAGACTCAGCATCATTTTCCGAAGTGTCTAAGGATGTAGCCAAGGCTAAATGGATGGAACTCCTTAACTTATTAGAGTCTGGCTATGGGAAGTTGATCACCGATTCTGATAGAGAGAAACGAGAAAGAGCTCTTTTTCAGGAGGTGTGTTCTGGTAGTCCTTCTTTTATGCTTTCCCCAGCCTTTCAAGACAAAAGTGATATTTTCGCCGTTGGTTTTGTGGATGCTGTGGACACCATTAGAATTAACACCGATCGTCTTCCACATCTTTTCTTTAGAGAACAGCGAGGTCAAGCCATTCAAGATGAAATAACCGGCAAATATGGAGATACTCGTTTGTTTTATGACAGTTATAGAGCTGAAGAGAGCAAACTTCATCGCTTCGCGGAGAAAAGAGCAGAGCTTGAGGCAGAACTGAAGAAGGTAGAGGTCCAAATGGTGGAACAAGAAGCGAAAATGCGTCATCTTTGTCCATCAGTCAGACGAAAGCTGGAGAGGTGTCGGGAGTTGAGGAAAGAATACGACTCTACATGTGGGTCAGTCAAGACTTGCCAGAAGTAGAGGGCGGAGCTCATGGAACAGAATTTTAATTTAGAATTTGAACTCCGCTCTTTTGTAAATGAAGCGAAAACTCTGTTAAACAAATGGAAATGAAAGTCTTGTTTTCTCTGACTCAAATGTTCTTTTGATTCACTTTCCGAATTCTGACATCCGCTCCCCTATAATTGTCAACGACTAACAAAGATCCCGATAATACGGCTTCCCGATAATCCTCAACGACTAACAAAGATCCCGATAATAAGGCTTCTCGATATCATGCTTCGTTGATTATGACTGCTTAATATTCCCAATGTCACAGCCTCCTTAATGAAATCAACGATATAATTGAATAACTAACCTTTTGCATACTTTCTCTTGCAAAAGAATTTTTTGGCGGCAATACTGGTAACCTTCTTCATCCACTTATGGGCCATGTTCTTCCACTTCTTCCAATTATCCGAGAAAAGCTCTGGCATGTCACTACCCATGATTTGCCCTATATCCTTTATCTTTATAACTGCCCAAGCTGCACAATTCATCCTGTAAATTTGCAATCTTGCTCGTGACGTCTTCACATGGTTCTTCATCTCAACTGCCTCTTTGGTCTCGATCACAAAGACGTTGTAATGGCCAGCGTGAAGGTAAACTTTCTGTTAAATGTACCCTGATCCAAGCTTTGACAACTATTCTTCATTTCTCTTAACATGGACAACTCTTTTATTCAATTACCCACAGATGACCAATCCTTATGGAGACGACTACATGAACTGTTGTCCCAAGGACACCATACTTTATTACTTAATCACAAACATATGTTAGAAATTACCGAACTAACAGACATTTTCAGGTCCAAGGTATTCCTAACTGCAGACTCTAATTTCTTAGACTTAGTGTGGGAACTGTGCTCCTTATTCCCTGCCAACTTCAACGAATTTGAGCACAATGTGAAGGAAATTTGGAATCTTAAGCCTATCATTGTGGAAGCTGAGGCTCTTAAGCTCTAGATTGTGGAAGAATTTTCTTGATTGTGCGACTCCAAGGAAGCATATGCTCAAGTTCAGGATTCTTGCCTCCATGCCAGAGAAGATGTTGAGATGACACGTCGGCTTTTCAATTTCCTTTCCAATCATCACCGGGCGGAACGTAGGATAATTAAAGATGAATTTCCCGTGTTAGATCCATGGTCGAAGTTTCTTCAAACAGGTACAGACAATTGTTACAGGAAACTTGGGAGAAACTTGAAGCTGCCCGATTCCATTCTCGTCGCACGGAATATCTCAAAGAGCAGCAATCTGAACTCCACTATGATCTTGCATTACATTCCAACCTTGTAGCCCGGAATCTCAAACTTGTTAAAGATCTGAACACCTTTGTGACCAAGATCAGAATGTATTTTCACTTCTAATGAATAAATCAATTTCCTTGTGTTTCCCAGATTGATGGATAATATTTTTTTAAGAATTTCCCATTTATAGAGCGAGATAATTCTTTTCCATTGACATCCATCAATCTGTATGCATTTCCATTGAACATTTCGGTAACTAGATATGAGCCTTCCCAATTTGATGACCACTTACCGAATTCTCTATCTTTGAGGTTGAACGGCAAAATTGCTTTCCATATTAAATCCCCGACGGCAAATTGCTTGATCTTAACCTTCTTGTTAAAAGCTCTGGCTACTCTTCTCTTTTGTGCAACCAATTGATCCAAAGCAGCTGCTCGGACTTCGTCTAATTCATCCAAATTTATATGCATCCAATCTCTGTAATCTTCCGGCCACATTTCACTTTGCAATTGGACTCGTAATGATTGCACGGTTATCTCAATCGGTAAAACCGCCTCTTGTCCATATGTCGGCATATATGGACTAATGCCTGTACTTGATCTTCGCGATGTTCGGTATACCCACAACGCTGCTGATAGCAGGTTATCCCATTCTCTTGGATTTTCTTCCAAATGCTTTTTAATCAATCCAATCACGACCTTATTGGTAGCTTCGGCTTGTCCGTTTGCTTGAGGATAATACGGTGTGGAAGGCATCATCTTAATTCCTCTTGATTGAACAAATTCCACAACTTCGCTTCCAGTAAACACCGTTCCTTGATCCGCAGTGATTGACTCAGGCAAGTCAAATCGGTGAATTATATTCTCTTCAATAAATTTAATCACCGTCTTCTGACTAATGCTTTTGTATGGAATTGCTTCCACCCATTTCGTAAAGTAATCTGTAGCCAGCAGAATGAAACTATGCTTATGAGAAGAAGGTAGATAAATCTTACCTATTATGTCCATCGCTCATCCTCTAAATGGCCATGGCTTTATAATAGAATGAAGCTCTATAGCAGGCGCATGTTGCAAAGGTCCATGCTTTTGACATGAGATGCATGCTTTGGCATATTCAATGCAATTCTGCATCATTGTTGACCAAAAATATCCGTACCTTTTCAAAAGCAACCTCATCTTAATTCCAGCTTAATGTGCTCCACATATACCTTCGTGTACTTCTGCCATAACCAGTTTCGCATTATCCTTATCAAGACATCGCAATAGTAACCCATCTGAGGATTTTCGGTATAACTCTTCTCCTAATATTACGTACTTCTGAGCTTGTCTCCTCAGCTTTTGATCTCTTGAATCAGGATTTTTCAAGTATTCCATGATTGTCTGTCTCCAATCCTTTTCTTGGACGACCTCACTGACTGCTATTGGTATTTCTCTTTGTTCAATAGAAGGTACCGATAATGTGATGATAGTTGCAATATCTGCTAACTCCTTTGATATTTTATAACCGAAAGCCACTTGTGCTAACTCGTTGGCTTTGTAATTAGTTTCTCTTTTGACATGGATTATGTCATATTCTCTAAACTGTTCCAACTGCTTCTTGGCTAGATAATAATAGCCAATCAAATTTTCATTCAAATACTGATATTCTCCTTTCAACTACTTCACCACTAGCTGTGAATCACCGAATATTTTGATGAACTGTGCTTCCAACTCAATCAGTATTCCTAAGCCGATAATCAATGCTTCATATTCGGCTTGATTGTTTGAGCACTCAAAATCTAACTTACAAACACACCTTGTAAGTTCTCCGGTGGGAGAAATTATCATCAAACCGGCTTCAGCCATACTCTTATTGCATGATCCTTCAAAATACATAGTCCATGGTACAACTTGACTGAAATTTTGTTCATTTTCTTCCATTTGTAGGCATGGGTATTCGATAAGAAAGTCAGCAACGGCCTGACCTTTGACTGCTTTTATCGGTACGTATGCCAAATCAAATTCAGACAAGATAAATGCCCACTTGGCTATACGCCCTTTTATAACAGGTCGTGACAACATATATTTTATCACATCAATCTTACCAAGTACATATATTGTAGCTGGCAACAAATAATGTCTTAACTTCATACAAGAAAAGTACAAAGATAGACATAATTTTTCGATTGCGGTATATCTTTTTTCAATATCAGTAAACGTTCTACTTAAATAGTATATCGCTTGTGCTTTTCCATTTTCATTCTCTTGTGCCAGCATACTCTCGATAGTTGAATCGGTAGTGGACAAGTACAACCATAATGGCCTGCCTACTTTTGGTAGCATCAATACATGAGGATTTGTTAGATAAATTTTGACTGCATCAAACGCCTTTTGTTACTTATCTCCCCATATAAACTCCTCCCGATTTTTAAGACGCAAGAGCTGTGTCATTGGTTCTATCTTCCCAGATAAATTGGCAATGAATCTTCTGAGAAAGTTAATTTTCCCGAGCACCATCTGCAATTGCTTCATTGATGTAGGATGAAGAAGCTCTATAATAGCCTTTGCCTTATTCCTGTCAATCTCAATTCCCCTCTGATTGACTAAGAATCCCAAGAAATTCCCTGCTCGCACTGCAAAGGCACATTTAACTGGATTCATCTTCAATTTGTACTTCCTCATCCTAACAAGACCCTGCTCAAGATAATTCAAATGCTCTTCTTGATTTGATTTAATCACCACATCATCAATATAGACTTCCAGGAATTTACCGATCATGTCATGAAAGATGAAATTCATTGCTCGTTGGTATGTAGCTCCTGCATTTTTCAATCCAAAAGGCATGACTACCCATTGAAAAGTTTCGATAGCACCAGGACATCTAAATGCTATTTTCGGGACATCTTCTCTGGCAATAAATATCTGGTTATAACCCGAATGACCATCCATTAGGGATAACATCTCATTTCCCGACGCCGAATCTACTAATATGTCTGCCATCGGCATTTGATACTCGTCTTTTGGAGTGGCATTATTGAGATCTCGAAAATCAATACAAACTCTCAATTTTCCATTCTTCTTCTTTACGAGAACAATATTCGAAAGCCACTCTACATACCTAACTGTCTCAATGAACTTCGCCTTCAACAACCTTTCGATTTCTTCCTTGACTTTATTAACTACGTCTGGAGCAAACCTTCTTGCTAACTGTTTACGTGGACGAAATTCTTTCTTGATAGGAAGGCGCTGCTCTACAATATCTCCTGATAGACCAGGCATTTCATGGTAATCCCATGCGAAACAATCTTTGTACTCTTTGATCAAGTTGACTAAATCTTCCTTCATGCCCCCTTGCAAAAACGCACTAACATATACTGGACGAAAACACCCAGGCTCTCCTATATCAACTTTTAACAATGGATCTTGAGCTTCTGTTGACTTGTTGTCTTCCTTGATTGGCGATTCCTCACATTCATCAATACAATCTGAAACTTGAGCGCTCTGCTGGGTCATTTTCGCCAGGTATGCGAAATACCTTTCACAAATTTCTTGCAATACGGGTTCGCTTTTCATATAGAGTATGTAACTCCTCTAATGCCAAGCTAGACTTGGGGATTCATTCAGTTTTCATATCCCCAAAGCGGCAATAAGCGTAGGATCGTGAATCTACTTTTGGTGTTTCAATAACATGATTTCCATGTGAATAATCTTGATGCTCTTGATGAATATCGGTCCATCTTATTGAAGCAAGTCCCGAATCAGCCTCAATATACTCTATTCCTTCACCATTCCAAAATGCTAGGACTTGATGAAGAGTCGAAGGTACACATTGATTAGAGTGTATCCAATCTCTTCCAAGCAACAAATTGTACGAACCATCAGACTCTATCACGAAGAAAGTCGTCCTTGATTTCTTGGATCCTACGGTTAAGTCTAGCACAACTGCCCCTTTAATTTCGGTAACTTCTCCTAGGAAATCAGACAGCTGAACATTTGACGGAATTATGTCATCATCACATTTTCCCAACTTCTTGAAGTACTTATAAGATATGAGATTCAAAGTGGCTCCCGTATCTACAAAGATTTTACTGACAGCCTGGCCATTGACTCTACCTGAAATAACTAAGGATCTCAAATGTCTAGCTTTGTCTGAAGGTACCTTGTCAAACTTTATCACTTCTCTATCAGAGAATTCGAACTCTGCCATTGCTATCTCCTTCTCCGAGATATGCTCGAGTTCCTCTTCTACCACCAAACAGGCTCCATATTCCACTGGAAGCTTAGCATGGACCATGTTGATCCTCATTGGCGAACAATATTCTTTTGGCATTTTGGAATGACCCGCTCGGCAACTCTTATCATCTTCTCGCGGCATCTTGAGATTCAGATTCTTTTATTCCATCTTGACTTGATGCTTCGGGTTAAGAGCTACCTGGAATTGCCCAAAGTTAATTGTTTGGGAAACCTGTTGAACCTCTTTTCCCTTTTTCATCTCGTGGTAAGTACTTTCCGAATCATACACAGAATTCTTCTCTGGTTTAACAAGTTCTTTATCATCAGGATTTCTTTTCCAAACCCAATTACCTTTCGTACCAAAAGGTTTGAATGGAGGAATCTGTGATGGCATTCCTCTGTCTCGACGATTCTCGAAATCTCTTTGTCTGATTTTCATTCGCTGAAAACGTCTTTTAACAATTCGGTAGGATGGTTGCCCCGGCGGTTTAGCTACGGACCATTTTCCTTCAGGAGGATTGTGTGGAACCTTAATTGTCTTTTTCTTTTGAACTTCTTGGGAAATTGATGGTGGTGGATCATCAAATTCATCTCCCCAACCAGTCAATTCAACTGGCAATGACGGGGGTAAGTAATCATTCGTGTCTCCATAGTACACTACGTAGTCAAATTTCCCGCTAGGTTCTCCAAGCAATCCTACTTTGGGATCCTCTTCTTTGTATCGCTACCATAAACTCTTCTTCTTCTCAGGTTTTCGTGGGGTTTCCTTCTCTTTGTGAACTCGTGTTTCAACTTCTTGAGTTGGAGGAACTTGTCTTAGTGATTCGGGATAGAACTCCCGCCTCTCAGGCACTTGTGCTGACCGCCCTGATTGAGCTTCTTGGCTTTTTGATTGTGCCGAAATATTTTCAGTTACTACGATCTCAGACCTTATCTGTGGTGTACTTTCCCGACGGACAAATGATCCCGATTTGTATCTTCCCCTTGTTCCCCTAATGTACTGAAATTTGGGAACTTCCCGATCCTGATGACTTAATTCTTGATGACAACTGGTGCACAGTTGTCTATTATCATATCTTGTAGACTCATGTACATTAACCATGCTGATCATCTTCGGGAAAGGATCCGTGTCTACTTCCATTGGAGCCTTGCCTTTGTCTTCGGCAAACTTAATCTTGCCTTGGCGAATCGCTTCCTGGATTGTCTTTCTAAAAACAATACAATTCACCGTATCATGAGTCTTGGAATGATGCCATTTGCAATACCTTTTATCCGTAGTTTCTTCCTTAGACGGGATTACATGTCCCTCAGCCAATTTAATCATTCCATCTTTCAACAATAAGTCAAATATCTCATCCAACTTGTAGATATCAAAGGAATAATTATTCGTTTCCTTGGCCTTAAACTTGGACACATCCCTTACCCTTGTTGGTTTCAGAGCTGGGCACACATACGATTTTTCAAGTACCATAGTTGCTACCGCTATCTCATTCTCTTCTTCAGTCAAGTCACCGTATTCGGTACTTTCAGCAAATGCTATTGTCTGTCGATTATCCTTTGTCGGCTTCTTATCCTTATCCTTCAATAGATGTTCATACTTAGAAACCCGAGCATTTAACTGGAAGAGATCATCAAAAGCTTGTCCCTAAAATCTTTCTTTGAGATTGAATTTCAACCCATTGAACGCCAAATCAGTTAATTCCTTCTCGGTGAGAGAAGTCAAACACCAATTCCTAGATTTCTTGAAACGAGCAATAAATTGATCTACTGTCTTAGTGCCATACTAGTACATTCTGGCCAAGTCGGCTACTGTTACCTCTGGTACCGTTCGGTAAAACTGAGAATGAAACTGTCTCTCCATCTCAACCCATGTCTGAATAGAATTTGCTGGCAAATTTGTATACCAAGTAAATGCTGTCTTTGACAACGACAATAGGAATAGCTTTAGCCTTAAATATTCATTTGTTCTAACTTCTACACATTATGCCAAAAAATGACCTACATGCTCCACAGTTGACTGATCTTCCTCACCTGTGAATACAGCAAAATCTGGCATTTTAAAACCCCTTGGATATGGGATGTTATCAACCCAATCAAGATGTGGCTTCCTGTACACGGGTCTTGGTGTCCCTCTCTCTGCTCTCAATTGTCGCATTACCAACTCTGCAACTCTATCTAGGTTCCATGGCCTTAAATTCTGCTGGCCCAACCAATGATCCTGCCCCATAGGGTCAACCTGCTGAGGTCTGTTCATGCTTTGTTGATCCATATTAAAGTTAATGGGTGGTGGCGGCCTGTAAATAGGGTTTTCCACCACATGTGGGTATGGTTGAGCTGTAGGCGGTCTCATATGATCAATATTATGCACATTCACTGGTGGAGGTATATTCCATACTGGTGGTAGATTCAGGACTATGGGATTGATCACGTTAGTATCAGTGGGGCCAGTTTGAAGGAAATTGTAACCACTCACACCATTCACTAGGTTTGCTATCGTAGGATTCTCCGGCCTTGGTATAATTCTTGTTGGAGGTGGCAGATTCGATCCTCCACTACCATTATACCCAACATTGGGATGTCCCGATGCTGGTGAAAATGGTATTATACCATGGGGATTTGCATAAATGGGAGGAACTTGAGAAGATGAACTAAGACGCAATATTACTCGTTTATGGCGTTGATCATCATAGGCTTTATCACATCCGTGACATGACGCACCATATGGTTGGTGAGCTCGTTCTGTTGTTCCTCTAACATTTTCCTCATCGTGGCTACCAAAGTGTTGTCAGGTGCCAACGCGTGGGTTTGTTCTTCGTTTAATTGCCGAGGAATATCAGCATTGTGATGGGGTACTTCTTCATTAGCAGCCGAATGCTCAGATCGTGCTCCATCATCTGGGTTATTGATATTACCAACCAGTACTCCTTCTGATTGACCTCTGGTTCTTACCATTTCTCCTAATCTCTCCACACAAGTCCCACCGGGCGTGCCAAAAAGATGTTCGCTCGTTTTTGTAACGAGAAATATCTTTCACCGAAATTTAGTCTTCGATTTTTATTAAGAGGGTTCTGTGGTTCAACTTTCGAAGAGAAATTTTAGCAAGAACACGAAGCAACATAAAGAGGTATGAAATGGGTAGGAAATCAGTGGATCGAATATGGATTTGAGATCAACAAGGGTTCAGACTACATTACAATACTCCTACGAAAGCAGTATAAGACTTGGAAGAAAACACGAATTGCAGAAACTGTAAATGCTGAAAAGGAAGGTGCATGGAAGTTAAAGTGCAGATAAACTTAAGTGTTCTTAGATATCTCGATCCCTTTCTTGCTCTTCTCTTTTGAGTATTTGTATTCTTCAGCTTTCCATAACCGTCTGTTAGTTATTTTCTTGCTTTCAAACTTTGAATCTTGGCGCTTTCAATAACCTCCCATTTGCCCACGTTTTATCCGCCAAAACTTGATCTTCAATTGTCAACATGGCTTCGAATTTGAACCTCTTCCAGTAACTGCCGTGAACTGTTCGCATTCACTATCCGGATTTCTTGCTCATAACTTCTTGCTGACGTGGTTAATTTGGCCATACTGCGGTTCCTTTCAACTTTGTATTCCTCTTACTGCTGGCTTTTTACTGCTTCGGTATGTCTAGAGTCTTACCGAATCTCGAAAATCAATGACCTTATTCTCTTACTTCCCGAATATCGGGTTTAGACTTCTGGCCATTTCGGTATGTTACAGATAACTTACCGAACTTCTCAGAGCAGTTTACTGCTCCCGATTTACCGATTTTCGAGATATAATGATACCGAAGTCAATTCGGTAGCTCATTATTATTTGGTGTCAACAGTACGAATGTCAATTCAATCTTAAAACTTTCAATTTTGCCAATTTATTTTAAAATCTGTACGCGAAATTTCAATGTTTTCAGTTAATATTTGCCAAAAATCACTGACGTTGTCTATCTAGTCATCGTCGGCCATCCTAGATGACACACCGCTATGTTAGCGATCTCAAGTAAAAATTGGCCGAAAGAACTAAATTGAAATTTCTCGCAAAGGTTAAGGACAAAATTGACAAAATTGAAAAATTTAAGCATGAATATATATTCGTTCAATATATTTATGATAGATTGGACAATTTCCCCAGGAAAAGTACCAAAAAAGTCTTAGGCCTATTGCATTGGTACCAATTCAGTCCTAAACCATTTAATTGGACGAATTTAGTCCTAAGCATTTTCACATTTATACAAATTTAATCCACCCAGCTAATTTTGTTCAAAAATTGCTGACGTGGACGTCGGCCCTTCTGCATGGCACGGCTGACCTTGATGTGGATATTTTGTATTATTTTTAATTTATTTATTTATTTATTTTTCCTTTTTTTTCTTTCTTTTTTTTTTCTTCCCCTTTTCTGTTTGCCAGTGGCCGGCGATCAGCCACAGCCCACAGGCCATGGGCAGTGGTGGATTGCCGGCCACCGGCAAACTGAAAAGGGAAGGAAAAAATGAAACAAAAAATAGGAAAACTAAAAAATATTATAGATTTAAAATGTCCACATCGGCATTGGCTATGCTCTATAGGATTGTCGGCGACCACGTCAGCAATTTTCTGTCAAAATTAGCCAAATGACTTAATTGGTACCAATGTGAAAATGTTTCGTACTAAATTGGTCCAATGGAAAGGTTTAGGACTGAATTGGTACCAATGCTATAGATTTATAACTTTTTTGGTACTTTTCCCCAATTTTTCCCCACATGATGCATTGTTGAGCATTTGAACACTATATTGGAGAAAACGACATCATAAGTGTTGTAATACAATGAGTACGAGCAATGGGGAGGATTTACGGTAAATTTTAGTTTTGAAATTGTTTGGGAGTATTATAGAGACATCATTTATTTGCTAAACTTCGCCTCTTGATGAGTCACTTTACCCTGCTTTACCACCTAAACTTTCACAAACTAAGTTAATTGCCCTCAAATCCTTATTGTCAGTTGTACCATAAAATGCATTTACTGTAGTTTGTAGCAAGTGGTGCAAAATTGCTTGCATTGATTGGCTATAACTTCGTATCTATCCTCCACTTTTTCGATCTGGTCAAAAGGCAGACACCATTGAATTCAGATCTATATAAGCGATCATTTTTTGGAAAATATTTTTCAAATCCCTCATTTTCAGCGAAATAAACGGAACTTAAAGTTTGACTCTTTTTTTTCGTTTTCCTTTTCTGGACGTAGCGGGTGCCGGTGGTTCAGGACATATGCAAATAGAAAAGAACACTTAAAGCTATCCCAACAAGTGCGTGGACAACAGTTAAAACCCAAAAAAACAAACATCTAGTCACTATTGATCAAAAGATCAGACAATGGAACAACCCCCACACCACATCATCTGGATAAAACAAAAAATATATACATATGAAAATGAAGTAGCCTATGCAAAAAAGGCTATGATGCAAGAAAATAAACCCTCCGCTACTATTTTAAAAACTTTATTATAGCATGAGCTAGTTCGTGAAAAATATGAAGCAAATGAACAGAAAGATTAGTCAATTCAGTACTGAGAGAATTATTTGACGCCGCCCCAAAGTAAAAGAGACCCTCAAGTGAAACGAACGGTGACGAGGAAGGAGCTAAGCACCGGCCACTTCACTTCGGATCAAAGCGTGTCTTGACGATATTAATGTCGTCAATTTCCATGTTTCACTATCAAGAATTAAGAGCAATTCCATTTAGACGACATGGCCTAACCGCAAATGGCTACTTTGTGCCCCATTCCTGGTCTTAGGTCAAAGACCTGACTACAGTTTTCGTTAGGGTGTGGCTCGTGCTCCCCGTCGACAGGAAGGCAAAGGGGTTCACTCGACATCGACAATAATTATAGCAATTGCATTAATAGCTACTGAGCGGTCTAGGGCTTTCTTGTGTAGTCTATATATAATCTCTTTCTCTAGTAATTGAGAATTGTAACATAGAGGTGAGATGTGTTAATTATAGTGAAATCCTCCGCTAGATATAGACATAATTCAAGGGTGAACCAGAATAAACCTTGTATCTCGATATCTCTTTCTCACCTTTACTCTCCATTTCATTGTGTTTGTGCACCTAATCCTAACATTTTTTATCGCCTTGAAACGTGTCAGTTGGATTAACCACAAGATGGGTGAGCATGCTTCTCGTGGAGAGTTGATTTTGGAGTTGCTCCTCTAGAATTGATCTGGAATTCAACCCGATTTTCCTCCTCCCTTCCACGAATCCTATCTAAATGGTCTGCATTGAATATAGCCAAGCATGTCTCTTGAATGGGTCAAAGGAATAATTAAGCAGAGAAACTCTCATGATCTGGTCGGTGTGTCCTGTGGTCCTCACACAAAGGGGTAAACGCATGACTCTTGCTCGTGTCTTGCCTGACCCAAGAACCGTATTGCAATTTGATCAAACCGGCTAGTGAAAAAGTAGGAAACTTTATATGACAATTGCATGTTATAATTGCTCTCAAGATCTCTCCCTCTCCAGCCATTGTGTTTGCCACATTCTTAGAAGCACTATCTGTCCTTACCATGTCAAGATAACATATAAATCTAGAGTGCATCACAAATATAAGCAGAGATTAGATGTTTCAATGCGCATATGATTGCTCTCAACTAGCATTATTGCCAAATTTTGGTGGTCATAATCATTAACTTTTCTCCCCTTCATCTTCTTCTTCAACTCACAATGCCCTAAAAAATTTGTAAACTAAAAGTCAGGTCCCTTTTCATGGGGAAGCACCGAGTTTGTTTGATGTTTGAGCTTCCCACTTCAGATCACATAATAGTTGGTTTGATCAAGAAAAAAGGGTGTGTTTGCTTTGTGTTCTGGATCAATATATTTCATTTATAGAAGAATATTCTCTTTTTATATTTAAATTGTCAATTGGTGAGTCCCTTTGCTTGCTAATGAAGTGTCTTAGGGAAACGGTAAGAGATGGAGAAGTAGAAGATCTACACAATGGAAGATACCCATGAACATGGAGTAATGCAGGAGCTTAAAAAAGGCCATCTTCATGAACAAATCCAATGAAACAAATCAATAATGGTATATGGGAAATCAATCTCATACTTGGAATCGTGTTACTGAGGATCTCATGGTAAACTTTTCTGCGTCTTTTCTTTTTCACATTGGTTGGTCAATAAATGTATGGAAAGATTCTACTTAGGTAACTATTTTTTCTTAGAAATATGTACTCTTTTCAAATTTCTCCCCGTAGCGACAACGGACCTAAGAAACTTCTTTTTCAATGAAGTAAACCGATTCGTAAGCTTCAACTTTTAGGTAGAAAAAGATATAAGGCATACAAAATCACACATGTCACGCACCGGCACGCTCCGTCAAGGAAGCAAATGTACAAATGAATGCATGCTTCCACAAGAGGGAAGGAATCCTATTCAAAACCCTCTAAAAAAAGGAAATTACAAGTACCATAAATGTATTTTCCCCATTTCCACTCAATATTTTCTATTATCAATACTGTAAACCATCAATTCCAGCCGAAAAGACAAGGAATACGAAAAATAATGAGAGAAAGGTAGTAATTAATGTCTAAACTTGGTCTGAGCTCTAATGCCATAGTTTTCTGGGGAGTGGCCTTGAGAAGACATCAAGAGATTTCTGGAGAAACATGTTTCAACATTTGAAGGAGTTCAGTAATTCAGGAATGAAAAAAATGACCTATATCTTACCAATACAGCTCGGCCATAAATTTTGCTGATCAGGTTACTAACATTATGTTGTCTCTCTTTTAGTTCAAAACATACAACCACAGAACTTCTAAACATAATAAGATATGGTTCAGGTAATGAAAAAAGCCAAAGAGAGAGGGAATCAGAAGGTCTACATTCATATAAACTGACCAAGATGTAGATAACTTGGCCTGGAAAACCATCCCAACTTCTGAGATGTTCATATACAATTAACGATATTCCTTGCCCCTTCTGATTAGAGGGAAAACAACAACTGCTACAACTAGTAGTACTGGCAAAAATCACCTCTGAAAATCGTCTTCATCAGCCATGGGAGATCAACAAATATATCTATATCTATATCTACAACTAATTACATCATATCTTATGCTTACACTCCATCGATTTCTTCCCCTCCAGGGTTAAAAAAAAATGTGCACGGTGGAAGGAAAACATCTGCTGGTCCGACCGAACGCTCCTCATCGCAGCTGATCTTATCAGGGTTTTGATCAAGTCCTTTGAGAAGGAATCAAGCTCACCATATTAGTAGCAACATTTCTCCACACTGGGAGCTGCATGTTGAGGTTTTGTACACTTTGAAGCCAATCTCTTGCCTTGTGGATAAAATCATCCATCCTCAAATTAGCCTCCCTTTCGATTTGGATTTTATTGGGGAATTTGAGCAAGCTTAGATAGGTCTCTAGGTCATGGACACAAGAAGGGTTCTGGACATTGAAGAAGTCGAGGGCGAGCTCAACACCGACATGTGCATAGCATGAGCAACTCCATGGGAATTCAATTTTCCCACCCAAAACCCTAAAATGTTCATTGAACACCACGCCAGGAAGCTTTGTGATCGGGTCATTCACATTCGCTATCCTTAAGACCTTGATCCCGAGCTCGTCGCACCTCTCTTTGAACGCCGAATTGCCGACCCTCGGTCCTCCGAACGAGAACACCGAGATGGGTATGTCTCGAATTGAATCATTTTTGAAGGTGACCTTGTTGAGGCCGAGCTCCGAGATGTCGTAGGCGAGGAGGAGGGCCAGAGAGCTCCCCATGCTGTGCCCAGCAAGTGTGATGCTCATCTCCTCGCCCTTGTGTTTCTTGATGAGCCGTGAAACCTCGGAAAGGAGCTGCTCGCGGCAGCTCTTGATCCCAAACTTGCTCGAGGCCGCCTCATCCCCAGTGTAGAGGCTCAGGAACCCAGATTCGACCTTCACGTCTTCGCGACTGTCATGCGGGTCGAGGCGCGCCGGGGTGAGCGAGCTCATGAAGTTGGCGATCCACTCGGGGCTTGTGACCGTCCCGCGGAAGCTAATCACTACATCCCGCCTCCCGAGCCGCCTCGCCATGTCGTCCGAAGCGACCGCGACATACCCGATCCACCGGCCGCAGCACGGCACCACCCCGTTAGGCATCGGGATGCTCACGTCCGGCGTGGCGTAAATGTACTTGGTGACTTCATACCCGGAGCCACCCATCCCGACTTCTTCGAGCAGCTTCCCCTTACCATACTTGCAATTCAAGTAGCGCTTGGACTCGGGGTCGAGGTCGAACGCGAGATAGCAAGCGGTCACGAACTCACCGTAGCGGACGATCTCCCGCCGGAGGAGAGGGTGCAAGGGCTCCAAGAGGTGCTCCCAGTCGGTGCAACCTTGGATCTCTCGCCAAGCAGGGCACAAACCCGAGCTGGTGGTGGCGGCAGCCTCTAGGGGACAACAAGTTGATGATGGTGATGAAGACGAAACGGGTGTTGCTAAAAGTGAAGCAACCACTTGCTGTCTTGGCGGCGAAGAAGAAGAAGAAGAAGAAGAAGAGGAGGAGGAGGAGGAGGTGTCGCTTTTACTGGGCAAGCGAACTTGCTTCATTGAGCGAGACAGGGGCTTGATGTCCCCATAAAAACAAGCAGAGCCCATGTTTGGGCTTGCCATGTATGCTGTGCAGGCCATTGCTGTTAATTTTTAGGTCAGCCGCACACTGTGAGAAGAGAGAGAGAGAGAGAGCGCGGGGGGGGGAGGGGGGGGGGGGGGGGGGGGGGGGGGGGGGCGCAATGGAGGAGAGAGTGAGAGTGGTGGGTTATATAGAGGAGAAGAAGGGAGGAAACGGGAGGGGGGGAGAGAGTGAAAAGGGGAGGTTTGGGAAGCTGGCCGGGGGGTGAGAGGTTTGAGAAAATAAAGAGAGAATGAGAAAAAAGCATGTTTGGCGAGGATTTGACCTGGATTTTTCAAATGGAGAGCCTTTATTTTATTTGGTCGGTATAGCATAAGGGTCACTCTCATTGGATCGCCCCTGTTGCGGCTAAATTGTTGAAAAAAACCCTCAAATGAAACATAAAAATACATTGAAAAAAGTGACATATTGTTCTCTCTCTCTCTCTCTCTCTCTCTCTCTCTACTTATATTAGCAACTGTTGGTTCCAACTGTAATTGACTTCAAAGGTGACACTTAGGGTTTTGCGGGTAAGAAAATATTTACTATATGGTAAATCATCTCGAATGGCTCACATATTCTTGCCCTAGAAATAGGTTAAAAAAAAAGAAATTTAAAAAATCTCTTTATAAGTTCAATACTCGAGAATGAAGCACAACGCACTCGCTTAGCTCGTCAAAGAACGGACGCCTTTTCACCTCGAGGAAAGAATAAAAAAATGACAAGTGTTTGAAGGAAATATCCAAGTCTTTACCCCGAAAAAGTCAAATAGTGTGCTCGATACATACACAAGCTATACTCCTATTAGGAAAGGAGTGGCTAATCATGAGCTTTTCAAGTGATGGGTAAGTCTCCATTGATAATAAAGCAATTATGCATGCAGAGATTTCCGAATACATTGATAAAGAGTTTATCTAAGAGCTCTTCAGGAGATAGGGTTACTAAGAAATTGCGAAATACTCGTGCTATGTTATGAGCAAGACATACTAAAACCGGACGAGTAGACATGGAAAGCTCTCCGAGATTATTCTTTGTAAAAGAGTCTGTTATTATAAAGATGTAGATACAACGATGGGTTTTTTTATCCGCCGTCGTTATGATAATTGTTATGCATTGTACCCTTGAAAACTGTTGGAGTTATCTCACATCGATTGTAAAAAGAGTTGGTGGTAAGTTTATAAGTGTGAGAGAAAGCATCACTCTTTATGCTAGCTTTTGGGGTGAGAGAAGCCCAAGACCACCCAACACTGATATCAGAGTTCAAGTTACCAACAAGTCTGGACCCACTAATCACTCGAACAAGGTTGTTGTTGCTCCGACCTAAGCCGAAGTGTGAGGAAAAGATTGTTGGGGTTATCCACACCGGTTGTGGAAGGAGCTCGTGGTCAGTTTATAAGTGTGAAGGAAAACATCATCTTCGAGCTAGCTTTTTTTGTGAGAAAGGCCCAAAATCACCCAACAAAAACCTTCATATTTTCATCTAGCCAAAGATGAAATATTTATGTTGACTTTGATTTCACGATTTAGAACCTTGCAACACGCAAACACGGAACACAAAATCAAAACCCTTGGAGCAGATAGAGCTTACTAGCATGCTTGACACGGTAGTCATCGATGAGTTTCGTATGCAAAACTCGTACCCGCACTAGGGTGTGTTTGTTTCATTGAAAACTTTGTGACAAAGGAAAATATTTTTCATGGAAATCATCTTTAGGAAAAATGGTTAGTTTTTATTTGGTTGGTGGTTTAGGGAAAGTGATTTCCTTTCTTCCAGATCCCCTGATCTAAGCTTGTTGCATTTAATCCATAGAAAATATTTTCCGTAGATCCATCCAAACAACGGAAAATAGGGAAACAAATTTCCTTTGAACAAACTAATCCTTGAAGGGATTTATCGCACACCGAATCAGAATGATTACATAAAAATCAAAGAAAATTGGACGACGCACGAGATTACCCTGATTCACCCCAGAATAGGGCTACGTCCCGCAAAGAGACTTCGCTATATTTTTAGTTTACAGACACTCAACTCGTTACAATGATCAGAAAAACGAGCAAAATATATATGCCCCAAATGGGCCCAAAACCTAAACCTATATGAAACCTCTTAATCCCACACCATACGGGCTACCTTAAATAAAAGCCCAAACCCGTTGAGGTTTCGGGGGGGCTGCCCCCGAACCCCCGCCCACTCACCGGCGAGCGGGACAGCCGTCCGCTAACCAGGCAGCGGAACCCCCGTCGGGAGGCGCTGCCCCCGAACCCCCGCATTCCGCGCGCAGGGGTCACATGTCGTCAGATAACACTTCAGTTTCCTAAGCTCACATAGGCGTACCCGATGTAAAAAATAAGGGTTCCCGATGAATTCGCCAACTCCAACATTCTTCCACTTGGTGGATACTTCGCGCAAATGAGAGCCTTTCCAATATCATTCTTCTTCAATCCAATTGCAGCAGAGCACCATTCAAACTTCACACCTGTGACGGCTTTAATAAGGAAGTCTGAACTATTTTCAACCGTGTCAACCTTTACAAGCCGAACCTCTTTCTTCTCTACTTTTTCTCGGATGAAATGATATTATATATCAATGTGCTTTGTGCGTGAGTGAAACGCTAAATTCTTAGCTAAATAAATAGCCCTTTGATTATCACATCTCACCTCTATGGCACCTTGCTCAAAATCGAGCTCCAAGCACAACCGCTGTAACCATACGGCCTCTTTTCCAGCATGAGTAAGAGCCATATACTTAGCCTCCGTAGAAGAAAGCGCTACCACGCTTTGCCTCCTACTCATCCAACTCAACGCAGCACCTAACAATGTGAAAACATATCCGCTAGTGGACCGTCTACTATCAATATCTCCACCCCAATCAGCATCTACATGGCCTACGATATCAAGCATGTTTCCAATCCATGTACCTTCAAAACATAAAGAAAAATTCAAAGTTCCACGAAGATACCTGAAAACTCTTTTGATCGCATTCCAGTGTTCTTTACCTAGGTTAGACATGTATCGACTCAAAACTCCCATTGCTTGGGCTATATCCGGACGCGTGCACACCATAGCATACATCAAGCTACCCACTGCACTCGCGTATGGAACTTGGGCCATCTCTTCAGCTTCTTCATCCGTTTTTGGACATTGTTCCGCAGAGAGCTTGGTCCCTAAAGGTATAAGGGTACCAACAGGCTTGCAGTCAATCATATTGAATTTCTTTAGTAGTTCTTTGATGTATTTCTCATGCCCTAGCCACAGCTTCCGTTTCTCACGGTCCCTCCTAATCTGCATTCCCAAAATAAAATTTGCAGACCTCAAGTCTTTCATTTCAAACTTTTTGGCCAACAAACTCTTCACGGATTTCACCATCTTCACGCTATTCCCGATCAACAACATATCATCCACATATAGCGTGAGAATGACAAACTGATCGCTCGTCCTCTTCACATAAACACAATGGTCAGAATTTGAACGAACAAAATCAAGCTGGAGCATGTACGTGTCAAACTTCTGATACCACATCCTCGGTGACTGCTTCAGCCCATATAAGGACTTTTTCAAATTGCACACCAGATTCTCCTTTCCTTTTACTTCAAAGCCTTCTGGTTGCCTCATATATCTCTTCCTCCAAGTCCCCATGAACGACTGCCGTCTTTACATCCATCTGTTCTACCTCAAGATCATATGCAGCTGCTACAGATAGAACAAACCGTATCGAGGTTAACTTCGCCATGGGGGAGAAAATCTCGTCATAGTCAACTCCCTCGATCTGAGAGTACCCCTTGGCTACAAGCTTAGCCTTGTACTTCTCTACAGTCCCATCCGGTTTCAGCTTTCGCTTGAACACCCATTTACACCCAATTGCCTTTCTATCCTTAGGCAATTTACACAAGCTCCATGTTTCATTTTTATCAAACGACTGCATCTCATCTATCATTGCAAGCTCCCACTGATTTGCATCATCCATGGATCTCGCCTCTTTTACAGAACTAGGATCATCTCCGGTAATACTCAAAGCATGAAACGTACTCAAAGCACTAAGTGAGTATCGAAGTGGTACCTTTCTTTCCCGCGTCGATCTCCTGAGAGCCGGCGTGCTATCAGTATCCGAGTCTTCATCCGAATCTGCATCCTCGACTTCATTAACCGAGTCCCCTTGCTCCGATTCAGAATCAGACTCTACTGGCGTGCCTTGTGGAACCATCTCTACAGTTTCAGCTTTAGGACTTTCTTCAAGCACTACCACTTTCTTGGGCTCATCACCTTTCTGTGTGCCAACCTAGGATTGTGATTCCCGAAAGACAACATCCCTGCTGTATACAATGGTCTTTGATTCTCGATTCCACAGCTTATAGCCCTTGACCCCTTCCTTGTATCCAACAAATACGTTCTTCTCAGACTTGTTGTCAAGCTTACCCCGTTTCTCCTTGAGTACATGAACATATGCGTCACACCCGAGCACCCGAACATGCGACAGACTCGGCTTCTTCCCAAACACTGCCTCATATGGTGTACGATCCTTCACTGATGAGGTCGGTGATCGATTCTTCAAATAACTGGCTGTGGCTACAGCTTCTGCCCAAAATTCTTGCCCCAAACCTGCCCAACTCAGCATGCATCTCGCCTTTTCTATAAGTGACCAATTTAACCTTTCGGCCACATCATTCTATTGAGGCGTATATGGAGTCGTCTTCTGCCTTGCAATACCATTATCCACATAAAATTGCTCGAACTTATCCGAACAGAATTCACCTCCGTTATCTGTACGAAGGACCTTGATTTTCCTGCCCAATTGATTTTCAACCAAAACCTTAAATTCTCGAAATTTCTCGAATACATTTGATTTACTTTTAATAAAATAAATCCAACTATATCTCGAAAAATTATCTATGAATGATACATAGTACCTAGATCCTCCAATAGATGGAGTCGGAGTAGGTCCAAAGACATCGTTGTGAATCAGCTCAAGAACCTTAGTTGCTCTCGTATCGGTGTGTTGGAAGCTAACTTGGTTCTGTTTTCCATGGATACAGTGTTCACAGAACCCGAAACCTTTAGAGCATTTTGGAACTCCTTCTACCATCTGACTCGAAGCTAAGGTAGACAGTCCCTTTTCACCGATATGCCCTAATTCTGATGCCACAACATGGACGTATCATGTCCATCTTCCTTGGCCTCTTCAGAAACCAACCCGCTACCAACAGTCACTGTTTCCCCGAGCAGCTTGTATAATGTCCCGTAACGGACTTCTCGTGCAATCACAATAGAACCTCGAGTCATCTTGCA
Source organism: Lenwebbia sp. NSW1173648 (assembly GCA_029784005.1). Lineage (NCBI taxonomy): Eukaryota > Viridiplantae > Streptophyta > Magnoliopsida > Myrtales > Myrtaceae > Lenwebbia > Lenwebbia sp. NSW1173648. The sequence goes on from JARCGZ010000001.1 coordinate 44,323,251, forward strand.
CGAATCATTATCACAGCTAAAAATAACCCCCGAATCATCCATTGTACCGACTGATAACAAATTTCTACTCATCAAGGGTATGTGCATCACTTCTGGAATAGTCTTCACCGTGCCATTACTCATCCTCAGCTTCACCCTGCCACGCGCGACAATCTGAACTGCAGTATCATCTCCGAGCATGACATCCCCACCATTATATTGCTCATATTCACAAAACCAGTGTCTATAAGGTGTCATGTGGTATGAAGCACCGGTATCGATCAACCAAATATCCTTGTCTGACTGCGCCATACATGCAGCAGCCAAATACATATCTCCTGCATCGACCTCCTTTTTACCCGAGGATGATTCAGCTTCTTTCTTAAAAACTGGCTTGTTTTTACAGTCCCGCTTCACATGGCCCCACTCTTCACATTTCCAACATTGTACCCTCCTCTCTTTATTCTTCGATCGCCCACGAGATTTGGATCTAGACCATCTCCAATTCATAGTCTTCTCTGCTGGCCTTCCCCTAGCCGCCAATGCCTCTTTACCGGAATTTCCCGATCCCTTTCTTCGTGTCTCCTCCGATAACAAGGCAGAACACACACTTTCATACGATAATTCCTTATCCCCACCACCGATCACCACAATCAGGTTATCCCATGAATCCGGCAGTGAACAGAGCAGTGTTATTGCCTTATCATCATCCTGGAACTTAACACCGATTGATACGAGTTGACTAATGAACGTGTTAAAGTTATACAGATGTGCAGAAAACGAGTCGCCCTCGTGCATCCGAAGATTATACAGCATTTTCCTCAAAAACAGCTTATTAACCAACGACTTACTTTGATACAGCGACTCCAGTTTCTGTCATAGATCCCTAGTTGTAGGTTCCCCCATCACGTTTTTCAGAATCTAGTCTGCGAGACAAAGCCGAATCAAACCCTTTGCTTTCCGATCAATTCGATCCCAGTCTTCAATCTCCTTTGGATCCGCCTTTTTGGGAGATGTCTCATCATCCTTCCCCGCTTCCTTGCCCGCTTATTTTATCACAACACCAGGCTTTGTAGCAACAGGCCTTTTCGTTACGATTGCCGACCAAATATCTCGATCGCAAAGAAGATCCTCCATCTTCATCTTCCACAGATCGAACCATGTCCCATCGAATTTTTCGATCTCAATCCGTGACCCTCCTGACATCTTTGATAAACCCTAATTCCTCGAACACAAGGCTCTGATACCAATTGAAGGGATTTATCGCACACCGAATCAGAATGATCACACAGAAATCAAAGAAAATTGAAAGATGCACAAGATTGCCCAGGTTCACCCCAGAATAGGGCTACATCCTCCAAATAGACTTCACTATATTTTCTGTTTACAGCCACTCAACTCATTACAATGATCAGAAAAATGAGCAAAATATATATGCCCCAAACAGGCCCAAAACCTAAACCTATACGAAACCTCTTAATCCCACACCATACGGGCCAGCTTAAATAAAAGACCAAACCCGTTGAGGTTTCGGGAGCGCTGCCCCCGAACCCCTGCCCGCTCACCGGCGAGCGGGACAGCCGTCCGCTAACCGGGCAGCGGAACCCCCGTCGGGAGGCGCTGCTCCCAAACCCCAGCCAGCTGATCGGGCAGCAGGGCACCCGTGTCGGGGGCGCTGCCCCCGAACCCCTGCATTCCGCCCGCATGGGTCACATATCGTCGGATAACACTTCAGTTTTTCTAAGCTCACGTGGGCGTACCCGATGTGAGAAACAAGAGTCCCCGAAATATTCGCCAACTCCAACAATCCTAGCATATGTTCCTAATTTACTAAAGAGTTGAGACCACCAAGAAATGAATGGAATGGAATGTGAACATGATCAAGCGAACCATGCACAGTGCAACCCCTAATATTGAAGTGATAGACTATCAACCGTCATCAATACTTTCAAACTTGGACTAACTTTTAGGATGTGTATGATGATAGCATTAATATTTCCTTACTTCTGGCATGGAAAAGTTCTCCATCCTCAAGGGCTTGAGCTGACAATGTGATAGAAACTTTGAGGTATGGTATTAATCTTCCATATACATAATCTTTACAAGTGCATGCATGTGAGGTAAGTTATGCATGCCGTTACATCGTGCTCTAGTTGTCACATGCATCCGCACATTCGATTAGATAATTATGTGGGATCGCTCACCAGATATTCACTTGGTTCGATCTGAATGCCAGCATACCTACTCCATAGAGAGAGTCAACCACATAGAAATGCACCATGAATTGGGAGAAACTGCAGACTTCATAATCTCGCCCGAGTGTCTCCCAGCCCTAGATTACACCCAAAGCGGACCCACAAGTGTTGCCTTGCAATCTCTCGCGGAGAATCATTTAGGAAAATCGCAGACAGAAAATCTTTAACACTCCTCTTGTTTGCTTACGTGAAGCAATCGAGCGCTTTTTCCAATCGAAGACCGGACAATGATGAACTTGGACTCCACCGGATTTTGCTTGGAGATGAAGTTCAAGCCCGACGATATTTTTCAAACATCAAATGCCAGACTTGTATCGAATTGGGTTTCGTACTACAGGCTCAAACTCCAGACATTATTCTAACCGGATGGACCATGGAGCGTTACGTTAGCAAGCATGTCTCGTCAAAATCAAACCTATACATGAGTTTTCATGAGATGTCTCCCTTCGTGTGAACATAGTAAATTAAACCTATAATATTCTTACAAGTATTAGCTTAGTTTAATGCTTTTGAAATGGAGTGAATAATCCCCATAAAATAAAGGGAATCGGTAGCACAGTGACATTATCGAAAGTCAAATTTGACCTATCAAGCCAACTCTTTTAGGTTGTCCTTGGGTGTACATCATTACCATTTTGAATAGTCCCCTTTTCTTGTACTCCAAAGCAAAAAACAGAAAAATTGAACATTATATAAGTAAAATATCGTACGAGCTAATAATGCGACATAATTTAAAATCGGGTTTCCTTCGATTCGCAAGTGTCCATTTTTCCATACTCATATTTTTAATTTGAATGCATATATATAGCTCGATCGTCCACTTCATGGAAGATTTACCAAACAAATATAATCTCCTAATCAATTGAAATTCAGAAATAGAAATGTATGGAGATGTAGTCCTGTGTATATCATATACGGTGCGATTGCAACCTGTGAGCATATCAGCCCTTGACCCGTTTTAAAAAAATGGCAACACAACCTAAATAAATCACCAAATTGGTGAATTAAATGTCGGGTTTTGGGTGTGAATTTGGATATCCCCCACAAAAAAATAAAAAATAAAAAATAAAAAAAATTGGTATATTCCTATATTATGGGAAAGATCTCATATAAATGCTTAGCGTTGTTCATACTCAATTACCTATATTTTTTATAATTGTCGGGCAAAGGAAAAAAAAAGGGGACATTAAATTGTTTTTATGATTAGAAAAGGTAACGATGATTATTACGTTTGATTGTCAAAATGAACGTGTGGGGAAGTTCGTATTCAGTCGTGTCAAACGGGGGAGAATCCGCGAGGTTGCGCCTTTTTTTTTTCTTCTTGGGGGGCCGCCGACTATTTTTCATTTGCACCCCCAGAACTGCTTGTAATTTGCAGATGTGCCCCTGGCCCGCGCGCCTTAATGGAAAGCGAGATCGAGGACGTGTCCGAAATTCAACGCGGCGAGCTAATACTATCCTCTTTACAAGTCACACCCCGGGACCAAATCTGCCAACCAAATCTACCGACATGGTACATCGTAATCATCGATCATGTGAGTCTCGCATCTTTTATCGTAGGTGTGGATCTCGCAGAATCAGTGGTCGTTGTGCATCCAGATAGATTCGAGGCATGTACTTATAAAGACATGCTTCACAAAAAAAAAAAAAAAAAACCACGATCGTCAAACATGGAATTTCCATACTCGTGGACTTGGGTCTCGATAAGTACTTCAATCGGAGAGATTAGCAGATACACCGAATTCAGTACATCGAATACATCCTCAACCTTTCGATTCAATTCACTTTACATCCAATTGGGTGGTTCCCCAAAACAGCTACTCTGTCGACCGATGCCACATATCCCGACATAAAGGTTACGCGATACACCGAGTGTGGATGGATGGCACTGATCTATAGGAATTATCGGCTTCAATTATCTATCATATCATAGTTATTCCATTCATGACCAAAAAAAAAAAAAAAAGGTTTTGCTAGCATAACAGTTTTTGAATATTACTTATTGTAGGTCATAAATTTTTGAAGAATTGAATCCCACATTTTAATTATTTATTACTTGATTTTTGTGGCTCAGAATAGACTTTTAATCTCACAATAATAAATTATGAATAGCGACATAATCATTTTATTTATAAAAAAATGTTTTATCACGTACTTAATAAAGGGATCTCCTTTCTTAAAATGTGATTAAAATGCCTTCGGACAATATGTTTCAGCAAAACCATATGTGGCTTCGGGAAAAGCTTTTTAAGGAAAGGAGGGTGTTGGATTTTGACCGCCACGTGGGCAGGGGAGGTCAAAGGGGTCGCCTTCCGGTCTCTCCCCGCCCTAATTCCTTTGTTTTGGACGGAACGCGCAAGTTTAATCCATCCATCCGATTCATCGAATCTCAAAGCTGACACTGGGACTCACCGTAATGATGGCCGCCCCACAAAAGGCACGCGAGAGATGCGATTTTCATTAATTACACGATTCACTATCCATCGTCGCAAACTATTCAAAATATTTCTCGAATTTGAGCTCGCAAATGAGAAATAAAGCTTAATCCAAATAGATTTTTATTATTATTTTTGAGGTGGGTTTCTCAATTTGAATAGGTTTCCTCTTTTGAATCCGATTCTTATCCTTATTTATAAGACTAGGGTCCTCTTCAAGAGAAGGCTCTGGTCGTGATGATTTATTATGCAACGTGCTCGTGAAACTGATAGATTATTTCGTAAGGAATTGTGAAAGCTAAAAATTGTGTGTTGGAGACTGAGAAATACTGAGAATGCTTGAGTGACTCGAGTATGCTTGTAACCTCCATTCCATTGCATTTGTTCGATCGATAGTGAAATCCTGTGTTGCTCTCTCCGTGAGAGAGGTTCTACCAACCAAATCACTTAATTGTGATGTTCAATGTATTCCTTATTCTCTGTACTTTTTTTTTGTTGATCGTCTGTTTTTTTTTTTTTGCAATAATTATTAATTCTTATTCCTTAGGCTGACAAAATGATTGTCGGAATTTCTTCTTTATAGAAATCATGCATGACTAGCTCGCATAAGGCCAAAATTATCGATCTTCAACCTCAAGACTATCAAATCGCAATGACCGACCTATATGAGCCAAACCCCTCTCAAAAGAAATACTTTTGTGTAATTACACAAGATGATGATCCGCGGATGGGTCTTATCGAGATATCTCCTAACCGATATGAGATTGGAGATGTCACACTCTCTAATAGGGAAATATCGCCAAGTGATACACCTCTGACTCAACGTATCCACTCCTCCCCCCTTTACCATTCTAGAAATATGACAGGATTTGCAACTGTTCGAACCCCGATCACTCAACGATCACTCCATGTAATCGTTGAATTGGTTTGGGCTTAGTCTCTCCACGAGCCCCACATCTATTGAGAGGGTCTTACTCTGATATCATCCATAATTAGTTGACTCGATGGGTCAAGACAAATCAATTTGATGATCTCTATTCAAGGTGAATTTTACTTATGAATCATTTTGCATGGTTCAATCATAGGTTCCTACCACAACCCCACTTTCTCCATTACTTTCTTCCTATGTTTTTCTCTCAGCCATCCACCTGTTGGCGAAATTAGTGCTCCTATTCTTGGAAAGGAGATGTGAATATTGTATTTCCTATTTCTGCATCTTGATTTTAGGGATTTTTTCTTTTGTGGTTGCTTGTTTCCTTGGTTGTAGCAACCTTGTTTTTGTACATATAGAGAATAATGGCAGATCATCTCACAACACAAAAAAGAAGAAGAAGAAGAAAGAGTGTGAGTTTTTTGTCCGAGGACGTAGGCACATTGCCGAACCTCGTTAAATTCTTGTCTTCATTTGCTCTTTGTTTGTTTTCATCATGGTATCAGAGCGGGAATGAATCGATCTGTTCCTGATCCATGTTCTTGATGCTATTTTTTGGTTGTTCGTGCTGCAAGTTGCTACAACTTCATAGCCGATTCTAGCTCTGGAATCAAAGGTGCTGTGCAAGACACAAAATAACCAACGGCTTACAAACCTGCTGTTGAATGGAAAGAATTATCTTCCATGGTCTCGGGCGGTCACAATCGCTCTTGGAGGGAGATCCAAACTGGGTCATGTTACGGGACAAATCAAAGCCCCTGATAATATCGATCCCAAGTTTGACGAATGGCAAGCCAACGACCATAATGTTATGTCATGGATTTTCAACTCTATGGAGCCTCAAATATATGAGATATTCGCCTATGTGGATACTGCCAAGGATTTGTGGGATTCCTTATATGAGATGTACGGACAAGCCAATAATGCATCTCGGGTGTTTGAGCTTCAGCAAGGTCTCGTTAATTCCAAGCAAGGGATGAATCAGTCATTCACGGAACATCTGGGCCAAATGAAGAAACAATGGGAAGAACTTCGGCATTACAAACCTATTACTACAAATGTTCGCGACTATGTTCAACGGGAAGAACAAGACAGGATTTTCCAACTCTTGGCTAGTCTCAAGCCTGAATTTGAGGAGACCAAAAGAGATATTCTCATGCGACCTGAGCTGCCGTCCTTCAATATTGTGTGTTCCATCATACAAAATGAGGAAACACGAAAAAGGGTCATGGCGGCAAATTCAAAGGCGAAGGCATCTGTTGATTTACTGGAAAATTCAGCCCATTATACTATGTCTAATTTCAAGCAAGGTGACGCTAGCAATCGGTGGGCAAAAGGAAAGGAAAGAAGCCCATGCGATTTCACTGTGATCACTGTAATCGTGATGGGCATTCCAAGGAATGGTGTTGGGTTCTTAATCCACAGTTGCGACCAAGCAAAGATAAAGGTCCTGATGCGAAGTTAGCGGTTCAGGGGGATGCCACAGTGTTTCAGTCTAAGCTAGAATTTTTAACTCAACAAGTTCAACAGTTGCTTCAAACTCATGGGCAAGGATCAGGTGCCACAAGCACTGAATCTGGAAATATGGCTAAAACCTCTGGTAATATCCATGCTCTCTCTACTAAGTTTAAGTTTCAGATTATTGTTGATTCTGGGGCTACAGACCATATGTGTAACTCTTCAAATATGTTATCTAATACCGTCTCTAGCACTTTATACCCTCCTATAACTATTGCGAATGGAATGGAAGTCCCAATTCAAGGTATGGGCCAAGTAAATATTTTTTCAAAAAAGGCCGAAGCTTTGATAGTTCCAGGGTTGAAAAGCAATTTGTTGTCTGTCAACAAATGTGCTAAATAGTGGAATTGCAATGTCATCTTTACTCCTCAAAAGGTGATTTTTCAGGATCGCATTACTAAGAGGATGATTGGTAAGGGACAGCTACGAGACGGGCTGTACACTTTGGATCTTGGTGGTGCGGCTCTAGTGACGACAAAACAAATTTCTACAGATTCTCGGCTATGGCATTGGCGAATGGGGCATCCTTCTGATAGAGTGTTGCAAGCTTTAGACTTGTCATTGACACATGATTCTAGTAATTGTGATCCATGTCATTTTGCTAAGCAACATAGGTTGCCTTTTCCTCAACATTTCAATAAATCAACTAAGTTGTTTGATGTGGTACACTCTGATGTTTGGGGAAATTCTCCCGTTGATTCTAAATAAGGATTTAAGTACTTTGTTACTTTTATTGACGATAAATCCCGTGCAACTTGGCTTTACCTTCTTAAATCAAAAAGTGAAGTTCTTACAATCTTTCAAGATTTTTGCAGTATGGTAACAAATCAGTTTAACACTACAGTGAAAGTTCTTCGAACGGACAATGGTACCGAGTATACCAATCAGGCGTTCCAGGCTGTGTTACGGCGTATGGGCATATCTCACCAAACATCGTGTGTCGGTACTCCTCAACAAAATGGAGTAGCCGAGAGGAAAAACCGTCACCTGTTGGAAGTCACTCGAGTTTTGCTATTCTCTGGACATTTGCCCAAAACTTATTGGCCAGATGCAATGCTTACTAGCTGCTATTTGATAAATCGACTACCTAGTCGCATTTTGAATTATATAAGCCCTATGGAAGTGTTGCACGGTCGTAAGTTTGATCTCTCCCATTTAAGAATCTTTGGGTGCATTTGCTATGTCCATTCTCAAAGTGGGGGCAAGTTGGACCCTCGTGCTTGCAAGTGTGTGTTCGTTGGATATTCTTCTACCAAGAAAGGATACAAGTGTTATGATCCTAGCACAAAGCGTGGTTATATTTCTCGAGATGTCAGTTTTGATGAAGCTCACATGTTTTATTCAGATAGGACTCAAATTCAGGGGGAGCAAGATGATTACAACGAATTTTCTTTTGAATTTGCTCCTGTCCCGGTGAATGTTGACACTACACACATTGAAAGAGTGTCTGCTAGTCAAGACTTTATGGGGCAAGAAAACACACAAGTGAGCCACGAAATTGAAGGACAACAAAGCACCGTTGTGCCAATAATAGAACAACCAGTTGAAGCTGCTACTGAAACCGAAAGGGGGACTATTGACATATCTGAAGAAGAAGGGGGAACTAATAACATATTAGCTGCAACTGTTCAGCCACGAAGGTCATCCCGCGTTCCAAGACCTTCAACTCGCCTTCGGGACTTTGCCACATATTATTCTGCTCAACATCCTATTCAGGAATATATATGGTATAACAAAATCTCTCCCAAGTTTTGGAGTTTCTTATCTGCCATTGAAGATCAACAAGAACCTAGTAGCTTTGTGGAAGCAAGTTAGAAGAATGTGTGGGTTAATGCCATGAAGGATGAACTTCATGCTCTTGATCGAAATCAAACATGGGAATTAGTACAGCTACCAAAAGGAAAGAAGACTGTAGGATGTCGATGGATTTACAAGACCAAGTACAATAGAGATGGGTCAATTGAAAGACACAAAGCAAGACTTGTTGCAAAGGGGTACACACAAACTTATGGTATAGATTATAAAGAAACATTTGCTCCGGTAGTCAAGATGAATATGGTGCGTACCCTTATGTCTGTAGCAGTTAATTGTGAGTGGCCATTGTTCCAAATGGATGTGAAGAATGCATTTCTTCACGGAGATCTTGAGGAAGAAGTCTACATGGATCTTCCACCTGGGCATTCCTTACAGAATGAAGATGGAGTTGTGTGCCGACTAAAGAAAGCTATCTATGGTCTTAAACAATCCCCTAGAGCATGGTACGGTAGACTTAGGACCACACTTGTCAAGGTTGGATTCAAGCAAAGTGCAGCAGATTCCTCAATGTTTACCAAAGTCACGGACAGGGGAATTGTTGTTATCTTAGTATATGTTGATGATCTTGTGATTACCGGCAGTGATCAGTCCGGGATCGAAGCTCTCAAGCAACATTTAAATAAAGAATTTGACATCAAAGACCTTGATAATTTGAGGTATTTTATTGGTATTGAGGTTGCTAGATCTCGGAAAGGATTGTTCTTATCTCAGCGAAAGTATGTTCCTGATTTGCTGAAGGAGACTGGTAAGTTAGGAGTCAAGCCAGCGAGCACCCCCATGGATTTTAATAGTAAATTTATTTCTGATAATACATTGTTGCATGATGTTGGGCAATTTCAGCGCCTTGTTGAACGATTGATCTACCTAACTATTACTCGACCTGATATAGCATATACTGTCATCTATGTGAGTCAATTCATGCAGAAACCAACAAAGGGGCACATGGAATTGATAAATCACTTGCTTCGGTACTTGAAGGCCTCTCCAGGAAAGGGAATTCTGATGAAGAATAATGGTCACACAGACATCATTGGTTATGCAGATGCAGATTGGGCTGGCACTCCCGTTGATAGAAAATCTACTACAGGTTTTTGCACCTTTGTGGGAGGAAATCTTGTCACTTGGAAGAGCAAGAAACAAGCGGTTGTTGCACGATCTAGTGCAGAGGCAGAATATCGAGCTATGGCTACGACTACAAGTGAAATAGTGTGGTTGAGATTGTTACTTCAGGAGTTGGGTTGCAACTCTATAACCAAGCCAACGAAGCTGTTCTGTGATAATCAGGCCGCTATTCATATTGCTTCCAATCCTGTATTCCATGAGAGGACTAAGCACATAGAGGTGGACTGTCACTTTGTTAGAGAAAAAGTGCAAGATAAGACTATTGAAACCCCGTACATTCGCAGTGAAGATCAATTAGCGAATGTCTTCACCAAGGCTCTGTCTAAATGAGTGTTTCAAGAGATGGTGAACAAGTTGACCTCCGATGATCTCTTTGGTCCAACTTGAGGGGGAGTGTTGGCGAAATTAGTGCTCCTATTCTTGGAAAGGATATGTGAATATTGTATTTCCTATTTCTGCATCTTGATTTTAGGGATTTTTTTCTTTTGTGGTTGCTTGTTTCCTTGGTTGTAGCAACCTTGTTTTTGTACATATAGAGAATAATGGCAGATCATCTCACAACACAAAAAAGAAGAAGAAGAAGAAAGAGTGTGAGTTTTTTGTCCGAGGACGTAGGCACATTGCCGAACCTCGTTAAATTCTTGTCTTCATTTGCTCTTTGTTTGTTTTCATCACCACCCATTTCCAATTTTTTTCCATCTTTTTGGGGGGTAAACACACAACATTTGTGCTCTTGTACTTGTAGTTAAAATGTCTTGAAACTTCAGCTAAATTCTTTGAGAACATTGTTGTATACCCATTTCGCAACTTGCCAAAAAAAAAAAGAAAGGTGATAAACCAGAGCCATCGGGACAATATGATTGTTCTATCCACTAACGAGACATGTAGTGTACGAGGCATATGTTGGCCTAGTCAAAAGGGTGACTAACGACTCGACAAAATGGAGATTTGAAGCAGCCCTCTTCCCATAAATCAGTGACACATCCACTGATTTTCCTATTCACTTCTTTGGCGTAGTGTCTTGTGAAATTAGAACATAAGTCTTACCTAATACTCCTTTCGAAGGTTCGGATCGTATGAACTCGAGTTCTAATATGGTACCATTGAATGAACGACCTTTGGCAGTAAAGGCCGATTTTTTCGTACATATTTGGGGTTATATGTAGTATTCAAATGAATTCATACGACCGAAAAAAAAAAAGAAAAAAGAATTCATACGAGGTCAACAATCCACGGGCATAATGCCTAACCAAGGAAGCATATTAAACACCAAACAAAGAGATGGGGGTCTTCATTATGAAAATGGGTGCTCCTAGTACTTCCAGATGCCATGCAGGAATGTAGATGTGCAATCATCCTAAATAAAAGGGAAAATGACATAAATGGTCTATGAATTTTGGCTAAATATTTAATGTAGTCCCTGAAGTTTTGGTACATGCTCAATTTAGTCTATACACTCTATGAAAATATTCAATGTGTGCCCTGAACTTGAATTAAAAGAAAGACAATATTAAATATGAATACTAAATTGAACATGTACTAAAATTTCAGGAACCACATTGAACAAACTAAAAGTTTTGGAACCACATTGCACATTAGGTCAAAATTCGGAGACCATTGATCTCATTTACCTTATATAAAGTGCAAGATTCTAAAAATTCCACACTCTCGTATGGTATGTGTTTTCCTTTGATCAAACATAAGATATCACCTTAACACGTATAGTATGGAGAATTGTACAAACTTAAAAGTATAGAAAGACACTAGAAAAATGGCACACACGATTGCCCGTAAAAAGAAACGGTGAAAACATCTAAATCAATGAAGAGTGAAAATAGTATGTAAAGAATTTTATCCATTATTTTTAACATAATTGCAATTGTGGTAACAGTTTAGAAGAAAGGTTTAATGAATACTTGACAACTATTGTGAATTTTGGTTAGGGATTTATGGATTACTTGCCAATCATCTTAGTAAAAATGTGCAATGGTTTTGCCCATGTACAGTTAAGTGTGGTTATAGTGTATCTTGAATATGTAAATGGGTTTTCATGGACTTTTTTTTTTAAGGAGAAAGTCACTAAAAAAACCTAAATTATACTCACTGTGGCACATTTAACCCAAATTTTTTGGCAGAAGGACACCTTAAGTGTCGATATTTGCGTACGGTGCTCACTTCGATGCTAATATTTTTCGACGACACACTTAAGTGCCAAATCGGAGAAAAAAATATCACTTAAGTGCCAACGACGAGAAATTCTAACCAAATAGGCCACGCGGCATTTTTTTATTAATTTTTTAATTTTATGTGGATTTTTCTTTTAAAAAAGGCAATCCATGTGCCAATTTTTTTTTAAAAAAAATAAGTCCATGTGGCAAAAAAAATTTAGAAAATTCAGTCCACGTGGACTGACTTTTACAAATTAAGCTGATTATTTTTTAAAAAATTAAATTAAATTTAAAAAATAAGCTGAAATTTTTTTTAAAAAAAATTCTTCGTATAGCCCTCAGCCGCTGCAACTTTTTTTTTAAAAAAAAAAATTAGCTCACTTTTTAGTTTTTATCTTATTTTTCATTTTTTTAATATTATGTGGAATATTTTTATTGATTTTTGGATTTTTTTTTTATTGCTAACTGGAATCCTTCGGCGAGCCACGTAGACACCATGTAAGATTTCCGGTGAGCGTCACCGGAGTTGGCACTCAAATTATCATTTTTCAAAAAAATTAGCACTGAAGTAATCCAAAAAAAAAAAATTTGGCACCTAAGTGAGCGCTGCACACAAATATTAACACTTGAGATGTCCTTCTGCCCAAATTTTTGGAAAAATTTACAAAAAAATCCTAAACCTATTGTAATTATGCCAATTCAGTCCTAAACTTTTTTTTTTTTTTCCGATTCAGTCATAAACCTTTTGCAATTGTACCAATTCAGTACACCCGGCCAAATTTGGTAAGCCGGCCTTCCGGCGACATAATATTTTATTATTTTTTTTGAATACTTCTATTTTTTTATTTTATTTGTTCTTTTTCTTTTTCTTTTTCTTTTTCTTTTTCTTTTTCTTTTCTTTTCTCTTCTTCTTCTTCCTCTGGCCGGTAAGGTCGACTTCCTCGGCCTCAAACAAAGCTCACCCCAGCCGGCCACTGGAGAGGGCGAGCCTCGCCAACCCAAATCTAGCAAGGTGTCGGCGGGCCTCGCCTGGCGACGGCGAGGTCAGCCCAAAACTGGGTTGGAAAGGCCAGCCTCATCCTCGCCGGCCCCTGGCGAGGCTGACCTCACCCAACGACGGTGAGGGCGAGCTACACCTAAGGCCGGTAAGGTCGACCTCACCGGCCAGAGGAGGAAGAAGAGGAGAGAAGAAAAGAAAGAAAGAAAGAAAAAGAAAAAATTAAAAAAAATTAAAATAATATGTCGCCAGATGGCTAGCACTGGCCGGCGTCAACGTCAACGTGGACCGGCCAAATTTGGCCGGATGAACTGAATTGGCACAATTGCGAAAGGTTTGGGACTGAATCGACAAAAAAAAACTTTAGGACTAAATTGGTACAATTGCAATAGGTTTAAGACTTTTTTGGTAATTTTTCCGAACTTTTTGTGACACCAAAAATCAAAACTTGTACCGAAGTGACACATTTACACAAAATTAGGTCACGCCTCACCAGTTTACGCCTCTGGCCGGTCGCCGGTCTAGCAACCAGGTGGAGGAAAAAGGAAGAAAAAAAAAGAAAAAAGAAAGAAAAAGATAATATCAATAAAAAATTAAAAATCAAAAAAATAATAAAAATATTATTAAAAATTCTCCACATTAGCGCCGGCCGGCTAAATGGACTGAATTGACACAAATACAAAAGGTTTAGGACTGGATTGGCAAAAAAATTGTTTAGGAATGATTTTGCACAATTGTAATAGGTTTAAGACTTTTTTGGTAATTTTTCCTAAAAATATAATGTGTACAATGCTAACTTTCAATTTTTGGTGATTGTATTTGAAATTTGAAAAACATTAAAATGAGTTAATTTCACTAAATAAGATGTTAGAAACACATGAAATAGGTTAAGAATGTAGTTGGGAAGATATTTGAATAAAATCATATAGAGAATGGTCATAATGTCGCAAATTCTAAACTTTAATCTCCCTACATGCGGCTAAGTAAAAGCTGGCCCACTTTTGTTTTGATCAACTATAAAAAGACACCTCAACTCAAATATGGAGACAATAAACATATTGAAATTGTTCTGATTCAATATATACAAATTTGTCTGTGGGTAAAAACTACAAAAACTAATAAAAGCAGATTTACTTCAGTTTTCAGTTATTATAACAATTGAAGATTTATAGGACTTCTATGATTAATCCTATTCCAAATCGAGGTCTTCCTTTCTGGCCAAAAGAAAATATGGGTCTCTAATAATTTACATCTCTATTAAAATCACTTCTCCACAAGTGGAAATTGTCCAATCCGTCCTAAACATATTGTACGGTTACCAATTCAGTCTTAAACTTTTCAATTTTTCCAATATAGTCTTAAACAGTTGTGTGAAATTCCAGTGTAGCTCTTCCGGCCAATATACACTTGAAATTGCTGAAGCATGGGTGCACCATGCAGGACGGCCGTTGATGACTGAACCGTTACATCAGTGATTTCGAGTGAAGATTGCCCGTAAGTACTAGAGCAAAGGTTTCAGACTATATTGGTAAAATTAAAAATTTTAAGTCTGAATTGGCGTTCGTACAATAGATTTATGATTGATTAGATATTTTTTCCCCGCATTGCAGCTCTAGGTGAACATGACAGTCTCTGATGGATATACCTCAACATTTAGATGTGTGAGCTATAGCACACGTCGCCCAATAGTTTATTAAATTTTTTCCAAGAAAAATGGAGAAGATGTATCAAATTCGAGCTAACTTCACACATTTCTACGTCGAAAGCTAATAGCTCTACTCTAATTTAGGCTTCATTCGTTGTATCCTATATATTAAATATCAATAGGTCCTGAATTTAGCAAGAGTTTTGTGGGTCCGAAAAGTCCCATGTACCGTCGAAAACCATCGGTTTCAGCATGATGTGTCTACTTCCATCGTCGAGGAAAAGAATATTGCATCATGTGTAGATCATGTAACATGTAATATCAGGACCGCTGCTAAACCCATACTGTTAATGCTGAAAGCCCCGATTAAAGAAAATACCTATTTTGCCTTCAAAATGTTACTAAAAATCAAATTTTATCCTTTTTAAAAAGTAAAACCCTAGATCTACTATTCATCTTCTTGAGCAAGTGCGGTCGACGAGGGCCGATGAGACCAGATCTAATCGGTGAAGGACCGGCGAAAGGCCAGCGACGGCCGTGCAACCCAGGCGACCGTCTCCTGAGGTCACGCGACCGCCCAAGCAACGGACGCCTGAGGTCTCACAACCCTCGCCGAGGGTCTTGCGACCTCGATCGACGGCCCCAGCCGGCCTGAACCCTTCGCCAATTCCAGCGAATGGTTTGAAAAAAAAAATTGCCAAACACTCTTTAACCCAAAGTTGCTTTTCAAAAAAAAAATTTACGAAACCCCATTTGCATTTCCCAAAAAACCCTTAGGCTAAAAGCATTTGCATTTCCCCAAAATCCATTTTCCTATTCCATCATATTCGGAAGAAAAGAAATTAAGAGTCCATCAACCATGGAGTATCCCTAAAGAATATTCATGGCGACTGCAAGGACAAGAGTGCAAGTTTCACTTGACCTAAGAAAAGAAACATTAGTTTCTCACAGAAGACCATTCATTCATGCATCTTCCGCAGCGTCAAATGAACTTAGCTAATCACGAGGGAATGAATCTGGCTGATGATGTTGAATGAACTTAGTTTCTGGCAAGAATAGAAAAGTTCTGTGAATCCTTTTGGAGGAAATAATATTGACCCACTTTCTTTCTACCGGTTGGAAGAAAAAAGCAGACATCCGCCCCATTTGCGCACGCTTGCTGGCACTTGCTGGCTTTATCTCATGACTTTGTGACAAAAACTATTGCCCCAAAGTCCGCGCATTTGTACGTCCCCCATTACTAACTCGTTCTAGAAGTTGGTAAGCATTTGCTTTTGTTAATAATTGTAACTTGTGGACACCATTAGAGGTGATCGGTTCCCGATTCAGTCCTGTCCCACCTCGGAATCGGGAACCGGACAGGAGGGGCTTGGAACCGATTGTTTCTGCTTGAAATAAATATTCACCTTTTACATGCGTGGGAGTACCTCTAATAATTAAGAGTTCAAATGACTTTTTTTTTTTTTAAAGATTTTTAAGAAATTAACTAGAAATTAAAAATATAAATAAAAAATAGTCGGTCCGGTCCGAGTGATTCGAGTGAGCAGTTCCACCCTATAACCGGGAACTGGCACTCCCGAGAACCCGACTGAACCAGGCTGGTGTCTCATCAAAGTGAAATCAATTTCCATCACTAATGACAAAGTGGCGGCCTGAAACCCTCTAAAAGAAATTGGACCAAACCGTGGAAGAGACACATAATGGTCAAGTACAAATGCCAATTCCCAACCCAACTAATCAAAAGTTCAAATAGACCAAGCTGCAGTTCCTTGCGAATGTCACTTTCTTAGGCTAAGGTTTGACGGTTGAAGCTTCCGGGAAGCACCAAATGTTTCCGGAATTTGTAGGCATGATGCGTGCAAGAATTTCTAGGGTTTCAAAAGCTTCCGAGGACGACGAGTTGACGAGGCTAGATTCATTGCAATATTAGACCGCAAACCCTAAAAAAGCAGATTGTTTTGTTTTTTTTCAAAAGATTTCGAAGAATTCAGTGAAGCATGACACACTTTCTTTTTTGCCATCAAAATATCTTAACCGGATATTTCTGGTTCAAATCACACAGACACAAGTTTTGACGTAGCAAGCAAGCTTCGCTTTTCAAATTAATCAACTTTGTCTCATTCTAATCAATACCACCGTGACCATATGACAGGAATTAGAACAATTAGTAGTAGCAGCCTAATTATATAAATATTTTATGACTTTGCTAGCATAATAGTTTTTTGTGATTGTGAGAATATCAGTATGCTGTTGTTAGCCACAATAATTTTTAATTATTTATTATTTATTTTCTGTAGCTCAAGACAAACTGTGTTATATACTCAATTCTCAATATTTTAATGGGTTTAGTGGGAATTCACCTCTTTCTACTTTGGAGGAAATTATCCATTAGAAAATCAATTACCGTCTATTAAAATGGAAGAGAAACGCATTCTAAGTGCGTGAAAGTCCAAGTCAATGTAAAGTTCAATGCATTGTGCTAACAAAATTAAAGTCCAAATAGTTGAAAGTAAGTCGCGTCAATTTACAATGGGCACGCTTGAATTTTCACGACTCGATTGGACATGACTCGATTTGGCCGGCCGGCCGGGGTCCACGTCAGCGCCGGCCGGCCAAAATTCGCCGGATGGACTGAAATGGCATAATTGCAAAAGGTTTAAGACTGAATTGGCACAAATGCAAAAGGTCTAGGACTGAATCGGCAAAATTAAAAGGTTTAGGACTGAATTGGCACAAATACAAAAGGTTTAGGACTAAATCGGCAAAATTAAAAGGTTTAGGACTGAATTGGAAAAAGTGTAATAGGTTTAGGACTTTTTTGACAATTTTCCCGGGATAAATGCACTAGAAGTCCTAAAACTAAAAAGTACAATTGAGTCCTAAGTTTTTCAAAAGGGGCAACCATGTCTCGATATTGGGTAGCCTTAGTTGTATTCCTCCATGTGAATGTTTTATTTTTTGAGAAAGACATTAAGAACTATTTCCATTTGCTTTTGTGGATTGCACGCTCTGGCGAGGGCAACATACACATGGGGGCAAAATATTTCCAATGGGCTGATGGACTCGAAGTACAAGCCCACCAATGACTATTTGCTTCCAAGTCAACAGTAGACCTTCTTTTTATTCTTTTACAATTCAAACGCACAGGTTTAATCCTATAATTCAAGATAGAAGTGAGGGGTATACAATGAGTGATATAGTTCATCAATCTTCCCATAGCAATGCTTGACTTATCATGTTTGCATTGAAACTCTTAATTCGGAATTGGATTGATACAAGGGATAAGTGCACTCGAAATAGTAATACTTGTCACGAAAATGCAATTGAGTCCTAAAACTTTCAAAATGTGCAATCAAGTTCTAAAACTTGTCAAGCTGATGTGCAATCAAGTCATTCCATTAATTCCATCCAACTTAACAAATGAAAAATGCTAACAAGTTTTGGGGCTTGATTGCATTAATGTGATAAGTTTTAGGACTCGATTGCACTTTTTGAAATTTTTAGGACTCAAATGCACTTTTGGTGCTGATAGATTTATAAAGAATTGTACGGGTTGAAAAACTGTTGGTGAGAAAAAGAAAATCGTGACCTGATTACTCGATAGTTTGATGGAAACTTCGGAACTTACCGACACTTTCATGAAATTGCTACCTCTTTCTTAGAGTTCACAAATTACCAACTCCCGTGTAAATTTACCAATTTTTATTTGAATTACTTCTCGACTTATTTTCTCGATTAAACTACCAGTTAGTTTTGGGTTACCAATAAGTTACTAACCGCATCTATTTAGTTTTTTTTTTCAAATTTATCGACTTTTCTTATCATTTGCAAACTTTTATAACTCTCTGTTACAAACGCTATAAATATTATCAAATCTATTACTCAACTTTCATTTGTGTGACTTACCATTGTTTTCACATCGAAAAGCAAACTAGTTTTGATTTACGAGTCTCGGTTGAGTTGCTTACCAACGTTTGTTCTTGTTTCCTTTTTAACTTTACCAACTTTTTCCTTGGTCGCCCACTCTCACTTGCCTTGCTTACTGAACCAATTAAATTTACCGATTCTCTTTTTAAAATTACCAACCTTAATTGGAGTGATTACAAATTTTTATCCGGTTAAATTATCAACAAGTTTTGCATTACCAGTTACCAATGTTTATTTGGTTTGTTTATTTAACAATTTCTCCTATCTCCGAGGAAAAAAAACTTCACTTATCGTAGACAAGCTTTTATTTACCTTTCTTAAGAACAAATTATATTTACCAATTATTATCTCAGAAACCAACCTTTATGTGAGTGACTTATCACTTTTCTCCAACTAAATTTTGGTTACCTACTCTTATTTGAATTGCGTATTACCACTGTTATTTTCTTTAATTTATCAATTTTTCTATTGAGTTGTCACTTTTATTTGTCATGTTTGCCACCATTTTAAATTTATTTACTCTTTTGAAAAAATTACAAATCCCAATTAGAGTGATTATCAACTTTTTTTCGATTAAGATATCAATTACTTTTGCGCTACCAACTCCTACTGACTAATGTTTATGTGCTTTTCTTTTAAAACACCGATTTCTCTTATGTCTTAAAAAAATACTTGTCTTATCTTTTACCAACTTCTATTTTTATTATTCACCAATGCCTTAAGATTACCGATCATTATATGAAATCACCACCATTCATTTGTGTGACTTACAAAATTTTCTTCAATTAAATTACCTGCTAGTTTAGGTCATCAACTGTCATTTGAGTTGCTCACTAACGCTTTTTTTTTTTTAATTTATCAATTTTTCTATTGAGTTATTCAATTTTATCTGCCCTTTTCTACAATCAAATTACCAACTAATTTTATGTTACTAACTCTTATTTGAGTTAAATGAAAACAATTATTTTATGTTTTTTTTAAACTATCATCTTCTCTTATCACTGACAAAAAAAACATCTCTTATTATTGACAAACTCCTATTTAAATTTCTTACCAACACTTTGTATTTACTATATATAAAACTACTAACCTTTATTAGGTCACTTATCAACTTTTTTCCGGATTAAGTACACAAATAGTGAAGTTGGTTTAATTTCACAAGTAAACTTTGGTAACTAACTCAAATGAGAATTGAAAACCCAGAAACATGGGGAAAATTACCAAAAAAGTCCTAAACCTATTGCAATTGTGCCAATTCAGTCCTAAACCTTTTTTTTTTTGCCGATTCAGTCCTAAACCTTTTGCAATTGTGCCAATTCAGTCCTAAACCTTTTTTTTTTTTTTGCCGATTCAGTCCTAAACCTTTTGCAATTGTGCCATTTCAGTCCATCCGGCAAATTTTGGCTAACCGGCGCTGACGGGAACGCCGGCCGGCCGGCGATCGAATATTTTAATATTTTTTTATGATTTTTTTATAATTTTTATTCTTTTCTTTTTTTTTCTTCCCCCCCCTCCCGTCCAGTCCCGTCCCGTCCGTCCCGTCCCTTCCCCTCCCCTCCCCTACCTACAGCCGGTCGCTAGACCAAGGCGACCGGCTGGAGGTAGGGGAAGGGAAGGGAAGGGAAGGGAAGGGAGGAGAGGGGGGAAGAAAATAAATTATAAAAAAATCATAAAAAATTCAAAAAATTGTTAAAATATTCGATCGCCGGCCAGCCGGCGTCCATGTCAGCGCCGGCAGGCCAAAATTCGCCGGATGGACTAAAATTGCACAATTGCAAAAGGTTTAGGACTGAATCGACCAAAAAAAAAGGTTTAGGACTAAATTGGCACAATTGCAATAGGTTTAGGACTTTTTTGGTAATTTTCCCCAGAAACATGTGAGAATTGATTTGAAAAAATTTGATAAATTACTTAAATTAAAGTTAGTAATTCCATGAAAGAGTTTGTAAATTTGACATGTTACTAAGAAAGAAAAATAAAGTTGGTAAAAGATTAGAAAATTTGGCATTTAAAAGAAAATTAAACTTGGTAATTAACTTTGGTGAGAGTTGGTACTTGGTAACCCAAACCAGTGTGTAATCTAATCAAAGAATAGTAAGTATTTCATGCTAATTAAGGTTAGTAAATTTTAAAAAAAGTTGCCAAATTTAATGCGTTGCTAAGAAATGTAAATAAATACTTGTAAACTATAAGAAAAGTTGGCAAGTTTTAAAAAAAGTCAAATTAATTTTGGTTAATAATTCAAATGAGAGTGGTAACTTAATAGGATACAAGTTGGTGAGTCACACTAGTTTAGATTGGTAATTTCCAAAAGAGTTTGTAAATGTAATGGGGTGCTAACCCAGGTAAATGAACATTGGTAAGTCAATAGAAAAAAATAATTAAAAGTTGGTTAGCGTATTAAATTGATCGTTGGTAAACTAAAAGTAGTTGGTAATTTAACAAAAGTTAGTAGATCACTATAATTTAGGTTAGTAAATTACATATAAATATGAAATGTCGGTAAATTATGCAAATAAAAGATGATAAGTTGGTATAAAAGTCGGTAATAGGTAAACTATAGAAAAGTTGGCAATCACCTAAAGTTAGAGGATCTCTATCCCGGAATATTATTTTGTCAGAATAGAGAAAAACTTGTATCACTAGATTGACATACTGAAGGCACTACATCATATGAGATCACAAACGCCTTTACACTTGTCGTCTTCCGGTGGGGTGTAATGTCCGAGGCAGCTTGAACGACTTTACACTTGTCGTCTTCTGGTGGGCTCGTGCGCTCTCTCTCTCTCTCTCCAACTCATGCAATGTCTCTTAGTCATATTCTAGATTTGGATGCAAGGGGAAACAGCGACACGGTCGTGTCCATATTTGACATAAAGGATACAAAGATTTTTCAACTTTGCATTACAAAAGATCCAAGTTACCCACCCATGGGTGGCTGAGTTGGTTAGGGCGCATTTGGGATTGTGTGGTTAGGCGCACTGGTCCCAAGTTCGATTCCTCAGCTGAGCACCTGTGATTTAAGTGGAGGGCCATGGCGGTGGGTTGCTGTGCTAGTCTCTCCCGAGGAATAGTCGAGGTGCGCGCAAGCTGGCCCGGACACCTCGGTTATCATAAAATAAAATAAAAAAAGATCCAAGTGGGAGATTACTAGATCATTCTGCATGTGTGTACAATAAGAAGCGACAACACTTTTTCCTCTCTCTTTGGCAACGGGGGTTGTCCCTTAATATGAAAACATAAACTGCGATTTTGTCATGGGGCTTTTTGACTAATTAGTCCCCAATGCAACTGACTTAGACTCCATACACGGTGCATGAACTAGAAGCGAGCAACAATAGGCGTTTTAATTATGTTGCACCCAACTACAATGATGTTAGGTATGGAAAAGAAAAAATAAAAAAATAAAAAGGAGAAAAAATTAAAAAAATAAAGATTTGAATTTAAAAAAAAATACAATAAAAAATTCAAAAGTTTAAAAACTAAAATTTTTTAAAGGAGTGCATGGAGGAAATTCAAATCCAAATTTCTATACCGAACGGCAGAAAATATTTTTCAGTTCATTTTTAGGTTTCAGCTGAACACCGAAATTTTTTTTCATTTTCCTGAAAAATGACTTCATGAAAAATATTTTTCTGAAACACCTCATTTTTCGCGAAACGAACAGAGCCTGAATTATACGTTGGATTTACAAAGTTCGGTGAAAGTTGCCATCTATTACATGACTCGGGTGTCTGAAAACAACTGTACTCTGGAGAACATGAGTGACCATAGAAAACGTTTTCCACAAAATTATAAACCCTAGGTCTCAACAAGACTTACACCAGGAAACGATGGAAAGAAAAGAGGGGGCGACAAAGAAAAGAGTGGAAATCTTTTGGAAGATAGAATTCCTATAAATGACAAAGGATGGGGCAGGCAAAAGTGTCCTCAGGCCCATGAGAAGTTGACAATGCGAAGATTCCACCATTGACAGTCCAAAAAGCAGACCAACTTATTTTTCTTTTGATTATAATTATTTTCTTTAATTCATAAGTTATTTATCTTATTCTCTATATGCTAGTTAAGAAATCATCACCACCCTCAGTAAAGTTGGCGTTTCTCACCAAGTCACCACAGTGGTTTTCATGTAGGTCGTGTAAATTTATCCCTATAGTTGAAAGATGGCGTTCAGGTTGATATTCCCCTAAAAATGGTTTTCCCCATAAAGGCATGTTAAATATATCTTTAGTTGGTCTCCTTTTATAGCTCTTTCTGTTCCATTTATCACGTTGTTACAATGGTAATTTTCTGGTAAAATTGTAAATTTTTCTTTTTATGAAGGCTCCATTGTTCCGTGAAAAACATTTTTCGGGAAAACATTTTCCGATATTTGGATCGCTTAGGAAAATGAATCGATAGAAAAGGTTTTCCTATTAAAGCTTAAATTAAGGAAAATGATTTCCTCTTTAAAAAGTCGAAAATCATTTTCCAAAATATGACTAGGTAGCGGCGCTTGGATCAGAAACTCTGCGATTGGGCATGGGAAATCCAACGCTCGTTCCCAAGCCCTTGGCAGCAAGACCAGGTCTCCGGTGCCCAAGCCTGGGTCCATTGAGGCCATGCCTGAGACCCTTGCGTCCTGACCCGAGTTCATCTAGGCCACACCTGAGACCCTGGCGGCCGCACTCAAGTCCATTGAGACCGAGCCTGGGACAACAATGTTCATGCTCGAGACGCCAGGCCTAGTAATTTGAGACCGGGTCCTCAGCGCCCATGCTCGAGCCCATCGAGGCCGAGTCTCGGACCCTAGCGCCCATGCTCGAGTACCCAAGTTCCGAGCCCCAGTCCATCGAGGCCGAGCTTGGGACTCGCACACCAATTCCCAGGTCCCCTGCACCCCTGCCCCGGTCCATTGAGATATCAGGCCCGAACGTTGGGGACTGGGGCCTGGCCTCGATGGACTCAGGCATGGGCGCCAATGTCCCGAGCCCAACCTCGATGGACCAGGGTCTAGGCACTGGGTTCAAGGCTCGGGCACAAGAATCGGTACCAGAATGCCGGGCTTTGAGGACTTGGGCTCTACCTCTGTAGACTAGGGCACCAGGGAGCCACGCATGGGAAATTGAGTTTTCAGGCTCGGTTTCGGTGGATCTAAGACGAGTGCCCGTGCTCGTGCTCGGGAGTCGAGTATCCGAGCTCGAGACCCCGGTGCCCGTGCCGATTCCCTTGGCTACTCATGCGTAAGCCACTAGCGCTTGGATAGTGTATGTTTATTTTCCTTAGCAAATAAGAGGAAAATATTTTCCAATTTATTTTCAGGTCTTAGCCAAACACGAGAAAATGTTGTTATTTTCCTAGAAAATGACTTCCCGAATTTTTTTTCATAAATGTCACATTTTTTCGCGAAATAAATAGAGCCGAAGTTAACCATCATTATTAGGGAAAATTACCAAAAAAGTCCTGAACCTATTACAATTGTGACAATTCAATCCTTTTTTTTTCTTTAATTGAGTCTTAAACCTTTTGCATTTGTACCAATTCAGTCCATCCAGCTAATTTTGACTAGAAATCACTAACGTGGCGCTACCGACGCTGACATGAATTTTTTAATAATTCTTTAATAATTTTTTGAATTTATTTTTTATTTTCTTTTCCCTTTTTGTCTTTTCTTTCTCTTTTTTTTTTCCTTCCTTCTTCCTCGAGTCGGTCACCGAGTCTAGCGAAGCTCGCCCCTGCTGGCAACTAGCGAGGGCGAGCCTCGCCGAACTCGGTGACCGGCTAAAGGCAAGGTCGACGATGTTAGCCTTTGGCAAAGCTCACCCTCGCCGGCCACTGGCGAGGAGCCTTGCCAGAGGCCGCCGAGGTCAACCTCGCCTTTGGCTAGTCGCCGAACTGGAAGAAGGAAGGGGAAATAAAAAGAGAAAAAGAAAAAAAATGAAAAAGAGAAGAAAAATAAATAATAAATAATAAATTCAGTAAGATATCAAAATATCATTAAAAATTGCCCTCTTCAGCGCCGGCCGCGCCACGTCGGACGGCCGGCGTGTCACACCCCGAGCCCCGGGCGCGCGACTATCCCTTCATATCGTCAGGTCAAAGGATGATGTCCCAGGCAGATCATCGACCCATTTCTTTTATCTTGTAATTAAGCACATGCGGAAGCGAATAACAACCCCGGACAACAAACAACAGGGATAGAAAGAATAGGAACTACAACAAACAACAACAAACCCTTTTCATTTATTTGCTTGATTAGTGCACAATACACACATAATTTACACAAGTCCTCCTCAGACCGATCCCCCCCTTAGACCCACAAAAAGATACCGGGTCGGGTCGGGGCGCACTATAGCCGATACACTACTGCTACGCTACCAGCTATAAACAAAAGACTTCCAAAGCTCCTCCGCAGCCTCTCCAAAAACCCCCGGGCCAACAACACCGGGTCAACCCTGGTAACCAGACGGCGAATCTGGATCCTCCTCCTCCAAACTCAGATCTGGGTCCACGATCTCCCCATCCGGCATTTCAGCCTCCGTTGCGTCCCAAGTCTGGACTATTGGACCCGCACCCAGGGGTACATCAAACCCCCGAATCGGTCCTATGGGAACACCAGCCTGACACATGAACCAGGCCTTAAAGAGGTGTGCCACGTAGTGTGGCAACCCCTCATCAACCCAGACTGTCGTGACATGCTGTTCCCATATATCCTCAGAATTAGCGACGTGACGGCGATGAAGTACCGTCGTTAGTTCAATCGAGACGCCAAACCTAACGTGGCATGCGGCCATCTCGAGGACTTGAAAGGCGATCAGCCAAGCGCATTAGATATGAATCTCAGCGGGTCAACGCCTAAGTCCGATTAGGACGTTGATCACGACCTAACCATTCTAGCGAATTAATCTCAGCCTCAGAACAACAACCACTTGCAACGTACCTCGCCTGGAGCCATACGACAGGTACAACATGACAAGGAATAAACAATGCATCAACCAATCAGCCAGAACACTCAGCAATACTCATGCACTATGCAACAAACGCGTTCCGGTCAGCCGGCCAAGAGATACCCCACTCTCGCCAAAGCACAGCCTCGCTGCTAGTACTCTTCCGGATTAACCGGGCGTCGTCCCACAACGTTAATGGCGACGGCATCCGATAGCCCCCTCAAGACCCCTAAGGCGAGCATACCAGGAATAATTCCAGGAGGGTCTACGGACCAACACAAGTTGCGACCGGCATCTCATCAGCCGTGTTATCCGGACGGTCCGTCGCCGGGCACGGACTGACATGCAACCGATAAGCCATGGAATCCCGGACGGTACGTCGCCGGCACACAGACTTACCAGGCAGCGACCCATGCCAACAAAGGGTATCACTCGTACCTCCAGTTACGTTAGGGTGACACGATGAAACAACTGCGTGACCTCGCGCTTAAAACCGGCTCTCAAGCCAAATCTCATTTTTGATGCTCAAACCTGGCCCACGGCCAATTTTATGCTCAAACTTGGCCCACGGCCATTTTCATGCTCAATCCTGGCCCACGGCCATTTTCACACTCAAACCTGGCCCACGGCCATTTTCACACTCAAAATCACAATCGGTCACGCGAATATTCAATTTCCATTTAACATGGCATTTCGATCCTAGTGTGATCATTCAGCAGTTTAATGCGCAATCAACACTCAATCTGATCCACGATCGGACGCCACAAACTAGGCACAACAACATGCAATTAACCATGGTAACTATTCCACCTAACCATGGTTAATTCAACTAACCACAGCAGTTAATTAATCTACCACAGTAACTATCTAATTTAACTATGGTAACTAATTAATCTAACCACAGTTAACTATCTAACCACGGTAACTATCTATTAACTGCGGTAACTATTTAATCTAATTACGGTAACTAATTAATTAACCTAATAAGTGCAATTAACGGCCTAATCAGGGATTAGGGGTTAAGTCACTGCGACACTGGCGGCGACGGTCGGCGACGATCGGCGACGGGCGGCGACGGCGGCGGATTTTCCGGCGACGCTCCTACGGACTCTCCTCGTCGATCCGAAAGCAACCACGGTGTCGGATTTCCAAAATGACACCCGGACGACGACGAACGGCGGCTGGGCAGTGGCTGGACAGAGGCCAAACGGCGACAACGGAGCTCAACGAGCGGCCGGCAAGCTCGGCGGAGCTTCGACCAAGGTCCAGCGGGTCCTCGGTGGCTCCGGTGAAGCTCGGCGGATGACGGCGAGGCTCGGCGGTCGACGGACAGCGGCTGAACAGGGGCGGCAGCAGCTCGGCTGGGGCGGTACGGCGACGGAGCGGCAAGGCGGGGGCGCGAACGGTGGACGACGACGGCGCGAACGGCGGGCGGCGGTGGTCCACGGCGACGACGAACGCAAGACGAAGATGAAGAAGACGAAGATGGGCGTGCGTGAGGATGGAGGGGGTGGGCTGCCGTGCGTGCAAAATGGAGGGGAAGAAGAGAGAGAAAGGGAAGAGAGAGAGAGAGGAGAGAGAAATGGTCTTGAATGGCAAAATTGACTTTTCAATGGTCAAATGGCATTTTGGTAATATCTCAAAGGTCAAAAAGCATGATAAGACTTTGGCATTTATGAGGTGGGGCCCGCGGTCATTCGATATTAATTGTTTCTGGCGTATATGAATAATATCTGAGGGTATTTCGGGAATCTGACGATTTAGGACTGGTTTAGAATATTTGGTTCAGGGTTGGATCGGGCGCGAAGGAATACGGCGAAGACTAATTACGGCGCGACTAATCTAATCGAACTTAAATTAACTACGCTTCGATCGACGGCTAACGACCTTCAGATCGAATGATTCCGCGTCCGACAAATGTCACTCAATTCCAACCGTCCAATATTATTCATATAATAGGCCTTGAAATTCCGGGACGTCACACGGCGTCCACATCCGCATTTTCCTGCTAAAATTGACCGAACAGACTCAATGGACATCAACGCAAAAGGTTTATGACTCAATTGGCTAAAAAAAATTATAGTTGAATCGACACAATTGTAATAGATTTAAAAAAAATTTGGTAATTCTCCCATTATCCATGTCTCTATTTATGAAAACATTCCTCTGAGTTATAGGCCCCGTCCCGTCTCCACTAAATCTGTTCCCATGCTCATCCCCAACTTCTAAATTCTCACACCCACTCAAACGCTCCAAACTAAGTAAAAACCAAATCATTCAAAACCTAAGTAAGAATATAAAATGAGTTTGCAAGAAGGGGTAACTTGATCTGTTCACTGTGAAATTTTGCGTAGAAATACGTGAATAATATTTGTAAAATTAGAGATATCTAAGTGATTGGGATCCCTTTTGGATCGACGTGCCTTGTACCTCTATATCTCTCTTTGGCAGCTCCATCCTTCATTGGCATTTCATCCAATAAGCTCTCATTGTCCGTCGTTTAGGTCGAACTTTTTATACATAATGCATATAGACAAACGTAAGCGATCATTGAGTCAAAAGTGAGGTTCATTTTTGCAAATCCGACTAACCTCTTTTAAAAATTTCCAGTATAGAAATCGATTGTATACAAATGAACAAACCAAGAATCTATACCTTGAGAACAAGATCAAAGAGAGATTTAGTGGTGTGAAAAAGTCATTTGTTTGGGTAGGAAACTCGCTAATAAGCTAAGTAGAGATGAAGTTGGCAAGAATGTGCCATTACTACTCATTACTACAGCGAAGATACATAGCGGAAACTAGCGATTCAACCAAACCCAAAACTTTGAATTTCTCTCAGTCACATCAATTTTTCCCTACATTGGGCACCGACGTGCAACACGTCGAGCAGCATAACACAGAGTATATACACCCAAATTGTGTTGGTTATAAATATTTGTCTAGCGACTCGACTCCACTTCAATGCTACTCTTCGGGCTAATCACTAATTCGGCATGAAAATCCTGTCAGTGAGAACAAACCTCTGGCAACGGAAGGGTTGAGTGCTAACATTCACAGTATGCACAGAAAATATCGAGCTGCTACATTTCCCATCATCGCCCCAGCTAATACAGCAAGCTGACTAATCTCCAGGCTAAAGATTTGCCCAAAACTTCATTTCTTGTCGATGAGCATCAGATTCCGACAAATGAATCAAGTATTTTGTTCATTGAACATCATGAAAGCCACCCCCCTAATCAGCTTGTAGCAGGTGCTATCCGCTGGAGCCCAGTCCCAAACGACCAAGAAGCTGCAATTGGAAATAGCATGCCATTAATTAGAGATTCAACCATAGGCTCCTAAGAATGCATACTGTGCTATTTTTTACCATATTGTTTTATACAGTGTATCTGTGGATTGTATGGAACATGAACTAAGCCTGAATGAATGAAATGCACTAAGAGGGTAACCATCAACGCAAACCGTTCACGTGTCCCGACAATCTTCCCACAAATTCTAGACCAAATAGCTTCTTCAATGGTCCTTGTTAGTATATTTTGAAATTTTTTGACGTCCCCAGACATACGAAAGCAAGAGCTTATGCATGCAAACGCAGATCGCTGGCAGCGCCAATGATAAGTACATCAACAACACACTAACAATGTTCTCTTATCAGAAGAAACACGTTGCCAACATAGAGAACAAATTAATTAAACCACAATCACTCAATTCTGCCATCAATCTTCCAAAATAAAGTGGACACAAAAGGAAGGCTCAGCTATCTTGCAGAAGAGAATAGTAGTTTAATGACATCAAAACTTCGTGTCAAGATTAGCAGTCGGAGCAATATGCAGAGATCTCAGGCCCATTATACAGGCTGCGCACCACCTTAATAACGTGAGAGCCTTCTCATGACATTAAAAGCTGCAATATACAGTGCACTAGTATAAAACGTCTACCCACTGCCTCCTCAAAGGGCTTCCATACAATGAACATGTCAATTAGTGACCTAGTCGCATAGGCTTAGAGTTCAAAATGTCATAAATCATGGTTATAAACTTTATGAGGCCTGGACACACAAAGACGAGCAACCGCAATCTTCTGTTAGACCTCGATCACGTCATAGACACGGTAGATTAAATGGGTCCCAAGACTCGCTCACTAATCAAGTGTGCATTAAAACATAGAGGTCTCTAACGGCTTTCTTGCTAAGGACTTACCAAAATATTGATCAATGAGAGAAAGAACTGTTAAAAAAAGTCTGATGGTCCGACAGTGGTCACGACCACGAATAGATGGGGGGCGAGCGAATGTGTTGTGTGTGTGGAAGAAGAGTTACCAAAATTGGATACTGAATAATCCATCCAAGCACCGGAATCTGATAAAGGAACACTTTCACCGACGGCCAAAAACCACTGCAATGAAATAGAGCAAGATGAGAACTTCATGGCTTCTATATTACTCATTGATACCGTCACTTATAAGTGGGTTAGAAAACCAACCCAAAGAGAACAATGCAGCCATATAGTTCTAAGATGATTCCCAGTATTGGCCAACGAACAAATATTAAGAAGAGCCCCAGAAGGAAAGATGCTGAACCCTACAATTATAAAAGAAGAAATCATGATAAGTACCTGATGGCCACGAGAAAAAGATGATGACAACAACACAAGATGTGATCAGGCATACCTTGTAGTTTGCTCTGTTTGAAAAAAGTTTCCATGTAGAATACCAACCGAGCAGAAGGGCAACCCCGGCCAACCAGAGGATCTAAATCCAGGAAAAAAAAAATCTGGCAATGGATTATATTTTCAATATGACTAGGCCAAAAAAATATCAAAGCAGATGAAAGCCTCACATTCCCAAGAGCTAGTAAGCCCCTGTCAAAGAAAAGAATCACTCCGAGAAAGGAGAAGAAGATGCCAAAACCTATAAGTCCGAGCCCAATCTCTGAAATTCGGAAACAAACAAAATCACACCTTTAGTCTAACTTAACCAAGAAGCAACTAGAACAACGCCTGCGAGTGCAAACATCAATTTTTCGCGCGCGGAGAGAGAGATAGATCCAGAGTTAGCCTTAAACATTTCGAAACCTGGGGGGTGTTGTGTTGCTACATAAATATGCATCAAATAAGACTCTCATCTAGATGACAGATAACCATCCAATTCTTTAACTTGGAATGTTACTCCAGTCAACTTTCGTCGCCAATTTCTACCAAAACTCTACACCGAGAATCATGTCATGAACTTTACGGACGGAAAAAAGAAAGCATTGCAAGCAATTAATAACATAAATTACAGGGCAAAGAAGGCCTGGGGGGTGTTGTGTTGCTACATAAATATGCATCAAATAAGACTCTCATCTAGATGACAGATGACCATCCAATTCTTTAACTTGGAATGTTACTCCAGTCAACTTTCGTCGCCAATTTATACCAAAACTCTACACCGAGAATCATGTCATGAACTTTACGAACGGAAAAAGGAAAGCATTGCAAGCAATTACTAACATGAATTACAGGGCAAAGAATGCCACTGACCCAAAAGGCCAGCATACCAGAAGAAAGCTACAAAATTGTGTAGCTCTATGCACACTTTTCACGATGCGAGTACCTAAAATTCCCCAAAAATTAGAAAAAACGCAGTATCTCATCAAGCAGCTATTGCTTCAGGCAAAGTACGATTTATTGAAAAAAAAAGTTGCAGATCGACACTGTAACACCGTATCAAAGAAGTCTCGCAGATCAACTTAATCACACGAACCAAGTAGCAACACAACACTGAAAACTCTAATCAGCGCAGAAACCCAAAAGGTCCACAAGTCAATTGCACTTACTCTTTTGCTCGTCCATTTCAAACGCCATTGATGATGATCTCGAGCTCGCTCAAGCGAAGGAGACGCCAAAAACAGCAACGAGAAATCCTACGGAAATGAGAGACGACGGTTTTGTGTCGGATCTGCAGAACTGGACTTGTCTATTACAATTGGGCATAGGCCCAAAACTTGACTCCAATGGGCTTGAGGACACATGATTCCGACATTAGTGTCCCTCATACGGCAGTCATACGAGGATGATAGCACTAAAGGCAATCACTGAGCGGGCTGTGGCCAACTAGTTCAGCTAACTTAGGGCCTGTTTGGTAGCGCTTCTGTTTTTCTGATTACTATTTTTTTGTTTTCGTGAATAGAAATATGTTTGGTAACGACAATTAACTTTTATGTTCTAAGGAATAGATTTGGAATAGAAACAAAAAGTAAAAAAATCTACTTCTCTGTTCCCGATGACATGATTAAAAAAAATCATTTCTACTTAGAAATTATTTTCGGGAATAGGATTGTTACCAAGTAAGTCCTTATTACCCAAACCCCAATATTGGGTAAGAAAAATTACATAAGGGATTTCGGGCCGATTCGGGCTGAGCCCAGGCATACTATGGCGAGCCGAACTTTTCTTTATTCGACCCTTGACTAACATGTCTATATGCACCCGAGAATAGAAATATGTTTGGTAATGTCAGTTAATTTTTTTGTTCCTAGAAATAGATTTGAAACATAAACAATAAGTAAAAAAATCTACTTCTCTGTTCTCAGGAACATGATTAGAAAAAATCATTTCTACTCAAAAATTGTTCTCGAAAATAGAATTGTTACCAAACAGGTCCATATTACCCAAACCTTGATATTGGGTAAGAAAAATTACATACGGGATTTCGGGCCTGGCTGAGCTCAAGCATACTATGGCGAGCCGAACTTTTCTTTATCCCGCCCTTGACTAACATATCTATATGCATCTGGGAACAGAAATATGTTTGGTAACGTCAGTTAATTTTTCTGTTCCTGAGAATAGATTTGGAACAGAAACAAGAAGTAAAAAAATCTACTACTCTGTTCTCGGGGACATTATTAAAAAAAATCATTTCTACTTAAAAACTATTCTCAAGAATAGAATTGTTATCAAACAGGTCCTTATTACCCAAACCAGGATATTGGGTAAGAAAAATTACATAAGGGATTTCGGGCCGAGCTGAGCTCAGGCATATTGTGGCGAGCCGAACTATTCTTTATCCGACCCTTGACTAACATGTCTGTATGCACCTAGGAACAGAAATATGTTTGATAACGTTAGTTAATTTTTCTGTTCCTGAGAATAGATTTGGAACAGAAACAAGAAGTAAAAAAATCTACTTCTCTGTTCTAGGGACATGATTAGAAAAAATCATTTCTACTCAGAAATTATTTTCGGGAATAGAATTGTAACCATACAGGTCGTTATTACCCAAACCCTGATATTGGGTAAGAAAAATTATATACGGGATTTCGAGCCTGGCTGAGCTCAGGCATACTATGGCGAGCTGAACTTTTCTTTGTCTGACCCTTGACTAACATGTCTATACGCACCCAATAGATAATTCTTATTTCTCCGTTTGAATAAACTTTCAGACATTTCGAGTTTAATAAAAATTAAAAGTTAAAGGTAGAAGTCGCTTCGAAGAAGCCATTGTCTTGCCTCAAGAGGAAATGTAACAATTTTCAAAGTAGACAAATACATTATGTGACTGTGACATATACATGTCAAAATGCGTCATAAACAAATTTCTTAACACATATAAAATGGGATGAGTTGTTATATGGGTTAGTTATATTTAATGAATGCGCCATAAATAAGTTTAAACATAATATGGGTGTTAAATGGGTCATAAATTCATTTACAATTTACTTAGACCCAAATTTCAATCACTCTCTCTTCATTTTTTTCTCGCCCTTTGTCAATCTCGCTCTTTCTCACTCCGCACTCTTATCTCAGTTTGGATATTAGTTTTCCTAAATTTGGTTAAATATAAAAAAAAAAATTATGATATCGATCGGGTCGAGCATGTGTGGTGTATGAGTCGGGTCGGGTATAAGTAACTAGATTTGCAATGTATGGAAATAGGTTAAAACAAATTAAATGAATCTATTTAGGTATGACCATTTTCGACTCGACCCGATCCACCGGTTTGACAGGGTTACTGTGGCATAGAGAATGTTAATGCTAAGAGCAGCAGAATTTTCTGATGAATCTTGGTGAACCAAATGTAACTTATCAGATGGGTGGGACAGAGGGAGTAAGCGTACACCACCAACTGCCCCGACATTAATTTGATGTCTTTAAGAATCTTAGGTTAAGGACCACATGAAATGATGCATTTTCAGATTCATTGTTCTCCATGTTGTTATCTTGAGGACATGCTCATCTTCGATGCATGTCAAGACAAAATTGCATCCGCCCAAGATTCAAATTCGAAAGTCCAAAATGGGTTCCGGTCGCCCCAGTTAAGTGCTGCCTAAGTTATGCTTTCAAGGATCGGATGCTCAATTGGTTACATCTTGCTCTGGAATAACGTGAGAGCTACGTCGAAATGCAAGTGCTTTTTTTATACTTTTGTTCAGAAATTTGCGGCATTTGAGGTTGCATTTTGGTTACTATATTTGCTGTTATAAAAATGCTAGCTAGGCAGATACGAGGAGAAATTATGGAACGAGACTTACGATACTTGAAAGCACAACTTAGGCAGCACTTAATTGGGGCAGCCCACATCTGCTTTGGATTGCCGAGGAGCATCTAAAGCGGTCGAATCGAATCAAACGGAATCGAGCAGGTGGCCTCGTGGTAACGACTCACATAGAACTCAATCATACATAATGGAACGACGAGGCTCCCTTAATATAATCTCGAAAGCTTATTCCGAAATCTATGATATGTCTACGTGGTTTCAACCCTCGGAACACGCAATTCTTTATTTTTGTTTTCCAAGCCACTCTTTAGTTTTTCGTTTTATTTCATTTTTTTCGTCGAATGAGCCCTGTTTGGTGTTTGTTTAAAGCGTATAGATATGTGTTTTCATTACTTTTATAACTTAGTTTGCTCGGACTTTTATGGCAAATATAAAACCGAAACGCGTTCTCCTCTCATTTATCGTTCTCGCCTGCTCGATTTCATACGCAATAATTCATGTTTACCGTCGATTTCAAATATTTCATTTTTTTCGGGAAATAACACGTTCTTCCATGATCTTGCCCGATTAGGGTTTTATAGTACCTCAATCCCCAAGCATATAATGGCATGGTTAACTAATATCCCAACCCAAAGACATAAAGACTAGTTTAGGTAAGATAAGTGAATAGTTAACAAACCTGCTAAGTTGCAACGGGTTGGACGGTGCTCCCCTAGATGATGCCGTGACCTCTCCAACACGTGACCTTCACAACCAAAGTCAAAGAGGAATCTTCCACAACACTCTCATCCTGATAATAAGTTAGCTTGAGCTCTGGAGTTTCAAAGCGAAGCTTGCTATTACATCAAAAGGCGTCTCCGTAAATTAATCTCAGTTTTCGCATATATATTCCAGAATCGCTGTGTCCCTTTTCGGTGCACAGTTCGGTTCATTCTTGCTCCATTTGCCATTTTAGAAGCCTACCAGGATCCACTCCTTATCCAAATCCTCATGCCCCCGGCAATCACTCTCCGCCCTCGTCGGACCTAGTTGTTACACATAATCATCGGTTTAGATTAAGATAGTGAATAGTTAACGGACCAGCTAATTTCCAATGGGCTGGGCGGTGCTCTCCCCTAGATGATGCCACAACCTCTCCAATACGTGACATTCACAACCAAAGTCATCGAGGGAATCTTTCGCATCTTCTCCACAACACTCCGTGCATATGATTTTTCACATTCTTTCTTTTTTAACATGGATTTGAATCAAATCATTTGACTATTCGAGCAACCATTTTCGTGTCTCTCCCACATGGACTGACCTTATTAGCCGCATGACAACATGCCCTTTTGTCTTACTAAGATAATTTCTTAAATACATCTACAAAAATAAACATTTTAGCAAGTCAATAAACATTGCAAATATTAGTTATAAAGTTATAATAGTGACTGGACAACAGCAGTGCCTGCATTTACTATAATTTATCAAAAGAATGGCGATGTTTTGGTCCCCCACAATCATAGCAAATTGATGACAGGCTTTTCCTAAACTAAATTGGCACTTGTTACATAGGCAAATTATGTAGGAGGGCCAAGCAATTTGACCGATTAATTCAAGTGATGCTCGAGCTAAGATATTAATTAGCACAAACAAAATGAACAAATCTCAGTTGTTCATCCGTTTCAGATCTCCATGTGGCCTCATCTCATCAATTAAGACATTTTCTTTGTATCTTGTCTAGTCATCGACCACCTACTTCCCCATTTGGTAATGTAGAGAATGATGTGAATTCTCGTAGTTTTGCTGTACTTGTAGGTCCGTTGGATTT
Source organism: Lenwebbia sp. NSW1173648 (assembly GCA_029784005.1). NCBI lineage: Eukaryota > Viridiplantae > Streptophyta > Magnoliopsida > Myrtales > Myrtaceae > Lenwebbia > Lenwebbia sp. NSW1173648. The sequence continues at coordinate 44,359,256 of JARCGZ010000001.1, forward strand.
GTCTAGAAAGCCGTTCTGTACTCCCGTCGAGTACTGAGAAAAATCTAGGTTGGGAAGAGGAAATTTTGGGCATTTGACTGGGGAGTGAAGATGAGGTTGCTTGGAAAGTTGTTGAATGTTTACTAAAGAATGGTTTTGTGTGAGAGTGCCTCCTTATGACACTTGCTCTTTCTCTAAATGAGGAATATTTAGGGTTTCTGATGCATAGACTTTTAGCAAGTGGCAGTGTTCTTAAGGCACTTTTTTTTTAAGAGAAAGGTGAACTAAGACGTATCAAAACTTATGTACAACGCTTGGTTTAGTCCCGTGACTTTCGGTCTTTGTTGTGAGTTTCAATAACACAGGAAATTCGATCACTTGCCTCATCAAATAATCTGACTTGACATTATTGAAAGAATCATCCCCTAAAACGCGAGACAAAATGCCTAATTTGATGAAACCGATCTGCCCCATATAGAGAAACTATGTCCAAATTGCTCCCCAAACCAAACTCTAGGCAAGCAAGGCAGCTTGGCTCCCGGACAACGCCAGCGGCTCGGGCGCCGGGCATGCAGGACTCGAAGAGCCTCATAGCACGGTCACATCATTGTGAAGGGACAGTGAAGATGAGAAGGGAAGGGGAGGGAGTGGGTGATCTTGTTGAGAACGGTTGGGTCTCTTTGAGGGTAATCATATCGGGAACTGTCATGTGCGGCGGAGCACAAGTGTCTGGGGGTGGTGGTGGCAATGCCAAAGTTGGGCTCCATCGGCCATGGCAGAATTTGGAGGATGATGATTTGTGAGAAAGAGATATATCTGGATTTGATCACATTTACTCTTTCTATTTGCCGCGTGGGATCCTTCATCAATTAAGGAATTCATGTAAAAATACTTGAAAAGTTAAAAAGAATGTCATGTAAAACTCTCTGGCTTTCTGACTATGAAATCAAAGATATTGATATCTTGGCAGCATTCCGAGTAACTCCTCAACCTGAAATTCCTCCTGAGGAAGCAGGGGCAAGTCGTAGGACTCACTTAAATGGTCGTCTTTCAAAAGTTTTAACTAAAATGAGAATATGAGAATTTCGAACGAAATTGAGTGCATTACGAAATTTTTTCTATTTTTTTAACATAATCTAGGAGAAAAGGAGAAGATTGATTAGGTGGGCATCTTGGCTTCCGGCTTTTCCAACTAGTGCTTCCAGTTGGCTTGTCTAGCTTTTTTATTTGCTGAATTATTTATATCTTTATGTCAACTGTCTAACCCCACCCCCTAGCCCAAAAGAAAAAATTGATTAGGTGGGTTCAATGAGTGTGATATATAATCAATGAGCAGGCTAAGCATACACAAGAGATTAAAAAACTTTATCAGCGAGTGCTTAAGCAATTCATTAAAGAAATTACGTAGCTTTCAATTCATTGATTGATCTCGTGTTTATGCACAATCAGTGCCCTTCAAAATTGCATTGCTTTAAGTAAAATATACTTAACAAGTGCCTCGAGACCCGAGATTAGAAGACACAACATAGGTAAATTAGATAGGTACGTTGAAACTTAAGACTTTTATTTGGTACACTGGGATGTAAAAGATAATTATACCAGCGGGAATCAAACGCTGACGCGTATATAGTTTCAATTTTGGTAAATTCATTTTATTCCATTAATAGATAAGAATTTGCATTTCATGGCTACTGGTGTAAAAGTATTTCATATAACAGTTGAACCCCTTTTCTCCTCGGTCGATGGAGACAAAATGTCAACTTCGCTCCGGTCACTAGCCCTGCCTTCAACATCCCCCTTCTAGCGGTTAAGGTAACGACCTCGGGAGTGGCTAGCTTCCATAATGTGACAGGCGGTGTGTACAAGGCCCGTGAACAAATTCACCATCGTAGGGCTGACTAACGATTACTAGCGATTCCGGCTTCATAACCACTAATAGAAAATTGACGTGATAAAGAAGTACAGAGCATATGAATACGACAGAAAGATTTCTTTCTATAGTTTGCATTCATTCAATTAATTACAAATAAGTCATGTTCTTGGTCAGACCAATAAAGAGAGGTGAGGATCCTAGAACTTACTAGATGTTCTGAAACTTATTACTGTGCCAAATGTTTGATGCACTTCTATAGTAAATTAATGAAGTGCGTCACATTAATTAACTAAAGAACCAATAAGAAGGGTTTGGTGGGTAAATAAATTACAATCTCCCGAATATACTATCTTACGGATCTGAATGTCTGTCGTTGATGAGTGATTTATGTCCGGAAAAGCTAGTGCATCCTTTTACACAATAACTTTTTGGCAAGTATAAGTGGGTCTTGTTAAAGTGTGTCTCGTATCACGTATTATTTGTAATTTACTTTTTTTTTTGGTCGAAAATTTTGCTGTCAATGAGGTGATTGTATATAAAACGAGGATAATGAGGGTATTAGTGAGAAAATTACCGAAAAAGTTTTAAATATATTGCAATTGTGCCAACTCAGTCCTAAATCTTTTTTTTTTTCATTTGAATCCTAAACTTCTTACATTTGTGCTAATTTAGTCCATACTGCCTTTTGACCAAAAAAAAATTTCATCCTGCCAATTTTGGCCGAAAATCGCTAACGTGGCCCGATCGACGCTGACATCGACAATTTTAAATGATATTTTAACATTTTTCCTTTTTTATTTTTTTCTGACCAGCCCCTGGTGAGGCTTGACCTCGCGGCGCTGGGCAAGGTCTACCTCGCCAGTGGCTAGGCGAAGCCGACCTCACCGGGTAGAGGAAGGAGGAAGAAAAAAAAGAAAAGGAAAAACGTAAAAATAATAAAAGAATCCAATATAATTAAAATTTTATTAAGATACACTTGTGAGTTGTGTTAGAAAAATTCCACATCGGTGATTTAGTGTGGTGTATAACAGTTAATATATCTTAGTTGGCCCATAACTCATTGGCTTAAGTTTTTTAGTGAAGGTGGGTCCAATCTGTATGTTAATGTGCTCGGACTTGGCTCCCTCTTGGTGATCTCCCGAAGCAAAAGGTATTGGGCTTCTACTACACGTTCCTCAACAAATTGATATCAGAGCCGTCCGGTGGCAGACTTCATAGTTCGGTCCAACGAAAGATATATTGATGCTGAAGGATACTTGGATTAAGGGGGAGAGACTTAACACTAAGTTCACATGTGAGGAAAAGATTGTTAGGATCAAATCGGTGATTTAGTATAGTGTGGGGCAGTTAATATATCCTAATTGGCGCATAACTCATTGATTTAAGCTTTTGAGTGAAGATGGGTCCAATTAGATATATTGACGGGCTTGGACTTGGCTCTCTTTTAGTGTTCTCCCGAAGCGAAAGGTATCGAGTTTCTTCTGCGCGCTCCTCAACAAATTTAGCCGGCTATGCCACGTAGGATGATCAGCATCCTTGTCAGCGGTTTCTAGCCAAAATTGGCTTGATGGACGAAATTGACACAAAATCAAAAGGTTTAGGACTCAATTGGCAGTAAAAAAAAAAAGTTTAGAACTGAATTGGCACAATTGCAATATGTTTAGGACTTTTTTGGTAATTTTCCCATGTATTAGAAGTAGTAAAATTTCTTTAATCGGTTTCTTTCATGTGCCTTTGGGACGCAACCATATCCACGAGACCACTTATATTGGATTTTTTTTTGTGAGTATCTTGGGACACTCGTTAAGCAACCAATTAAAGAAACTCTAAAGTTTCCATTGCATTGATTGTCCTCATGTAATTTACAATCGGCCTGTTGAAAATCGAAATGCTCTAAATAAAATACACTGGACAAACGCCCGGGGGCTCTCGTTCAAAAAATGTGTGACATATCCAAATTGGTGCCACAAATTTCTGTTCTATCAGCACTATGCAATTTCCTTTTTTCCCTTTTTATCTTGGACCAACATTCACATATCAAATTGTGTTACCTATCCAATTGAAAGGTACTCCATCGGTACCGAACATAGAAGAGTCGCACGAAATAGCCGCAAGAAATTAGGTCAGATAATACCCGAGACATCACGCTTTCTTGAGAAGTGAAATCTCCATCGTGTCGTAAACTCAGCCAATTGTTCAAAGTTATATTTATATATGTGCGTGTGTGACTTTCTCTTTCTTCTTTATTGTCGTGCTTGATGAAGACACTGTCGCTCAATCAACGTTAGTCTGGTCACTGGTAATGTCTTAGTCGACAGTTAATCAATGTGGACGACTCACTAGCTATCGACCTAAGCCAATCTCTTTTCCCAATCCAGCTTTGTGCCATAATGTCTTTGATCGTCGGTACAACGAGCCTGCGCTTAGGGTTTTTCCTTATTGATGCTAACATTTAGAGCCTTTGGAAATGGACGTCTAATGCCTCGAGATGGACCAGTCTGAGCCTATTTTTAGCAATACTAATGTTGGGTGAACGAACTTACGTATGAAGAATGAAAAAGCGCGAGAAATCGAACTCTGGAGACCCGTCGCTCTAGCACTACGTTAGAACTGAGGGCACGACCATTTTATGTTAAACTTTTGGATTGTAAAAGAATGGCTCGGGATTCGATTCTATGAGCTAGTTGGGTCGGAAGCCTACAAAATATACCGGCTTACGACGTTTTTAGCTGGAAAACGCTAATGTGGACGCTGGACATCTTTCGTGGCGTGGCCGACACTGACGTGGATAATTTTTGGACATTTTTTATTTTTATTTTTCTAGTTTACCTTCCCTTTTTTTTTTTCCTTTTCTTTCCCTTTGGGCGGTGGCTGGTACTCGGCTATGGCCGGTGACCTGCCATAATGACTACATTGGCAAGTCGTCGAAAGATTTATGACTAAATTATTATAATTGAAAAGTTTCGGACTATAAGTTATCAAAAATTTTAGAACTAAATTGGCAAATCATCAAAAAGTTTATAACTAAATTGTCATAATTGAAAGGTTTAAGACTAAATAGTAAGTTGTCAAAAAGTTTAGAACTGAATTGGTATAATTGAATGATTAAGAATTGAATTTGAACAATTATCCTGATTTTTACGAGAGGAACACGGTAGGGGAAAGTGGGAAAGTTCATGGAACCGATGGGAATATATATATGTGAGAGGTTTTACCAATAATAATAATAATAATAATAATAATAATAATAATAATAATAAGATGATATTAGTCTATTAAATAATATTATTTTAGTCCAATTCCTCTTGTCGGCTCGCACAAGAAGAATCATTAGTCAGTTAAGTGCAGGACCATATCTCTCGGGATCAGGAAGCGGCAAGACGCGCTGTCGTTTCTAGCTCTTGTCGTTTAAGGAGGAATAATGTCACATGCTGCACATAAAGCCCACATGGAATGATGGAATCTGCTCGCTCGGAGCTTGTACAAGTCAACCAAACGCCCGTCGTTTCCGCCATGCGTTTCGACCCGACCCGACCCGCCTCCCAGTTATTGGGCAAATACTTGTTTAAGATCTAGAGATTACTTAGATGAACCCATCTAGATTAGTTATAATACGTTAAGCTACAGCAAATGGATGGATGAGTATGGCGACTTGGTCCAATGGAATCCACATCGTGAAAATTACAAAGGCCACTCCACCATAGCTTCCATGAAAGAATAATGAAATGGTAGGTCGGCCGAGTCGGGTCGGGCAGCATTCGATCCAAGGTTTAGCCGGCTAATATACGAGCGGATTAATTAATCGTAGCGAACCCTTTTGAACTTTTACACAATACAAAAGTCGCGTGGTCTTTTCTTTCGACATTTCAATCGGTATGTTTAACTTTTTCAATGGCTAAGTGATAACCACTAATACAAATCCGAATTAGATGATGTAGACCGAGGTATTTCATTTTCTTAATAAGGTATAAATCATGGTTCCCGTTGACTCACATTCTCTTTTGGTATTTCCAGTAGCTACAGTCAAATTGATATTCTGCAATAACGTCTCTACATAACATATCAGATTTTATCTTTGAAACCGAATCGAGAAGAAGCCACCTAAATTGGACATTGAGAATATTCGTGGGGAATATATCCTTATGATCCCATAGCCTCGTGCCATATCATAGTTGTCCATTTTGAAAGGGACTAGTTGCCCAGTAGTCCTATATCCACATCTAACTATGTAAATCATTACTAGTGACAAGCATACTATGACAAATCTCTTCTTCTCTATTGGTAGGAAAATTGTCCAAAAAATCCTAAATCTATTGCATTTTTGCTAATTCAGTCATAAACCATTTAATTTTGTCATTTCAGTCTTAAACATTTTTACCTCTTGTCAATTGAGTCTATTCGGTTAATTTTTAACCGAAAACTGATGACATGGATGCTAACCGTCCTACTTGGCTTGACCGGCGCTGATGTGGATATTTTTTAATAATATATTAACATTTTTTCAAATTTCTTTTTCTTTTATTATCTTTTTCTTTTTTTGGTTAAAAAGGCCGACAGGGCCGCTAACCCCTGGGCTGCAGGGGCCACAAATCCCTCGCTAGCCGGGGGAGAGGGTTGCGACCCTCTCAAGGCCAGGCAAGGGCGTCACAAGCCCTCGCCGGCCACCGCGAGTGTGGGCGAGGGCCGCGGCGCCCTCGCTGTCTACGTAGCATCGACACGCGACACGATACGTCGACACGTCATTTCTCAAAAAATAAATAATTCCGACACGTTAGGATACATTGCATATTAAATCTATATTTCTATATATACATGACAAATTATTATATATGTATACAAATATCAGCGGTGAATTTCTTCTTCTTCTTCTTCTTCTTCTTCTTCTTCTTCTTCTTCTTCTTCTTCTTCTGTTAGGGATTCACAATTAGGTTTTTTTTTGGGCTGGCTGGATATATTAATTTTGGGGTGATTGGGTATATGACTTAAGTATATATATTTTTGATAAATTTACATTTTGACCCATAATTTATTGAAAATATTTAAAATTGACCCGTGCGTGTTGAAATGATGTGGGGATCCTGGACTTACGTGTCGCTAGCGTGTCTGGAGCGCTAACCGCATTCCGAACGCATGTCGGTGTCCGACACTACATGGAGGCCCCCGGAGAGTGTCCATGCTTCCTAACTCGATGTGGCCCACAAGGGTTGGGGCAAGGGTTCACGATGCCCTCGTCTAGAGGTCAGTGACCCCGCCGGCCCTCTGAACCAGAAAAGGAAAAAGAAAGAAAAGAAAAGAAAAAGTAAAAAGTAAAAAGAAAAAATATTAAAAAAATTATAAAAAATTATCCACAAGTGTGGGCGAGGGCGTCACGAGCCCTCGCCGGCCACCGCGAGTGTGGGCGAGGGCCGCAACGCCCTCGCTGTTTACGTAGCACCGACACACGACATGACACGATACGTTGACAAGTCATTTCTCAAAATATAGAAAATTTCGACACGTTTTGATACATTGCATATTAAATATATATTTTTATATATACATGACAAATTATTATATATGTATACAAATATCATCGGTGAATTTTTTTCTTTTTCTTCTTCTTCTTCTTCTTCTGTTAGGGATTCACGATTAGATTTTTTTTGGGCTGATTAGGTATATTAATTTTGGGGTGATTGGGTATATAACTTAAGTATATATATTTTTGATAAATTTACATTTTGACCCCTAATTTATTGAAAATATTTAAAATTGACCCGTGCATGTCAAAATGGCGTCGGGATGCTGGGCTCATGTGTCGCTGGCGTGTCCGGAGCGCCAACCACGTTCCGAACGCATGTCGGCGTCCAACACTACACGGAGGCCCCTAGAGAGTATCCATGCTTCCTAACTCGATGTGGCCCGCAAGGGTTGGGCGAGGGTTCACGATGCCCTCGTCCAGAGGCCGGTGACCCCGCCGACCTCTGAACCAGAAAAGGGAAATAAAAGAAAGAAAAGAAAAGAAAAGAAAAGAAAAAATATTAAAATATTATCCACCTTAGCGCCGGACGTGTCACGTAAAACGATCAGTGTCCAAATCAGTGATTTCCAGCCTAAAAATGGCCAGATGGACTCAATTGGCAAAACGTGAAAAGGTTTATGATTCAATTGACAAAATTGAAAGGTTTATGACTGAATTAACAAAAATGCAATAAGTTTAGATCTTTTTGGATAATTTTCCTCTCAATTGGTTGTCTTTACCCACGGAACCCCTTTGGAATACTTTATGTTCAGAAGCTTACTTGTCTAGCTCTAGTAGAGCTCCTTATGATGAATGAATGAATGTACTATTTCACCAAAAAAATTAAGCATGATGTGACGACATTTGAGGATGTCTTTTTGACAATTTTGCACTCCTGCTTTGGGTTCGTACTAAAGATTAGTCCAGATTTCAAGTGGGGTTAATCCTATCTAGCTAGTTTTCACCTTTTTTATAATTACCTTGGTTCATATATATAAAAAACCAGCTGATGGGACACCACCTTTTTTATAATTACTTTGGTCTATATAAAAAATATCAAAAAGTACCCTAGATATATAGTAAAATTTAATAATGCAACGAATTTCAATTTGTACTGCCAACCCAAAGGACAAATGTCCACTCCATGAGACTGAAATTTGAGACTTGGCGAGTTGAGAGATTGGAAAAGTTAAGGGGAGGGGCTTCATTTTCTTGATGATGGAAAGAGTGCTATGATGGATGACATTGGATTGATGGTGATTGCGTAGAGATTTATCCTCATCCAATGGCCAAATGTCAAGTTTTTAGCTGGGTGTTTAGGTAAGTTTTGGTTCGAGTGTCCTTGTCATAAACATTTAGAAATCTAATGAAAGGACAAATCTTGGCCTACGCAATTTGTTTCTTTTTCTCGTCCTCTCAGACAATTAGATTCGGTACATGATGTTCTCTTGAGTGTGTGTAGGAAGAAAGATGAAGTTTGAGGGAAAATTATTAAAAACATACTAAACTTATTGCAATTGTGTCAATTTAATTTTTAATTTTTTTTATAATCGAATCCTAATATTTTGTATTAGAACCCTTGCCTAGTGGCTGACGGAGATCGTTGGGCCTCGGCCGGTGGCTGGCGGCCTCCTGCTAGCCTTAACAAAAAAAGAAAAAAAAAGACGGGAAAAGATTATTAAGGAAATACAAAATAGGAAAAAATGATAACAAATTATCAAAAATTATTTACGTCAGCGTCAATCGTGGCACGTTAACAATTTTCCGCCAAAATTGGCCGAATCGACTGAATTGGCATAAATGTAAAAAGTTTAGGACTCAATTGGCAACAAAAAAGGTTTAGACAGAATTGACGCAATTGTAATAGGGTTAGGACTTTTTAGGTAATTTTCCCGCGTCAACTTTCGCCGCTCCATGCACGTGGCAAACTCATATGAAATTACTTTTGCTGGCTGTTCATTGTACAGACTAGAAAATGTGCACAGGCAATGCGCAAGAAGTTTGATGCTTGAAAGATTCATCGAACTTGTTATAAAATATTTGAATCATCAAATAACGAAGAGAAATCAATGATTATGATACACAGCACAAAGGAATTGTATTTGTGGAAAGAGAAATCATTTCGAGATTCGAAATATTTTTAAAATAGGTGAGGGCCGGGACGCCCTCGAGAGCTCGCAGGCTCTAGCTTTGGCCGGCGAGGGTTGCGACGCCCCCGCCTAGGCAAGGCGTGGCCATGACACCCAGATCCGGCAAGGGCGTGCAGCCCTCGCCTGTGACCAGCAAGGGTTGGCCGGCGACCGTCGCCTGCCCTCAATAAAAAAAGTAAAGAAAAGAAAAAATATAAAAAATTATTAAAGTTTACGTCAACGCTGGTCGTGCCACGTAGGATGGCCGGCGTCTACGTCAATTGGCAGAAATGCAAAAGATTTAGGACTAAATTGACACAATTAAAATGTTTATGACTTTTTTGATACTTTTTCCTTCTCTTTATTATATGTAATAGGATAGATGACTAATTAAATTGATTTATTTAAAAGCGACTCTAGGTATGTGAAGTGTTTATGCACGGTAATTAAATCTTTTGTGTCAAAAGGTCGGACAATTCTTCTTTTCCTTATAACTAACCGACCTTTCTATTTAGCTAGCAAATAGTAAATTTGGTATGAGTTTGGGGAAGAACACAGACGTGTGATTTAGGGTACTATCAATTGTCCATATCATCTAGCGTAAATAATTTTTGTCTTTGGTCCAACAAACTCTGTGTTTTTAGCCCAATCTCTCCTAATCTATGGAGACCCTACTTCATAATTTTGATATGTCTCCAGGGTCTAGACAAGGTAAAGTTTCTATCACAGAAGAAATCGTTAAAAGAAATGATAGAGGTCTCTAAACAAAACGACGACAATAAGGTTTTCGGGATCATGACATGTGCATCAGTCTTGAAGAATGAATGAGTGATTGAGATACAATTGTAGATACAACATGTCATAATCTCAATTGAACGAATTAAGTCAGTTCATATCATTTAATTGAGATGCTCGATTCGTTCAAAAGCATTGCGCTACCATATAATCTTTTCCGATCTATAGTTTGAGATGCGAGTTTTTATTAATCTTTACAGACGCATGCAAACCATTCACCTAGATGAACACATGCATCATAATATGATGTTTCAAGAAGGATGTGAAATCTTTGCAGGTAGCAAGTATTGTTATCCCAAAAAGATCAAAATACCCCATACTTCGAAAGGAATTTTCCTCAAAAACCCAAGGGTTGATAGAATAATTACATATTAAGCAACACCTTCGTCTAACAGCTTAAGCTTTTAGAACTTTTAGAACAGTTGAAAGTTGCAGGACACGACGAGACTGAAAGTGACCGTCAAACAATCCCCATTTTCAATTTTAACATGTCCCCGTGTTTATTTTCACAACTGAAAATTGAGTAATTGGTTGAAATCTCTCGAGTCTTTTTCCGATGACTTCGGTTACAGAAGCGACCTCCACATCTTCGTTCTAATCGATGTTTCCTTCAAAGGAAGCATAAATCGAATTGACAATTTTTGGTACTTTTGAATTAATTTTTCGAGGTAAAGTCCTTTTCAAGAGAGCTGCAAGATTAATAGTCTTGGGTTTTCCTTCTTCTTCTCATCCAGGTACGGTACCTTGACTAAGAATCCTCTTGTTAATTCAGTAGTATGGTGTGGTTCAGTATGCTCTCCACTCGCCACTTGATGGAACTTGTGAATCAGAAAAATCTGACATCATGACGGTTGAGCTTCAAGATTGGGTTTAGAAACTAAAAGGCAGTCCCTTGAATTGGCCAGAGGGCCTGAGATTGAGGATAGCATATCCGTTTCAGATTCACGCTTGTCTTCTTCTAGAGGTGGATCTGCCACAAAGTTGAGGAAAAAAGAAAGTAAAAACAATCAAAACGTTTACCCCAATCGAAGGACCAAATGATACTTTTGCCAAGTCTCTTTTGCCCTTTAGGATACCCTGACAAGGGGCGAGCAAAGCGACAAAGCATGCGCTTGCACATGCACGATGTTAGCAATCAAAACTTTGTATTCCAATATCAACAGAGCTAGTTTTACGGACTCACTCCACCACCATGATTGGATTTGTTTCACTTTGATGATGTAGTGCTTTTGAAAAGTCAAGTTCTTTCTCTCCTCGTTTCTAAGGAGTTTCAAAAAATTTCTCCAAGAAGTCCTAAACCCGTTAAGCTTTTGCTAATTCAATCATAAATCTTTTAATTTTGTCAATTTTTTCTTTTCTTTTTTTTTTGAATTTTGCCAGTTAAGTTATAAACATTTTAAGTCCATCGGGCCAATTCAATCATAAATCATTGACGTGGACACTGGTCGTCATATGTGGCATTGCTGGCTCTAAAACGGATAATTTTTAATAATATCTTAATACTTCTTCAAATTATTTATTTATTTTTTCCTATATTTTCCTTCTTTACTTTTTTTTCTTTTCTTCTGGTTTTTCCTTTTCTTTTTTATTTCTTCCTTTTCCCCTTCGACGGCCATCGCCAACCTCAGTCGCCTGAGGCCGGCGAAGGGAAAAAGGGAAAAGCAAAAAAAAAAAAATTTAAAGAAGGAAAACAGAAGAAAAGCAAAAAAAGAAAAGGATAGAGAAAAGAGAAAATAATAAAAATATTCAAAAAAATATTAAAATACAATTATATTTTATCCACATAAGCACCGGTCGTGCCATGTAAGACTGCCGACGTCCACGTTAGCGATTTTCCCAATTGCCATTGAAAGCGTTCCATCAATAGATTATATCTCGTGTCACCAATATGAGATTATGGAAATTTCAAAATTCAAAGAATGGAATTTCCCAATTGCCGTTGTTTATTATTATTTTTATTTTGGTCGAACAATTGCATAAGGCAACCCAGAGTCTGATTTTGTAGGTGGGTTTCGTTTCAAATTAGGGCAGAAACATCGAGTATTATTTACAGGAGGAAATTGTCTAGTCAGTCGTTAACATATTGTACGGATGTCAATTCGATTTTAAATTTGGTCAAATTTGCCAATTTAGTCCTAAATCATTGCGTGAAAAATACAAATGTAGTCCTTCAGGCGACGTTTCGGGCTGATTGGGTTATATTTTCTCATTCACGGCAATAGAATGTTAGCTACTAGTATGTTTTAGCTGGTCTTCCAATGAATCATTTTCAGTTATTCTTTTAGTTTGGTTCATTTGGTTTTATGTAGGTCACGGCCGGTTCAAATTTGGCTTGGCTCAAATTATGGACGTCCGGTTGAACTATTCAAATACTATGGGTCAAACTTGTGGTGTCAAACAAGCAGCGGGGTCAAACTTATATTAGTATCAAAACACAATGGGCATTAAAGGGCATCCTAGAAAATTCCCAATTTCCTCTTACATGCCGTCCTCGCTTCGAGGTATGCTCGTCCGGCGGGTTCCTCCCTTCTCCGTCTTTTCCCATCCGGTGTCGGCACAGCGTCGCAAAATCTTCGTCGGCGATCCCTTTTCGCGACGCTATAAAAAGAAGGGAAAATCGCTCGTCGCAAAAGCGATTTGAAATGGCAAATAGGTAAAAGAAATCAATTGACTTAAAAAAAAAAAAAATTAAGGTGCATTTTGTGAATCGGCAGAAAATTCAAAAAGCACGTTGGAGGCGGCTACCGGTTTTGTCGCCTGTCATGACGAGGTGCGACAGCCATGAATGACCATTTCAATAGCAATGATGTATGCTAAATAAATTAATTGGCACAGAACCAAAAATAAACAAACAAACAAACAAATAAATAAATAAGTATTCTGAAATCCGAAAGATCAATCTCAACAAACGAAGTTACAATTTTCCTCTTGACCCTACTTGGCCATTTGGTGCTTTTCGTTATTTTCTGACTTTCGCTTTCGCCTGCAAAAGTCATTACAAATTTACGTAACTATATGGTTTTTTTTTTTAATTAAGGGCGCGAATGCCATTCTGTTTTTCTATTTCTATTTCAAACTTATTTCTGGAACAGGTTTGGAACAGCCATCCGTTTGGTAATATAATTTCATTTTTCTATTTTTGGAACAAAAATTTGTTCCGGAAATAAATTTGGAACAGAAATGAGAAGTTAAAATTTCCAGCTTCTCTGTTTTTTGAACAGAAATGAGAAATAAGAATTATTCTTATCGCTCACTCCCTCTCTCTCGTATTCTGGTCGCCGATCCGTCGATCGCCAGTTCGCAGGTCATCGATTGCCAGTCTGCCTTCCGCCGATCCGCCTTCCTGATCCGCCGTACGGTGGCCCACCACTTGCCATCCGCCGGTTCGCCAATCCGTCGGCCACCTCTCAGCGATCGTCGATCCGCTGGCCCTCCTACTTCCGATTTCTGGTCCGCCGATCAAATGAATTTCTATTCCAAGAACAGAAATTTTGTGTTGTTATCAAACGCGTTTATTTGCTCAAAAGCTCATCTAGAAACTAAAAATAGAATAGTTTATTCCTGGCCAGAAATAGAATAGTTATCATTCGCGCTATAAGTTACCGAAGAATTATATGTTTCCGCAAAATATATGTCTTTCATTCTACAAGAGCCCGCTAAAACCCAACAGAAGTCACGATTTCCTTTTATTCTCGTCGTCCTAAGTGACGAATCCTAACTTCGCGAGTGGTCCAAATTAAATTCGCAAATCGGATAAAAATAAAAAGTTATTCAGCTATATATAGATTTTAGATTTGTCTAGAAAGAAAGAGAAAGATACGTGTAAAAGGATCCAATGCATGATCCAACAGTGCCCCAATTGTACTAATCATAATCTAAGTTGGTACAATATTAGTGAAAAAGATCGAATTGGCGTATAGCTTAAACCCTAGCAAGATTGTCACTCACCCACCATATTATGGAGAAAAAAATCAATTCGTTGCTTCTCATGCGAAACATTATTAATCTCATGATTGATGTCGACTTCGCAACCTCTCGATTATAATCCACGTTTTTTTCTAGAGCTAAGATCGGATCATTTGTACCATTATTCGCCGAGATAATTATAATTTATTATTATAAGATCGCGTCATTTTTGTTGGGTCTTGCATTGAGTGAATTCTTTAATGTTTTCCTTGGAAATGTCTCTCTTCGTGGGGCGATAATATCCGGATCGTGGACACTTCGAGGACGATAATGAAAACAAAGAAAAGGGACAGTAATTATTCTAAGTGTTTTTTTAGAAAATGGCGAAAAAAAAGAAAAAAGAAGAAGAATAAGGGGCTTCTCTCCTTCACCTTCTGTCTTTTTTTTTTTATAAAAAAAAAACATAGAAAAAGACTTGCGATTTTGAATGATAATGACTTGACTTGATCCAATGATCAAAACCCTCCATGTGAGGACTCGTGGCCGTGATTAAGTTGATCCTTAACACATCAATCTGATCTTAATTATTGGTGACTTTACACACTTGCGTGTGTGTATCTCCCTCTCTCTCTATATATATATATATAGAGAGACGTGCTAGTTCATCCATAAGGTTCTGCCATTAGGGTTTCTTCTCTATATAGGTACTCTCGCTAGTATTTTGTTTGTTTGTTTGGTCAGAAGCAAATTTTCATTTCACTTGAAAGAGAAGTACATCGCTTCAAGATAAAGATGAAAATCAAACAAAGTAAGTAAATTTGAAAGATAAATCAACTTGGTACAGTCTGCAGAGACTCGCTCATTCCACCACAAAGACGGGTATGTCATAATATCAAAGCTCAATCGGCGGCCGACAACTGAATCTCGAATCAATGATGAGCACACACCGAGATTTCTCGCTAGCATGACAGGTGTACATTTGCAAAATAAAAAATACACACATTTCGAAAATTTACTGAAATTCAGACTAGTGATTCAGTGCCTATGGTTCCTGCCAGACATCTGTTTTCTTGTCCAGATATTACAGAATATTATCATTTTTTCATTCTGTCCAAAGTTTCAAATCATGAACAATATTGTCATGAAAATTAAGCCAAATATATTTCAGCATCTATAGAAAAAGATAATTAATTTCATGTTCATGTCAGAATCTGTGTTATACACACACACACGCTTTAGGAGCCTGTGCACACATTTTACTCAAGTTTTTCACATCACTAGTTGATGTAATTTTTTTCCCAATGATTTACCAATTGCACTTCTTCATGCATTATTGATTGGTGCTTTAGGTCCTAAGTGCGTTTGATTGGGAAATTACTTTTGTCCATTTTTGCCATGAAGTTTCCCTGAAGTTGCTAGGCTATGACACTGGATCAATGTTCACTTTAGAAGTAAGTGCAGAGTTAGCCATTTAGAGGACTAAATTGCAAAAAAAAAAATCAGAAAATCAGAAGGTCGAAATTGCACGAACCCCAAAACTTAGAGGAGTAAATCTTCACCTAATACTTAACTTTATTAGCACTAGTCGGTGGAGCTACTAAGGGAGAGGAATATCCAGAAAAAAAAAACAAGCATATACTTATTAAGCTACTAATCATACTTAAGTCTTAATTAATTACTTCCAGTTTTTTTTTTGTTTTTTTTTTCCTAATTTATGCAGGTCGAAAGAGCTGGGGATTTGGTGGAATTTCCAGCTAAAACAGCTGTTCTCACGTTACACAGACAAAGAAAGGCTCAATATGGGAAGTTGCTCTAATAAAATCATCATTTTGATGGTCACTTCCAGAAATTGCAGTAAAAGAGAGAATGTTGTGCAAAAACCAATTACTTGGCCAAAAACATTCTGCAACTACTGTTCTGTCTTTATAATAATTGTTAAATGGGTCTAACTTCATAATTTTTATGACCGCAAAATATTCTGAACATCCCTTTTAAGAAGGCAATTTCAGAAAAAAAAAATTAAAAAAAATCAAAGAAAAGTTGTCTGAAACTCGAAGTGTCCATGATCAAGCTTTTTTTTTTGGCAATAGTTATATGAAACCTGTTCCACCAAACCTACACATCAAGCTTTCTAAAATTAGAATCCCAGCCCCGAAAAAAAAAATACATTTTTATTGCTAAAAAAAGGAAAAGAAAAAGATTGGGATTTTTTAAAAAAGAAGAACAAGAAGAGAGTGAATAGAAAGCAGTGGTCCAATGGCTGACCATACAACATAAATATCACCCTCAATATGGCATGCTTCATACTTCATATTTGCCTTCCAAATATAACCCAAAATTCCTCAAAATCTCAAGCTTTGGAAAATGACTAAGGAACCTTCTCACTCCCTCTTTTTATTCCTCTGTTCCACTTTTCACTGACCCTAATTCCTAATTTGTGCAAAAAAGAAAAAGAAAATGAGAATAGAATTTAAATAATAAAACAAAATTAGTAAACTATTGGGATTGCTATAATTGTCATATAGTGCCAACCACTCCGTGTTATCCTCCAACTCAGGACTGGCACAGCATCACACGGCATTGACCAATTAAAGAAAAGGGATGAGAGTGAGAAGAAGAAAAAAAAAAGATTTTGTGTGTGCAGTTTTAGGGCGCGCATGGCAACTATTCTGCTTTAGAAATCAATTTCCGGCCAGAAATTGATTTTTCTCCTTCTGCTTCTGAGCAGACGTTGATTTTGCTACTTCTGTTCCAGAAATTGATTTCTAATCAAAGAAAATCGTTTGATAACAAGATAAAATTTCTGCTTCTGAAACAGAAATTCGTTTAGTAACAGTGGGCGGCGACGGCGGTCATGGCAACGGGCCTCCGCGGCGGTGGGCGGCCATGACGGAGACGTGGTTGGGAGAGAGAGGTGCTGAAAATGAAAAGAGGCCGAAGTGAAAGATATTGATGTTAAAAAAAATCTACTTCTGAAAGAGAAGTAACTTTTTTAAAATTCTGGAATTGGCTCAAAGACAACTTCAGAAGTGCGAATTTGCTTCAGAAGTAGAAATGTAATGTTACGAAACCAAACAGATTTCTTCTTCAAAAGTTGTATTGCCAAACGGATTTCTGCTCCAGAAGTACTTCTGAATGAGAAATTCATTTTCAGAAATGTTACCATGCGCGCTCTTAGAAATCAACTTTGGTCAGAAGTTGATTTTTCTACTTTTGGAGAGAAGTAAATTTTTTTTTTTTACTTCTTCAAGTAGTTCCAAAATTATTTCTGGAACAAAAAACAAATGCTCTAGAAGTAAAAAAAAATGAAGTCGCGTAACCAAACAGATTTCGGCTCCAGTAGTGTTGTCATGCGCTTCCTTAGAATGACCATCAAAGAGTCTTGTTTTTTTTTAATATATTAAATAGTTAGATTATTATAATTATTGATTATTGGTTGTGGAGGGAAGACATGATAGAGAGATCATGATTTGATTGGCATCCGAGGAACATGGTAATTAACGTGAGCTGTATCCAAACCTATGACCCCATTAATACTCCATTAATAACAATTTTAAGACAGATTATCAGACCCTAAACTTGGATAAAGTAGAAATTACCAACTACTGAAAATATATACAGGAGTGGAATAATCTTCGCGTTGGTTTGGGTCCAGGAATATTTCTTCTCCTTTAGACAGCCAAGTAGGGTCCACTTCCACTTATGTCCAAAGAAGTCTGCATTATCATGTTTCTCGTGCACGAAATAAGACCTCAATTTCCCTTTTTATAATTTTTTTTTTAAAATTCAACTTTATGGGTAGCTCAAATTTCCTGGAAAGGCTGCAACTTTGCCACTGATTGAGATCCCATCACATGCTATTCTCTTTATTGAGAAATCACATGCACTTGAAATTTACAAAAAAACCCTAGAGAAAAAATAAAAATATTGAAGTCTTGGTTAGCGAGGAGATAGTGGAGATGTGGGGGAACCCTAGCATGCATCACTTTTAGGAGAAATTAAACATGTTTAATTTATCAAATGAAGCGTATTAGGCACTCGTACCCAGCGTGGCCGGATCCGCCACCGTCGGATGACAGGGTCGAAGCTTAGAGTTTTTTTTTTTTTTGGTCAAAAAAAGCTCAGATCGGATGGCTCGGGTTTTACTTAATTTTCAGTGTTTTTATTTTTCTTTTGCAATGAAAGAGAGTTTTGAGAGAGATAGATTGAAATCAGTCCAATGCATTAGCAGGTATGAACGTACCCCAAGATGAATTAATAACATTAGAAGAATCAAATTCGATCCAAACAGTTCCTTACAATAAGTAATTAAGGCCAGCTAGAGAAACCCCATTTGATGCATTCATGGAAAAAAAAAATATTCTTTCTGGTCATAAAAATATACAAAAATAGAAAATATATATATATATGATTTAAACAATTTGGATTCGTCCCTAATGACAGCTCTCCTCTAACCACTGCTGATCAGCTATTAATAGTCGGTCATCATGCAAGCCCATAAGCCATCACTCCCTAACCAAACCACCTCCGCCCCCGGATCTCTCTCTCTCTCTCTCTCCATCACTGTTCTCCAACTTTTTTTGTTAGAGAGAACGCCGGGATTCACTAGACATTGGCCGGAGGGAGTGAGCTTTCCGGCGGCCCAATGACGCGTCCCGGTGGCGCCCCCGAGAGGGGTCGTCTTTGGCAGACACTGGCCGTGGCATTGGCCGTGCTCGTCGTCTCAAGCAATGTAGGCTCGGCCTCCGCCGATGGCTACATGTACTCTTCCCCTCCTCCGCCTTACGAGTATAAGTCTCCACCCCCGCCTTCACCGTCTCCGCCACCACCATATGTATACAAGTCGCCTCCGCCGCCTTTGCCTTTGCCGCCTCCGCCTTATGTCTACAAATCGCCACCCCCGCCGTCCCCATCTCCCCCGCCACCCTATGTTTACAAGTCTCCTCCGCCACCATCGCCGTCTCCACCACCGCCCTATGTGTACAAGAGTCCCCCACCACCTTCGCCGTCTCCACCGCCACCGTATGTATATAAGTCTCCGCCTCCACCATCCCCGTCTCCGCCCCTACCATATATTTACAAGTCTCCTCCACCTCCTTCACCACATCCACTGCCCCCATACATGTACAAGTCTCCCCCACCACCCTCGCCTTCCCCGCGGCCACCTTACTACTATAAATCCCCACCCCCGCCTTCACCCTCGCCACCACCACCATATTACTACAAGTCTCCACCGCCTCCAAAGAAATCTCCTCATCCACCTTACTATTACAAGTCGCCGCCCCCACCTTCCCCATCTCCTCCACCTCCATATTACTACAAATCTCCACCACCGCCATCTCCATCTCCTCCTCCACCTTACTACTACAAATCACCACCGCCACCAAAGAAATCTCCTCCTCCACCATACTACTACAAATCGCCGCCGCCGCCCTCACCATCTCCTCCTCCGCCATACTACTACACCTCACCCCCACCCCCGAAACACTCACCTCCACCACCATACTACTACAAATCACCACCACCACCCTCCCCATCTCCTCCGCCACCCTATTACTACAAATCTCCGCCACCGCCGGCGCATTCTCCCCCGCCGCCATACTACTACACATCTCCGCCTCCTCCGGTGAAATCCCCTCCTCCACCGAAGCCGTACTACTACACATCGCCACCGCCACCTCCGAAGTCTCTTCCTCCTCCTTACTACTACACCTCGCCGCCGCCGCCATCGCCGTACCCTCACCCGCATCCCCACCACCTGGTCGTCAAGGTGGTCGGAAAAGTCTACTGCTACAGATGCTACGACTGGGGGTACCCTGCGAAATCCCACGACAAGAAGCACCTCAAAGGTACACAATACTCTCTCTCTCTCTCTCTCTCAGACCAATTTCATAATCTTATTATATTTTCCACTTTTCATAATTACAATGATAGAGACAAATGATACTAGGACAAGCATAACCATATTTGTTAGCTAGTTACATTAATTTCTATAGAGTAGGTCGGGAAAAATTAGACCGGTCTTGGTGATTAGTCAAATCATGTAGAGTGATTTTACTGAAGCCTATGGAAGGAGAGTCAAGATCTTTGATCATATGGGTTTCTAATTTCCATGGCTCTAGAGACTTTTGGAGTGGTTGAGGTGACAGTGGTGTCCAACTCATCGTGAAAATTCCATATTCCTCCGTTTAATTCAGACTATACTTTTATTTTAATTTTTTGCCGTATATAGCAATAATTGCAAAATCCCATTTCTCCTTTCACCATGCTAAATTACTCTAAAATTCCCTGTACATTAATCACCTTAATTATCACAATTAAGAAGTGCTTATTTAGCTAATCGGATCTTAGTAATCTCCCCCACGTTTAGGCACGTGCATCGACATTACAAAACCTAATTATTCTCTCTGCGAGTTACATAGAAGGTCAACGGGTCCGATCAATGCAAAATAATATTATTCTACCAAATTATTCCTACAACTACTCATCAAATATTGTATTATGTGATAAACGTCCTTTCTCTAGTGTTTAAACGACACTGACCAATCGAAACGGCAAGACATAATTGGTTATTTTTGGAGTAGGTGATGACTGTTCGGAGCATTGTCCTGTATTTGACTCGTATCTCGTTGATGGTTTCTGGCGTGTGCGTGATTCTCGTCGCATGGGAATTTTAAATTCATAATGATCATTAACTTATACTAATTATAATTATTTGTGTAATTGGAGCAGGTGCCGTCGTGGAGGTGACCTGCAAGGCCGGCGAGAAGGAGATCAAGGCGTACGGCAAGACCAAGATCAACGGCAAGTACAGCATCACCGTTGACGGGTTCAGCTACGGCAAGGACGGCAAGGCGGAGGCGTGCAAGGCGAAGCTCCACGCCGCGCCCAAGGACTCGCCGTGCAGCATCCCAACAGACCTGCACTGGGGCAAGAAGGGCGCGAAGCTCAAGCTCAAGTCCAAGTCCGAATACGAAGTTGTTCTCTATGCCAAGCCCTTCGCCTTCGCCCCGAAGACTCCTTACAAGGAGTGCGAGAAGCCCGAGCCCGAGCCCACGCCCGCTCCACCTTACATCTACAAATCTCCCCCGCCACCACCATACGTCTACAAGTCCCCACCACCGCCTCCGCCTACTTATGTGTATAAGTCTCCGCCGCCGCCGCCGTATGTTTACAAGTCTCCACCACCACCGCCACCTGCATATATCTATAAGTCTCCACCACCGCCATCGCCCGCTTACATCTACAAGTCACCTCCTCCACCACCATACATCTACAAGTCTCCACCGCCACCCCCGTCTCCTTATGTCTATAAGTCACCTCCACCGCCACCATACATCTACAAGTCCCCTCCACCGCCGCCACCGATGCCCTACATATACAAGTCGCCTCCTCCTCCACCATACATCTACAAGTCTCCTCCACCGCCACCCTACATCTACAAGTCCCCTCCACCACCGCCGCCTACTTACATCTACAAGTCGCCTCCTCCTCCACCATACATCTACAAGTCCCCTCCACCGCCGCCCTACATCTACAAGTCTCCTCCACCACCATCGCCGGCTTACATCTACAAGTCGCCTCCTCCTCCCCCATACATCTACAAGTCTCCTCCTCCACCCCCACCAACTTACATCTACAAGTCCCCTCCACCACCTTATTATTACAAGTCGCCGCCTCCTCCATCGCCATCACCACCACCACCATATTACTACAAGTCGCCGCCTCCACCAGTGAAGTCTCCACTGCCACCATACTACTACAAGTCCCCGCCTCCACCTTCACCGTCCCCACCTCCACCGTCCCCACCTCCACCTTACTATTACAAATCCCCACCACCTCCTTCCCCATCTCCTCCACCACCTTATTACTACAAGTCGCCACCTCCTCCATCGCCCTCTCCCCCACCACCCTACTACTACAAATCCCCACCACCGCCGGTGAAATCTCCACCTCCACCTTACTACTACAAGTCTCCCCCTCCACCATCGCCGGCTCCCCCACCACCATACTATTACAAGTCCCCTCCTCCTCCATCTCCCTCACCACGTCCTCCCTACTACTACAAATCTCCGCCACCTCCATCACCATCACCTCCACCACCTTACTACTACAAGTCACCACCACCACCCGTGAAATCTCCACCGCCACCTTACTACTACAAGTCTCCTCCTCCACCATCACCCTCTCCACCCCCTCCATACTACTACAAGTCCCCACCACCACCATCTCCCTCTCCGCCGCCTCCTTACATCTACAAATCGCCACCACCTCCATCACCGTCTCCTCCAAAGCCCTACTACTACAAGTCCCCACCACCTCCATTGCCCTCTCCACCACCACCCTACTACTACAAGTCACCACCACCACCGGTGAAATCTCCACCTCCACCTTACTACTACAAGTCTCCCCCTCCACCATCGCCGTCTCCCCCACCACCATACTATTACAAGTCCCCTCCTCCTCCATCTCCCTCACCACGTCCTCCCTACTACTACAAATCTCCGCCACCTCCATCACCATCACCTCCACCACCTTACTACTACAAGTCACCACCACCACCCGTGAAATCTCCACCGCCACCTTATTACTACAAGTCTCCTCCTCCACCATCACCCACTCCACCCCCTCCATACTACTACAAGTCCCCGCCGCCACCATCTCCCTCTCCGCTGCCTCCTTACATCTACAAATCGCCACCACCTCCATCACCGTCTCCTCCAAAGCCCTACTACTACAAGTCCCCACCACCACCGACGAAATCTCCGCCACCGCCATATCACTACATTTCTCCACCACCGCCATCACCATCTCCACCTCCTACTTATGGCTACAAGTCACCGCCTCCCCCATCACCATCTCGTCCTCATCCCTACCACTACACTTCACCTCCACCACCGGTGAAGTCTCCACCGCCACCATACCACTACATATCCCCACCACCACCATCACCGTCTCCACCTCCTCCTTACGTCTACAAGTCCCCACCTCCTCCCTACCACTACACATCACCTCCACCGCCCGTGAAATCTCCACCCCCGCCGTATCACTACGTGTCTCCACCACCACCGTCACCATCTCCACCTCCTCCTTACATCTACAAATCACCACCTCCCCCCTATCATTACACATCACCTCCGCCACCGGTGAAATCTCCACCACCGCCGTACCACTACATGTCTCCACCACCACCGTCACCGTCACCACCTCCTCCTTATGTCTACAAGTCACCACCTCCCCCTTCACCGTCCCCTCCTCCTCCCTACCACTACACATCGCCACCACCGCCAGTGAAGTTGCCTCCTCCCCCAGCATACTTCTACGGATCACCGCCTCCTCCAATTTACTAAGCTCAAAAGGCTTAGTGACATGCCAACTCCAATCATGTATGTCCATAATCTTTAAGAAGCTTATGCAATTAGCACATTTCATTTCACGTTTTCCCAATAACACTCACTGATTTGATCTAATTTTGGTGTTGCAGATGTTAGTTTGCAGAATGTAATAAAGGGGGGCATCGAAATGAATAAAATTAGACTTCAATCTTCCAATCCTGCTTCATCGAATAAGGATCTGAATGCTTCATCAAGGCACAACCTTCTGCGATCAGACCAAGTTTCTTCGACTTCCTTGGTGACCATGTTCCAAGTTGCGCTGTTCTTATATTCAAGTGGGAAATTGGCTTCAAAGAGCTTTCTGATGCAGAGGAAAAGAAACAGGGTACGAGATTGGAGAGACAGAGATAGTACCTGGAAGCCCATTTGGCATTCTCTTTTCGTTCCCCTTTCCTTGAATTTTTGTCTGATTCTTGTTTAGATTCCACATAATTTATTGTTGTATAGTCGTTACGTATGGGCTTGTTTGGCAGGCTTCTGTTTATTTAAGGTCGATTGTTTCTGGACCCTCTTGTGCTTCGTGCAACAGCCACTTTAGAAATAAAGAAAACCACAACTTCTCCTAATTTTAAACAAAATCTCATACCTATCTTGATGCCCTTTCGACTCAGAACCAAATGACACATCTAACATAGCCAAAGAACAGGAGAAAAACAAAGTAAAAACCACTACTGTATGCTTTTATATAGTCAACACATGTAGCAGAGCATTTGCTTCAGAATATTCAGTACTGTGAAGGAAACTCTGTCTCAATCACAGCACCAGCTAGTTCTAATTACTGCTATACTGCCCCACGAAACATGAGCATTCTTTGATGAATATCGGGTTAAATTTGTGCCAAAGAGATTATCAGTTTAACCGAATTAAATCCTGTTTAGAGCTAATCTTATGCTTGGAGTCTTTTGGCTCTGATCATTGTCTGTGCACTCTGTTTTGTAGCTCTAAGCTCTCTGTTTTGTCCCTGTCGAAAATGCGTCCAACTTCCATTGAGGGTCGCTCTGGGCAAAGTTTCAGTGGCGTTCTAACTCATCTAAAACACCAAAATCATCCAATGTCAAATTATTGAAGAGAGAAAAATACTACTGGAAGGACAAATTCAACAAGAGACTGGAAAATAAAGTGATTTAAGCTTTTCATTGGGAAATATATCTCGGTCACTTTTAGAGAAAAAAAAAACCATAAAAGTGAAAAATACAAAGGTATTGCTCAATATAACCAAAGTTGGAGCTAAGAGAGTGTTAGCTCTTGTGGTCGCGACGTGGTACATCATAATGTCATTGTATTGATACTACGTTATAAGAAAGTTGATCTTTTATTTCAGAATTTGTGTCTAATCAGTATGGTTAGCTAGCTGTTTTCGTTTTTGATATACCATTAAGATTCTCCGGCTTCGATGAACAATGGATTCCTTCATCGGCTATGACAAATCCCTCGTTTCGGCTATATCAAATAATTTTGAAGTCGCTCATGAGTCATGATGACTCTCAGGTTCATCTCGAGAAAATTGACAACACCATCGACCTGAATCGGTATCGGGCCTGAAAAATCACTGCTCTAGCCGGGCCGGCCCTGATTAAGGGTATTGGATTCTTTTTGGAAAACAAACTGCGCCCGAAACGGCTTGAACAGGTCGAGACTAAGAAGGAAATAGATTGCCCAGACCCGTACATTTGCTTGCGCGGCATGGAACAATATATCCATCCACTTATTAAGTTGTTAAAATTAAGGGTCGAATTCCCTAAAAAAAATTTATTAAAAAAATCCAACTTTAGGTCCAGTCTCAAATCTATCTCGAACTTTTTTTTTGTATCAGAAAAAACCCCAAACTTTAGGTCCGGACCCAAAACTACCCCGTTGTCTAGAAAAATCGCAAACTTTCAATCTATTCTCAAATCTATCCCGTGGTAAAGTCCCAACTTGATGTGGCATTTCCACTTCGATGAAAAATCCAAATCATCAAAGTAATGAGGCGATAGGTACGGACCGACATGACATTTCCACGTGAATAAAAATACACCCTAATCCCCAAAATGAAACCGTTCTAGGATCTGAAATATAGGGATGACTAACGGTGAATTTTGGACAAAGGGCTAATGGGGATAGATTTGAGATTAGAGTAAAAATTGGTAATTTTTCTCTTAAGGAAAAAAAGTTCGGGGTTGATTTGGAACTGGATCTAAAGTTTGAGATTTTTTCTAAGACAAAATAAGTTTGAGATAGAATGAAAACTGGGGGTAAATTTCCAAATCAGGCGATTTTTTTATTATTACCAAAACAGGTTTAAAAAAAAAAACACCAGATCAGGTGCCGCTTGGCAGTGTTATTGCCGAGCGGGCTGTTGGGGACTGCCGAGCGGGCTGTTGGGCCAGCCCGCTCGGCAGTTTAGCTGCCAAGCGGGTTGGTCGGCCGGCTCCGGGGGCCCACTCGGCAGCCACACAGCTGAGCCGTGCCCGAGGCCCCCAACTATTTTTTTTTTGAAAATTTCATAAGAAAAACCATTTTTTTATAATATTTATTTTATTTATAATTTTATTCTTTTTAAGCTGATTTTTATAATATAATTATCAATATTTAATTACTTAAGATATATAATTATAACATTACAATAAATTCACATATGTAATGTCGACATCGAACAAATGAACTGAATAAATATCGCGCAATTGGGATATTGTAAAAAACATGGGATTTTCATAATAGATAACAAATTAATTGCAGTTACATGTACTAATGACGTCGTCTTCTTACATGACCTCTTGTTCCGCAATGAGGTTGTTTACGTTGATCGAAAAGTCTAGTGCTACATTTTTTGCAGCGCTTGGGGGGCCTCCCCAAGCATGCACAAATATGTGCAGCGCGGGGCCCCTCCCGCTGCACACTTTTGTGCAGCTTGGGAAGGGGGCCAGTGCTGCAGCACCTTCGCGGGTGCTGCAACACCTCTTCGGGGCTGTATTTAAAGCACGCAGATCGGCTCAAGAATAGATTACAGTTGTGTCAATTATGTAAATTAGTTTGATGAAATTTTTGTAATGTTATAATATCGTTCAAGAATCATATTTATTAAGTTCATTTTTTCGTGGTTTTTATATTAGATGTGTGAATTTTTTGTAATATTACAATATCCCAATTGCGCGATATTTATTCAGTTCTTCTGTTCGATGTCGACATTACATATGTGAATTTATTGTAATGTTATAATTATATATCTTAAGTAATTAAATATTGATAATTATATTATAAAAATCAGCTTAAAAAGAACAAAATTATAAATAAAATAAATATTATAAAAAATGGTTTTTCTTATGAAATTTTCAAAAAAAAAAAACTAGTTGGGGGCCTCGGACACGGCTCGGCAGTGTGGCTGCCGAGCGGGCTGCCGGAGCCGGCCGACCAACCCGCTCGGCAGTCAGACAGCCAAGCGGCACCTGATCTGGTGTGTTTTTTTTTTTAAACCTGTTTTGGTAAATAAAAAAAAATTCGCATGATTTGGAAATTTACCCGAAAAATGGACCTGAAGTTTGGGATTTTTTTTAAGGGAATTCAGCCTAAAATTAAGAAGGGTTCATGAGAAATTGGGTTGGAATCGAGAGTTTTGGGCTGGGCTGTGATTGGTAATCGGGTCGCTTGGATTTGCTTCCACCACAAGATCGTCCGCCGTCTCAGGAACTCCGGTTTCATGTTTTCCTTGGACAGAAAGATTCCTCATACAGATCCTCCTCCTGACAAATTCTTCAATCCCATCTGATTCTAGGGTTTCAGGCGTCGGCTCACGTCTCGTTCACATCCTCTTTTCTTGATCCACTTGAGGTTGAGACCAGGGAAGCAGCCGCAGGAGACGGGCACGAATCAAAGGTTGTAACTTTGACAGGTCCGACGCAGATCCTCGTAACCCCTCAAAGGAAGGAGATGGTTAGTTCCGCTCGCTCTGCTGAAATTTCGAATCTTTCGTCTTCAACCTCTGTTCGTTCAAACTGATTGATCGTGTGTGTAGGCGGCGAAAATTCTGGCGAACCTGATCGTGATGGGCGGTGGTATTTTAGCTCGAGCTTTTGTTCAGGCGTATCGTCAAGCCCTTGCCAGTAAGTTTCATTTTTTCTCTTTCTTTTTGGGCGGCTTTTCTTTTCTCTGTGGCCAATTCTGGCGTTCAGATTGTTTTCGTTCGCATCTTTTTATCAGGTGAAGGTACTTAACTAATGCATCGTGTTAGCAGTAATGAGTGGTGAAAATGTAATTAGACCCATGTGAGATTGCTACCGCTTTTTGGGTGGTGTCTCTGGGATGGAATTTATCAGTTGTGGTAGGTGTAAGGCAATCTAATGAACTCATAAAGGTTTGAGCAAGGAGATGGTTTTAACTGCCAGGTGTTGGTTGGTGGCAATGGGTCTTAGATGATTTATCTTCAAAACCGAAGAGGGTTTTCTGTTTTTCCTGCTAGTGTAGGATTTTCTTCGGAGAAGAGCTTTTCTTGTTAATGAGCGGTTATCGCGTTCTGGCGACGAAAAAAAGGAAAGGTGGGATTTAGACGGAATTATGGTATCGGTGGCAAGATGTCACGAGGACAACGTTATCAGGGTGTGTTCAGGAACGTCATTTAAGTGCCGGAAATCGGCATTTTGGAC
The DNA here is from genome assembly GCA_029784005.1 of Lenwebbia sp. NSW1173648. Classification (NCBI taxonomy): domain Eukaryota; kingdom Viridiplantae; phylum Streptophyta; class Magnoliopsida; order Myrtales; family Myrtaceae; genus Lenwebbia; species Lenwebbia sp. NSW1173648. The sequence continues at coordinate 44,387,449 of JARCGZ010000001.1, forward strand.
GTGTTTGATAATGCCCGAATTGTTGTGACTTGTTCAGTCAATAAAGTTGAGTTCTTTTAAGCAAAGTAGAGTTACCTAACCATGCTTAGCAGAGACTGTAGGGCTTTTTAATGCACTTTAGTACTTCCAGTCTTCCAGATGCTATGCAATTGGGTTGTAGCTAATGTAGGTGAAACTCACTCACAAATCAGACAGTTAGATTGATTGTAGCCATCAACATTTACTTTTGAACTCTCCAACCTGATGTTAATTGACTTATGACCATTTGATCTAATTTCTCTGCTTTTGTGATCCCAGTCTTAAGGCCAATCCCTCAAATTTCAGCCCCTGTGATTTTAGTTTACGGCTAGGATTTGCCTTTTAAGTGTTTTGGGACTCCAACAAGTACTTGGTTAGCACAGTTCATTTCTTCTGGTGCATTTTCCAATTGCCCTTTGCAAGCATCTAACTTGTAGTGATTTTTCAAATTTCTACTTTTTCTTTGTGCAATTGGTTCCGAATAAATGGAAGGACCATTTGCACAGATCAAACAAGTTAGACAAGTCAACTGTCAAGAAAGGAATTGGGAAAGAAAAGATTTGTGTTCGCGGGATATAGCACGTACTTCAGATCTATGTTGAGTACAGAGCACGATGTTCTTTAATGGTATAGCCTTATATTGGATAAAACATAATCAGAGGACTTCTCTCTATTTGTTCTAGATGCCTCAAAAACTGGTGTTGCCCAAGAAACGCTACAGAACACTGTCCGCCGAGCTAGCAAGGCCATGACGGAGCAAGAAGCAAGGCAAATTCTTGGTGTGACCGAGGAAACCGCTTGGGAAGAGATAATGAAGGTATGCAAAATTTTGCAGCATGAAAATCTTTTTGATGCCCATATGATTGTATCGGTCTGTTCTGAGACAAATCTCTTCTGGCCTAGCAGAAATATGATTTTTTGTTTGAGAAAAATGCAAAAAACGGGAGCTTCTACATTCAGTCTAAGGTTCACCGGGCTAAGGAATGTTTAGAGTCTGTGTATCAAGGTAAAGGCCAAAGTACCCCAAGTTGATGGTCCAGAGCTTGTGCATAATCTTGTAGTTTGTACTTTCATGAGGCGAATCGGTCGGGTACTTGAAAGGTGGAATTTGTCAACATATGTTGCACTGTATCTATTTTGGTTTTAAGTTCATCCCTACTGCCGAATAATGTAATCTTATTGCTAATTTATGTAGCGGTTGAACCGGCAAAGTTACGTCGGTCTGATAATAATCAGCAAAGATATGAATGGGTTCTGCACAAAGTAATAACAATGACTTACAAGTTTTTGTCTATTTCTCTCTCTTTGGGTGATTATCTATTTTCTGGCTCGCTTGTGGCTGAGATGATCTCTTTGGTTTTGTTGATGACGACCTTACCTGCTTCAAATCCCTTACACCAGCATGATATTTTTGCTTAATTTCGATAACGTACGATTGTGAGTCAACAATGTTCCATTCTACTTGACATAGAACCAAAAGCTACTTTTCGAGGTTATCAGGAAGGGAAACTAAAAATGTGAAAATCGATTCCGACGACGGGAAAATGAATTCAAAGATAGTAGGAAATGGATATAAATAGTTGCAAGTATTTTATAAACGGGAATCTGCAGATATAAGGAAAGATTGTAATATGCATTGCACTGTCTCCAGTTGTATATCGTCTTATTAAATATACTTAGTAAGTGTCTCGGGACACTTGTTAATAAAACCTTGTTGTAATACAGAGAATATTACTTTGGAGGACTGTTTCAAATGGACAAAACCATATTTCTAGTAATATGCTTTTGTTATTCTGTTGTTGAAGGTTGTCTTTTGTTTTGTGAATTTGCTTAACTGATATGACCAATAATCGGATATGCAATCACCTCAAAAGGAGATTGAATACTTTTTAACAAATTGATACAATCTAAGAGTTTCTTTCTCTTAGATTAGATCCAGCTTATTCTTGGAGCATTTTGCTTTGACCAAAATGTGACCACCTTCTGTATTTTCTCTGGCCAGATTGGCAACCTTTTGTTGAAACTTCAAATCCCTAGGTTTGACTTCTCTGTTGTTGCCTTGCCTGACTGTACATTTTGTCAAAAGGGTGACCCATTTTCACCCCCAAATAACTAAATCCATCCCATTTTCATTAGCTGGACAAAATTCATCTCCTTGGTTTTCCTCTTTTTTGCTCAATTTTGCCTCAATTTAGTTATTTTCCCTTTATGGATTTTCCTCAAATTTAAACTCGGTGTTGCTTATAGAAGATACAAATACTCTTCTTGGTCAGTGTTTTCATCGCGACTTGTCAATTCTTCTTCATCTCTATCTTAAATGCTCGCTTTTGTGATAAATATGTTCATTTTATATTGATTAGTCTCGAAAAGGAATATCAAGTCTTTTCATTTTCAATATCAAATAATTGATGAATTCTTTTACCATCGATGGCACTTTTTAAACGTAGCATGTAAGATTATAGGAGTATCTAAAAAAACACGCTAGAAAGAATTATGAAAAAAAAAATTATGCGCATTGAGCCACCTTGATATTTTTCATGAACATTCCACTGATGATATTAATTAATGTCAATTCAAAATGAATAAAATTTAATTTTTCTTTTTGATTTTCTCTTCTTTATATGCCAAAATGGTGATCTAATGTAATTTCATCTTTTACATTTTCACATGGGCGCGCTATTTCCACCCTTTTTTTTGCTATGCCACTCTTTTTTTCAATTAATAGACCGAAATACCCTTCTGTTTTTCCATTTATTGTTTCTTTTGTTATCATGCTAACCAACATAAATGCCTTTATTTCTATTTTCTCTTAAATGATCAATTTGACAATAAATTACACCCAATAAAATATCATCTTATGATGCATCATTTTATCACTTTGCCTAGAAAAGGTTGTTAGTTTTAATTTATGGTCTCATTTTTTTAATTACAAAAGCTATATAACAGGTTAAAAACTTTTAGTTATAACGAATTATGAACACACAATTAACTGCCTATTTTTTTTTATGAAATAGCATGAGGGAAACTTTGTTTCAAAGTTAAAAATTATAACTCAATCTAATTATCTAGTAGATTTAGACATTTTGAGTGATTTTTCGTAATAAATTTGTAGGTTTATAATGTTAAACATCGCTGGATTGTGCTTCTTTTTTAGCTTTTCACATTTTAATTTGAATTGCAAGATGGGGTTGAAAATTTATTTACACATTCGGCACGTTCAAACTTGCGTAAGATTGTCTAGGGGAAAGTTTTGAGCATATTTTAAAGTTTTGATCCATTTGTTACGAGATTGAATTTAAAATCGATATTAATTACTTTCTCTGTATCAGGAGTTGTACAACAAGAAGTTTCATGTTTTTTTTCTTTTTTTAATTTATACATTTATCATTTGTTAATATTTAGATATAGTCAAAATATAAATATATTTGACATTTGATCATGCTTTAACAAATTAACCTTTTCAATATTTTGATCACTTTTTATTTTTCATTTTTTTTATCAAGATCGGCTAAGTAATTAAATTGAATTTTGATTTTCGACTTTGAAATTTAGTTTCACTCATACTATTTAGACAAAAAGCACTTAATCGTGTGTTCATAAGCTTCCATAAATACAAATTTCTTGTGAATGAAAATATGAGACCGTAAATTAAAATTGACAACATTCTCTAGGAAAAATAATAAGATTTGGTTAGTTGATATCTTCATGGGTGTAATGGAGCATTTATATTGTGAAATTAATGAAAGATGATAGAAATAATGACAGTTTAGTGGATTAGCTTGATAAAAAGGAAACAATAAATTGGAGAGAGAGAGAGAGAGATATATATATATATATATATATATATATATATATATGACGATATTTTGGTAAGTTAACTGGTTGAAAAGAGTATCTTAGCCAAAATGAGAATGGAAATAGTGCCGCCCTTTCACATTGGTGAATTTTATTTTGGAAGATCTTTGAAGAGGGATTCTTTTGTTTCATCTTGTCATCCGGTAACCTATAACGTATCTATAAAAGACAATTGGTAAGATGCATAATGAAAATATAAGTTTCGTATTTTGATTGTGTTATAAAGTTGTTTATGTTCAAATTTTTCTCGATTCAATTTGATAATTAATCTGTAAATTTGCTCGATGGGAAAAATTAGATTTATTGAAAGATCTTCTGTTTGACAAAGTTAATACATGTAAAAGAAGAATCTAAAAGAAAACCATAGTGCATTCAACACACGCGGAAAACACACGTTCGTATTTGCCCTATCATCAATGAAATTATCAGTAGAGTTGCATCTTCGAGCTATTTTATCATGTACCGCCAACACGAAGATTGAATTTCTAGAAATTTTTTTTATTTCTATAAACATATCGTATAATACCCTATTCGTATGTATCTACAACAAAATCGTAGGAAATCGAGACGAGCGAAAATTTGGTGTTTTTCTTGGAATTACGCGAACCCTATAAATCATTTGGCTTATCACAAAAATGTCTCGTCGGTTTATATTCGTTTACATCGGGAAAAGTAAATTAAATAACCACGAAGCAAATAAAAGTAATTACGTTGTATAATTGCAAAATGATTTTTTTTTTTTTTTACTTTTTTAGCAAAAGTCTAAAATTGTGTGCAGGAGCTGGATCGGTAAATCCGTCTTTAAGGTCAATCTCTTACCTCACCAATCACCATCCATTAAAACTTAGTTCTATTGGACAAAATAATAATAATTTTTAATCCATGCACTTCTGATTTGAGAATCCTTCCACTTTGTGGACCAGCTAAGCATGTTGGCTCACCAAAAAAAAAAAAAAAAAAAATAAACTAATTTAAGGATATAAATAAAGAAAAAGTTTGACAAGTCCAACGTTCCAGAAGAATACTGGCTTTTTCTTCAGGCAGCTAATCAATATATTCATTCATAGCGGGAAAAAAATTCATATTTCTACGAATTCATCAGGGAAAGTAAATTTCTATATAGCAAGAAATCATCATTAAATCTTTTAAAGTAAATATTTTTTTGAGATAGGATCGACAAAAAAGGCAAGGTAACGCGTGTGAATTTACGTTGTAATTTTGCTGATCATAAAATTATATTCTAATTTTAGTTAGAAAATGTAAATGCTTTCGAAACATGGCATTCTATTCTAATGGAATGGAAAACTGAATGTTACAATATAATTTTATTTCAACTGTGTTTATTATCAAATTATGCTTGGGAGACAGCTATGAAATCTTTGTGTCTTGCATACAGCCACGAAAATAATGGAAGAAAAGTAAGAAGCACCAAAAGGAAAAATAAAATAAAATAGAAAAGCAGAAAAAATTAACAAAATGAAAAATAAAAAACCAAAAAAAGCAAGAAAAAATAAAATAAAATAAAATAAATAAATAAAAAAGGAAATTCACCTCCCCTTTGTTTTCTGCGTGGAAGGTGTGCTGTGTCCATCTCTCTCGCTCTCTCTCTCTGCGCTTCTCATACAGAGAGAGAGAAACCCAACACCGACCCTTCAGGATTTTGCATCCTCTCTCCTTCTTTGCCGATCCTCTCTCCGTCTCTCTCTCTCTCTCTCTCTCTCTCTCTCTCTACACGAGTCATCGTTGGTTGGCCGTCAACTTTCGGTTTTGTTGGCCGAACAGTCGCCGCAAATCCGATTACCAGGTAATGAAACGATCATGTCTTTCCTCTCTGCGGGATCTGGGTTTCTGGTAATCTATTCCGTCGTGGGTCGTCCTTTGATTCGTCTCTTTCCTCTTCGATTCGGCCATTTCTCTGCGGTTCAGCTCGGTTCTGTTTCTTCTTTTCATGTATGTTGCTCTTGTGCATGGCTATAAATGCTGGGTTGGGTCTTCCGTGCTTCGAAATTCGTTTCATTTATCTTGGTTCTTGATCTGATGGTTTCGATCTCTCTCGTAATGGCGAATTCTCTGTTTTGTCGATTCTAAATTTGGGCCTCTTGCGCCGGTGTTTCTTATAAACGGGCAATGATTGAAAAGTTTTGCGCTTTTGGATTGTCAGTGATCTATTGCAGTTGTGTGAACAGGCAATGATTGGAAACTTTTTGCGCTTTTAGGTTGTCATGGATCTGTTAGAATTGTGGTGGAGATTGAGATGTTGAGTTTATGTCGGAATTTAATGTTTTAAAGGGTCTGATCTAATGTTGTTTGCAAGGAAAATGGGGGTCCAGTTGAGCTTTTCTTACCTTTGAGGACTAGTGTTGAGGGAGTCAATGTTCATCCTTATCTTCACCTGCTCTAAATTTTCATGAGTTGTAATTTGTGGAGCGACAACACACTACTCGGTAGTTGCCAATCTGATTTTCGTTAACTCTACGGCAATTGGGAATTGGGAAATCTTTTTGGTTGATTCAATTGATTCGTGCTGCATTGCAGAGAATATTCCAATTCGGCATCAGGACAACCCTTTTCTACTTGTGTGTTTTCAGTTGCCTATATTGAAAGTGGTGAAGTTTCTAGCAAATTTGAATTTAGAAGGCCATGCTTGTTGATTTGCATTTTTCACTATCATCAGGTTTTGGAGAATTACCCTAATCTTTTGAAGCAGTCCTTCGGCTAAGAGTGCATAAGGTCTAAGTTTTCAAGAAGGTGTTATCTGCCCAAGACTCGAAGAAGTCTCTCAATCTAAACATCCACAGCAATGAAGAAGGTCTTTGATCAAACTGTCAGGGACATGTAAGTCATAGCAACTACCGGGAAAAGTTCCATTATTTAAAGTTAACATCCTTGAGACATTTGAATTATGTTATGTGCAAGGTCTTTTAGTTGGCAGTGTTTGTGTTTTTTTTTTTTTTCCGTGAATCAAGTTAAATTTAGTACCCCGAAAACTACAGAATCAAGATTAATCACGACTATGTTGGTGTATATGGAGTCTTGGTTACTTTGAAATTGGAATTACTACTGATTTGGGTTTCGTGTTTTGCAGTAAGAGGGAGGTGAATAAGAAAGTGCTTAAAGTTCCTGGAATAGAACAGAAGGTAATGATTGTTTCGTTTTTGTTCAGTAATAGCCTGATATCTTAAAATATTTTTCTGATAATTAATGTTCGAGTGAGAGTAGTGTCTAGATTGTTACTACTTCTTGGAAGAGTTTTAAAGCATACATTATTCGTTCTATAGATCCACTATAAGAGCTTTAAGATTTGAGGTGGATATATCAATTTGTGTTGCTTCTAATTCTGCAGTCATAGGACTTTCCTCGCGTTTTAAGTGAGTGCTCTCTTGGTTTTCCAGGTTCTTGATGCCACGAGCAATGAACCATGGGGTCCCCATGGAACGCTTCTTGCAGATATTGCGCAGGCTTCCAGAAACTAGTAAGCTACAAATTGGTCCGTTACTTGGATTTTGCTTCATTGGGCAAGTCAATTTTACTTACTTTTGACTGTATGAACTGTACAGTCATGAGTACCAGATGATAATGGGGGTAATATGGAAGCGGATCAACGATACTGGAAAGAATTGGCGGCATGTCTACAAGGTAATTGTCCTTCTTTGGGCATAAATTCAACTTTTATTTCAATTATTTGAGGTGCTTCTTGGAATTGGTAGTGTCTTCTCTATTCATTGTATCTTACTGCAAAACATTGCTGATTGTGGTGTTTAGTACATGGACAGAGTTATATTTTATATTTTGTTATTTGCTCAAATGCCTCTTTTCATGCAGGCATTGACTGTTCTGGAGTACCTGGTTGCCCATGGATCTGAACGTGTCATAGATGAGATTAGAGAACATGCTTACCAAATATCGGTAATTTTCCATTCTAATTATCTTTGGATTGGCTATGTTGGTCTTGTTTGTACTTCCTATTGCTTTTGCTTTTTTTTTTTTTATTGCCTACTTGTTTGCTGTTAACAGCATACTTGTTTTTTAATCGATCTCGTACCAGACATTGTCCGATTTCCAATATATCGACTCTAGTGGAAGGGACCAGGGAAACAATGTTAGGAGGAAGTCTCAGGGTCTTGTGATGCTGGTAAATGACAAGGAACGGATTGTCGAAGTTAGACAGAAGGCTGCTGCCAACAGGGACAAGTGAGTTTACCCTCTAACTCCGTGTATCAGTCTCTTTTACTTCGATTACGGATGATGAGTGACCCGTCTTCCTTTCTGGACCCTATGTTATTATTTCTTTCTGGTTATCGGATGGCTCAAGTTGGCTAGTTCTTTCTTTTCTTTCTCCCATTGAATGGGATTGATAAAGCATGGTATTGGATTGGATAATGATCCCTTTAAAGCTACGGTACAACCTATAAGATTGTCGGCTCTGAATTTAGGGGTCACCAGCTCATAGGATCATTTGGACACAATTTAGTTGCTTTTCTTCACCTGGTAAAGTCGGTTGTCCTTTTGTTGGCTTCGGAAAATTACAATTGTCTTTTGCCTGCTGCATCTAAGTTATAATGAAAGGAGAAAATAGCATTTTTTTTTAATTAAGAGAACTGTTTTGTTCGGTTGTATTGAAGTCCTGACCTCCTTCTCAATCCATGAATGAGGCACAAAAGGGTGCCAACCTCTATGGAAGGCTTCCAGGTTGATTTTTTTCATGTTTGAAGTATCATGTGTCCCCCCTTCTGTGCACAGAGAAGGTTGTCTGCTTGTAAGATAATCTGCATGCAGTTGAATGTCTTCCACTGTTTAAAAATATACGTGGTCGATTTTCTGTCTCGAAGCAGGTTCCGAAGCGTGTCAGCAACCGGTGGAATGTATAGGCCATCAGGAGGTGATAGATATGATGATGATCGCTATGAAGGCCGGTATGGGAGCAGGGATGAATATGGCTATGGTAGAGAGAGAGACTGGGGCTCCAAGGATGAGGATCGGTACAGTAGAAATGGGGATTCGTATAGTCGTGATGGAGACCGTTACAGCCGAGACTCTGAAGAACGTTATGGAAGAGACGGTTACAGGGATGATGATTACCGAGGAAGAAGTCGAAGCATTGACGATTATCAATATGGCGCATCGAGAAGTAGAAGTCATGATAGAGAGAGAGACCGTTCTGTGGATGATGATGGTCAATACTCATCCCGGTGCGTTTTCCTTTCAGAAGTTTGCCAGGACTCTTTTGATTTGAGCATGCTAGTTAAAATACATTTTTTCCCTTCTCTTGTGAATTCTATCTGCTTTGTCGTCTTGAATAATAATTAATAAGTCTTTTACTTGGATTTGTCCGGTCATATATGAATGGATCTAATGTTTAGATTTGCAAGAGGATGCTGTCTATCGCGATGTAAGAACATGTGCATGATCTTGTAAACTTTAATTCCTGTATGCACTTTATGATTGTTTCGATTGTTATAAAACTATTAATGTATGGTCATCTGCTTCAGAGGCAGTGCTGGCAGAGCTGATGATAATTCTCAAGATGAGAGGTATTCTCTGCTGCTTTTTTGCTTGACTTTTTTTATGACAGCATGGTCAGCAAAATACTTTTTGGTGGTGATTCCTGCATTGGGATTTATGAATAAAGTTGCTACATCTGACAGGCGGCTTGATCGAAAATATTCTGAGCAAAACATTGGTGCGCCTCCTAGTTATGAAGAAGCTGTCGGCGACTCTCGAAGTCCTGTTCACAGTGAAAGGTACTTGTTTTTAACTATAGGAATATAATAGTTTGTACTGTTTCCCTTTCTGCTCTTGCTCAGTCTGTTTTTCATTCTAATCGACTGCAGGGATGTAGAGACTCCAGCAATATCTGCTCCTAAACCTTCTTCACCCCCTGTCACTGATAACACTAGCCCACCAGCTACTGCTCCTGTTTCTTCTGCATCTCCTGCAAAGCAGGAATTCGAGACTTTTGATGAGTTTGATCCACGTGGTCCACTTTCAGGTAAACATAATTCTACTTCATGACATCACATGTGATTCTTTCCTAAGTTATGCTTGTGTACTCATATGCTAAATCGTGTAAACGTAGTTCTGTTTGGTTGCACAAAAATTTATGTGGCATAATCTATGAGCTAATATACAAGTTGACATTTCATATTGCAATTTGGTAACCTGCCTCTACACTGATTCTTTCGTAAAATGGAATGGTTGTCCATAGATTTCCTTTTTCTAGTAGTAATCTTATGGATTTAAGAGCTTAGGTAGAGCCTCTTTGTCAATTTTTGCCCCATAAACAGTGAAAAACTCATTTTTGTTACTTCCTTTGATCAGCTGCCCCTACTACATCAAAGAGTGCAGAAACAGACTTGCTTGGCTCTTTGTCAGATTCATTTTCTGCGAACCCATTAGCGATCATGCCAGTAACATCTGGAACCTCTGCTCCTGAAGCTGATGCTGCGGCTAACACTAACTTTGGACCCACATTTGCTGCAGCTCCCCCATCAGCATCTAATGTCATGAACCAGGTGCAATTTTATGTCTTAAATGCAGCAACTTTAAGAACTGCTTTTCTTCTCAGTTAATAATGATGTAGAAACTGATGGGGTATGATAAATTCTTGTTGGTTTCCCTGAATGTGCATGCCATTGTCATGGGACCTCATCTATAAAAGCATTGCCGGTTTATCGTGGTGAATCTTATGTTGGTGAAAGCTTTTATGACAAACGTGAACTAGGTTGAGATTTAATGCAACCAGACATGATGAGCCCCTACATAATTTGCATCTAGGTGCTTACCGTTGAAATTCTTATTTGTAGCTAATGCGCATCTTCAATGGCCCCCCTACCTTTCGAATAATTGTTCCATATCGTATATGTCATAGTTACGCCATGCTTCTGCAGTTCAAGTATTAATTATCGGCCTCATTCGAAAGGAGCATGGTTTATGCCAGATATAACCCTTGCATGTAATGGTAATATCTAATATCCAGGCAGTGAATCGAAACTTGATTGGGGGTCATAATGACAAGTTGGGGCCTATCTATGCCCCAAGTTACGGGTTAGTTTAAAATTTTGGTGGTGAAATAGAATGAAGATTTAGCTTCATGCACTGTGGAGAAACTTCTTCTGTCATATTTATTCCTGAGCTTCTCTCTTCAATTGCAGGCTTTAATGTCTTTTCATAGTCTTCTCTGACCCTAATTAGGGTCCACTTCGTGTTCTGGTAATTTGCAGCTTATACAATGATTTTGTGGATGCAGTCATTTGAAGATCCATTTGGTGATTCACCTTTTAAAGCTACCTCATCTGGAGACAGCGCCCCTGCCCAACCACCAACTGCCGCACCTGTAGCCACTATGCAGCCAAATGTGAACCAAAATGCGGAAATCCCTCAAATGGGCGGCTCAAATGCAGAAATGACAGTCAATTATGACTTTGGGGATTCATTGTCTGGCTTAACATATGCTCCAGCTAGCGCACAGAATTCACAGTTTTACTCTGAACCTGACCCAGGCACTGACATTTTGGCGGACATTCTTCCTCCCTCTGGACCTTCAGCCGTCACTGCACCACAGGCACCATTTTCTGCTCCAGGTGGTCATCCTGCACAGTTGCAAGCTAGTATTTACGGGAACTTTGGTTCACAGAGTGGTCCCGTGGCGCCAGTAGCTTCACAAGTCCCTCCGCATATGCAAACTGGACCGGTGCCGCAATTTAACTATGGGAACTTCCCACAGCACATGGGAACTTCAGCTCCTAACGGGAATGTCTACCCACACGCTGGAGCTGCACCACCTCCACACATGGCTCCACAGAATATGCCACCTGTGCACACGACCAATGGAAGCTTTTTACCATCAGGAGGTACATCTACTGTAACTTCTCATATGCCCCCACAGCAAGCGTCATTTGGAGGAGGTGTACAACCGAACAATGATGTTCTTGGCAACTTACTTCCACAAACGGGGCAAAATTCTCTGGCGGCTTCACAGCAACCTCTTTCATCCTCAACTGGTGCACTTGCTATTGTACCTCAACCTTCTAAGGACAAGAAGTTCGAGACTAAGTCGACTGTATGGACTGATACGCTGAGCCGAGGGCTTGTCAACTTGAATATATCTGGACGTGAGTGCTTAAATTCTATTTTCATTAACTTTTGTTTTTAAATAGTAGGCTGCTAGCATGTCTCCGAGATGATGATGCCATTATGGGTTTCTAAATGCAGCAAAGACCAATCCGCTAGCAGACATAGGAGTTGATTTCGATGCAATAAATCGGAGGGAGAAGAGGATGGAAAAACAGTCTGCTGCTCCTGTAACATCCACGATTAACATGGGCAAAGCTATGGGATCAGGTACGGGAATGGGCCGGGCTGGTGCTGGTGCTCTAAGGCCTCCACCTAACCCTATGGCTGGTTCCGGCATTGGCATGGGCATGGGAATGGGAATGGGAATGGGTGGTGGTCAAGGGTCTGGAATGGGCATGAATCAGCCTATGGGCGGTTATGGAGGTATGAATCAACCTATGGGCATGGGAATGGGGATGAATAATATGGGGATGGGTATGAATGCGGGGTATAACATGGGCATGGGGATGAACATGGGAGTTGGGCAAGGAGCTCCGATGCAACGACCAACTGGCTTACCTCCCGGATCATCGATGCCGGGTGGTTATAACCCCATGATGGGTGGAAATCCGTATGCTCAACAGCCATATGGTGGTGGATATCGGTGAAAGGTAGTGAAGTGTGCCCCAATGGGGAATGCAGTAATATAATTACATGATAATTTTGTGAGGTGTGGATGTTGTCATAGCGAACAGGCGTTATTCTTGTCCTTACTCCGCGGTAAGTCTCCTTGAAGATACGAAGGCATAGTTTCTCGTGTGATTACGGGTAATATTCTGTCTGCTGCAAAGTAAATTTGTATTGCCTGGGACTATCGCTCCTTGGACTATAGAGTTGAGATAGGTACCTCTGTATTGGAGTCGCTGTGATATTAAGCCATGGTATAGAACATGCTTCTGGGATTTTCAGGATCTCTCCCTTTTACAGCTATTCTTTTTTCCCCCCCTTTTTTTTTGTATCAGTTGGCTGAAATTCTCAGTGTGATTGAGCATGAAAAATAAGTACTGTACGTCAATTTTTGTATAAAATTGTGCTCTGCTTATGATTTTGGGGACTGGAGATAGTTGTCATGCTCTTCTTGCTTTGATGTGGCAGTCTAGAATATTAACTATCAGTAAGATTCTTATGAGACTGTTGAACAGTCTGGATGAACTGATTTAGAAAAACAATGAGAGCATGGTTACAGGCTTACATCCCCTTGAAGACTTTTAAGAGGACAAGTATCGATGCATATCGATGCATTTTTATTTTCTCCGAGAAGTATCTACTCGAAGAGCATGTAGTCGATGAATCCAAAGGGATGTCGGGTTGAAGCTGAAAGTTGATTTGGAATGGTGTTGTCTTTAAATCCACATGGATGAAAACACTGCTCCCTTGGGAGGCCCCAACACCATTTGGTTGAGACTCGTTTGATCCAGCTCTTGCCAAGACATTCGTAGGACGCACATTTTGTCCTGTTCCTATTAAGGTTTTGGAACTTTTCAGACCTTGCTAAGCACTTTGAGAATAGTATTAGGTAGGTTCTTTGGCCATAATGGAATCTCAATTTAATGCGCCTTCCCTGAGCTCAGCCGCCTTAAAGACCTTCCCTTCTAGATATGGTACCCAGTGACTTCAAAGATAAAGAGCCGACCTAATCAATCTGTTACTAGGAGATCCGATCAACTCAATCAATCTCCAGCTCCCTAACGAACGAGTCAATTCACTTTCGTTTGATCAACCGAGACAGATCGTTTGATGTGCATACTGAAGCTGAAGGTTTTTCTCTTGTTCACCAGGAAAGAAAATAATAACTTGAGCAAAGAAGAGTTTGCTCTATGTCGCAGATCATTAATTTTCACATAGACCGAACTTTGTTATGGAAAAGATTAAACTGTGATGTCTCTTAAGTACCATGTAATCCTCGATTCATCTAAACGGGGTTAACGCGACATTTGTTTGTGTGTCTATATATATTCATTCTCGACTCAATTTCAGTAGTGGTTTCACTTGATAATAGCACGTTGCAAGTATACATGCTGAAGCATTCTACTGGGTTGAAATTGCCTCCATGAAGAATCGGTAACGCCTGAAAGTGTCCATTTCCTAGCTGTCATGTAATATGTGCGTCACTGGCTTACCGGGGCAAGAGAGAAGGAAGGTGATCCAAAAAAACAGTTAACCAACTATTGAAAGGACCCTTTTCGTTGACTGTGGGTCGTGTTCTTCTACAGAGAATCTTCCGGCACCACTGTTATCTGCTCGTGATTGTATATTGTTCTGAAGAATCCAAGCAAGATGTGTTACTCCAGAAATACTTGAATCCTGTCGCCCATTGTATCGGTAAAATCTAACAAGAGTTTCCCTCCGACTTCTGCACTTGCGTCGTCCAACAATTCTTTAATATTTACGCCGGCAATAGCTGCAAGGATGGAAAAAATGGTAAATTCTCGTTATCTGCTCAAGAACTTTGGTCCAGGACAGAGCAAAATGCCAAGATTGCCAAAAAACAGACAGAATACCTGGGACAATATTCGTGATGTTATCCAATAATCCGGCCTGCAGAGAAGAAAAGGAATGACAAAGGCAGATAACATTCCTTCATTATAAATATAACGTGGACATAAAGGTGAGAATATACTTTTAGGTACTGTGCCAGCTATAAGCATTATATTCATACGGAAAATACTGTCACATAACATGGTAGAACGAGTTTTCAGGCTGTGGTTTAGCAAAATCATATCTTGGAATACGAGGAGGCCACAAGCAAGAATGAAACTATTGATGTACTGCTACTGCCACAGATATGCAAGATGAAATCCATTTTATGACTTACTGGAATCCTGAGGTCAAGTCTCTCAAGCCCATCTTTTCCTGTTATTTTTATTCTCAAAGTCCGAGACCAGAGACCGGAGAAAGGACCTCTGGAGCTTTCTGTTCCATAATATGTAGGATTTATCACTTCAACAATGGGAGCTTGCAGTACTTGACTCCCTTGCTCTGTATCTTCTTGAGTCCTCTCTGATGTACTGTACATCTCAGTGCCCACTGCCGGATGATTTCATGTCATGGAGAGGGCAAAAATTATAAATACTTCGAGGATGTTAATGGTGCCAACAAGAGTAAGTGAACTTATGGAATCCTGAACAGGTTTGGATCTTCTTAAAACAAGAAACTCAAGAACTAAAGTAGTTGAGCCAAGCCAAATTCCATTCTGCGAAATAACGACACATTGAGCCTTTTTTACGGCTACTTGGAAAATCCTGTCCAAAGATATGTATTTAGTATTTATGGCTAACCGCTAAACTTCACAATGCTTATCCAAAAAGGAAATGTAGACCTCGATAACAGAGGAGGGAATGGTGATCGCTGGGTTAGTATCAAACATCACACGGACTTGACTTTTAGAAGAAATCAAAGGAATTAATTAACTGACCATACTTCTATGGGTCATAGGGAAGTTCAAATACCAACCTCCGCGATAAGGCAATTGACTGGTGGTAGGCGTAGCATAACGCTTCTCTTCTTCATAGTAGGTGTTAAAACCTACGATTTCTTTCATTTCCTCAAAAGATGGCATGCTTCCAGGAGGTGGTATACGTCCTCCTTTGATAGCTGCCAGAGAATCCTGAAAAAATAGAAAGATGGTTGAAAGCACAAAGAGTAATCCTCTATGTTATGGAATTAGAATACACATCTGGGTGGAAGCAAGAGAATGGAAGGACAGACCATGGCAAACATCAATGCACCCGAAACAGCTACTAGTAGTCATGGCCACGGGCCAGTTTGGGCCCAGGACCGGCCCATTGACCGGGCCGGCGGTTCCAAACCGGAACCGGCCCGTGGCATCCAGGCCCGGTTCCGGTTTCTTCAAACCGTGAACCGGGCCCAGAACCGGGGGTTTGGGCCGGTTCCGAACAGTAAAAATAATAATAATAATAATAAAAAGAAAAAGAGAAAGACGCGTCCGATATCCGACACGCAATCAACGCTCAGGGACTTGCTTAGACACGCGAGTCGAAGGACTTTTTTACTAAAAATTTTAACTTAAACTACACTTTTACTTAGCCGAACAGCCAAGAAGTGAACTTAGCCAAATAGCCAAGAAGTGAGCCTTCATATCTCATCCATAGCATTTTATAGAGCCACCCCACTTGTTATCCTCACTAAGCATCCAATGTGGGGCTCCTTTCTCCAACTTGTGAGGATCAAGTCTCATATTTATAAAGCCACCCCACTTGTTATCCTCACTAGGCATCCAATATGGGACTCCTTTCTTCAACTTGTGAGGAGTTAAGTCTCGTATGTGGCTTCTCAAAGAGACTTGACTCCTCACAAGTTGAAGAAAGGAGTCCTACATTGGATGCCTAGTGAGGATAACAAGTGGGGTGGCTCTATAAAATGCTATGGATGAGATATGAAGGCTTACTTCTTAGCCATTTGGCTAAATTCACTTCTTGGCTATTCGGCTAAGTAAAAGTGTAGTTTAAGTTAAAATTTTTAGTAAAAAAGTCCTCCGACTTGCGTGTCTAAGCACGTCCCCGAGTATAATCGAAACCGGTTTTGAACCGGAACTGGGCCTTGAACCGGCCCGGAACCGCCGGTTCGGAACCGGAACCGGAACCGCCCCTTAAGGTTCCGGTTCCGGTTCCGGTTCACCCATGGTTCCGAACCGGAACCGCCGGTTCCGGGCCGGTTCGGAACCGTGGCCATCACCAGCTACTAGCAACATGCCTCCAACCTAAGAAGAGAACTAAAGTGACATCTTGCATGACCAGTTTCACCTGAATTGCCATGAAAAACCTAACCTATCTTCACTTATTTATATGATTTCTCCTCACCTAAAAGTAGTAGCCCTATACACCACTCAATTGAGCTAATAAAGGATGATCCTTTTGCACCACTTAATTCCATATCATATTGTTTTAAAGTATTCTGGGATACCACCATTAAATAGGTCCTTCCAAAAGGGCAAAAAAAAAAAAAAGGACAAGCACATTGACCATCTCTGTTGCAAAATTAATTGAGACAAAATAATAGCTACAGGCTTGAACAACCTTTGAAAAGTTAAAAGGGGCTACTGCCCATCAGTTTTGATCACTTAGTAGGGCAAGGTATTCAATTGCATAACCAAACAGCCATGAAAAAGACAAATAATAGTATCAGAAGCCAGAATACTATGACCTACCTATATATTAAATGTTCAACACAAAATTCCTGCACCTAACACGCAGCTTAAATTTGCAGAAAGGTTAACATAAATCTCTCATAAAATTTCAACAGTAAAAGGAAAAGTAAACACATGCTACCTGCATTGCTCTTATAGAAACCCCGATTAAGGAAAGCGGATAAGCCACGAGTTTATATCCTATTTCCTCAAGTTCAAGAGGATTGAGTATCGGAGTTTTCCCACCTCCTTCAAGCATATTAGCCTATGCAGATCAATGAAAGCTTTGTCAATCGTTGCAAATTACTTCAAACTGTCGAACAATGATTTTAACAAGCAACTGACCTTGTTTGGTCACACTGTAACTCATGAACAATGAGCGTAACCCGACATAATAATAAGAGGCTGTGGGACAAATAACTTTACATTCTCAGAACAAAATTAAATGCCAGAATTCACTTTGTCCACTAAAAACCAAGTGTAAGCATAAACAAATAGACATTTATTGGGCAAGGGCTGCACCGTCTGAAAAGCAATGCAGGCTAACTTTCAAGCAATCTAAGGGTTTTTATTTTTATTTCTCCTGGTTCATGACAGCTCTATGTTTGATCGAAGGAAAAGCAACAAAAACAACTTTTTATGTTTATTTTTCAGTTAGTCAATTTTCTAGGGATTTCCTTTTTGTACATTTTATGTACTTATGGTAAGTGGTAACTGCTATCTTTCTTCTCCTTAAATTCCGAATATCCAGGAAAGAGACCTGGAGCTCACTCGACCAGTGGATTCCCCACACAGTCATAGACCTCAAGCATTGTGATCTGATTGAATAATGACTTCTATTAGGTGTGCCAGCAGGGAAAAATAAAATACAGATGCTTATAGTGTTCCATTTTTTAAGGTTACGTATGATTAACTGCTCATGACAAAAAGACAGGCACCATGAATGTCCAAACTTCCACACACACACAAAAAAAGGCTTATTGAATATCATATTAATAGGGATCAGTTGTACCATTTTTGGGACAGACAGAGCAACTTCACAGAAAGCCTTCATCTCTTCTTTCAAAGCTAGAGCATCAATGAAAAGAACATCTGCTCCAGCATCAGCAAAAGCCCGAGACCTCCAGAGTGATTCACCTAGAGAAATTGCTTGACGAGAATCAGTTCGTGCAATAATAACAATGTCAGATCCACTTTCCTTTCGCGCATCGATAGCAGCTTTTATTCTCATCACTGCTTCTTCTCTAGACACCACTTTTCTATCACGGGTATGACCGCAAGCTTTTGGAGATACCTTGTAAATACTACTTCGTAAGTATTTCATGTCTTATATGGGAGTAAACATCAGTTGATGTAACAGTGATGAAATATATGGAAAAGAAGTACACGAATGAGCCACGACTAAGGAAGATAAAAGCATCAAAGCAGAAGACCTATAATGCCTGACAGCAAATTGATTAACAGATGTAGTTCAACTAATCTATTGAGATGCTGGGTAAACAAAAATGATAGTCTGACCTAGTACAAATTGATCAAACGTCGCATATAGACATATAACGAGAACATGAAAAGAGCTAATAGTATTTCAATATTGTTATTCTTTTACACGTGTGGACTTAACAATTTGTCCCTCTTCCATTGTTTTATATTTTGGCTTCAGAAAATCAACAATAGAGTCAGCATTATGAAACGGGGAGACAAGCACTGACAACAAATGTACAACTAGAGCAACACTGTTATCCCAATAACTGCTTGGAAGTTAGAATGAAGCAAAGTTGCGCGAAGTGGACACACAATTCATGAAAGAAAATCCTACTATAGTGAGCTCAGAGTTGAGATTGAGATGAATCAAAAGATTTGGTAGGACGTCCAGAATTAGATTCAGGATATAGATATAAATATTAAGGTAAAAGTGCAACCCTTAAATGAACATTTGGCCTTTGACTAAATTATCAGTTAACTCCACATTATCAGATGGAACAAATCCCGCCATTGTAATTTATGTGAACAATGTTATTAAGAAGTTTTGCCCAGCCTATGAAATTGCCGCCAGAGAGGCATGTGTACCAAGAACTCCAAGTAAATTGTAGTCAGTTTCAACATGGATAGACCTAAGAAAGGTTACCCAAGGTACAACAAAACATTACATTCTGCTGTGCTGATGTAGTAAAAAGTGAAGATACATTACAGACAGAATCTCATGAAACAACCCATTAGGATTTTCATGCATCAACCCACCATTTATTCACCAATGAGATTGCACAGCATGCTTGTAATCTTCTACGCAATATGCCTTCTGCATTCTTTATGTTTAGTCGTAACATGTTTTGAGGGTACCTATCTCGGCTATGTTGATGTAACTTCGCCTTTTACTACATCAGCACAGCAGATTTAAACACTTGTTCTACCAAAAAATTCATTTGTCCATCTGTTCATGCATGTATGGCAATATAATGTGCTTGTACAGTCCACAGGAATTTACATAGCCACATGCTTTGCACCACTTAATTTCAAAGAAATTTGATATATCCTCACTTGATCATCAAAATCAAACACGCTTATTTGCCTAAAACATCAACTTCTTCAAGCCTCATCTCTATGTTGATAAGAGCTCCTACTAACAATCTAAGATGACAATTATTTACTCTTGAACAAGTTGCAATTCTAGTAAGAATGCTTGAAACCAAATCAGAGGAAAGATAAACAGATTGGTATTCGATAAGAATGCTCAAAGTTCTACAAACTACTTTAGAGTAATTACCTGATCTTCGAGAATGAGTCCAGCAAAGCCAGCTTTGATATATCCTCTCACAGTCCTCTTCACATTCATTGCATTTCCATATCCATTATCAGCATCCCCTATGACAGGAATTGAGACAGCGCGAGTAATCTGTTGCCCTTGATCTACCATTTCCCCATAGGAGATTAAACCAGTATCAGGCAACCCCAATCTAGCAGCAGATATTGAGAACCCTGCCAGAAAAGGATAAGGGAACTATGAACCTAATTACACAAGAATATACATTTTGTAAGAGGTAGCTGAAACCTAAACAGAGCTCAAACTCCATCTGTCCTCTCATCGGATTAAGAATTTAATGAGAAATTCCAATGATCACGACTAGGATTATGTTGGTGTCACAGTTACATTCAGGAACAAGAAACATTGTAGTGAGGTGATGACAATGAGCTCAAGAAACTTCTCAGCAGTAAGGGGTGCGTCTCAATCTGATGACTCTAGTCCGTCTTCAACTTTGACTTACTATACCAACTCTATGCTGAGAAACAGAATTCTGATATTCTTTTGAAAATCACGAAGATCTCCTTCCCCCATTGGGGCTCATTAGCAACCATCCCCAGTATTAAGGAGCGTAAATCATCTCATTGACCAGACCGAACCTCAGTGAATTTGCTATTGCTCTGCTGCTTCACAGGCATAGTCCAGTGGCTCACTGAAAACTAAGGTACTCTTATACTAAAGGATGCATGGGACTTGGACAGATGTCTGCCTATACATGGAACTTGGAAGATCAGTTTAATCCAATTCCATAAGCTTACATTCAAGTGATCGTCCCTACAGATGTTTGAAATGGACACGCCGATGGGCAATTAAAACAACCATGCAGTCCCCCAACAAACATCCTCGATCAAAACCAATCACGAACCAACAAACACGACTCCCGAACTCACCGCTCGTGAAGCAGTAACCGAACCCAGCTCTCTCCACGAGCTTCGCGCTGAGGGCGTCGAAGCAAGCCGGCCCCTGGTGAATCCCTGGCAACTCGAGGATGCGCCGAAGCGCCTTGGCCGGGGACTCCGCCGCCGGATTCCCGATCCCGTAATCATCGGAGCACGCGATCGTCGGGCGGAACGATTCCTTCAGCGATTTAGAACGGAGAGCGCGCTTGATCGATCGTCCGAGTTGAATGCGTGAAGGCGAGGGAGGTGGAGCGGTTGTGGAGGCGGAAGAGTGAAGAGAAGAGAGAGAAGACGACGACGGCGATGGTGAGCGGAGGAGAGAGAAGGTGGTTCCTCCACAACCGATGACTGAAGAAGAAACCATAGTTGCGCTCTCTCTCTCTCTCTCTCTCTCTCTCTCTCTCTAGTGAAAGTGAGCTCGCAAGCTATGGACGGTTGCAGTATAGCTGGTATTTTGTTGATGATTTGTATTTTCCTTCTTTTTTCTTTGTTTTATCAATTTTCCCCTTTGTTATTTTAAATCGTATGAAATACTTGATTTAAATTGTCGATGCGTTAAATCGTATAAAAAATTGGATATAATTTTTCCATATTTAAATAAGATTATTTATTTTAGGAAAAATTCTAAATAAATACCCAAAGTGCTCTTATTTTCTCGAATAATTGCTGAAGTAGATAAAGTCCTCAAGTGACTATGTTAATCGTAAATAAGAACCTGGCCTTCAAACTGATCAAGGACATTTTCATCTTTTATATTTTTGAATATTTTTCCCTTTTTTTTATTCTTTTCTTTTCTTTTCATCGGAAGGGTCTAGGCGAGGGGCAAAGCCTCGCTCGCGGCCGGCGATGATCCTTGCTAGTGGCCGACAAGGGCATGCTGGCCCTCGCCCAGTCACTGGCGAGGGTCGCTGAGCCCTTGCCAACAGCAAAAAAGGAAAAAAAAAAGTGAGAAAAAAGAAAAGAAAAATAAAAAATAATATAAAGTTAACATTGTCTTTGAACGAAAATACCTTTGATTGGCTAAAATATGTTGCCGGCCAACGTTAGAACATTATCTGAAACTATCATGACTATTTCAGACCATTATTTGAGAAAATAAGCGCAATTCAAGCTTTTATGTGAAAATTTCCCTTTATTTTAAAATTTTGGAGAAAATATCATACTTAGAAGTTGCCGCGTGATATATCAATAGTTTTTTTTTTTTCAATGAAAAAGTCCTCATTTACATAAGAGTTAATACCGCGAGAAACCTCAAACTGGTACATTTGTGACAAATTTACCCCAAACTATTTTTTTTATCACGAAAAACCCCAAACTGGTACACTTGTGACGAATTTACCCCAAACTATTTTTTCGACCACCAAAAACCCAAAACTAGTACATCTGTGACAAATTTACTCTAAACTAATTTTTTTACCACAAAAAATCCTAAACTATTACACCTATGACAAATTTACCCTTCGTTAAATTGAATTAATACCACGAAAAATCTCAAATTGATACACCTATGACAAACAGATGGTAAAATCCCCAAACTGGTATACCCGTAAACTACCACGTGCCATCCAACTCAGTAATTTGACGTTAAATTTAACAAAAACTAACGAAGAGTAAATTTGTCATAAGTGTGTCAGTTTGGGGTAAATTTATCACAAGTGTACCAATTTGAGATTTTTTGTGGTCAAAAAAATAATTTATGATAAATTTATCACATATGTATGAGTTTGGGATTTTTCATGGTATATTAACCCTTTACATAATGGTCATTTTGCAAAGCTCATGCTTGTACCGGAAGTAAGGTAGCTACAGCCTACACATACCAGAAAGGAAATGATAACGATAACGGGAGGTTCAACACTTTTAATGTTATTGACACCGCCTTCTCGCAATATAGCAGAACATCGACATCGGTTCGGTTGATGAACTCGAGAAGTATGTACGGAACCACAACTGTGTATACAGCACAAGGCGGCACAACATTGCTGAAATTATCACAGTGACTGCCTCGGAATGAAAATTGCTGCTATTCTAAAGCAAACTCAAACTGGATTTGAATTGTAGCAGTGTGAAACCGGACAGTGTTCGGTTGCGATCGGCTGCTGTTCATGCCAGTCCAGACGACATACTTCCGGGATGATTCTGAGCAGATTTGTTGAAATCTCTGCCGAGATTAATGGAATGCCCATTCAGATGCTAACTTTGGCAAATTACACAACCGCCAAACCAAAAAGATGGCTCTTCCACGACCTTGCAAGAAGGCCGCCTCCCGGATTCCTCAGGCTCCCGGAAGTTGCCAGTATTCATGCCTTTCTCAACTGAAGATCAAATAAATAGCTAGCAAAACTTAAATAAGAAATAATGAACTTCCGGAGTAGACATGCCAAGGGAAAGAACTCACAGCAAATTGATGTCCTTAGATCAGCAGTCACCATGAAGTGAGATCTGTACAGTGCAGTTTCCCTTCATATAAAACTCATCTGTCTTACACCAATATAGCTGCTTCCTTGACCTCAAACGCCACTTTAGCACCGGGAGGATTTTCCTTTTGTTTTTCGACAAGGATCGTCCAAAGTCCCATCTGAATCATAATCTGAAAACATAAACGCATCTGTCTCTTGTTCAGAAGTTTGTTGATCATCACTGATTGCTGCACCCGCATCTTCTGCCAGATCACCCACAGAACTTTTGTAATTGCCCCTGCTTCTGTCTAGAAACCCTTTCCTCATCATGCCTGCCAATTTTTCCCGGAATTGTACGATGGGGTGTTCGTACAAGAGATGCTTTCCCTCAAAAGCCTCTCTAAGGATCACAGTCTGAGTATCAGACTTTTTTGAAATGTAAAAGATTCCAGGATGGCGCTCAAAAACCTTGGTGAACTTTTGGGGCAAACTCAATGGCTTGCGAAGATTACTTACATTCTTCCGCTCTGTTTTCTTCTTGACAGTGAGGTGTAGAAGCTCATGAAAGACTCCAACAATCCTTTTCTCAGATACGTCAGTACGAGGATCCAAGTGGGATGCATTCGAGTAAGGAGAAGTATAAGGAAGGCTCTGCCATTCTTCTAGCCACCTCATGCATTTTCTCTTTAACCCAAAGCCTCTTGTGAATCGAATCGGAAAAGATAGGATGCCGTCTTTTAAATCTTCTTCCTTCTGCAGTAAAGCTGCATTCTTCTGCAATTCAGATACAGCTAGGTGATCATCCCAAAATAGAAGTTTCACGCCAGTTCGATCATCAGGGAGCCTGACTAAAGAGAATAATTCTGGACTCTTTAAAATCAGTAATTCCTGATAATTATAGGGCAACCCAAGATCCCACTTCAACTGGTCAATAGTTTGTACAGGAAGGATCCTATCACTAGTGAGCATAAGCAATTTGCAAAGCCTGTTCTGGACATCCGTATGGTTCTGTTGTAAAACACTGAGTTCCTCCTGATGGAGTCCGTGGGCTTCGGGTGTCAAGTGAAACCAGGGAACAGGAGTCCCTCCACTGTCAGGAGTATAAAACTCATGAAAAATATTTGGGTATCTCCTGATAAACGTGGAGAGCTTGAGATCATGGGGAAGGCCAAGTTGTCCACGAGAGTGAGCGAGGTGGTATACAGGGAGGCAACACTGCGGAGCAGAGGCAATAAGAGAAATAAGGAAGTTCACTGCTTTGAGATCCCTCTCCCCCGAACCAACAGTGTCAAGCTCCCAATCTTTCACCCACTTCAATTTCACATTCACCAGGCTATACTTTTGTTGATACCTAAAACCTTGCCGGCAGCTAAAGAAGAGATTGGACTCTCCAGTCCTAACGAATAACCAGAGCAACATCCTTCATCTAGATGACAACTCTTAGTAATCTCTGGCGCTATTTCCTTCATGGATTCTTTTCGGTTTTGACAATGCAATATACATCATTTCCATGTGCTGCTGTGCAGAACTGTCAATGATGGAAGATGCAATGGCATAAAAAGACAGCATCATAAACAACGGCTTAATATTTGTTGAGATAGGTTAGTGACGGAATCTTCTGATTAAGAGTAGGGTGATTGGGAAAGGTAAGAAACAGAAATAAATATATTTAGAGCATTTAAATTTCAAACTGGAAAAACATCATAGAAAAACTAAAGCTGTTGATATCCATGTACATAATCTTTACGAAATTTCATATCAGAGTGTGAAAAGGAAACTCAATGACCAGATACTTCCTTGGCTTGCACATCTAGCAGATAAACAGAACAAAGTAATGATCTAGTGCCTAATTCGATAAAGGAGGGAACTCAGAACTTGGCATATATTCAGAGAACTATGTCTCACTGATCCAATCAGTTATCACACTCACATTGCCGCTAGTTGCTTCAACCACCAGTATCCTGGATTCATTTAGCAAACTACCTAGAAGTCACTCAAATTCAAGGCATAGAAAGCCCTCGCAAAATTATGCACTAATAAATCGGCGGCTTTTCCCCAGTCCAGCTGGTGAGCAAATTGCACTGATTCAGTGAGTGAATGGCACTGGATTAGAGCACTTCGTTCAGTGAAGGGCTGCAGAAGTTTCTACAGATTTTTCACTCAGTGCAGTTGGGAACAAAATATACTCAACATATTAATCCCAGAAAAAGGCTGCTCCTAAGGCCAACAAAAGTCCTCAGATACATAGTCTTTTTGATCTGTGTAGCAAAAGTAACTTTCGCTTTTATAATCTACGTTTTCTCTTCATTGGATATGATGATTGGATCAAAATTTTGGAGCTAGTCGTAGTTTCTCGCTGGTACTCCTACGAAGTTCTGATTCTAAAGAGAAAATCTTCCCCTTGGTGAGATTAAGTCATGCACCTGAAGATCATTTAGCTCAAGCTTCGATCTGATTCCTCTAGTTTCATCAAGTTAAACCTCAAGCAGCTTTTTGGCATTCTTCATCCAAACTTTCTAGTTCTCCCGAAAAAGAACACTTGAATTTCTTAAACCTATCAAATGGGTGAGTTGGTCGAAAATGGGTCCGACCCATATTGTCCCATTTTTTGTAATACAATTTTATCGACACATATCCAACCCGGCCTTGACCCGACTTATACCCTGCCCAACTCAGGCTCTAATTCTCAGCAATTTTTCCCCTTTAAGTATGGGAAAAAGCATACGGGAAAAACAAAAACCTAACCAATTATAACCAAATTAAACACGAAAAAAAAAAATCAAATATTAAATTTACTAAAACTTTGACGAATCAAGCTACTAAAACACATCGTCTGTTGTTTCTCCTCGTGCTAGATATTTGATCTGGTTTCTACTCTTGTAAGCACTAAATATCTTAAAATACTCACAGATTTGACAATACTCAGACCCATCAAGATTTGTAACATTAAGAGAAAAAATAAGGAAACATACCAAATACCAACAAAGGAAGAACAAGGTCACCTACAAACTCTATGTCAACTTTACATAGCAGGGATGCTACTACAATTTCTCAAATAATAGAAGGGTCCTTTTTAACTGTATAAAAAGGGTAACAACAAGCAAACCCAGTCGAGCTAGGATAAGATACCAAAAAAGATGGAGTCGGTCATCCACAAGGGGAGCAAGTCCCTTGGGTCAGTGCAGAGAGATTGAGGATGAGAAGCGGAATGTCCCCAAACAACAACAGACATTAGGCTCATCACCAGATCAACAGCACACCCAACAGCAAGAGACTATGCATCAACGACCACTACAGCAAGCGCAATTTGATCATCAGATTCAAGATTCAGCAAGCATTTTGTCAACTCTATATAGAAAAAGAATGGACTCATGTGATAACCAATAATTCAAAATCAAGTTTCACAAAGGAACTTTGGATATTTTTTTTTTTTTACCGAATTGATTCACTTATAGTTAAACTCAGTTAGTGGAAAATTTCCGCATTGACGTAGTCATCAATGCTAAAAGATCTTGCAAATCCCAATCCTTCCCTTGGAAATCCCAATTGATCCAAGTACTTAGGGGAAAAAGATATTAAAAAGAAAAAAAGAAACGCCGCCTAAATATTTGAATATATTGCATGATCTCGCTGCAGCGTACAATTAGAGAGGCATTTCATCGAACAGGTGATTCGCAATGCATTTCCAACGGTAATAATCCAAAATAAATTGATGCAGACATGAGTTTCGGGTCTTACCGGATCATCACAAAGCGATGGTTGGCGTCGAACGGTGGTTCCCGGTTAATACCAAGAGGCGAAATTGGGTAAGGACCTGAGGAAACGCTGTTCGGAATGGCGAGTGTGAAGTGGGATGGTGTATGTCGATACACACGTGGGGATATCCGGTGAGAGAGGCGGTGCGCCAGTGGCCAGGGGTAGGAAAGGGGAGGAGAAATGCTCTGCGGTTGCGGTGGTTCTCTCTGAGGTTCGGCGGAGTCACGTAAGCTCAGGCTCTGTCAGCGGTGGAGAGAAAACCGGAAAGGAGCGGAGGGGGTGGCAGTGCGGTTGCCCAGTTTGACAATATTTGCGACTGAAGCTTGGCCGGAGTTACGTTCGGCTAAGCTTGTGGAAGCGAGGTTGTCGACAATGGCGGAAAAGATCGAGCTTGCGGCTGCGGGAGAAACGGAGGACAAAATCTCAAAAACGAAATTTTTTTTTTTGGTCGAAGAAAGAAAACGAAATTATAAAATATATAAATAATAAAAAAAAAACAGTGCATATGTATGTATATTGTATGAGGAAAATTCCAAAAAAGGGCCCGAATTCGTCTCATATTCTCAAATAAGGGCCCCAAGTGAACCTTTATTCAAATAAGGACCTGAAGTGCCCTTATTTTCTCAAATAAGGGTCTGAAGTGAACGTTGTTTCAAATAAGGGCCTGAAGTGATCATGAAATCTCAAAAAAGGGCCTGATTTCAAGGGCACTTTCGTCATTTTCCTTATTTGATTTTTTTTTCTGTTTCCTTAAAAATTAACAAAAAAAAATTTTTAAAAGAGACAACTGCAGAGGCGAGAGGGCTGCCCCTCCCGCCTGTGGCCGCCGGCCCACCGCTGGTGAGGGGTAGGCGGGGGCGGCGAAGGCGGCAGAGTCGCCAGAGCCTCGGCGAGGGCCGGCGACCCCCGCCCTGGTCATGGCGAGGGTCGCCGGCCCTCGCCTCTGGTCGGAGGGGTCGCCGGCCTTCGCCGCCCCCGCAGACCCCCCACCTGCGGTCGGCCGGCGGCCATAGGCGGGAGGGGGTAGCCCTCCCGCCTGCGAGGCTGTTTTTTTATTTTTTATTTTTATTTTTTTAAAATTTTTAAAAAACAGAAAAAGGAAAAAAGTAGGGAAAAAATAAATAAAAATGAGAAATGACGAAAATGCCCTTTAGTTCATGCCCTTTTTTGAAACTCTATAACTACTTCAGGCTCTTATTTGAAACAATGTTCATTTGGGACCCTTATTTAAGAAAATGAGAGGACTTTGGGCCCTTTTTTGGAATTTTCCCTATTGTATATACATTAGTTTTTTTTTTTTGGTCGAAATTGTATATATATTAGTTAGCGACGGTATTTGTTGCGATAAATTCAAATTTAGTCCCTTAGTTTATGTAGCATTTGCAATTGAATCCTCAAGTTTTTAATTTGTGGCGTCATATAATTTTGCCTAATCGCGTGCTTCGTATTTAAGACACTTAATTATGATGCTGGGAATTCTGACATGACAATATTTTACAATCTATAAATTAGGTCAAAGAAGCTATTTGGGCGGTTTTAGTTAGATTTTGACCTAATTTGTCTTTGTTAATTTAAACTTGAGTTAAGTGGATTACATTGGATTTGCCTTGACAATAAAAAAAATCATATTCACATTGAGTGTTTTGAACATGTCGAATTCAGATTAATCTTTTTTCGACAATACACGTGTAATTGACATGACCTTGAACTTTTTTGGTGGACATGAATTGTCACTCCTATCCCGTCTTTGATCTGTTTGATAAACCTATAGAAAGCTAGCTTAATTAGCCAAAATTAGTGTCAATGCACGTAACATTCTCAGGTGTCCAAGTTATTGACTAATCCAAGATAATCATAGAATGGAAATGCATGGGAGTTGAGGGGTCACATTGGAAATTCATTTTAAACCCCTTGCCCTAAACGTGGCTACATTTTCTTTCATAATTTTTGGGTCTTGCGTCTAAAATTTGATGAAAAGGATTGGAACAAAGATGTGTACCATCTCGAATGGCCGCACGAAAAACTACTTCATTTCGATCTATTTCATGAAAAAAAAAATTAAGAGAAAGAAATCAATTTTCAGGTAGAACTTTTATGATATCGCAATATTATAAATTCGAAAGAAAAAAAACGAACTTACTTGCTAATTGTAAATTGAATAATGGATGCTCTAGGATGTAGACAACCTAGGCAAAATGCATCATGAAACATCAGTTCATCATGGCTTGAGGGTTTAGACCGTGTCCGGGAGTCAAAGTAGCCCGTCGCCAGAAGTCATCACCTACTCTCCTCTTCGTTCTGTGATTTGGTGAAAGCAAACCCCTCATCAGGAATGACTAAACAATCATGTTTATCTCCTTAATCATCTCTTAATCACACCATCTTTCTCCTGAATCACCTCTTCCCCCCCCCCCCCCCCCCCTCTCTCTCTCTCTCTCTCTCTCTCTCTCTGTGAAAATGAGCTCATCACCTTGGTTTACTGTGATGCTCGCGATCACGACGATGCTCGCGAATGGCGTGAGCTCGGACATGGCGAGAGACAAGCGAGAGTGCGCGGCCCAGCTGGTCGATCTCTCGCCATGCATACCCTTCGTCAGTGGCGACGCTAAAGCTCCACCCCTGACATGCTGCGTGAACCTGAGGAAGGACGTGGACGGGACGAGGAGGTGCCTGTGCATGCTGGTCCGAGACCGGGACGATCCGGGGCTCGGCTTCAAGCTCAACGCCACCCTCGCACTCGCCCTCCCTTCAATCTGCCACGCTCCGGCCAATGTCTCCAATTGCCCCAGTGAGTGGTCCCCTTGTGCCGCGGATTTTATCCAATGGTTTAAGCAATCCCTGAACAAGAGCGACGTGGTTCATAACTTCATTTTACATGTATAACTAGGCTTTTATGCTCTCTCATTGCTTCCTTTTGAAATACAGCTCTTCTGCATTTGGATCCGAACTCCCCAGAAGCTCAAGTTTTCGAGCAATTCGCAGACCCGTCGTTCGCCAGGAGCATCTACGGTGATCAAATCATCTTCTTTCCTCTTCCTTCTCCCTTTTCTTTCCCCCACAAGATGAACCAGAACTAAGTTACCTGTTAATTTTTCCTTGGCCGCACAAAAAGAACAGTAGACGATCATAGTTGATCTCTTCTTCGTTGTCACTGATGCAGGAGATCAATCTAGCCTAGTCTCAAGCAGCGGTTTCGCAAAACGACGTCGGCGTATTGGAGTTGCCTTCTGGCTCCTGATAAATACTGTTGTTCACATGTTGTGAGATGGATTTGCTTGCCATTGCTTCCCCCTCTTTCTTCCCAAAATGATCATCTCTGTTGGTTAAACATTTTTGCTCCAGGATCATGTACGTGTGAACAGATGGTATGGAGTTAGTAGTACTGAACTTTGAAGCAATAAATCAATGATCTGGGGCTACTTATTTATCCACCGGGTCGTTGTGGCTAAACCCGTGTTGTGTTGTGAAGTGCTGTAAGTGGTATGTTTGGTAACACACGTTTAAAATCTGGAAAATTATCACGGAAGTCCTAAACTTTTTAATTTGGCCAATTTAATCCTAAACCTTTTTACGATTTTCTAATTTAGTCCTAAACATTTCAAGTGTGCTAATTAAGTTCTAAACCTTTTGACGATTTGTCAATTTAGTCCTAAATATTTTGACGATTTACTAATTTAGTCTTTCCGCCCAACTTTGGCCGGAAATTACTAACATGGTGGTCTAATCAACGTTGGCTGTCCTACATGGCATGGTCAGCATTGACATGGATGACTTTTACAATGTTTTAAAAAAATTTGATTTTTTCTTTTTCTTTTTCTTTTTCTTTTTCCAACCATGGGCCAGCGAGGGCTGGCTATTGGCAAGGGTGTTGCGGGCCTTGCCTTGATCTGGGCTAGGGCCATGATGCCCTCACCCGTCCGTACTACGTAGGACGACCGATGCTGACTAGATGGTCATGCCAGTGATTTGGAGCCAAAATTGGCTGGAAGGGCTAAATTAGCAAATCATCAAAAGGTTTAGGACTAACTTGACACCATTGAAAGATTTAGGACTAAATTGATAAATTGTTAAAAGGTTTAGGACTACATTGAAAAATTTGAAAGATTTATGTTTCTTTCGGTAATTTCACCTTTTAAAATGTGTAGCACCTCAAAATTGGATGAGATAACTTCTTGAAAATTGCTCTAAATAGTTTCAGCTTCATAGGTGTTTCAATTGTCAAGATGTTTGCCGAGCAATTTCTATCGCTTTCATTCTTTTTAATTAGGAGTGGTTTACTGAAAAAATTAGTTTGGCCGGGACTGACCTTTTAAATAGACGGATCGTATTCAAGAACCTATAAAAGCACGCGCGATAAGTCACTTGGTAAATCCACTTTGTAGACCCAACTTCGTAGATCTAACATTTCCCTTCTTATTTACAAAAATAATTGATGCAATAATTATACTTCAACATTTCACGATCCCAAAAATCGAATTGCTTGTAATCCTTTCCACCGACGTCGTTGTCATGTATAATAGCTATCCGGCTGATCACGTCAGAGTTAATCCGTGCCCAAATGTTACGATAAATATAAATAGCCTAATCCAACAAGAGGATCGTTGCCTTTTTAAACGTCATTACTTCATTTCTTCAATTTTTGTATCGCTCTTGATTTATGTTTCCCTAATTGATATCATGAATCCGTCCAGACCAGATGAAAAATCAAAGGCGACAGGACAACATGAAAACAGAGGACAAAAGGAAATTAGCAAATTTTGCGATATAAATTTAGTAAAAAAAAAAATTGGGAAAAGTTAAAGAAAAAGGCACATGCTATGATCCTCTGAGAAAACGACACTTGAAAAAACTGAACTGCTGCGTCCTGTTGTGTTGTGTTGTGTATCAGATTTTCATTTTCGTCCAGAAAAACACACAGACTCTCTCTCTCTCTCTCTGACACCTAACACAAGCGCAGACACAAACCTGCGAAGCGAATCAGATTGCGGCACGACCGTCTGCAACCACATCTCGCAAAGCGACAAGTCGCGCGCACGACGACGACCTCCTCCTCCTCCTCCTCCTCTCGTCTTCGCCTACGTCTTCGTCAATCTGATCTCGGGTCCCTTCTCTGTTTCTCATGTCGATTGCAGCTGCCTCCTCCCTCTCCTTAGGTAACTCCGACCACCCATTGAGCTCTTTCGTCGATATGAACCGTAAAAAGGGAAAATTTGTATGTCGAACGTGTACCCACGTGATAGATCAAAGTCGATATTTTTGCACGTTTTGGAGGAAGCTCATTGGGGAAAAAGAAAAAAGGAAAAATTGCATTTAGCTCAGTTGGGAAAGGGAACCTAGGACTCGGTGTCTTGTTCGAGGTGATTAGACGCGCTTGACGGCAGTAGGGTTCGAAGAATTTTAAGGATTTCTCTGCTTGTGCTGTGGAATGGCTTGGTGGTTGGTGGGCGTCCTGCTGATTTTGGTGTTGTTTGGTGGTGTGATCAGGTTCGTCGCGTTACAATCTGTGCCATTCGGAATGCTCGACGTCTTGTTGTATCGCGAGCACGAGCAGCTGGATGAAACATTCCCTCGACGGGCGAAAGGCTGTGGATTTTTCTTCAATGAGGTGTGTGGTTTGACTTTGGGTTTCGGAGGTTATGTAGGAGGACCCTTGTTTAGATTTGTTTGGCCATGACTCTATGGTTCGTCCAATTTTATGTTTGCATGATGCAATCCTTTGGTTTATAGGCATAGAAGTAAGATCGGTGTACAGGTACGGCCTTCTCAGGTTTGGGTAATCTTAAACAACTCTTGGTGTTTCCACACATATTGGTGCTACACTGATCCCATAACCAACTTTTCAAACTTCAACTCAAACAAAGTGGTGGCCCTTAAAAAACTAAGAAGCTGAAGCAAACCCTTATGGGTTCAAACATGTGGAGGACAGGATTAGAAATGCAAAAACTTCAGCATGTATCAAATCTTGGGCCACAGGATAATTCACTTGAGCTCGAAGACAAATTCTATAGGACAACCATACAACCAATGAGGACATTGGAGGTTGCTGGTATAACTAATGAGAAAGTTTCATTTGAGATGTTCTGAATGGTTGGAACAAAAATCTTCGGACTCTCCCGTGAGAATATGTGATCCTATGATTGAGATGCGGGGTAAAATGAGAGGAAAAAATGAATATGGAACGTACTGAAAATTTGGTGACATAGACATTGTGATAATGACTTAGCTAACGTACTAATTGAGAACATTTTACTGTTGTTGTTTAAAATGTTTCCTGCTAATGCCATATTCATTTGTTTGAGATATTTCCTTGCAATGCCATATATCAACTGCCGTTATCTGAGTGTAGTTACCGCTTCGTTAGGTGAAATTGACTTGAAAAAAGTAAGATATATTGTACTTAATGTGTATTTTTCTTAAGACTGTCATGGCGTAAATTAGTTCTCTAATTTTCATTGTTGACATGCCTTTTTTATGCTTAGGTGCTCTCTCTCTCCTATTCTCTCACCGTCTCCCACACTTACGCGTACATGTACACAGAACTAGAAGGGAAATATTTCCATTCTGTCGATATCCGTGTACTATTTCATGAGAATGTCATGTTGACTTCCTGATGCACCAATTCTTTTTTCAGAATGCTACCCTTCCAGTGGCTGCCGATAGGAAATGAGCTCTGCCTTTCGAGGGTTTCAGTTGCTGCTGATTACTCTGATTCTCTTCCTGATTCATCTAATTACATAAGCGACCAGGGTTACCATCCTCTTGAAGAGCTTAAGCCTTGCAAGAGAACCCGCGACACTAAACTTACTTCTGCCGAAATTGCAAGGACAACTGTTGAGGTAAACATAATAATGGAGTGGTGCAAGGTTCCGGAACCATTCTGCTTTTCATTAGCAATTTAGCATGTTGACATATTTTCTCTTCAGGCCTGCAGTAGCGCTTTGCTAGTTTTCCCAGGGCCTGTACACTGTGAACCCCATGAACAAATATCATGGGCAGAGTTTCAGTATGTTGTGGATGATTATGGAGGTTTCGTTCTTTCACCACTGCATTGTTGTTTTTACCAATTTCAAATTGGTTGTATATATGGTCTCACTGAAAATCTGTTCTCTCCAGATATATTCTTTGAAATTTTCGACGGCGAGAACATCCTAGAAGATCGCGGTGCAACTAGCCCCGTGGTGAGTTTCTCCTTCCTTTCTGAAATGCTTCCTTAGCATTTAGGAAGTCTTCAACTCGAAAACCTCAGGTAGGATTAATTCATATCTAGGGTTCTATTGTTTCTCCCTTGGCTAAGTTATACCAGCATCTTCTTTTGATGGCAAAGTATTAGAAGTGTTCCCATAATTTTCAACAGATTGGTTATGTGGCAAGTTTGAAGAAGTACGATATTAGCAGGCAAAATTCAAACCAAAACAGACTTAAGCGTGATGTATTTAGCTTGCAGGACTGTTCTTATCCCACAACAAACTTTCTCCCATTTCATCCAACGGGTCCAGGTTAAGCAAGAGTGATTTTCAGATGCTGTTTTTACCTCATTGCCTTATCACTACTTTCAGCAGTTTAGGAGCTTTAACCCATTGTGTTGTGGAACATGAAATCCTCGATGAAGCATTGATTTTTGACCAAATTTTTCAATGCTGCTGCACATTTAACAGGGAAGAGATTCATTTGTTCATTATTGTCTTGCATGTCAAGTATAATGACTTGGTTGTGATTCTGTAGTTTCTCATCATCCTGATTAAATGGGGGGAAAGAGAAGCTGCTTAGAGAGCTTTTAGTCTATGAATCATTTTGCAGGGTGAGATGTTCTTGGAATCTTGTCTTGCTCCGAAGGCCTTGTAGTAAGATTAGGCATCAAATCTTTAGTTCTTGAGGCTCATTGTTTATAAGGGGTAAAGAGTTCCATGTTTTGATTGAGAGAAATAAGGCACAAGCAGGAAGTGGCCTCTACTTGTGTATGGAATGGTCTTAACGACTCTGATACGTTGGAGCATGTGTATCATTTGGTATTGGTGGATGTATAAAAAAAATTCACTTCATTTGAGACGAGCAGGGCCCTAATCACATGCTCTTAAAAAGCTTTTGGAGGTAGCTCATGGAACATTAGTCTGGGAGTCCTGTATCGTTTCTGGTAGATGTGATAGTTCACTTAATTGCTGTATTAGACTTCTATATCCATTACATATCTGTGATTTTCATGATTCCTCTTTTCCCCTTAAAGTTATGGGTTGCACAAGATTTAATTGATCTTTGGTTGATAAATTTCTTCAGAATGTATTCATTGGAATGGATATACCAGTATATGATAACAAGAAGATGGCTGATGAGTACGATATGTCAGATATTGGTATGACTGAGATATCTTATGAAGAAGATTATCTTGAGGTGGAGTGTCGTGCTTATTTAACATGGAGAAAAAAAAAGTCTTGTTATCTTTGAAATTTAACTATGCTATGATTCTCCAATCACGTGCATTTTTGGGTAAAACAGGTAATGGAAACTGAAGTGTTCGATAGTGCAGTAGATTGGGGGATGCCAGATCCTTCTATCTCGGTCCATCCGCTTTATTTTGCCAAGTGCTTGATAAAGGTGACTACTTCTCTCTATTCAGTTTCTAGGTGATTAGGTGACCTAGTTATTTATAGTTGCAGATTTCTTTTAACTAAGAAAATCATTATGTTGCAGAGAAGCTTCACTCCTACTTATTATTAATGTTAAAACTGCAACTTCTTCAAACTAAATACATGAACTGCATTCAGCTGTGTGCTCGACTCTTCTTTGCAACTCCATTAACGACATTAATTTTTCAGTTCTGGTGTATGGTAGCTTGTACTTGTTTAAAATGATGACACCAAAGGAACATGCATCTTCACAATGACCTTTTCTTACTTCTCTCATTTGCTCCATCATGTCTATTGGGTATTAATTTGCTAAAAACTGTAGATTTTAGCGTCGACTGCAGTGAGGATATGGGGAAAAGCACCCCTACAATGAAAATCCGGTACTGGAGTACATTGTAGCATGGGATAGCATTTCGATGGTGTACAACAAGTTTCATATGTAAAGGTCTAAGCCTGGATGTAGTCTCTGTCATTGATGATGCTTAGCTTGCAGGAACTTCCAGATCAGTCGGCAAGTTTGTCTTGAAATGCTCACTTGTCCCCTAATAAATCAGTCTTGCGACCGAGTCTTCCGTAGTAATAAGCCTCAAGGATTTTCCGTAGAGAGCTTGCTTGCTCTGTTCCTTCTTTTCTCTCATTCACTCCTGTCTTTGTTTAGTGCTTGCTCAATCCAGCCACCCTCTCTTTCCGCTCCAGAAGAGTATGTGTAGGTAGTGTGATGTCTGCTTATTTGCACTTATAAGCAGGAGAAGTGAATTTTTTTATTGTGCTAAAAGAAAACTTTCTGACTTCATGTTATAGGCAGTCAATACGGAGTATGAAAAAAAGATGGACAATCCATCAAATGGCTTGTCCATTTTGGGATGCCTCAGACCTGCTTTTTCTGATGAAGAATCTTATCTGAGAAAGCTCTTTCAAAGTGAGGATGCTGATAACCACAACTTGGACTGGAAAGGTATAGTTCAACAACAGAATCTATGTGATGGACCAACCCACTATTTTCTATTGGCGAATAACTTGAATTTCTTGTATGTGATTACATTTTTTGAATTATCTAAGATATTTCCATTGGTCTTCCTGAGTTGGAAGTATGAGGATTGAGGTGTCTATTATGTCCTTTTGCGAGATTACTTTTTGTATTGCTGAAAGAAGAATGTCGTGCATAGTAGTTGTTAGTACTTTAATGGGACATTCCTTCTACTAAAACTTGTCTTCTTGTTTAGATGCTGATGTTGTTACCTTGGCTTCAAGCGACAGGAAAGGCTGTAACTCGATAATTTATAGGTTAGAGATTTTGAGAATAGAGCTGTTCTCAGTGTATGGTTCTCAGGTATATTTTACTCTCTTGGTGGTCATCTGTCTTTGTAATGTTACATAAGATGGTTCCAGTTGATCCTGGGGTTGGTCCGCTGTCTGGTTCCTTGTATATCTATATTGTTTCGTTGTGACTTGTCGCATCATCTTCCGACCACAACCAAATAGGTCATGTAAAAATTGTTGAACTTCCAGTAATTCTGCAGTTTCTTGTTTTCAGTGCGAAATTCAATTGCAAGATTTTCTAGATGCTGAGCCCGATATCCTTGTACACTCCACATCAGCAATTCTAGACCGCTTTAGCGAGAAAGGAATTAGGTGCAATGTTGCCCTGAAAGCTCTCTGCAAAAGGAAGGGGCTTCATGTGGAGGTAAAGGAGTCAGCCTCGGTATTTTGTCATAATCTCTTTGAAGCTTCTCCATGGATGCGCTAGGATTTTCCTTCACATTTTAGTGGCGCATGGATAAGAGCACTGCATGTGTCATGGTTTCTATGTGTTTTGCTTTAGTAACTTGTAATGTAAATACATTTTTTCCTTTTGCTTTTCCCGGAAAAATCGTTTTACGTTTTGCTCTTTCACCCTAGTCATATACATATGGGAATGATAAGTATTTATAGATTGTAGTTCCCATTTGTTCAGTAGAAAACCATACTCTCCAGAATGTTCTTGAAGCAACCTATTAAGACACTAGCCATCCTAGATTATTAATTTTCTCCTCGGACACTTTTACAGAGTTTTTTTCATAATTTAGGGATGTTTGATGATACTACAAGCTTCCTGGTTGGACGCATCTTCCCCCACTAGATTTATTTCCCATCCCAAACTCAGCATCCCTTTATGTAATTTCATCTCCCCAATATTTCATTCTTGTCTTTCCTTGGATCCATCAAGGTTAAAAAAAACCAAGATTTTTGTGTTCTCTACCTCATTCTATCATTTGAGAAGAAGCATTTAGCAACTGTCATGCAGAAAATAGCTTAATATGGTATTCTTTTATCGTTTTCTTCTTAAAGGTTTTGTACTTTGTTCTCTCTCATTATATATCACATTTTGTATGTTTGGACTGTGCCTTGCAAACTTTTGTTCTTTTGGCAATTCAATTACTGCTGTTCATTTACAAGTCCTTTAGTTTCTGGTGAAATATCTGCTCATATATAGGGAGCTAATCTAATTGGAGTCGACAGTCTGGGCATGGATGTCAGAGTTTATTCTGGAGCCGAAGTACGAACACACCGTTTTCCTTTCAAAGTTCAGGT
Source organism: Lenwebbia sp. NSW1173648 (assembly GCA_029784005.1). NCBI lineage: Eukaryota > Viridiplantae > Streptophyta > Magnoliopsida > Myrtales > Myrtaceae > Lenwebbia > Lenwebbia sp. NSW1173648. The sequence continues at coordinate 44,425,623 of JARCGZ010000001.1, forward strand.
GAGCAATACTTGATGTAATTTAAAAATGAAGACTTGTACTTTGTCTTTTCTTTAAACCATAAAAAACATGGCTTTTCCTCAGCTGTCCGAATCATTTGGATTTTACCTGTAATAAGAATAAATAAATTTAGCCGCTAGGAGCATCCGCAAGTGCGCCAAGGTGCACGCTCATGCGCACAGGGGGGAGAGAGATGCAGCAGGAGATAGTTCATGGAGAAACTGTTGACACTCTTTTTTCATTTCTCTTCTTTATCTTTTGTACTCTCCTGCTCGGGTTGTTTGATGGTCAAAGACCATATTTCTTCCAGGCCACATCGGAAGCTGCAGCAGAGAAGCAGATTCAGCAACTATTATTCCCGAGGTCACGGAGGAAAAAGTTGAGAACTCATGGTGATGGATACAGGAATCCCGACCCTTACTAGCTCTACTGATTTTCTCTGTGATGAGACCCGAGCCTTCGGAGTAATAATTAGGAATAAGTCAGCCATAAGGTAGGCCTTGATTTTGTTATCGATATTTTCGGCCATGGGTAATGTTTTTGTTTTTGTTTAATTGTTGTGCAATAGTTCAATAACGTATAGGGGGAATGTAGGAGAAGATTTGAGTAGTCCTGGTAGTCATCTTCTATCTTCTGCTAAGAGATGCAAAATTAGAGAACTAGTTGAGATTTGTTAAAGTGGTCATCAAAATCAAATTTATATGTTTAGGGTGCTACTTTATGAGGTAAAGAAGAGAGATGAGATGGAACAAATGTCGATCCAAGAGCGGAATTTATCCGCTTTCGTACATCGCGTCGTCCCCCGATGTTCCCGGTACTCACCCATCTGGGCTTACCCCACCCGAAATCCACGTCGTTGAATCGCACGCCGCACCACTAACAAAAGTGTAACAATCTTGCCTCATCTTTGTATACATCTGTCCCGCCTCTTCTAGCCAACTTGGAAATTGCCTCAAACGCGGCATCCCCTTGAATATTGTTCGCGTTGTCGCCGTTTATCTCGGCGAAGGATTTTCTCACTGACTCGACCAAATTGTGCAGTTCAACTTCTGGCCTCGTGTTGTTCATAAGTTGGGAATGCCTTCCAAGTTATATTCTGGATTGAATATTTGGGCGGCGGCGGTTCCACTCGGCGGCGGAGGTTCACTGAGTGGGCCACTGCCGATGGGGGCTGGATGCCCGACAGCATCCTAGAAGCTCTCATTGCATGTTTCCAGATGAATCCGGTCGGCGCTCAATTCGAGTTGGGTTTGGAACGAATCCACTCCTGACAAGCTTGTGTAAGTTCATAGAATGCAGTAAACTAAACTACAAAAGTAAATCATTTCGAACCGAAATAAGAAATAGTTAGTTAACTTAACTCCCCAGATGTCCAAATTACACTATCATAAGGATTTTCGAGTTGGTTGAAAGGCTAAAGCAGACTGGTAATGAACTCACCTAGCATTAAGTTTTTAACTTTGATAGGGCTGCGGAGTCGAACACGAATCTCCTCGAACTGCTCTTTCCCGGTTTGTTAAAGGGGTTCCCCAGCCACATTCTAGCATTGTTAGGCATTGTGTCACTGCTCGGGAAGAGGGTCGATGCAGGCGGCTGTGCAGTCCGCTCGATCGGGAGATCCCATGGCTATGGCGGTCCATGTCCTCAAAAGCTTTAAATGTGGTCATGTGTGAGCCGGAAGTCCCGATAACGATCCCTCCCCACAAAAGCACGTCACCTGTATTCGTCGGTCCGGCCGAAACCCCATGCAACGGGAGGAACTTATCAAGTGGCCTAATGTCGGGTTTCTCGGCAAACTCCGAGAGTGAACAATCTATGCAGGCCTCAACATACAGCACCCCGGCATCGTTGCAATCGATATAGAGGTTGCTTTTTGCTGAGCCGCCCGGAGAGCGGGTAAAACCGGGTCAGGGCCACGGAGGGAGACTTCTTGAGAGTACAAGAGATGTGCTCAATTTCATGGAGAGATTTGTCTCTGTCTATCCACTAGATTTGTCAAACATGTAACAGGCGTTTTGGTAATAAAACTACAGACAATCGGCAACAAAGACCGCTAGAGGTCCAGCCAAAACAAAAAACGAGAACACGTAGAAAAAAGAACTTAATTCAAAACTAAATGGATTGAGTAAAACTGTTAGACATGCATTCCTTTTTTTCTTTAACGATAGCATGGGGAATCGTACCCTTTCGGCTCGATTAACCCTAAAAATATATGTAGATAGTTATGTTCGCATGCATCAAGTGAAGCTCCACCTAAGATGGCGAATGCGACACTCAAGGTTAATCTGAGTGAAAGACGTTATGATTTGAACATAAATCAAATTATATCAAAATCAAGCGATTAACCGCTGAGCTAACTTTCAAAGCTTGACCATTAGAGATGAACCACGAAAAGATAATTCAAAGAAACTTTTTGTGACCTTTCCCAGCCTATTGATATCCACCAATGCTCCCTCTCTTTTTTCCACGTAGACACGCTCAAATATTTGTTATAAAAATGCTTCCCAGTCCTGGCAAATATTTCCTCAATTTCAATCTTTTTACTCTATTTCGAAGCAGATAGATCCAGAAGCAAAAAACAAAGAAAAAATTACAAATAAATCACGGATAGTTACAAGGCTAAGTCCTAAAACATGTCAACTTCGTGCAGTTAAATCCTAAAATTTTCTGTTAAAAATATATCTCGAGTTTAAGCCCGAAACGAAAATCTGAATTGTGAAAATAAACCAACAAAGTCTAAATGTTGGACTTTTCTGTGGACGTTGGAAATCAAGCAAATCCCGGAAAAGGAAGTTGACCAAATCCCACGGATTTCCTTCTCCAGATAGAAGTCGGCAAAACAAGGTGAATATTATTTTTTAGGGCTTTGTTGGTGTGTGCCGTTTTGAGTGCTCCAAAAGGAAGCGCTGTCCCGCAGAGGTATTTATCGATCAAGTTGGTGAAGTTCTCGTGCAGATGATCGGGAATTAAATCGATTGGGCACACGTTCGTGAATTACATCCAAGGCGTTTTTTCTTCGTGAGCTAATCGAAGAAGTATTCAAGTGCTTTGTAGCTGATTAAATCTTGTGTTGAGATTTATTAATTCCTTCATGAGATTGAGAGATTATTATGTGTGCGTTATTGGATGCAATTAGGGTTGGGAAACACTGAGAGTGTCTGAGTGACTCGAGTGTGGTTTGTAATCTCCGTTGATCGCTTGATCTATAGTGGAATTCGTTGCTGAATTCGTTGCTGCTCTTCCCGTGGACGTAGGTCTCTATGACCGAATCACGTACATCTAATGTCCGATTTATTTTCTCTACGACCGAACCACGTACATCTGGTGTCCGATTTATTTTCTTGTTCTGTCTATTTATTATTCGATCGCTTGCTCCCGTGCAACACTTTCATTTCTTACATTTGAGTCCCAAAACTTGTATTTAATTGATGCAAAGTGCATCGAAATTGCAAGTTTTTATGAAGTTTTAAAACTTAAATGCATCAAGTTGACAAGTTTTAGTACTTTACTCCACAGGCTGAAGTCCTTCCACGGCAAGAGAAGGGCAAGGCAAGGTCCTCGTTATTCTTATCGGATTAGGAAAATCCTATTAATTGCAGCTTTCTCCAGACCTCCGGGAAAAGCATGAAACAAAAAGGCTTGAATGATACAATCCCTCCTTCACCATCGTACCCCCACAATGAAAGGAGCGATCTTGTAGTTCTTGATCTATGAAGATACATTGTTAGGTGAGGAACATAATGAAACTGCGCAAAGAGTTAAGCAAACTTTACAATATTACAAAGAACTTCAGGACATTATAGCTGTCTTTGGATCGGACGAATTATCCGAAGAGAATCGCTTAACCGTAGAAAGAGTACGAAAATTGTGCTGGAAAGTCTATATTAGGGTTAGCGGCTAGGAGTTCTACTCAAGGATGATGTTGATGCTGGACCAGCTTCTTTACCCGATGATCCAAAGCGATTCCAAAAAAACTAGGACCTGAGAGAGTTCCCTCGTTGGAAGGCGAATAGGAGATTTAGTTTTTTCTACTTGTGGTGCGCATGACCCGAACAAGGAGATGTCTAGTCAATCAGAGGAGTTGTTGCACAGCGTCTAGTTTTTTTTTCTGCCCAAAGCCAATCCCAGGAAACGCTGGAATTGAGATCTCATTCAAAAAGAAAGATATTAAATATATGAATTTTTTTTTTTTTGTATATTATATGGATAATCCGATCTGCAAAGATCATGATTGTAAGAAGACTTGGTTAGGGGTCTCCCTCATTTATCACCACACTCCTCAACGTGCAAAGGGCTTTAGCGGCTTCGTAGCCTGCAGTTATCAATATCAATAAGAGTAGCAGTTGGTCTAGAAAGCGAATTTTAAGTTCATTTAAACAGAAAAGCTGACATAAATGTTATGGATCAAATTTTTTTATTTCAAGAACCCTTTCAAATTGGAACTTTGGGGCTGAGATAGGGTGACCACACATGGTGAGAGGTCTTATTCCGTTCTGCTCATGTTTTAGATAATTTTTCGGATAATTTTTCAGAGGTACTTATGACAGAACGAGTCAATCTAGTCTTTCAAAGGGCTAGTGAATGAGTTAGGACCACCTTAAACCATGATGCTAGTTAAAGTGGAGGTGCCCATAACATTTGAAATAGGTAACATATTCGCTCGTCCGCCCAGAGACACTGGGGAAGCCATGATTTTTAGCTCTCACTGGCCACTACATTTTGCACAGATTTATCAGCAGATGCAGAAAACCTTGAATTTCTCCCAAGCAATTGAGTAAGGAATGATATAGCATGAAGACTCAGAAAGATGGTAAGTTCCGGGACATGCAAGCCCGCAGCCAATTATTAACTCTAGATCAAGGAGAATGAACCGAAGATGTTACCCCTTAGCTCATAGCAACAAATTCAATAAAAAAATCCTGCTAATGACTTTCAGCAGGCCATCACTCTTCGACTCCATTTGTGTTTTAGATTTGGTGTTTACGTTCAACAAAACCTACCTTCCTCCAACGGTAATTAACGTCACCAGTTAATTTACCTTCATTCAGAATTACCTCTAAATGTACTGGGGGCTATTGCTAGGTTCTCCGCGCTCGCACCTGGCTACATTCTAAACAAAGGGGCGTTTCAAAACTTCATCAGAAGTAACCATACAAGTGCAGTGATCCAGGATAAAATGGATCATGCAGCCATCGCACTCTCTTCATTCCTGCCAGCTTTGCCTTTACGGTTCCAGATTGGAGTGGACTCAATGAGCTTATGGGGAACAAGCCGACTTTCCCGTTTTGTAAGCTTGCGGAAATTGCTTACTCTCAGCTTTGCTATCTCAGCCTCTTCCTCGGCGGTTATCTCCCTGACTACTACTGTCAGGCGGCACTCAGGTCTCACTTTGATTCCACACCTTCCTTTTGAATGGTAGCTAAGTCTCTTCTGGTAAAATCCCTTTCCTACAAATGCCTCAGCTGTATTCGACAAAAAGGAAAGTAAAAAACTAATCAGAGTCAGCATTAAACAAATTGAAGCATTTCCTATTCGATAATTTACCAACAAGAAGTTTTTCAGGATCTAATCCATGGTTGTGCGTCGCATTTGCTCTGGCAGAGTGAATAACCTGAGAAATTCACTACATGATTAGTGCACAAACAAATGAAAAGTAATAGCCTTAAAAATAACGAGTAATAATAGGAAAATTAAAGTGCCAAAAACCATCCTCTCTTTTTCTACAAATATCACACAGTATCGCCTATTTGTAGAACCCCACTTACCATTTAGGACAAAACTTCATAGCCAAAAAAGACCAAATTTACCCTTTCTAATAGAAAAAATATATATATTAATTCTCAAATAGATAGATAGATAGATAGATAAAGAGAGAGAGGGAGAGAGAGAGCTCAGTCATGGTAGCGATGGGCAGTACCAACATTGGAGGAAGAGAAACAACAAACTGGGTACCAGCAGAAGCTTTGCTAGAGTTAGGGCTTTTTTATTTATTTTGAGCAAGGGAGGTGTTTGAAGGAGTAAGGGACGGGGGCGGGACGATTTGGTAACATGTCCAATAGGCTAATAACAAACCTGAGGGTGCAGTGCAATGACTTTAAAAGTAAAAGATGTAAAGTAGTTCCGCAAATGGCAAGGCAAGAATAATTCTCAAATTTTTCAAACGAAAAATGAAACGTTGCATCATCTCGAGTCTGTATCACCTGGTAGACGGTTTTTGAAGCTCTTTTTATGGTCACTTGCAATTGCAACAGTGCATCTTCAACACGCATTCCACGAACCAAAGCAGCGACCAAATTGACCTTCTTAGGACTCTAAAACCAGAAGAGAAGCGAAAATTACAGCGTAAGCATGAGCGTCCGATTCAAGGGACCAATAAACGAAAAAGGCACCAAATAGCAGCGAGACATACTGTCAAATTATAAAATCATAGTGGAAGAGCTTCCATCAATAGATCAACCCACAACATATACTTTCAAGAGATAAGAAAGTAAAAGTATGCGTATTACTAAGGGTACTGAGAAATGCAACACCGATGCTCTATCACAGCACCACAGATTATCCAGAGAAAAGAAGCATTCTATAGATCCTGTGTTTGCAGAGCCAAACTTAAGCAGCAAACAAGTCATTGGCACAAGTCCTTTTTTTTACGCAAATTATTTCAAGGAAAAGACATATGAAAGTACATAAACAATATCATCTGTTATAATTAGTAGCCTTATGAAAAACTAAAAATGAGTACTCAGATTTCTCATAAAAACTTATCAATTTGCCTTCTAAAAGCATTTGAGGAATGCTAAACAATCTGACAGACTACCAATGGACATTTAACAACTGGTCATACTTAACGACTGATAAGAATCTACTATTTAACTTCGTACATCAAAATTTTAAACCAGTCTTAGTAGTCCCAGTACTATACAAAGCAAACCATAGAACCACAACTCAAGATCACCATATGGCTCCACATTCACGTGATCTCAATCAATCTTATTGGATGACTGGGCTAGAAAAACTTTCGATCAAACATAGGTAGAATCTGAATCTCTACACAATAGATAAAAATGAGCACAATCTTGCAACTTTACCTGCTTTATGCCTTTCAATACTGCTTGAACTTTTGAAGGCTTAGAAACCACTTTCTGACTTTCACCTGTTCCACTGCTTAGTGGCAACATAGGTGTTAATGGAGAAGAAATAGGAGCTGTATCAGATGAATCAGCCAGGAGCTTTCTTGAACCAGAAATCCCCTGCAACAGAAAAGAGATAACCTGATTAACATCGCCAAATTACCATGTTTCAGAAAAGAAAAGCTATGTATCAAGCTGGCTGTACGTGACAGTTTATACTTCGTACCACCAACCAATAACACAGTCAAGCATAGCCCCCAACATCAGAATGCTCATCACCAGTGACCAAACAACCTTACACACAGGAATGCACCTTCTACTCCCAATTTTAAATTAGATGGTAGATATCAACTACTTACCTGTTGCTTAAATAATTTCTTCCCTTTTCACAAACTTACTTTTTTTTTTTTCTTTTTTGTTTCTTCTTAAAGTTAGGTTCTTATAATTTCATACTGATTAAATTCCACTATTTTGCACTTTAAAAATAAAATATGTCAGCATGTATGTCAGCACATTGACAATGTCAGTGAAGGAAGGACCTGTTGCACAAATTCTACAAGTGGCGGGGCTTGATTTCACAAAAAACAAAGTCAAGATGAACAAATCGAACAAACGATACTTCAAAAAAAAAAAGTAGACTTAACCTTGACTTTAATGATCAATGTCGATAGCCAAAAAAAAACCTATATCATTTTGTCACAATAAAAATCTCCGCAGCTTCGCTCAAATGCCAGTGTACTTCCTTAAACAGATGCAGCAAATATATCATCACATCCATAACTGTGCCAAAAAAATAAAAAATAAAAAAGAGTATTCCCCGTGCTCTGCAAAAAAAGAAATATCTTTAAAGTAATTCTTCCAGTAGTTCGAAGAGCGATAATAGTGAGAATGATGTATGTACACCAAATTAATGGAAGGGTACTTGTTCAACTTGGTAGAATAGAGAAAACACAACCGTTTAGGTCTGAAAGTCTTAGATCTTAATTCAGTTCAGCTTAGTTATACCTTTCAGAAATGCAACTAGCAAGTGTGTCAAATTGCTATATTGTAGGTTATCCCATAAGAGGTACAAACTTATTGCTAATCCTAAAATACACCAACACATGGAATACAGTATAATTGTTGTAAGTGACAAGCTTAAGCTCCAAATCAAACTTTCCAGCCACTTGAACCAAACTCATCGGTTCGACCAAAAAAACAAAACCAAACTCATCAGCATAATTACCTTGGTTTTTCATGGTTACTTTGGTTGGGGAGAAGGTGAAGTGAGAGGAAAAATAAACATAAGGAAACATTTCCATTGTCTGGGAAGAAGTGAAAGAAAGATAACACGGGATAAGGAGAAATAAGAAAAGTATATGCCTTTGGCCTAATCTCTCATGAAGAATTAATTGAAGCGGATGGAAATCCAAAAGGCTCGCAAGTTGAAACATGTACTACCTGAAGTAGCGTTTTATTTCTCACTGTCAATAAGACTAGTCACATTTCAGTTTTACTTCTGTTTCTCACCACAAATATGACAAATGACACTTCAGACTACAACTAACTTCATTCCCCTCCACAGCTTTTACCCCAACAAATATGAGCAAACAAAAGTCAGGGAAAGTCACGATATCCTCTTTCTTCTTTCTCTGGGCTCCTTTCTCTAATTTCCTTTCGATTCCTTCTATAACTATACTTACAAAACAATGTAAGTTTTGACCATTTATTATCCGTTCCTAATTTTGCAACTGCGAGTCCTGGAGGTGCGCACCCCCGAAAGCATTGACTTGAATAACTTAAAATGGCATGCACAAGACATATTCCTCTCACCTGTAATCTATCTATCAGCCACACATGACTCACATAGACATTTTAAATCAAGGTCAGAGGACAGTCCAAGTGGCATCGCACGCTAGTCACTGAAGGCAGGCGAAGCTGGTGTTGATAATCGGTCACGGATCTTACAGCCATTAAAGGCATGACAACTAATCATAATGCAAGAGCAGGCCCTGAAATGTCAGCCCAGAACGATCCCATTGCAGTCCCTACCTTCGGCTTTACAAGACCAGGTAGCAGTATGTCTAACTGATGACCAAAAACATCAGATAATGGAAGAAAATCAGCATTACCGACTGTTGAAGATATTGGTATAGCGGTCTTAGGATGTTTGCAGAAGGAGATTCCCAGAGTCTCTGTAAATTGGGGGCGCCACCTGCCAAAAACTCCAAGTTATCAAACTTTTGTGTCCGACTATCTAGACAGCAAGATAACCGAAAATTACAGGATCTTTCCATGGTTATCACGAAGGTTTTAGCGGCGTGATTCAAGCAGAGAGAGATTGAACATGGACTAACCAGATGCAGAAGAAGACAGCAGATGGGAGCAAGAGAAGCCGGTGGCTGCATGGCCATTAATCTCCAGTCTTTCCCCGACATGGCACAGTAAGGTTCGTAACTTTGTCCGCCAAGCCATCCCTCTAAGCTTCTTCTTCACCAGATGAAACAACTCTATCCTGAAGACATCAAACATAAGGCAAGTGTCATTGGTTCTAGATTGTACGGGACAGGCAACATCGACAAAGGCAATAGACATCATCGTACTCTCCTCGGCTTCGAACGGCGAATCGGCGAGCTAGGCGTGGCGACGGCCAAGATTGGCGAAGAATCGGAGTCGGCGAGCCGCAAAAGAAGGACAGAGGCGGCGCTGGGTTGCTGCGGGCGCGAGCGAAATTCAGGGATGGAGAGAGGTCCGACAATGGCGGCGAGGGTTGCCTCGGCTCGGAGTGCGACTGTGATATGCGACCGAGGGAGAGGAGAAGAGAGACTCTCGGACAGAGGGAGGCTGAGGTTAAAATTTTATTTTCTCAAAAAAAAAAAAAATTTGGTTAATACCATCAAACACCTCAAACAAATACACCAGTGATAAATTAACCCTAAACTATTTTTTGACCACAAAAAATCCTAAAATTATACACCTATGACAAATTTACCCCAAACTAATACATATGTGACAAATTTACCCTCCGTTAGTTTTTGTTAATTTAATTGTCAAATTGCTGAGTTGAATGACACGTGACAGTTAACGGGTGTACTAGTTTAGGGTTTTTATCCTCTATTTGTAACATATGTATTAATTTGTGATTTTTCGTGGTATTAACATAATTCACAGGTGTACCAGTTTGAGATTTTTAGTGGTAAAAAAAATAATTTTGGATAAATTTATCATAGATGTACCAGTTTAGGGTTTTTCGTAGTATTAACCCTTTTTGTTAATACGTAGTCCAATAAAAGAATTTACAACCAAAAAATGTCATTATATTTGATCAAATATTATTATCATTTACATTAATTTGCTGGTGTTTTTTTTTAATTATTAGGGCTTTGCAAAACGATCTGATCTATAAAACAATTCATCAATAGACCTCTCCTTAAAATCCTAACCAGCCATTCTAGAATTTTATATCACTTTTTGTGGCGTTTTACTTACATTAGGAATTATATCATGGTGAAAATTCTAAATAGTAACGCGAAGTGAGTCACTTTCTTGAAAAAAAGAAAAAATTCATAAGATATGTTTTAAATAAGGGTTTAAAGTGGCCAAATCAGCCTCAAATAATGACTTGAGCTAACTAGCCATCATCGAAATGTTCAGTGATAACCAAGGGCCTCGATCCTCCATTGCTCCCCCTCAAGTTCGCGATTCTCTTCGATCTCCGATCACGCTCTTGGCTAAACGATGAAAGATCACCAAGGTGACTTCAAGTTGCTGTACCGATTCATACCTCAGTCTCATCTTTTTCCAATCAAGTTGGAAAGTCCAGAGTACACATGTAAATCCGGGTTAGAGAGGATCACTGAAATTCAATCTATTCACAACATAACCCTGTAGACACTCGCAAGATTAACATCTTTGAGATCAGAAAGGTTGTTTCTTGTTCTTACATGCTCCAAGCTCAAAAGGGTAGCAAAAAACAAAAAAAATCACTCTTTGAATTTATTTAAAATTTAGGCTTTTCATTCGAGAAACCATTTAAACACATTTATCAAATTTAAGGTAACCCGATTATGATCCATTTAAATAATTCGTTCAAGACCCATTCCAACAAGTCTAATGCAAAGCAAGATAAAAAAAACGTTCATTTTAAATCGAAACAAGATTGAGAGTGGGTACATAGAGGGCCATGGGACCACGTAATAATCCCAGCCCATTGAGTCGACGAGAGGTCTCAAGGAAAATCCCTTTCTTGCCAAACCTAAAGGGAAAAATAACACAAATGGTCCTTGAATTTTGACCCAATATGCAATATAATCTCTGAAATTTTAATTTATTCAATGTGATCCCTCTACTTTGGCTCAATGCGCAATGTGGTCCCTGAACTTTCTACTTATTCAATGTGGTCCCTGAACTTTTTGAACATGTTCAACTTAGTTTCTGAACTATAAGAAAATGCTCAATGTTGTCCCTAAACTTGAATCAATGGAAGGTCTACATTGAACATTTTCCTATAGTTCAAGGACTAAGTTGAACATGTTCCAAAAGTTCAAGGACCACATTAAACAAATTGAAAGTTCATGGACTACATTGCCAATTGGGCTAAAGTTCAACGACTACATTGGACAAATTAAAAGTTTAGGGACTACATTGCACATTGAGCCAAAGTTCAAGGATCATTTGTGTCATTATTCCAAACCTAAAGTATCTATTCAAGAGTTTTTTTCCTACCATTCTAAAGACTTAGGATCTACATAACCATGTAATAATAACTCACTATGATCAGGGCAAGTCAATCAATGGCCAGGATCGGCGAGAATCTAATTGGTTGCACCTTATTAGCCAAACACTCCCAAATAATTCATAAAGAAAGGTCCATTGTCTAGCATTTTCCATCATAAAACAAGTCCAATTCCAAGGAAAATTCAAGGTAGTGAGATGAAGATGATCAACACATTCCCTGAGAACAGAGACAATTGTATAATGGCAACGATTAGGGGTGATCGGTTTTCGGATCGGTCCGGTCCCACCCTGAAACCGGGAATCGGATCGGAAGGATCAGTTCCTAGTTTCAAGAACCGAGAACCGAAGCGATTCAGTCCAATGCTCGGGCGGTCAATCATTGGATCGATCGCATTTTTTTTTGGTGTTTTGTCGTTAAATTTTTCTCGTCGACGACATATTTACTGTACCACCACTCGTTAATTGCATTGTGTTGTCGCTAAACCTAGAAGTCATGCTAAGCATATTAGGTGTATGTTTATGTTTACATTTAGGAAATTTTTTCAAAAAAAAAAAAATTTCGGGTCGGTTCCCCCTAGAACCAGGAACCGGATCGACCGGACCGACCGTACCGGTTCCAATTCTATGGAACTAGGAATCGGACCGACCGTAACCGATTCTACTTCTATGGAATCGAGAACTAGACCGGAGCCCTCGAGAATCTGACCGAACCGCCCGGGCGGTGCACTGTTCGATCGATCCATTATGTCAGCCCTAGCAGCAATTCAAATTCTTCACTTATGCGTAGTAGCTATCCATGGGTGACTGCTTGTTGATGTCGAAAGAGTCAATGCAAGTGGAATCTTTATCTCTTGATGAGACGACGGATTGCTTTCACCAATCAATGGAAAATGGACTGATCGGTAATAGATCGCTAGCACCAATGGTTTTAAGAACTTTAGTTCAAATGATGTCGAATGTCAAGCTAAAAAGGCTTATATCTCGAACCCATTTTTTTTCGTGCCAATATTTTCAGGATAATATGTACTTGCTACTGTGATTTCTTAGGAAAATTACCAAAAAAGTTCTAAACTTATTTCAATTCTGTCAATTCAGTTCAAAACCTTTTTTTCTTTACCAATTCAGTCCTAAATATTTTGCATTTGTGTCAATTTAATCCTTCCAGCTAACTTTGGCCAGTCGGCACTGACGTGACAATTTTAATAATATTTTAATGATTTTTTTAAAATTTATGTACTTTTTTCTTTTTCTTTTATTTTTTTTGTGACATCTAAAATTTTCTAGGTTCGATAGTAGTAATTAGGATGATTTTTTGTGATCCCCATTGCTTGGAATGCAATGTTTTGAGAATATATTGATAGATGACGACATGGAGGCTGATGGTGTAGAGTGACGGTAGTTGATTGACCTTCATATTAGTTGAAAAACGGGACTGATATGCTCTGAATACGTAGTGAATGGTTTTCAAGTTCTAAATCTATTGAATCGAGATTTTCCTAACCTTTGATATTGTTCATTAATGATTTGAGTCATTTCAAAATATTTTTCGGACTTATCAAAGTTTATTTTCTTGTGTATTTATTGATTTACTAAATATTTTAGTAACTTAACAAAATATCTACCTTTGAAACTATATAGTTGAGCCGTTGCTTGTATTCTAATTTGTGCACACCTCTTTTCATTTTTTCTAAGTATTTTATACCCCGCATGTTCTTAACTTGGATTTTAAGTTTAGTATGATATCATGTATTACATCGTGAATTTTAACCTTAGTCATTTAATGCATTGATGATTCGTTTTCTTTACTTGGCCGAGAAGAGGCCACCTCTCTTCACTTTCCACCTATTGTTTTAACCCAAAAGCTCTTAGGGCCTGTTTGGTAACGTTTCTGTTCCTCTAAAGTGATTCTGATTAAAATCATATTTTCTGAAAAAAGTGTTTCTGTTCCCAAGTGTTCCGGGAACACTTTGAGAACAGAAATGCGTATAGTAAAAAAGTGTTCTCAAAGTATTCCGGGAACACTTTTGACAAATAGAAACACTTTTGGAGCAGAAACAAGAAACAAAAGAAACTTATTTCTGTATTCCCGGAACACTTTTAGAAACACATTTGGAACATTTTTTAGAAATAATTAGGAACACTTTTGTTCTTAAACGAGCAGCTCCTCCCTCCTCTCCTTTTGTGTTCCTCGACCCGCCGTCGTTGCAGCTTCTCCGGTGAGTTTCCGTCGGTTCCTCCTCTTCTTATTTCTTTTCTCGACAACTGACCGGCACCCGACAGGGCGGGCAAGCTCGCGCGAGCCCGCTCAGATCTGGGCGAGGCTAGGCCTCGCACAGCGAGCGCGAGCCAAACCCCTCCATCGCCGGCCGAGGGGCCGAGCTTCGACCTCGGCCGGCGATAGCAAGGGTCGGCCTCGCGCGAGCCCGCCATCGCAGAGCGCGAGGCCGAGCCTCGCCCAGATCTGGGCAGGGCTCGCGCGAGCCTAACCCCACCATCGCCGGCGATGGCGATGCAGTTACCAAACGCATTTCTGTTCTTTTTTTGTTCCAGGAACAGAAATTTTTTGCTGTTACCAAACGCGTTTCTGTTCCCAGAAATCGTTGCCGAGAACAGAAATAGAAAAAAAAGTTTTTGTTCCAAGAGTTGTTCCAGGAACAGAAACGTTACCATACGCAGCCTAAATGATTTTTAGAGAATCAGAACGCGTTGAGTAACGACACAAAATTTCTGTTCCCGAACAGAAACGCGTTTGATAACTGCACAAAATTTTTATTCCCGAAAACAACCAAGTGGCGAGAATTCTTTTTTTTTTTAATATTTCAGCTTTTTTCAAATCTTTTTAAAAAAAATTTAACTATTTTAAATGTTTTTAAATTTTTAAATTTTAAAAAAAAATTACATTAATTTCCCCCCTTTTTTAATTTTAAATTTTTAAAAAAAATTTGCATTTTTTGAATTTTTTATATTTTAATTTCTCCCTTTTTTAAAATTTATAAATTTTTTGTTAAATTTTAAAGCTTATTTTTAAATTTAATTTTTAAAAAATGTGTTTAAAAAAATTAGTAGTTAGTAAATTTTAAAATCTAATTTTAATTTTTTTAAAGTTTAAAAGTTCACGTGGACTTAATCTTTTTAAAAGAACTTAGACTTTGTTCTTTTTTGTGATTCTCAAAAGTGTTTTTTTTTTTTGGAGAAACAACTTTTTTTTGTTTCTTATTTTTGGTTTAAAACTGTTCTTGGGAGCAGAATCATAATCATAATCATAATCATTTGCGTTATCGAACATGTTTCTGATCCTTTTTTGTTCCGGGGAACAGAAACGTTACCAAATAGGCCCTTAGTGATATTGAAGTTAGATTAGTGATGATATCATGCATTACATCATGTATTACATCACCCATGACAACAGAGCACATTAATGCTATTCATGACTCATTCATTTTACTCGGCCAAGAAGCTCTCTCTCAAAATATCTCCTTGCTAGCCACCCACTTGTATTGTTTGCAAACTCATTCCTTCTTCCTTGACTTGCCAACCAAGTTATGAAACTTGAAGAGGAAGTCATACATTTCCTCATGACATTTGTCCCTAAATCCATTAATGCATGGGGTGAGTAGGATGAATACTTGGCCAATTAAAATGAAGCCATCTTTCCCCCCATCATGTGCCTAACCCTTAGGGTTAGTGATGTGTATTCTAATCATGGCTATAAAGGTCACTTGAATCAATTTAATTGGGACACTTATCCTTTTATCATGATAGCTAAACCCTAAATGTAAGATATGTCCTCTAGGGAGGATATTTAAGTTAATTTCATTGGAACATTTGCCTTTCAATTAATGAAGGTGCCACTTAAACCAATCCCATTACTACATTTCGCTCTCCATTTAATACTCTATCCTTAGGATCATTGATGGCTAAATCACGATGCAATCATGGGGATTAGGACTATATAAAGAGGCTTACCCCCACTTTATTCACTCATCCACCAACCTTCTCTCAAGCTACCATTCCAAAAGTCAAACCAAAACCCCACACATGTTAGGTTACTTCAGGTAAGTAAAAACTCTAGGTGATCTACTTAGTACTCTTGACTTGGTTGTTTGATGGTTGTTAACTTTAGTTTGAACTTTGATGATTAAGTATGAGCAAGTTATAATGATTGCGTGTTGTTGTGTTTGTTTGACTTGGTTGTTAATTTCCGTCAGATTTGGTAGTATAAGAAGTGGAAATGCTAAAATTAAACTAGAAGAGGATATTTTGTAATCTGACTAAGTTATCGATTCCTTAGCTAAGTGCTACCATGTTCACGTTGATGATTATTGAGTTGCTGATGTTCATGTTATTGATTATTAAGTTGTCGATGTTCATGTCACTAATTATTGAGTTTCCGATTTATTCATGTTGTTGCTTTTTTTTTATTTGTTAATGTGCACATCGTCGATTGTTTGAAATGTCGATTTCTGAATTAAGTTGCATGTTCTAAAGTTGTCAATTTACAAGTATTCTTAAGTTACCGATTACCTATGTATGGCTCCCGATTAAATGATGATGGATCTACGTGTTGAAATGCACGTGACTATTTGTTTATCATTAATTGCATGAGAAATGACAAATTATTGAGACGCACGTGAGGATTATTATATCAATATGAAATGTATGTTAATGATGCCATATGCCTAAGACCTTTGCCATGGCCTATTCCCTTGTATAAGTATGTGGATGAGACTCCAGAGTTAGCTAGATGTTCTACCGTATATGACGTTTCTCTACAAGGTTGAGATGACATGAATCCTATGATGATATGGCCCTTGTAGCCATGGTATGACATGTCTTTTGTAGCCATGGTATGATATGGCTCGTGTAGTCATGATATGATGTTAAGAAACGACCATCATCATGTTGATGTACAGTGGTGTATCTATCCTCGCTAATGTAGAGGACACCCGTGATGATGGACTGAGGTGTGGCAAAGGGTGTGTATGATTCCATCACCCATGAGTTGGTGGTGACGATGCCTCGTGAATCGAGATGATCCTGGCCAGTGACAAATACGAACTCACCTTATATATCGATGAGCTACTATGTGGTATTTAGCGTATCATGAAATAACATGTCATTTGCTTGCATGTGAGTGAATAATCTTATGTACTGCTGTTAATAATTTCCATAGGCGTATGTCCTGATAGGATAGGTAGTGTATCATCTATTGTACTTATCTCGAAACTCGGTTGTTTGTTGGTATTAGGTTGAGTGGTAAGATGATTTACTATCTTAGACTTTTTATTATTATTATCAAATCCTACCTTAGACTTAGAGATTTCATTTATTGGGCTTCGGCTCACCCCTTATTTTTCAGATTTGTAGGATGGATCACTTGGATTTTCTATGTACTTTGAATGTGAATGCCGAGTTGAGATTGTACTCGAATCGGTGATAGTGTATACTAAGTGCAGTTCCACCGTGTGGGTCGGCGGGGAGTCGTTGCTAAGAAGCACGGACACGCCTAGGAGGTGGCCGCGTCAGTGTCGGACACCGACATGCCCCGACACCCGTCCGACAAGCGGTCAACACGTGTCGAACATCGGACACGCGGTCAACGCTGGCATGTCGTCGAGGACACACAAGTCGGTGAGGAAGTCGAAGAGCTTGGCCGTGATCCGACTCTTGGAGTCAGATCTCGCCGAGGAAAGCTTGGATCTGGAGGACAGAGATCCGGGAGAGAGGGGGACGTGTGACGGCCTGAATTTTCTACAAATGAAGGAGTCATTGACGAGCGTATAGAGATAGTGATTTGGGGTTTAGTTAGTTTGTGCAATGGAATTTATATTGAGCTAACGTTATAGTTTGGGTGCGGTAATTTTATTAGGACCGTTCGCGTTATGTTTGAGTGGGTGTTAATATGCAAAGGCGGTCCGAAGCGAGACTGGTTCGCGGTTTGAGCGCGAAGCACCCCCCAAACCGCCATAAGCCACCGCTACCGGCCCCTATATAAGGGCACCCATTCTCTCTCCTCTCATTTTGAGACAACCCACAAGAGAGAAACTTTCTCTCTTTTCTCTCTCTCCCCCTCCAAGCCGACGACTCCCTGTTCCTATCCTCTCAATCTCTCATGTTCGCTCAAGCCTCGAGCAAGGACAACCCCCGACCAGCTCACTCCCTTGCCTTAGTCTCGCTCTTGCCCGCCATCTCCCTTGCTCGATGAGCCGCGCAGCCGAAGAGGAAGGAGGAAGAAATGGCGATTCGAGCTCATCCGAGCGACAAATCGATCCCTATCTTCTCGTGCACATTCCTAAGGCAAGTAGATATCTATCATTACCACTAGATTGTTCATTTGTCGCTTGTTCTAGTGCGAATCGTCGGATTTGGAAATGGGTATGTCGGGCGATGTTTTAGCTTGCATGGTGGGGGAAATGGTGTTGCATGTACGATCCATTGCGTGAGTTGATCTCTCGAGGCTTTGGGTAAGCGGAATATATGAGTTGATCGTCTTGTTTGAGATCGGTTTGTGAGGAGTCGAAGTAGGACCCTATATAGGGTAATTCGGCCACAAGGTTGGGGAAAGACCCACGAGCTTCGGTAATTGTAGCGTTGATTCTGCTAGTTAAATCTTTACTATCTAGCTCTGGGTAGGTTGAACGTAAAGTTAGATCGCCTTGTAAGTCGCTAGTTCGTCGCGGATTGGAGTTGGGATTAAGAGGGTATTCGGACGTGGTGTATAGGGGGAGTTCACGGAGTTCCATTGCATGCATGTCGGTCATGGTTGATAATCTAGCATCTTGAGGCTCTTAGTAGTTGGGATTACTAGGTGGATCATCGTGGTTGTCAGCGAAACGACAGGAATTTGAGATTGAACCGTGCGAGGGCATTCGGCCGGGAGCATTAGAGGACCGTTTGTGTAGTTTTGTAGTTCAAATGTCGGCTCTAATCGAAATCTGGCTTGTTGTTGCCTTTCCATGCTTATTTCTGTGGTGATTTTGTTGGGTGTCTATTGGCTTAGTGCTCGTTGAGTTCTTGCTCGAACGAATGATGAATGGATGGTTTAGTCGTTCGGCTAGATGTTATACTTGCTGAGCTTCGGCTCACTTTTTCGTTGTTGAACCTTTTTCGGATACCGGGGTTCCTGTGACTCGAGATAATAGCGATGGTGTCAGAGCATGCCGAAGGGGATATTAGATAGTATTTATATGTAGATGTTACCATGTGATTCCTCCTAGTGTACTTTTTATTGTTATGAAAGGGATGTACATAAACGGTTAGACATATATATAAATAAAATCAGTCAGCATCAGGTTCTTCTTGATATGTGTGATATCAAGTGCCGTAGTGAACCTAAGAGGCCGTAGCGTGCATACCCTTTACATGCAATTGTATGTCGGCATCGCCTGTGTTACGATAGTCTTCCGCATGCGCCCTCTGTATTATATGTAATAACAAACTAAAGCAGATCGCGTGATTAACGAAGAAGGCGGCGGATTGGGACGTCGCCGTGGAGGCTGTCTTCGTCTCGGGTCATGACACAGATGAGGGAGAGAGAGCGAAGAAGGAGAAGGGGAAAGCAACATACACTTGAAGAATCGGGATCCAGAAGAATCGAGCGGACGCGAGGCAAGGCGGACGGCAGAACAATTGAGCGCAATCCAAAAGGGAGAAGACGAGATTGCGCAGTGAAAAAGAGACGAGGAGGAAAACCCATAAAACCCTAATATCTAGAGAAAGTGAGAGAATAGAGGTGAGATCAGCGTTTTTAACTTTTGGGGTAACGGGAAGAAGGAGGCGGAACCATCACAATTTAATCTTTCCATAAAATTGGCGGGGCTCATCCGCAATTTGATTTTCTTTTTACCTTGTTAGTTATTTTTCTTTTTTACCTAGAAGGCTGGCTTTTGGGATCAAATTACAGGAGTGCTCACGGCAAGAGTTTCTTTTTTATTAATAGAGCTCTTTTTATAAATTATTTATTTTTATAAAAAATTATTGAAATAATAATTTATCATATATATATAATATACGACGTGTCCCAACATGTTGAAATTTTTTATTTTTTAGAAATGACGTGTCGGCGTATCGTATCGTGTCGTGTCGCGTGTCGCGTGTCGGTGTTGGTGCTATTTAGGTCGTTGGACCACTTACGGATATTGATGATCCTCGTGATTTCGACA